>OV884015.1:14720220-16059793 GCA_930367205.1 Acanthosoma haemorrhoidale | reverse complement strand
CGACAGTTGTGCCCAGCGCCAGGCCGGTGTCTTCGTTGATGTTGCAGCCCATCTTGGGGCTACAGGCGGTCCCGACGTAAGCCAGGCCGAGCAGACCGCACGCAGCTTTCCCAGTCGAGCATATATCGTGTCTGACAACATATACAACGGCTGATATAGCTACATATGTTATAAGCAAAGAAAATCCATTTTGAAATGGCCAAGCCGATATTAAATCTATTCAGCTTTGTTCTCAAAAACTTACAAAGACATTTCACCAATACCGGTTAGAGTAAGTGAGGTAGTTACCAATTTCTCTAGAGTTGCTTTGCTAACAAAAAGGTATCATATCATTGAATAATAGAACTTATTCCGACTTTATATTATTAGTTATTAGTAGAAGTATTCATTGTGAAATCAAAGCTTCAGAATATGTATACTTACATTTAATCATTTAATTTTAGTTTAATCACATAGCCTGGGTCAAGTGTAACACGATAAATGTTTATAAGATAATTAGTTTTAGAAAATTTTATTGTAGGAACTACAATCAGTTATGCATAACAGCTTTATTAGCATTTTCTATGGGGCACTGGTTGAAGCCCAACTTTGAGCGCCTAAGACTGTTTTTTGTAAAAATAATTATGAACGGGTTGCGAAGTCTCTTGGCTACCATAAATTTTTTGAACTACTTCCTTCAAAAATAACATATAGAATAGATTTATAGTTTTGTGTTAGTGATTGTTATGAAATTCTAGAATCGATTGTTAGTTTCGTAGTTCGTTGAGTACAAAAGAGAAATGTATTTTGAAACAAAGAGAGGTTTTGATTGAAAAGAAATAGCATTCGGTTTAGATAGCTTTTTACATTTTTAGCCATTATTTTACAATTTATTAATATTTAAATATACAAAGTTGTCGATATAAACTGACGATAATATTGGTCAAAATGTTAAAATGAAACAAAAATATCAAATTTTCTCGGGCTGTTCTTGGCGTTTATACAGAACGAAATCAGTTAACGATAGACCAGAACAATAATTAAATTGAATAAAAAAATAGTTAGTACCATATCTTGATATTGTGGGTTGACTATGAGTAGGGACTTCTATGAATAAAAAAAAGAAAATAATAAAAATTAAAAATTGAAAAATAAAATAATTGAATAAAAAATTGACTGGGTTAGTGCTCCTGGAAGGATAGCTCCGAGGTACAGATTCTGTAATAAAAAATAAATTTTTATTCTTTGGCTAATAATTATTAAACATAGTAGGATAAATAACGTAACTAATAAATAATGATACATACTTTATTTGTAATATATGCAACACTATTGTTTGGTTCTTATGACCTCCCCCCCCCCCCTATAGAATGCTTATTTCAACAGAATTTTCAAATTAAGTGGATTCCGCCACTCCTGTTGAATAGGTCCGAGCTCTGGTTGACACCGTAGTTGGTAGGTGGTGCTATCCAGCGTCGCTGTAGCTACCGTAGAAATAAAGATTAGTCGAACTGTATATTACGGAGTCGGTGACTTGTGATTTCGCATGATAGAGTTAAAACTACACAATGATACCTTTAGGTCACAATACAGGTACTGAGCTATAGCTACAATAGGCGCCAATCATCCGGAAAATAGTCAGGAAGACCCATTTTTCCAGGAGTCTTTTAATTGCCTGCAAAGGAGAGCGGAGATGAAGAATACAGGAACCAATCCTTGTACATGTGATTTAGAACTGCACGTTAAAAAACTCAGATCTAAAAATGTGGAACAGATAGAGAAAACTGATTTCACGGTTAGATTCAGCAATCAATTTAATTTCCGCACGTTACCTTGAAATACTCAATAATATATAACCAATTATTCGTTACAAAGCCACGGTTTCAATAGGTTAGCATAAAATCACGAATACAACATTATTGTTACAACTTTTAGTGAAAGCTTTACTTATTCCGTTCTGTGTGAATTTATCGTATAAGAAGGACTTTGTCTGAGCTAGGGGACTTAATTTTTCACGAAAGCCTGGTCTTATTTTAGCTATAAAGCGCTTTCTAAAATATGCCTACATTTGTTTTGAAAAACTTTTCCTACTTCTACTCTTTTTTTTTTCTTCTTTTCTTCTATACAATTATAGATCCTCAGGCGAATCTATTTACAAATTATTTTTGTATTTCCTGTAGCGTCGCTACATTATATTCAGGTTTTGTTTATTTATTTATTTTTTTCCTTCATAGCCCCTTTAAATTTCCAGATAATTATATATAATTATAGATCCTCAGGTGAATCTATTTATAAATTATTTTGTATTTCCTGTAGCATCATTACATTTTATACAGGTTTTGTTATTTTATAGAAATTATATAATGAATAAACAAGTATAATGATATACATTATACGTGACTGGACTAAACTGACTAATAAAGGTTATGGGGCTCACCTTTTTGATCAACCTTAAAACTAACTTACATACTAATTCTTATCCTAATTTTCCCCCGAGTCTGTTGCCATCGATGCGGGAGGGGTGGTGGGGTCATAGTGTTAAACACTAGATTTGTCAGGTGCTGCAACGAGTCAAAAAACTTGATGTGTCTCCGGTGGATGTAACTTCTATCTAACTACTAATTTTATTAGTTTATTAATTTTTTACTTTAATAATAATTTAAGATAGTTAAGAAGAAATAAAATATGGAAATATAAAAACAAAATCATATGAGTTCCAAAATATTTATGGAAAATATGATCATACTTCAAGTCACTTTACCTTCTCCGATATAGTTATGGAATAATCTGAGGGTATGCGGAGACTTTAATTGGACTGTATCTTCTTTGGAGCACTATGGTGGTTGGGTACGTACAGACAGACGAACCATAAATCATAGCTTTAACCTTTTTCGAAATAATACATTTCGGATTTGGCTGAGTAAAAATCATCGATGAGTCGATCAGTCGACAATGAGCCTTCAACAGACAGAGTAATAAATGACCTATATTCATCGACACTAGGGCATCAGGGAGTAAGATAATATTTATGTTTTCAAATTCAGCACGAACCAAACCCAAACCGGTGCCTATATATAGTCAGTTATTGAATGTATGCGTATTATATATTAAAAGTCAGTAGTTACAGGTTTTAACGATGAAACATACTTTCTGTTGTCTTTTAGTAATTACATCGTTTATTTATTTTACGATGGCTAATTTATACCCACGTAAGTAATCCAAATTGAGGTACACAATTAACTATTTGAAATATTTTAAATATAGCATTGTTTTTCTTATAATGAGTAATTAATTATTTTTAAGAAAAGTTTAAATGATCAGTCAAATTATGATTTATTGTCTAATTTTTTAATAAAATATTTGAGCTAAATTATTCACGGATATATATATATATATATATATATATATACGTGAATCGATTCAAGGACGTATTCGATCTTCACTGATTGAACCGGGTTCATTTTTTAAAGTAAAAAGTCTATGGTCGCGAAAAAACACTCGGTATTTTTGACTTGAAATATTGATTATTGTTTAAAAAAAAACAAAATTAAAATAAACGATGCAAGTGAGTGCTGTCAGCCGAACCAAGCTTCGTAACAGAAGGGAACTGGGCCATTAGTTATAGGTCATCGGTCATTGACGCACGACTGTAGCCGCGTTAAACGATATCACAACAGCTGTGCTTGGGCCTTTCTTCTTACACTATAGCTATACTAGGTGTAATCTGTTGAAATTCAACCGTTATTTTATGCTGCAATGCATATACAACAAATATAAGCTACAATCATTAAAATTAAAATCAATAAAACAATGTTAAAAATACGAAGGTATACACAGGTGGTCTGAAACGTTTCCGACCTCAACATAAAGATGATAATAAAATAAATAAAAGCTAGTGAAATAAAAGCTTTGTTAGGTCGGAAACTTTTCAGCCACCCTCTATATCAACCTTTAATAGGATAGTTCACAAAGTTAAAATGTGTTTTTTTAACACTGTCAAAATACGAAAATAAAACGTAAAGATAGTCAAAACTATATAATATAAATTTTTTGTTAAAAAAACCTGAATTTTTCTTTTTACGACCAGAAATATTTTTCAATTGCACGGCCTCAATATATAATATACAATTTATATCATAATTGTCGTATTTTAGCGATGTTTCATTGATATTTATTTATATGATCTACTATTTTAATTATTCGTGATTTATGTTGTTTTTTTAGCACTGAAAATGGTAGTGTCACATTTATGGATATACACTTAAATCTGACCTTTTCTTTAAACTACCTGTTATGTTAGTAAATTATTGTATATTTTCTTTTAAACTAATATTGAAACTGTTTCTGCTCAGTTTTAGAAGAAAAATTAAAAAAAAATGACGACAACAACAACAACAACAACAACAATCAACAAAACTGGCCAAATTACCCTCCTCCATGGTACTACCCTCCACAATGGTCGCAGTGTCAGGACCAACGTCAGCAACAGCCCTGCCCCCCATCACAGCCGGCCCAGCCTCCGATCTTTGTATTTTTACCTTCGGGGGGTTCAGGAGGAGGAGGAGGAGGAGGGTCAGGAGATGGTCAGAGTTCCTGCCGGTCTGGCAGATGCGGCTGTCGCTGCTAGTCCACGGAGGAAGCGGAAGTTTCCTGGATCAGGAGGTCCCACAACTTCTGAACTTTGAGGACAGGCAAGTTGTCGTTTAACCACCAGTAAATTACCACCAACCACCGTCACAACTGCTGAGCATCCTCTGGACCAAAACACTTTTCAATCCGAAAAGCGAATCTAGATCTGGCCGTCTCGTCATAGCCAAGAACGACGAAACACCTACTCTCCGATCACTGTCCGGATGACCCAATAACTATGCTCGGGCAGATGTTTCGAACTAGAGTACACCTCAAATGCGCACGGGCAACATCCTTCTATCTTATTCAATGTACCTGATGAGTAAAAATTATATGTTGACATCAGATGTTTTATATTAGCTTTTAAAGGTTTTTTTTTTCATTTAATCCATGATATGATGTATATGGACGGATAGAAATACTTTCTCACCGACCTGTCTGGTCATACTCAACCAAAAACGTTCATACCAGCGAGCTATCAACCAACCGAGTCCGTCAGTCGCTAAATAAAAACATAAAAAAATGCTCTATGATAAAGTTAAATTCATGTTTCCTAACTACACGTAAATAACCCTATGTAGCGACCGCTAACTACATAAGATAAATCACCCTATACTCTATTGTATATATATTGTAAACAAATGTAAATAACATGAACAAAATATATTGTAGACAAATGTAAATAACATGAACAAAATATAAATCATTGTAAATGTGTTAAGCAATAAAAAATGCGGGGTGCCAAGTAGTTACATGAGATGGGTCACAGCTGTCAGCCAGGTATGCCAGAGAGGCCCTAGAAGACCCACAGCCCTAACAGCCGGCCCTCAGCCTCTCCCAGAGGACAAAGAAGTCACAGACCATTGGTTACACCAATCTTAATGGCTAAGGCCAAGGCTGGCCGGGTACTCAAGGCGGCCGTCTAGCCCTTGTCATAATCATACACCTTCATTTTAGTAACCATTTTGCGAAGAAGTTGAAGCATACTCGCACGAAGTCTTACCGGCTTACGCACTTATTGACTTCCCCCAATCTATCACTGCGTCTCAAGCTATTGATATACAAGAGCATACTAAGGCCTACTATTTCGTTATCTGTTACGACGTTACGACGTTACGACAGCTAAGAAACTCCAACAATTCCAAAACGGTATACTGATAAAAGTGGTCAGAGGTACTTCATTCGAGCAGCGAAGAAACAGTGAGCTGCATGAGATATTTGAGCTGCCTACGGTGGATGAATTCATCCAGCGTAGATATATCAAATTTTTCGACTCCTTACAATATTTAACAAACCCGGTATTTAACACTATAACCCCCGCTCCGTTCCCCCATCGATGGCAGGACGCTGTCGCGGCTGCAACACTGTAGTCTTAGGTTCTAGGTATAGTTTTAAGTTTGGTATTGTTTTGTTTTTAGTGTTTAGTGTCGGTAACAAGCTGAAGGTGAGCCTCATCATCCAGTGTTGTATATGAACTATGAACTTTTACCACAAAAACAAAATGTATTATATTTATGCACTCCTCCAAATGCATCTGTGAATGGCAGGAAGAGGAGACATTTGTATTTCGATTATTATTTATTTTGTTCATGTAATAAAGAGGATTTAAAAAAAAAAAAAACCAAAATAAAACCTGTAAATCATTCTCTCCTGGCACCTACTCACTGGCTCGTGGCTCCCCACTGGAACTCTGAAAACCTGACTGCTTCTTTACGAAAAACCTCTAAAAATCTCTTCTTTCCTAACCTCGCTATGTTTTAGCCCGGCTTAGTCCCTACACCATCCTAGTGGGAATCTCTGCCTTCGTCTCGCTAAATCTAGCACCTCCTTGGGAGAGACCTCTCCCTAGTGAACAACAGTTGTCGCGGCCCTGCAAACTGACCAAGCAGTGTCTCCTGTGACAATTCAGTCTGCCTCTCCTCTCCGGTTCACACTCGTCTTTGGGATCCGGACGGATTTCGCCTACACTCAGATACCGAGTGTGAATTCGTGGTCATTCCAAGACCACACAAACTACCTACCCTATACCTTTTCTCCTGAACATAGTGCATTGTCGGGGCACATACCTATCAAAAATGGAGTCAGATAGTAACGCCGTCATGAAACGATTGTCCAGGTTATAAACTCAAGCAAACCCTCACTTGCCACCAGGGGCTAGGGTAACCAGGCAACCAGGCGACAGACCCCCTATGGGATTATCTAGAGGTTAACTCCTAGGACTTATTACCAATGGTTACACTATACATTTAATTTTCTATCTGGTTCTGGATGAAATCAGGATGAAAGAACAGCTGTACCATCAGCGCAGCTGACTAGAAAGGAATACAAAGTGGTAGGAGTCCTCTCTGAAGAACTAGGAACTTTAACCTGGGAATGTTTGGACTTCAAACCAAGAAAACACAACTAATTATTGCCAAGTAAAACCTGTATATGGAGTTTTCACAGTGCTTTTGAAAATAAAAACTGGAAAAGTGGCGATTGATGATGTTGATAATGACCTTCTCACTTCGCAACAATAATTGTATGAGCGTTCAACAGTTATTGTTTGCTACAGAATGTCGAATACCATTTTAAAATAATTATTTTAATACTATTAATTAATTTAGAAATGACCCTTCATTATATTCAATAGTGTTAGTTAGTATTATTCAAATTGTGTGTTCATTATTAGCCGTGATTATAATAGAAATGAGTAGAACAGTTAGTTGGGGTATCGGCTTTGACTGGATGAAAGCAAGTCAGGTTTTCATCAAATTTATTTGTGGACAACCTTTCGACATCCTAAGTATGTCTACATCAGCTCCTACTTTAAAATAGTAGGGGCGTTGATTGTCTAAAACACATTTCGTGGACCTTCTTTGCAATCTCGCACTAGCCCCTCATGGAGGCATTAGTGTTGTGCATTCAATTTGTTTCAAAAAAACTTAACCAACTTCTGTATTTCAAATAGCAAAGCCGATTTCAAAAACAAATTGTTCATTCGGAGAAATTAAATTTTGAATGGAGCTCCTATTCCATATTGGGAAGAAAAGAAAAAATATCTCTATAAAACATTAATTAGTTGGCATTAAAAAAATAAATTGTTTATATAATGTTGAGTACGGTTTCGATTTCGATATTCCGAGGCATCCTAATATATGTATATAAATAGACCGGACCAACCGTAAGAAATGCAAGGACACGTCCCTAAGCCGTCCTCTAGCGGAAAGCACACTGACTGAAAGGTTAACCCATTCTGTTGTAGTGAGTGACTGGTACAATGCAGCTCAAGTGTTGAGGGAGCCCGCTTGCTTGCTTACGTACTCTACTGGTGTATAATACAAACGAATGTATTAAACAGTTATCCTTATTATTTATTGTGTTTTCTATAATGGATCCCTATCCGGCTGTCTCAGATACCGCATCTGACACATCAGATGTGGGATTAAACGCAGAACGCCCACATATATATATTTTATATAGCGACTAAAAACTGTTATAAAAGGTGTATTTGTAATTTGTTTGCAGTCATATTTTCATATTAAGGGATAATAGATGAAAGTTTTACATGCTCCCCAAAGATGCTAAAAATAAAAACAATTTTATGAAAAAAGTGAGGGTTCAATTATTTAATAAATTAATTAGTAATAAAAACAATAAATATGCTTTTATTATGTTAAGCATGGTACCAAATTAAAGGTGTCTACTTCCTGATTAATAATATATAAAGCGTCTTCCAATAGGAACTTCCAAACTTTGACAGTTGATAGCGTCCACATTGTTGAAGCTGCATCTGTCGAATTGGCAGTCATTTATTCAGTTTGTTTTGCCAAATCACTATGGATGGATATAGCGTTCAACAACACGTGCAAATGATAAAATCGTTTTATCAATATCGGTATGCTGTTCAGGCAACGTTCCGTGGTCGCCATAACCGTCCTACCGAGAGTACTATTCGCAGTGTGGTGAACCCGTACGTCGACAATACGCAAGATCAGCCGAAAACATCGCCGCTGTCCGTGAAAGTGTGCAGGAGAATCCGAGGCAGTCGATTTCGCATCGCTCACAAGAACTCGGTCTTTCGCAGACCACAACTTGGCGAATTTTGCGTCGTGACTTGAGGCTGCACCCGTACAAAATTCAACTGACCCAGGAGCTGAAGGTAAACAACCATAGACAACGACGTGTGGTCATCTCACGTGGAGATGAGAGAGGATTTGACCCCGTTAGACTTTTTCTTGTGGGTTTTTCTTAAGTCGCAGGTCTATGTAAATAAGCCACAAATCACAGCGGTCTTCAAAGCCAACATAACCCATGCCATCGGTCAAATTCAGCCTGGTTTATGCGCCAGTCATGGAAAATTGGACATTTCGGATGCGCGCCACCCATCGTAGCCGCGGCGGACATTTGCACGATGTTATATGCCATACATAATGGCATTGATAGACCTTTCAAACGAATAAAAAGTTTCGATGATATCTCACACACACTTTGTTTTATTTAAATTTAAATCTAAGAGTGCTTAATGAAAGACCCTTTATTATATGTTGGTCCGCGAGTATATCTTGACATTCCTTGTTCTGTTTCAGCGTCCTTCATTTCTTTATAATTATTATTTTTAAAAACATAACTGCTTAAAGGACCTCCTTTAACTGCCTAACCTTTGAGACGAAGAAGCGAACTACCGTTATCGTTTGACAATCAACTACCCTCTACTCTAGGCGATGACAATGCTGATAGTAGCTCTTTTGGAGAAACATCTTTGGAGAAATGCGCAGATATTGGTTTCAGATTTGCAGATGGCTGTTTTCTTGTTTTACTTATTATTTCCTGGGCCCTTCTCTCCAGTGGATTCATTTATTTACATATCTTTGTATCCTCCTGACATTTCACAGGCCTAGAACGAACACAATCTTGATGAAGAACTTTATGTCTAGTTGCAATTGCAGTTAAACAAAAAAAAAACCAAAGAAATTACACATTGTAATCGGGACTTCGAAATCTTCAATTTGATATCCTATACAAAATTATATAAACATAATTTTTAGTATAAACTAATTAATTATGAAAGCTTTGCCAAATCATTGTTATGAAACAATTAACAATTTCATTTTGTTTTTTTTGTAACATAACGGCCACTGGGATTCTAAAACATTAAATACGTGGTTTATATTTTGTGAAGATTACTACTTGAACCAAGCGTTCTCTGTTGATTTATAACCTGGCACTACCTCTCGATGTCACCGGGCGCACCCTGGCACAAAGATGGAGGATTAAGCACGGTACTAAATATCTGTAAGCATACTGTGTACCTAAATAAGTATATAACTAAGTTGAACCTATTAATGAGTGAAGACATTGTAAAATATTCATGTTCATCATTTGCATTGAACTGATTTATCTATTAATAAAGAAAGGAGAAGTCCAAATTGTCCTACCTCTCACAACCGGAATCGGATAAATGCACCAACTTGTCGTTTTATTCGAAACAATAAATCAGTTTTTCGCGCCTGTTCGTGTTATTTTCCCTGAGATCATAACACAACATGTTGACTTTCAATACTTTATTGTTTATTTTTAATATCTTTAAATCCTTTTTACGTTTCCGACTTCTATGTGTCCTCAAGAACAGGCTTAATGTCTTATTATCATTTGGGATATTCGTTTTTGAGAAATAATTAAAGTTAGTTGTAATGAACCAGAATAAAATATAACAAAAAAAATTGTATTTATTTTTTTTCATTATTTTCCTAACACTCTCTGTTTCGTATTTTAACGGAGAACTAATCTGCGTAATTCGAGTGGGTGAGATATGAGACAGACAGGCAGGCAGGCGATACCTGAATGGAATTAGAACCTCTCCCTTGCAAATTCGGCAAAAAAAAAAACCCAAAAAAATACCTTTGACACACTACCGACAATGAACCTCCCGCTGACCTATATTCTTCTGCACTAGGTCATCAGGCCAGTAAGATAATATTTGTTTTCTCATTTAGCACGAACCAAACCCAAAAACGAACGCCTGTATATATATATAGTCTGTATTTGAACGTATGTTTCTCTAATAAGTCAGCAGTTAGTTGGGGGTTCACAATGAGAATTATTTTCTGCTGTCTGTTGGGAGCCACATTTTTAGTGCACTTTACCAATGCAACTACACCAGGTAAGTAATCCAAATTGTGATCCTTAATACATACTACATATATATCGCGAGATTTAGTACTTCCCGTCAAATTCAACACAAATTGTCCTAATTAATAATCTGTAATATGCACTGTTGCTTTAGTGGACTCTTAAGTCAAAAGGTCAATGTAATCTTTCTCACATTCGCAATGAAGCCCTTGTTTGTTTGAAACATTTGATTTCTTTTTGTGAATGTTTACAAAAATTCCATTTTTGTTCTTCATTGAACTATTGTAGCCAGTGGTTTTCGTTTTGTTTTTTTACCTCGAGGCTGTCAATTTTAGAATGCGAAGTGGAGTATATTTACAGGAAGTTGCATAAGACAGATTATCTAACCAGCTGAGTTTGCCTCATTGCAACACTATCAAATAGCGGTAGAGCTATTGTTTGTGCCCGCTTTTCAGCGTTTTCCGTTCTGGCTAGAAAAGTGTAGTCACCTATGAATAGAGTACTTTTCTATCAGAAATTGCATATTTGGCTCCGTATTTAGGGACACGGCGTCGCTGAGTTAAATAATCTTTGTAGAGGATAGTCTTTTAAAAGCTTTATTATGAAGTACAAGCAAAACACTGGTATATATTAAGAGTTACCTTACTACATACTGGGTGGAATGTGTGGGAACAAGTGAACAGGGGCTAAAGCTGAGACATATATGTATAAGAAAAAGATAAGATTCTGGGAAGAAGGAGGAAGTCTTGGAGGGAAGCGGTTGCTTACTTAAAAATAACAGGAACCATCAGTGACTTACATTAAGTCACGGGGCAGGTATACAGTTCTGCTCAAACCCCTTTTACTTGTTCTTAGCAATGTTATAGATATTATATATAAAGCAAGCATTATAAAACTGCTGGCTTAAACCACTAACGGGGCCGAGATCATCTCTAAAACGTGTTAATGGTTTCCTTACGAGTTTAATTATTTTTTTATAAAAGTCAACTAATACCTTAACATTTACTGTGTATATCATCAACTAGTAGAGATATTTAATGTGATATCCTTATCAATATGATAAAAAAAATATATTTATTTTACTGTCGCTAATTTATTTACTAATGAACATTTATTACTTATCGTGGCGCTGCTATTATTAAGCTTCTTTGTAGGATCAAAGCCTACAGTGATCTATCACAAAATAACTAAGTGTCGTTACAGTTGCGAAAACAATATTATTGACACTTTTAGTACCAATAGTCAATTAAACCACAATAAATAATAAATATTATTGATTAAGACGTCTAGATCTTTGTTAATAAGCTATTGACTCTTGACCAGTATCTCTTGGGCATCTAGTAAAATATTCACGAAAAATATGATCCCTCTATATAATGCAATTTACATAATGATAGTTCACTTTCGTTAGTTCACATATTACATAATATCAATCTGGACTTCAATGATCTTTTATTTGTAACCCTAATGAAAATGCTTTGTTTGTTGATACAACTTTCAATGTCTAATGGGTCCTATGTAAAATTTTATGTAGATTGGACAGACAACTGGCACAGACCAGAATACAAGTATGCTGAAAGCATGAGGGGTTTATATATTTTTTTTACCACAAAAAGACTGAACAAATTATTATATTTTCCAAGTCTGAGACTTCCTGACTAAACTCCTTAGCTTTCCCGAAACACAGAACGGTGTGAGAATATCCTCAGTTAAATAATCTTTGTAGAGGAAAGTATTAAAAAAAAAAAAAAAGCTTTATTATGGACAAGCAAAACACTAGTACATACAAATATTAATAGATCAGAGTATATACTGGTTTGAATGTCTATGGACAAGTCAAGTGTCTGGGTTTTTTCTTAACCCTTAATTTAATGGGTTTTAAAATTAATAAGAATAAATTGTGTGCAATTTAATAGTTGTGGGTGGCTCCTTCTACTGCGTAACATATGCATTTTAAGGAATGCATGACTTAAAGAAGTAACATAATCTGTTTATTGTTAAAAGTATATAAACTAAAACAGGACTAGGTAATGGGGCTCAACTTCGGGTTGTTAGGGTCTGGGGGTGAAGCTGAGACATATAAAAGATTAAGTTGTGGGAAGTAAATGATTACTTAAAAATAATAGGGAACTATCAGTGACTTCTATGAAGTCACAAGCCAGGTATACAGTTCTGCTGAAGATATTGCCATTGCTCACAGTATAACATAACTCTCGATCAGATTTCAGCCATGATGTGATTAATAACAGTCAAGCGAGAAACACCATCTGCGCTGTTGGCTGTGGAACCAATCATTTATCATTTATCCTGCTTATTTACTAATTTCGCTTCTGCAAACTGGTTCTATACTGGCTCAATTCTGCTGCAGATCTATGTATAGTTCGTATGTAGTTCACACGTGCATACATTGAGATATATACATATCCCATATTTATCCATGTACATATTTGTAACAAAGGCACTAGAAGTACGACAAAATAGGAGAGCCTCCACACTCAAAGGACGAGACCACAACCAAAGGATACCCACGTCAGTTTTATAATGCTAAAAACAAGTAGAAGGGGCTTGAGCAGAACTGTATACCTGCCTCGTGACTTCATGGAAGTCACTGATGGTCCCTGTTATTTTTAAGTAAGCAACCTCATCCTTTCATGACCTACCTACTTCCCAGAATCTTATCCTTTTATTATGCATACATGTCTCGGCTTTTAGCCCCAGACCCCACTCAAGCAAAAGTGCGAAGGTAGGTAGGACCTTTACAGGTATATAGATCTCCTTATATAACACAACTTCAAAATGTTTATGTAATCCTAATATTAATGAACTGTAATGAAATTATTTTATATTTGCACTATGTGGTTTTTCATTAGGCTTTAGGCCCTTTACAATTCTTTAATTGATTCAATAGCATTAAACCATCATTTCAGCCTGATTAGAAGTTATATCTATATAATTACATTTTGTGTGTTTAAAAAATAATCAATAATAAATACACAATAATATCAATTAAAGAGATATTTTCCAAACTATTCTCTTTTACAAATTATTTATGTAAGTCTATATAAATCAAATTTATAAACTAGTTTCTGTTTTAATTATTGATCAATTATATTCAATAAATATACCAGCTTATAATTTAAATATTTTTCAGTAGTGGTACCAATCCAATCAGTTACAATCATAAAATGTTGATCATGTCATTACAAGCACATATTTTAGGTTATTTTACTGATTGTATTCTTTATTTATTATTCCAATATATAAATATATTTTTTAATTGATTATTATGTATTGTCCACAGCCGAGGGAGGCTCGGAGCTGACACTACCTAAGATAAGTGAGGAGAAAGGAAAAGACGACGATTCAAACAACAGCACCCAACAAAACAACAACCCACCAAACAATAACCAACCACAAAACTGCGTCCCAATTTACCCTCCGCAGTGGTGGTACCCTCCTCCTCAATTGCCGCCTTATCAACAACCCATGTACCCACCACCACAGGGGAGCCAACAACCAATTTACATAATTCTACCTTCTTCTAATCCTCCACAGCAGCTGGACGGGTCATCGGGGGGTGGGCAGCCGAGTCCTTGTCAGTCCGCCAGCTGTGTTTGTTGCCGGAAGTGTTAGTTCAAGGAAGAATCAAATATAGGCTGCCTTCCACAAGGTCTGGAACCCAACATCCGTTTACCACCACGCCATAGTTTCTTCATGTTCACCGAATTTCGTCCCCAAATCTAGTCCTTTTCGTTCATCTGGGTGATTTATGACGCAAGTCTTCAAACATGATTCGAATCTCAAATTCACCAATCCGTTGTCAACGTCCTTACCACACAATTCCCTATCTTCGATGTAAATAAATGTTATAAATGAATAAAAGATGTGTTTTATTTAAATGATCGTAGAGCTAACTACCAACCTTCGCCATTGTCGATTGTGCCTCACAACCAATTGTCCCGATTCTATCGCCTTTATTCAATGGAATTAATATCTTGCAGTTATCACAACGCCATTGTGAAACCCACAATTGCAAACTGCAACAACATATTCTTCTTCACAGTTCCACATTTAGATATAATAGAAAAACGTCATTTTTTCATATATTGCAGTAGCTAATATATTGTTATACATGAAGGTATTACATGTATTCACGTATATGTCTAATATGTATCGCCATTAAATATAAAAAGGAAAAAGCATATTTATCAGTCAGAATTACAGTAAAAAATTGTTAACATTTCTCTAAAAAAAAAAAAAAATTCAAACCCATACATTCGAGTTAAAAGTATAAATTATAATTCTTCTAGAAATTATTTTCTAAAAAAAGTTTATGTCAGCTTTCAATGGACTCAAATAGTTATCGTCAGTTAAATAATCTTTGTAGAGGGGAGTCTTTTAAAAGAAAAGAAAGAAAAGCTTTATTAAGAAGTACAAGCAAAACACTGGTTTATACAAATATTAAGGGTTACGTTACTACATACTGGGTGGAATGTTTAGGCACAAGTGGGGTTTGCCGCTAAGCAGGTAAGGAAAGGGTAGGGAGGGTTTTAGGAAACAGGAAACGGTTGCCCACAAAAAAAACAAGGGTTTTTGCTAAAGACCCTTCCTCTTGCTCATAGCATTATAAAACTTATGATTATCTCTTCGGCTTCAAAGAAATATTGCCAGATGTGACTGAAGGTTCCAGAAAAACATAAATATTTTTTGCAATGGAATCTATGGGTGAATATGCAGTTATATTCCTCGTTTCGCCAATATTGCAGTATGTTCACCACCTGTTCTACTGATGCTAGTTCCTAGTAGGATAAGGGTTATCAGAGGGTTGGGCTTTTTTTTTTTTCCTTGTTAAAAAAGTTAATTATACTATTTAAATATAGATTCAAAAAAACGAATCTATTTACATCGTATTTATATGTACTGTACTTGTCTACATTTTATATTATTTCTATTACCAAATACTATTAACGTTTTTGCAATGAAATCCAAACATTGTTCTGAAAATACACAACATCACCTTTGTGGGCACACCTTATGAATCATAAAACTTAAAACTAACTTATATCTAACAAACGAAATTTGGGTTTGTGAGCTGATGCAACAGTAAAAAAACTTGAGGGGTCTACTGTGGATGAACTCACCCACCGACGGCACACCAAGTGGCATGGGGGCGTTCTTTAACCTCTCGAGAGAGAAATGATTGACCACTTTTGGCATGATCCCATTCTGGAATTGTTTGAAACATTTGCCTGTATTGTCGGTCAAGTGAGTATATAGCGGGGCACCGTACAGCAAAGCTGGCCGGAGGACACATTTATATATCATCAATTTGAGACGAAGCGACAAGTTGCGTGAAGTTAGTAAGTGCGATAGCCGGTAAGACCTGTGTCGTACTTTTTCTATTTTATTACTAAAATGAGTAGAGAAATGGAGATGCCTATCCATTTTTATGCCCAGATAGTGCATTAAGAAAGCTGATGAGTTCTCTTGCCCTCCTATAGTTTTTAGTAGGATTTTGGCAAGGCTTTTTTTCCCTTTTTAGAGGGAAAAGATTAAGCAGTCGGTCTTTCCGGCGTTCACACTGATGTTGGGTTGGGCTTATAACCCTGGACCTTCATAATCTCTACTTCGGGGCTATTTATTCTTGCTAGAGCCGGTATAATATTATAATTATAATAAAAAATATTTTAGTTTTATTACTTTAGGGTTATAGCTATTACATATAAATGGTTTAGACTGTTAAAGTAAAAATAATGATGAAATAATAGAAAAGAAAATGGCGAGATGCTCCATTGTTTACTAATATAAATCAACTTAATGGTCCTAAACTTAAAATTTCTGAGTTTTTGACTAAAAAACTAACTTGAGCATTTAAATCTTTATTTGCATGAAATTACAATGTACCCTAAAAGTTCAGTAGAAAATTGTAATAAATTATATCATTCACACCATATTGACAAATTTGCATTTCCTCTATCATTCATTAATACAATATAGACGTAGCCCCCCCCCCCCCATTTCACCTATGGAGACGGTAGGAAGGATCAGGATTAACCCTTCACGCTAATCACTACGTGAAGGTTGTGGAACCTGAATTAAAGCCCGAGAGCCGCAGGCGCTCAGTAAGGGGAAGAAAACTGATCCGTGCCAGAACTTCCAGTGACTCAGTATATACCCCAAAATAGGTTGTAGGGTTAGGTGATGCTTGCTTGCTAGGTAACGCTAGGTTTGGTTGGATGGATAATTTATGATGAAATTTAATGCTTTCTTGAATATTTGGGACTAAAAAATCATTATGGAGGGTTCTTTTTAAACATTGACTTTTGAGTTTTCAGCAACATTTTTATTATTTTTTATATATTGTTTAATTGAACAATTTTTAAATTGCTATTTGATGATATATTGCTTGTGATAAATTAAACAATGCCCGAGGTAAAAAAGTGATTTGTAGACTACGATAAAGCCAACCAGCTGTATCAGCATTACCATTGACCCAGATGTCGGAGTTGTTTTATTAGCACTGTCTTGCAATTTACAGCTCGTTCTCTGTAAATCGGCAGGTATACGGAATCACTTTTTCAATTTATATCAATAAATCAAAAAGAAGAGAAAATAGTCAAAATTACAGCTAAATATTATTCGTGAAATATCTATAAAAATGAATGAGTTCAATCTTTTATTGGGAGATGGGCTTGGTTCGATGAAACAGAGATGATACTTCTATTGATCGACAACGGTAAGACATACGTAGTGTTTGTAATCGAGTCGGTCTTGACAATAATGTAGGGGTTAAACATGATTTGAAATAATTCTAGACAACAGTTTGGTACAATAGAAACAAAACGAATGTAACAATTGGTAGGTTTCACTGATGAATATGCGTATGATATACATATATATATAAGACATGAATATACCAAGATACAAAGTCCATTAGTTGTTGTAGAATAGGTATACAAAATAAACTAAAATATCATAAAACCGAAGTGATTTGCAGATAAAAACTTCTTTATTGTGATGAAATAAACAATCTGCCTTTTATTGGGCAATAAGTAATTGTGTTCATTGTTCTCATTCATACCATATTTACAATTTTCATTCATACACTATTTACAAACGGCCTACAGAGACATACCAAATCCACATGGTTGTCACCTCCTTCACATTCGAAAGAGGAAGCGGAGTCTTGGGAAGGCGCCCACGCTCCTCCGTCAGCCGTGCTTTAGTCTCCGAGGAGGATTATAGGGATTTGTGGCGCAGTGTAATGACTGTGCTAGGGGATTAGAGTGGTTGGATAGGTTACTAGGAATTTCATGAACTTGGAAGGGATGAGTTCAAGAATGGAGGGTGTATTAAGATATTTATGAAGGGTTTTGTTGCTGACGTAATAAGGGGCATTGGCAATTGTTCTCAGAACTTTTGATTGGAAGGACTGGAGGCGCTTGATGTTCGACATTTTTGCTGTCCCCCATAGCTCTATTTATTCCGTATGTCCAGTTTGGCTTAAGTATAACTTTGTAGATTAGTAATTTATTTTTTATTGAGAGATGGGATCTCCTTCGAAGTAGATGTGATTTTAGATACAGATAATGGTAACAAAAGATTCTTTTTTAAAAACATCAATTCATCCTGCACTTGACTCTTGTCACTAATTATTATACCCGATAAAGACATACACAATTTGTCGAAACGTTGCCCATAAGTGAGTCTCTTAATAACTTATTGAATGATTATGAGAAAAAAAACTACTTGGTATTTTCGATCAAAAATCTCCTTAATATTTCATTTTATCGCTTAAACCATCTCGGTCACTTGAAATAAACTTATCAAAAAAGCTTCACTGATCATGTCCTTGGGTTTTTGTAAATGATGAGGAGCAAAACAAAAATTACTATGATGACAAAAGACTTAACTCAGCGCCTCTCTCTCTTTTCTATGAGCTTGGCAAAAACCTGATCAGGTTCTTGTATGAACGAACTATAGAGTAACATTTCCGAATCAGTTTCAACGAAGCGTCGCTACGAAAACTTCTGAATTGAATAATTTCTTATATCTAGAATATTTAACTTTAGAAGGTGATCATGGTGCTTGGATATGGATGAAAATCTTCTTGGAGGACGACTCATGGGTTTTTGTTTTGTATTAGTTGGCAGCTTTAACCTCAAAGAACAACGTCTGGTTCCGTAGGATTTAGCCATCACAAGTGTTTATACATGGGCTGTGCTGATATCTAAGATACTTTTGTTTGGCATATTTTGACCATCATCCTCACATGTTGGACAGAATAGTGTCCTAACGATCAGACAATGTCCCGCTCCAAGTGCAGTGGGTCTGGATCAACTTAAAAGGGCGTGGTACAGTTTGTAGAATGCACAAGGACTAAATAAATATCATTAGAATTTTAAAATTGTAATCGTCCTTTCTAATAAACAATAATCCTATAAAATTTGACCCTAAGATGGGGAGATCTAGTCCTTTTTAATGCACCATTGCTATCACATAAGGCGCAGACAAAAAAAATGGTAAACGTAGGGAACCCATGATACTTTAAGAACAAGAGAGATAACACACGATGCTCCGGACAACAGGAAATCCACAATAGAAAACGAGAAAACGAAATACATATACGAAGATCAATTTGGTAACACAAAATACTGAGTGTATCCGAGAGTCTTTGAGGTATTTTAAACAGAGTATCCGGATGAGATTATTTATCAACAATTAACCCTATTTATGGAGATAGTATTTTTCTTGAATAAACAGTTAAGTAAAAAAAGTCCATTACCTGGTAAGAAGGACAGCGATGTCGTGATGGTTTGGATGTGCTATGTCTTTAGGGTTGAGGCCCATTTGCCACTTGCAGAGGCTACTCAAGGCCTCAGTGGCTTTTGGGCTTATGTCCAAGTCGATCTGAAAGAAATCAAGTCAAGTCAAATAGGGGTTGTAATGGCCTTTTGTAATTGTAGTCAATTACAACAAAATTTGTTGGTCAACTCGGTACGATTACAGTTTATTTTTTAATTATTTACTAATTTACTATCGAACTTCCATTATTTTTGTTGTACCAACATCTTCACCACGAGTAAATAGAAATTACTCTCTTCGCGTCAGTTAAGAGAGGGGGGGACTAGTGCATGACACAGCTGACACCTACAGGGGCCGCGGCGGGTGTAGCCCCGCATCTGACCTAAGAAAATAAATTATAATAAGTTTAACTTCAAACAAGTGAATGAAACAGCTGGGAGTTCAGTTGTTTACAGTTGCTTTAAAGGAGAATCTTTCAAAGATTCTTTTCGTGAGTGCCCTCATATCATCCTATGTCACCAAATCACATACATCATATTTATTTATATTTACCCAAACGTATACGTAAAATGATTAATCGTCAGATTAGCATAATCTACAGGAGTCCTTTGAGGCAGTATTATAGTTAGAGTGTCGGTATCAACAAAACATACTACTTCAGCTTGAGTCAGACAAGTCGAGACGAAAAAATTGTGAAGCACTCCAAAATAGTATACGTCTTATTTCTTTATTCGTGTATCTTGACCCCCAATGTTGGTGCTTCGCATTGAAGTCCCCACCCACAAGGAAACGATGTCCGATGGAGTCTAGAAAGGAGATGAACTGGGAATCGAAAATGGATTTATTGGGAGGGCAGTACGCTGATGCTAGTGTAAGGGGAAAAGTGAGGGTGGTGATTAACACTGCAGTGGATTGAAGGAAATCATGTGCTACCAAAGGAACTATGTGGTGGGATATGGAGTTATGGACAATGACAGCAGTACCTGCATGAGCTGTTCCATCTGGGTGATCAGTTCGATAAGTCGAACAGTAAATGGTCGTTTACTCGTAAGTCTTGTTTCAGTAATAAGAACTATGTCGATGTCCTTGTCGTGAAATAGTGCTGTCAGTTCGTTAGTGTGGTTGTGAACACCAGTCGCATTCCAAAGGAGAATGGATAAGGAGTCGGAAGGATACACTTATGATATTTGTTTAACTGGGATAAGGTAGGAGACAAGATTTGTAAGAAAGGAAATGAGAGGGATAATTAGGGTTCTGAACTATATAAGGAATGATGTTAATAAGCTAGTAAGATCTGAAGAGCTTGAAGGTGGCGGAATATGCGAGATGTGTGGTTGAGGATGGGATTGGGTTTGCTGGGGATGAACGGAATTCTGGGGAAGAGGAACTTGCGGAAGAGGAGTGGGCAGTGCCTGTGACTGCTCTCTGTTCCGAACTACATCAGCAAAAGAGACCGAAGGCCTCAAATTTCTAGCTGGGCCGCTTCTTGACCTACCTGTAGCTAGTTTCTCTTCTTCTGGCTGACGGCGTTGTTCGCTCCTAGACTTCAGCGTTCTGTAAGCCTCGCAGCCCATATAGTTCTCCGGGTGGCCTTGATGGCAGAGCACACATATTGCAGGCCTGACTGTCTTACTTCTATTTATTTTTTAATACATTTTTGGTTTAATAAATTATTAGTTAAAAAGTTTAAATTGATTTTTGTTTTTATTAGTAACTACTAGATGTTAAGTAAAGTAACTGAACACTAGAATATAGTCACCCTACACTTGAGATGCTATTGTCAATATTTCGAGATATTGACAATATTATTGAAGTAGAACATCACTAGTTCGGAAACCATCATTGACGGTTTGACACAGAGTGTAATGAAAATCTACCAATTCTTAATTCCAACCTTCAATACTGGATATAGATATGAGACCATGACAGTACATAATATTACAGGTAGTATTATTGCAGACATTTTTCGTCAGTTGTTAGTAAACTTAATAAATTTTTTTAGGACAGAACTTGACATGTTGAAGTCGGCACTAGGGTTGGGAATCTTCAATGTTTCTTCCAGTAGCTAACTAACGCAAAGACGTTACCAAAGAAATAGAACTTTGCATACCATAATTGTTTCTTAATACAATAAGGTACTCATTAGTAACAGGCAGGATCAAAGAGTTTCGACCGAATATTTGACAGTTGCTGCATCGACTTGATTATTCGCTGAACGCGCAAGTTAGTACCCTACCTAAGACGATCGTTGTGTTTAGTCAGGGGCTTACCTCTTCCTTCTCTTTGTGCAGGTATACCAGTCGCACCACCACAACGTCGAACAAGTTCCCGATCGAATCGTCGTGGTAAAAGTTCGCAACCTGCAAAGATAAATATATATCACTTTAACCTCGCCATTTATTTTCCATTGTTATTATTAAATGTTTACCAATTAAATTTTGTTCTCAATTGTATTTTTTTTAACATATATATATGTAAAGAAAGTATACTCTCTTTAATTTGAATTTGCCGCGCTGCTTATACTGACCACCACTAGATGGAGCTATCAGCAAGATTCTAAAAAGTGAAAGGATAGAGAAAGGTTATGTTAGATAGAGAAAGTTGTAATTAGAGTGTGAATAGAGAAGTGATAATTATAAACAGTAATTGTCGTTTCTTTGTTTACAGGTGAGATTGTGTAAATAATCTCAATGAATAATTGTTATAATATAAAATATAGTGAATAAAATTGCTTGCTTTGTTTACAGAGAAACTGATTTCAGATTATTCACCCCACCTTCAATAATTTGTCTTACATATATATTTCCGAAGTTTAAGTCTTTAGAACCATCCAAGCTAGAACCAAGAAAGCTTATATAAGTTAGTTAATTTTGTTTCTCCATTCTTCCATTTATCGTATTTTAATCTGCACTTAATTCTGTTGAAGACTTGTTGAATTTAACTAATTCGTTAATTTTTAGTAAACGATATCTATTTGTCATTTACATGTACATAAATTATGTATATAAACTCCCGTAGAAGTTTAAATGACTAATTTTGAGGTGACTCCAATACTAATGTGGGTCATTTGATTATTTATTATGGGGTGTCAAAAACGTATGATCTCATTACTCCCCCCACCCATCACAGTCACTATATATTAGCGCATCGGCAGAGACGCAATAGAATTAACATAAAGTGACCATGTTAATTTCAATAAACACGCAGCATAGGATTTGGGACACTCCGCATATCCAACCGAGAAGGTATTAATGAATACACTTACAATGTTCATTATAGTGAGTACGTACTCTTCAACGTCCCTCGACTTGTGGTACTCGATGAACTTGAGGTCAGAGACGACGCAACACTCGATGTACCTGGGTACGATCTTCCTCGCGTCCGATCTGACCATCCGGGTCCGGTTCTCCTTCATGTTGCGGTACATCTCCGCCGCCCAGGCGTTCCACCAGTCATCTGTTAGTGAGACAAATATTCTTGAGTTCATCCTACACAGTGCTACATGATATATCAGGAAATAAGTGGGATATAAGGAATAAGTCAGATTTCTCAACTCATCGGTACGAACTAAAAAAAGAAAACTATTGTTCTGATATGTAGCAAGGTTTCTCAAAAATCTCTATTATGATATAATTACAATCTGCCTTATTGGGCAATAAGTAATTGTCTTCAATATTCTCATTCATACCATATTTACAATTCTTCATTCATTCGCTCATTTAAACAGTATTTACAAACAGCCCAGACACCACTAAAATCCACATGGTTGTCACCTCCCTCGCATGCGAAAGAGGATGCGGAGTTTTGGGAAGTCCCCAACGCTTCTCCGTCAGCAGCGTCACCCCATACGGGCCAGTGGAGGTCTAACAAGAGCACTAGAGCCACAGACGCTCAGAACATGTTTGGAGAAACTGGACATTGCCAGGACTCCAAATGTCGCGTATTTATAGCAGGTAACGATCCCACTGCCGCTTTAGTCTCTGAAGAGGAGTATAGGGATAAGTGGTGCAGTGCAATGACTGTGCTAGAGGATTAGGGTGGTTGGATAGGTTACTATGGAATTTCATGAACTTGGAAAGGGTGAGTTCAAGAATATAGGCTATATTAAGGTCGTTATGAGGGTTTTGTTGATGACGTAATAAGCTCTAGAATAAAAAGTAGTTGAAATTCTATTTTTACGTACAGAAAATGTGCGTATAAAAGCTTCGTATGAAAAAGCAACTGTATATTTTTGATTTAATGTACTTAGATTTATTAGTTGAACCATCGCGGTCGCCAAAAATTGCTTTTTCAACAATCTGCTCTTTATGTATGATGTTCATCAAAAATGAAATATATTTTTATGAAAAGGGTTACACCGGGTTGATTTTAAATTATACATATACATATGTGTTCACGCCAATACGTCGTCATTCTGGGTCAAGGTCACAAGCCACCTTGTGGGGGGGTAGGGGGGGATGACTAACCTAATCGAGGTCTAAGTCACCTGTGAATAGCCATCTTGTCGGTGTAATAAAATGTCATTTAAAATGATACATATCGGGAGAATTATTCGCGAGGTATGTTTTCCCGTTGTATTACATTGTTATTATATAACTTGCTATTATAGAAGTTATTATTATAGAAGCGACGCTTGTGCCACAACAATGAGAAGTCAAGAGGAACATTATTGGCAGAGGTACTGGACCAAGTAAGTGTATTCTTTCTCTATCTCCCCGGTGTGGCAATTCATATTATTCAGTCCAAATGCCCAGGCATTGCGTATTTTGGCGTGTGCAATATGTATTTTTTTTATTATAAAAACATTTTTAGGTACAAAAATTGATGTAGTAATTCTTTTTAAATTTCAAAATTTGTATTGCCTTTTAATGTTTATAAGATAAATTCTCACCGCATACCTCATTATTTATCTTATTTGTCTCACCTTATTACTTTTTACCGTTTTATACATCAACTTTTTATAGATCCTTTATATATGTTCTTGGCAACATTCTTTTCAGGAGGTATCCAACAGAAATGCAATACTGTTGGAATTGCACATGTTTTTTGAGTTTTAAAATTATAAACTAAAAGTACTTATTGTTTTCTCACATAACTAGGGGTCCCTACCCTCTGGCTTTTCTCTAGTTGATTTTAAAAAATATCTGTTAAAACCGGCTTGGATGTTAGTAAATACATGCACAGTAACGTTTATTGTTTTTAATTATTTTTACGTCAGTAGATACTGAGCTATATGTTTAATTACTTCGCATTATAGGATCTTAACCCAAATCTAATCATCATATTTCAAGCTGTTGTTGAATACAACTTTACTATTTAGGGCATGATTGAATCATTTCAACGAGAGCTGTCGCGGATCGTAACAGACAGATGGATAGTCTTACCTTGTGTCTGACATTTGTGACCGTGTGACTGAGACAGAGACCTCTTGTAGATGACATGAAGGTGTTCGCCATTTCTGTCTGCATCACGTAAGGGTTCTATGTAATAGCTAGAGCTTCCGGTCGAGAGAGTGCCCGCCTACAGAAAAATACAAAATTCAAGTCAATAAAAACGATTTAGGGATTAGGAAAAAGTTTTTAATAGGATTTTAATTATTGTAATTATCGCCCATTAAATACCAAACCGCACATATTATATACTTATTGTTATTCGGTAGACCTCCTTAATATCTAGCCAAGCGCTGTTCCAAATCAGCTACCCTGCACGAGTGGACGTCCCTCCTGACATGAATATTCTTTGGCCAAACTCATGCAAAGCATGTAAGTGTGAACACAATCTGATCCCTAATTTTAATTACCGAGGGATAGTTTCCCTTTAATAATGCTGTGTATATATACGTAAAAAAAGTATACTTTCTTTAATTTTAATGCCGCGCTGCTTCTACTGATCACCACTAGATGAAGCTATCAGCAAGATTCTAAAAAGTGAGAGGATAGAGAAAGGTTACATTAAGTAATTAAAGTTGTAATTAGAGTGTGAATAGAGAAGTGATAATTATAAACTGTAATTGTCGTTATTTTGTTTACAGGTAAGATTGTGTAAATAATATGAATAATTGTTATAATATAAAATATAGTGAATAAAATTGCTTGCTTTTTTTTACAGAGAAACTGATTTCAGTTTATTTACCCCACCTTCAATAATTGCCATATATATATATATATTGAAATATAAGTTATTGCAGGATATATAAATAAGATTGCCGCTCATCAATTACGTTTCTTGTAACAAGTGGTCCGGTGTATAAGAAAACGGTAGTCGGTAGGCGGGAGCCTCATTTTCAATATCCAATATTTTTTTCTTTTTATTCAAAAATCCAATTCACGATGAAATTATTTTTCCACTTGCCGATCGCCGAAATAATCGTTTGAAACGGTTTATTTCCCAATTGAGTTTCTGTTAAGTTTCCACGCAAGTTGTTCTTGGATTTTTTTATTTTTTTTTTTGAGCCAACGTCCGCAGACGTTCAGGTCAAAGTCAAAGTCAACAGATGAAGTCAAATTTGATTTCAAGACTGAATTATCCTGCTCAAAACTTTTTGAACGGTGTTACTCTACACACTGTCATGTTCATGCTTAAAGGAACATCTTTGTTTCAATCACTGAATGTATTAGTTAATATGAAGGCAGATAATTTCCAAGATGTAAGTACTAGCGAGCGATATTTACCCCCACTTAAAAGTGTTGATATTTTACCCAGTTCAACACAGGTTGTCTTCAAGGACTGATAATTTGAACCATCTTTTATTTGAAGTTCTGCAACAAGTATTTATTTTGTATTTTAGTCTTTTATATTTTTACTTGTTGTTTTTCCGATTGTTTTATAGTGATACTATAGTCATAGCCTGAGAACGACAGACTATAGAACTTTGAAAAAATGTGGTCTGTCGAAAACTATTGAAGATACGTGAACAATTGATGTCATTTCCAATATTTTACATCCAGGTGGTTTGTTGGTACCTTCCATATGCCTTATGTTTGAGTATTACTTATTTATCTTGTATTTTATCTCATAGGTATTCATATCAAGATTTTCTTTTAATTTAATATTATATTTCACTGACATTTTCTTTTTTTTTGTTTTCTATATTTATAACTTTTCATCTATAAATTGATTTTCTGGAATCTTTTAAATATTTTTTTGTCATTATTTCTTGTCTGTGGTTTACACTTTATTTTACTTTGTAGCGTGATATATTTATGTATTTTAGCAATAGTTTTAAGTTTAATTGTATTATTATTCATAGGGGTACCTCGAGTTTTTCTGCCTATCTTTCTGTCTATAAGTTACACAAGGATATAAGTTAAGTTGACAAATGGTGTCGATAATTGACTACTTGCAATGCCACTGCAGAGGGACACCGCAACTTTGGAGCCCGCGTGGCCGCGCACCCGGCCCCGGTAATGACAGAGGTGACTTCTGGGTGCCTGTATCCGGTGGTTGGAGATGTTGGCCCCGTAGCGATGCTCTACGATCATCCCGGGCGAGGTGAGCCCCACGTTGGGCGCCAGTTTCAAATAGTGGTCCGATCCATTGAAGGTCAGTTTGTAATGAACGTGGTCATCTTTGGTTAACGATCTTTTCTGGAAAAAAAAAAATAAAGTAGTTATTGTGCATTATGACACTTTTAAGGGTTTCGATAATTATACACTCAGCATAATCTCATTCAGTTAACAAAGACAAATTAATCAGTATACTTCCACTGTATCTTACTTTCTCACAATTCTGATATCGTAATCTTAAAAATTCTAAAAAAATCTTTTTATCATAAATTTTAGTGTATTAGCTCACACACTTACTATCAGTCACTTAATAAGCTAGTCAGTATAATTATTGAATTATTTGTATTACTACACACATTCCAAACGGCCACAGATGTTTTGTTTGAATATTTTAAAAGACATTGTACTCGATCTGTTTTTGGTTTTTTTTTGTAATTATAGCTCCCAAGATCCCCAATATATTATACGTAGTGTTAATGCATAGTGTCAACGACTTAAACATGGCACCTTGCTAAATTCGGTAGGAAAAAACATTAATTACTGACGACACGTTGTAATTTACCGTGGTGCTGGTTTTATTTTTAACCCCATCGGGATGTTATATGAAAGTAAAAGTTAATTCGGGTTGAGTTAAACTTCGAAAGCTATTTTAATTACTTTTGTATTACGAGTTAAAACAGATTAGGTCTGGACTGACCACTGACAGTATACCATAGCAAATATCAGGTTTCCGGAGGTGACCAATTCACGATTGCCACAAACGACTGACCGATTGCTGATCACTATCTTTTATACTTTAAACAATTTAGTACGTTTAAATAGAAATCCCCCCCCCTTCAAACTATTAGATTTTTCATAGAAGAAATTTTTACAGGTAATGTTTATATTTTGGTAGCGAATATCATTTTCCCTTTATAAATCATCATATATTTTACGGCAAAGTGAGATGTTTCAGGAGTAATGTAATCTAGGAATCTATCTCTTCAACGCGCTCTCTTTTGTTACAACCACTCGACGCCATCTAGCGCTCTCTAGCTTTAAAGATGGTAAATTAAGCCACAGTAGACCTGCGCTAAGCTTCAGGCAGGGTCATTTTACCTGATTCAGTCTTCGACTGGGAGTAACTAGAAAAATGTAGTCACGAGTTGTCACTCTAGCTATACTTATAAAATTAGAGTGTGTTATACACACGTGAATATACAAATGAGTGGATGCATTTGAATATAGGCTTAAGTTGATGAAAGAGAGATATTGGATTTTCATCGAATTTCTCGATGGACAATGGTTTGACATTAGATTCTAGCTAGAACGGAGTTGGTTAATCAGGTGACTGCCTAAGACTTAAATCATATGTTTTAGACATTTAGCAGCTTTAACCAACACAAATGCATGATACATAGGAGGCTAGTTTCGTCTACTTAAGCCGTTATCACAACAAATTCATGAATTCAGTAAGAGTTTGATACAGACTTTGATCTTCAGTGCCTAGATGGCATTAAAATGAAGTAACTGAAACAGAGATTATTTAAGAAAAACGTTGCTGTCTATAAAAAATGAAATTAAGAGTATGCTAAAACCAACTTTACGAACAGTAGAAACCCACTCACTCTCGTGTCAAAGATTTATTACCTTCCGTTTTAAGTGTTCGTCGAAGGAATGAGGCAACTCGAATGAGTGGAAGGCTCCGTTGGATTTAACTTTCCTCGGAAGAATAACTTCATAGTCACTAATCGCTTGGGTGTATCGACCTGCGCATAAAATTATTAACAACTTTCTAGGCATTCATTTACGGATAGCCCGAAAACTATGGTACATAAGCGTATATAAGGACTACACAAACCAACCTTAGACACCCATTGCCAAAGTTTACCTGACATTTCTATTAGATATAGGTAAGATAAGACGGTTTGAATGTATCAGACACATCGTTCATTATGTTGGACTTTCATCGGCTCACTTCAATTGTGTACTTGCTTTGTAAACGATAGCCGTAGATAAGCAAACATGGATAATATGTGATCAATGAACGAACTGGCCACATAAATGTCCCGGATTTGAACCATCTGTAATGCTATCCGAAGTTGGTTGTACTGCAATACATTGTGGGATTGCAGGAAAGGACAGTGTGGCTTGATAAGGCGGGACTTTGCCTCAAATGAATTTTAGTCCGGACTGCCGGAATCCATTTTGTGCGTACAGTATATTTGTGTTAATGTGTACTTACCATCGATATAAGCTCCATTTATCGAATAACAAAAAACTGTCAACATTAACAAAACACATAGCATAGTTGATTCAGTTCTAAGGGCTAGCCAATAGGGAGTTCTATTTTGTTGTTATCAATATAATGTGAATATTTAAACTGTTAAAACCTAACCTATGAAAAAAACACAATTATTTATGTATCAGTTTTATTTTATTATTGGATTTTATTAGCTAACATGTGTTTATTAAATTTATTTTCGTCTAGCAAAAAAAAACTCGTAAAAGGTCCGATTACCCACTCACCTAAGGAATTTTAAGAAATAAAATTGTTGGTTGTAAAAAAAAGTATCTCATCCAGTCTAGAAAAGCGAATAGGCGGTTAAATGGAAATAATTGTTATTAATAAATAGATGTCCGGAATCTTCAGCACGTAAAACTGCCAAGTTTTTTTGTGTAGCATTTTAAAAGGATAAAGATATTATAGTTATAAAGATATTTTAACCTGTACTTTAAAAGAGATTACTTTTAACTTAATATTAAATATTTTATAAACCTTAGCTACGGGTATGTGAGTGTGAGCCGAAGAAATATTGGCGATGTCATCCTCCTTAATACGGTGTGGAAATGATTGTATATTTTTTAGGAACTCTTCGTTGGAAAACACTTATTACACTCCCATTTTACTTACAACATAAATTTTGTCGTCGCATTAAAAAAAAAAAACCTCATTTATTTTGTTTACAAATTTACTACACAAACTAACTAGAATTTGTATCTTATATTTTGTTGCATTTTGTTGCATCCATTTACACATGCCTGTTTTCATCTATATATGCTGTAAGTAAAATCTATCAACAACTGTTACATATTAATATCAATTCATCAGCAAGCCAGACTGCACTTATGTGCAAATTTTTTATTCTGTTTCTGTTGTGACTAACTGTTACTAACTATGCTTAACATTTATGTTATGTTTTTGTTATGATACAGAGATATAAAATATGTTTTTTTTTTCCATAGCCCCTTAAAAATTACAATGATTATTTCCATTATAGATTCTCATTCGAATCTATTAACATATCTGTTTTATATTTGATGTAGCGTCACTACATTATATACATGGTTTAATTTCGTAAAAATTATATAATTCAATATAGGTACAATGATTCACATTATACTCCACTTGATTGAAAAGACTCTATAAGGTGATGGGGCTCACCTTTTTGATTAAAAACTTAAAACTAACTTACATTCTAATTCTTAACCTAATTTTTTTCCCGACAGTGTGTAAAATATGTCACAAAGTTGTCAACAAATATAATTGATGAAAACTTAATATCCCTGTTTCATCAACACAAGCCGATCACCACCCAACAAACGCTTCAACGTCAACGCATTATTACTGAATATGTTTTACAGAAAAAGAATTCAAACAGCAGGATTCTCAATACAGTTAAAACTGTGCAAATGAAATATATAAACACCGAAACCGTAAACAATTGTATTAAAATATAAAGGTATCGCCATTGAAAGTGTATAGCGCTGCTATCTGTTGTGGTTACTTGGAACTACAAAGGAACTTGTCTGGCTGGTGCTGCTGTTGGTAGTCTTATTTGAGAACTTTTCTATTAGAACCACATCTTCAGTTTACAACAGGTAAAACACACTTGTTGAAAAGAGGAAAACAATGTTGTGCTCAAAAATGGCTATATTTATCAGGTTTTAAACTATTAAAATTTATTTTTAAAAATACAAGTTGGCTTATGGCAGATATAATTTATTTTCAAAAAACTTCATAATAATTATTTTCATTTATATAATTTGACATTTTCACACGATTTGAGTTGTATAGGACTCAAGCTGGAATTAAACATTCGGAAAAAATAAAGACATAAAAACCGAATAAAAAACATTAAAAATTTACTATTATACAAAATTAGGATAAACTACTAGACCACTATTCCCTCTAAGTTTGGGAGCTCTTATCAGTTAATCTTTCTTCAGGAGGGTAGTCCTGTAGTCTATACTGATTTCCGTAATTTATAATAGCAAGGGGATATGAAGGAAAAAAAGCAACTTTATACTTCAAATATAAACACTTATTTACACTTTAATCTACTTAGTATTAATATTATTATACTGTGTAGTAGAAAATACCCAACTAAAATGTTTTAGTTGCATTCACACATAAGTCACAAGTAATTTTTTTTATTTTTAGCATTCTAAAAGACTAATTTAAGGGCTCTTTTTGAGAATAGGGACCCCACTTTTTTTTTTTTTTCTAAACCCCATGAATTTATACAATGAAAAATATTAATAAGAAAATTTGCAAATTTCTCCTCATTCTGCTATGCGCAGATGCATTTGAAGGAGTTCGGGTTACTCAACAATACAGGATGTGGTTAAAATAAAATAACGTAAAAACAAATCTAGGTGATGGGGCTCACCTTCAGTTTAAAAATGGGAGAAAAACTATATCTAGAACCTAAAACTAAAGCGTCTATATGTCTACGCTGGATGAATTCATCCACCGTAGGCAGATCAAAGATCTCGTGAAGCTCACTGTTGCTCCGCAGCTCGAACGAAGTACCTCTGACCACTTTCATCAGAATACCGTTTTGGAATTGTTGGAGTTTCTTAGCTGTCGTAGACGTCAGATAACGAAACAGCGGTGCACCGTACAGCAGGGTAGGCCTGAGTATGCTCTTGTATATCAATAGCTTGAGACCCTGTGATAGATTGGGGGAAGTCAATAAGTGCGCAAGCCGGTAAGACTTCATGCGTGTATGCTTCAACTTCTTCGTAAAATGGTTACTAAAATGGAGGTGTCTGTCCATTTTAATCCCCAGATATACTAGGTCGTTGGCTGGTGAATTTTTCTCCGTTCCTACTATGTAACTAGTAGGGAGCGGGCTTTTTCCCTTTTGAAAAGAAAAAATTACACAGTCAGTCTTACCCGCGGTTACAGAGATATTGAGTCTCCCCAATCCCTCACTGATCTGGTTACAGGCTACTTCAGCCTGTCTTAGAGCTACCTTGGCACTCATGCTGCTACTGTACACCACTATGTCATCTGCGAAAGCAGTAACTGTGGTATTTTTGTATCGGGCTCCGACAATCTCAGAGGTGTATACGTTGAATAGTACAGGGGATAAGACGGCGCCTTGGGGTACTCCACAGGTCAGTGGCACAGCTTCGGAGAAGCTATCACGCACCCGCACCCGCAACGATCTGTTTTTCAGGAAGCTAGCCAGAATTAAATACAGTTGTTCCGGGCATTCCCGGTCGCAGAGCATTTGACACAGTGTCCTGTGAGACACCGAGTCGAATGCTTGGGTGCAATCAATAGAAATCATAGCCGTGGCTATGTTTCTATTCATGTTATGGCTAACTTCTGAGTGCACCTTCAGAAGGGGGTGCTCTGCGCTCATACTGGATTGGAATCCAGTCTGCTCTGGCAGAATGATGTCGTTTTCTGAGCAGTAATCTTTGAGATAATTCAAAAGAATTTTCTCAAAGATTTTCCCCGTCTGTGGTAGCACACTGATCGGGCGGTAGTGGGCTGGGTGATCTCCGCTCTTGGCTGGCTTTAGTAATGGGAACAAGATGGCTTGTTTCCATGTGTCAGGAAATTACCGCAATCTTATACAAGAGTTGTATAAGTTTGCTAGTTGTACTATCCCTCTCCTCGGCATTTGTTTGTTTGCCGAGTAATACTGTTTGTATCCCGTCGAGCCCTGGTGCTCGGTTTCCCCGACACCGGCGAAGAATCGCCTTGAGCTGCTTCGGTGATACAAACATGTGATTCTGTTCAGCATCTACCGGAGGAGGTAGTATCAATGTGGTTGTATCCCGTCCTAGCCGTAATGTCCCTAGCGTAATGGTCGGCCAGTTTTGTTACCGGTTGCTCAGCAGTCAGAACATTGTCGCCTTCGTGAAGACGGACAGTGGCTGTCTTGCCTTTTGTAGTCTTCAACAGCTTCCAAAACTTTCTGTGATCTCCGTGAGTGCTACGAAGTCTCTCATGCCACAGCGCTGTTTTCCAGAGTTTCATCAAGCCCCGGATTTGCGTTGTGAGAGAATTCACAACGACTTTGGCTTGCTGATCTCACGTCCTGTACCATCTATTCTTCCAATTATTGCGCAAGGCTATAATTTTAAGAATGTGGTCTGGAGGTGGTCGCAGAGACGGTGGCATGGGAGTGTACTTCGGAATCGCAATGTTTGCTGCGTCTATGATCACAAGTTATGAAAGTTAGTTGAAGATCTACTTCTTCTTTCGTGCGGAGAATGGGCACCGTATGCAGGTTATGGTAAATTTGCGACCGATACAGATCCCAGTCGGCACGACGGTAGTCGTATCTCGTGGGGTGAGGGGTCGCCACTTTACCATCCACCGCATACAGTACTGGCCTATGGTCAGAGGTAATAAAGTCAAGGGCGGTGCAACTAGTGATACGGTGTGGTTGTTTTGTCAGGTCTTCTGTATAGGGTGGTAAGGTAAATGGGTCTTCCTAAATTTATCTTAACTGTCAAGTGGTAAAGCTTGGGATCAGTTGTAGCCAATTTCTTCTTCTACTTTCTTCCAATTGATACCAAGGCATATAGCAATTATAACGCCTTCGTAACCGATTACCCTTTCAATGGCAGTTGAATAACCTTTAATGTGGTACGATTGTGCAGATACCCTAGTGTCTGTCAAAACTACAATATCTGGTCGGTAGAGCGCTAGCCCCTTTAGGTGGCAGCGAGTACACACTCTTTACTTACCTGGGACCCCGCTCATATCTAGCATTGTTTCGGTTACTTTGCCACCTTTCACCTTTCCTGTAATGTTTACTTTACCCGTCTTAGCGAACCTTGGTACCTGACAATATTTCAGTTTAATTTTATGATCCTGAAGGGACATCATGCCGTTTTTAATTTAGCTGCTGAAGTAGATACGAAGGAAAAAGTGGTATTGTTTCTTCAATCTAAAGGGTTTTGCATAGTGAAAAAATGTGTTCTATTGGCCATCAAATGAAACTTTATCTAGGCAAAAAGGATAGAAGGAGATGCAACGCGAGAGATACGATTGTGTGAATTTTGTATGGCGCAACAGAAATAGCGGTAATAATTTGTTCAATCAATTAATAAATGACATTGTAAACTTTTAGCCACCAGAATAAATATGCTCAAACACTAAAACATCTTTTACTAAACACTTTCCCCGAACCTTTCATTTACAGATAATAGACTAGAGAAATGATTGAAAATAATCAGGGGTCCCTATTCCCAAAAAGACCCGAATTTTAGCATTCTAAAAATAAACTGTTATCATTAGAGCAGTGACAGTAATTATTAAAAAATAATAAAATTGACAACATCGCGTGAACTGGTGAGATTCTCAATAATTTACTGTTTCCCAATCAAATTGTTTTATATAATTTATTACACTTCTAGACTAACTTAATGGGGTTTTCCATTTTAGACTGAGCAGTTTGAAAAATCAACAACATTACTTGGTGCTACTAAGGTCAATGATGTTAACTGTGTCATTAGTCAATATTTTTTGTGTATACCCTAAGCCTAATTTAAGGTTTTTTCTCATTGTAGACTGATCATTGCCTGGAGTAATTCAGTATCGATGCGATCATAGTTCCACAAAAAACAAATTTAGGTTTTTGGACGGGGAAGGCGCCGTACCAGCTCATTGGCGCCCTTAAATCCTATTTGCAATAACATGCTTCCATTAAATGCCGGGGGGGGGGCATTAAATGGATTTGCTACGCTTGTGTACAACCGGGGTTACCCCCCCCCCCGATCTAATAAATGTTTAGATTTGAAGTACAAAGTTTTTTGTTTGTTTTTTCTGCATATCCCCTTGTTATTATAAATTACAGAAATCAGTATAGATTCTACATAAATGAATCTATTTAAATTAGGTCATTATATGTCCTGCAACTTGGCTAAATTTTATTCAATTTTTAACAATTTTATTTTGTGATCGTTACAAACAAACCAAATGACCTGATATAATCTCGTTCAATCATTTAAAGTTTCACCAACGACTCACAAGGTAAAAATTAACAGACGCAATCAGGAGTTTTACGTTCAAAAACAATATTTAAAATGACGCAGTTAGTGATTATTACCTACAAATAATTCAAGAACTTATTGGAAATGGCTCTTGGTGAGTTTTTCTATGAAAAGAAATGGGATTTTATGTAGTCTAGTTTTAGTTACTATTACTATAATTTATATATATTAACATGTTATCACACAAATTGATAAATTATAAACAGTTTATAATAAACTTCAAATATAATACTAATTATGAATGTTGTTCTAATAACACATTAAATATTAGTGAAAAATTTGTAAATATATTGAACAGAAGATGATTTGATATCTTAAAAATAAACGATTGTAAATTCCCATGAAGATGATGAAGTATTTCTCTCTGCATGATCCAATAATACCTGACTCTTTCTGATTGATTTTATTTTCCGAATCTTCAATGAAAATAAGAAAACAATTCTTTTGCTTTATAAATCAATATTCGTCCCATTTAAATGGGATATTAATCATTTGTCTGTATGATCAATACATGTATAGGAGACACAAAGAGGTAGGAAAGAAAGAGCCTGCTATCAGTAGCTGTTGTCAAGGTTATTTCGCAAGACCTACTGCTGGTTACCAGTTATCGGTATGCACCTATTTTTATAGATTTTCCATTTGGTATTATGTTGACTAAACGTCCCATATCATCGTTTAAACAATATTTTATCAAATTAGGAAAAATCGCCGTAGCTGCTGAAATTGCATGTTTAGGCGTTTCTTATTTCGGCTGGAGGCAAATTAACAATAACCAAGGTTTGAAATTATTATTTGAGCAAGTTACTAACAGATCACTTGATAAAATCTCGAATTATTTCAGTTTGAAACTTAGCATAGAAGCATTCCTTAATAGTAATTATTATCATCAACTGTCAAGCACTTAACCTTTTTTTTCATCTGGCAGTTTCTATGATTTATTTTTTACCCCTTATAAGTATTCAAATTGTTATTTAATGTTTTTTTTCCTGGTATCTAAGTGCAGGCAATGAATAATATTTGTGTAAAGAATGGTTCTTTACTTAATATCATGTGAATTGTTTGCCAGGTGTTCATCAGGTGCTATCTGTCTCTACCAAGTACATTTCATTCTTCTCCAAATTTCTTGTTGGGTCATTGACTATTTTCATAGAATAGTGATTTTTTATTATTTTGCACAGTTGACAATTATTTCATGGTATGAGCCAATAAAATGTATTTAAATATTATACAGAGTTTATTGTTAGTAATCAACTTTTCAATATATGATGTGTTTCAGATTTTCGTTTCTACCTCTTTAAAAACCATAAGTGGATTTTAGAAGGTAAGTTAAAAATGTGTTATTTTCTTTAAACTTAAATGTCTGATAAGGAAATATAATCAATAAATGCCCCGCTGTTATGAGATATTTTTTTAAGTTTAAATTTTGTTAAGAATCTTAAACTACTTCAATGGTGCTTGTCTTAATATGTAAAATATATATATTTCATTCAAAATTTTTGGTTTTATTGATTAGAAATGATCTTCAGCATGAATAACAAATGGTTGTAGATCTTATTATTTTAAACAGTATATATATTTTCTTCGGAAATCTATGATTTCAATAGTTGCAAATTTGGTTTCTTTGATAAGCTTTCCTAGATAAGTACATTCAGTCATTTTAAAAATTTTCCAAAATCTTATTAATTATAGGTTTCGTACTCTAAATTATTTATACCTTTCCTTTCTACACTAATACCTATAAACCAAAATTTCTGCCGGTATCCAAACATTTCATTCAAAACATACTCGTTTAGTTATTTTTATTACAAATTAAATCATTTACATGTACTGAAATATATGATTAATTGCTAGAATTATAATACAAACACAAATCGACCTTTGATTCTTTAAGTAGTAAAATTTATTGCAAGTGAAAATTCTGCTAACTCCTTATTTCAATGATTAAGGGACTGTTGTAACTCATATAATGCCTTTTTTTACTTTAACTTCACTGTTTACACTTACCCTCAGCGATGTGCATTTTTACCTCTTGTGGTGTTCCGGTTTGAAGTTTAGACCATAAATAAATGTATACAAATTCCAAATTATTTATAATATCTAATGTGTGCATAATTCTAACGGATGTATCCTTGCAAAGGGAGAATATTGAACATCAATATAATTTTAAATAAAATGAGACTTCTTCATTTTTGTTCTGCCTTTAATTTCTTTTTCTGTAAATATATCCAACTGCTGTAAATTATTTCCGTACCTGTTGGTTTATTGGCGATATAACAAGTTTTATTATCTAGATCTATTGTTTATTCTTCATCTATTGAGTCCTACATCAGAAAAAGACTATAGTGACTGATTATTTCAGAATAGTCCAAGGTATAACCAATAAATTTAGTTGGTGTTTTTTTTATTCTTTTCCTTCTGCTAATAGTTTCATACCGTAAATTTCTTTCCCATGTCGATATGTTTTTCTAACTTTTCTAACTATTATTGAATATTGTTTTCTTGTTTCTGATTAAGAGTAGTGTTGAGGTTCTCCATCAAATCCCACCTGTATTAAAATTATATATTTTTTTAGTTTCTATGTTCAATAATCTATAATTTCTATCTTCTTCATAAATAACAGAAGTTAATTATTCAATTTTTCTGTGATAGTTGTTTTTAATTGTGAAGGGATTAATGCATACACTGAACATCATTTTTACATCTACAATGATCACCTAGTTTGTCGCAGGTATAACAAATTTTCTATTAAAAATGTTTGCATTTGTTTACAAATAAGCCCATGTCATTGATCCGACATCAAATTTGATTCTTCTTCTAACAGCCAATATCTAAAACTATCTATTGTTTGTTTATTTTTTTTCAATGAAAACATGTTTGTATTCACATAGCAAAGAGACGATCATTCGAGCGTTAAGAAAGAGCTTACATTAAAGTATTGTTCAATCGAATCGGAATAGATTTTTTCCTTATTTGAAGATGTTTAAAAAATTTGATGAGTATTTTGTTGTCAATTTTAGCATTGGTATAAGTCCTGCTATTATAAATAATTATTAGCATTATATTATGATTATAACAGGTTATTACCAGATAGGAGAGAAGATATCTTCCGACTCTGAGATCCGGCAGTTCGACTTGGAGTCCTGGCAGAGGAATGGGCAGTTATGAGCGTTGCAGGAGCCATTATTAAATATACTTTAGTTCCAATAGCTATAGGAGTTGTTCTATATCAATTATCTCCATCACCAGATCTACCCGTAAGTTATATAGTTTTTTTTTTCTTTGTTCGCTTGTACATTTAAAAATAAAATATAGTATAACTCTGATATAAGAAATTTCAATCACCAAAAGCTAATAACATCAAAATGGTGAAACTTGATACTACTAAAACCAGCAATATGATGAGAAGGAGGTTATGAAATGATTTGGCCAATTGGCCAAACTGATTTTGATACCTGAGGGCTCATAATTTATGTTAAAAAAAAACTTACTGACTGGAAAATTCTTTGATTTTTTGTCTTTTTATTTTCTCCTCACTTGAAAAAAAATGCTAAAAATCTGTTATAATTTAAAATGTACTGCTAAAATTGTTGATAAAAAGAACAATAAATCATTTTTACTTCTTTGTTTGTGTGTCTGTATGCACATCTATTTTTAATTTTAGAAATTAAGAGTGATTTATTTATTTTTCAGGAATCCCAACGTGATAATAAAGAAAGGCAAAAAGTTCTTGATGTAATGCTTAGACCCATGAATGAAAGAACTGAAAATAAATTGTTAAAACAGTTAAATACTAGCAAAGAAAAATGATTCAGATACCAGACAGCGTAGTAAAAAGGAATGAAGAAAGAGCGGAGAGATTAGTCCGTAAAAAGGAGGAAGCTAGTGAGGAGGATAACGTAATAGATATATTCCGTGAAACCTTCAGGACAAAACAGATAGAAATAGAATCAGCTCTCGATTTAGCCGAAAACATTTGTGACAGGCAGGAACTTGCAGCGAATTTTAATTCAATTTCAAAACTTATACAGGCTCTAAACAAATATGTGTCCACCTCGTCTCTGTTCCTGATACCTTATGACCTCCGCATGTCGAAAACAGTTCTTCAAGAATTGCAAGAAAGAGCTAATCAAGCAGAAAATAGATTGCTTCCGAAAAGGAAGTTTGGTTTCAGCAAAATAACCCATGAGAGAAAGAAGGAGGAAACTCCTTCACCGAAGCCCGTCGACACGGTAGACTTCTCAAAAAGCAAGGAACTGATATTTGAAACCGGTTTCGGGAACAGAACTGGAGAAGTGTTGAAGCTGTGTGAGGAAGAGCTGTTGGGAAAAGATATTGTCCTGACTAAGTTGCATGACTGTGTCGTCTACCTGCTGGGCAGCTGTAACACTCTTCATCTGAGCCATATCTCGGGATGCAGGATCCTGTGTGGCCCCGTTACTACTTCTGTCTTCATAGACGGCTGCCAAGCCTCGCTCTTAGCTTTGGCCTGTCAACAATTACGAGTTCATCAGACCATATCCACTGACTTCTATATCCACGTAACAACCCACGCTATAATAGAAGATTCTAATAATGTGAGGTTCGCTCCTTATTCCTTTTCCTACGCTAGCTTAGTTGAAGACTTCCATGCATCTGGTCTCGACCCGGTCACTAATAATTGGGACAAAATTAATGATTTTAATTGGCTTGTGAATAATAAGCAATCACCTAATTGGAGAATAATAGAAGAAAATGAGCGTGTTAAATTAACAATATAGCTTATAAATATATATTGTACATTAATTTTTATTTTATTAAATGAAGTTTAACAAATTTTATCACTACAGCTTTGTGTATTCAATTATTTACTAGCATTCAAATTGTAAAAGCATCTATCTAAAAAGACTTTAGCCAGCTGCTAGTGCAACGCTAGGTTGAGATGCTTACAAAAACAATTGTATAACTTTTTTAACTTTGTAGCATGTCTGAAATTTATATTGAAAACAAAGTAAAAAAAAAAAACAGTTCATTATCAAAGCTATTTTATACTCCCTTGTATAGAAGTAGAAGGAAGTAAGTATCCTTACATCCTAAGAAGTATAAAAACTCCTTAAATGTGCATGTCTCAATTCGCAAGGACACATTATGGGTGTATGTAGCGGAATTACATTGACTGGCCTTCCCTGCAACATACAGAGCTGGGATGAAGGGGCAGGAGCCTTTCAAATTGAGACATGCAATAGCAACAGACAAATTGTCCTTATGTCTCCCTTCTCAACGGTAAAGGTGCTTGTCATCCTCTGGAATCTTTAAGGTCTCGGATGGATACTACAATTGAGTCTTTGCAGGATATTCAATTAAAGTATTGTCAGCAAATATCGCAATAGTTGTTGTTTGAGGGATATGAAGATAAGAACAATACCACCAAAACTTCATATATTTTTATTCATGTAAAGTGTCAGGAAAATTATTTAAAAAATGTTCTACATTGCATTCCTCATGAAACCGGAGTTAGCAGCTCACGATCATTGTAGATGAAATCTGTAAATTTAAATATAAAAATATTGACATGAATAGTAGCTTTAAATGCGGTAGATGAAAGGATTTATTATTTAGATGATGACCAGAACAAAGCAAAAATAGTTAAATATGCCCATAAGAGACAAAAGAAAAATTCACAGTAACAAAAATAAACCAATATAAAATATAAAAATAATCAATTGGGACAATTAACTGAATTAAAGAACCTCCAGCTTTTAGTGTAGTTGGGTTTAACATTCCTCAAGCATGAGTTTTGTTTTTTAATCTAAGAAAATTACGAAGGAGTCGATCTATTTTGTAGAATTGACTTTTCAAATCAAATTTGAAAAATTTGGTTTTCTTTATTCATTGAAATGATTTTGGGCGTAGTAATGACAAGATTGTAGTTTCTTATTATTACTTTGTATTGTTGTTGAACTTCTGCGAATGAAAAATACTTTAATTTCATCAACCATAACATTATAAATTATGCTAGATTATTATATATAAAAAATTAGGCTTGGAATTACTTACTGGTAGAGACTTGTGAAGTGTAGACATCAATTAAAGCACCACAGTGGACTTGGACACTTTAAAAACCTCTAGGCCAACTGTAATCCCCCCAAGTGGTTTACTTGTTTAAAAGATGACGTAATAACGCTAAAGGTTCCTCCCCCTACCTTCCACATGCTCTAGGTTAGCGGCAAAGCTTAAAACTATTCTAGGTAAAGTAATGACCCGAATCGGGAAACCATTTTTCTATTAAAAATTGATTAATAACTGTTTTATTACAATTTCTGAAACTTTATAATACAGCTGATAAATATATGGAAAGGGGAAAATTATATTAGGTGTGGTTATAGAGCGCCATGTTAATTTGAAAGTTGAAAACGGTTAAAATGACCATTTTTACCACTAAAAATCGTTTTTAATACATAATATAATCAAATCATTGAATAAAATTAGTCATTAAAACTGAGGTCCCTATTAAAACTAGCTGGAAGCTACAATAAAAAATTTTGTTTAGCCCTGTATAGCTCGCAGTCAGTGTGAAATCAGCCCGGAACACCAAAAGGACCTTTTTCGTGGAATGTCCTATGTAAGTTCAAGTAAGTAGCTACAATATTACTTCAATACTGCTCCTCCTATTAGTATGTTCAATCATGATGAATTAGTTATTTACTAAGATTTTAAAGTTATGAAATATAAAGATGTGATGCTTTTGAAATAAAGCTGTACTAAAGGTAATTTGTATAGTAGTCTCTTGTGCCAGGCAGGATTGAACACAGGCTATATTAAGAAAGATCCGGTCAATAAACTGTGTTCTCAAAACCGTATACATTAACATGAATATAAAACATAAGTAGAAGAATTGGTTTGGAGATCAGTTTAGGTTGATGAAAGAAAGTTATTAGGTTTTCATTTATTATGGCCAACGTACTGTGTGTATATATACATATTATAGGTCGAAAATTTTACTCTCTTAGTCATAAGGATTTGAAGGACTTATAATATACATACTAAATATACTTATATAAATACATATTATAACGACATAGTAATAATCGGCCTAAAATTTTACTTTCTTAGTCATAAGGATTTGAAGGACTTATATAAACATGTAATATACATACATTAATACATACTAAATATACTTATATAAATACATATTATAGCAACAGTAATAATCAGCCTAAAATTTTACTTTCTTATTCATAAGGATTCGAAGGACTTATATAAAAAGCCCATAAAGAACAATAGTTAAATTTGTAACGCTTCATTTAATACGATCTCAGGGCCCTTGGCTCTAGTGCATAATTTTTCCTATTTCAAATGTTTCATATTAACATAATAGGCTAAAGGAATTAATGTATAACCTAAACAATAGTTACCTAATGATAAAACAACTGTATAAAACATTGACAATTGTTATGAAATTTAGGAAACTACATATAAAACACGATTAATTTACATCAATTAATTATTATGTGAATAAAAATAAGTACATTATTTAATGAGTAGTTCATGTTGAGTTGGATAACTAATAAAAAAATATCGATATCCTGATTGTTAATAAGCAGTATGTGTTAATACTTCTGTGGATATAATAAAAAAATACCATTTTACAATTGTTTGCGTCATCTTTTGAATGTTGGTTCCACTTGAATGATTGATGCCAAAAATAATTAAGTTTAAGAAGGCATTATCACACAATTCCAGTTTTAGTCCTTACTATAATAACTCCCATTTGCATGATGCTTCTAACAAAAAGTAATTACTGAAATAGCTTCTGAATACTTATATATGAAGTAGGAATAAATATATTGGGCATTAATCGTAAAAAACAAATTTGTTAACTATTACCTGCTACATTTTAGTATATTAAATTGGAGTCCCTCTCAACATTTTAATTAAACTATTTTTTGTACATATACAAAAGAAATTTCCATTTATTGATACTTTTAATTAATTACATACATTGACATTTGGGCATCGAGTGGAACTCTTTTGAAATTTTTTTAGAACTTGAAGCCAAAAGGTAACAAATACAGTTTTAATGTGTTTTTTTTTAAATAATTAAAGTCTACTGAACCACAAACACACTACATATAATCGACCAGGACGAAGAGGTCTACAATTTGATAACCCTACTTAATATGAATGGAAACATTTTGTTTTAATACAAATTTATTTATAATTGACACTTAATTTTTTGCATGGTATTGCTTTTATTTTTAGCAAAACCTCAAGGCATCAAATGGAACTACCCTGCCTCTACCTCAAAAATGGGTTGTGTTAAAGTTTTGAATACAATTTTAATGACAATAAATTATAGCTCACAAAGTCCAAGCAAAAATTACATATCATTAATCAGAACCTTTAAAAGTTGATACCCTACTCATTATAATAAGAGAAACATTTATTCATTTTTTATTACTGAGTAATTAATTGATTGATAACCCTCAATCCATTAAAGTTATCAATATTTTCTTAGTTGAAGATATTTTTCATGTTGTAAGGTCATTAGGTAGAACCTACATGCAAACTTTCAGGTTAGTATGTTGAACAGAGATACACAATTCCCATGACCGACAAGTGTTTCTAGTTTAAAAAAAAAATCAACAAAACTGATTCAAAAATATGAAGGAGCATTAAATAATCAATTTCTAGGCAATAAAAAATAAATATTTTCCTACAATACAATGTAGTATTTTCAAATAAAGATTTCACCACGCTTATTAAGATTAGTTAATATGTGGTGGAACTTTAATCACCGATACTAGTACATAGTTAGCTATTTATTTATAAATGAGTGATTGAATTTGTTAGGACGTCGCCTTAGGCTGGTAAAAGAGAGGTGGTAGATTTTCATCTAATTTATAAATGGACATTGTTTTGACGTATTTTAAACCTTAACCAAATAAGACGAGGAAGAATATAAAATTAATGAATTTCATATGGAGTTAGATTCTGAATATCTCCCCCCCCCCCTGACATTTAATGATTCGCATCTAGGATTGATTGAAACATTTAAGTGACGGCAGGGAGACTTGGAATTAATTGCATAAACTGTAACCAAGAATTTTTGTAATTATTTAGAATTAACCAAGATAAATGTATGATAGAGTTATCATTAAACATAAAGATAGAACAATGTAACCTCCTAGAAGAGAAGGTTGAGTCGAAACCCATGTTTACATATATAAAAGAAACTGGGCAATATATTACTCATAAGATTACTAAATTAGGAATTCAGAAAGATAATTTTGTTGAAATGTACCACCTTTATACAACTTCATTAATTAATCTAGAAGGACAAATGTTTGTAAATTATATACCAACTACCTATAAAGATGTTATACACTTTGCATTTCTTTCTGAATATTCACCCAAAAATATGCTAAATACAACACAACGGTTACCTTAAGAACACTAGAAAAAATAGAACTAACCCCTATAAGTGTTGAGTTTAGAAGAATATAATATTGAACACAAAGATATATGGATGTACTTACTAACTTTTATAGTGATATATCTGTTGTTTGCTCAATTTTTACAATCTATGGTATATATATATATATGTAAATCAGAAAATAACGTAAACCATTAGACATCAGCAACGCCATTAGAACCAACTCATTCCTCCCCCCCAGAACCTGAGTTTCCCACAGACTTTGATGGCTGAGCTTGGTTGCTTACAAGCATGTTATAACAAAGTCCTGCAGAAGAAGAATTTACCAAATTAACTGCATTAATGGGACTTCGGGCTTAAAGGAAGGAGTTACAAGACATAGCTCTCCTGAGGAAGCCACTGAATAAGACAAATGTTAGCTCCTTTTTTCTTGCTATATAAACCTCTCCTTAGAGGATGATTTTATAAATAAAGCTTTTTTAAAAAGCCTTAACTGTTGCGATATCGTTAATTCAACGACCACTGCCTCACCAAGCCAGCTGTAAACCAATAAGCCCACTCTTCGTTTCCCTACCTACTCGTTTGTTTCTGGCTTGTGCTCCAATGCCTCTCTTTCCACTATCCTCTAACAAGTGAACGTATAATGGTAATGAAAAGCAAACTAGTGACTTCAACTTTGTGTCAGAAGTACGAGATTATTAAGAAACTGCACAAAAAGAAACCAGGCGTTGTAAGATCCACGATATATGACATCAAAGTCGACCGCGGTAAAATTCAACAATTTGTTAGGACTGCTGAGGGAAACTTGAAGGGACGAAAGACAGTTAAAACAGGTGACTGTCCTGAGATGGAAAATGCTTTATTCACTTGGTTTAAGCAGTGTGCCAGGCATATGCCATTATTGGGTGACATTCTTCGTGAAAAGGCAAATATTTGGCTTAGAAATTAACTAAAAAGGATTATTAACTAGGTAGGGATGGCTGGCTTGATAACTTTAACAGAAGCTGTAGGATCTGTTTTTTAACTATTGCATTAGAAAAATTATCTAGTGATGTTTTGGTCATGGACCCTTTTCAAATGAATTTGAGTTAAAAATCTAAGACTTAGATCTTTTCCCAGAGCAAGTGTACTATGCAAATGAAAGTGGATTAGTCTAGCTGATGTTGCTGCATAAGATCTTTGTACACTGTTCAGAGAAAAGCACCTCAGACAGACTGACTTTCGTGCCTTGTGTCAATTCCACTGGCACACACAAACCAAGGAGGGTTATAGGAAAAGCCAACCATCCTGGAGCTTTTAAAGACGTCTCTTACTTAACTTACAAAAACCAAACCAAAGGATGGCCAGTAACCAAGATGCTTTTGCCAAATGGTTCAAGCAATATTTAATTCCAGCGGTGAAAAAGTTTTCAAAAGAGTACAACTTCGATGATAGACTTTAATGGCCATTGTATTGTATACTTTTTTATTATGGTGTGTCACTATATGATTCTTTAAAGTACCAGCTTGAACTGCTTTGTAGTTGCAATGAGGACATTGACAAGGATTTTCTCCAGTATGTTGTGACATTATATCAGTCTTCAAGTAATCAGCTCTTACTGCTTTGTAGGTGCAATAGGGACATTGTCGAGGCTTTTCTCCAGTATGGTGTGCCATTATATGATTCTTCAATATACCAGCTCGTACTGCTTTGTAACTGCAGTGAGGACACTGATGTGGTTTTTCTCGGGTATGCTGTCCTATTATATGAATCTTCAAAGTATGAGCTACTGCTGCTTTGTAACTGCAATGAGGGCATGATGGGGTTTTTCGCCAGAATGGTGTACCATTATATCATTCTTCAAATTAATAGCTTGAGTTCCTTTGTAGCTGCAATGAGGACATTGATGGGGGTTTTTCTCCAGTATGCTGTGCCATAATATGATTCTTCAAATGAATAGCTTGTACTGCCTTGTAGCTACAATGCGGACATTGATAAGGCTTCTCTGTGGTATGATGTGCCCGAATATGATTTTTCAAATTAATAGCCAGTACTGCTTTGTAGCTGCAATGGGTAAATTGAAGGGGCTTTTCAATATCATGGCAACTCATTATATGAGTCTTTAGTGAATCAGCTCGTACAGTTTTAAAGTTGCAATGAGGACATTGATGAGGCTTCTCCCCGGTGTGATGTACCATCATATGAGTCTTCAAAGTACGAGCTAATACTGCTTTGTAGCTGCAATGAGGACATTCGTGAGGCTTTTCATTATCATGGCGAGTCATATGATTTTCTTCAATATACACTCCTACTTTAACAAGCGATGATGGTATTTGTTCCTTTAGGGTGTCATGCTGCACTCCAGCTGAATGGCCTATACAAAAACATTAATGTCAAACAAAAATACAAAGAATAACCACTTGCAATTAAAGAATTATTACTGAAGTATTCCTTTAATTTCTTCTCCTGCGTTTTCATTCTCCAAGGCTGTCATATCCTCTTTCATTTCAGGGGATATCTTCAAAGGCTTGCTTGAGGAAAAAAAAATAGAGAATATAAAGAGAAAAGAAAACATGATATACCTGGTGAAAAATATGACAAAAATGAAAACCATATATAATTGAATTTTAAAGCAAAGTTGGAAATGTACAAAATGTAATAGCAATAAAGCAGCACTGAACTAAAATATCATTCATACTATAAGTATTTAGAGTTCTGTGTTCGCACAGCATACAAAGGAGGAAATAGGGGTATTCTCATCTTTTCCTTTTAAGCTTACAAAATTTCATCAAAACTTATTCAATCAACTAAGTAACATTAGTCCCCTGGCACAATCATTATCGATTTATTATAAAAAATAAAAATAAAAGGAGCCTGAATATGATAGAGGCTCTGACTGGCTTGACTACTTAAATATTATCAGTATTTGTTGGTTTGAAGGGTGTCTATGAATATTGAATATCACAATGTCTGCTATTCTATCTTTCTGAAAAGATTTTTATTACAAACTCATACAGTAAATGCCATCTTTCGGACTCATTCAGTCTATCATCAAGCAATCCATGACTTGTTGTTTAAATTAAGTAATAAATAATATAAATTTAGAATGATCAATAAGCAATTGTCAATTAATAACAAAATAAACAATCTATCAGGTGATAGATATAGCTTACTCATGGATACAACCGTTACTAAAAAACAAAAAAATTAATTTGTATTAACTGACAATGGTTTATTGACCACTTTAAATTTTTATTAATTATTACTTAACTCGAACAACATGACATGGATTGCTTTATGATGGACTGAATGAGTCCGAAAGATGGCATTTACTGTATGAGTTTGTAATAAAAATGTATTCAGAAGGATATTTTGCATAAGTTATGGTATACAATACCACCAAATTTATGGGCCTTTTTTCATTTTTTTGTGTACAAATCACTAAGGTTCATAGCAATATAAGAGGCCTTACAATGCTTACAGAACATTACATTTTGCCAATTTAATTTATATTTTAAATTACTTCAATTAGTATTAATATTACTTAAATTCACTTTTATTATATTTTATAGATTATATATTTTGACATAACTTTTTTGTATAATCATGTTAAGATTCTTATGGTGATAATCTAATAGCAAAAACATCATTGGGAAAATAAATTTATAGTAAAATAGACATTTATACATGTATTAACTTATAAAAAAAAATTAGTTAAATATGCAATATAACAGTGAAGTGTTTTGATGATCTTACTAATTACTCCTTCTTGATTATGTATTATTGAATTATATGAGGGCAAGGAGATCATTAATTGGATACCCTACTCAATATGATAGGAATTAATTTTTTTATTACCAAGCAATTAATTAATTAATAATCGTTAGGTATTTCTTACAGAGTAAAACTCATGTTGTTGAGTGATCAAACGTAATTTCATGTTTATAGACAAAACTCAAAATCGCGAGGACATGCAGACAGATTATAAAAAAATGAAGCATCTTAAAAGAAAGTTAAAAATATTGATTATAGCATTGGTATTACATTAATATTAAAACTATCTATTCAGCTATCTACTCAGTCTGTGTAATCCTTCAATGCTGTGGATATAATGACAATTATTCATATATTGCGGGATGCTTCAGAAATGCTTTAGAGTACTCACCATCATCGAACAGTTGCTCTCCTTCTTCTTTAAAATGAATTGGATCACCTGAGAATAATAATAAGAGATCACTAATTTATAAAAAAAATAGTGGGAAAGAGAAAGTTAAAAGTATTGATTATTGCAATACTAAAACTAGGATTTACTTGGACCCAAACAAAATGTGGAGTTGATGTCTTCAAAATACACACGTGATTCACCATTTCTCGAAAAAGTATCAATCATAGCTAATGCCTAAGGCACTAAACTACTTTTTTCTAGTTCCGTTATGTTGTCTCGTAAAATCACAAATTTGTATGGGCTGGTAACTTCCTGGCACACTACAGTTATAGACAAAGTAATATAAATATCCCTAAGAAAATAACAATTGTTTCTCAAGGCGATTCTTCGCCGGTGTCAGGGAAACCGAGCACCAGGGCATGACAGGATACAAACAGTGCTGCTCAAACAAATGCCGAGGAGAGGGATAGTACAATTAGCAAACTTGTACAACTCTTGTATAAGATTGCGGTACTTTCCTGACACATGGAAACAAGCCATCTTGTTACCACTGCTAAAGCCAGCCAAGAGCGGAGATCACCCAGCCCACTACCGCCCGATCAGTCTGCTACCACAGATGGGGAAAATCTTTGAGAAAATTCTATTGAATTATCTCAAAGATTACTGCTTGGAAAACAACATCATTCCGCCAGAGCAGACTGGATTCCAATCCAGTATGAGCTCAGAGCACCCCCTTATGAAGGTACAGTCAGAGGCTAGCCATAATATGAATAGACACATAGCCATGGCTATGATATCCCTAGATTGCACCCAAGCATTCGACTCGGTGTCTCACGGGACACTGTGTCAAATGCTCTGCGACCGGGAATGCCCGGAGCAACTCTATTCAATTCTGGCTAGCTTCCTGAAAAACAGATCGTTGCGGGTGCGGGTTGGTGATAGCTTCTCCGAAGCTGTGCCACTGACCTGTGGAGTACCCCAAGGAGCCGTCTTATCCCCTGTACTATTCAACGTATACACGTCTGAGATTGTCGGAGCCCGGTACAAAAATACCAAAGTTACTGCTTTCGCAGATGACATAGTGGTGTACAAGGTAGCTCTAAGGCAGGCTGAAGTAGCCTGTAACCAGATCAGTGAGAGATTGGGGAGACTCAATATCTCTGTAAACGCGGGTAAGACTGACTGTGTAATTTTCTCTTTCCAAAAGGGAAAAAGCCCGCTCCCTACTAGTTACATAGTAGGAACGGAGGAAAATTCACCAGCCAATGACCTAGTATATCTGGGAATTAAAATGGACAGACATCTCCATTTTAGTAACCATTTTGCGAAGAAGTTGAAGCTAACACGCACGAAGTCTTACCGGCTTGCGCACTTATTGACTTCCCCCAATCTATCACTGCGTCTCAAGCTATTGATATACTAGAGCATACTCAGGCCTACTCTGCTGTACGGTGCACCGCTGTTTCGTTATCTGACGTATACGACAGCTAAGAAACTTCAAGAATTCCAAAACGGTATACTGATGAAAGTGGTCAGAGGTACTTCATTCGAGCAGCGAAGAAACAGTGAGCCGCATCAGATATTTGAGCTGCCTACGGTGGATGAATTCATCCAGCGTAGACATATCAAATTTTTCGACTCATTACAATATTTAACAAACCCGGTGTTTAACACTATAACTCCCGCTCTGTTCCCCCATCGATGGCAGGACGCTGTCGCGGCTGGAACACTCTAGTCCTAGGTTCTAGGTAGAGATTTAGTTTGTTTTGTTTTGTTCCTAGTGTTTAGTGTTTGGTGTCGGTGACAAATAGAAGGTGAACTTCATCACCTAGTGTTGTACAAGAACGATGAACTTTTAACGATAATAAAAATTTTATTATATTTATGCACTCCGCCAAATGCATGTAAATGCAGAAAGAGGAGAAATATGCAATCCAATTATTTTATTATTTTTTGTACATTGTATTATTTTGTTTGAGGTTTTGAAATAAAAAAACAAAAAAAACAATTGTTTTAGCTTGATAGAGAACCACTTAACACCACCTGTTTTAATTGTATAATTTCAATGATCTTACAGTAATCAGTATGCTGGAGAAAGAGGATGAAATATATCCACCAACCCATGAACCTTCAACTTGCTCATTCTCCAATCCACCCACCCTTAACCCTTTAGCAGATGAAGAAAAGGAAGAAGATAAAGGCAAGTTAAAAAGTTCCCTTATTGGAAGGAAATTCTGTTCTGATGCAATATGATATTTCCTACTGCGGTAATGAGCGTTGGTGATAAGGGTGGAATTGTTGATTGTGAAAAAGCTTGGAAATGGCCTGTAGTAAAGCACATTTTTTATTACAAGTGGTGCAATACAACAAAAGAAAATTAACCCACCAACAGTAATGGAAGGGTTTCATTTCAGTCCAAATTCTTAACACATTAACACATTCTTCATTAGATCTGGTTAAAGGGATATAGGAATTACCATTCCTAAAAATATATGTAAAATTCCTAAAATATTTCATTCAACGTCTCAGAAGTTATGACAAAAATGTGTTTCAAATTTAATATCAAATTACATTAACATTCTTGTGAATAAATATCTCCAAGTGTTAGTGTTTTATTTCCAGATTGAGCCTATCAGCTATTTTAATTGCTTAATTCAAGTCAAATTTAGCTTGGTTCATTTATTTAGTGCATATGTATACAATCAGAAATTGGTTCAAAAAGAAAATTTTCACAATAGTAACAAAAGTTAGGTTTCCTGCACAATTAATGATTTTGAGGCTCCGTTTTGGTAAGAAATGTACAAAAATTTCCATTTGACGGTCAAAATATCCTTAAGTTAATGATAGTGTTACGTAAAGATGTTCATCATATCATATCAGTGCAGTAGCAGAAATATGAGGGATCCTACAATGCGCTAGAAAATATGGCATTTAAGCATTCACATGTTGATTGAGGAATGCTCCAAAAATTATGTTTACTCACCATCGTCCAGGGTTAGTTCTTCTTCTTCTTTAAAATGGATAGTAGCACCTGCGAATAAAATCAAAAGAACTAAATTGTCAATTTAACCATTCAAAATTATTATTAATAAAACAACGGTGAAAAATAGAATATTTTCTAAAATATCTATCCATCAGATGATATGGTAAAAATAAAATATATTTTAAAACAAAGAAACCATAACATAAATGCTCCATCCATGCTTCACAGGAATCTAGCTGCCCTGATCTTCCGGTTCCTCTCTCCTTCTACCCACCGAGATTGTAGGTCTAAGTGACTGCTGGATTGAACAGATTGACGTCTTTAAATTTGTCGCAACCTGCACCGTCGGAATCGATTACGTTCAAGGTCATTGCTTTGAGTGATACAGGTTTACAAAGAATCTAAGACTGAAGGGCTTGAACTGGGGATAGGGCGCCACAAGGACCAAACTATTTTGCCCCTAGTGCTGGGAGTAAGTTATCATAAAATGATTTAGTTTCTTAGCTAATAAGGGGCTAGGGGCTTACTTATAAGAGGTTAAGGGATATATATATAAAAGAATAATAATTTATTACACAAGTTTTAATTACAATTAATTTAAAGGTTTGGGTACTACTGCATAATTTTTACTATTTAAACGTTAAAATAAAAAATATAAATGGCTACAGACAACTTGAATATAATTATAGCAATAATTAACTAATTATATTATTAAAACAATGCATCTATACTTGATGTATATGCGCAGAAACTTCGTATGGAAGTTTCTTCAGAATATTAATATTAGTTAAACTATTTAATTGTATGCTTTACTTAAAAGGGAGTGTGATAAATTACTAAAAACTGTCATGTGTAAATGCAGTACATTGGGTTTCTTAATTTTATTAAAAATCCCTTTAAAATTGAGTCTATATATGTTATAAGGGTAACGCTCCTGGAAAGGGTTAATCACAGTTCTTAAATTTGGTATATATTACCAAACAGATATTCTTCCAAAACCATTCAGAATGCTCCTTTGCGTATTAAATGGTCAGCTATATGCTTATTTCTTGAATGGCAAATTCTAAAACAAATGTCTGGGGTCACTACAGTTTACTAGCATAAGGTTAAGTGAAGGATTTTTTTTTTTTAAATTCGCATAATTTATTAAACACTGGACTTCATCATAATTATAGAGTGTTACAAAATGTTAAGGAAACGACAAATCATCAAAGCATTGTTGAATAAAGTAATAATAAATAACTAATATTTGCATTGAAAACTTAACAAACTTCTGTGCTTTTTCAAAACAAAACTTACAGTCAAATTCTTCTTTGATATCTTCTTTTATGACAGCAAAAGATTCCTTCACATCTGTTGATACAAACAATCAATATCATTGCGAATCTTTATTTTATTCAGTGTAATAAAATAAATTATACTTCAATGTAGTTTCATTACATCGTAGTTTTTATTGTTTAGTTATATCTTTTTTACAGACGATCCGATTCAATTCAAAGAAGAAGAAGAGCTAATTCTAGAGTATGGTGAGTACACTATAGCTTTCTGAATTAATGTCTACCATACTGTAGGATGAATCAAACTGGTAGTGCATTGATAGCAAGCATTGTTATGTAACTCTACTACTAAAATTATTACTTTTAACTTTCTCTTAAAACATTTCAGTTTTTATTGTTTAGTTATATCTTTTTTACAGACGATCCGATTCAATTCAAAGAAGAAGAAGAGCTAATTCTAGAGTATGGTGAGTACACTATAGCTTTCTGAATTAATGTCTACCATACTGTAGGATGAATCAAACTGGTAGTGCATTGATAGCAAGCATTGTTATGTAACTCTACTACTAAAATTATTACTTTTAACTTTCTCTTAAAACATTTCAGTTTTTATTGTTTAGTTATATCTTTTTTACAGACGATCCGATTCAATTCAAAGAAGAAGAAGAGCTAATTCTAGAGTATGGTGAGTACACTATAGCTTTCTGAATTAATGTCTACCATACTGTAGGATGAATCAAACTGGTAGTGCATTGATAGCAAGCATTGTTATGTAACTCTACTACTAAAATTATTACTTTTAACTTTCTCTTAAAACATTTCAGTTTTTATTGTTTAGATATATCTTTTTTACAGACGATCCGATTCAATTCAAAGAAGAAGAAGAGCTAATTCTAGAGTATGGTGAGTACACTATAGCTTTCTGAATTAATGTCTACCATACTGTAGGATGAATCAAACTGGTAGTGCATTGATAGCAAGCATTGTTATGTAACTCTACTACTAAAATTATTACTTTTAACTTTCTCTTAAAACATTTCAGTTTTTATTGTTTAGTTATATCTTATTTACAGACGATCCGATTCAATTCAAAGAAGAAGAAGAGCTAATTCTAGAGTATGGTGAGTACACTAAAGCATTGGTTAATGAATTCAGACTGATATCACTGCTGGTATATTGATATAAAACATTTTAATGTAATACTACTGCTAAAATTAGGATTTGGGATGGCTGAAATGTAGTCATTTCAAGTAAAAGTGTAAAGTTGAATATGTACTCAGCCGAATAGTGGATCTGAATGTTCACATTCAACTGTGATATTAAGAATTGGACTGTATGAATGATATTTGTAGTTTGGGCATTGAACGGATAAATTAGTGAAATATATTGTTGTGATATTTGGATTATGTGATTTGAATTTGAAAATTAGCGGAAATAAAAGGGCGTTAAACGACCCGTGGATCAAGAAGGCGTTAAAAAAAAGGGAGTGCTGAAAAAGTAAGATGGCGGGAGCGGTTGTTCTTTAGGTGATCGCGGGAGACGTTATGTTGAGAAAGTGACATTTGTGAAACTTGAAGAATTTTTATTTAATGGTGATAGAACCAAAAGGAAGAGCGATTGATGGAAGAAGATTTTATCAGAACAAAGGGATTGAGGTAATAGCAGTGGGTAGAACTGACTGCGTGGCGGATCAAGTAAAGGAAGCAATAGGAAAAAGACTAAACGTTATTAAACTGGCCAGTCGCGAGAGGTAGTGGGTAGAATAATAATTTGTTAATAACTATGGTGAGTCTGTTATGGATGTGCATGTGGAAAAAATTAAATAAAGTTTTGTAATTGAAAAATTTTTCTTTTGCCAGAGTTTTTCCTTTTTTCAATTAACAGAACCTTAAAACCTCAGATAAAAAATTAAAAAAGATAAAAAACATAACAATATCTTAAATGAAAAGTAAACTATAATATGCACAGGTGTGATGAAGGCCGAAAAGAATATACAATGAGGTTAAGGGTTTTAAGTTAAGATAGAACCCTTTGTTTATAAAGATAGAAAAAAAAAGGGGGGGAATCGTAACATATTATTACGTTTTTTATCTTTTAATTGTTTATATTTTTTATTAATCTTAGGTTTTATAGAGGTTCTGTTAATATAAGAAAGAATTCTGGCAAAAGGAAAATTGTTTATTTACAAATTGATTTATTGATTGAATATACATCTAAGCACGTACGTGATAAATTTTACAATGTTAAAAAAAATAAAGTTACTATGTACGTTACTATAATATTGACTGGCCAGTTTTACTAAGTTGTGTTCTACGCGTGGTCTTGTTTGTCTTTGTCTCGAGCGTGGCTACCTGGTGCTGGCCTCGTCTTCTGTGTACCACGTGGACTGTCACGTGGTACACATGTACTGACACGTCCCTGGGCTCGCGTCTTTCGTGCCGGGTCAAAGTGAATGAGGGCTTTGCTTACCGCCTCTCGTCATCCTTGTCCCTTTCCGCTGCCTTCTTGAGCTTTTTTAGCTCTTTTATTGTCCAATGCCATTTGTCTTAGATATCATTAACTTTTCTTGTTTTGAAGTTAACAAATCCAATATTAAAATATTTATATTTAATTTTTAATATTATTTATTTGATAACTATTAATATTAGGCATAACGGCTACAGAAATGTTCATCCCTTCATAGCCTTGATCCAAGAGTCGTTTTACCGCTCTTTTACGCACGCTAGTTTTGAGTTTATATCAAAGGCAACATCAAAATATCACAACAATATATATTGTGAAATTAAATTCTTCTGGAATGAAAAGGTGGACAGATGGTATGTTCTAGTGTTGGGTGGTGTAGTTTCATGGTATCTATGGCGATTAATCATTGTTGTACGGGGGATATTGTAGATGAACTTACAAAGATGAAATTACAAACATAGTTCTTGCTCGCCAGCCATTATTCTCCCTCATCCATGCGCCTCTCGAAGAAGCAGAGAGCTGTACTCAATCATCCCAGGAGCAAACTGGCTCAGAAAAGATGAGAGGGTGGAAAAAAGTATCACTCATGGCCAAATCTTCCTTGATGGGTAAAGAGCTGCACACATCTTTACTTGGCAATTCTTTTGACCTTCACTCATTTTTCATAATCGCAAGGAGGTGGGTTCACAACTGGTTGTCAATACCTGCAGCCCCTTGCTTTAGAAATAATATTTTCTGAACAGTATTGTTGATATGATGTACTAGGCTACTAGGCTCTATATTCATAAGGAAGATCAACAGATGGGATTTTGAAATTTTAAATGTCTTGTAACTGCTTACTCAGTGATTTATTTTTTATTAGATTACATTTAGTCTTTGGATGCTCAGATTCAAGTCATTTTGGCAAGCCCATTCAGCGAGGGAGTTGATATCTTTGAAATTCAGAAGGATGGATGACACACACACAAGCTACCGTAGGATAAAACAACATAAAGTCACCCTCCTACATAGTGAAAGCAACTCATATTTTAGTATTTTCATGAAGCCCTCTCCTCTGCTGCTGATGCTAAATCTAAGTGGCACTTTCAAAAACTGTCCCTCCATGACTCCACTGGGGCTTCCTCCTCAGAAGCATTCCACGATTCACCTGATGATCTTAACTCATATTTTGTGCCTGCCTCCTCAACCACATCACCATTTCTCTCATCCCATAGTTCTTGCGAGACCCCATTCAACACTAATGGTTTTAATTTGAAAAATGTCTCTCCCACAAACCTTATAACCTCTCTAATGTGAGGACGCACTAACACTACTGGTCCTGACAGAATCCATGTCAAGTTATTAAACTATGCCTTCCAGGATGACTGCCTGCTCTCCATATTTAAAATGGTAAATATTGTACCCTTCAAAACTCAGTCTTCCCAACTACAAATGGGAAAGAGCTTTAGTCCAACCTTAAAATAAAATTCTGACCTTACATCAGCTAATGACTATCGCCCAATCTCCATCCTTTCTAACCTCTCCAAACCTCTTGAAAGATTTGTTAAATCCCAAATCTTTGATTTCATTGGACAGTCCCAACTTGTCGATCCTTTCCTATCGGGTTTTTATCCCGGTTACTCTACACAATCTGTACTAGCTAATTTAATTGGTGACATTCATGCTGCTATTGGTCAACAAAAACTAACAGTCCTAATCCTCCTAGATGTTTCCAAAGCATTTGATACCAAATACCACAAATTTCTTTCCAAGCTAAAATCATTACACTTCTTCGGTACCTCTAGTTAATGGTTTCAATCATTTCCAACCCTTCAAAGTAGTTACTATCCCTAATCAACCCCTATTTACTTCCCTCACTCTTTCCTCAGGTGTAGCCCAAGGATCGAGCATTTCTCCCCTTCTTTTTAGCTATTATATTACATAAATGTTCTCCCTAACTCCATTCATTATTGTTCCTATTACCTTTATGCCTTTTCCATCCCCTCTCCGATTTCTTAGCTGTGTTTGCCAAGATTCAGGGAGACAAATCACATCTGTGCCTGGGCAACCCTGAATAAAATGAGGTTAAACACAGCTAAAACCCAGGCAATTGTTATAGGCTCCAGTTTCCTCTTCAGATATTTTGCCAATATTCCCGCTTTAACCCTTAATGCCCATCCCACCACTTTCTGCTGCACCGTCAAAAACCTAGGGTTAACCATTGACTAAATCCTCTCTTGGAACCAAAATAGGAAAATACTACAAAAATAATTCTTTTTCTGATTGTTTTGATTTTCATGTTTGTTTCAGGTCCTTCAGATACATACAGATGGTACTTTAGAGAAACATATATTGGGCTCCCAAAAATGTCCTCATTGTGGCAACAAAGCATTACAAGCCAGTACATTGAAAGACCATATTGTGGCATGTCATAGCAGAGAAAAACCTCATCAATATACTCATTACAGCTATAAAGCAATACAAGCCTGTACATTGAAGAGGAATATAATTGCACAACATACCACACAAAAGAATCATCAATGTCCTCTTTGCAGCCACAAAACAGTATTAGCCAGTAATTTGAAAAATCATATAAGAACACGCCATGGCCAAGAAAAGCCACATCAATGTCCTCATTGCAGCTTCAGAGCAATACAACCTCATACTTTGAAGAAGCATATAATGGCACACCATACCGGAGAAAAGCCTTATCAATGCCCTCATTGCATCTATAAAGCAGTAGAAGCTCAAACTTTGAAAAGTCATATAATGGCACGCCATACCAAAGAAAGACCTCATCAATGTCCTCATTGCAACTACAAAGCCGTATTAGCCGGTAATTTGAAAAATCATATAAGAGCACTCCATACCGAAGAAAGGCCCTATCAATGCCCTCATTGCAACTACAAAGCAGTAGAAGTTGAAAATTTTAAGAATCATATAATGGCACACCATACCAGAGAAAAACCTCATCAATGTCCTTATTGCAGCTTCAGAGCAGTACAACTTTTTTCTTTGAAGAGGCATATAATGGCACACCATACCGGAGAAAGGCCACATCAATGCCCTCATTGCAGCTTCAGAGCAGTACAATCTTATCATTTGAAGAATCATATATTGACACACCATAGTGGAGAAAAGCCTCATAAATGTACTCATTGCTGCTACAAAACAGTAAGAACCAGTGCACTGAAGAGGCATATAATGGCACACCATACCAGAGAAAGCCCCATCAATGTCCTCATCATTGAAGTTTCAGAGCAATAAAATCTTGTTCTTTGAAGAGGCAAATAATGGCACACCATTTTGGAGAACAGCCCCATCAATGCCCTTATTCCAGCTACAAAGCAGTACAAACTGATCATTTATTTATTTATTTATTCCTTACTTTGTTTATTTAGTACCTTGAATTGTGTGGTTGCATGTCTCAATATATATCAGTATGTAGCAGAACCTGGAATTTTAAAATATATTTTCTAATACTCAATATTTTATTTATTAAGAGGTAAAGTAAAAAAGAAGAAAACATTATAAAGAATAACAGTTAATTTTAGGTTGCAATATGTCTGGTGTAAATGTGTGGTTCTCGTACATAAAATTATTATTGTTAGTGTTTCATATTTACAGTTAACAATCGTTAAATAATAAATACCTAATACAAAAACATAAATATTCTGCGCTTTTGGTGGTCTATAAACTTTTCCGTTAAGGGTTTGTGCAGTTTCGATTTCTAGGTATTGCTAAGTCATGGGTTCTGCTCTTATGAACAGTCTTATGCCATTTAGCTCTCTATGGCTCTAGTGTGTAATTTTGTATTTTTCAAATGTTTTATATTAACATAATTGGCAATATAAGTTTATACAATTAAAATAATAGGTACCTATTAAAAATGATAATTTGTAACAATAACATGGATCTTTTCTTTGTGCTGAGAAATGTATATTTTAGTCTTCTCTTTCCTTCCATGCGGTCTTCCGCTTGCTGGTCTATCACATGTTCCGATATCCTTCCCATTTTAAATTGTATTGGATACAACACAAATTAAATAGTAGGAACTAGAGGGGGGTAACCCTTATTTACAATTTAAATCATAATAATCTTTAAGGTGCTTGTATTAATGAATAAATCTAAATGCAATTTAATGTTTAAATTCGTGAACATTTTGTTTTTTTTCTATACCAGTTCTCCTGATGTCCTGTGAACGTTAAGAATCTGTCCAGGGAGAAGCCAAAATATTGAACTTATTTTGAGGGAGGAATGTGTTCAGAGTTTATGGTGATGATGATAAGTCGAGTCCGCTTTGTGAAAATTATGGTTTCTGAGTTGGTAGTTGATATTTAATTTCAAGTTTTGACAATATTTGTTGATTTTTTGTTTAATTTATGTTGAAACTGGTTTACTATTGTGTCGATGGGATACCATGATGTGTGAAAAGTCTCGTCAATTACAGGTGTGTTGGAAAATCGTAAACAAACAGGTTAAATAAGGTTGGTGAAATAAATGACCCTTGTGGTAGGCCGGCTGTAATATGATATGAACTTAATATCAGCTGATGCACTCTACTTCTAGCACCAACTACACTATACTCACCGGAAGCTCACTTTCCAGTAACTTCTTCAGGTAAGGACTCCACTGAGGTTTGTAAGTAATTGATGGATTACTAAGGCAGTGCGACACCTTTCTCCCAGCGGGCAAGGACACCATTATTAAACCGGTCCTTACTCAATACACATGTTTGTATCTGTTATCTCAGTTTAATGCCGAGGCCTTCATCTTGGGTTATCTACTGCCGAGTCCGGAGGGAGAGGATCTACTTTCAAACAAGGGTAATCGCCTCCCGGCAGGAGTACGGTTCAGAAAACCGGAAATAATATTAAAACGTGGGTGTGGTTGGCACTGTACGTGAAAAATGAATAACCACGACCACAGCTGTTTTGTATAGCATTTAAAAAAATCTAATTAATCTGATTTTATGTTTTAATAATATTGAAACAAAACAACCCAAATGAATAAAGGTGAATGTCATTCGCTAACAATTGTAACTAAGGACATAAGGGATGAAATTGCATGTTTAGAGGTTAAATAGGGGACTAGCAATCGTCAGTACAAAGACAGGTTAAAAAGTAAAGGTTTGTGAATTTTGAATAAAATTAACAAAAACTGAGTTGGTATGGTCATGTTGTAAGAATGACGCAGAATCGATGTCTCCCTTAAGAAAGAAAAAATACTTCTTCAGCACATCTCTTCGACCTGGAGGAAAATAGGGCTTCTAGCGGAATATTGTATCCATTTTTAACGGGTGGTATCTTGGAACACAGAGACAAAATGGTCTAATCATTCTTGCTTGTTAGAACACAATAGAATTATAATTATATTTTTTTCGGTATTGTGATTTTGATAAAATAAGACAGGCGAATCGAATAGTGTGTACTTTTTATGAGAAAACTGTCTAAATGCCTAGTTTTTAAACAGAAAATAATACGCGGTCAAGGGAAAAATAATATAATTGCTATGGATTGACAGAACGGTCCAACTCCTTACCCGGCCGGTAAACAAACCACCTTTATTTTACATATGCATACGACTTTTTTTTAACCTGTTTACCTCAAATTTAAGTTTACATAATATAGGTTTATTTTCGTTCTCTTGAGACAAAGTAGTTATACTGTTTTTAACCTCACCCATTCATACATATATATATCGTATTGTATGCGTAGTGGACCTACTCCTGTCGGTCTAGGTTGGCATAGCAACCAAAAACAGCTGATCTAATTAGCATTATCTATTAATAGCATAATAATAATATATATATATTATCTATCTACTTCGAGGGCGGCCTGAAAAGTTTCCGACCTAACAAAGTTTTTATTTATTTTATTATCATCTTCATGTTGAGGTCGGAAACTTTTGAAACCACCTGTGTATATATATATATATATATATAATAGGTTAGAATACTTAGGGAAGTTAACATTGTAAACTAATTTAAGATAACAAACGAATGCGTACGTTCAAACGTCCATTTTTTCAAAAATGATTTTATTTTATTTGTAACAGTATAAATATAACAACATGTAACTTATTAACATATTTTTTTAGTACATTACTGACATCGTTTAATATCACTAACACATACACAATAATCGATTGCCACCGTTATAAGAATTACATCGTTTAAATGTGTCAATTTCAACATGTCCTTTTTGAATATGGCCTTCAAAAGATATGTAGAAACTTTTCTTATCCGCAAAAAAACTTTCTCAATCGTCAAGGTTTCATTTTGTAAAGATTATTTATTTTACTGTTGTTGTGTCCTTGTCCATTGATACTGTATGAGTAGTGGACCTACACTCTCGGTCTAGGCTGGCATAGCAACCAAAAACAGCTGTTCTAATTAACACTATCTATTAATAGTAAAATAATAATAATTTATAAAAGTTTCTGGATCAAATCACACATCGCTTAAACGATCTCTAGACGCTAAAAAACAATTAGAATGCAATAGAATAGAAAAATCTCTATTCCTCTAGGCCAACAAAAAAAAGAAGAATACATCGCATAATAGGAGCATATAAAGTAATAATAAAAACATAAAGGGTATTCTATAGTCTTATCAAAGAAGTCAGGTATAATGTGTATCAATATACTTGTATTAAATTATATAATTTTATGGAATTCAGACCTTGTATAGAATGTAGCGATGCTACAGGACATATAAAATGTGATATGTGAATAGATTCGACTGAAAATCTATAATGAATAATAATTATGTGATTTTTTTAAGGGGATTGGAAAAAAAAATTAAATAAAAATAAAGGATACACCTCATTTTAAAAAATATCACCCAAAATTTCTTTGAATACAAAATAAGAAAGAAGCATGACACTAAATTAAATGGGGGAAAAAAAGGAGAGGAAAACGGTAATAATAAATTAAATAAATATAGGTTTGGATTCATATATAAAAAAGTTACATTAAACGTTAGTCAAAATAATAATAGTTTAAATGAATACAAAAATTATAGATTGTCGAGCTAGGGTGTCGAAATAGAATGGAACTACGTAAGGATGAAGCATGACGGATGGATTAATAGGGAGGTGAATGGTGTATACTAGCAAGAAAGGGGCGGTTGAATGATGGAGTTTTGTATTAAGGGGTAAAAAATATAGGATCCCACGTCCCAGGAGTAGACTGAGGTAATAAATAGAGTTCATAGAACGCAATGACATAAATAGAGGAATATGTCGATACCTATTAATCGATTAGGACAAATACATCACAGTTGTTTGGTTTGGTCCGTCCAAAGGATTTTGGTACTTTTACATTTTTTTTGGTACAAAGTATTTTAATTTTTAAGTTAAATAAATAAATCTTGGGAACGTTCGATTCACACACGACACTAGTTATCTGTAACACTTCACTCCAACAGTCCGGCCAGGCTCCAATGCGCAAGCATCGCATACATTTCTCAGTTTTTAATATGTTGTGACATTTATAAAAAAAAAACGTTAAGCTTAACCTCGTTGAACAGAGGCACCATCATCAACTCCTGGCAGCGAGTCGCAGCCATATTCCTCCGACCGGCGCGGTGATGAAGCTCTTCGGTTCGATGTCCAGCCTGGTCTTGGTCTTCGGCGACAGTGAGATCTTATAGTCGGATATCAGCCGGAGGAGGGCCAGCTTCATCTCCAGCATTGCAAACCGCTGACCTGTACAAAACAAAACTAACATGGAAACTGGTCGCCATTGCTCAAGAACCGTTGCACACTTACACTGGTTTATTGCTCAAATAGCAATCTAGTAGTAGGCTTTCATGATGCAAACTTGAGTTAGCCTTTGCAACAAATTCCTTTTATATCAAACAGAAATAGTTCCGTACGGAAAAAAATATACAACTTAAATGTCTTGGGACATTGGTTGATATAATGAACATTAGTACTTACTTGGATGCTTATACCACGTGTTTTCACTAAGCTGCTAAGAAGCTCACGGTGTTAAGACGGAACTCGTTAGCCACACTTACTTATTTTTACCTATACTCCATTTCCGTTGAAAAATACATAATTCTAGTACATGGCAACCAAAAAGTGAGGCCGGTAGAAACTCTGAAAGGATATATGTTAAATAACCCATGGCAGCCATTAAGAATACTAAATATGGCCAAGGTTCAGTCATGAATCAGTCAACATGCTCTAACGTGCATGGGGGCATAATTACGTTGGCTAACATGCTCGCCCGTACGTTGGCCAACACCGAAAGTGTACACCGGTGTAGTTCAGGGCGACTACTGAATATTTCTGTAATTAAAGCGGGGAAGGGGGGGTCACTAGGTCTAGATAGTTTTCATCATCACTGAATAGCACCTTACAAGATTCGGTAATTCATTCGAAAATACGAAAAAAATCAGGTTCGTAAAAGAAAATAGTCGCTAAATGGCGTCGTGTTCGACCAGCTGACGAAATTATCTCTATCCTGATCTGACTACACTCGGGTAACTAAATGAATCCACCCTTATTCCCGAACCCTCCTTAGAAAATTCTCCTTTTTTTACTAAATATTGTTTACGATTTATCACTTTTAGAAACAAAAGATTACAGATTTCGAACAACGATGGAAACTGATTCCCCCCCCCCCCCTACCACAATCCCCTTAAAAAAAGAAAAAACTTTTATTTACTATAGGTTCTTAGGCGAATCTATTTACATACTACATTTTATATGTCCTGTACCATTGGGAAACTAAAATTTCAAATGGCGCAAACGCATAAAGAATAAGTTTCAAACTATTATCGGGAAGAAGAATCGTCTTTTTTTTTTTAAATTTTCGTACTGAAAAAATTCGAGCACAATGATCGATTAGCACAAATAGGAGCTAATGATAAACATTATTTTAATTTTTCAAAATGTCTTTTCCCTTCCAACTTCTCGACGGAAAGAGCTTTTCTTTCCGATTCAGTTTTATTGACGATTCAACCGCTGGCACTAACATAATAGCGCTTTCGTTTTATGAAATGTTTCAATTGAAAAAGCTGTTTTGTTTCTTCAATCTAAAGGGGTATTGTGAAACAATGTGTTCTAATGGCCATGAAATGAAACTTTATCGAGGCGAAAAGGATAGATGGTGTTGCAACACATTAGAGGCTGCAAAGAAACCTTTGGGTTGAGAAAAGGTACACTTTTGAAAAACAGTAATTTGCCATTTAATAAATTTGTTATTTTGCTATACTGCTGGGCAAAAGAATATGCATCTACTAAATTTTGTCAAGAGGAGCTAGGATTAGCAACCGATACTATGATATTACAGATTGGAAAAATATGTTTCGAGAAGTTTGCGCGATCATTTATTAAAAAAAAAATCAGAAAGATCGGAGGGCCAGGGAAAGCAGTTGAGATACACGAATCGAGTTTTTCTCGGCGCAAAAATCATGCTGGTAGAATTTATCCTAATCAATGGGTCTTCGGACGTGTTTGTCGGGAAGATAAGCAATGCTTTATGTATCGCGCGCCAGACCGTACATCGGAAACACTACTGAAAACAATATCAGACTGTATTCACCCCTGACACGTGGGCATCCATATATAACTTGAAAGTCACTTCTTTGAAACGTCGGATGTGTAGTGTAAGCGATTGAAATACTCGATTGTGTCCTTTATAAAGCGAAATACGAATGAGAGTTAAAATGTAAGACAATAAAGTTTATATAAACATGTCTGACATCGAAGGGGTGATTCTGTTGGCTAGCCATCTTTGGACTTGCTATTCATTAAAACGAGATAGGTTGGTAAATATAAAAACCACGTAACTATAATATTTATATGACATGTGCACGACTGGCTAAAAATGTTATTTTTCCTAAAGCATTAGGACAGGTGAGGCCTCCAAACTTGTTCATTCTTTTACTGGCTTTGGTATTGTAAATTCTTATAAATTCCAGGATTAAAAAAAAACGCATTCGCTACGTTTGTCAAATAGTTACAGTAATATAACCGTTTAAAATGAATTCCTTAGTGATTGATACTTACCAATGCATACCCTTGGTCCTCCTCCGAAGGGCAGGTAATAGGGTGCCTTCTGCAGCTCCTTGTCCGCAAACCTCTCCGGTAGGAAGCAGTCCGGATCCGCGAAGAGTTCAGGGTCGTGATGGAGTGCGAAGACAGGGATGACCAGAGCCACACCTTCGTCAAGGAGGATGTCTGTGCCAGGGATCCGGTAGGGTTTGGTGCATTGGCGGCTGAGGTTACCGACCGGTGGGTACATTCTCATCGTTTCTGAGGACATCGATACATTTTAACTATCGAATTAGCTTATTGTTTGCTAGTATCGTCTGATATATTCACAATATTTAAGCAAAGGTAATTCCTGTTTTTTATTTAGTATTATTGACAGTGTGAGGAATTTATTGAAGTTTTGGCAGCCGTCAATCAACAGTGGACAACGAACTTTAGCGTGAACGCCCATCTCAAGGAACAAAGATGCAAAATGGGCCAGGATATTAATATGATATATGATATGATGTCTATTGCTACTAGTCGTATTATTATTATAAAAGTAACAAGATACAAATAAATACCTACCTAGCAGAACCTGTTCGAGGTAGACCATGTCGGAGAGTGCTTCGTATGTCATCTCGCCGTGCTTCTCGAGAACTTGTTGAACCTCTTTGTAGACCGCCTCCTGACAGGCCAGGTTCTTGGACAGCTCGTACAGGCAGTAGCTGAGGGTGGTTGAAGAGGTTTCGAATCCGGCGAGGAAGAACACGAAGGCCTGGGCCGCTATCACCCGGTCATTGAGTTCTGAAACCAACGTCATTCATCAATGATGATCTCAAAGCGGAATGAGAGTATTCTTGAAATTGCCTGTGAGTTATCTATTGTAACCTATATCATCTGACGAAGAGTTGTGCTTGAGCTGCATCATCAGCTGGAGGAAATCGTTCCTCTGGTAGTTTGCCTCCAGCCGCTGCTTCATGGTCTCGCTGACGACGCTTACGAAGAAGGAGTTGACCTCTTCCGGGAAGGTCCTCATCTTCAAAAGGTCGAAGAGCCAGGGTGTGAAGCACCTCATGGCCCTGGCCATCGCACATGTCGCGGAGGGCTCAAGAGCTTTCTTTCCCATCTCTCTGAAGATTGAGTCACCTGAAAGAACAAATTGAGTACTAAGTACTGTCTCTGCACTTCTGGTTATTAATGCAGACAAAACATCTGAGGTAGACAAACCCGAAGAAGAAAGTTGTAGTACCAGGAACTACAAGTTTTATCATTACTATATTATCATAGTTATTTGATTTAGCTACTGAAGTAGATAAAAAAGCGGTTTTGTTTCTTCAATCTAAGGGGGTATTGGATAGTAAAAAAATGTGTTCTAATGACCATCAAATGAAACTTTATCTAGGCGAAAAGGATAGTTAGAGATGCAAAACGTGAGAGGCTGCAAAGAAACCTTTGGATTGAGAAAAGGAACATTTTTGGAAAACAGTAATTTGCCATTTAATAAATTTGTTATTTTGCTATACTGCTGGGCAAAAGAATATGCATCTACTAAATTTTGTCAAGAGGAACTAGGATTAGCAACCGATGGTATTACAGAGTGGAAAAATATGTTTCGAGAAGTTTGCGCGGATGATTTATTAAAAAATTTCAGAAAGATCGGAGAGCCAGGGAAAACAGTTGAGATAGACAAATTGAGTTTTTCTCGGCGCCAAAATCTCGTTGGTAGAATTGATCCTAATCAATGTGTTTGTCGGGAAGATAAGGTTCAAGCTTCATGTATTGCGTGCCAGATCGTACATCGGAAACACTACTGAAAACAATACCAGAATGTATTCACCCCGGTACAACCATTATATCTGACATGTGGGCATCCTACACCCGCATTATTAACATACCAGGAATGAATTACCAGCATTGTACTGTGAATCATTCACAAAATTTTTTAGATGCCACCACAGGTAAGTCATACACAACGAATTGAATCGTTATGGGCACAAGCAAAGGCAAGAAACAAAAAAAAGAACAAAAAGGTACAAGAAAAAGTTTGATAGACTCATATTTGTGTGAATGTTTACGGCGCGACAGAAATAGCGGTAATAATTTGTTCAATCATTTAATAAATGACATTGTAAATTTTTGGCCACCAGAATAAATATGTTTAAACACGAAAACATCTTTTACTAAACAATTTCCCCGAACCTTTCATTTACAGAAAATAGACTAGAGAAATTACTAAAAACATTCAGGAGTTCCTATTCCCAAAAAGACCCGAATCCCCTTTATCGCTGTGAGGATAAAAATAAAGTTCAGAGCTAAAAAATACTAATGTGTGTCATGTGTTGAAAATAATGTCGCTGAGATGAGCCCATGCCGTCCTTAAATCGCTTCAAAACTACATGCCAATATCACATGGATCGAAGAACTGACAGAAAGTGCCTTGTAAAAACAAACGCCAAAGGAAGAAAACAGTGAGGTAAGTCAAGAGAAACTTGAGGGCAAAGAATCTAAGAGCGGCTCTAAACAAAAGACTGGAGCAACTCAGACAAAGGTGCCTCACATGATAGAGTATTGTGGTCAAAACTATGTAAGATGGCGTCTTACCTTATAAAGCTAAAACCATAACACTCTACCCTGCGACAGCTACTTTCGTCTGGGCCACTACATTCTCCTGCGATAGAACTGTTCTTAGAATTTTTCCCCTCAAGTTTATCTTGTCTTGCCTCAAAGCTTTCTTCCTTTGGCCTTTGCCCATGCTAAGCTTTCTCTGCCAGCTCCTCGATCTGTGCGATATCACCACCTAGTTTCGATGCGGCCTGAGGATGACACGTCCCATACCAACCGCAGTACCTCTAAGACAAGACACACCCCACTCGACCCTGAGTATTTCCTGGCCCATCACCAGACTTCCTGCCTCACAGATTAGAATACCTAATTACCAAGTCCAAATTATTAAACAGCAAGTAAACATTTTCGTTTTATACTATGACGATCAATGTGAATCGAAATACCTGATCGCAAATCAAACTTATATAAAGATCCATTTTCGTTATCTACTATCTTGACCAATGAGCATTGGAATATCAACACAATAAGTAAAACACAATTAGTTACACAATCACCACAAGAGGCCAACTACAGAAGAACAAACCCCCCAACCTATCTCCACGGGCCGTGAACTGCAACTGAGGCTTAAGGAAGCCGAACAGCTGTTCACCTGGCCTAATCATTTGTATGGAACTTGAAGTTATTATTCATTTATGTGATACAAATAATTATTTATTTTTATTACATCAATTAGAATTACATATATATAGTTACTGTACTCCACGCAGTATATATATGTACTGTACTACACACACACACATGTGCATATTATACCCAAGGGTGGTACCAAAACTGGAACGATTTTTTTTTAGCAATGTTAATGTTGACTAGTAATATGTATTTAATTTTAATAAATAATTAACGATAAAAATAATTTAATTCAATAAAAAGCTCAAATTTCTCAAGTTTATACAGGTGGCAGTGGCCATGGGCATATACAGTACTCGTTCGTATATCTGCTTATTACTAAGTTAACTTTAAAAGTATTCTTTAACTTATCTAAAAATTTCTTAATTTCATTATATATCCGATTGGTATTAAGCTGTAGTATACATTGTTTGTTAGCTTGCAGATTTAGGCTAAAGAAACATATTGAAGACGACGAACATTTATTCGTAACTATTTTTAATAATTGACATTTCCTTTGTCATTCACGTAAACCGTTGGTAACAAGAACAGCCTACATCTATAGGGAGAAGCTTATAGAAACTGCTAGCCCAAAACGATTTTCATTTGATCTTTTTGATCAATATTTTGATTCAAATTTACCTCTTGGAATTTTTTTCTGAAAGGTGAGAAAAAACTTAAAAACAATCAGGGGTCCCTATTCCCCCAAAAGACCCAATTACTGCCATAATCCAGATCTGTATTACTTGGTGAGACCGTGCTAATTGTATCCTCAACGTATTGGATAATGTACTTAACAATAATAATAATAAGTTAAGTAGTAAAAGTCGACAAGATTAAAATTAGTCAGATAGAGATAACCTCACCCAGTAATAGACATCTGATTTTTAAGAAAATCGTTGTAGGTAATGGCCATAAAGTGAACAAAAGAGTAATTGGGTAGCAAAAATATTTTTTAAAGGCAGATAGGAGGATACTAATGAAAGTTCAATTGTGGAAATTGTTATTTTAAGAATTGAAGTGGGAAATAGAATACTTATGGCAGAACGGAGAGTGCGATTGAAAATCATCTCTATACATCTAGGCTTGTTTGTAGATTGAGTTGTAGGTTAGTTTGTATTGACCAGTAACTTATTGTTGTTTGGTTGAGCAAATTATACTTATGTATTATTGTAAATACATGTACTTTAAGTTTTAAAAGCAAGAATGATTTCACATTTCTTCCCCTTGACGCTAGTAGACTTCCACAGTTCGTTCTTCAAGTTGTGAGTTACGCCCTGCCATAATTATTTAAAAATTAATTTAATTCTTTATTATCATCATATAATGTATATGTTGACTTATATAAGTAAATCTTTTGATCAACTCAAATCCAATCGTCAAATTTTGTCTTCCCACAAGCAGTTTAGGCGCCGACAGCGCTTGTAACATACAAAATACTAACTTGTACGTTGTTCATTTGATTTAAACCCACAACCAGCAATTAAACCATAATCTTATGATTCGTATAAGTTCACTCTGTAGATGCACTGACCTGCCATAGCTTCAAATTGTAGCCCAAACGCCACAGTTCCTATCACGTCTGTTGTGAACCTTGCCATCACCTCCCGCATCTCAATGACACCCTCGTGTCCTCCCAACTGTGCCTAGTATGCAGAAAATAAAGACATTTTTACAAATAGGAAATGTTTTTTGCGACAACATGCAGTCATCCTAACAAGCAAATGTAGGAATAATAATAGGCTCTCAGCCGAATCGTGGCTTGAAGCGAAAACACCCAATAGCATATGCTCCTAAAGTTACCCACAATCCAGCAGTATGTACATGTACTGCCCACACAGAGAATTCTTTTTTCCTAACTCCCATATCCAAAAACCCATTAATAAGATAAATAAACAACCCTTAGTCTTAGGTTCTAGTTTTAGGTTTTAGTTTGTAGTTCCCACATTGTAATCTGAAGCCCCATCACCTACCTAGTCCTGTACCCAGTGATTTGTAATTTTAACTTCAAATAGAAAATTGTTATTGTAATTCTACCCTCCTTCGAATGCATCTGCGTATGCAGTAAGAGGAGAAATATGTAAATCGAAAATTTGTAAATTGTAAAAAAATTTGAACAATAAACGGGTTTTGAAATTTAAAAAAAACAAAAAAAACCCTCAAAAGATACATCTACAAACGCACAAAACATATGTTATTATAACATTAACCTAATTAAACTTTTTATTTAATTAGTTTTGTTAACTTATCTCTTTTATATTTTATTTTATGTATTTACTATGTTGTTTTTTGTTACATTTTTTCCTACTGTTAAACATTTCCATCATTTATTACATTAGGAGTAAACAAATTACTGGTTCTAAGAAAAATCGTAAGCTATTTAAATAATAAACTTTATTAAATAGAAAATAATAATAGGTTACGTAGTTTATTTATCTTGATCCAAAATCCACCAGCAAAGAATTAATCGAATTTGGTATTTATATTGACGAAAGGATTCAACTATAATTATAAAAGAACATGATAGATATAATATAATGAAATAATAAATATATAGAATAAGGGTGGCAGTAATATACAATTTTTAGTACTATGCCTGCCATACCTGGGCCCTGAATAAATACAGGTCAAAGTTATCACTTATCTTGTAATTAGGTTCAAAGAGAAGTTCAAGAATATGTAAACATTTATGATATGAGCATAGCAACATGCGGTACACCTTGTTGGGTAGCTTTGCACATTTTATGCTTAGAATCTTTACGAACGAAATCACAAAGAAGTGCTAAGAAAGATCAAAACGAGGGATAACATTACCGCAGACTCCAAATCCACATCATAGTTTCCAGAGTCAACTTCATTCGGCATTGATGTCTTGCGTTGAGAAGTGCACACTGTTAAACAGGCAAAGGGTGTTGGGAGATGAGCAAAGATGGCTTGATGGTGGGTACTATTCTGGATTCGAAATCACCTGGGAAGGCGACAGGTTTCCTTGGCACGGATATTAACAAATATGAACTAAACATTCTCAAACAAAGCCCATGTGCTTAGCTGGTATAGTACTGGGGAGACTTAGAAAGAAGACGTCGTCATCCCAATTTTACTTACAGATACACAACACCAGATTTTTCCTGGGGATGGGACTAACCTTCTAATGGCATATCTTACGTATTAATTCCATTAAGAACCAAAAGTTGAGATAATGTTACACCTAGTGTGGTAGGGTACTTTACCTGGATGAACCCACCCAGCTGGCCAAGGCAGCCGACGAGGGTTGGGAACATCTGCCTGATCTTGCCGGAGCTGAAGACCGGGGTGAGCTTGGTCCTCAGGAGCCTCCAGCGGACACCGCGTAGGCTGATCAGGTTCCCGGTCAGAGGCTCTCTATCCTCGTCGGTGTGAAACCCTCTGTCAAAGAAGTGGTCGAAGTCCTTTACTAGGCACTGCTTAACCAGGGCAGGGTCCCTCAGAAGCAGGGTCGGGCTGCGCAGTTGGTACAGGCCTACGTACCTCTCCTTCGGGAACATTCTGTAACATAGGTGATGTTCGTATTTAGCTTTTGCAGTTGCAGGAATTCAGAAGCACGCTACGAAATTCGAATCAGAAAGGTACGTTAGTTAAATAGACAGAAGTCCTGTCCACTAGTTTTTTTTTAAAGTCCATTCCTTTTCCTGTATCCGAGACAGTACGGTATTTAGGCTTCCATCTCGACCAAAGGCTGACATGGATCCCACACTTGAGGCTGAAAAGAGAAGAACTAAACAGACGCTTTGGACAACTGTACGGACTAATTCGAAGGTCATCCCATCTCTCAATAGAAAATAAATTGCTAATCTACAAAGTTATACCTAAGCTAATCTGGACATACGGGATAGAGCTATGGGGGACAGCAAAAAAGTCGAACATTTCAATCAAAAGTCTAGAGAACAATAGTAAATGCCCCTTATTACGTCAGCAACAAAACCCTTCATAATGATCTTAATATACCCTACATTCTTGAACTCATCCTTTCCAAGTTCATGAAGTTCCATAGTAACCTATCCAACCACCCTAATCCCCTAACACTGTCCCTACACCACTCATCCCTATAATCCTCCTCGGAGACTATAAGGGCAGTGGCCTCGTGATATGCTATAAATACGTGACAGTGGGAGTCCTGACAATGGTCAGTTTCTCCTAAGCGTCTGTGGCTCTCGCGCTCTTGGTCAGCCTCCACTGGCTCTTATCCAGTGACGCCGCTGACGGAGGAGCGTGGGGGACTTCCCAGGACTCCACTTCCTCCTTCGCACGCGAGGGAGGTGACAATCATGTGGACTTGGGAGGTCTCTGGGCTGTCTGTAAATAATGTATGAATGATACAACAATGATCTTTGATCTATCTAAAAAATTGTTTTATATGAAATAAATATTGACAATTTCAAATCATTCGGTTCGGTCTGTCAATTAATACGGTACACTATAGAGACAGGCAGACGAACGATTTCAGTTACCTGTAAATCTGCTGGTGGCAGTGGCCCGGGTACTGTCTAAGGAGGACGACATTCTTGATGTTGCCGAATAGAGGGGTCGGTGAAGGGTGAGGTACCTTTTTCTTCTTCCAGTAGTCGAAGGTCCAAGTGGAATAGCGGTAGAAGGCGTACGCCGTCACCAGGACTAGGACAACTGCCAACATGGTTCTTTACCTTGAATGAAAAACTTGAAGGTTAGTCTTTAGAAGGAAGATGAAGAAGAAATTTGAAAAATTAAAAACAATGAAGGCTGTATAAACTATTAATGGCCGTGTCACAGCCATCTAAGCTAGATAGTATTCTAATAAAGTATTTATTGTAATATATATTTTCAATGCTCCAATCAGTATTATTGATAGAGAAAGAAAATGTACAATCTGTTGTGGATATGTTATTATGTAATGCAATATCCCCCCCTTCATATCCCCTTCTTATTAAAAATTATGAAATTCAATATAGATTCTCTACAAATGTATCTATTTAAACTAGGTCAATGTTATATGTCCTGTAGCTCGGCTACATTTTATACAATTTCTAACAATTCCACACTGTAATTTCCGATTGTTACAAAAGTATAATGTACATTATACACTAATTGTCTATACAAAGTGACGAATCAGAAAGTGTCATATAAAATACCGATCCTAGCACATACTTCATCGGGTATAATCAAACTTATAAATCACTTTTTTTCTTGATTTTAAATTTTCATAGTTATGACTTTATTTTTTATGGATACCATTGAGGTCAGTTGTCATCTCATTAAAATTTACATATATTCATCCTTCTAAAAACCTATATATTTCATAATAATTACTTTCTTTAGGTTTTTCTTTTTTTTTAAATTTTATTACGTCAGTTAAAAACTAAATTGTATTCAAGTTTTCAAATAATTATTAAATGAAGATGAAAAAATTGTATTATTTTACCGAAAAAAATCCATTTTATAAATATATGCCAAAAAGATTGTAATTAGTCGTAAATTTGACTAAAAAACTATAGAAATTGGTTTAAACAGTGACATGGGAACTAGTTCCAATAACAACAAGTATTTGCTTCACACAACTTCAAAGGAAATCTTTCTAAAAAATTAATCTTCCTTTGCATGAAGAAAACATTTCATGTTTATGGATGTAAAGAAAAATATGCATACTAACATTTATGAACTATACGGATCCAGTTATTTTAACAAGTTAAAGAAAAATGCAAGCTGGATTAAGAGTTGCCCTTTCATAAATTGAGTCCAGATAACTCACATGTTATATCGTATGTCGAAAGGTTTTTCCATTAATAAATTTGATATATATTTCTTTGCCAAATACATCAGTATGTACTTACTGATATCGATGATAATAGATGAATTTTCACTAACTAATGTATCCATACATCACTTGTCTGCTTGTATGAAAACACTGACGGTAGCGTACACGGTCGGTTAAAGACTGAGAGTGGAAACGAGGCCATATCTTCATCTGGTACAAGGCGAACCTCTTAGCCAATCAGTGTGTTTGCACTCACTTGTTTTTTTTCTTCATAACTCAATCATAGTTCTTTCATTGACTGCCTGCGGTTTGGAGAGATTGCCACGGATCAGGCATGCCTTAGACACCCTGGCCCAAGGTCTTATTCACTAGGTCAAAGGGGGCAAACCCGGCGTTATACAATACTTTCTTGCACTGAATAATTTCTTCGCCGTTGCTAGCCATCTCCGAGCCGAAAGTGGAAGGCTCTACCTTCGAATAGGTAAGGGTGTCTATTGCATTAGAGTATATTAACTATGAAGCATGAAGGAAAGTATGCGAAGAAAACGCTTCAAAATGTTACCCTTTTTTTTTTTTTTGGCAAGAGTCGCTGCATTTCATAATTTACCAATTGTAGTTGACATGGCCTACTATCATTCGATTTTGGTTTCATCGCAAATTATTTCATTTTTTTTTTCATATCCCCTTGTTACATAATTAATATATGTTGACAATGCCAACAAGATCACAAACTGCACCCTGTAACGACCAGTCAACTTATTTTCATGAAATACTTACCCCTAACCTGAGATCAAGGATTTGTATCATGATAGGGTTGATTCATTAAAATACCAGATGAAAGGTTGGTTCAGATTTATTGTATAATAAACAAATAATAAACATAGTATAATAAACCAAATAAACAAATTAATCTTTACGAAAATTGTCTTTGATCAAAATAATAAAAAAAGTCTTTCCACTCTTCCATAAAACATACCCAAAATAAATGTAAATGTAGAAAATTTCCACTTATGTCGCAAATGGCAGTTACGTGTAATACGTTTTTATCGGTGTATAACAAACATACCATGTCGGTGAAGTACGGCAACCCAATCTCGGTTGGTGAGTCTCTTCGAACTCTTATAGACGATTATCCTATAGATCCTATAGAAGAAAATCCTACAGATAAATCTTCTCTAGTGCTGTTTTCATCCCAGCGAGAAGAATCAGATAAAAATATTGTGGTTGTAAAAACACAACAATATTGAGTATCATATGCAAGGCCTTGCTTGAGACTAAACCGTAGGTAGACCGGGCCCGATGCCGCTTTGTTGACGGGTACTTTGAACCTTTATTTACGATCCTCAATTCGTAGCTTAAAACGTAACCATTCGCATTGTTCGTTAACATCATAAATCATGTCGTATCAATAAATCAAATGTTTATTACAGTATAGTAATAGAACTTAAAAATAACACTAATATAATTAAATTCTTAAACAAACGAAACTAAAAGTAAAAAATAAAGAAAAGGTTACTCTCAATTGAAATCACAAATCAAAACAGGAATATGTGAATTCCTAATCAAACAATTCAAATTTATTAACATTTAATTAAAAATAAAAATAAACTACCGAGCGTAAACAAATATATGTTACAAAATATAGATTCTACAAACGAATCTATTTACAATTGCTTCATTATATTTCCTGTAGCTTAGCTACATTTTATACAAATTCCGTTTTCTACTAATAGTGATCTGCATTGTACAAAAGTATAATGATCTACATTATACGTTAATGGACTGAATTTATTAAAAGTGGTGGGGCTCACCTTATTTATCATAGACTTAAAACTAACTTACATCTAACAATATAAAATTAAACTAAATCTTAACCTAATTTTCCCCGACAGTCTGTTGCCATCGATGTGGGAAGGGTGGTGGGGCCATAGTGTTAAACACTGGGTTGGTTAGGTGCTGCAACGAGTTAAAAAACTTGATTTGTCTCCGGTGGATGAACTCACCCACCGACGGCACACCAAGCAACGGGTACAGGTCGGCGTTCTTTAACACCTCGAAAGAAGTATGTCTTACAACTTTTCTCATGATTCCATTCTGGAAATGTTGGAGACATTTGGCTGTATTGTCAGTCAAGTAAGTATATATCGGGGCACCGTACAGCAGAGCTGGCCGGAGGACGCATTTATATATCAGCAGTTTGAGACGAAGCGACAATTTGGGTGAAGTTAGCAAAATAATTCGAATAGCAATTTATTGATATTATATAGAATCAAAATTATGGACCTAGAAAGTTAGGAAACAATATCGAGATTGGCTAAGTAAAAATCACTGATACAGTAATACAAAAATACGTATTGAAATCCGTTGGAGAGACATTAAATGGGCGATTTCAATTTTTTTACATTTAATGTGATAAGTGATTTAACAGCAGGAAAACCAAACAAAAACCTACATAATAAAAAGAAGGCAAAATAAAAATAAATAATAATAATAAATAGGTAAATGAACAAAATTTATTAAGTAAATACAAAATTTAATCTGGTTAATGTTATTCCTACAATATAGGTTTTGTGCATTTGTGGTTGGGTTTTGGGATACGGAAATGTATGTGGGAGTAAGGTTACATTTGATATTTTGTTGTAGCATTAAATAGTCTCGAACCCTGAATAAAAAGCTAGTTCTGTCACTTGTTCGCCGTATTAAATTTAATGTGTGTTCTATATGGTATTTAATGTAAAGTAGTTCAGTTCACTTTTCGTATGAAGTCAAGAGACAGTGAGTAATTTAAGTCTGTAATCTACTGGTAGCTGTCCAAGCTAGGCACACACGGCTGCTCTTTAAGCTAGATCGTATCCGTTGTAAGCATCAGACCTGGATATGGGAATGGGGAATCCACTTGTCTGTTATCATAATCATCAACATCATGCAACATCATGACAAGGCCATTTTTCTTAAGTATGCGTGCGCCCCGGCTGAGGCTATATACTAGTCACAATGAATTTCTTGAATTCCTAAACTGAAGATGGACTAGTTAATGTGTAGGGCTCAGTGACCTCGCCACGTTTTCAATATTACATCATTTATTATTTTTGTTTAAAAGACAAACATTTTCATCAATCATAAACTGTAAATAATATTTTTTAAATAAATAAAACGAAAAAGTGAAAGGAGGTATATGGATTCCAACGCTGGGCAAAAGGCACTCGATTAAGCTGCTTAATATAGACTATAATTTCACTCCTGAAAACAAATTGCATATATACAAACAGGTCATTAAAACCAATTTAGATGTACGAGTACGTATTAGACCTATAAGGTACAGTAAAATGTCCAAACATCAAGTGAAATAAAAAATTCCAATCCAAAATCATGATAATTATAGTTAACGCTATTTTCTACGTAACGAACTCATTCCTTTACAATGATATCAATAAAACTACAGTTCTTAAACTTATAAACCTCAAGTTTTTTTCCTAATCACATCAAAACTTATCTGATTATGATTCATACAAATCATATTTTCAAATCCTTACCAAGCGACTTATATCCTTACAATCCTCCTCCTCGTCACTAGGTATGAAGGAATGAGCTCTTAAATCACAAATATTAACGCTCCAATAGCAAATTGTAATTACATAAATAAATAAATATTTACTTCGTTTAAGTTGTTAAATTATCTCGGCCAACCAAAATGTACTGTTCAAACAAATAAAGTGGGCAGTGTCCACACAATTAAATGTTTCGATAATATAACTAATTACTCCCCTCTTGGTTGATTTCATAAGTTTTATTTAATTGTTTTTTATTACCATACACATTAAAAAGTGTCAGTTTCTCTGCATTAACTCATTGATTGCTAACGTAAAAGTGGGAGTTTTATCACCATGGTTGTTTTATATATACATTTTTTTTTTTTAAATTGGCATTTTATGTTTTTTGTAAATATGGTAAATTGAAGCCCCAATTTATATTATATATATTATCGCTCATCACGTCTTCATAGCTTGATAGCTTGATCGCTCATCATATTTAGATTGATACCCTACTCAATATGATAAGAAAATATATATTTTTTAATTTCCAAGTAATTAAATAACCCTTAGTTATTTTTCATGTCTTCGGGTTATCAAATGAAGTCTTAATATAATATTGTATCATTTGTATAAGCCAAATAGGGGACTTACAAACTCCAGGACAGGCAGACAGACCGGCACCTAGTTTTGGGTTTATAAACATAAAGGTTTCTTTATAGTTACATTACGTGAGGGCATATTGGCTTATATATCCTTAACTATGGCGGGGGGGAGGGGGTAAAAATGATAAGATAACATCTTATAATAATAGAATATAAATCATATGAACAATTCTAAAAACGTACATTTTCAAGGCAACGTTTGAACTACTTGTTCAACATGAATAAAGATTATGCCCCAGTTACAAAAAAAGTTACATATTTTTGAGCCATCAAATGCACTCAAAATCAATAATGCCTATTTCTTCTCGTTGTGAAGAAAGCACTGAGATACTATCTGTCGGCTATTGCTCATAAAGAATCTGCGAAAGAACTGGAACACTTCTGACTGTCACAGATATAGATAGCGGAAACAATGCAGGTGAAACTGACACGTTTTTCCGCGCAATCCGAATCACAAAGGTTATTTACATCGAATCCACTGAGCTTTAAGAATGTACTATCAGCGTAATGTCCCATCTTACCCGTCGTCACACCAGAGCTAAGTTCAGGGGTTACTTTAGCTCGAGAATCACACGCAGGTATCTCTTTTATTTTTAATAAAATTTAAAATATTTTTTTATGTATATATATATATATATATATATATATATATATAATATTATGTGTATATACCCCTTTAAATTCACAGATATTTGTATGCAATATTAGATCCTCAGGTGAATCTATTTACAAATTATTTTGTATGTCCTATAGCATCACTACATTATATACAGGTTTTGTTATTTTATAAAAATTATATAATGGAATAAACAAGTATAATGATACACAGTATACATGACTGGACTGAACTGACTAGTTGACTTTGATACCATTGATTGATAACATTAATGAAATTTTGCTTTAGTAGCTTTTTTGAACGTATAAATTATTATTAATTATACCTAGAGATTCAATTATTATAAAATTGGAAATTTTACAAATATAAAGGAAGGCACTTTTTAACACCTCTTCCCAGTTCCAGAAATAACGAGTAAACCCTCTAGATCCAAAATTTAACTGATGATGTTTCAAAGTAGGAAATTTTCCAGTGATATTTTATTCTTTTTTTTTGTTAGAGGAAATATATTTTCATTTTTTTCCGCACTGATTTCCTGCTCATATGCGGAATGTTTAAAAAAAAAAAATTGAAATAGGTAACATATTGAAGTCACCTGTAAGGTAATTTCCAGTGTTGCCTCCAAAAACATTTTCGAATATATTCTTATTTCTTTCTTCGTTACGGTATTTAATTTGTCTTTAACTAACTTGAGGGAGAGATTAATCGTGAACAACTTCTTATCAGTAACTTAAGAAAGCTTTAAAATTAAGAGTGTAGCAAGCCAATTCCGTAGATATCACACTAATTATTTTCACTTCATTTTTTTTTTTCAAATTTAAGTCAATTTATTTCGAATATTTACATAATAAAAATAATTCTATGCCATTTTTCAATGCACCGAGTCTAAAAACAAGAAACTATATTCATCGCTCTTTATTACGAATAAAGCCTTCATTGAAGGTCGTTTAAATTTACGAAAAAATATAAATAAAAAAAAACGTAACGACAGAAATAAACAAATGAAAAACTAGATGCTTATATATAAAAAAAAAATTCTTCATAATATATAATGCCCTAAGCATTTATGTTTGGGTAATTTGTAGATCAGTTCGTCTGTATTTGTATTTGTTTGCCGACTAATGAACATGAGAAATGAGAAATGGAATTTTACCTGAAGGGCTCATTGGCAGCACAAAAAAAAATAGAGAATCTCTTTATCATTACTTAACTATTTGGAATCAAAAAATAATTTTTTCTACGATTTTGAGTGGGAATTAATTCCAAAAATGCATTAACATCGTGCTCTTAACTATAAATCAATCCGTGTTTTGTTTGTTTGTTTGTTTTTAAGAGAATTGATAACACCTGCTTGGTAGCTCCATTTGAGATGGGCCGTTACGGTTTCTTATAAGGAAGGATTTAAAACTGTTGTTCATACTACAAAACTACTTGTTACTTTTGACTATAAAAATTTGTTTCCAAATATATCTCGTTCAGTGAATGTTCGTCTAAAAAAAAAAAATGTTAGTAGGATGCATTTTATTTGTCCTGAATTTTTTTAGATGAATTTAAACGAAATGAAAAATTAAAAAATACTTGGAATCTGAAGGGTAAACATTCGAGATATGGGCCGTTACGGTTTCTTATTAGGAAGGATACAAAACTGTTGTTCATACTAGAAAACTACTTGGTAGTTTGACTATAATAATTCGTTTATAAAAATATCTCGTTTACTGAATGTTCGTTTAAAATAAAAATAATGTAAATAGCTTGCGTAAATATGATGCATTTCATTTTTGTCTTGATTTTTTTTAGATGAGTTTTAGGGAAATAAAAAAAATAAATACTTGGAATCTGAAGGGTCAATATTGGGATATGGGCCGTTACGGCTTCTTATAAGGATATAAAACTGTTGTTCATACTAGAAAACTACTTAGTAGTTTTGACTAGTTCGTTTCCAAAAATCTCTCGTTTACTGAATGTGCGTTAAAAAAAAATAATGTAAATAGGATGCATTTCATTTGTCTTGATTTCTTTTAGATGAATTTAAACGATATAAAAATATAATACTTGGAAGCTGAAGGTTAAAAATTGAGAGATGGGCCGTTACGGTTTAGTAACCTGTTACTGTAACCGGTTAGTAAACAATTATGCGTTCCAAAAAATACCTCGTTCATTGAAGAATGTTTGTTGAAATCGTTTTCGCCAAACAGGAGCGAAACCGTTAACTGCCTGTTATATTACACTCGTCTGGCACTAAGATAGAAAACAAAAAGATGCCACAGCGAAAGATGACCATTCCATTTAAAAAACAGAGCCTCTTAAACGGGGCTATGCAAATATTTACATATTACTAGTAATTTATAAATTAAGATGAAGCCTTTGCTTGCTTCCTCGTCGTAATAATTAGAGAGATGGTGAGCTTTGAAGGGCCAAGGCTACTCCTTGGTTTAGTTCAATGTCCTCTAAGACCTTCAGGAGAATTATAGACAAAGACTGATCTGAGGAATAGGTTATCCTTTCAGACAGATACGAGGCACTTCTCTTTCGTATATATTTACGTGTATATGTATATATTTATTCGTATATATTTTATACAACAGTGAAGGGGATTCAGATCTGCAAATTTTAAATTTTAGGGCCTCGCTCTCTTATCAAAATATGATTATATTTTAGTTAAAAGAAACTAAAGTCAAATTTCGTTGTGTTATGGATCCCACTTTCATTAATAATTATTAGCCAAAGAAAAAAAAAATTATTAAATCTGGGACCACTTAAATGTCTCGTTCTTCTGACTAATGAGAAACAAAATTTGAACAGGTAACTACAGTTTAGGAACTAGTTTAGCTGGATAGTTTCAAATTTCATTTATTTGTGAAGTTTTGAGAGCAAAAAATATAAATGGACTATTTAAATCCAACCTAGACAATTTCAATACTTTGTTTTTGGCCAATATCTAAACCATATCATTTGTTCCGGGGTTAACGAATAAATTAAGTATTTTTTGTCAAAACACACCAAACTGTTTTTTTTTTTTTAATACTTTAATTGAGAAAACTATCACACACAGTCTATTTTTTCAATATTGACCAATCAGCTTCTAAGTTCTTTATTTAAGTTTCCTCTCAAGCCTCCGAAAGCGACTTTGTGACAGTTCTCGTGTCTTTGTATAATAATAATAGACCACTTTTTTAATTTGGTGCCCTACTCATTAATTAATTAACAACCCTCCATTATTTTCAGTATCATCGGACCATTGGAGCACTGCATGAGCTAAAGTTGTCAAGACGATGCTAATGTCAGTTTTATTTACAGTTTAGAAAAAAACAAAGCACGAATCACTGTTAGAATTGTTATTTGATATTCTAAATTATAGAACAATTTTTTTTTTCATTAATAAGTAATTAATTATTTGTTAGCATTTAGTCCCTATATTATAGAGATAGTTTCCATGCCTTCACACAAAAATTTTTTGCACTGTGAGTTAATTGTTAGCCGCCTTTATAAAAATAAGTCGAAGCGTTTGTTTTGAAGATCGGCTTGGTTCGGCGAAAAAGGTTTGTTAAGTTTTCATCGATTATATTTGTGGGCAACGTTTCGACATAATATGTATGTCTGCATCAGGTGAGAAGAAGGATGTTGTCTTTTTGGGAATAGGGACCCCACTGATATCTAGCATTGTTTTGGTTATTTTGCCACCTTTCACCTTTCCTGCAATGTTTTTATCTATATTTATGTTTACTTTGACCTGTCTTGATGAACCTTTGGTACCTGATATTATTTCAGTTTAGTTTTGTCATCCTGAAGGGAAACATCATGCCGTTATTTGATTTAGCTGCTGAAGTAGATACGAAGGAAAAAGCGATTTTGTTTCTTCAATCAAAGGGGGTATTGCATATTGAAAAAATGTGTTCTAATGGCCATCAAATAAAACTTTATCAAGGGTAAAAGGATAGATGGAGATGCAACCTGAGAGGCTGCAAAGACACCTTTGATTTGAAAAAAGGAACATACTGTGAATCATTCACAAAATTTTGCAGATCCTACCACAGGTAGTCATACACAACCAGTATAATCGTTATGGGCACAAGCAAACGCAAGAAACAAAAAAGAACATGGTACAAGGAGAAGTTTGACAGACTCATATATGTATGAATTTTTATGGCGCAACAGAAATAGTGGTAATAATTTCTTCAATCAATTAATAAATGACATTGTAAATTTTTTGCGACCAGAATAAATATGTTCAAACACTAAAACATCTTTTACTAAACACTTTCCCCGAACCTTTCATTTACAGATAATAGACTAGAGAAATAATTAAAAACAATCAGGGGTCCCTATCCCCAAAACGACCCGAAGGATGATGTCAACTGTATGAATGAACCAAGCCGATCGCTGGCTGAGTGAACGCTTCAACTCAGGAAAAAAACTAGCACTTCACTATTATTTGGAGAATTCACCAATAAATTTTAGTAACACATAATAAAATAAATAAATACTAAATTTGAAATGTTCCGTATTAATAGTGGACTAATAATGGACCTACCTCCTGTCGTGAACCGCCGACTGCCTCCCACTGCACGCTGCTCCTTTCCCCTTAGGCTTCAAGTAACTCCTTCAAGCTATCCCCTCCTATATGTATCCTTTCTTCATCACGCACTTATCACCTGAGTGAATTACTAAGCCAATTACTTAATTGCCTTGATCAACTGCCATATATCGCAGCGATATCTAGGTTATGTCTGATTATACCCGCTGCAGCAATCGCTGTTTCTCTCTACAATCTTAGCAATAGGTTGCTAAGCATCAATCGGATCAAACATGTTATCTAGCATATTTATGTATATATACATTTTCAAAATATAGCAGTTAGAATGTGAAGAAACCATATTGAAATATGAACCGGTAACTCCAAGGGAGAAACCATGCAAATAACAATAATAACGATCCAATATAGGAAATATAATAGTTTATGAAACTTCTTTATTGTGCATTAATTAGACAATAAGTAATTGTGATAAATATTCTCATTCATACCATACCATAAACAGTCCAAATCCACATGGTTGTCACCTCCCTGGTAAGCGAAAGAGGAAGCGGAGTCTTGGAAGTACCCTACGCTCCTCCGTCAGCCGCGTCACCGGATACTAGCTAGTGGAGGCTGACGAAGAGCGCGAGAGCCACATACGATCAGGACATTATTGGAGAAACTGACCATCGCCAGGACTCCCACTGTTATGCATTTACGTGGTCACAAGGCCACTGCCTTTTTAGTCTCCGAGGGGGATTATAGGGATGAGTGGTGCAGTGAAATGACTGTGATAGGGGATTGGGTTGGTTAGATAGGTTACTATAGAATTTCATAAACTTGGAAGGGATGAGTTCAAAGAGGAAGTATTTGTATGTCAAAGGGTTAAAATCGTTATGAAGGGTTTTCTTGCTGACATAATAACGGGCATTTACTATTGTTCTATTTACTATTCGGAAGTCCCCCACGCTCCTCTGTCAGACGTGTCACCAGATACGAGCCAGTGGAGGCTTGAAGTATAATAAAAACTATATGCTCATTCTAATCCCACTGCATGAATCCCTACAACCCACTGAGATTGAAGCGGGAACTGCCTCGAGATCTCCTCCAAATAACACGTTGTTGGTAATCCTGGCACTGGCCAGTAATCTCCCCTCATGTCCGGAGCGTCTGCGGCACTCTCTCTCTGTCAGCATGTCCCTGTCTCTATGGCAGCAGGAGCAGCGTAGGCGATCTCCTCAAGCTCCTTTCTCCTTCACTGAGGAGGTGGGAAGCAATTTTAGGGAAATTCCTGGAAGTAAACGCAATATTGTGTTTGGCAAGAATGATACCATTTATCACAATTACCCATTGTCCTATTAGGGCAGATTGTAGTTTTTTTTTATTAATGAAAAATGTTTTCGGAAACTTAAAATTAAAAAAATGCTGCTCAATTTTAATTTGGCTGATAAAACTGAAAAATCAAATAATAATACTTTAAATTTTGACAAAACAAATTTAGCCTTCTTTTTTGTTACAATTAATCTATTTCCAATTGCTTCGTTTTATTTCCTGTAGCTTGGCTACATTTTATACAAATTCTAGCCTACAAAATAATGATGTACATTACACATTAATGGATTGAACTTATTAAAAGTGATGAGGCTCACCTTATTTATTATAGACTTAAAACTAACTTACTTCTAACAATAAAAAATTTAACTAATTCTTAACCTAATTTTCCCGGACAGTCTGTTGCCATCTATGCGGGAAGGGTGGTGGGGTCATATTGTTAAACACTAGGTTTGTGAGGTGCTGCAACGAGTCAAAAAACGTGAAGTGTCTCCGGCGGATGAACTCGCACACCGATGGCACACCAAGCAACGGGTGCAGGTCGGCGTACTTTAACCTCTGGAGAGAGGTATGTCAGACCACTAATAGTTAGTCTTTGTTTTTGAATTATCACACGTCATTCGTTTAAAGTTCCCAACTTTAGCTAAACTGGTCAATTTTTTTCAACTGGTGGTGGTCAACTGGTAGTTTCCTTTGAGGCATGATGTTTTGCATGGCAGCACGATTTTATGCACCGATGATCATAAAAATAAAACTAATCCTATGAAAAATAGTAAGTAAAATTAATAATAAATTACTTTTTGATGAAAACAAAGTAATTATTTCCCTATAGTTGCCGTCACGAAATTATAAGTGTGAGAATCCACAATACATATGCACATACGAGTACATGACAAGCCCTGTCACCGCTCTGTGCACTACTTCTCTTCTATCCAAGTGATGTCTTTACTTCGATAATGTCAATCATTAAGCAATAAGGAAATAAGTGATTAGTGTCCCTCCCACCCCTATGTGGCAACACCGCACCAAGTAGCCCCTTCATCCTAAGCGTCTAATTTCATGACGGTGACTATAGCATACTGCGTATGTTATCAAATTAAACGTGGTGATTAAGAATATGTATAATATGTTCGGGATTTAGTGGGCTTTAATTGCAAAACAAAATAAAATCTTTATAATGACAATTTTGTTTATATTTATACAAAACAGCATGTGGTGACAAAGTCCCACCAAAGTACAGTATTGACCCTTGAGTCCTATCAGCGTACCTTCTTCACAACCTCGAAAGACCATCCACTGGAGAGTATAATGCACCATTGCAACCGCTATTCACATTTTCGCTGAATTCCGTCAATTCTTAACTGCTACACAGAGAACTGCTGAAGTTCCTTTGACCGATGGCTTCCACTGACATATTTAAGTAGATCCTACCGTCGCTAATACTCTCCAGCAAACAGCCTCGTATGTCAGGGCGTTAAAATGGACCGTCACCTCCGTTTTAGCGGCCATTTTACCAGGAAACTAAAGCAAACACGCACGAAGTCTTACCGGCTCTCGCGTCTATTGACTTCCCCCAATATATCACTGCGCCTACAGCTCATGATTTATAAGAGAGTACTCAGGCCAGCTCTGCTGTACGGTGCAACGCTTTTTGGTCATCCGACGGAAACGACAGCTCGGCGACTCCAACAATTCCAAAACGGCATACTAATGAATGTGGTCAGGCATACTACATTTGAGCAACGGAGAAACAGTGAGCTTCACGAGGTTTTTGATCTGCCTACGGTGGATGAATTTATGCGCCGTAGACAGATCAAATTCTTCGATTCGTTGCAATACATGACAAACACGATTACCCCCGCTCCGATCCCCTGTCGATGGCAGGACGCAGTCGAGGCAGGAACGCTATGATTTTTAAGTTTAATATGTAAGTTTTATTTTTGTAACCCCAAGGTGAGCCCCATCTTTTGTTTATATAATTTTAATCCTAAAAAGATATTAGTTTTTTATAATGTACACCCTCCTTACAATGCATATGTTATGCATTGTAAAAGGAGCCACCCACAAACCATTTTAATATTATTTATAATTTGTTTCAAAATGTTTAAAAGAAGGGATTAAGGGGGGGGGGGGGAGAACCTGTCGCTATTATAATTATTTATGATCTTTATTAATAAAAAAAAATAATCTTCTGAAGTCCTTATACAACAATAGAACATTGAACTAGTCCAAGAAGTGACCTTTGCACTTGAGCTCTATTACCTTCCACTTTATAATGGACAGTAGTCTATAACTTTCTCTACATTTCATGTAACCAATACATAGTTACATTACTTACCTATAAATATTTAAATTTAATCTATTATAAAAATTGTTTCTTCCTACTTTAATTTCTCATCAATTTCTGTTACAGTTAAATGGACAGGTAAGCCTGCCAGTCGTTATTCTGTACTCTGTACCGACATACATTATTCTTACTGTTGTATAGATTTAGTTCATATCGTATATGTTTAAGGTTTCTTGCGATTTCCCAAACCAGAAACCTTATGTTTTAGTCTCTTCTTTAACAGTAAGAAAGTCATATTTTTCCTTGGATGTCTCATTTGTTATAAGACAGACATGGAAAATATAACCATATCCATAAAATTTGAGCATAATCAATTAATTTTTATCAAAACATTTACCAGAATTCCGGGTCCTTACTAACAATATGATGCATTGAGTTTTTTTACCTTTAGCTGAAAGTTGAAATTAAAATCATGTTTTCATCTTAGCTCAACACATGTTTTTATTACAGAAATGATACTAAGTATTCGATGAAAAAATAATGAATGGTCATTAATCAATTAACTACTTCCCATCATATCGAGTATGGCATCAAATTAACGATCCCACCTCCTATTTTTTTTTAAATAATAATCTTTATTGTCAACATAAATGTGTACATAACTTAATCTATATACAAAATTGATTTATTTACATTTTACCGATTATTAAAATGTTTCAAGCATTAGGACTTTATTGGACTATCAAAACTGTGCTTGCAGCTGTAATGAAACCGGTGATTGTGGATGTGTTACCATTAAATTCAAAATTTTATATATTTATAGCAAAGGAAATTGTGCTTTTTAAGTTATATTTTATTATTGAGTTCTGCTACATTTTGTATTTGACACATTTTGCATTTTGTTTGTTATTATTATTGTATCAGCTATTAGCAAGTCTGCTGTTAGCATAACTAGTTAAAAAAAAAAATGTTTCCACCCATTTTCTGACTTGAATGAAAATCCTTACATAAGTTTCCAACAAACTAATAATGAAATAATTCACATTTCGAACACACTCTTTGTTTCTTTTTTGATATGATGTTTAATAGTTAATGTTTAGTATTGTTGAACTTTGAATAAACACATTTAATCTAATAACATTGGATTTGTAATAATGATTTTCATACAATATACCAGGTAAAGAACGCACAGTTAAAAAGGAAATTAAAAATTTATTTATCACATTTTTATTACAATTATTCATGTTAAAATGGGATAAAGGACACGTTAGCGCCGTTTGTATTTCATCCTTGTCCATAAAATTATATTACATATAAACAAAACAAAAACATTGTGAAAAATGTTAAAAACTTAATGGGTCCCAAAACCGTGAGCTAAGGATTTGTGTTTCCACTGTCTTATATCTGTTTTTAAATGCCTTCTTCCTGAGAATTTTCTTACGACACCATTTGAACCAGTAAGATCTTGAAACTGTATGCTGTAAAATTAGTTCATTTTCATGTTAAAAGAATAAAGCTAAAAATAAAATAAAAATAATAATATTAGCAATGAAAATAATAAGGTACTTTTGGAGATATGGACCGTCACCTGTATTCTGAGGTGTTTAAAGATAAACCTAACTATTTTTTGTACGTTTGTTGTTTTATTATTTGTAAGTTTTTGTACTGAAATTGTTTGGCGTTTCAAAGGTTTTTGGTTCAAATTACAAGACGTCATGATATTTGAGACACCCAAAAAAAAAACTAAGCGATATAAATTTTTAAAAAAATATCAAAATAATCACAGTAATAGTGTAGCTTTTAAGAGCTGGAATTTCTAATTCAGAGCAATGTTTACATTTAAATAAATTTTATAGTTGTGGGGAATAACAGTTAAAACATTGAATAATACTCAGGATTTTTTTTGTTTTAACGCAACAAACAACCCAAAAAGTTAAAAAGTAAGATGCTCTACCCAAACTAGCTGTTTAATTGTACCTAATTGTAAGTTACTATATTAATATAAAAATATTTACTAAAATTTTGAACATAAAAAATGAGTGTCCCATCACTATTTCTCATAGCTTTCAAAGAATTTTAATTTAATAAAAATGTAATATGTTTCTAAACTAGAATTTGTCAACAAAAAAAAAAAGTATATATTATTTGTAGAAATTCCAGGTTCAATGTTACTCTTGGGCTTGTTGATTTGATCCCACCAGAAACTTAAATAATAAAATGTAATCGAATATGTAAGTTTCCTTTACTTATGATTATTCTATACATTATTTATGTAGTCAATGTTATACTCAGTATACTGTTCTACAGGTGTCAAAAAATGGTGCCAAAGATCTTCAGAAGTACCAAAAATAATATAATATGATTCTAGATAAGAAACAAAGGAAGGAATTAAGGAAATTATATTATATGAAATATAAAAATATTTTCCTTTCCTTATAAAAATATATATTTATATATTTGTCAAATAAATGAAAATTAGCTATACATTTTTACATAAATTTACAATACATTAATTAATTGAGTAGTAATACAAAATTTAACAAGTCCAATAGTACCATTCCGGGTGAGACCAATATTTATTTTTGATTTGATTACGAAAGTATTCCAGTACGGAATGCCTTACCTCTATCATAAGTGAAAAAACGAGCTGTACTAGCAGTAGAGCGAGAAGAATCAGTCGGAAGTGGTACGTTTCGTTGGACAAGAATGGCATGAGCTCAAAATAGTAGGTGAGTGAGTGCCATGGGATGAGTAGCAAGACTGAGTTGAAGCCGACCAAAGCAGTCACTATTATCATGAATAACCCTGGAACATATGGAAAAGCTCATTTCAAAAATTAAGTATATTTCATATAAACTACTAACATTTAATTCACATCTCTCCTAAAAGGATATTTTTAATGGAGTGGTTCTATCAGCCTCATGTAGCTAGCTGTAGAAAGAAATCCCGCGAATCTGATATCGCTAGAAATCGGTTTGAATAGCTGTCATGAAAGTTATTACGATAATCGTAGATAGATCGTAGAACTTGACAATGTTGCTAGGTCTGTTCTCTTCCTTAATGTATTGCTACGATATCTTACAGTCATTTTTATCTAAAATAGGTGAAATTGTAATTATAATATAGTAGTTTGAATCGAAGGATTAGATTTATATTTGTTTGTACTGGCACTACTGTCAATGAATGTTATCGGAAGCCAAATCAAATAGCCTTATCTGTTTAAGGATTCAAATTTTCTACTGAGCAGGATGTTTAACATATAATTCAATAACATAAAAAATTATTAAGTTATAAAAATAATCATAAAAAACAGAAAGATAAATTTAGAAGATAAGAAAGTATGTAAATTTGACTTGTAGTAATTTTTACCGTTGAAAGCTGCGTTGTCCTCAGGCCAGCTCTCCTGTACAGTGCCCCGCCATATACTCACTTGACTGACAATACAGCTAAAAGACTCCCAACAATTTCAGAATGGGATTATGAGAAATGTGTTCAGACCATACCTCTCTCGAGAGGATAAAGAACGCCGACCTGCACCCGTTGATTGGTGTGCCGTTGATGGGTGAATTCATCCACCAGAGACACATCAAGTTTTTCGACTCGTTGCAGCACTTAGCAGCCGAGTGTTTAACACTATAACCCACCACCCTTCCCACATCGATGGCAACAGACTGTCGGGGAAAATTAGGTTAAGATTTTGTCTGTAAGATGTAAGTTAGTATTGTAAGATGTATGTAATTTATGATTCATAATTTGAGCCCTATCACCTTTGTTCCTTTGAGTAGTACCAGAACATGTTCAATGAACATTGCATTTCTTCGTAATAAAAATTATATAAGATGTAGACAACTACAGTACATATAAATACGCTCTGTAATATAAATAGATTCAGTGTCTATATTTAATATATAGATATTATAATATATATCTATATTTAAATTGTATAATTTATTAAAAGGGGATAAGAAAAAAGAAACAACAACAAAAAAACTGAAACTGGGAAAAACCATGAAAAAGATTCTTAGTGCTGAAGTCGAGTATCTGAAGTGAGACATGCTCAGGTGAGACCTGCTGAAGTGAGACCTGCTGAGGTGAGCTTAGTGTTGCCAATCTTTAACCAGTTTTAGGTTATATGCAGAGCAATTATTATTAGAATTAGTCAGTACTCAAAAATAGATTTGATCCTGTTTGAAAGCTAGTGTTTTTTTAAAGTGAATTCGAATGTTATGTGTTCTCTAATTTTCAGTTATTCTATTGTTATTCAAGAATATATTCAAATACACAGACCAAGACCAAAAACACTTGATAATTAAATTCATTAAGTACACTGAATAATTAAAGCCATTCCCTAAAAAATATTTATTTTTTAATATTTTGTAAATAATACTTATGATCATTTACTTATGATTCAATGAATGAATGAAATCATTATCAATGAATTATCACGAAAATTATTTTTGCAATCGTATCACGTAATATTGGAATGTCATCGATACAGTTTACTATTATATCGGACGTTATTTGACGACATATTTCATCGTAAGTTTAATCGTGCGATCGTATCACGTAATATGACAATGTCAATAATACAGTTTACTATTATATCAGACGTTATTTGACGACATATTTACTCGTAACTTTAATCGTGCGATCGTATCACGTAATATGATAATGTAAACGATACAGTTTATCATAAATAATTTTTTTTATTTAATCAAATATTATTCCGAAGATTATTTATTTATCCTTTGGGGCCTTCAAGGGTATTAATTTTGGCTTTCTTTTTTTTCCTTTTATTAAATTTGGGATATTTTTATTAATATTTTAATTTAATTAATCAGGATTAAAAATTCTAGAATAATATTCCATGATTACAAATAATGAAACAAAACAACTACATAAAAATATCTATTACTTACAGTTTTTATAAATAGGCTCCCTGTGAGGTTTTCCTTTGGAATATGTTATCGCTAGTATGATATATTGGTAGCAGCTGACTAGATATACCGCCGTGTCCTCCCAGCATAACACCACTTCTTCATTTCCCTTCGCTCTTACGACTGGCACATACCTTTAAGTTAAAGTAATATTTCCTGTTATTTTTCAATAAAGTTACTGATTAAAAAAAAACTGTACTATTTTTCAAGAAACTTGTGGTGATTAAAATATATTTCTTACCAAGGTTCCTGTTTCAGTATGTACAATGATAGGAACTGTACTAATATACAGAGTAAAATCTGTAATATGAGAGGTATCACATTAGATAACGAGATGAGGCTGCTGATGGGTCTTAGCGATACCAATCTTTCCGATGGTCGTGCTCTGCCCATCACCACTGCAAGGCTAGAAGTCACCAATAGATCTACGTAAAGGAACTGGTTAGTTCCCATTTCAATTCCAAGCTGAAAAAAATAAATAAATTAGTTTCATGCAGATGTAAGTAATAATTTGTAAAATTTAGCAACTCTCAAAATGTCTCGAATTAAAATCCGCATAAATGGACTTAAACTAATACATAGAAAATAAGTGCTACAATTCATGGAGAAATAGGGTCCGACCAAAGGTTGTTGCCCTAATTGGTGTAGTAGGCACTTAGGTGGTAGTGTGGTTAGCATTAGATGTTAACTCTCAATCTTAAATTTGATTTAATTAACGGGATTCACTTCTTTTCTATTAAATTAGGTACTCATTTATCCTCATGAGGCTGAGCTAACCCCGACCAGATCCTTCCCCCAGACAAAAGATCCTTGGGCGAGACAAGGATTGAGCACTGGTCTTCAAAATCAGATATCAGCCTGCAAACCACTAGACCAGGGGGGTGGTCGCTTATAAAATGTATTGTTTAAAAAAATTTGTCTTTGAACAATACGCGGATCATCCCTCCCCCTCACTTTAGATATAAAACCCACTGAACCCACATGCACTGAAATATCACCTTTTCATACTAATGAAAAGAATTGTAAATAGCTAAAATATCAACAGAAAAAAAAACATAATAAAACTAGCTTGGAGCATAGAACTATGTGGATATTTCAAAATTATTTTTAAATTACTGTATGTTTGTTACCTTTGAGAAAATTCAGAGGTTTAAAGCTAAATTAGTTTCTGCTTTGGGGCTTGAGAAATCCTAAAACTGACCCCCCCCCCCATCTTCATGAGCTAGCCCATCTTTTTTTTCCATTTTTTCCTAAATCATATTTCAGCCAAAAACTAATCAGCTAATTTCAATGTGTTGCTGAATTATTTACTTTACTGCTATCATAGGACATAAATATAGATAGACAAAAGAAAGATTGTTTCCTTCCTGCTTAGCGAGAATACTTTAATTTTCCTTTCATTGCATTTATAAATAAATTAATAATTTATATTATGTTGTTAATCTCTTACTATGTATAAAATGAGTACGGAGCTGAACTGGATCATGCTGTATAATTCCATATAGTTGAAGATACCAAAGCTGGTTACTAGGGAGCATCTCCCCTCCGTGATCAGTTTGGGGACACAAGTTATGTTAGGGACAGATGAAGTGAACGGGGCTGCAATAGAGGCCTCTGCTGTTGATAGAGATATCCCGATGTGTGCGGTCTTCAATGCCTGTAATTAAAAACAAATGGATTAACAGCTGGTTTCAACAATGTCACAGTGAAAATAGATTTAAATAATGAGTAGTTCAACAACACCCTTGTTTGACAATGAGTTATTTCTGGAATTCATCTTTAGAGATAGTTACTTTTAAAAAGAATTTTTGAAATAGTAAATTGTAAATTAATACAGATACTATTGAAGTTAGTGGACATGTGGACCTAGCATTGGTTTTGATGGAGGTACCAGCTCATCATGCATCACATAATTTTAACAGTCACGAATAAGAGTCATGAACACTTAAATAATCAATAATAATGTCATCACATGATGTAAATTATAGTCAATTCTAGCAGGGTAGAGAGACAATTGTGATAGGATACATCAATTAATATCATTCATTCCTTCGTACCCAGTAAAATTTTTGGGTCCAGTGATTTTTTTTCTCTTCCAGTTTGAGCCTTAGAGAAAGATGTTTCAGTAATTATTAAGAGCTGTTTATTACAAAATCAGTTGGGGAATTTCAGTAAAAGGAGCTCTTAATTATTTGGCCTAATAATGGACATGTCTAAATATTTTGTATCATTAAATTTATTCTCTTCCATGGTAACAATTCTCTGATTATTAATTTCTTTTGAATAATATTAACTTACCCCACAGTCATTCGCGCCATCTCCAACCATAGCAACAACATAATCAATTGACTGCAGCGTCTCCACAACGTGTGCCTTCTGCTGCGGAGACATCCTGGCAAAGATGACACCCCTTGTCGCCACAAGAGGAATCAATGAAGGGAATATACATTGCAGTTGACTCCATGTCGCTCCATCTACAGCGAGTGCGGAGGCTGTGTCAATCTAAAATTAAAAAGGCTCATTAGAACGAGTCACAATGGACAATAATGTAAATAAGAAACAACATTTCTTCGTGATAATACATACCTCAGTATGAGCTTTTGATGAATTCAATGGCTGAAGTTTGACTGTATAGGGCGGGCCAGAGGATACTACGACCTGAGATAGCGGTGTCATAGGAGATAAAAGGCCACACTCCCTGCTCACACTCACAGCAGTCAATAGATTGTCGCCTGCATTTACAGAATAATAATTGCGTTTTAATTCATAATCATAGACATTACAATTGTTAAGTAAGAGGATACCTTTTTCAAACATTAATCCTTTCTAGCCAAAATGGGGCACAACCACCATATTAGCAGACTATGTGTTGATGACAGAACACCACCCTTTTGGGAGCTGGCTTTCCAGTACATAGAAACGCTTGGCAAGTTTACTTAGAGAGCTTTTACCATTGTATAATTAATACTTTGAATGCTTAATACAGCTGTGATATGGCATATATGCTACACGATAACTATTAATTGTAATAACTGTTAATTAACATAGTTTACAAAAGGTGGGCATGACTTTTACACCCCTTCTGTCTCTAAATGGTTAACTAATTTAAAATATGTTGTATATGTACCTGTTAGCATTAAGCATTTAATGCGAGCTTGTTGCAACTGTTTAATAACTGGAGCAGACTGTGGCTTTAAAGTGTTCTGCATTAGTAGTAGTCCGAGGAATTTAAGATTTGTTTCTACCTGAAAATTATTCGTAACAGTTTAGTTTTGTTATATTTCTCTCATATAAATTAATAAGTACTACTTTTTTATGATGTATTTTCAAATTTGCTTTTTTCACAACTATATTTTTGTAGGAAACTACCCTTTTATAGAATCCATCAAATATAATCATCTCCCGAACCGGTATAATTAAAATAACCAGATTATTTATTGTAATTTTTAGTAATTATTAGTGAAAGATAAAAACAATAAAATTGTCAGAATTCTAACCCAGGACCTTAAGATTTCACTGCCTGCTTCAGTATTCTACTGGTAATGTCATTATTTTTTACTAATTATTATTAAAATTATACCAGCGGGGTAACAGATCACAACTAATAATACGAGTATATTGTAATTCTATTTGGTATAAATATCTTACGGTATCCCTTTCTGCTTTCTGTGCTTGAAGCCACGTGAACTTCCTCGGTAGCTCCTTATAGGCGAGGGCGATCACTCGATGTCCGGAAGATGTATAATATGACAGAGTAATTGAAACGTTTTCTGGAACTGAAGGAAAATATAAATTATACCCTATTAACCAGTGTCAGGAATGCAGTTTGAGAAATAGGCAATATATGGAACCATTTTGAGATGTGATAAATAAAAAATGAATCACATAATAATAACAGGTTTTACTCAAAAAATACATTGTAATGATATTTTAGACTTTACATTTCAATTATAAAATAGTCATTTGAAATCTAGAAGAAAGTTACAAATTATGTAGGTTAAACTACTTTTTATGGATTCAAATGAATTATTATAGCGAAGTTAGTAAATCTGTTAATTTGAGTGATAATCTTATATTAATAATCAACAAAACCAGTCCACAAATTGGTGTGTTAATATTATCCACACAAGCATTTTGGGCACTCATTCTGCCCCTAATATGTCTTCTATTATGTCAGACACTACCCTGACAGCTAGCCTACTTAGCACTTGAAACTGTGAGACTCCTAAAAGAGCTCGTGTGGATAATATAAATTTATCTATTTGAAGGCAGGCATTGTTTATTATTAATACAATCAATTTCAAATAAAGTTTTCAAACAAAGTACACCAAAAAGACACAAAAAAAACCGTGAATATTTTAATTTATTATTTAATATTAATAATAAATCAAAATAAAAAGTGTAGTATAAAACAAAAATAATAAACAATATGTATGTTTGTAGTTAAGATTTTGATTTTTCAATTATTCCCTTTTACTATTTAAATTCCTAATAATTAAATATTATTATAATATATTACATCTTATAAAATATAACAAACGAGTTTAAAGTGGTTTTAATGTTTATTTCTATTGTTCATATAATAAATAAGTAAATTCATTAAAATATAACTGTTATCCTTACTTGTAGCAGGGTCACATAACTGAAGAACTTTTTCTGGCGCTCCTTTGGTATAAAGTGTCATTGTTCTTGCGCCAAGAGTTCTGGTGATTACCGACATACGTTGAGCATTTGATGAGAATGGGTACTGCTTTAGGATACCTATTTCTAATGGAATTTTCATATTGCCGTGTTCTATCTGATTGTTAGCTTGGTCCATAGTCTAAAATTATAAATTTGAAAAAAATATTAATAATTATTGCACTGTGAAAGTAAATACTGGTATAAATATCTAGATTAAAATATTTCTATTCTCACATTCACAAACTGCCATCTCTTCGGTTTGACTACTGTTGGCGCAAGTTGGTCAAATCTGTTCACCTCAATTCCCGGCTCTTCCAACTCCTGTAGAGAAAATGGCCACAATTTTAGTAAGCATTTAGGATATATAAGGAAACAATTTTAAACTTTTCAATATAGTTATAAATTCCTTAATTTTCATTAAAATGTACATTCACATACCCATTCTGTGGATTCAAACATACTAAGATCAAGAGGATCGCCGCACAGCTCTCCGTTAATTTTTGTGAGTGAATGGCAGCAGGCCATTGCATGTAGCAAAGGTTTCATTATATGCAGTGCTCTGGGCCTTTCCACCAAATCTTCTAAACCATTTCCATTAGACATGAGAACGCCCCATACATTAAGTCCTTCTTCCGTGAGAGTACCCGTCTGCCAAAAAAGAGTAACTGTTAGGCATGTAGTGTTTTATGAAGTTTTAAGAGATAAAATAAAACTATAGATGTCAGGTACCTTATCGAAACAAACTAGTTTCACTTTTCCTGCGACATTTATTCTGGGAGGTGACGTGCAAAAAATGTTCTTTTTCTTTAGTCTTCTCTGGGCATAGATTGTTCCGACAGTCATAGCAGCTGGTAAAGTTGGAGGGACGACGATAGTTACTATATCCAGGCTTCTTAAAAGTATATTTTCTAGTCCTGACTAAGAATTTCAAAAATTATTTATTTTTCAAGATTATTTTTAAACACAATATTATTTTTATATATTTTTTGAGTAATATTAAACTAACAAATGTAAAAAAAAATGGACTATTATGTCAATGATTTTATGTTTTATCATCAAACCTCTATCTCTATTTGAAAGTGAGGTAAAATAACCAAGTTTATTCCTTCGCATTAGGGAAGCCGCGGAAGTCACATTTGTTACTTTAATACTGCATCAACAATAGATATCGATGATAGATATTACTGATAAAACTTACCCCACGTATCAAGAATAGATAGACAGAGTATAGTGTTCCGAGAAGAGCTATTCCGAACATCAAAAAAACAAATGTAATCGCATCTCTATAGAAGTCAAAGCCGAATTCTTTTGGAAACAATATCGACCTGACAAGCTGCCCTTTTGCTGTCATGCTTCCTGTCCTCACAACTAGAGCAGTGACATTATCGTGGTGGTAATATCTGAAAATAATAGCGATTAATTTTTTTTTTCAATAGAGACTCTTATATAAATCATTAGCAGAAAATAAATAACTATAGACAACAATTAGATAATATTCTTCAATGACAAATGTTATACGGTCCATAGAGGATAAGACTGAACCACCTAAGAATGAAGTAGCCTAGGCAACAGACTAAAAATAAGAGTCCATGTCGGTATGTCTTCAGAACTGCTCAAATATGATAATTTATATTGTCCATTATACCTACTGTAACCATTTATTAAATATGGTGGGGATGAGCTCAGGAAATATTTAAATGATGTTAAACAAAGTATGAGTGGAAGAAAAATTTGTTGCAATAAGAGAGTAATCCACCATGCTAACAAAAAAAAAAACGTCATTTTGAATATGATAACTATAAGAGTTATATACTGAATCTGGATACTACAGTGGCTAGATCAATGTAGATATTTGCAATTGCATTTGGCAAATGCGAGAAAACCCACAGGTGGGTATTGGTTAGTAAGACTCTAGAACTACCTATAGACAACCTCCTGTTTCTACCCTTAACGGGTGTATGTTAATGGATTTACTCATAAGAAAGAAACAAATAAATGTTTAAAATGTTGCTAAATCAAATGAAAACATTGCATATATTTAAGTGAAATACCTAGTTTGAATGACATTGGTTCCACAGTACAATGTGTGTCTTGCATGGAGTGAGACTGGTTCGTATACTTCATCGACATAATTAGCTGGCACTTTGGTAACAGGCGTACTCTCTCCTGAAATTGAAGGATGAAGAAACATTAAAAAAAAAATGAACATAATTTACAAACATTTTTATTAATATCTACTCGAACAAATAACATCTAAAATCGTAACTTTTTAATGCAAGAGTTTAATTCAGAACTGCATTATTTCACGGCCATGATGTGTTTAACCATTTAATTTTTTTAAATATAAATAAGTAAGGTTTTTTTGAATTCGTTGAATTTTTTTTTATTAAATTGAATTAATACTCTGGTTTAACACCTCATAAAAATAAAAGGGCAGCTGAGGTTGTAAAAATAATGAGAAGGTGTTGAGGAGCTAGCCGGATTAGCGCTAGGCTATTACCTAGCAACCTTTATTTTGGTTTTCTAAACCATATTCACTATTTGTTTATTGAAGGAGATGCTCATTTTCCCTCACAAGGCTGAGCTACAGCTCAGAAAAAATTCTGTAAGCAGGAAATGGAATCCTGATCATCATAGTTAGTAGTCAGGCAGACTAACCTCTAAACCACAGATACAGTTTTATATGTTATAGGGCTCTTTCTTCTAAATAGATCGTATTTAAAATCTTAAAATAGTAAAAATTATAGCAACAATTTCATTATTTTGACACTATTTTAGCTCACTATTTTATCAAAAATAAAAGGAAAAATCTATATAAATTATAATTAAAGTGAAGAATAAATATTAACAAACCTGTGAGTACACACTCGTTGACGATGCATGTTCCTGTGAGTAGAAGTGCGTCGCACGACATAATACATCCTTGCATCGGAACTTCAATGACATCTCCAGGGACCAAGTCGCATGAATCAATCATTTCTCTTCCTAGACAACAAAAGTAGAAAACAAGGTTAGTGTTATATAAAAACTTGGCAAACTATAGTCTCTATATTTAAGATTCTGATTATTTAATCATAAATGTATATCATCATATTGATTGTTATTGAAAACAATTGACGATAATTAGTATAAATTTTTAAAATGTTTTTTTCACTTTTTTTAAGAGCTAACATTAATATTAAAAGTTATTACTACTACTTTAACTTTAATGGTATACTGAAGAATGATATTTCTTACCTCCACTTTCATTATAGACCATTACATAGTTCTTATTTTCTGTATCCACCATGTTATTCACCTTCCGATTTTGCTAAAAATTAGATTTATAAATTAAAAATTGTTGCTTACTAACTCATTATTTTTACTCAAGTACTTTAAAATTATATCATCAAGGTTACCTTTCTAGTTTCATATAGAGATATTATGATGGATATTCCAGACAGTATGATGACACAGATTGCATATTGATAGTATTCATCGAAGACCCACAATATGACACTTAATATTTCAAACACATAAAATGGATTTAGCACCTCTTCTACTAACAGTTTGAAAGTTGACTTCAGTCGGAGATTGATAACATTTCTTCCAAAAATATTAAGTCTGGAAATAAAATCGTAAATATTAGTTACAACGCTTCCTTAGCAAAATCGAATTGATATTTTTTATTTTATTTTATTATTAGACATTGATATGTCTAAGTTATATCACCTCAAGTTTCTCAGGTGGCTTGATAATCCGTCTGCGGTTTCCATCAGTTCAATGAGTGTGCCAGAGATTCCTAAAAGTAGCTCAAATCCATTTTGGTCCTCTCTCCAACTGTAGCGTTGAAGCTGATAATCGAAATGTATCATGGGTTCTTTTGAAACTTTGCAAAACTTAATCTGTCCTTTTTTGTTCTGAAATCATAAGATAATTTTACATGTAAAGTAGTTTTTGTTCATAAAATTAGTATTATTTATAGTACTTATAAGTTGTAGCCCAATCATTATTACATTAACTATATCTTCAATTTGTAACAAAAAAAAAGAAATTACAGTTTTAGAAATGTGATTAGCTGACTTACAGTAGCCAAACCAAAGCCATCTCTAATAAAAATTCTTTTTGAGTTTCTTAATGCACACACCAATTAATAGTTAGTGTGGAATATGAAAAAGAATTGGGCAGCATAGGGGTTATAAAGCAATAAGATATACAAAGAACCATTTTATAACCCCCCTAAAGTGGTTAAGCAGAAGTTTTACAGTGTTTGTTTTGCAGGAAAAACACCTGAATCGTGTGTGGTTTGCGGAATAACAATTATTCATTTGCTCTCAGAATGAAATAAGGAAAAGCAATGTCTTCATGTAGGTAGACATTAGTAACATGGCAAGACCTCGTTTATTAAGGAAATTTTAACAAAGTTGAACATTGGAAAAAAGAAACAAAGTGATAAAACAAAAGCTGCAAAAGAACAGAGTAATTATAGAGACATGATTCCCCAATCGGTCGATCACATCACATCAAATAAGATTAATGCATTGATTTTTACCTCAATAAATCGTTATGACAATTTCTGTGCCACTGAGCCCATCCTTATGAAGGGTAAAACCTCAGTTTCTGTATACCTCTTTCATTAATAAACCAAGATCATGATAAATGTTTATATTTTGTTGATCAAAATTAAGCCACCAGACCCTTTTTACCTGCCTGTTGTGATCCGTGGACGGTGCAAGGGTGTGTACCATGCGGTTTATTGAACATCAGGATTCAAAGCGGCTTGCACTTCTAATAATTGTCATAATGAAATTGTTTTTTGCCTGCTTATTGAATTAAAGTTTATTAATTGTTATTGCTGAAAATCTTGTTGGGCTACGACTGGACAGTACCCGTTTACCTTAAAATTAAATTCATTGTGTCTTTGACTTTTCCCCCATGGCTGCTGGTCAAACTGATTACTCTTTTTAGTTATTCCTACCAGTTCCCTTATATTAACTTAGATGGTTCTCGATATCTATGTATCAAGGAGCTGGTATCTCCCCTTGTTTACATCAAGAAGAGAAAATGCTCTCGTCAAGAGTTTATATATTGCTGAGAATATTATAATGCTAATATTACATGTAATGCTAAAAGTAGAAGCAAGCCCCTTCTAGTGTATACCTCGTGACTTCATGGAAGTTTCCTGTTATTTTTTTAAGTAAGCAACCGCATCCCTCCAAGACCTCTCTCCCTATTCCCGGAACTACCCTTTTCTTATACATATATGTCTCAGCTTTAGCCCCAGACCCCACTTGCGCCTAGACATCCCACCCAGTATGTAGTAATGTAACTGTTAATATTTGTATATACCAGTGCTTTGCTTGTACTTCATAATAAAGGTTTTCTTTTAAAAGACTCTCCTCTACGAAGTTAAGTAATCTTAACTAAGTGATGGAGAGAAATGCGGAATGAGGCATTAAGAAGCCTGATACATGAAGATTATGTAGTATTGAGCTATAATTGTTGTTGAGCCGTTGAGTGGCCTTACCTTAATTATGACTGCATCAGCTTCCCTTAGCTGGCATTTTTTGTATGCAATTTTGGCAAAGAACTGGGGGTACCAGCTGAGGATGATGTAGGGCAGCCCCAGGGTGAGGACTGACAGGATGTTCAGGGCGTAGAACCTCCATGCACAGTACTTGAAGCTGCTGCATTTCACTTTGTACTCTCCTGTGTTCAGCGACTGTGATGTTCCATCGTTGAACTGCTCGTACCCCCATCGGTCTGAAACACAATTCAAATCACCTATTATAATAGGAATAATAAAATATAGATAGCAAGTATACAGTATGTAGTTACTATGCTCAATTCAAATTCCTTATGTATATGAATGAATCAAGAATAGCTCACTATTGCTTTTCACACAAGCTACTGTTGTAAAACATTTGAGTGCATATATACATATTACTTTTTCATTTATATTTTGTATTAAAAAACAACAGTTGATTCCAAGGACCAGTGACCTCAAAATTTTTTCTTTCATTATGTCAAAGAATTTTATTTTTACTGATTGAAATTTTGTTTTGTCAATTCTTAATTAAATTTTTTCATATGAAATTTATATATTAGATGGTTCAGATAAGATTAAGTGATGAAACTATTAGATGTATTTGACCAAAAATATATATTTTATTACTTTTTTCACAAATATAATAAATCCCTAAAACATTGACCAAAAAAGCTTAATTTTTGTCACTGGAACCATCTTTTGTTAAGTATAAACAAAAAGTAAATTTATATTGTTGACCCTTGAAACTTTATTTTTTGGAATACCTTTGAATTTGTTATTGCGTTTCAATTTCTAATGTGACCTCAACTCTTCAGTGATTAATTTGTTTTTGTCATACTTTAAAGTTTTACGTTAAGAATAACGAAGCTTGGCCTTGAACTATAAATCTTTTTTCAACTCGTTGCAATTTTTAAATATTACTTCAATGGCTCTTGTATGAGGGGTAGTGGTTTTATGAATTTACTACTCGATAGCAATGTCCTGGGTTCAAATCTCTAGGTATACTATGAATTTTCTTTCAGTTATCCTACCAAGAGTTTTAAAAGAGTTGACAAAGTACGTTTTAAAGTTTCAGGTGTATTGAATCATTTTTATTCCAGTTATCGTAGAACTCTCAAATGGGCAGGAAGAGTATTGACACATGCCTGTTTGAAAGTAGAACCTCTCCCTTAAAGTGCCTCTCCTCAAAGCTTGGCAATACATTTTTTGGGGATGGGGGGGGGGGTTATTGAATGAAAATTCATAGTATACCTAGAGATTTGAACCCAGGACATTGCTATCGAGTAGTAGTTTCATAAACCACTACACCGCACACAAGAGCCATTGAAGTAATATTTAAAAATTGCAACGAGTTGAAAGAAGATTAGATAAAAGATTTATAGTTCAAGGCCAAGCTTCGTTATTCTGCCCTTGATGCGGATATCAACAGCTACGCTTGCATTTTTTCTTAAAAATTGAAAATTAAATTTGAATATATAATAAATTATATATTTTTAGTAGTGACAACTAATATGTGTGTGTGTATGTTTTTATTATGCGTTAATGCGTGTTTAATTTGTAATAACTCACAATCTTCAGACTAATGTTATCTTTGGTGATAAAATAACAAGTAAACATGACTAAGTAAATATGCGCGGTAATATCTCTAGACACACGTAAGTTTTATTATTTTCATAGAAGTATTTAATATGATGTAACTGCAATAGTTTGACTTAGTGCAACGAGAGTGATACGACTCTTGCAGAGGGTTTTGAACCCGAACTACATATGACTTATTGGGAAGAGGTTTATGGACATTTTGCATCGTTCACGTGTGCTCAATGTGAATTGAGAAGCTTTATTTTCAAATTGGTACGTAGCAATCGTCATCTTTATACCGGCACTATCATTTTCATTATCATTATTTCAAAACTACACTTAGGGCTAGACGAGAAAATAAAAAAAACAACGTTTTTTTATGTTTACCGACAAAACACCGCATTTATATTCGGAATATTAAACTACAAGAAAAAATCTGAAAAATTGATTTTATGGCATACGACCAGTTCGTAAATCTGCCTGCATGTCTACGATGACGATCGTAATAATGATAAACTAATAGTTTATTATACTTATATATAACTTATATTATTTAACGTCTCGAAATATGCTCATTAGGTTTTGGTTGTGATTTAAAACCTTTTGGCCCATAGTCAGTGAGCAAATAAACTATGCATTCTAAGATATTAAAAAAAGTAATACTTTGTCAGCAATAACAGTTACAACATATGACTTTTGTTTTAGAATAGTTCTGATTTATGAGTTAGATGTGGTGAAATAAATTGATTTTCTGATCTACTGGCTATTAGGGACACAAGAACTGTCTTCAGTATATTCCTTGAACACTTGATCACATTAACACATGCCACTTGCCACTGTGTCTACCGCACTTACGTATTAAACACAACACACGGCACACCGGTCCGGCTAACAGTCGGAGGTGTTAAGTATAATTACCGAGAGTGTGCCGTGTCATTATCCCATTTGAACGTTGAAGGTGCAGGGACCCACTTGTGTCAGACTTCAAGGCATGATATCCACTGATTACCTTCCTCAGCGTTGTTCCTTATCTGTGATATCTTCCTCTCAATTAACAGTTTCTCTGATAGCGAAAACAGATATCGATATCACTCTCGGGCAGTTTTAATTCACTCCTGCCTTCTACGAGATAATGGTTCTGGCTCGTGCGATTCTTAAATAGTTATCAATGGAAAAATTGTGAACAAAAATAAATCAAAAATCAGTAACCTTGACTATATGTCAGTTTATTCAGAGATCATTAAACTCGCCATTTCTTTTAATGTTTGCCAATACTATTTGTTTACATTAATTATGAACTATATCATATTTTTAAATATGTGTATATAAAATAAATAACTTAAGAAGTGAAAAAAAAATATGAAATATCAATCCCCGTAGTTTCATGCATGAGTTTCCTAAAAACTTCAAAAGATTTATATGTCAAACTATCTTGACAACTGAATGTCGCTTTTTCAACAAATTAAAAGAAATAGATAACTTAAACATTTCGTAAAAAAAACAACATATTATTAAATACGCGATTTGTATGATGGCTGTAAAAACTTTATTTTATAAAATATCTTTTAAGTTCTTTGTTTCTTTGTCGTCTTTGATGTGTAATTACCAAACAGGAAAATATCAAGATACCATTGCCACAATTGCCGCATGCAACCTAACATTATCTAATTTTAAATAAAATATTTTCATTCGTGGCGTTTTGATACAGATTTTTCATTTTTTTTTTTTTTTTTTTTTTTGCTATCGTCAAGATCAAATTATCAATGTTACATGACGACAACAAGTAAAAAAAAAGAAAAAAAGAGTTTGTTGTTACGATTGATTGATTAATTCTTTATTGAGATTAGAAAAAGCAAATAACAAGCATAACATTGAAATTCCTTTTCTTTTGTCAGATCCCAATCTGTTCTAAATGGTTTAATAACTACTAATATAGGTGTTAAAAAAAACACTCAACTCCATTGGGATAGGTTTTGATTTGTTCCATTGTGTTATCTACAATATTGTGTACTTCGCATGTGGATTTGGGAGGTCTCTGGGCTGTCTGTAAGTATTGTATGAATGAGCGAGTGAATGATGAACTGTAAATATGGTATGAATGAGATCATTTATCTGTATTATTATTGTCTTATAAAAGGCAGATTGTAATAATAGTACAATAAAGGAATATAATCAATTAAAACAATATTGTGTTGAATTTACTAAAACTATTATAGGTAATGTTTGCTTGATTTCTGGTCCTGGAGGTAAATACCTCCACTAATTGTGCTATTGAATATGTAACGGTAATTTTACCGTTTGACATTGAGTGTGTTCTTTAGAGTGTCTATTTCACGTTGCCTGATCAGCTGTTTTTTTTCAATCGGAAAGCATTTATATAATAGTTGAGTATACTTTTAAGAGCGAATCATTCATTTAAAAAAAAAAAAAAATCATTATAATGATTATGATGATTATGATTTAAGCCATTATTGGCAAATTAGATTTATTTTTGGGATGTATTTTCTGCAGCGTCATAGAAGCCACCCTCGTTCTTTGGAATGTCTGTTATCATTGCCCATTTAAAAAACGAAACACAGATATCTAAATTATGGAACACAGACGACTGTACTGTTTCTCGAGTTCTGTAGTAAGTTTTCTCGTAAACGTCATAAATTTTTCTTTTATTAAAATATTCTCTCGAATTAACGCTATAATACTCCTACAAAGAAAAATTACCCTTTGGGCAATTTGCTACAGAATTGGCTAGCCTGTTTTTTTCGTTGTTTTTTTTTTTTTGCATCATACAACATAATATTTATCTACACGAAGCTCGTAAATACAGTTCCTTGTGTAACAGCAGTTATCCGCAACGACGATAAATAAGATAACCCAAGGCAAGCCTAAATTCTGTTTTATCTACCCTACAAACGCGAGTGACAACGGTCTGCTGTCCCATAGTGTCCAGGGAACGCACATACCATCGAGACTAGCGATACAAAGAGGTTAGAGTCGACATCAGCAAGGCTAGAGAGATCCTACGAGTAAACACAAGCAAGACTAAGAGGTTAGACTCAGCACCAAAGAGGTAGAAGAAGACAGATATACAAGAAGCTCAAACATGGAGGCAATGACGCCTATGTTCCCTTCCGTGCTTGGAGGGCCACCGGTCCTTACCCCTCATACCAGAGGCTTCATCATGCTGCTTGTGGCCGCCGTCACATACCTCAACTACCCAACGGTCGACCCTAGGGGCAGGGTCACTCTCGTACCCGAAAGCCAGATCCAGTCTTCCTACGACTTCATCATCGTAGGCGCGGGTTCTGCAGGTAATAAACGAACTTATACAACGTCCGGCCATAACCAATCAACTTCTTTCAAATGTTAAAGTATGCCATGAGACATAAGATGGCCCGGATGTGGACGGAAGCCTTTTCTGGTGCAAATAAATTCACGATGCGTAACTAAGCTATAGCTACTAAGCGCGTGGAAGAAATAACCACCAGTTTCTATCTAGTGTAATTCATACAACATTTAGAAAACAATTTTATTGTCTTTCCACAACTTAAACTTCTTCTTTAATGTAATAGCACTTTCGACAGCTCTAAGCCAATTTTATTTTTGGATTTTAATTATTTACTACCACATGTATGTAGTTACTATGCTCAATTCATATTACTTTTTCATTTATATTTTGTATTAAAAAAAAACAGTTGATTCCAACGACCAGTGGCCTCACAATGTTTTCTTTCATTATGTCAAAGAATTTTATTTTTACTGATTGAAATTTTGTTATGTCAATTCTTAATTAAATTTTTTTATATGAAATTTATATATTAGATGGTTCAGGTAAGATTAAGTGATAGTGATGAAACTATTAGATGTATTTGACCAAAAATATATATTTTATTACTTTTTTTTACAAATATAATAAATCCCTAAAACATTGACCAAAAAAGCTTAATTTTTGTCACTGAAACCATCTTTTTTTAAATATAAAAAAAAAGTAAATTTATATTGTTAACCCTTGAAACTTTATTTTTTGGAATACCTTTGAATTTGTTATTGCGTTTCTATTTCTAATGTGACCTCAACTCTTTAGTGATTAATTTTTTTTTGTCATACTTTAAAGTTTTACGTTAAGAATAACGAAGCTTGGCCTTGAACTATAAATCTTTTATCTAATCTTCTTTCAACTCTTTGCAATTTTTAAATATTACTTCAATGGCTCTTGTATGCGGGGTAGTGGTTTATGAAACTACTACTCGATAGCAATGTCCTGGGTTCAAATCTCTAGGTATACTATTTTTACGTATAATGATAGTAATTAGTTTGTTTCCTTATGAGCAGGTAAAAGTTTTTTATCATTTGACATTTTATTTTATTATAGAGACAACTGAGGATGACAGCTTACTCCTGTCGAAAGCGCCGTTACATTGAAAAAGAAGTTATAAGTTCTGAAAAGACAATAGAACTGTTTCATAATTATACCATTCCAAAATCCGGCTTTAATTTTTATTTTAGTACGCAACATTTACTTCGATTAGATTCAATTGTTTCAAAAAAGTTTTAGTTATGCACCAACTGCTTAAAAGATATTTTTTAATTAACAAGCATTTACAATTATATAATTTTGGAAATATCATTATCATCCCATTAAGGACAAACGATACCAAATCCACCAACGATCTAAACACCTGAACCCAGATCATGAAGCAGTTCCATCAAATGATAACCCTAGTAAACAGATTCCTAATGGTATGATCTAGCTGAGTGCAAAAACTCTGTCATACGAAACATATATATTCCTCTGATGTCATATTTTGTAGTGGTGTCATAATATACATGTTATGAATTAGTTCTTAATATCAGGCATTAGGTTAGCTATGGCTTATGTAACCTTAGTAAATCCCATTACTTCAAGATAATCTTACTTTGGGAGTTCGTTTCTCAAAATAATGTCAAGGTTTCATTGTCAGAGGTTTTTGACCCATAGTTGCCATCACCATACAAATGTAATGAATCCATTGTTTGCCCGATAGGAAAATGGCCTCGTTAGTTATAATGATCCGCCGTTCGTTATTAAAGTCAAGAGTAGTCCTTAGGTGATTGGTTGCAGGATGCGTTGTGGCCAGCCGGTTGTCGGAGCACCCGTCATGGACGGTGTTCCTGCTGGAGGCTGGCGGGGACGAGACGGCCCAGACGGACGTGCCCTTGCTCACCAGGGATCTCTATGGCACCCAATACGACTGGAACTACACTACTGTCGCACAGCCCACCGCCTGCAGAGGCATGTCACAGTTATCATAGTATCCTCGGATCTAGCATTAGATTAACATCTTTCTCTCTTCTTAGCAACGAATGGCGTCTGCGACTGGCCTAAAGGGAGAGTGCTCGGTGGCACCAGCGTCCTCTCGGATAACATGTACGTCCGCGGGAACAGGCTGGACTTCGACGGTTGGGCGGCCAGGGGCAATCCCGGATGGTCCTACAACGAAGTCCTGCCCTATTTCAGGTAAGAATCACAACCTTAAATATTCAAATTCTGACTCATTACTTTTTGTTGTAAATGTTAGAAATTGTTAATTTCCTCATATTTGTCCTATTTAAGGTTGTCGGAAGACAACGAGACACCCCAGTACCGAGCGGACAGAATGTACCACGGCGTCGGAGGCTACCTGACAGTCGGCATATCGCCGTACCTGACACCGCTGGCCAACGCCTTCGTGAAGGCCGGGGAACAGATGGGATACCCCAACATAGACTTCAACGCAGCCAACCAGACAGGCTTCATGATACCGGAAGCTACTCTACGAAACGGGACCCGGTGCAGCACCGCCAAAGCCTTCCTCCGACCTGCGAGGAACAGGCCAAACCTGGTCGTGTCCTATTACTCCACGGTGACGAGGATCCTGATCGGCGAGCTGAACAAGACGGCTTATGGTGTTCAATTCATGAGGAACGGCACCTACTACACCGTTTACGCCAAGAGAGAAGTCATTATCTGCGCGGGGAGCACCGCTTCTCCTCAGCTGCTCATGCTGTCCGGTGTTGGTCCCGCCTCCCAGCTGAAGGCCCTCAACCTCCCGGTGTACGCTAACTTGCCGGTCGGTCAGAACCTCCAGGATCACGCTGGAGTCCCTCTGTTCTTCTTAGTGAACCAGAGCGTCACCATCACGCGTAGGGTTTACGAGAGCGGGATGGCTATTTTCGACTACGCTATGGAGGCGAGCAGTCCTTTGTCGGACCCGCTCGCCACGGAGACCATCGGCTTTGTCAACTCGCCCTATGCCAACCCCAACATCGACTTCCCAGATGTCGAGATGCTCATGTGCACCTCACTTCCAAACCACTTCAACGAGCTCCAGCTGTACTACATCGTGGTGTTGAGCCTCCACCCCAAGAGCGTGGGCAACATCACGCTTGCGGGTACCAACCCCTTCCAGCCACCGCTCATCAACCCCGGCTATTTCTCCGTTCCCTCTGACTTCCCGATGCTCATAACCGCCGCCCAGATGGCGTATAACATCTCCCAGACGCCGGCCCTACAGGCCTACAACAGCACACTGTACCTGCCGTTGTACCCATCCTGCAACAGCCTTCCTGCACTGTCCGCTGCCTTTTGGAACTGCCTTGTCACCTACTACTCCACCACCGTCTTTCACGTCGCGGGCACCTGCAGGATGGGGCCTTCCAGTGACCCGACTGCCGTGGTGGACCCACAACTCAGGGTGCACAACATTACCGGTCTCAGGGTGATCGACGCTTCCATCATGCCTACCGTCGTCAACGGTAACACCAACGCGGCCATCATCATGATCGGCGAGCGGGGATCGGCTTTCATCTACCAGGACTATGGTGTCAGGAACCCAACCCCTGCCACCTGAATATTAATATTCAGATCAGCAAGTGGTCTTGCTCATAATTGAACGGCTCGAATCAATGAAGGAATAATTACGACGACATTTAAACATGCATTGTGTGTTTACCTCTAGTTCAGATAATAATAAAACAAGTAAAAATGTTTATAAAAAAACAAATACATGTTATTCAATCAATCCAAACCGATTTATCAATAAGGATACGGTCCATTTATATTCCACACCTGACCCAACAAATTCCCTATTTATTTACATCATGAAATAAAATTTATCAATAATCGTTACCCTTTTTTTAGTCTCAATGTATTATTTCTTACACCAACGATTTTTTCATGCTTTCTTCTGCCATAGCTTCTGCAACGACAATCGACAATGTAAAGAACAAAAAAAAAGAAAAAAGAGTTTAGAGGTTATTACTTGGAAATGTCGATACCCTATCCTACTGTGAAACAAACAAAAAGTGTTGATATTCGTTATGAGGACAATGGTGATCTCTTCATTGTACGCCTCGTGTGTTTGCACTGGGCACGAGAATGATCTATGACCAGATGGAATCTATTTCCATTCCCCCTTTGGAATAGATTGGACGCAGATGATCGCCAGAGTAGTTGGTTATATGTGGTCGTACAAACATCACATTATGACTTACGACACTAGTGATCACCCCCTTCGCCTTTGAGGACGATAAAGCTAGAGATAAAGCTAGCGGGCGAAGCAAACATTTGTCATCGATTGTCCACCGCGAACAAACATACCGATCTAGTAATCCGCTAATTAGCCAGTTCGGGGAAGGCGCAGGACCCCAATTCCTCAGTCAGTCTTCAGGTCGGACTGTATCGACAAGGGACTGTAAGTATAAGCACTCAAATGGTGAGCTATTGTAACGAAATTGGACATCATAATACCTTAAAAACAGTGAGTTCAATTCTCATTTGTAAGTGTCGATATAACTTATTTCGGACCCAGAAATGGGCAACACTAAAACATAGACATTCATAATTTACATTATTGAGAATATTTTCAAAAATATTTAATAAATAAATTTAGGTTATTATATTTGTTTAAGTAATTCATGAACTGATTCGTCTACATAAAAAATATTAGTTAAATTTTATAGATTTTGCATGTATATATATATATATATATATATATATATATATATTATAATGAATTAAAAAAAAACTCTTTTTATGCCTCCAACTTAAAAAAAAAAAAAAAAAAAAATACATTGGTTCAATTTTACTGTTTGTCAATTTAACAATAAATACACCATGGATAAAAACTATATTTAATTTTAACTAAACAAAATAGTTTTGTTTATTTTTACTGAAAGTAAATTATCGTTAGTTCAATGAACTCACTTTAGGTGTGGTTTAGAGTACCACTATTCAAAAACACACGAACTAAACTATTACGTTCAAAAAGAGCGTTAACTTGTAAAAAAAACAAAAACGATCGCCCTTTTTGCTCTAGCTTATAGCATATGACGATGTGACACTAGTGTTTTGTTCTTTATCTCAGGCCAACTTTAGTATTTGTTATTGTTGTTGAAAAATTAATTTCATGGCTTTACTTTAAAAAACTTGTATACCTTATAAGGTATATCCAGCAACTTCTTGTATCACATTGTATGTGTCTTGGTATGATGTTATTCGATATGAAAAAAATTAGTGACTTTTTCAATATTCAATTTATTTTATTTGTTTCTGTTTTAGCTATTTACATATTTTCTAGTCGTTGAAAAGGTGATTTTTAATGATCAAAACTGTTTAAGTATTTATCAAACCCAAGTGGCCTACATCAGACCCACTCATCTATTGGTGATGAATACAATTTAGTTCGGAAATTCTGTTTTCATACAGTGTCAAAATAAAATTCCACCGATCTTTGTATCAACTAATGATACACAATAAACTCACTACTGTACATTAATCAATAATTAAGTATATTTCAAAGCCAGATAAGGCTTTAAAGTCCTGTTATGATTATATATATCATACACATACGATTGAGACCGTCTTATCTACTATCGATTGGCACTCTGCGATTATGATAGTACACACGAAGCAATTGACCATTGATAGGTCTTGCTTTACTGATAGTCTTATAGGTTTTATCAAATATATGTTCATTGATTAGTGAAGAATTATTCATTTGGTATCTTTACTCTGCAATTTAAAAAATTAACGTTCGGCCTTTATTTTGAACCGTTGTCTGAAAAAACTGTCTCGCCTACTCCTATAAAAATAACTTGGTATTGATTATTTGATATTCTGAGTCATTTTTTTTTTGTTTATGTATATGTTGTTGTTTTTCTCAAAAATACACCTTAGTTCATAATGTAAAATAAATTAACGTGACCTGCTAGTTCACGACACACATAAAATTAAAACTACAAGTACAAGTATTGTAACGACAGTCCAATATTTGTCAAGTGCATTGAAGTACTTACGTACTTCTCGGGAGTTGAACTTCATTTCGCCAAAATAGATTGATAATATCACATCGTTCACTTTTTATTTACCTCACCACACTGGCGTGAGACAGACGCGACACTTGGACTAACTAATGCTGTCATTATTTAAACCGCCTAGCCAGACTATTTAGCCTACTAATCCCCCTAGTGTCGGTGTAAACAAAATCGTCTACATAAATATAACAAAAGCATATTTATAGTATTAGCTAACATATGTTTCAAATAAGAAAATATTGTCAATATAACATATGACTGATATGATCCTGTTTGATAACCAGTGTAAAAATGATTCAATGACATTTTGAAAGTATATTCCACAACAGATCAGAAATAAGTCGATTAGTTAATTTTGTTAAAATGATATAACGGGAAGTGCGAAATTAAAATAAAACTTTTTCCAAACATTTCACAAGTCATAGCTTAAAAGAAGTTAAATATTTAAAATTCTTTTGTTGTTTTCCCTGTGGTAAAAAACACTTTAAATACGGTAATGGAATAAAAATTTCAGAAATATTTCACTACCGAGGAATAAGCGGAAGTGGCCTCGTGACCTGCTATAAATGCGTAACAGTGGGAGTCCTGGCAATTGCCAGTTTTTTAATCATGTCCTGAGCGTCTGTGACTCTCGTGCTCTTGGTCAACCTCCACTGGCTTTATCCAGTGACGCGGCTGACGGAGATGCGTGGGGGACTTCCCAAGACTCCTCTTTCGCATGCGAGGGAGGTGACAACCATGTGGATTTAGGGGGTCTCTGGGCTTTTTATAAATACTGTATGAATGAAAACATTAATCACAATTACTTATTGCCCAATAAGGAAGACTGTAATTTTATCACAATAAAGAAATTTTCCGAGGAATAGTAATAAGTCTGAAACATATATTTTCAGGGGAATGTTTTTTAATGTTCTCACAATTCCCGTAAATTGTGTATTCGATAAAATTTAACCCTGTCTGCAACAATAAGCAGAAAAAATCCATAATACCCAATTCTTCGAGGATCCGAACAGTGTACGTACATCTGGTTTGCACGTTAATTCCACTTAACCGCTTACTCTCCGCAACTTTGAGCATATTTTAATAATTTTTTATTAGATGTTCATTTATTGCCTAACAATGTGAACAGTTTATTTTTACGGTGTATATTTAGCAAGCAAGTTTTTCCTAACGGTTAAAAAAAATTATCATTTATGTACCAACCGACCTGTTTTTCTTCAAACCAAGTCCACTTATTCAATCCTAACCAATTTCCATAAAAAAACAAAAACAAATTAATAAGTAGGTACATTGAGCATTTTTAGTTTAATATATTTTATTTACTGTCCAAGGTCGCATAGATCAAACATATTAACTAAAACTGGGCAGTTACATAACTTTATTGTTGGCACATTTCAAAGCATGTGGGATGAGTGTTATTATAGAAAATTATATGAATATTTCAAAAAAATTATTAATTCATTAAGCTTCTTTACTATAACTTGGATGTTGAATTTTATATATGTATCAGTATTATTTGTTATAAAGTAATGAACTCTTTTGTACAATACAGATCACTATTAGTAGACAACAGAATTTGTATAAAATGTAGCCAAGCTACAGGAAATATAATGAATCAATTGTAAATATACTCGTTTGTAGAATCTATATTTTGTAACATATATTAATTTTGTAACTAGGGGATATGAAACAAAAAAAAAAATATAATGATATGTTATATGGGTTCGACCCCGACATTCGAATGTAATGTGAAATTAGAATTAATTTGAAGAGATATAATTTGCGGGGTGAAAGCAGATGTGCTTTCGAAAGGCCCAAATGGATCCAGATGATTCTTTTATGGACACTTATAAAAACAGATGCCTTTTGGGTTCGAATCTGGCCCTGGGAGCTGAATTTATTTCGCGCAATAAATATTACCTTCCAGTGGCATGGTGTCAGAAAAGGGTGACAACCTGTAGATAAATGGTGACGTAATGATCAATATATTTCAATTGTGATTTTAAAAAAAAAAAATGACATTTTAAATGAAATTATTTTGTAATTTCCGAACATTATAGTGACAATTAACAACGTCAATGTCTTTAATTTGATATCCTACCTAAGATTATGTTTGAAATGTTTGTTTTCTAATTATTAATACAGTATGATGCGTAATAGTTGAATAATTGTGTTGTTATGTCATGATCATAATCTGAAAAGGTTTTATTCAGGCACTAATTAACATGTAAAATGATGGAGCATTTTTTTATAACACACAAGTATATAATTATTCAATTCTTACATATACATATGTATATAAATAGAAATGCGGGTAGAATAAGGATGAAAAGATACTGGCACCAATGCAATCTAGCTGAAGCCTTCATTTCAAATGATTGTGTTTTTATCTCTCCTTTGATAAAACATCTTTCTCTTTTGATTGTTATGAAAGTTCTACGAAGACCTAACATCTTCGTATGATGGAAATACATCTTCAGTATCTTCAATCGAATACGACGAATAAATGAACCGTTTACAATAAAATGTTGCCAAAAATATTAAATAATGATAATGATAATTATTCCTTTTTATATTGAAAACCTTCAATGATTATCGATAAATAACATATAAATTTTATTAGATCAGCTGATTTCAAATAAAATCAAAATTTTAAATGTTGATTAGATGTTGATTAAAAGTGTACGAATGTGTTTTTTTCCTTGCTTGATTATATCAAGTTAAATATAAATTCTACATCTCTGAATAACTGAAGGTTGAAATGTTTTCAACTTAACCGTAAAAAAAAATATGAAAAATAAACTATTTATTTTTTAATCTTTAAAAAGGATATTTTCAGTGACAAAAATATTGTCAATAAAACTAGCTATTTTTGTACAAGAGTAGCAACTAGTTATCCATAAACGTTTAATAAGTGTAAGACAAAATTAAAACGTGTACTATCTTACTATAGAGTTATTTAACTTTCCACCTTAATAAAACATTTTAATTTTTATTACTATTGTCTCAACTGTTTTATCATGTCTTGTTGTTGGGACACTGGGCAGGTCATTCAGGACGCTTTCACTGGCTCAGATCTAGACAAAGACTGATTTATGACGGGAGTTATCTCGTACATTTCCAACGGGTGGAAAAGACCCGTTTTATTTTTCAAGAAGACCAATAAATAACTATTGTGAGTAATGGTACCCTTACGAAGTGATGCGGACCACTTCCCGAGGACAATAGCCGGGATAAAAAGGGAATACTTGGCCGGTTCCAACTATCTAATCTAATAGAGAGAGATAGGTTATTATAGATAACCAACTAACCATACAAAGATACTGAAAAGTTTGCGCTGCTCCCAGAACAATTAATAAATAACCAATAAAACGCAACAAATCTATTTATAACCTGTTGATGTATTGAACGGTGATACATTAAAAATATATTGTGACACACGCAGGTAGAATGAGAAAAAAAACACACATTTGTTGGGAGATCAGCTGTTTATGAATTAAATATTCTTTTGTTTTGTTTTTTTAAATATATATCTTAGTCAAACTGAAATTTCTAACCTATATTGAACGGGACCTTGACGACGGGATAAATTAAATGATAAAAAAAAATTAAACTCGTTTTAATAACTACTTTTTTGGAAACAATTAGTCCAGATTAAAAGACACAGAGCAAATAATGGAATTTTTGTTTGCTCTTTAAAAATTTTGTCTATTCAAAATTGTAATTTTTTAATAGCGGTTTAAAAAATAAAAATCATTTAAAAAAAAAACATCGGTGTTCTCCAAAATAATTAGATTAATATTTGAGAAAACCACGTTGAAACCGCTTACCACGGAGTTAGTATAACATATTGTCCCGATGGTTCTTTTAATTTGTATCACGTTTATCGCGTTTTTTTTTTTTGTTGTTTATATGATTATAAATAATTTAAAAAACTTAATTAAATAGTTAAGTGTATATAAATTATTAGTTAGTAAAAGTAAAAACGCGATATTAGCAATGTTCTTTAGATTGAAGTAACAAAACACTTATAGCATTTAAAAAAATCGCATTGAAAAAAGAATGATGTTAATTTTAAAAAAGTAGAGAATTTTCTTACCCCTTTTTTTTGATATTTTCAATACACTAAAAATTTAAACGGCTTAAACTGTCAGTACGTTATTATTTAGAAACATCTTTAAAAAAAAAATACAACTTAATTTTAAAAAGCAAATTGTCTCTGCTGGCTAAAGCTGGTTTCATCTATCAGAATATCCTAATTTCATGTATAGGATTGGGACATGAAATTTCAGTTCCTAGTGTATGAGAAAAAAAAAAAAAAAAAACAAACTTTATAAATATTATTTTTGTTCAAAATAACTTCCGTTAGCTTCGAAACATTTCTCCCGACGCCCAACAACATTTTTTTTTATCTCGTTTAAAGATATGTTTTTGACTTTGAATTAATAAATTCGAGAAATGAAAATTTTACCCTTTAAGTCATCATCATCGGGACTTGTATTGTCAGATTGAAACCTATAGAACCGCCGATATACAGTTTTTTAATTTACTGTACCATCACCAAAAGCCCTTATTGGTGTTTCGGAAGCATTATGTCTAAGTTGAAATTAATATAAGAATATAACTCGTAATTGGTAAGATTCCATTGGTAGTAACAAATGACTTAAACGATTGAACAATAAACTGAAAAATGTTGCGAGAAAATGAATCAGAAATTTCTACAGATTAAGCTGTTTGTAAACAAGGATTCTCACTTTAATGATTTCATCGAAATAAATAAATCTGACATTCCATCCCTATTTTTTTTCTTTCATAGCCCCTTCAAATTAACAGATAGCTATAGATCCTCAGGCGAATCTATTCAGCTTTGTGTTGAAGATTTTTCGTTTTAGTTTTAACTTTTTCGATACGGTTGCCGGGAATCGAATACATTAATTATTACGTTTGAGCCTCGTATTAAATAAATTAAATCGCATCTTTGAGAGTGACAATTCCTTATTTGTGCATTATACAGTTTCATTACTTTGACAATGGCAGAAATTGTATTTGCATCAATGAATAATACATGCCTTTCCATTATGCTATAATCTCGATTTAAAATTATTTCAAAACCAAGCAGCTGACGTTAAAACAAAATCCAGAACCAGAATTTGAAAAGACGAAATTTGTTAGTTTTCATTGTGTCAAGTTTAGCTATATTATATATATTTATGATTTACATATTATAAAATATTGTCCTTTTTCGAGCATGTCGAATATGACGTATATACCAACAATTAGTTTAATAATAATGAATTTTAACTGTTTGTATTATTGATAATAACAATCGTTTTGTTGCGGTGGCAATATCAATATTTGTTCTATAGTGAAATGATTTATTACTGTTCAAAGGCAATGAATATTTTATGTCAAATAACATCAAAATATAATAAATAGCTAATGAACTATCACTACAATGCTCTACTGCGGTTTAGTGCATTGTGGAATGTTTTATGTTATTATTTGGTAAATGTCACTGTCATATTTTTGTTCATAATAAATTAGCCTCGAAAGTCTTGTATTTTTAGAGAAAATTTTATATTAAAAGTTCGATTAAACTTAAAAATGATGAATTATTTTGTGCGATTTTGCGAATATATGAAAACGTGGTTTTATTACTTTATATTCTTTTTTTTTTTTTGCTTCTATGTCCGCAAAAATATCAATAATTGACAATTTTCGAGCTGTTGCAACTATCTTGCAAACCTACGATACGAAATACGTAAGAATAAGATTCTTCCCAGCATACCGGAATTTTAAAATCTGAATCGAGATTTGTTATCATCATAATACATAAGAGCAACAAATTGTTGTAGATAAGTAATAGTTGGCAGAGCAAGATATAAAATAAAATATATTAATTATTATTAGTATTAATTTTTATGATTAAAGTATAATGTCCTGAATATGTAACATTTATTGTTACTTCAGCTGATTATAGAAAGTCGTAAAAACTCGTTGTTAATATTGTGTAGGTAACGTTTACACAGCAGAATCTGCTACTAGCTACTCCTTGACGTGATGTATAAAATTTTGGGATTTGGTTCCAATCATGCTAAAAATAGTAATAATTATATATTGCTAAGGCTGTAAAAACGATTTAACTGATCTGAAAATTTAAATGAAACCTAGTAATGATTAGTTTTCTTTTAGTTAAAATACAATAAATTTCACTAGTTTTTATGACTGGTCTTAAATGTTCTTCTCATAGTAAAAACACACACGATTAGCTCAAAGATTTTAGTCGATGGAGTTGAAACAGTTAAAATATCTTTTAAAAAACTGTGCTTGAAAAATAATTTAAAATGTGTTTGTAAAACGTTCGTTAGAAGTCATAGAAAAATTATTTTAAAAAAACGACGCAAGGTAAAATTATACAACAGACGACATACAATCAGCTGTTTAAAACATGGTTGAATTATAAGACGCTGTCTAAGAAAAAATTTGCCTAAGAAATATTAATTTTCTCAGTTATTTTCGTACAAGATTTTAATGAATGGTTGTTCAAAAAATCAGTATAAAATACAAATTGACTATCCGTCTATTTGCTTAAAGATATATAATATAAATATATTCATAAATTAATGTTTACAATGACTAATCTATTACTGACCTCTGTTAAAGATGTTGAAGTATCCCATGGCTTTGCTACCGATAGCCGAATGATGTTGCAACATGAAGGGCGAAGGTGACGCGTACCATAGCTTCTTCCGCAAGATCTGCCCGCAGACTGGCCTGCCGACCGCCTTATCTACTGAGATATCTATTCCAAGGAACCACAAGAACGGCAAGAGGGCTAGAAAGCACGGGAGCAAAGAGACGAAGGGTAGTTCTGCTTACTGGCTGCAGTTCTCTTCGATACTGTGGATACTCAGGCTGTTCGGAAGGTACTCCCTACAGCGGACTGACAAAGGTAAGACAACCCTTCGACCTCACCAGGTAGGCTATATATACCCATTAGGGGTAGTAGAGGGAGGGGGATTTTCAAAATGGTAAAGTCATAAATAAACCCACTTGTCATTGGCAAATTCTTTTTAACAGGAATTCCAGTGTTGTTTTTCCCCCTAGCCTCTTTAAATTCACAGATAATTGTAAACAATTATAGATCCTCAGGCGAATCTATTTACAATTTATTTTTGTATTTACTGTAGCGTCGCTACATTATATACAGGTTTTGTTATTTTATAAAAATTATATAATGGAATAAAGAAGTATTAAGTAGAAAAATATTAAACTAAGTGTCTTTAATCTGAGTGGTTTCTTTTGGAATCTCGCTGTTTTTGTTTGGTTTTTTTTTTAATATAAAGGGGTTTCTAAAGAAAACTCACTGACCCATTTTGTAAACCGAAGGTGAGCCCCATCACCTAGTCCCGTCTATTTGAGTATGTAATTTTTAACTTCAAAACGATAATTGTTTTTGTATTTTCTACCCTCCTTAAAATGCACATGTTATGCAGAAAAGGAGCCATTAATCACCAATTTGTTCATTGCTAACGTCCATAATTTTTTATAAAAAATGTTAAAAGGGGTTGAGGGAAGAAAAAAATAAAAATATTTTCTGAACAACCTAACAATCCAGTGATTTTTTTTTTCTCCACATCACAGCTCCTTTTAATTCACAGATAATTATATATAATTATAAATCATCAGGCTAATTTATTTACAAATTATTTTTGTATTTCCTGTAGCGTCGCTACATTATATACAGGTTTTGTTATTTTATAAAAATTATATAATGGAATAAACAAGTATAATGATATACATTATACGTGACTGGACTAAACTAACTCTAATAAAGGTGATGGGGGTCACCTTTTTGATCAAACTTAAAACTAACTTACGTACTAATTCTTAACCTAATTTTTCCCGGACAGTCTGTTGCCATCGATGCGGGAAGGGTGGTGGGGCCATAGTGTTCCAGTGCGTTTTCTTTAGAACCCCCTATATATTAAAAAAACAAAAAAAAAAAAAAAAAAAAAAAAACAGCGAGATTCCTAAAGAAACCACTCAGATTAAAGAGCCGTAGTTTTATATTTTTCTATGTATTAAGGGTTGTATTATTATGTAAAAACCAGACTTTTATCACGTCAATTACAAATATAATTGAATACAATTTTAAATATAAATGAAATTAGTCGAGGAACCCTATTGAGCAACAGTTAATAAATTAATTTAATTAAAAAATAATAATAATGAATAACTCTAAAAACACATCGATTATTCTTCCATTGTTATTCATTACAGATAACATAGCTATGATGCCCTATTTGCGCTTATCTATTAAGAACTCGCTTGTAGCTTGTAGCTTGTAGTATGTACATAATTTTAAAAATGGTGAAATTCAGAGTATTTCTATCGTTTCAAGGCACCACTTATAACTTCAGACTATTAGCTTTTCCCATACTAGGTTTATATTATATAGGTTGGATATGTAAACTGTATTATGTAGTATTTATGTATTATATAGGTTTATTTATGAATAAACTGGATCCAGCATCTGCAACTATTGTTCTGTGAAATTATCTCTGACTAAAATTTCTGAGAAATACTCAAATTTAAAAATATGGGAATAATCTAAACATAAAAAAAAGTGGGGCAATGCTTAACCTAATCACAAGCGTGATGACGCCCAATTGCATACTGAAAAATTTTCACAGGGTCTACTAAACCTATTTATCATTTGTAATAAAGTTGTTAATGATATAATTAAAAGCAAATAATAAAAAATATTGTGAAGATTGGGACTCAAACCCTAGATCTCCTCTTGTTCGAGTCCCAATTTTGGCTATAATTTTCTCTTTGTTAATTATTGTTAGTACTTTTAAAGGAAAATGGGACTAGTTCCACAATAGTTATTGATCAGTTAGAAATGTTATGCCTTTTGTCGGGGTTCCTAAATGTAAGCACATAAAAACTATAATATATGTAATATTATATTATTATTACAATATATGTATGCTATAATATATATAGTATCATGTTTATTTCACATTGCCTTATTTATTAATTTTTGTTATGAATTAATAGTTCTTTTTTTGCCAGATATCAATTTGTCATCTCAACCTTAATGTTATTCATAGTGGATTTAGTAGAAAATTTATTTTCTATACGTGCTAAATTTAGTTATAGGAATATTATATTAAATTTAAAGGTTTGATTTAGCTAATACTTTAATTTAGTTATGATATTAATTGAGTTTTATTCCCAATATAATTTTCACTTAGAAACCGATATGGTCATATGCAGGGAGGTATAGGATGAGTCATTCACCAACCCCGATGTCCCGAAGCCGTAGGGGAAAAACAACTCAAGTCAAGTGTCAAGTTGTCATGTCACAATAAACAGTGACGTCACGTCTACGAATTCGATTCAAATGACAATTTTAATGAGGCTCGAACTGAAAGCTTTACTGAAGACACGCATTATAGTAACAGTTATTATATAATCATAATAAGATGTCGATGTCTTTCAGTTTAAATCGGTAACTGGATTTTCGGAAAATGGTAAACACTTGCCCCTCCATATATTCGAAAGATCGGTATTACGACTGTCAGCCAGTCAATGATTGTTAACGCGTGTCAGTAATCATTGGGGGGGAACCTTGATAAATATTCCAGTTAATTAAATTGTTTTTTGCGATTTTGGCGATATAAATCATGAAAAACAAACAATATATACTTAATCCTGGAAAAAGGTTAGCCTTAGACTCCTAAGTGTGGTAGATTTAAAACAACGTTCATTATCTTTTATTTTACTTTATTGAAATAGTCGAGATGAATTTTTGAAAATCAGTTCATTTCAGAGAGTCATTTCCCCCCCCCCCCTCTTTAAACTCTTAATGTTTTATATTTACAAATATTCCCAATATAATTTGTAATTGAGTTTTATTCCCAATATAATTGTCACTTAGAAACCGATATGGTCATATGCAGGCAGGTATAGGATGAGTCATTCACCTACCCCGATGTCCCGAAGCCGTAGGGGAAAAAAAAAAACCTCACTAAGGCCAAGTGTATCTTAAGTGATATTGGGTTGGCAAGAAAGTGATTTCGGTTTGCAGCAGTAGATAGATTTCTGTTTATTCTTTTGTCAATGTTAGAATTTTTTTCTTTTGAGATTTGGTAGTCGATACCGTTAGGTTGCTATAGAAAGAAATTCCATGTAATTTTGTTTACAACTGTCAGTTTTATCATGGAGTGCAAAAATAAGCATTTTCGACACATTTTACTTTTTTATTTTCATAAAGGCAAGAAAACGGCTGAGGCTCATTAAGTTAATTTCTTCACATGCTCTTTCGTGTGATAAGTATTGTAAAGAGATGTAATCTGCGCTGTAAAAGATAGCAAAAGGCCCAAAGGACTAAGGGACGACTATCAGGTATAGACGTGTTTTCGAATTGCCGAAATGGCTGTCCAGATTGTTCTTTTATGGCCCCTAGTAAAGGATAGTTTTACAACCTGTCAAAATTTGTTTTTTTTGGCTAAAGAGAGTACCATGAAAGATAAGGGGTTCAACGGTCGAGGTGAGAGTGTCCTGAGTCATCAACTGAATTATTGGCACCTTAGTGTAAATGAAGATTATTTTATAGACAAGATATCAGATAAGAAAATCATCCTCACTACTGGAAGGGAAGCTGGCCCAGGAGTTTCAGAATGGGACCGGGGACACATCAATTTTTTTGACTCGTTGCAGCAGCTAACAAACCTAGTGTTTAACACTATGACCCCACCACCCTTCCCGCATAGATGGCAACAGACTGTTGGGGAAAATTAGGTTAAAATTTAGTTAAAATTTTATTGTTAGATGTAAGTTAGTTTTAAGTCTATGATACATAAGGTGAGACCCATAATTTTTAAAGATGTTCAATAAATTAAGATGGGATCTCGCAGTTATACATGGTATGGTAGCCTTTGTTCACTCCGTGAAGAATTCAATATTTTTGACTGGTTAGCATTGGATCATTTTCAGGAATGTTGCTAAGCTAAAAATTGTTACCCTGAAAATATATGATATTTATTAGATTTATCGGCTTACTCTCCGTAGTCACAAAGTTATTCATATATTTTAATAATGCTTCTTCATTTAACATAGTCACTTTTTTTTAAATAAAACATCGATTAATTTTGATTTATTTAACGTTGCGCGAGTTAGAACCAATTTTTTGCAGTAGGTTGATTCCACTAATATGTTGAGTTTTCTAAACAATAAAATGTTAACATATCACGCCCCTAGAAGAAAAAAAAAACACTGGTTAAGTTAAAACTTGTTAACACGACCCTACGGCAGTTTTCATTACTTCAATCTTAAAAAACAAACATCAAATTACGCTAATGAAGGACGCTTCTCTTTAATAAAATTTGGTGCCCTACTAAAAATGATAAAAAATGAATTTTTTACTGTACGGTGCCCCGCTATATACCCACTTGACTGACAATACAGCTAAAAATCTCCAGCAATTTCAGAATGAGATCATGAGATAAGTGGTCAGACATACCTCTCTCCCGAGGTTAAAGGACGCCGACCTGCACCCGTTGCTTGGTGTGCTGTCGGTGGGTGAGTTCATCCACCAGAGACACATCAAGTTTTTTGACTCGTTGCAGCACCTAACAAGCCTAGTGTTTAACACTATGACCCCACCACCCTTCCCACATCGATGGCAACAGACTGTCGGGGAAAATTAGGCTAAGATTTAGTTTAAGTTTTTATTGTTAGTTGTAAGTTAGTTTTACGTCTATGATAAATAAGGTGAGCCCTATCACTTTTATTAAGCTCAGTTTATTAAAGTATAATGTAGATCATTATACTTTTGTACAAGCGCAGATCACAATGTGTAGAAATCAGAAATTGTATAAAATGAAGCCAAGCTACAGGAGATATAATGAATAAATTGTAGTAAATAGATTTATTTGTAGAATCTATATTGAATTATGTAATTATTTTGTAACAAGGGGACATGGAATAAGCCACTGTCACTAGATCAACTCCAACTCACCCGAGGTCTCCCATACTCCTTATTTCCTTCACACAGCCTTCAAATAGCTCCCTCCTAGAAATAGGTTCCACGTATTCTAATAATTTCCATTTTATTTTCCTTAATTTTTCAAATTTGAGAGCTTTAAAAATATTTTTTAAAAAACGGGGCACTGGCTTGGCAGCTCTTCTAGAGGGGGAGTTTAAGTATCTGGAACTTGCTGTGCTGAGGACTGGTCTCGGTCGGACTTTGAAACCCTGAGGTCTTGACCAGGACTCCATCTTGATCTTGAAGCCATCGAAACATTTCATCAAGAGATAAGTTTTATAGTTCTCTGTAATCTTTCTATCATTTTATCTATATCATTTAAATTCAATCAAATTACTTGACCTTTCTGTAAAACATTTTTTAAATATTAGCAATAAAATACAGTAAATATGAATTTGAATTTTATGTAAACGAATCCCTTCCATTTGATCGCAACGTTAATTTGTTAATGTGAGTCACTTTGGGTTTAGATGCCAATTGGCACAATTGGGAAAATTATTAGAGTATCCTTGAATAAATTATAATTTTTGTAGAACTTCACACTAATGCAATACGCTCAGGATTTGATAGACATCTGTTAGTTGTAGAATAGTTAGCTGCCATCCCTGTAAATCAATTATTCTACTAGACCCTGACAGCGTAGCGATTGTGGGCCAGGCATGCAAATAATAGGGGGACCGGAAGGTATATTTTTACGTTAAATTGTTAACAAGTTTTTGTTTTTAATAAATGATGTAATCACCCTCGTTGTCAACCTTTTGCCATCAAATTTTCATAGCCGGATCGATAAAAATCAATTGGTTTTGAGCGAAATATCTCAAAAAATGTAGCGTTCGGAATAAATAGAAATCCGATGGCCCAATATCGGGCGAGTATGGTGGATGAGGCAATTTTTTCCAGGGTTCGTATTGCGCAGTGCGATCTTGCGTTATCGTGTTGCAGAATAACGCCTTCTGTTGACAATCGGTGAGCACTCTTAAAATTAAAGATTGGTTTACTAGATCCACAGTTCACAGTGAAGTTCTGCATTCACAGTTTGTCCAGGTTTCAGCACTTCAAAATTAACGACCCCGTTAATACTCCACCAGACACACAAAGGCGCATTTTTGGGGCGATTCATTCGGAGAGAGCCACTGCCTTTAGGATTTGGATTATCATAGAGTACCCATTTTTCATTTCCATCCTCACCCACCATACTCGCCCGATATTGCGCCATCGGATTTCCATTTAAAGTTAATTTTTTTTGTGGAAGTGAGATGTCATTAGCGCCAGTTTAATGGGTCATTAAACAGTAATAGCCACATGTGACGTATATGTTTGAGCGTCAACTAGTCAAATAATTGCATGTTGTGTTCCTACTGGGAGTCCGGGGGGGAGGGGAGTAGGACGGAGGATTACTGGGTGTTACTCCTATGTCATTTTTGGATTTTATTTAAATTGACTTTGATTATTTTTTTTTACAGTATTTATTAGATAAGTAAAGCTATATTAACATAAGTGGACACAATGCTGTTTTCTCAGGTAGATGGGAGAGCAAGCTGGTGTCCTGGTGGACGCTGTACTGCCTGGTCAACTACGCTGCTCAAACGTACGTCGCTGTGATAGTCTGTTTCCGCCGGATCCAGGCTCTGGTCGACTCCCAGAGCAATTACGACGAATTCATCTTCTCCATCCACATTTTGGCCTACCTCAACATACATTTCCACGTCCCCTTCTCCTATTGGCTGCAGGGATGCAGGATGGCACACTACCTCAACCTCTGGGCCGACTTCCAGGTAACTTCCGGTCAAATCGCAGTACTTCAAGTTACATATTAAGTAAATTTTATAGTCATATCTACAATTAGAATATAATATTATCTTTTATGGACAAGCGCTAAAAAAATGACTATAAACCATTAATGATATATGGTGAGATAGTGGAAAATGTGACGCCACAAGTAGTGGTAACATACAGTGTTATATGTTCGACCCCCCGACATGGGGAATGTAATATAAAATTATAATTTATATTAAGAGGCTGCTTAGATTTAGCAAGTTAGAAAGTTAACTAAAGGTACCAGGGGATGACTATCAGGTCTATATGTAGTTTCGATGGGCTAAAATGGATGCTGATGATTCTTTTATGACAACATTGTTCAAGGCACAGCCTAACTTCTTTGAAGCATAGCGTGAAGTAATATTCTCTCAAAGACAAAAGATCAGAAAGGAAGACCACAATCGCTAATGGAAAGAACTTGGTCCACTAGGACGAAACATAAACAGTCGAATGTCGCAGGTCTTGGACTAGACTCATCTTTAGAAGCCACCGATAGCAAGAATTAAGTTTTATTGTCAGCATCTGTTCGTCATTTTTATTCCTAATAAATTCAAGCTTTTATCATTAAAACATTTGAGAAAGGTAATTTCGGATAACTTTACTTTACGCTAATGCAATACGCTCAGTATTCGATTGAGGAATCAAATCTGTCATTTGTTGAATAGATAGATGGTATCCTTGTAATTTAAATATTGCAATTATCCGACTCGATACGCAAGTAAGTATCCGTCAATTTAAATAAAAAACACACAATTCGCTTGCAACTGAAACCAAGAGATCTTGAACACACTAGAAGAAAATATAGCATGTTCACGATGATCTTGACCACCAGAAAGATATTCAGTTATTGCATCACACCCTCAAAGGAATATAGACAATCTATATGGAATATTTGGGTATTATAAATTACACTTTTTCTGGTTTAACTTTAAAGTTTTCTAGTCAAGCAAAAGGTCTTAATGTGGACCCCTCCTGTGAAGTGATTCGCCACCTCTGATCCTTACGAACAAGCCTAAAGCCAGTAAGAGGTATCGGTAATATTAAGAAATAAAACCTCCACAGCTTTCATTTATTTATTTTTCTACCCGAATGTTTTTGACAGAGTAGTCACTCTCAAGGGTTCGAGCAGGCATGTCTTCCTGTTATACACTATCACACTGGGACCACACCATCGATAAGTTAATATTGGCCGACTTCTATGCTTTATTCACTGTTTTCATTTTCTTTACAGGTATTTTTATTATTTTAGTAGATTACTTCTATAGAAGGTTTTATGGTAACTTAATTTTTTTTTTTTATGAATTTTTCACTACCACTTACTTTTTTAACACTTGAAAATAATAGCAGTGTGAGCTACAGAAAACGCATGTCAATAAAAAATAATGTTATCTTCTAACTAAAAGTAATTTACAAAGTTATACTTAAGCCAATCTGGACATACGGAATAGAGCAATGGGGAACAGCAAAAAAGTCGAACATCAAGCGTGTCCAATCCTTTCTATTTTCTATCTTTTTTTAAATGTCCTGAGAACAATAGAAAATCTCCCTTATTACGTCAGCAACAAAGCCCTTCATAATGATCTTAATATACTCTACATTCTTGAACTCATCCCTTCTAAGTTCATGAAATTCCATAGGTACCTATCCAACCACCCTAATTCCCTAGCACAGTCATTGCAATGCACCACTCATCCCTATAATCATCCTCGGAGACTAAAACGGAAGTAGCCTCGAGACCTGCTATAAATACGGGGCACTGGGAGTCCTGGCAATGATCAGTTTCTCCAATCATGTCCTGAGCGTATGTGGCTCTCGCGCTCTTCGTCAGCCACCGCTGGCTCATATCCGGTGACGCGGCTGACGTAGAAGCGTGGGGGACTTCCTAAGACTCCGCTTCCTCTTTTACAGGCGAGTGAGGTGACAACCAAGTGGAGTTGGGAGGTCTCTGGGCTGTTTGTAAATACTGTGAGCGAGTGAATGAAAATTGTAAATATGGTATGAATGAAACCATTTATCACAATTACTTATTGCCCAATGAGGCAGATTGTAATTTTATCATAACAAAGTTGTTTTTATATAACTAAAGGTATGATGTGACTGGATAAAAATGTTTTTTTCTTTATCCTTTTTGGTTAAATCTAATTATAAAATTACACTTCTGTTCCAGACAAACTGGGAGGCAACTTTCGGGGAAAAGCTAGGGCTGGTCTACAGGAAAGCGGTCATCGTGTACATCTGCATCGTGATCCCATTAGTGATCCTCTACCTCGTCTTCGAGCAGTACTCGACTCTACACGATCCTATACTCTACTTCCTGCCTTACTTCTTCACCTTAGTCAGCACGGCCATAGTTCTGGCGATGTGGTACTTCACATGCCTAGAGCTCAAGCGCCTGTCGGCAGATATTTCTGGAAGATTGATCGTGGTGAGTATATTTAATGGTTATTTGAGTTTAATAGTTTAATTTTTATTATTTTTATCGATACTTGAAATAATTTTGTCTGAATTATTATTGCATAATGAAGCGTTGGATAGCCCTATCAAATACAAGTGACCTGAGGCTGGGAAAATCCCTTCCAGTTTGTCTCTGGCTTAAACTGTACGGTGTACCGCTTTTACGTCACCCGACGGAAACGACAGCGCGGTGACTCCAACAATTTCAAAACAGTATACTCATAAAGCGGTCAGAGGTACTACATTCCAGCAGCGGAGAAACAGTGAGCTTCACGAGGACTTTGACTGCCTACGATGAATTCATTCGCCGTAGATATATAAAATTCTTCGATTCGTTGCAACATATGACAAACCCCGTATTTAGCACGATAACCCCCGCTCCGTTCCCCTGTCGATAGTTATATAATGCTAAGAATATTGTAATCCTAATATTATATATAAGGCTAAAAGCCCCGTCTAGTGTATACCTGCCTCGGGACTTCATGGAAGTCACTGGTGTTTCTTGTTATTTTTTAAGTAAGCGATCGCATCCCTCCCAACTCCTGAAACAACCCTTCTCATATTCACATATGTCTCAGCTTTAGTTCCAGTCCCCACTAGTTCACAGTTGTTTCCCAGACACTAGTCCCTAAACACCCCTCCGACCCAGTAGCATGTAAGTATCATAACTCTTAATATTTGTATATACCAGTGTTTTGCTTGTACTTCATAATAAAGCTTTTCTTTTAAAATACTCTCCTCTACAAAGATTATTTAACTGATGACAGAACGCAGGCGAGGCTGGAACGCTTTAGTTTCTAAGTTTAGTACATAAGTTTTATGTTTATTCTCTGTTTGTAACCCGAAGGTGAGCCCTAGTCCCATCTTTTTATTATGTAATTTTTCACTTTAAAACAATAATTGTTTTTGTATTTTCTACCATCCTTACAATGCATATGTTATGCAGAAAAAGGAGCCATCCACAACCAATCTATAATATTGTTTATAATTTGTTTTAAAAATGTTTAAAAAAAAGGGGTTAAGAAAAAAAATGTAGCTCAAATACTTGACTTAAACAACTAATAGATGCAATTATGAGGTAAAGGAAGGTAGGCGCCTTCTTTTAGTTGGACATTTTTAAACGAGAGAGCACAACGATATGTGCTGATACCTCTCAAGACAGGGTAGAAAAAATAGGCCTTGCTAGGAGCAAAGCAGATCTACCAACACCCTTAGGCCCCGTGTGGAAAGAAACGAAACCAGACGTTCCTTCTTACAGGCCAAATGGCCAGGAGGGCATCATGACATAAAAGGTTGATAAAGCTAGAATTAAAACAAAAACCTCAGTCATCACAGCAGTAAACAATGCTATTAGCTATGAGGAGAAACAACAGTTTGGTCGTGCCAAAAGCCACTGCGGCAAACGAGATATCTGTTCAAAGGGTCTTGGCTGTGTAAACTCATCCGAGTGAGTTGCACTGAGTAACCACTTGGGTGAAAATGTAGCAGAACCGATGTAGAAAACCAAAATACAGTTGTCGAGGATTATCTAGTAATCCTACCAATGGCTTGTTTAACTTCTAGAGATTTTGTGCCTTCGTCCTATTTCGACGTTCAGGCTAACAAATTTCTCCTGAATCAGTTTTACTCCAATCAGGTGATTAACCGAGACATTAGTTCAGGACTACTAGCACCTAGATGCCTTCAGTGGGACTGAGAGTATGTAGGGATTAAGAGCGGATAAAGTCCAAGTAATGGGATCAGGAAAGGAACATGATTACACTCTATTGTGGAATGTCAGGAAATCATGAGCTTTCGTAAGCAGGGTAGATGTGGCATCACTAGGTGATGTGCAACAGATTAATTTATTTTATTACCTTTCAACAACTTCTTCCATTCTTGCTCCAGTCCTTTCTCACTTATCTTATGTGTACTCCAGAGCCTGGAAGGTCCTCGACCTAGTGCGTGGCTTCTGCGGAGATGGAGGCACCTTTGGCTAGACCTCTGGCAGTTGACGGAGTCTTTGGGCAGTGACCTGTCCGCGGTCCTCATGTCCATCGTCCTCACCTTCAGCACCACTTTCCTACTCGGACTGTACAACGGACTCTCCAACCTCCTCACCTTCAACATCAGCTGGAAGGCCGTTGGCTACCTCTGCGCCAGCGCCAGTTCCCTGGCCATTGTTTTCTCCATATGCGACGCAGGCCACAAGGCAACCGCAGGGGTGAGTCGTAGTCTATTATCGAATTACATCACACTAAATTATATGTTCCTCATAATACATATGAATTCGACAAATAAACTATAAAATTACGACCGATCGGAGCATTTTAGGATGCTATGTTGGTGAAACGAAAGAGACTTAACCACTTCCTACTGTTTCTCCAATCATAATCATGATTCATCATTATTATTATTATTTATTTTATTTATTCATTAATTTTATTCATTTGGTAATAATTCTTATATTTTCCTTAAGTTCCTATTTACTTCTATTCATCTGTTTTTTTATTTTAATATTATCCTCTCGGTTCAGTGAAGTTGCCACATATGTACATAGAAAGGGCTATTATTGCTATAAATTACACCAGACTAATTTATGTTACATTTTTTTTTAAGCTAGTCATTTTATATGTACTATTGTTATTGTTAGGGGGAAATATGCCAGGATAAAATGGTTTTTATTCATTAATTTTCATTTCATATCAATATTCAAATGTATTTAAAAAATTTTTTTATTCGAACCATTACAGATAGCAACGTGCACTCTTGCAGCACTTTTAAAATCAAAGGTCTCGATAGTTAACTCTGATGTCAGACATGAGGTAACTACTCCATTTATACTATGTTTATTTTTCCATTCCTAGTTTTTAATATCGTCTGTTTTTGATAAATTGTCTGTTGACAGATATTTTTGATATTGGAGTCGATCAAGGCACAGCCTTCCGACATCAAGCTTGGAGGGTTTGTCACATTGAATAGAACACTCATCGTCAGCGTAAGTTTTAAGGAGTTGCTAATAAAGTGTATTTATAAGATGCTTGTTACATAGGTGTAATAAGGGCCACACCATCTAGGCAGCCACACACCAAGTAAAGAAGCTGCTGCCATATTTGTTATTGTGGTGACAATATTGTGACCTCCCTTATGGAAACAAACCCTGGTTGCCCTAATAAAGATGATGTGGCCTTAATAATACCCGTTTTGTATATTCAAATAATTCTTATGCTTGCCAAATCAGGAGGATGAAAGAGGGGTTATCTTTAAGTTACCTCAATTTTCAAGATCATACAGATGGATAAAATTTGCCATGAAAGTTTGTTTTTTTTATTCCCAAAAGATGCTACAAATAAAAGCAATCCCATGAAAAATAATGAAGGGTCAACTATTAACCCAATTACTTGTAATTAAAAAATAAATATTTTCCCATCATATTGAGTATGATATCACATTAAAGTTCTTGACACCCTGATTAGAAATATGAGATATGTGTTGGCACTTAAAAGTCACTAATAGTGTAAATTAATCGATTTATCAGCCGTAACGAATCCGTTACATACATTGTACTTGACTTGATTTTTTCGGGAAAGTACGACTAAATATTAGCTATAATGAAAATCTATCATCATATTATATCATCTGATATTTGTATTTGTTTTGTTTTTTTTATTATAAAGTTTATTGTTTACATAGTTTACTATTTTGCTTACACTGCTTTTTTACTGTTAATGTACTACATGATGGAAATATTTAACAGTAGCAAAAATCTTACAAAATCCTACATAATAAAACAAAAATTAAAATAAAATAATAGTACTAAATAAAATTAAGTAAAAAAAATTAATTAAGTAAATATAAATTTAAAGTTATTCCAATAATATATTTTTTGTACGTTTGTGGATGTATCTTTTGAGGGTATTTAATTGCCTATTTCTCTAATTAATGGGTTTTCGGATATGGAAGTTTGGAAAAAGAAATTCTCCGTCTCAGTGTGTACTTATTGCTAGATTGCGGATAATTCTAGGTCTGTTAGCACGGCGGTTATCTCGGTGTATTGAGAGTTGTTCATTATGCGTATACTGATGCATACAACTTCCAATATCCTGTAATTTGAAGTTCAATTGTAACTCCAAACCCGTGCACCATATGTCATTGTGGAGTGGCTTTATGTAGTATAATAGGTATGTTAGTTTTGATGTTTGTATTTGTGATGAATACTTACAGTTACATATACTTACGGCATGAAGGGTGGGTAATATACGGATTTCCAACTTTAATTGGGAATGGCTGAGTTTATTTTAGCTGATAAATCTAGGATTCAGGGTATTTTTTTTTTTTTTTCAAACATTTTAAAATGTGGAATATAATCTTTAAAATAAAAGGAAATACCACTTTGTATATTACCCCTAATTATCATTGCCAGCAATTATAATACTTTGTTAACAAAAGTACTAAAATAATTTATCTGTTCCAGTTAATATCGAACACTTTAACTTATCTCATCGTTTTGTTACAATTTAAAGTGAATGAAGATGGCAACAAATGAAGTTTGAAAAGAATCTGACTCTAGTGTGTCAACTTTACTTCATCATATTTTATAATTCATAAAAGATTGTAAATTATTTTTATACTATTTTGACTATAAATTAGTATTTTAACGATTGTATTTACCATCTGAAGTATGTTTCAGAAAGTTTCATTATTTTAATCTAATCAAAATTTCTTTCATTTACTTTTTTTATTAAAGCCACTCATTTTATATGCTTAGTAATTGTAAGCACATGTTACACTTCTATAAAACTTTGGAAAAATTTTTCTATAAAATTTTGTCTTCATTGAAAATAACTAGAGCATAGCTTTAAATAAATATTTCAGTATTTTTCCTCATTTCATTTAATTACATAATTAAATATTTCTCTCCTTAAAAAAATATAACTTGAATTGCATGCAATCTTCAATAAAAGAAGGCAAGTATGTAAGAAGAAAAAAAAACGATTTTATAATGAAAAGATGTACATAATTGAACCATATTTTAATGGCATTCTGAGAATAGCTTCTTGAAAAAAAAACAAAACAAAGTTAGTAGGTTATCATTATTTTTTTCCTCAGAACATGTTTTACGTTCTTTATGGTGTGATCTTAAATTTCGAAAATAAAAAGTCAACCAACTTTAAATGGTAGATCATTCGTTTGATAATTTCCAGCCGTTTTCAAAAGTGTCGCTGACCTTTTATATTGTAACTTTAGCAATATTTGCACCAATCAACACAAATAATCAAGCCACTTTTTGAGATAAATAAATATTTTGTCATTTTCTCTTAGTAATGTAAATATTTTCTATTTCATAATTAAATTTTTTTTAAAGTCAGTTCGCAGTGTGCCCCAGAACGTAAAAGTGTTTATAAGAAGTGTTAACAATAATAGAACAAATTAAGAAAAGTGTCAATAAAAAATTATATATGAGTTCAAAAGGACTTCTATAGGTGTTGTAGTTTTAAACATGTAGTGAAATTGATGTTAATTAGTGTTCGACAGTTTCACTAATTTAAATAATTTTGTAGAGAAAACATTAGAAGTTTTTCCTTTGAAGGCTTAGAAAAATATTAATTTCTTCACATTACATGTCAAATTTTGTATTAATAGAAATTGAAAAAAAAAAAAAAACATTTTGTTTATATGTATGTTTTATATTTTTAGCATTATTTATTTTTCTAATGTATTTTAAATTTCATTTATTTTATATAAATATAAATTATTTATAACTTTTAAATTGTCTGTATTTTTCAGCTTATTTCTTGGCTTGTTTACTACATGTTTTCACTTTTTTTTAATTTTATAATTAGATGGCTTTATAGTGTCTACAAAGGGTAGTAAGAACTCCTTAAGTGCTTAGAACCTCCTCCAACAAAACTTTAGCAGTTAACAAATTGTAAAAAAAGGTCTTTTTATGCTCAGTCTCCTTCAGTAAAATGGAAATTTTGTACACATATAAGGAAAGTAGCAATTCGGTATATGAATTTAAAACTAATGTGAATAAATAGTGATGAAAATGTTTTACATCGTATACAGTCTGAATCAGGCAAAACGTAGACTTACTGTCAAATTATAAGAAAAATTCGGAGAGAGGATAAATTCATTCAGTGAAATATCTATTTTATTAGAGTTTTTACTAATTAGAAATTAGAAAATATTTCCTAAATAAAAAAATACCTTGTTATTTTAATAATCTATTGTACATTTATCATTATTGCTTCTTGATTTGGTTTTGTTTCTCACCATGTACTAACTTAAGATCAATTATGTGCAATAAACTAAAAATATTGTCAAATGGGGCCTAGAGTTATTTTTATTAGTCGCAACAAAAAACCTGAATTTCCACTGTACTTTAAATTGTTACTTGACTTGTAACATTTATTGCAATCATAAAAGCATAATAGTGCCAATAATTATTTTTATTCATTACTAAATAAGCTTCGGTTTCAAACTTGGATGGCAGACATCAAATTCCCAGAAAGGGCTCCCTGTCCTCAGGCATGTAAGTGATGGTCTCGTACATAGAGTGCTTCATGCCGAACGTGTAAGAAGGAGGTTCATTCTTCCAGTTGTACTGGCTCAAGTATTTCGGACCGGGGATCGATTTAAGAGCGAGTCTGAAATTTGCCCTCATCGGTTATATTCAACTGCATTCAGATATAAATAAATTTACATGCTAGCGCCATACATATTTTAAATATATTGTTACCTGCACAATAATAATACATTTTATTATTCTGGTACTAGTGTCACAGTTGAGTAATTACACGGGTACATATTGGGCTTTATCGCCTAAAGTTGTATAAAGTTTAATTCTATCCTTCCTAAATTATGCTCTCTCCATGATTCATCCCCTTCTAATCCAACACTTTCTCATCTTCCAGACACACTTGATAGTTTTGGGAGCTATTAGTTAGAACTAAAATGTTTTATGGCCGTATAGCTCCTGTTATTATTAGTAGTCATTGATAATCCACAACATCCACAAAAAAAATATGCTGACAGGATCGGCACCCGAAACTGCCAGTATATTTGTTTTTGTTAATTTTAATATTAATTTATTACTACTATTAAGCATTATATTTATCCGGATGTTTGGCTTGCGCCTTCCTTATTTTTTATTTATCTTATTATGTTATCTTTTATTAAGTTAAAGTTCCTCTTTTAATTTAATATTGTATTTTAATAACTTTTCCTTTTTGGTTTATATTTATATTTTTTAATCGAGCCGTGACTTTATTTTGACGGAGGTTTATATTGTTATTTTTCTTTTTTGATGGCAAAAATGAATTTTGTTATTAGTGGTTTATTATTATTTATAGTGTACTTGGCCCCAGAATAAAATTGGGTTTCGGTCTATTTATCTGTAGAGGTCAATATCGAGCACTCTCTATCGCCAAGGTATATAACCACTCGAGCTCTGTAAATAGATCTGTAAATATGATAAATTAATTAAATGCAATCATTCGCAATTATTGTATGCCATAAATTAACAAACTGTTAAAACTGTCACCGAATGAACAAGTGCTAAGTGGCTGAACATGCAATAGTTGGTGATTTTTTTTAACTTGCCCTTTTACAAAACGTATCCGATGACAGTTGATTTTGAAATAGAAGAAAATTGCAAAAAAAAATTCAAATGAATGAAACTATTAGTCAAGATATTTACTTGGTTAATCTCATCTTAATTATAGCATTTATTCCAACTTAAGATGCTACGAAAGATTAGTAAAGAGACCAAATCTTCAAAAATATTGTTCGGTATCATGATCAATCCACTATGGCAATATTAATGTATTAATATAATATAAAATATATATAAAAATATGATTGTGTATTACGTGGGTGGTGATCTCCTGGGAAATATAGCAGGAGTAGGTGCTCTTGGCAAGTACAGTTCCGGGTCGACTGCTCCATACTTTCCCGGGCCTGGCGAAGAAGTTTTTTTCAGCTTGAGAGCACCCCGTCCTAGGCTATATAACAAAGGTTACAACAGCAATCTGGGCTGATAGCATACATAAATAATGAAAAATAAATAAATAGCCAGATCCTTTAAGATTTTTTTCCATTAAGGAAACATATGGACTGGGTCCTCTCAGCCTTATGAAGGGAAAGCTTATTAAGTTAATATATCTATTTAATTAATGTTTTGAGGGTTACTGATCATTCTAGGGCCATTAGTTCCATCTACCGACTTGGGAATTGTAAAAACACATCCAAAAAAGTTTGTACCATAATTGAGTCTCCCACTCCTTAGCTGCCAAGCAAAAATGTACCTTTAGGTGTGTGCCCTAGTCAGATATGCACAGAAATAATTAAAGTCCCTAATCTTTTCTTCCAAGGATAATACGATTATTGTCTACTAAGGTAACGAGATTTATTAAATAACTTAGTTTTATTTATTGGTACTACACACTTAATGTTTGCCCGTTTAAATATACCCTCCATTGTCACTAATACATCGCTGTAGAATTTTTTTTTCCACTGGTCGAAGGTATGGAGCAAATCCATTTCTGTCCGCTGTTTCAACATATCTACCCCTATCTTTTTTAAAACATTAATTGATTCAAAGGTATTTTCAAGCGCATTGGTTCCAGTATCATACTGGAAGATCTTACAAGTGATGGTTATGGATCATTGGTTGCTGCAGAATGTATGTCGTTCAACGTTTAAACTTAGTATTTTTACTACTGCTCAAGTATGTAGCCGAATGTTATAGGTTACTAAGTATGTAGGTATAACTGGTTATGGCCGCTTTATAAAGTAGGTGGAATCACAGTCTTGTTATTTTACAGGCATATCTTGACTAATCTGTAGTCTGTCTACTATTTTTTTCTTGATGAGATTGTGCATTAGATATATTTAAGCAATATTACCAATGCCTTTAAAAGAAAACCAATTACTGGTTGAACTGAACCCATATTCAAAACATTCGTCGAGCCAACGGTAAGTCGAGATCATTCGTCAAGTAAGTCAACAGTTTCCAAAGCAAATCTCAAATACGCTGAAAACGACTACACGTCTATAATCATGACTTTCTTTCTTAAAAGAGTCGGGACTCAGAATTTTCATTTCAAATTATCCAGTTCGATGGCAACACTACGAGATAGTTTTTGCATGAGATTATTGAGGCATGTTTGTTCTTCAGCTATGATCTCGTTTATTGTGTTTATGTAAGGAAAAGAGGCGATGGCAGATTGATGGCAGACGACGAGAAATGGAGTAACAAGTACAACCGTCAAGTAAGCGGTCAACAAACAATTAATTCCTTTGTATGGGCCCCGACAAGTCTTCACTACCACCATCGAAGGGCGCCACAAAACTTTGTGGCCATATGCATTTGTCTTTATGCACAAGATCCCTTAATATTACTAACACAAGAACGATTTATGGCTTAACCCCCCCCCCCTGATACATTGCAATTTTATCTTCAATATAAATTTATTTTCAATTACTCTGGTATGTAAAAAAGTACATTTTCAGTTTTCACAAATATACAGTCCACTCACACCTTTTTATACCCATCAAAAACTTGATCTACATTTTACCGGTACACTTGGAGATCATACACATTATGTAAATTGTTACTAGTGTGGTCACGGCTTAATATACTAATCACTTGTTGAAATATCAATTAGTACGCTGCTTATAGGTAGCTGTAAGTTCGGTATTTTGGGCGGTTACAAGTAGAGGGTCTTTCATTAAGCGCTACCTATCTTTAAATTTAAATAAAACAAAGTGTGTGTGAGATATCATCGAAATTTTTTATTCGTTTGAAAGGCCAATTGATGCCATTATGTATGGAATATAACATCGTGCAAATGTCCGCCGCGGCTTCGCTGGGTGGCGCGCATCCGAAATGTCCAATTTTCCACGACTCTGGCGCATAAATCAGGCTGAATTTGACCGATGGCATGGGTTGGCTTTGAGGACCGTTGTGTGGTTTGTGTCTTATTCGCATAGACCTGCGACTTAAGAAAACCCCACAAGAAAAAGTCAAACGGGGTCAAATCGCACGATCTCGGTGGCCAGTTCACATCACCTCCACGTGAGATGACGACACGTCGTTGTCTATGGTCGTTTACCTTCAGCTCCTGGATCAGTTGAATTTTGTACGGGTGCAGGCCCAAGTCACGACGCAAAATTCGCCAAGTTGTGGTCTGCGAAAGACCGAGTTCTTGTGAGCGATGCGAAATCGACTGTCTCGGATTCTGCTGCACACTCTCACGGATAGCGGCGATGTTTTCGGCAGATCTTGCGTTTCGTCGACGTACGGGTGTTGCTTGATTGTTTACTGAACCAGTGGACTCAAATTTACCCACCATACTGCGAATAGTCCTCTCGGTAGGACGGTTATGGCGACCGTAAAATGGGCGAATTGCGCGGAACGTTGCCCGAACAGAAGACTCATATTGATAAAACAATTTTATCATTTGCACGCGTTGTTGAACGCTATATCCGTCCATGGTGATTTGCCAAAACAGACTGAATAAATGACAGCCAATTTGACAGATGCAGCTTCAACAATTTGGTCGCTATCAACTGTCAAAGTTCGGAAGTCCCTATTGGAAGACGCTTTAGTTAGTAGGTTCAAGCTATATGTTCTCTAGTTATCCTGTGGATCACCAATAGTGGGCATGTTTGCCATAGACTATATTTTATTTTCCTTATTATTTAATAATGTTACTCTATAGCGAGCTCATTTAATCATATATCTATTATAAGGCTTACATGGTGAAGGCAGGGGCAGCGGGTAGATCCGGAGGCGTTGCTCCAGTGATCGGCGGTGCCATGTACTTGGGGGCAGGCGAAGTCATCCTGTAGGTCCTGCGGTAGGGGTCTCCCAGTTCCCAGGACGGAGGTTTCGGGTGCATTAGGTCGGGGCAGAGGTGGGCCTCGTAGCTCAGCGGACTCGGCGACACTTTCGTTTGTACTGGAAGGTTCAACCGTTACAGTGTCATAGTACATTCTTTAATACATAGAAAAATACATTATTTGTATCTTAAATGACTGTCCAGTCAACTCCAAAATGAAGAATTAGGCCGTCATTGCAGAGAGAGGTCCGGTTCGTAGAGTAACTAAAATTAGATCACTTTTTGACTCTGTGCGGTGCACTTTGGGCTTTTATTGGCTAAGGTTATGAAAGGATTGTTGGGAGGGGGGGGGTCAGAGAAGGTATTATATTATCGCTAGCGTTTATAAAATATTTTCAAGAGAGCTCACTGCTTTTGTCTTTTGGCTTTGTTCCAAAATACCAGGCCGGGGAGAAGAGCTTTCCTCTGCTCCCGTAGCCCGAGATGTCGTACTTGGGTCCGGGTCCAGAGTACTTGCCGGTCTTCTTGGCGACCGTCCCGAACACGAACGCGGGGTTACTCTTGATTGTGGGGTCGTAGCACTCGGTCCCGATCGTTGTTGACAGCGCATACTTAGGCCCGGGTGCTGCAACAGAACAGGGGATATGGTCACAGATGGAGGACATGACAGTCTGCGATACTAGACGATTTTGAGGACCACACTTTAGATAGAATGAGAAAAAAAAAAGACCATTTCGAGACCAAGTCTCCTATAAATAATTCTGTGGTGTAGTCAAGTAAACCCTAACTAAGGATCTGCATTGAAGTGACTCCGGAAATTCGTAGGACGGATTTCATTGGAATGACCCGGTTAATTGACATCATTACAAAAAATAAATAGCCACTAACGTGATATCATCTTATTACGAAATTATTTGTGGGGTTACAAGTAAAACGCACCAAGTCAAAAAAAAAAAAAAGATCTTGAGAAAACGCTGATCAAAGACTTTTTCTTTTATCTTCTTTGTTACTAAAATTATTTTATCAAATCAAGCATTATTTTTTTCTAACCATGAGCTAGTCGTCACTCTCATATGCTTATTTCATATTATTATCCTCAGGATCGATATGGCATGGTATTAATTATCTTAATACTTAGCGAGATTGCAAACCGTTGAAAAATAAATAAAGGTTTGACCTTAGTGCATTTCAATTGAATATGTTTCATCATTGTAACCATGATAACGCGCTTATATGATAGTGTGGTCCTTAACTATCAAGTATCATCAGGATCTTACAGTTGTGTCTGAAGCCTGTCTTCGCAGACATCTACAGTCTAAAACTATTATAAAATACAATCCTATAACTACAACACATACGAAGCGACTAAATGCAGATCGCACCTAGCAACTAAATGAAACATATGCTATGATTGTAGGTTCATTTTCGTACAATACGGGATGGAATAGTCAATCGTGGGTCACCGTTATTTCTATCGTTATTCGAACGGAATATCATTTAGCTCTCCTAGGCGATAATAATTGCATTCGAAACATTCTGGGCCATATTAAGTTACCGAAACGGAATCCATCAACATGAACTGCTGGAAGCAAGCAAAATGGATGTTAATATTCTAAATCTAAGTAAAAAAATATTGTATAGTGTGGCCTGCGATAACTACAATGGGCAGTTCCTGAGCTAGATATTGTCTACACAGCGTGAAGAGATCCTTTTAGCATTTAAGCAATCTTTAAACCACCCTAAATGCAGTATATCTCGGCTCCAAGGCACATTATTTGACGTAAATATAAATGTTATGTGCATGGAACCCTCTGATTTCAAGGTAGGAACTACTTCGTAACCTACCGTAAGAGTTGCGAAATAGTTTCACCAAGATATAAATTAAGGTTTATGGAACCTGGTACACTCATAGCTCGTTATCAGAAGATATTTTTAAAAGGGTGCCATTTAGTGATGGCCGGTAGCAATAAATTATTTTTATCTTGCTACAGTCATGCCCCCGAAAAAAAAGAAAAACTTACTATAGTTTCGCAAGTAATCATTGTGCATTGTAGTCTCGTAGTAGTAAGTTGAAAACTCCGCCTTGAAAGGATGGAAGGTCTATTGTTTTGGGTTATATGTTTCATCATCAGCGTGGTTATCATGTCCGCTGTATTCGACTTGATCATTAGAGACTTGAGAGCAACGTCGTACTGGAAGAAAAGAGGCGTGGTACATTTCCCAGCGACGCCGCTCCTCAGTAAAGACATCCTCGACTCTTTCCTGATCCGGCATACCCTGCTGAGGAAGGTCTACAACTACGGGCGAGAAGAAGTGGCCTGTGGGTTCTTCCAGTTCCGGAAGCCCTTGCTGATGCTGAGGAGCCCTCAAGCCGTACACTTGATACTGAACCAAGAATCGAGGCGGTTCCAGAACAAGCGACTCCAGGAGTACTCGGACGGGAACCGGGACCCATTGTCGCAACACCTTTTGGCCCTCAACGGAGACAAATGGAAGGTCTTGAGGGCGAGGCTGTCTCCGACCTTCACCTCCGAGAAGCTGAGGAGCATGTTCCCTCTGCTGGAGTCCTGCGTGCGCTGCTTTAGCGATTTGGTCGGCAATACTGCAGGCCAGGCCCTCGATGTCGTGGACATGTGTGGCAGGTTGTCCATCGACGCCATCGCCTCCTGCGCCTTCGGCCTAGAGCTGCACTGCCTGCGGGGCCGCAACCAGCGTTTCATCCGGATGAGTAGGGTGGCATTCCGGGCGGGCCGCTGGCGGATGTTGAAGGCCCACCTGCGCGGCCTGTATCCGGCCATCTTCAAAATGTTGAGGATTAAGGCCTACGGCAAGGAAGTCAACCACTTTTTCTGCTCGCTGCTTGACCAGACCATCGCGGTGAGGAAAAGAGGAGGCCAGAGTCGTCCGGACTTCATTCACCTGCTCATGAACATGCTAGATCAAGATGAGGACACAGCTACAAGCGAAGGATCCAACGCACCAATGAGTAAGGCTCACTTGTTTCTTTCTTGGAATATTTAAATTTCTAAAAAGGACAGTATAATCTGGTGGAAAAGGCACAAGGCTACAGATATAGAGTACGGGATCTAGTTCCTCTGTGGCGGGAAATCGCATTTTTTTTCTAAATAGATAATTTTCTGGTCATCTGTCAACTTGTGAAATACTATAATTCTACATGATAAAAACGATACATTAAAATATCGCCTGTTTTCATGAAATGCCATAGCACAGAGGAAGTAGCTCTCGTAAAATCGAGCCATAGCATTAATCTGATTTATAAAAAAACAAAAAAAAAACAGCATGACATTGAACTTATTTTCAAGATGGATAGGTATTGGACAATAAAAATAGTAGTTTTTTTTTTTTGCAAGAGGCTTGTAAGATTGGCCCCTGAAATACTTTTTTCCCACCCTATTTAATGTCAGAGAAATTGATTTTAAGGTTAAATTTAATTCAATAAAATCTGAAAAATAATATATTGTAGTACATTATACTTTACAGACACAATATCAAGGAGGAAATTTTAAACATTTCTTAAAATTATATGTTATACCTACAAAAAAAAAGAATTTTGAACCGAAGAAAGCTGAAAAGATCTTACCCGAAGGGCGGTCACCAAGCTCGTCCTCGCCCTTGGATAGCTGTATTAGCAATCAGGGACACGAGTCATGAATGAATCTACCATTGAGTCCTCATTCGGCTTTCTTCACTTGTCCGCTCGTTGCGCCATATTGAGAGTTGATTTCTTATAATTGCAATGAGGACTAATAAAAGACAGTCCACATTGCAAATATAAGTAACCACCTCATCAGAAGTAAGCCTTTTTTTTCCTCTTTTCTATCGCCATCCATCAATTTTGTATGTACACCTGCGTTCTCCTTTAAAGCTGCGATAGACTAGTAGAAGTATGGTTTAATTTCAAATAAGAGCTTGAGCACCAAGAAATATATGCTCTTAGGCAGTTTGAACTCCCGTACAGAATTAGCGCATCACTAAATTAATTGTTTCTAAAGGTGTTTAACTTATTACACTTCATTAAATTCAATAGTACTAAAATACAACAAAAACCTTGTCAGACAATAATAACACTGTGACAACTATATGACAAACTTCCCCAGAACACGTCCAGACTCGCAATATTGTTTCAGTGAATCCCGTTTAGATGGGACTCAGAATCTTGAAAACCACACGCATTACAATCCGGAAACATTTGTGTGTGGACTAAACCCAAAACAGACTGACAGACAAAGGCTATTCTAAATTGTTGCAAACGTTGTCACTCCCAAACCTAGCGTAAATGGAGATACTTTAATAAAATAAATTACCAATTATTTAACTGAACTTGAAAAACATTAAGTAAGCGAATCCAGAACCCCCTCCATCTGTAAACTAAATATGTATCCATGTATTATTTATTAGCTATGTATGTACAATGCATCCGTCCTATGTATCATAAAATAAATATTTACTTGCTAATATTTCTACAGAGTTCACGAACGACCTGATCGCGGCTCAAGCATTCTCTTTCTTCATAGGCGGATACGAGACCACTTCGGTGACAATGTCTTGTATATTCTACGAGCTGGCTCGCAACGAGAGGGTGAAACAGAAACTTCGTACCGAAGTAGACTCGATATCGACAAGCTCTTCATCACAGATAACTTACGACGATCTCAAATCTTTAGAATATTTAGATATAGTTATAAAAGGTAAGCTCGCCAGCTCCTTGTACATTTTATCACGGATAAATATTAATTATCGGTTAAAAATAGCAAAATTAGACAATTTTTTTTTAAAACTATGCTTCGCAATTTTTTCTTTAGTCAATGCACAATTTTTACTTTTAAGTCCACAAAATAACGAATGATGGTGAATCATTACCCGGGGTGCCCCTCCCGGGGAAAAAAGAAGTACGAATTTCGAAAATCCGATTATGCATTCATTTAAGTAACCATTTTTAACTGTAAATTATTTTTCATCATAAAATGAACAGTTTTTCTTTTTTGTGATAAATCTGCAGTCTGATTTTGTAAGTGCTCGAAAATTAAGACAAAAAACTTGGCTATAACTTAAATGGACAGTGTCGAATTTAACTTCAAATAGATTTCCAAAAAAAAAAACTATGCTCCCCCTCCCGCTTAAAGTGGTGAGGTGAAGTTTTTTTTCTTCTATTTTTCAAAAAGTTTATGGTTTGGGATAAAAAAAAAAAAAAAAAAAAAAATTGGCTTGAATTATTTTACTTAAAAAATCCTTTTCCTTTTACTCCCCATTTCATATCACCTTTATATTATATATACATAAATTGTATGCCCCCTAATTTTAAAAACCAAGTCCACCAATCATTTGTATAAATATACATTTTTAGTTGTGAGGCTAAACTAATAGAGATCATGAATAAAATGTATTGATAACTACTGAAATATTTTCTTAGTTTCAAATAAATCTTTTTATATTTCTTTATCAATTGAAATTTTCCTTCAATGAAAAGAATAAGTAAAAAGCATTTCATTAATTATACCAAGGATTTAAGAAAAAAAAGATTTCACTTATGTACAAATGAAATTGACTTCATGTATTCAAGTATTAAAAGCATATGTTATAGTTTAAATATATATATATATAATATATAGCAACACAAATTATTTGAGTAAATATAAGCTTTCAGTTTGAGGCAATTGAAATAGATAGCTTTGACCTTGGTTTTTATTAATTTAATTTCAAAAATCCCAGTTATAATATGTGTAAAATATATTGTTTTCTCATAAAAATATGTTTATTTCATGGTTCAGAAGTCCTAAGGCTTCATCCGCCAGCATTCTACATTCAACGGATATGTTCTGAAAACTTCAACATACCAGGCACGAGCATAATAATCGAAAAAGACGTCGAAGTATACATTCCTATATTGGAAATCCATCGTGATGAAAATTACTTCCCTAATGCATCGGAATTCATACCGGAAAGATTTAGTAAAAAACATGGGGACAAAATAATAAAAGGTTCATACTTGCCATTCGGAGATGGGCCAAGAAAATGTATAGGTAACTATTGGCATATCTTCTTAATTTCTAGTTAATATTTTTATATTTCTTAATCAACAGAACTGTTCTATCAAGGAAAATAAAAAGTAACAATAATTTTACTTAGGTTTATAGAAAAAAAGGTCACTTAGTACAAATTAAATTATCTCGTATGTAAGAACTGCTACCCATTAAAAGTAATATAGCTCAAAAAATAAATAAATTACCAACAACATACACTGATAATTGTACCACCATTGCTGTTAATATTCGATAATATATATTCCCACATCTGTATTTATACTATATTTTCAGGAATGAGATTTTCTCTCGTGGAACTTAAACTGACTTTAGCAAAAGTAATGAAAGATTACAACTTTCAATTGGTATCTGAATCGTTAGAGCAACTCAGCTTAGAAGAATATTCTAGAATCTACAAAGTAAAAAACAAAATACTTGTTACATTTTCCAAAAGACGAGATCAATCAAGTGAAGAGTGATGTGTTAATAATTAGAAATTATTTTTTTGTATTTACTCTATATCCTTAACAAAAAATATATTTGTAAGCTTCGTTGTTTTTTTATTTTACCAGTCTTTCATATACTGTTTACATATTTATGTTTTAATACTCTTATTTCTATCAGTGATATCTGTCCGAAGAATAGAAATGAAAAAATCTAAGCCTTTTATTTTTCGGACTTAACGCGAATTTTTTATTTAGTCATCTTCCAAATATACTGCAAATGTCAGTTGAATGTGAAGGGAGAAAAGGTATATTAAATCGCTTATATCACTTAACTATATTACTATACTAGTTAGCAATATTTAAATGAAATTTGGTATTTGCATTAAGTGTAGATTACTCACTCATTCCATATTGATTCCTGACCTGTTAGATACAATGATAAAGTTTAAGTCTGATATCTGGCCTTTATATCTAGACTGTGACGAATGTCCACAACAAACACTAGTGTCAGATCTTATCCACTGACAAATTGTCCCCGACTTTGCCTCTTGAACGCTGTTGCAGCATAGTCCGCCTTCAGTCATGATGCAAGGAGATTCAATATACACTGCTATGAAACCATTTTTGATCCTGTCAAATCTATCTGGGGTTTATCCGACTTTCCGAAAAGAATTGAGGCCGGCATTATGGTTTACTCACAGCGTACTTATTTCGGTCATTCTTGGCTATACCTCACTTGGTGTGATCTTATGGTTGCAAGAGGTGGACTACCTACTGTACGACTCCTTGATGCACCTTTCGATAGAGAAAGCCCAAAAAGGTTTCCTCTACTTTACCTACATAACTATTTGGGTCTCAGCGATATATTATCACAGACAGTTTAATAATCTGCTATCAGACATTGATAAAATTGAAAACTCGCTGACTTTGATCGGTATGCACATAACTTACCGAATGCATTCTATTGTTTTTGTAGGATTGATTAAATTTACGATGGTCGCAGTTCTGTTGATATTCGATTATTTTGTTTCGTCGGACACTCATTGGCTTTACACAGCAGTAGATTTGATAACAACGCACGGTACCCTAATAGCAATTTTCACTTTTCAATTACAGTTTTATGCAATGTTAACATTTGTGGCTCAACACTTCCTCTTTATTAAAACTAAGCTTCATAAAACAATGGCAAAAATAGCGTTTGAAAATAGATTCCCCAAGATGTACGAGCTGATTAGAATATATGATCGTCTTCAGTCAATATGCCTCAAGTTGAACAGGATATTGTCGATTCCAATTCTGATAACGGTAGCCTCTATATTCTTTCACGGCATAGTCAACATACACCTGATAGCCATTGCAGGACCTTACAAGCATTATCTACTGCTGACTTTCCTACTCGGAGGCTTGATTCTAAGAATGTATGAGCTGTGGACAATCATTAATCCATTCGTCACAATAACCCGAGAGGTAAAAATCCCTCATGTCCCCAAAATGCCACTATTGTTAGTTAGACTCCATTTTTATATTTGTCTAAGCCATGTAAAAAAGTAGAATAAATAGTTATGTGATCAGAGTGATTAATTTCATTTAATAAATGGTTCAATGATTTTGAAATAGCAAATAAATTTTGATGAAAATTCTGCTCGAATATTACACAATATTTGTTTTTAATTTAAAATCACAACACAAGTTGTCTAGTTTTGTTTCTTACTGTTTAGTGGCATTGATTAGTTTCCGAGCTATAGAAAATTAACGATTCATGCAGAGAACTGTTTACTTTTTTTAATTTATACTTTTAAATGTTTAATATTCATTACAATGACCATCTGTTTTAGCGGTATATGGGTGCAATATCAAGACCTGGTGAGATTGCCATCACAGTGGCACCGAGCCCTAGCAAGCAGGGCCAATGCTAGGATTACCCTCAGAACTTTCAGTTTGATTGTTAAGACCCCAATCACAAGTTCTCCTTATTTAAGCAGTTACTCTTATTTCTTTTGCAAGGCTTGGTGAATCCTGTAGGTCAGAAAAAAATGTAATCAAACAAGGATCTCCCAAGTGACAACCCCACAAATAGCTAACAGACAAAAACATAACTGGAGTTATGCTAATTTAAAATTACAAAAATAAGTCAAAACTGAAAGTCCCACAGACTACTGAGGCATACTCATGGCTGAACATCGCAGAGCCTCATGAGAGAAAATGAGTAACTAGTTGAACACTTGAATTCGTTTAATGTAAGAAAGAAAACCGAGATAAAAGTAACTGAACATATATCCAGGACCTCAGCTCCAGATACCAACAACAAAAGAAATAATTTCCCCAACCGAGAGATAATGTGCCATGGATTCAACCTAATTATTATTTTTAATTGATTACCTTTCACACCAGCTGATCATTCATTATCATCATCCTAAAATAATATAAGGAAATCAGGCAGTTTGAAGTAGTTGAATCTGAAAATTTGTACACCATTGAATTTGTAATTCATTTTACAGGTTGATGCGTTCAATGCTGTACTGTTCAGACTCATGGTCCAGGACAGGACTGGAGATTTCACTGACGACGTAGGAAACTGGAAATACTTGAACCATTACTTTATCATATTAACTCATCAACTCAAATGTTTTTTTAATGTATAGGACAAACTTTATCTTCATATCACGATGAAAAAAGGGATCTGCTTTACGGCATGGGATTTTTTCATTTTAGATAATACACTAATTCAATCGGTAAGCACTTATTTTTTTTCATAACAGATCCACTATTTATACCAAAGGGATTGAGAGTAATCCATTTTAAATTTGAGTTTAGACATTTTACATTATAATCTAGGCTTTAAGAGAGAATCGTTCGCAAAATACCAACCTTTGACAATGAATTGATTCAATTAAATAATTTTTTTTTTTCCATTAGGTGGTAGGTGCTGCTTTAATGTTGCTTGTCATCTTAATCCAATACAGTCTAAGCAAAAGGAAGTTATGGTGCGAAGATATCTGAAATATGAGCCCAGATCAACTATGGCGATAAGCAACTTATTATATAAGTGTTCCTAAAATATAGGCCATTAAAAGATTATACTGCTCAATCATACAAACTGCAAATTTAATAACATAATATTTATATATATGATATAAGAGAGACTTCACACATCTATGTAAGAAAACCTACACATATTAGTTGAAAAATATATTGATAAAAGAAACAAAATTCATTAATAATTACTGGTTATGACCTCTAATCCTGCAAATATTAGCCAAAGTAACAGGGTTGGGATTCAAACTCGGGATCTCCTGATCTTAGGTTAGGCCCTCATACTACTAAGCTATCATATTGAACGATGGCTAGGTCTATATCCAATCTCATCAGCTTGTCTCTGGCATCCCAAGAGCAATATTTTTCAAAAGACTACTTTTTCTATTTAAATTGTAGAGTAATTATTGTTCTTGAAGGTGACCTGAGAACATACCATTATCTTTCAACAAGACCATTCTATGACAATAAAACATTCAAAATTATTGAATGGCTATTTAAAAATATTCCATAAACTATTTAATGTTTGGCCAAAGGAAAGAAAAAATATAACTTTCATAAACAAGACTTTTAATTACCTGAGGAACAGCTTACAGGAATTATCTGAGTATATATAACATTGCTTCTATTTCGACTGAACCATTTTACCAAGTTTTTTGTTGCTGTACTTTAGGGATTTACTTAAGCCAGCAGAGAAAATACCTTTGATACTTTGTAAGGAACTCGATTTGAAAACTATCCTCTTCAAGCATATCTCCAGCATTTCTCCTACTTCAGGGTTCTTGGAGAGATCAACAAGGGCATCCTCCGCATCTTTTCTTATGCCCCCATGACTTTTCCAGTACTTGACAAGAGTTTTCTGAGGCGTTTTCGGCAGCTGAAACAGATGGTACATAATGGTAACAGAACTCTTATCCTGCATACAAAATTGATCGACAGATTCTCCATTGGGCACTTCGATGTAGTCACCAAGTTGAGTAAGAATAGGACGATACAACTGTCTAAAATGTAATACCTGATTATCAACAATATTGTCCACTTTGTTTTTATTTTCTCCAACTATCATGCGGAAATCACCACTGTAGGAAATTCCTGCAATAGTTTTATAAAGGTCCCATTCAGTAAAGTACTCTGGTAAAATTAACAGAGCCGCGTGCACTGCATTGTACAAATTTTGCGAAAGAGAGGATTTGAGTTCACCGGTTGCATGACCTATTTCAAGAACAGGCTTGTGAAGTCTACCAGCGAGATAAATGTAATCCCAATCATATAAATCATTGATCAAATCAATTTTTTTCACAACACCATACTTCAACATAATACCTTCTTCTTCTATAGGGATCAAAGTATTAAAATACACCCTTGCTGGCCAATATTCTTGAATTTTTGAAACAGCGTTGTGGCCGAGGGCCTTAATAAATGAATAGTGAGAAGGGTTTAACAGTATATTCTGCCCATGGAAACCGATAGAATCATCCACTACAAAAATCATATCAACCATTGGGTTGGAACCACAAGCATTGCCTTGCCTGAAGACACCTGAACCATAAGCAAAGCAATACCTGAAATATTCTTGAGGGAATAGTGAGAGAATTCTCTTGAAAAGCGGTTGGACGAAAGGCACTAGAGCTTTGGTTTTTGTGGCCGCCGTCTCCATTTTTAATACTAATGGGAAAAAATAACAGAAGCAAATGAGTTTCCTTACATAGGATAACAAAGTTTAATATTTACATATTTAAAATCAATTGGTAACAAACCAAGGATAAACAATCTAATCTATTAAGTGAAAAATTGTATTAAAAAAAGTATTTAAGATCAACAAGAAATTCTTTAAGCAACTGTTCGAAAACAGACTAAGGCAGATATCTGCCAGATAATGAAATCAGAGAAAACGTTGCATAAGTAGAGGTTAGGTAAAGAACCCAAAGAGGTCGCAGTTATTTCTTCATAGCACTGGAGTAGTTTCCATCTAGTACTTCTTTGGAACGGCTATCACAGCGCTCTCCACAAGAGTTGAGAGATCAAATTAGAGATGGAAAAGAGTGGCATTAATTCAGTATAAAAAAAATATGCTTCACTTCTAAAGGAATCAGGCAGGAGTAACTACTTATTCACTTAACTTTTCACTCTACAAGAAGATATAATCTATATAATATCACTATAAACAGGCTTCATTTCCACCTCTGCTAGTATCTTAGTGAAGCACTTGAGTTATCCCATCCCTACTCACTCAGTGAAGCCTATCGAAAATATTTAGTCAATTGAGAATCATTACTCCTAAGTAACTAGTTTCGATGAAATTAGGGTGCACTCTGACATTTCCATCCCTTATTTGAGACCCCCCCCCCCCCACGGGACGCTCTAGCTCAAAAATTTGTCAACAGAGAGATCTAAACATGTCAGTTGAGAATAATTTCCATAGATGCCACTACCATGGTAGTTCCTAGGTTTGCTACCATGCTTAAACCAATTATCTATTAGTTTAAATTAATTAGATTATATAATTAATTTCAATAATATTTAATGAATATCCAATAAATAATCGATTTAGATGTCAACCTAACATTTTTGGATATTTATGGATAATTTTATTCCTTAACACAGGGGGAGGATAAACACTCCCTTAACAAGCATTAAGTTATATTATATATTTAAGTAAATTGATGTTTAATTGGTTTTAAGTTGAAATATGTTAGCAAACTTAAAAACTACCAAGGTATTGGCACCTAGTAAAATTATTTTTAACTATCACATTAAAAGGGAAAACCATCACTTTACGTCAAAGGGGCTGAACTTGAAGATTGAAATTATATGGATTCAGAACTGCCTCCAAAAACCATAAATTGAACACTAATATCGGACGTTTTCGATTTTGTTTACGTCCTCCTAAGGGTTAAATATGCAGCCACTCAATAATTATACTGGAACACACAAAAACACATACACCTAATTATATAGGTTTACATTCATTAATATTAATTGTTGTGTAAACAAAAACAGTCATTTTAAATCAATGGATCATTTCTATTGTATATTAACGAAATCAAATGATTCTTCTTAAAAAAAATATAAAAAGATACAAAAATCTTTGGCATTTTTATTGCATTATGGCGCTATCTATTTAGTGGTGAAAGAACTACGTACTACTTATAAACTAAATTGACATGCAGCGATTTCTGTTGTCGGCAGTAGGAACTGAAAAGTAATATTTGGCTTTTTGTTGCTTTGTGGCGCATTCTGTTGAGTACTAACAAAACTAACGCCCTGGAAGGACCTGTATTTCTCGTTAGAAAATTTTTCTTTAGTATCAGGTCTTCAGGATCCCACAGGAGCTCACGTCTCCATTCAGTACTAGGGTTAGTTCCCCCTCCACTTTGGAATAGTTAGCTCCCGCGGGATCCTAAACACCTGATACTAAAGAAAAATTTTCTGATTAGAAACAGCGGTCATGCTAGAACCAGTTAGTTTACCTAGCGCTCAACAGAATGCGCCACGATGCAATGAAACACCAAATATTACTGGTAAGTTCCTACTAAAGACAACAGGAAGCGCTGCATGTCAAATTTTTAAAAACTAGTACGTAGTTCTACGGTCACGCAACAGAATGCGCCACAATGCAGTAAATAGGCCAAATATTGCTGTTTAGTTTCTACTACGCACAACAGGTAGCACTGCATGTCAAATTTTTAAAAACTAGTACGTAGTTCTACGGTCACGCGACAGAATGCGCCACGATGCAGTAAATAGGCCAAATATTGCTGTTTAGTTTCTACTACGCTCAACAGATAGCGCTGCATGTCAATTTTTTATTGAAAATATTCTCTCTTTTTCTTTTATCCCTTAATATTACTTAAGACCGCCAAATTTGAAATCAGAAGAGTGAAATGTATCATTAAATCACCAAATAACTTATTTATCAGTTAAGTTTTGTTATTATATTGTATGTAGTTTATGAAATAGGTTGAAATATAATGAACTTTTTTGTTGTTTATTGATCTTTTATGTGATTGTATGTATAGTATACGAATGGGAAGTTGATCTTACTTGTAACTATTATTGAAATATGAATCAAATAATTTTGTATACGATGTTTAATTAACTTCACCTACATATTTTAAGTCCTGGATCATTTACTATAGTTCGAACCTAATAACAGTTAGCTTCTTAAATTAGAAATGTTTGCAGCTCTTCAGAAGTGTATGTGTGAAACTCAAATTAATACTTTTTTTTTTGGAATTATTAAATATTCTTTAAACACATTTTAACTGCTTCTCATAATTAATTAAGTAAGCATAGCTTAGTATGGTGGTAATCTATTATTTTATCTGTAAAAGTTTTAATATTTATTCATAAGAATAAGCTTCTTTCGTGTAAATAAATCATCTTAGTGTCTATATTATGTTAATAAATAAAGATTGAATCAGATTTTCATTGTTTAACTTTGCTTTTCCTTACCATCCCATTTATTCAAGCAATATACTATTTATTTACTTTGATGTTTATTTGTTAACTACCATATCTGATGATCATGGTATTAAATATGAACACACGTCCATTAACACCAATATCTAAGAATTGCAATTTACATTTGTTTGTATTTCCCTGTGATTCAGTTAATGTTTAATGTCTTTCCTTTTTTTCTGTAATTATAATTTATTTGTATGGAGCCTATGACTTTTATTTAATTTTATATTCAAGCTTAGATAACTAATAATCTTCATAGCCAGGCCTTCAGTCTAATAAGTGCACAATCCACAAACCCATTCTTTAAAATTTTTTATTTATAAGTATGTGTTCCAACCCTTTGCTACGTAATAATAATAAAGGTGTCAAAAACGCCACAAAAAATAAGTTTGAATGTCTAATGCTAGTTTTAGCTGGAGATTGCCTTTAATTTACATATGAAAGGTGATCATTTTTCATCAGACTTAATATTGGGAGATTACATGTCTGCACAGAAAAAATTGTTGGGTATGGTTGTTAACTTAAGGACTGTTGTTAAGCTTAGGATTTGGTATGGTATTAACAAATTTTTAGAAAATTGTTTGCTTTTTTCTTTCAAGTCAAAACAATTTCCAACTAAACTCTGGCTATTAAAATGCCACCACTTGATATGAATTCAGCTAACTCTGAACCCTAGTTTAATCAATTATATCCACTGATAATAAAATAGGAAAAGGAGGTCAATCAAATCTCCAGAGCATTTTTAACTAAATATATACTTATATATTCACACAAATACATATATTAAGTTCATTGTTAAAACTACTATTTGACATGTAGCTTATATACAGTAAATTTATTGTGATCGTAACCAGTAGGCCATTCTTTATTTTAAATAGGAAGAGAGCAAGATAAACTTTAGGAAGAATATCTCATAAATTTTGCAGTGGAATGTTACAAGTTTATTTCATAGAATTAAATGTCTTGTACAATACTTAGTAAATTGTTTCCTTTGGCAATAGGTCGCATGTGTTAACAATAACGAAGGTAACCCACACACCGATCACAAGATAATAACATTTTATCTTTTCAGACAAAAAATATATTAAAAATAAATTAGGCAGCTTTGCCTAAAAGGATAGTAGGGGAAGGTTACTTCCACTCTTGTTAGTTGAAGATGATATAATCTTCGCAACCTGGGGGTCTCACAACACGAGAATGCCGAGTTCAGCCTTAGGACAAAGATTTATATTCTCAAATGCATTTCATAGTCTAAATGTCAGCCAATTATAAAATCCTAATTTTCTTTTTTTTTTCTGAAAAGATAAAATATTAATATTTTTCACATTCATAGCTTTATTATAAAGTATAACACATTTAAGATATAACTTAAATACGAATAAAGAAGTACAGATTAAAAGACACGTTTTTTTATATTTAAATCACAATCCTTATTATATATATATTTCCTTATATAGTTAACAATTACTTAAAGTTTATTAGAGGACCTATGAGGTTTATCGACTACATTATAGAGAACACTAAGCAGCTAAAAAAATTTTCTTTCACATATTCCTCGAAACCTAAAAATCTACGGACTAAAATATACTGTAAACAATGTATAATAAATTAGTGAATTTTTATGTAAATTAATTGAAGTTTGAATACAACAAAACTTTCTGTGAATGTACAAATAATTAATATTTGGGTATTACTGGCAAATTTATTTCCGTAACCATATTGCAACTTGACTTATATTAACTAACTACTGTTTTCGATTTATTAATACCATGGCTGCTGATATGATGTAGCCCTTATAACACCTAAGCACTAAATAATTTAAATTGATTTTATTTTGTAGCAATTGTACAATTTTTTGAGATTCAAATCTGTACATAATCGACTAAATCATAATGATTCAAAATTATTAAATTAGATTTTGCTTACAAGTTACTTACAAATTTAATTTAACTACAAGGTATTCATTACTTAAATTATTTATTGGTTTGTTTTGATTATAATTATGAACTCGAAAACATCTGTGGCTGATTATTTGATAATATAAATAAATAAGATAAGGTTATAAGTTTTTGCATTCGATCCTTACAATAACTTGTAAATGTAAGCACAAATATAATGCACAGATTGGAAGTTCTTTAGAATTCATCAGTTAATATTAATCCTAAATTAATAATAATTGTGGGATCTTTGCCACAACAAGAATTGAATATATTAATTCTAAATTTACAGGGATGCCCTAGTCTTACTATTTTGTATCCAGAAGCAACCAAATTAATATATTTTTAATTGATTGTTCTAATAAATAGGTATATTTTATGACCTTTAATAATTTATATGCATCAATAGACTTACAAAATTAAACTGTTTTCTTAAAACTATTTGATAAAATAAAATCATATATCAAATATTCATGGAAAACATAAATAAAGATTATATCATTCTTCAATTTTTAACATTATAATTAAAGAATAAGAATCATAATATTTCAAATCATAACAGATTCAAGTTTTAACCGAAAAATAAGGCTACCACATAAGCCTATACACTATGAATAAATTATTATGTACAATAATTATTAGTTTTTAACTGCTAATAAGAAAAATTATCAAGCCTTTTAATATCAAGACAAAATAATTAAAATAGTAGTTTCCCCCAAAGAAGGGAACTGACAATTTTTTTTTAAACGGTTAAAAAAAAAAATATATTCATAAACATAAAATCATGATTTACGAATAAAAAATGAACGAATATATTTGGTAAGAGGTAAAAAAGTTTTCCAGGAATATATTTCCATATTGTAGAAAGATGACAAACATATTACATATATACAGAGATATTTATATATAAATATAAATATATTTGCAGGATTACATAATGTTAGAACAAGTTAAAATAGAATAAGATAGAACAATGTGTGCCTAATTCTCTCTCATTAAAATAAAAAATATTTCAATTTGTATCTCTATTAAAATTAATATTTATAAATTCATTATTTTCACATATCATCGTAAAATGTAATCCAATAATAACTATGGTGATTCTTCAATTTATATATTACTAAGATACTATTAAAAAATATATATATATGGATCATAAGTTTAAAAAATAACATCAAAAAATAAAAATACTACTTTAGGCACTAAAATTATAAACATGGAATATAAATATTAAATACATAAAAGTGATATCACAGGCCGGAATACTGAGGGCTGTTGGCAGCGCGAGGGGGATAAGCTATCCGAGGCCTTTTCTCCGTCGGAGAGTCGTTTGGTTCTCTGGAAAAGAACGGTTCAATTTAACAAAACAGAGACATTATTTGATGATTTAGAAGAATAGGTTTGTCTTCCAAAATAATAAAATTGAAAGTGTCACCTCAAATAATTAAATTATTAGATCAAAGAATTTTTTTCATTAATTATTGATTAAATTGTATTTTTTTTAAATGCTTATTAAAAAGATGGAGTAATTTTGATTTTTAGGTATGCTGTATGTATTGACCTAGTTTTCAATTACATACATACAACATACCATAAAATCAAAATTACTCCATCTTTTCCAATCCGAAATGATATATATCGGATAGTAGTATGAATATAAATATTAATAACTAAAATATAACAAAGAAAACCTATTAAAACTGGTTTGGATTATTTAGCAAGATCAACAAACAATTGGCCGCAGACTAGGCTGCCAGCAAGGTCATATACCAACTCTTATCTCTTTCTTCTTGCCCAGCAGGCCGTAACTGGGCACCAATACGCCCCTTGGTAGGCGTGTTGGGCAATATCAAAAAGGTGAGCCCCATCACCTTATATTAGAGTCTTTTCAATCCAGTTACATATAATGTGTATCATTATACTTGTATTGCATTATATAATATTAGAAGAAATCAAAACCTGTATATAATATAGCGACACTACAAAAAATACATACAATCATATGTAAATAGATTCGAATGAGAATCTATAATTGACTAAATACTGTAAAAAATTTTAAGAGGCCATGAAAAAAAAAACAAATAAATACAATAAGCAATCTCTATGGTTGTTTCTTCAACTTTATTTTTTGGAATGTCTTTAAAATTTTTCCATGTTTCTGTCCTTAATGTATCCTTCACTCACCATGAGGGGTGGGGAGTCACAATTTTAAATCTTAAATAACTTTCTAAGCCTTGAGAAATCTTAAAAGTTAGTGAAACAGGCCCGATTTTTTTTCTTCATACTTCCTACTTTTTGTTACAGCCAAAATCTAATTAGCATATTTCAAGGTGTTGTGGAGTGCACCTTTAAAATTTCAGATCAATTTAATAGTTTTTTTACGACTGGTACTGTAGAATACTGTAGAACATAAGACAGATACGGAAAAAACGATCACTCCATGCCAAAATGAATGTAGAACCTCTTCCATTCGGACTCAGCAATTAATTAAGCTCCATTGTGGGGTGAGCATCATTGATATTCATACCTGGATATTTCCGTTTCGCTTCGGGAGATCCATACATTATCAACAGACAAATCAGCCTTAGTATTACGTACCCAAAAAGAGAGATGACCGATGTTAGAGCTGCTTTGTTAGGCGTGCTCGTGAGCTGGGGGTTGTTAGCGACTACGTGGTTGAGCATCCTTCGTAAGTATTGCTGAAGCTTCAATCGTCTTTCTTCTACAAACTTGCTGTCCTAATATAAAAACAAAACATTAATTAAAGTTGAATGAAAGTCAAGTATGGTTCAGGCAAGTTATACATGAAGATTATGGAGGAAAAACATGTTTCCTGAGTTTTCGATTAATATCCATAGTAGTTTTATCCATATCGATCCGAACATAAGTATATAATACTTAAAAAATAATTTAAATCTCACAAAAGGAGATGTATGAACGTTTTTTGATTTTTTAAATGTTATATGTTCATAACCATAGGGTGCATTTTGTTTAATGTAAATGTTGTTGTTTTTTAAATCTCCTACATACAATATAATGTTGTGATATTTTAAAATGATGATTTTTAATAATATTTGTTTAAATAAACTCGGAATTAGTGAGCATTGAAGAATTTAATAACCATCCGTGATTCATTTTTGAAAGTATGAACGTTTTTATTGTCGTCATATTAATTATTAATAATTGAAATAAAAATAATATCATATTTAATATAAACATTTATTATATAAACTTCTAATTTAAGCAAAGTAATAAATATCCGAACAACCAAAGAGATGAAGAGTCAAGAAGGCAGTGGTAGGTAATATAAAGATCCGCAGGACAAGGAAAAGCTCTCATTCTTTCGTCAGGAGCCCACATTCTTTCATCAGAGGCAGGCAGAGAAGGACCCAGGTAGCGACCTTACCAAGAAGAGAGACGCTAAGGCGCCTCGTGGTTCATCAGAAGAGACTTTCACTTTCACTCGGCACGAAGACGTCTGAACCACGCGCGGAGATTAGAACAAGCATGCTGATCCGCGAACCACACGAAGATCAACACAAAGATACACTGGCCAGTATACTACGTAATTTTAATCTTAACAGTAATTTTTAGTACGTACGTAATTTATTATTTGTATATCAATTTTTATATCTTAATGTGTGTAAATGAATCCAATAAACCTTTTGCCAGAAGTTTCCTAGATAATTATTAACAGAACCCTGAATTAACGTAAAAGTTATAAAATATAAAAGTTTTTTGTAAATTATATGAAAAAGAATATATAATTAAATTATTATTATTAATGCATCAAGCAAATATTAGAATATTTGGCGCCCGCGAACTAGGACCTGTTAATTGAGGAAATCTGGTTAAAGGATTAATTGGATAAAGTGTGTCACGAAAATTGGTTTAAGTTGATATAAAGGTTAGGTATAGAGTTTAAAATAGTATTTGTGGTTAAAATTTGTATTGTTAAAGTTCAGTCATGGAAAGCGTAGATAAATCGAGTCGCGAGGAAAGTGATATGCAAAAGTTGCTCAGGTTAATGGTAGAAATGAATCGTAAATTAGACGAAGGTTTTAAAGAACAGAGTCGTATATTAGACGAAGGTTTTAAAGAACAAAATATGAACGAAAATTTCGAAAAATTAAACAAAAGATTAGATATCTTTGAACAAAGATTACAAAATCCTTTCAAAGAATTTAATGTAAACCTTGATAAAGAAACGGATTTAAAACCGGAACTGGGAAATCAGATAAATGATTTCAAAGAAGATAAATTAGAAACCGAAAATAAACGTGATTTTATCGAAAAATTAAACGAACGTTTTCGAGATATTAACGAAACATGTAATGAAAATAAACGTAGTATTGACGAACAAAATAACGTAAATAAACGTAGTATTGACGAAAATAAACGTAGTATAGATATTAACGAAACATGTAATGAAAATAAACGTAGTATTGACGAACAAAATAACGTAAATAAACGTAGTATAGATGAAAAAATAGACAATAATCAAGAGATCATTGAACCAAATAAACAAAATTCTTTCAAACAGTCCAAAGCAAAACTGGATGAAAAAATACATCCTCTAAAAAGGGAAATTAAATTTAAGAAACAAAAAACGTGCATAAATAACGAACCGGTAATTGGTCCTGACGAAAGACAAATAATTAACAGTCATGATCATTTAGAGATTCAGCAATTAAAAAATTCAGACCCAATAGAAATTATAAATAGATTTAAAAGTACAATATTTAAAAATTTGAATTGGAATAGAGTCAAATTTAACATTTTTTATCATGCTAATGAAACTCCCCTTGGCGAGTTGAATATAAAAAGCATACAAATAAACAAATTGACAAAATTTAAAAATAACCACAGGGATACTTTTTGGGCTGTAGAGTATAATTTTAAAAAGAAAAGGAAAAAACAGCTATACTTTATTATTACGAAATAATGGTAATCGGATAAATATAAAAGTAATTAAAAAATAATAAATAAAAAAAAAAAAAATTTAAAATTAATAGAAAAATCTATTATTAAAAAATGGCAATTAGGCACGTGTAAAGTTTAGAAATTAAAGTTTATTATAGTGTAAAATCAAAGTTAAAATTATGGTAAAAGATATAGAAAAACTAGAAATTTAAAATCAATTGGAATAATTTAATATAACAGCAATCAGGCCCATGTAAAAATTTGGAATTAAAGCTTATCATAGAGTATTAAAGTGTTAAAATGTTTAGTTGTAAAATAAAATTTGAAAATATGGTAAAAGACATTGAAAAGCTTGAAAGTAAAATCAATTGAAAATAATTTATTATAAGATAATATCAATCACCCATGTAAGAATTTGGAAATTTAAGTTTATTATATTGTATTAAAATGTTAGAATGTTTAACTATACAATCAAAGTTGAAAATGTGTTAGTCTAAATCTAAAGACTAGAGAATTAAATTTAATTTAGAAATCTTATTATGAAAATAATCTCAATCAAGCAAGGTAAAGACTTGAAAATGAAAAATTATTGTAATAATTGAATGTGAAAATCTCTGTATAGTACATGTAAAATTTTGATGACACACATTTTGGTATTGTAATTTAGTTATAAGAAAATACAAATGATTAATATGATGAACAAATAAATGTAAGATCAATTGTAAAGTAAACAAAAAAATTTTTTAGACAAGCTCAAAAAATTTTTTAAATCGGAGCGGACCCGAATGTTGTGATATTTTAAAATGATGATTTTTAATAGTGTTTGTTTAAATAAACTCGAAATTAGCGAGCATTGAATAACGATCCGTGATTCATTTTTGAAAGTATGAACGTTTTTACTGTCGTCATATTAATTATTAATAATTGAAATAAAAATAATATCATATTTAATATAAACATTTATTATATAAACTTCTAATTTAAGCAAAGTAATAAATATCCGAACAACCAAAGAGATGAAGAGTCAAGAAGGCAGTGGTAGGTAATATAAAGATCCGCAGGACAAGGAAAAGCTCTCATTCTTTCGTCAGGAGCCCACATTCTTTCATCAGAGGCAGGCAGAGAAGGACCCAGGTAGCGACCTTACCAAGAAGAGAGACGCTAAGGCGCCTCGTGGTTCATCAGAAGAGACTTTCACTTTCACTCGGCACGAAGACGTCTGAACCACGCGCGGAGATTAGAACAAGCATGCTGATCCGCGGAACCACACGAAGATCAACACAAAGATACACTGGCCAGTATACTACGTAATTTTAATCTTAACAGTAATTTTTAGTACGTACGTAATTTATTATTTGTATATCAATTTTTATATCTTAATGTGTGTAAATGAATCCAATAAACCTTTTGCCAGAAGTTTCCTAGATAATTATTAACAGAACCCTGAATTAACGTAAAAGTTATAAAATATAAAAGTTTTTTGTAAATTATATGAAAAAGAATATATAATTAAATTATTATTATTAATGCATCAAGCAAATATTAGAATAATATCATGGGATAGACACATAGCCCAGGTATCCCTCCTAGACCGACTGTGGCAATATCACCTCCCCAGACAAAGGAACGGAGCAGTTATCAGGGAGATCCCCAAGGCTGCTCCTAAACAGTAGCAGAATAGAGTAAGAGAGGACGCCTAGAGCCGCAGACGCTCCCAATAATGGGTTAATTATAGAAAATCTTAAACCAATTGCCACTTCAATCTCCGAGGAGGACTGTTTGGATGTGTGAAGCTATATAGCGGCCATGCAGTTAAGATTAGGATGTGTGGCTATTTTTACGTAAAGGTAGCATGCCATAAAAAATAAAGAAATTCATAGACTAGGTCTATTTTAGTCACAAGGCAGTTTTGGTCAAAATCCAATTGAGCATCATGTTCTGGATTGCCCACAGAACTATGAGCACTTAACCTGATCATGACTTTATCAGACCTCATAGTCTAAATCCGTCAGATTATAATGTTGACTAGACGGTGGCCGTGCTAGCGTGAATCAAGGTGTATGAATGACTAGTTTTATTACACATCCTATTTCAGCTGCAAATAGTTATTTGTATTTTAGTCACACTGCAGGTTCAATTAGATTATAATGAGAAAAAGTTAAATAAAAAAGAATTTTTATTGAAGCCACTATTTCACCACGAATGAAAACAGTTATGGATCAGATATGAACTGATCACGCCTTCATTCAGAGATTTCATATTTTAGTCGATGTATTAAGGAAAGAAGAAAGTGATGAAACGATCCGACAGCAGCTTTTCTTGAATGAGGTTACTGGTCAAGAACAGAGATTCTGAGAGGATAAGCAGTAACGGGAGATAGGTGGCAATGGTTGAGAACTACAAGTCCAGTATGTAGTCATTGAAACTTGGCTAGAAAAAGAACATAGTTTGCTCTTGAAAAGTTGGTGACGCATTTAGCAAATTAAATATATGCTACTAAATAGAAAATCATTCAAGCGAGAAGAACAGTATTGAAGTCATTTTCAATATGAGTTGAACTTAATCCTATTAATGATCGAATCTTTTATATCTGTCATTTATCTAATTTATATCAGGTTGGCCCAAAAGTCTGTTCGGTTTTTGCCGTCACGAAACTTCAAGCAGTCTAATATGTAGCTAACTTCAGTCCGTCCCTTGCGAGTGCACTCTTGTCAGATACTAGAAACTTCAACGTAGTTTGACACGAAATTCCAACGAGACTGATTGTATTTTGTGTGTTTAAGATCATCCTGAAAATGGAAAACCAAAATGAACATTAACAACACCTCATGCTTTTTTATTTTAAAAAAGGCAAGAAAGCAGTGGAAACTTGCAGGAAGATATACGCTGTTACAGAACGAGTGTGCCAGCAGTGGTTTTCAAGATTTCGAGGGGGGAAATTTTTCGGTTCAAGACACACCTCGTTCTGACCGGCCAACTGAGATTAACCGCGACAAAGTGAAAAGTGAAGGAAGTCGACACCAATCCCCCTTATACAACTAGGGAGATCGCAGTTATCCTCAAAATATCCAAATCGAGTGTTGAAAACCACCTGCATCAACTTGGCTACGTGAGCAGGCTCGATGTTTGGGTTCCCCTTAGTGAGGCTAACCTCACCCAAAGGATTTCCATCTGCGATTCGTTGCGGAAATGTGAAGAAAACGATCCTTTTTTGAAGAGAATGATGACAGGGGACAAAACGTGGATCGTCTATAACAATGTGAAGCGCAAACGCTAAAGACAGGAAATTCTTTAAGCATGGAATTATGAATCTGCCCATGAGATGGCAGAAGATACTGGAACAAAACGGCAATTATATAATTGATTGAATAAATCGCTTTGTGTTTAAAAGTTGTGTCTTATTTTCGCTTAAAAAACCGAACGGACTTTTTGGCCAACCTATTATTTCCGTTCTTCTTCTCCGAATAAAAAATACACAACTTATTCCTGTTTTACTCAGTGAAGTTTCAAACAATTTTTAATTTGTTTTCAACAATATTTTGTACAAATTTAATCATATACATTAAATTAAGTTATATTTAATTGTCAGTTTTATAGTTTATTGTGAATGAACTTAAAATTACTCACTTTGTTCCCTATAGTTTTCTTTGGCGGAAATTTAAAAGCTGATATAATCGGGTACTGTTTTTTAAACTCCTTGTGCATCAATAAGAACTGAGAATATCTTCTGTAAACATTCCATTCTTCTGGGCCCACCCTAATGTGTACCTGTAAATATTAAAAGATATTTTGTTAACTTTGGTCATTTATAAATATATAAAACGATTAAACAATCATTCAGATCTGTGCCCTGGAGAAGAAAAGATCTCGAGAGATTATACGGACATAATATACAATAAAACCAGTATGAACATAGAGCATCTAAAAGTTCAAAAACATCCTGAACGTCCAAATGTTCGCACACACCATTAAAACATGAATTTAATTAATTCTTCCTGCAATTTGACTTCCTCACCAATGTCAGACTTTTCTTAAGTTCTCTTCAAGGTTGTAATCATACTGTTTCCACTATGTAGGTAGTCCCTTCATTGAAGATAGAATCGGATCCGATATATGTTAAAAAATAAAGCCCCCCGAGCCTTAACATCTTTTTTATTAACAAACAGCTTTCATTGTCCTCATTTGAAATATAAATAGCGAGAGCGTCACTTTGATCAAATAATCAAAAGACACACTTCATTACAATTTCGCCTTCAACCTTTCAAAGGTCATCTAATAAGTGATCAATCGTAAAGTTCCTCTACATAAATGTTTCAAAACTGAAGATAAGAATGAACATTGAAAAGGACATCTGTAAGTTAAAAGGCCTATGTGACATAATAAAATTCACACACTAAAAAGTGTAGGAAGATACAATGTTTATTATTAATAAACAAAAGACACAAATTATAACTGGCATAAGAAGATAAAAATGGTTTCAATACCGCAAAATATTACCACAAACAAACTAGAATGTTGAAACTGGGTTTTAAAAATTATGGCAATAAAAAGATAGGGCCAGGACTCAGACCCAATACTTTCATTGTAGACAATCAGGTGATTTTTCCAACTGATCCATTCCTATCAAACCAGTAGCCTAGTCCCTTCAGGTGGACTCATACACTCTAAGGAAAATGACCATAGCGACAATTTTCATTTTCTGAGAACTATTTGATTCCTGGCCCTGTTGCTACCTTTTTTCTTTCGCTAATACTTATTAAGGAAGGTAGAATATTATTAATATTACATTTAAAAATAATCAATGACGTACTTGATATACGTGATGCTGCTTCGGTGCCCCTGTTAAGAAGACTGAAGGAACCCAAAGACTAATCAGTTGAGAGCTAACGTCTATCTCTGACGGGCCAAGAGGTCCTCGCAATGCTTCAAGTTCTAAGTAAAGCCGCTTTATAGTCATCTCTTTATTCATGATGTTCTTCTGCAGTCGTTCGTTCAGTTCCATAAGTTCACTGTGCATTTCAGCAACCTAAACAAACAATCAAAAAAAACTTTAGAATTATTAATGTTGAAAATCAGTTTGTGTAGTTTAGTTTAGTTAAGAACAGAAGATACAGCAGATAAGTACTACTCAGACCTATGGTCTATTAAGACCACCTAAGATTAGTCTCAAAAAAGCATGGAGCCTCGATGGAAGACAGAACTGTTAATGAAGAGACATCTCAGAACACTTGGAAAAAGCACACGTTTACGAAGGAATCGGCTAGCCCACTCACATTGCTCTTTTATTCTTATAAATTAGGAATCACAACTAGAAGGGTGTCAATTATGAAAGTTCAATGGCTTTTAATGGATTCAAATAAATTATTGTTCAAGTTAAAGACTTGTTCAAAGTGCAAACTTAGACAAAAAAAAATCTTATCAATAAATAAAATAAAATGTTTCTACTCCCGATAAAAGGCTAGGGATAGAGGAACTCAAAACGAAACCCTCTATGGCTAACTATCATAGTTGTACTTCGTCGGGGTAACCCGACCCAAAACTAATTTTTAACAGGGTGCACAACAGTGAGAAGCGGAGAAGTGGTGAATCGGTGCACTACAAGAACCAACGACAGAGGTTCAAATCAAAACAAAAATATTACATAGGGACGTACAACATTAATTCGCTCATACAAGTGGAAAAATATTCCAGAAAATCCGAGGATACAAAAGCTCAAGGGGATACACCAAGCAGATGAAGGAAGAAACTGAAAAACTAGGAATAACGGACCATGTTATTTATTGTTTGTGGCCAAGAATTGATGTATATAATATAAAATATATAAGAATATATGATCCTCTTTTCACGAATGTTAGGATCTTGTGGTTATTTCCTTTCATAATTTTAATGAATAATAATTAAACATTACTACTATACTATCACTAATATTAATTAAATATGTTAGGTTTTTGTGTCATCATAATTAACTGTGAAGTCAACGTGGAGTCATCACATGAATTCTGTACATCTCAAGAACTTAGAAAAGGCTTTAGATTTTCAGATGCATCACTTTAGATATTAACCCAAATTACCATTTTATAGGAACCCGTAAAGAGTAGGATTTTGGATGAACCCTAGTTGAGATAGCTACAATTTTTTTTTGGCTTTTGCCAACAGAACAAATTATAAATAACTTTCCAATCATTTCTTATTTCATATCTCGGGTCGGATGAAGATGATGTATCCATCAAATTTTAAGTTGAAAGTTATATCCAACTTAAGCCTGAGAGAAAATTTGGTTTGCAACCAACAGAAAAAATAACTAGTAATCGAGCAAGAAATTAACAAAGATTATTAATTAGTGATAAAATCGAGCGTTGCTTCCAAAGAAAACCACCAAAATGACTTAAGTTATCATATATATAGTTTTCATCTTGTTGATGTTCCTAATCAATCCATAAAACATAGCTGGATTCTCACTGCCAATAATTTTGTAAAAGTTTTTTTCTTTTCAAACTTGGGTCTTATACAACAAGACCCAAAGTCAAAAGACAATTTGCAATTGTTATATATTGCTGTATAAATAAACTGTTAATGCTAATTATTGTATAAATAAACAACAGAAACCTGAACAAGCTTTTGCTGATAGAGATCATCTCCTTCGAAATCTTCACCTCCTTGCTTCAACATCTGGACGGCATTGACATATTTTCTCAGCTGATGTTTAAGAACCTCATTTTCTCTGAAATAAAATAAATATTATTGCAGTTGACAAACTAAATGAGTAGAATGGTTAGTTAGGAAATTGGCGGAAGTTTTGAAGTTCCAAGGAAATGGGTTAGTTAGGTTGATGAAACGGAGTTGTCCAAGTTTTCATCAAATTTAACGCATAGAAAAGTCCCCAATATTTTAAAGATAAAGAAGAGCTTACAAAGAGATCATCTGCAATTATTTTGAGAGGTTGTTTTTTTCCATCTAGGCGAACCTACTCATCAGAGGCTCAAGCCAACGATGCATCAAGACCTTTAAATTATTATTAATTGTTCCCTTGTTTAGTTACTAATGAATTGGTCCAAATAAATTATTTCATTGAAAACAAATTAATAGACAAATTTTCAACATATTATGTATGTACATCATCAACCTAAGGCCATCGCCATACTGTTTATATTTTATTGCAAGGAAAGAGTAATGAAGGTTATGTAAGTATGTTGTGAATAGAATTGAATTGAAAAGAAATAAATGCCTGTCCTACAAAATGTAACAATATTTCATAAAGTGACTTTTATTAAATTTAACTTTAATCCAGGCTTGAAAACATTTGTGTTTTATTTAATACAGAGAATATAACCTATAAGTCTTACTAAAGTCATCCGAATAAATCCTAAATCAGATTAATAAAAATGAGACACCTTGTAGGATAAATGTAAATTTTTTCATTGCTGCACTGAAGGAATACATACACAGCTGTTATAAATAGATTAGAGATACTTGTAGCAAGAATTTTAATGGATTCAAAATAATCGTGCACTAGGTTTGTCTATAGGATCTCGCACCTGTTCAATTCGTTTATTTTGCTTTCCAACTGTTGAACTTTCTGCTGGTTCAGCTGATTAGTTTGGTTAAGTTGAGAAGAGAGAATAGAGTTGTGTTCTTTATACTTGTGAAGCTGGGCTAGCAGCTGATCATTAGAATTAGGAGATTCTTCGTCGGCGTTGGATGCACCTGTGAACAACACACCACCAATATTATTGATAAGGCATTTTTGCAGGTAAATTCAATGGGACGAAAATAGTGTTTAATGATTGATCAGGAAATGGTTATGCTAAAATGTGAATGGAACAAGTTTTTAGAAAAATGTCAACTATTTTAAAAAGGTATTAATTAGTACGTGTTAGATTTTCTCTTTTTTTTTTCGTTTTATTTATATTTCAATACATCATAGTAAATTCTTATTCACACTGAAAATTCTTATTTTCAGAAATGAAATCTGTTCCTTAGGAGGTCGATAGGATGCAAAATCAATTGAAATTTGTTGGAAACGATTGTTGCGGACACCGTATATGTTGTATGTCATCAATATGAAATATTAACCATGATATACCTAACGATTGTACCCACTAACGACCACTCCAAGACCCAACAATTATGACAAGTGACTATACCAAGGCAATATGGGGTTTTGATCACCAATTTAACACTTCATTCAATTTGTGACATATTTTATTCCCTATACCAAAACAACTGGTTAAAAAATTTATTTATAATCAATTTTTTTTTAACGATAAAATAAAAATATTTCAACATGAATAGCTAAGCCAAATGATACAGTATACAAACTATCAGCTTGTAAGCTTTTAAACATTTGTTAAGGACTTTCAAATATGTTAGCACTTATAATTATAAAAGTTTTGAATTTATAAACAATAAGTATGAAGAGCAAAAGACTTACTAGACTCGTTTAAGTAATCGATGTTGTTTGACGAATTCAATATCTGTTCATTATCCTGAAAAAAAAATTAATATTAATTATCAGTTTGAATTTGTATATTCAAGATCAGTGCATCGTTGACTGACGACTACTATAGTATTAATGAGATGATTTTTTGCACAAGTCTGATTTCCCTACTGATTTTTTTCTGCAGAACTTGTTGCAACTCTTAAGAAACTTTTCAATTCAAGAAGTTTGTTCAATTTACTCTTCATATATTAATTAACTCTATACACTAATAGAAAAAATTAATTACTTAAATAGATGGAGCAACATTTCGTAAAGATATAAGGCCAACTAACGTTGCAACGTTAGTTGTCAGATGCAGTTAAGGTACTAATCGGGTCAATGTACTGGTGGTCTCTCTCAACCCTTATTCTTGAACCACTGTGCTATTTTGTTCATCGACTACTCATTTTACTTCTCAACCCTGGCCGGATTAATTACCCTAAAAAAAATCCTTACAGAAGCCAGGAATCTCATCTTATCTCTATAGTTAGTAGATATCAGTCAGGAAGGCTAACACTAGGCCACAGAGATGGCTATAAAATATTTTAACAAGAAGTAATAGACATTAAAGCTATTCTATATTAATATTTACATTTTGAAAAATTTTTAATTTTTCAAATAGTTTTAAGTCTCTCCGAATTTATCTTTTATTTATGATATTACAACAACAGTCGATGCTTCACCAATTCAGGCATCGTTAGGACTAAAGGGTCATCAAGATTCCTTCTTAAGTCTATACAACCTCCTCCAACACATTAATGCTAATTTTCCTATGAGGTGAACAAAAAATGTTTTCTATTCCAAGTTTTTTTAAATATCTTGGGTTATATTTAAAGGAGATAACTTTTAATATAATATTGATTTACCATTTTTAAATTTGCATAAATTTTTGCAGAAAAGTTACCGATTCAGTATAAAATAATGAATGAATAAGATGACGAATTTAAAGATGCTATCATTCACAGATGTGTTATTTTATTGGTATGCAATTTGTTTAAATTTTAGTTCTGAGGACGCCTGAAGGCGAAACCTCAACTATTAAATTAATGTAATTTTTCAGAAACCATTTCATACAGCATTTTGCAGAATATTCCTATTGTATATTTAAGCAATGTAAATATTTTGCTACCTCTGAAAAACTTGGTACAGATATAGAATCCTCAGAAGAATGTGTTTCATCCGCTAAAGCGACAGGAGTCAGCTCCCCGATGATGGAATTGTTCAAAATCCTCAGCCCTGAACTAAAATAAAAACATCTAGTTAGTTATAAGAAATCCTTCACTTCGGCACAATATAATTAATCATCAAATAATTGTGTTTATTTTCCAAATCAACCCCCATTTAGGTAAGGTAATTGAAATTACAAGTTATTAATGATATTTTGCTATAGACAAAGGCGATCTGTTATCATGTAATGCTTGTTGTATTGATTTGTGTTCAGGCTGTACCGGGACCTACCAAAGGCAGTCTCTCCAATTTTTTCTCAAAGGTGTATGCAATGCAATATCGGTATTTTTAGTAGTGGAGTGGGTTCAATACCATAGGGCCACTGACATACCGATTCTGTGCAGAACCGACAAATGAGAGCATCCCAAAGAGGAATGGTGAAAAACAGTTCATCAATGATTTGAGTCAAGTTTTGAGATAAGAAACACTTAATGTATGTAACTCTACTCTGAATGGGGGGAAAGTAGTAACTGGGAGTAAGTAGATATCAAACAGGATTAGGTAACAAAGATTATTGAAACATTTTAACGTGGAGAATGTACGATGGAAAATTTGATCTTTCATATATGAACTTAAGTTCCAACATAAGGATTGTTAAAAATAATCTCATGCTATTTAATGTTATTTTTAATGAAGGCTCCAGCATTTTTTGACCAGTAGCTGGAATTCCTTTGATTCCAAGGAAGCTTTACCTAAATCTTATCTTAAAATATCTGGTGACATAGATTCTGATCTTCTGAGTGCATCATCTTTACTTACTCAGAACAATGGTCGATGAAAGTGGATTTAACACAGAACAAGGATTCACACTGAATGATCCACTAAATATCAGCGAAAATTCAGTGCCAATTGTAATAACATTTAAAAAAGCTATTAATACTAGAATACACATACGTTGACTGACATTGCGAGTTATCTTCCCCTTCTATTTTTGTATCGCTGTCGCTCTGCGAAGATTCTCCGTCACCAATAACACTAGTAGCTTCTTCTGCACACTCTATCTCTAATTCACATAGAGTTGCCTCGTCCTAGAACCATAAGAAAACAATAACCTTTACTAAACATTGACAAAAATAAATTTTTTAGCTTAGTAACATTATTATATAAATGAAGGTGACAGTTTACCAAAACAAGTTATTTGGCTAAAATAAAGGACTAATCACACTCAAAACAAATAAAATCATCATATGTTTACTATTATTATTTTAACTGTTTTCTTTGGAGTCTTCTAATTTCTCAAGAGTAAGAAAGAAAAATTATATAAAATTACAAATAAAAATATCATTTACAATTTTGGGAAAAATAAGTTAATTACACAAGATTGATAAGGAAAAAGAATTTTACTTAAATAAATATTAACTAATTTACCTTCATTAAATACACAATACTAAATAAAAATGAATGCATGATCCTCAATATACCAAACAAAGTTCTCGAAATATATGACTGGCTGTTAAATAGAATCATTGAGCTAAAGTACCTTGGTTACTGGGTATCAGCAAAAGAAAGCAGTGAGGCAGATATCGAACAAAGGGAGGAAGATAATAAATGTCATGAACTCAACCCTCGAGAGATAACAATGTCAACAAAATCGAAGGACTACTAGTGCTTCGTTAAAAGTTTGGCTATGTATTCACCAGAAAATTGGACCATATCGGTAAGAGTAGGAAAGAAGCTGCTTGCCAAGGAAACAGATTTTTGGAGATATGTTTGCAGGGGGGGGGCAGGATATCGAGGAGACAGCTAACCCGAAAGTAGGTCTCAGCAAAACTATTTTGTATAAGAAAGAAGTTAATTCTCTAAAATAATTCAAATTAAATAATATAAAGAAATATTAGGTCATTTGAAACAGACAAATTAAATTATTCATGTAAATAACAACCTTTCCTAGCAATAATATGTATATTTATACATTTACCTTCCAATAAACTTACTTTGTTATGACTTATGTAATATATCAATATTGCTACAGCTCACCCTCAGTAGAATTAAATTCACAATAAAATAAATAACCTTTTTTTAAAAAATATAAACAATAAATTTTAATAATATTGGCACCTATACTACAACAAAAATCAACAAAGTAATAATTTATAAATTTTAAAATGATGGCTGCAATTAACATTTAAACATACTTGTTGAATCAACTCTGTCGAGGAAGGAATACATTCGCTCAAATGCTCTTCTTCATTCTTCGGTGTGCTTTCAATTATTTCTTCATCCCCGAAGGAAATAATTTTTAAGTTTGCCTTTTTATGTTTCCTATTGTCAGATTTCTTCTTACCTACAAAATAAATGTTTAACTATGAGTAACAAAAGTTATAAGACCCTTAATACATAAGTAGATTGAAAAGAACAATATTGACTTGATTCGGGCTGGGATTCCTGAATGATGGGCTCGACTGAAGGAGATGTGTTGATTGTGTTGTAGGATTCGTTGGGTGCTTGGTTAAGTTCTGGCCGGTCAATACTCAGAGCGAACAATATCGATGACAGACCTGGGAAAAGGAGATATAATATATAACAACGGCTATTTTTCCCTTCAATACAATTTAATAATGATGGATACATTTTTTACTTCCAGGTGGTTGCTACATTATATTGTATGGGAAAACATTGCACATCTACAAAGGAAGCATGGTAAATTTATTTATCACTTTTTTAATAATCTCAGACAGCAGACAGCACAATATCAAACTTTTTGAATATATTTTTTTCTTTTGAATATAGGTTACATTTTTTTTTTTTTTAATTTTACTTAAATAATATTCTGTGATCAATGACACTTGGTTAGTTTAAGGTACTTTAAATTTCACACTTTATATGTATACATGGAAGAGACATGATAAGGTTATCATAGCCACCGCTCACATCCTTTTCGGAGTATGATGTATAAGCTTATCATGAGTGGGACTCCATCAAAAGCGAACAATCTGTGCTTTTTTGCAAAAATGCGTTTTACACAGTATCTGTTATTTAAAAGTGAGCTTGTTGGAAATTATTTTGCCAGTTAGAAAATATTCCAAGGAACAGAAGCACTCTCACTCAATATAAAATTTATATCAAAATCCATTATTTTGAATTTGGATGATTCATTAAATCTCAAGTCCCACACTTAAATGTTTTTGTCCTCAATACCTAGGATTTCACAACCATTTTAGTTTTTTATATAGTAAAATCTATATATTGTCGTTTAGCTTGAAAAAGTATCAACAGAAGAAAGCTTCAACATATTTAGCTTACATTAGATTGTAAAATTCTTATTCATTGTTTCTATTTCTTTGAGAAAGTCCTGTAAATATTCATAAGGGATTGTTGTAAAATAATTATGCACATACATACATACATAAAGTTCAATATATTTTAGTTTATATTTAAGTAACTAGTATTATTTTTTTTACTTGGAATGGATTATAAATGGAGACAATATACACAAGCCAAATATCTAATATATTTTATATTTATGCAATATAAAAAGTGCTAAATGTAGATCCAATGAATTTAAAATAGACAGGTGAAGCTTATAATGACATCAGGCTTTATTTGTGACTTGTTAAATGCAACATATTTGATTGTGCTTATATATTTTATAATTTTGTGCAATAATAAAAATAAGTAATTTATAACAACATTATTAAAAGTTTATTGTTGAGTAGTAACATTGTTATAGGTTAACCACTAACATAAACATGACATTACAACAAACTTACTCACATTTTAATAAGGCAAACTGGTCATAAATTTACTGGTCAATAAAAGCAACTATACTCTGGCCTCGGATAATATTATTAAGAGTTAGAAAGTTAATTTCTATTCCTTTAACCTCACCACTGACCTTACGGTGTTACCATGACATTGATAAAAACAGAGCTTACCTGCAGCCATGTTGGGTAGAATATTACTCGACTCTAAATTCATGAGAAATGCCCAGTCTTCGTAGAAAATATGGCGATTAGGGCTGTTAATCAAGAGGGACATATACCTCTCTAGAGATCTTTCATTAATAGCTGCACGTATCCAAGCTCTAGCTCGACCTCGATCTGTCCAAATCTGGCGCAGCATTTCATATCGTTCACGCTCATGGTGCGTTAGTAATTCTTGGATACAATCCCACAGGGTGTACTGCTCTGAGTTACCCAAAACTAAATCTGTCACCTGCCTGAAAAGACATGTAGTGGTGATTAAGTAGCAATATCACAGAAAAAAAAAAAAAAATTGAAATAGGATTGCTATGGTAGTTATTAACAAACCTTATCGCAGAACTTTTCTTTTCAAGGTTTTTATATTTCAGACCGTGACATAAAACCTGGTCCAAAACTGTACATAAGGCTTTCACATGAACGTCAAGCTCTGTCGCCAACAGGCTTCGACCGCCAAATTTTGTTTGACAGTTTTTGACAGAGGAAAGTAAAGCTGACTGCAAGTGCTGCCGCTCCATAAACTTGGAATCGTCTTTGTTCCCTTCAGATTCCATTAGAATAAAGAGATGTTTACCTTCTTTGACTTTTTATTTCATAGCAGAACAAATGATAATAGAGAGATACATGATAAGAGGCGATTCATTATCAAAACCGCAAGAGATTGTTGAAGCAAGCATGTTAAACTGTGCTTGCTATATTGCTTCTTCTAGTGCCCATCCTTAATTGATCACTTTAATTGCAAAAATTTCAAATCATAACTCGAGGCGCATTCTAAGAACTGATTTGAGTTTGAATGACGTAACCTCCTCGCCGTGTTACAAGGAAAATAAACTGATAACTGGCACCTTTCCACTTTACACCAAAGAGTGCGTGTTTTCCGGTCTGTATCTTTCTTCACAGCCTTGCTAAGTACTTATTTATCCTATATATCTGTTGATTAAGTACACTATTAAAAATACATTAATAAATAAAAATTTGACTTTGAAATCTTATAAACCAGCTCTTAGTAATTATTAAATACTACTGTAGATCTGATTCTATTTCCCCCCTACAATTACAAATCGTTAGTTTTGAGTCAAATACTTTGGCAAGGATTTTAATAAACTTTCACTTTTATTATAATCGGATATTATATACTAGATTTAATTTTGAAAGCTGTACGGAGACACAAGACAGGATTTAAGTGAAGTTATACCCTTTAGGCATTCAAATTTCTACAAGGGATTGGTTGTGTATATTTTCAAATAATAAATTTATTGGGAAATTTGCATTCACTGTTTCTGAGATTTATATAAATTATTGGAAGAAGTACACTAACTACAGTTCCAAGATGTCAAGACATGAGAAGTCATCGTTCCACATAATATTCTTCTTTTGCGTTGCATTCATTGCAAGGATCATTCTCTTTTAAAATCTAGCTTCATCATCATTGCTATTAAAGAATATTTTTAATACTTCAAAAAGGTAATTTTACTTTTTTTGATGGCGTGAATATTGTGGACTGGCTACACTGACATATGTATTGGCGCTCAACACTGTTTGTAGGCATCTCCTTAATTTCTTTAATTTTTCTTTTTACCTTTGTTTTGATAAGTGAAGTTCAATTCTCTTATGAAAGTCACTTCATCAATCCACGGAAAGCAGGTCCCATTCATAAAATGTGAGTGTAGATACCGACAGATACAGAAAATTTCAGGCATTTAGTTACCAAAACGATCTCAACTTCTCAAAAAATGGAAAGCAGTTTTAAGACAAATTCACAAAGTTATGACCATGAAAGAACTCAGATTAGGTAGTATTTCTAAATCATTAATATATTGAAAAAATAAACTGTGATTAATTTTAATTTGAGGATTATGTGTCTTATTGACACTAACCCATAAATTTCTAATGGTCCTTATTTTGTTCGATAATTAATTAATCAAATGATTCATTTCTTCTTTAAAAACTGTTATTACTAGAGCAGTTTTGTTATTGTTATCATTAAACAAAAGGTTCGACGAGGTAGTTTTTACAATAAGTTACAAATAGTATTCACGATTTTTTTTTCTATTATTAAATTATAGCGAGACGATCGGAGATTGAGTTTGGGGTGTCCCCGGGGGGGGGGGGTTCGTTTCCCCTATTTTCGCACCAGATCACCAGGATAATCCTCGAGAAAGACATAGGAGTTCTGTATGGGCAGAATTTGTATATGTTGTATCAATCTGGTATGAGTGAGAACTGTTCATATTTAGTGAGTGGAATTGCGTAGAACGTTTGAATGAGTTCTCAAATAACAATTATTAATGCTGGATAAACAACTAAAGTTGAACTAATTGACTGTCGTGTTTGAAATTAGAACCTTTTCCTTCTTGTTTGGCAATAAATTGCACCTTGTTTGAAATAGATATTCGTTCCAAAATAGCGTCAGCAAACATTTCTATGATATATTTTGTACTGGTCTAAAATGTATATTGAACTCAGTAATAGGTTTCCATAAAACAAATATGTCTCCGTTACATCGCAGTAGAGGAATTGATGTTGCAACACAATGATTCACAAAACAGATATTATATCATTCAGCGTGATTAGTTTTATTTATCAGTATACAGTAAATTCAGAATGGCATACATCTAATTTAAATTAATAACATAATTTAAGCATTTTTTTTTTTTATTTTTACTATCACATTAAACAAACAGTTCACCATCGTTAATTAGCAGTTCTTAAAGAAAAATCACATCACTTGATAGAAAACCTATAGTAAGTAACTTGATTTCTTCTTGAGTCAAGGACGAAAGACACTACTTAATTATAGGTCTACCCCAGGGAATCTGAGATCTGTACCAGACAAATTTTTTTTGATCCAATCCTTCGCAACATTGTTGATTTTATCTGAGAATTCAGTATTTCCGCCGACTTTCCCTGAAAAACAAAAATAAATCAGAGGACATTTTTGTTAATATTTTAGTACAATAAACCGTCACGAAAAGACTACGCCTGTTAATTTACAAACACCAATATTTACTACGAGTATATAGTAATCAAATTCTGTATTTATTAAATTAAAAAACTTCATTATTGCAGAGCCCTAAAAGATAGGTTCTACTTTCAGGCAAGTATGAACCCATCGTCTGTCTGTGAGTTCTGTGATAGCGACCGTATAAATTGTCCCATCGATCTGAAATTTTAAAGGTGTATTCAACGACATCTTGGATCAATATGGAGTACTCCGAAACAGTTTGTTTTCTAAGTCTAACAATTAAAAAAAAAAAAAAGTAAGCATCCGATTCGCTGCCTTAGACGTTTTCTACAATCAAAGTTGATTCTAATTTTTCTTTTTAAGTTGTGATTTCATAAGCCCCGCTGGTGGGGGTTTAATCAGAGGCGGTAATGAAATATAATATAAAATGAATTATAAATAATAAAGTTTTGAAAGCCCGCTATAGATTTCGAGTATTAACGTCACCCGAGCTGGTTTAAGTCAGTATTTTAATACTGAAATTATTTCTATTCATTTTTATTTTAGTTAAAGAATTCTCAGTGACCAGTACAGTTTAAAAAAATAAAAACAAAATAACTCACGGGTAATTGCCTGCTTATCTCCCGCTTTTTATTACTTTACTTTTTATGTCCTTTATATGGGTGGGCAAAAATTAAAAATGATAATTTTAGTTTATAGTGAGACAGCGGTCTTATGTGACATTTGCAATGTTATGTGTCTACCCCGGCATATGAATTAAATATATAAAATAATATTAGGGGATAGGAAATTGCGAGGTGAAAACGGGCAAAGGCGCAGATGAGTCCCTTACCGACCGTCATAAATATGGGTTTGAGTGACAAGCCTAGAGTGAAGGCAGAAATACACACCCTAAGCTCAGTTATAAGGAGGTGTTTATTATAGTAGAAAGATACTTTTTTACATGTCACAAATACATGAAAAGATTAGCCGCACCTTGGCTTGTTGAGACAGAAAGTGGGGAAGCGCTATGTTTGAATAGGAACGGGGGTAACATGATGAGCTCACTACATATTTGGGACCGGATCCCAATTCTTTGGTGGCCGAGCTCGAGACAGATTTACTTGTCTCTGGTTCGACTCTCGAGGTTGTATCGCCGGTCGGCGCGGAGTCACTGTAAATATAGAATAAGATAGGAAGGATGTAGTTAGGATATAAGTATAGTTGTTATGGGGGAAGAGGATGCACACCCCTTGTATATATAGATTAAGGTTTTAGGTATAAGCATATTGTAAATAGTAAATAAGGTGAATTGTAAATAGGTTAGGTTAGCTGTAGTTTTACTATTATAAATTTAATTTAATATATATATATATATATATATATATATATATATAGCTTGTAAGGAAAATTTACATAGTAGTTATTAAGGTCAAAGAGTGTTTTTGTTGAATTTTTCTTTTTTCCTTTGTATTTTATTTTTATTGTGTGTTTGTGTTTTGTTTTGAATAAAGGAGAAAAACAGAATAAAGCAAGGTGCGCTGACCGGTGCAACAATCCCATTGCATCGGAATACCCGCACCACAGGCGACGTAACCCCATGAGCTCCCTTCACGTGCTTGTGGGTAAACCCCGTTTGAGGTTCACCACAGGAAAGGGGAAAAAAGGTTCGACTCTCGAGAGGAGATCTTAGACGGAAGACTTGTGAATAGTTAAGAATAGAATAGAAGAATAGTTAAATGGAAACCTTTTAAATATAAATATATTAATTATTCATCTTGAGCTTATCGGGGTGAACCAATATATATGTATTCGTAGAAAAATACATTCTGTACGCGTCTCAATACATTTTATGTATTTGGATACTGTTTGATATATTACATAAAAGAATATCCTGTAAGTACCCCGATTACAGTTAAATCCCGTTCGACGAACGTAGCTTCGTCTATAAAACATTATTAAGTTTCATTACTAAGTTTGCTGACTTTAAAATCTAGACTTGCTGATTAACAATATGATGACAATGATTTTTTTGTTTTTTTTTCTTAATCTATAATTACAAGAATTCATTAGCATTGTGTCAGCAGCTTATAAGTAACCAACCTTTTTAAAAATCATAAAGATGCAGTTATTAATCAATTACTTGTAATTAAAAGATAATTATTCTCATACAGCATATAAAATTAAAGATCATGCCATCATGATTAATAATATGCCATATATACTGGGGTTTAAGTGGCATATAATTAAAAAAAGCCTCTGATTCTGTCTATAAAATCGTTTTCGTAACCGGAACGTAATTTTTAGTCAGACAAGAATTTACTTTGTGACTTTGTCTATTTTAATGCATGACTCGGAATTTATTAATGAATAGACTTTTGTTGATACTTCTAACAATATTGGCGTTTCTCGTAATACCGGAGCAGCGGTTAGGAGGTTTCCTAGGCTTCCAGGCTAGTGGTCCGGAATAATGAGAATATAGCAAAAAATATAATCATCCGTAATTATAATGTACCAATAATTAAAACTGACCTCTTCTGAAGAAGCCTTGCTCTTCTGAGTTTATTGCACCCTTTACCGGAATGTTCTCATGGACCGCTACAACTTTTCGAAAATTTTCGATGTTCAAGTGTGCGCACAATCTCTCGATGTCGTTTTCGCTCAGGCTCTTTCCTAGGAATTGTGCTGTATTTTTAATAGTATCTGCCATATTCTGTAAAAAAAAAACAGCATCAGTACAGTTGAAAATAAATTTCTTTTGGCTAAAATAAATAAACAATTCTAAACAATACTCACGTTTACGAGATCTTCGTAAAATAGGAATAAGACGTTTTTCTTGTTTCTGGCTTCCCACCCTTCTTTGACATGTTCCCAATATGGCGAAAAGACCACTGTAAACAATAATCTTTATAATTTTATTCTGCATCGCAATCGTCTATTTGTTTCTTTAGTTTTCTAACCTCGTTTGCGTAGTTGAGCAAGGAGTTAGAACACAAACTTTAATGAATTAAATAAGCAAAAACTATCTGTTATAATAACTAACATAATGTTTTATAGGCGCAGGCCACAGAGCATTTGTCAAAATTAATGAAAAGTCTATGAAAACCCGTGATTTTGTTTCCTAACCTTCAAAAAGGCTTCATTTATCACAAATATTAAAATCGGCATGGAACATATTTAATATGCGATTTTTTTATTAGTCTGATATTTACTACCACAATAATATAAAAGATATCCAGAGAGACGAAAGACAAGTCTTCCGATCCTGTTTGAATTAGAGCCTTTCTGTTCCGGCAAAAGTTAAAAAAAACAAAAAACACAACTTAACTGCCCGACAAAAAAAGGTCGTTCTTCATCAAAAAAAATGTTTGAATAGAAGTTACATGTTTTCTATTTAGCTTTGTTTACCTTATGTAACCCTTTATGTTATTGGGTAAACAAGAACTAAAACTGTTATCTTCAGTCGCGATCGTGTAACTGACCTCTAAAAATTTAGATAAAGGTTTTATTTTTATTAAAAAAATTGTTTTGGCGGATGAGCAAGTAGCTTGTGAATGCTCCTTCAGTTGAAGATGGTCGAAGCTAAAGATGTGCTGCCCGTGCATTGGGTTCACCTGAAACTACTGGCCGGAGAGCGCGTTAGCGTGAGACAGGTTTGTCGGCCGGGAATGGCAGAGCCAAGAGATGACCGGTTTATTGTACTGCGCACGCTTCGGGATCGGTTTTCAACTGCTGCTGTTTAGCACTTTTTTCATACAACTAGAGGAGTAGAAATATGTGAAAAAACTGTTGGAAGATGACTTGGAGAAGTGAATTTAAACCCCAGCATGAGGGCCATTGTTGACCAGAGAACAGCTCGTTTGGATTTGCTCGGGAACACCTCATGTGGACTGAAATCGAATGAAGCAACAACGTGCTGTTTTCAGACGAGTCGTGCTTCTCTCTTTGCATACTGAAGGCCTTGTGAGCTCTACGTTGAGTGTGATGTTACTGGGAGAGCTCAATTCGGAGATCACTGAACCATGTGTGGGGTGAAATTTCTTCGACGGCAAACACAGAGCTCCACGTATCCCTCAGGCCTTCTATAAATGCCCCTTTGTATGTGAGGGAAATTATCCAGGAGTACGTGATCCATTTATTGGCGAAAATTTCATTTCCATGCAGGATAAGGCGCAACCACACGTGACAAAGTTGTTTTGGAATACTTCAATGATGTGGGTATACGGTCTGTGAGGTAGCCAGCTTGTAGCACGGATTTAAATTCTATAGATCACATGTAGGACGAACTTCCCAGACGTGTAAGAGTGCAGGACAACTCCCCCCCCCCCCTTAACTAACATGAGTTAAATACTTCTTTAGTAGATACGTGGGAGGATCAAGAGATTAAGCAAGACCTGTTGACTTAAGGCTGTGATTTGTGATCGAAGCCAGAGCAGGAATTATCCCGTACTAAAACATAATTTATTAATAAGAAGAATCTTTTATCTCGTGGGCAGAAATTTCTATATAATTTGTTTAAAATAAATTTTTTGAAAATTTACGGGATTTTCCTTTATGTTTATAGCCCTTTATCACGTTTATTGAAAGACAGAATAATTTTATTAGGAAGCAAATGTTTGAATTTTTCTAAGTGCTCCACTTTTCTATGAAAAATTGAAACAAAAATGGGAGAGCCAGTTACCCTGTTTTGGTGGAAAAAAAATTCAATAGCACATGATCCATGGAAAACTATCAAAACACATTTTTTTAATCATCTAACAATGCTCCAACAAATATTATGCGTTATTAATCAAGACGTCAAGAGTTTCGAATTTGATACTCTGCACGATACGAAAAGAAAATAGTACTCTTATTATTTTTTTTTTTTTTTCATTTGGTTGCTTTTATTTTTATTATTCCCGAAGATCAAATAAAAAATTCTTTGATAACAGTTTTATTGACGTTGCGTCATTGTAGTTTTATCTAACAAATAATTATATAATTAATAATATTATTATTAATCACGGACATTAAGATCTTTAATTTGATAGCTTACTTATATGATATGATATTAATTTTTTGTATTACCAACTGACAATTATTACTTATAGGATTACTTTTTTTTTTTTTGTCTTCTCAATATTAAATTGGCCCTCTTTTTTTTTTTTTTTTTTTTTTTTGGTTTCTGATTAAAGAACTGTTTTTTTTTATAGATGTAAAAAACGACAGGAACATCCGAAAAATGAATCTGGCACACTTTACGCTAAATAGATCCTTTAACAAGTGCAACTATAAAATATTTTTTCGTAATTTGCGTTCTAATGATTATTATTTCTTTGACATTACGACATTACCAAATCTTCCAGCATTTCATAGAATTTCAGTCAGGATAAAATTGGCCGTCCACCTACATACCCGAACCCAGGACCTTCGTATCCTAAAGGTAAGAAGTCAGCAACTATGTCTTTCGAGAGAGCCCTATTATAGCGTCGCAAAGACAATAACAGTTCGGAGATAAGTGATATTTCGTAAACAAACTGTTTTGTTTTTATTTCTCTGCGAATTATAATATTTAGTGATTTAACAGAACTCGGTTGAGTAGATTGAGCTTCGCCAACAGTGCTGTAAGTCGCAGTTGACACGGAGATATTGAAAGCCTTGAACAGCAGCCGATGCGCACCCAGCTGCAATTATGATGCAACAGCTAAATTTAACACGAAATAAAAACAATACCGGCTAAAAAAAAAGTCACTTGGGGACAATTATGGGGACTACTTCATGTGAGCCTCAGGGTCCCAACTTACCCAAGGCAGCGCCTCTAAAGCCCTTGGTGGGCACGAGAAGGACGGGCACGCTACCAGCTCATTCTTGCTAACCTTCACTCGTCTAGCCCGCGTAATACTGACCACATCACTTCCCTATACGCATAACCGTCGATGAAGAAACATTACTACCTCGTCTAGAACTGGCCAGGTAGTTACAAGCACGTGCTTAGCTGTTTATTTTCAGTATTACTCTATTGCGCAGTCTCAATCTGATATAATGAGCTTTAAGTGAAAAATTATCCGCTCTCTGTCTGGGGTTTTGAATCCAGGTACGTCATATCCTTAAATGGCTACACTGATCTAGTACGTTTAACCCTTAGCAAATCCTGTATGTTTCTTACTTTAACTTAAAACAGACTAGAAATTTACCTAATATGGCTGTAGCAACCGCTAGATAAACCACCCTATACTCTATTGTATATGTATTGTAAATTGGTTATAATATGTTGTAAACTAATTTAAACAAATGTAAATAACATTACCAAACCATAAGTTATACCAGTGTAAATATTGTAAACAATGAAAGACGTAGCTGCAAAAAACCAGTCACAGGCCCTTGAAGGCAGAGTCAGGTAGCGGGTAGGAGGCTGGGTGGGTCCTGGTCTAGAACAGGCAAGCGTCACCGCAACCCTGCGGTTTGGTTGGTCAGAATAAAACCCCAGATCATTGGTTACTGGGGGCTATATATACCCCCTAGTTTTGGCTCTCTGGCTGGAACCTGTAGCTGCACTGCTGATGTTTCAAGATTTGGCCATCTCATTTATGAAAACCTCTACATCTCTCTTCCGAACCTCGCTATGTTTCAGTCCGGCCTTGTCAGACCCCACACTCTCCTAGTGGGATTCTCTGCCTTCGACACGCTAAAACTTTTTTTTTTTTTTTTTTTTTACCCCTTCCTGGGCTTTCGCCCACACGGGGATGACACACTAAAACTAGCACCTCCTTGGGAGAGACCTCTCCTTCGTGGACAACGGTTGCCGTGGCCCTACAAACTTTACCTAGAGACACTGACAATCTCCCACGGCAATCCAGTCTGCCTTTCTCACGTTCACACTCGCCTTTGGGATCCGGACGGTTTTCGCCTACCCTTAGATACCGGGTGTGAATTCGTAGTCACTCCAAGACCACATAAACTACCTACAATACCTACCCTATACCTCTTCTCCTGAACATAGTGCATTGTCGGGGCACATACCTATCAAATATGGAGTCAGATAGTACGGTAGTAAGACCCGTCATGAAGCAATTGTCCAGGTCATAGCCTAATTAACCCTCACTTCGTCACTAGGGCTAGGGTAACTAGGCACCCCCCTCGTGACGATCCGACAATGGCCTTATAACTAGTAACAATATTTAATGTAATACTAATGTTATTAAAAACTATGTATATTTTTGATTCTCCGACCGAATTTATAATTTTTTTTTGTTCGATATATCGAGTTTAGTAAGCACAAGTGGAAGGAAATTAAATGGAAAATACTCGTCGGAAATGTAATGTATACATTTCTCAATTTATGAGCTCTGTGTTTTATTGTTTTCGAGATATGCACAAACCACGTGCCGCCGAGGCTGCGACAAACTGTTTTCTCCAACCTCCACTACAAGGGTTCAAACCACGATGTATCTGTTATCAAGTGATAAGCAATTTCTGTCATTATTAAAGGGGCTATTAAGGAATCAATTGAGTTAAATTGATATTATATTGAATTTTTAAAATATTTCGCTTAATAATAAATACCCTGGCAGTAGTGGTTAAGTAACGTTTATTTGTTTGTACGAGATAAACTCAGGAATTGCTGAACGCATTTTAAAAACTGATATCTTCCTTAAACTTTCAGTTAACATACAGTATATGCATCTTCACGCTAATTATTTTACTGGTTGTGTACTGAACTTAAACTTTAAGATGGGCGGAATGGAAGCAGTCTTAAATTAAGAATTAATACATCATGAACAAAAAAAAAAGGTAGTAAGAAATAAAGTCCTGAAACATAATGAGTGAATTGGTCATCAAATCGTTCATTTTAAATTAAAGTAAACCATCAATCTACTATCGTAGCTCGTGGATCTTTCAAATTAATAAATGGACGAAAATTATCTTTTGGTCTCTTGGATGAGCCGTCCGAGTAGCGATTCGTTCATTTCAGACCTGGTACGAAATGACGGAGTACAGCAGTAGCTCCCAACCCAAGTCGGCTCATCTCGATCTAGTAAATAATAAAAGAGCCAAAACCCAATACTAATTGAGTGACTAAGTGATCAAATCGTTCATTTATAAAATGAACGGATCTTTCAAATTCGTTCATGTTAAGGGCAAGTGCTGTCAACTGAGAGGTCGTTCATTTCCTCCCAGTTGGTCCCAAATTGCCGAGTACTCACATAAATCCTTTTGGAAGTAGCTCCAGTACTTCTCGAAGGTGCCCTGGTAGTCGTGTACCCTGAGGAGCCTGTTGTGGTGGTAGTAGCTCACTGCTACGTCTTTGGGGTTCCTGGCTACGTAGATGAGCTTGCAGACGTCCCCTACTCCGACCGGAAGTAGAGACGGAGGCAGGTGGGTCTTGATGTGCCTCGGCGGGGTCAGTTCCATCTCGTAGACCGGCTTCCGCCAGAAGGCCAGCGTCTCGTTCACTTTTGGGTCGTTGTTGTTCATCTCTCGCAACTCCTCGTGGAGCTTTTCAGTGTGGAGGATTGCAAATCTAAAACAGGCACGATAAGGAATAAATCTTATTTCAAAAATATTATATGTATATTAAGTAAGTTCTTTATTTGTAAAATTACAACTGTCAAATGCGAACGATAATATCCGAAGAAAAAATTGAGTTTGGACTTAAAATACTTAAAAAATTTTGCCAGTGTATGGTTAAGAAGGCCTGCATGGAAATGAGGCAGCTCTTTGGTTCAAACACGTGAATGATCATGAATGCCCTGAGAGGGTAAGCAAAACGTTTCTTATGTGACCACACGAGGATTAGCGGTTACAAAATGGACTATTCTATATCGATATAATATATACACATAATATAATATATGATCACGAGACTACACTACGGATCATTTTCTCATAATGTATAACTGTCAATTCACATATTGAATATCAGCAGATCCATTATCTTAGAAGAAATGAACCGATAATTCATTTGGGATTCATTGCGTAATGTATAATGCATGGTTCAATTATCAGCCGATCGTTACTAGTCGTTCAATGAAATGAGCAATTGGCTCACTTGCAGTGACCGGTTCATCGACGAGAACGAACAGTGCCTTACTTCAAATTTCCACTTAACCACTTGAACCCAATTTATTAAGTGACCCGCTCTGCCTGCCCTTTGGACCCGAATTATCACAAATAATATATCAAACAAATCGTAAATTATTATTACTAATAAAATAGATTATGTCATACTCGAAGAACGGGAATCGTTTATCCATGGTGATTTTTCCGGCTGCTTCGAAGTCCAGATTATTGTTGATGAGCCATACCAGTTCTTGGCACAACGTCGTACCTGCGAACAATACACCATTATTATTATATATTATGAATTAATGAGTGACAGATAAAAACGAGATGAGGTTCATTTTCCACTTCGTCGGGTTAAGGTGACTATGTGTGATATCCGACGTTTCTAAATAATAACTAAATAATTTTTAGATATATCTACTAAGCATCTTTGACGAAATTGCTTTATTTTATTTGCTTAAGTTTTTATCTCACCTTTCAGAAAAACATTCCAAGAGGTAAAATATTATTCAAAAAGATGAAATGAAAATCATTTTGGGCTAGCAGTTTCTATAAGCTTCTCCCTAAAGATGTAGGCTGTTCTTGGTACCAACGGTTTACGTGAATGACAAAGGAAATGTCAATTATTAAAAAAAGTTACGAATCAATGTTCGTCGTCTTCAATATGTTTCTTTAGCCTAAATCTGCAAGCTAACAAACAATGTATACTACAGCTTAATATCAACCGGATATATAATGAAACTAAGAAATGTTTAGATAAATTAAAGAATACTTTTAAACTGGACTTAATAATAAGCAGGTCTACGAACGAGTACTGTATATGCCCATGGCCACTGCCACCTGTATAAACATGAGAAATTTGAACTTTTTATTGAATTAAATTATTTTTATCGTTAACTACCTATTGAAACTAAATAAATATTAACATATTACCATTGATAAAAAAAAATCGTTCCAGTTTTGGTATCACCCCCGGGTATAATGTGTAGGTGTGTTTGTGTAGTATAGTACATATATACACTGCGTGGAGTACAGTAACTATATATATTTAATTCTAATAGATATAATAAATATAAATAATTATTTCTATCACATAAATCGATAATAACTTCTAGTTCCATACTAATGATTAGGCCAGGTGAACAGCTGCTTGGCTTCCTTAATCCTCAGTTGCAGGTCACGGCCTGTGGAGATAGGTTGGGGGTTGGTTCTTCTGTAGTTGTCCTCTTGTGGTAAATGTGTAACTACAGTTTTTTACTTATTGTTTTGATATTCCAATGCTCATCGGTGAAGATAGTACATAACGAAAATGGATCTTTATATAAGTTTGATTTGCGATCAGGTATTTCGATTCACGTTGATCAGCATAGTATAAAACGAAAATGTGTTTACTTGCTTTATAATAATGTTGACATGGTAATTAGGTATTTTAATCTGTGAGGCAGGAAGTCTGGTGATGGGCCAGGAAATGCTCAGGGTCAAGTGGGGTGTGTCTTGTCTTAGAGGTACTGTGGTTGGTATGGGACGTGTCATCCTCAGGCCGCATCGAAATTAGGTGGTGACATCACACAGATCGAGGAGCTGGCAGAGAAAGCTTAGCATGGGCAAAGACCAAAGGAAGAAAGCTTCGAGGCAAGACAAGAGAAACTTGAGGGGAAAGAATCTGAGAACAGTTCTATCGCAGGAGAATGGAGTGACCCAGACGAAAGTAGTTGTCGCAGGGTAGAGTGTTATGGTTTAAGGTTTATAAGGTAAGGCGCCATCTTACATAGTTTTGACCACAATACTCTATCATGTGAGGCACCTTTGTCTGAGTTGCTCCAGTCTTTTGTTTAGAGCCGCTCTTAGATTCTTTGCCCTCAAGTTTCTCTTGACTTACCTCACTGTTTTTTTCCTTTGGGGTTTGTTTTTACAAGGCACTTTCTGTCAGTTTTTCGATCCGTGTGATATTGGCATGTAGTTTTGAGGCGATTTAGGGACGGCATGGGCTCATCTCAGTTACATTATTTTCAACACATGACACGCATGAGTATTTTTAGCTCTGAACTTTATTTTTATCCTCACAGCAATAGAGGGATTTAATCAGAAGATTTGCTGTCCAGCCATGCCTTGACTGGACTGGGCTGGTGTGGTTTAGTCTAGTCTTGTTTCATCTCATGCTGACTAGTCGTTCTAGTCTGGTGTTCTTAGGTTTGTCAGTAATAAAGGAGTTCATTCATATTTGTTTTCCAGGTCTGGCATGGTCTTTTCTCCTCTGTTTCGGACTTGTCTTCTCTGGGCTGACAGTAATAAAGGGGTTCAATTAAGGATATTTGTTGTAAAGGCAGGTCTGGTCCATTGCTTAAGTTAGGCTCTTGCTGTCATCCTTTCGGAACAGAGGTAAAAGAATCGCAGTTGCGTGTATCCCAACAAAATTTTGATTCATTTAAAATGATCTACTTTGCATCCTTAAGCATCGGTGTGTTTCATGAGCCAGGCGAAGCGCCTTGGCCTCAACTTTTCTAAATTAATAAGTTTCATTTGAAATGGAGACCACTGGCATGGGATAACCCAAAGGAACATCGGGGAGCAGTGGAGGGGAAAAACTCCAAATGAAGACTTCCGCCCTGCTAGGAGGGAAAATAGATCGTGTCCACGGAGGAAAGTGGTATAAGACGAGCAGCAGTTATCTCGGAGAAACTACTCATCAAGAAAACACCGGTGAACGGAGATGAAATGGAGTATAAGCTTTATAAGGTAAGGCGCCATCTTACATAGTTTTGACCACAATACTCTATCATGGGAGGAACCTTTGTCTGAGTTGCTCCAGTCTTTTGTTTAGAGCCGCTCTTAGATTCTTTGTCCTCAAGTTTCTCTTGACTTACCTTACTGTTTTTGTTGTTGTTTTTTTACATGTATAATAATGTTCGTTGTTTGCATTAATTGTTTCTGCAATAAGGTTAGCAGTTGGTGGGAAGCTTTGTATGCGAGAAGTTTTTTATAGGCATTTTTTATTTATATTGGTGTTTGTTATTGTTTTGATTTACGCGGTTATGAATGTGTGATCCTGCACAAAGGATTAAATAGGTTTTCGTTAATTTTTTTTTTTTTTTTTTTTTTTTCAAAACAAGAAACCCTTATTTTCTCATCTGTCTGTTCTGATAATATTAAGTCCCCTGCATCACCTATAAACATGAAGTTTTACTCCGAGATTTCATGTGAATATCCGATGTCATGAAAAATAGTTTCATAATTAATTGATTACAATACAAATACAACAAATAAATATTCTCTTATCATATTGAGTAGGTCATGAATTACTGATCCCGTTGCGCTGACTATGTCTTGTTTGTATTTTTTAACCCCGGCTGATGAAAATCTTCATCACCGTAAATACATTATTGAACTGCTGAATAAAGAAAATATGTATAAAACATTATATTATTGTTACTATACTTCCTCCTGATTTTGACTTTTTTTTTAGACACCTCAAAAGTATATACATCAGTTGAACTCACCAGATCTTGGAAAGGTGAGTATCCATACGTCGTCAGGCCTGAGCTTGAAGTCGTAGAAGCCCTCTGCGTGCTGCCTGAACGAGTCCGGAAGGAGCCACTTCTTCGGACCGACCTGGACGAAGCCTGTCCTCTCTCCACGGAAGTCCTCCATCAGCTCTTTGTTGGTGCTATCTTCCACCGGCACTATCTCGTATGGGAACATATCCACTCCTTCCTAAGACCTGCAAATGGACTGCAACGGTTATTATGTTTTCTTTTTAAAGACGTATTACCACAAAGAACAGGAAGGCATTAAGTTCTTATTAAAGGACCATCAAGCGAAAGATGCATTTATCGTCTTCCTAGCAATTTAAACCAAGGACTTCCATGTCATGTTAAATATTAGGTTAACCAGGAACTCATCTGATATACACTATGAACTATGTGGCTCTCATATATATTAAAATAAACTTGGTTCAATTATTTGTTCCATCTGAAATTATGTATTGGCATGCATTATATTTAAATTGCCTGACGTTTAATATATTGTTGATTAGATTGTTGGCTCAAATAGACCAGACACAACACTTTGTGTGTGGTGTTTATAGGTATACGTAATATTGGAAATATTTTTTTGTACATATATTTCTAAAATTTAGAAGTGTTACTTATTTCGAACACAGATGAATCTTTATAATTGAGTCATTCATATAATTTCAATTGACATCGTTGAATCTTGATTGCTTAACAAATAAATTATTTCAAATATATATTAAGGTTTAGGTTTTACTGAATTAAACTCTCACACTCAACAATACTTAACACGATTCGGTCATAATTCTACAACGTTTTGACAAAGGTGAGCCCCATCACCTAGTCCCGTCTTTTGTTTGTGTAATTTGAATTATAAAACGATAATTGTTTGTTTTCCTACCCTCCTTACAATGCATATGTTATGCAGAAAAATGATTGCCATTCATTACCAATGTAAAATATTCTCCATACTTCGTTTTTAAAAATGCTTAAAAGAAGGGAAAAAAAAAGTTTTGACTGGTTACAGCACCTAAAAACCCAGTTTTTAACCGCATAGATGGAAATATACTGTAGGGGTAAATTTTGTTTGTTAGATAAAAGTTAGTTTTAAGTCTATGATTCATAAGGTGAGCCCCATCACTTTTAAACTTGTTTAGGCAATGAATGTATAATTTACATATAAAAATCAAAAAAATGGCAACGTAAAATTATTAAAAATTGAATAAAATGTAGGCAAGCTACATGGCATATTGTAAACAGATTTATTTATGTAGTCTTTATATTAGACATAAAGACAATATATTAAACGTTTTAAGACGTGTGCCATATTTATTATCAACAATAAAACAAGCTTCAAAATATCTAACCCACCATTTATATTGCCCTTTATTTTATTAAACTTTTGCCTTATGAGTTCTCCTATATTTATAGAAAATAATAGTTATTTATAAGTACTAAGACTTACCAAAATATGTCCGCCTGACGTGAGAGATCGTTAAACTCTAACTAACCCGCCGAAGTGCATCCATTAGGTCCGCGCTGCCGAACAATGACAACAATTAAATGAGACAGACTTGATAACAGGTCACTAACCTCTCTCTAACTGTTGCAATGTAGAACAACTAAATTATTCTGATATGTACATCACTTTAATTATAGGTCGAAACAACAAACAAATAACGTTAATTATTGATCTTAGGTGAACGGATAAAAAAACTACTAGATCTCGTGAAGACAAAGATCAACGATCTACGTTTGTAGAGAGAGGTGATATAAACTGTCGAATGAATTCATGACTTTCACCATTACCTAGAACAACTTTCTCTTGATATTGCAAATATTCTATCCTGACCAATGTTATCTTAATGGTAAACAGCAACAGTGTTGCCATCAACTCATCCGCAGTTTTCACCGAGACATATTAAATATGCAGTGTTGCCAATTGAGATAATAATTAAAATTTGATTCAATACAATCGAATACGTTAACTATAGCATATCGATCCCACCCTTGCATAAGCAACGCAATTCAAAAAACATTCATGGTTATAGAATAACATAGTTATAATATAAAAGTAATTGGTTTAGAATTCGTTAACATAAGTAAACAGCAGTTAAAGAACTTGTTATATCTATATTTTTAATAAATTCATTTTTAATATGACAACTTCATCCCTACTATATGACTCGAAACCAATTAGATCTGGCAAAAACTGGTTTCAAGTATGTTTGTTCTGATTTTTTCTGCATATCCCCTCGTTATTATAAATTATTGAAATCAGTATAGTTTTTTTTTTTTTTTCCCTTAGCTCTCAAAATGGAAATATAGGATGTAGGAGAAATAAAGGAAAATTATTTAGGATGATGGGTGCCTTTCACTAAGGGGGGTCCCGTCTGAAGGAAGTGTGAGAAGGATATGGAGTGTGGGATGCCTAAAAGAGGCGGGTGGATTTGGGAAGGTAGTGAGAGTCTACCTATGGTGGAGGATCAGTATAGTTTCTACATAAATGAATCTATTTACAGTAGGTCATCGTCATGTCCTGTAGCTTGGCTACATTTTATACAATTTTTAATAATTTTACAATGCAATTTGTGATTGTTACAAAAGTATAATGCATATTATACATTCATTGTTTAAACATGTTTAAAAGTGATGGAGATCACCTTATTACCTTAATTAACTAGATGTAGATTACCTTAAAACTAACTTACATCTAACAGCAACGTTCTGATTCCCATGTCGTATTTTATACTGTAAAATATTATCTAAAGTGGAATGAAATAATGGATGAAGAAAATAGCGAGAACTTTTTAAATACTTTTTGGGAAACAATTTTTTGGTATTTTTAGTACCTATAAAAAGATGTAAATAGTTAAAATATCAACCAACAAAATCTATTAAAATTCACTTCAAAAGATGATAATAATAAATCTGTTTTTATCCTGGAGATACTGCCGTATCAGAATTAAAACAATGGGGGTTTAGGGCCTAAGATCTACTAATTCATAGGTGATATATGAAAAAATAAATATTAAAAATGGCGAATGAAGGAGAGAATACAAAAGCAAACTCTTTAAACAAAGTGCTCTTGTATACAGGTGTCAGGATTTAAAACTGTGATTTGAATATTGGGAGGGGTCCGAGCATGACGGAAGATGAAAGGAATGGAGAATGGAGTTCCAAGTGGTCGGTGATCTAATAAGGTTTTTTTTTTTTTTCCCCTAAACCCCTTTAAATTTTAATACAATGTGTAAAAAAATGATCAATATGAACAAAATAATTGACAAATTTTCTCCTCTTTCTGCTATGCGCAGATGCATTTGAAGGAGGTTGGGCTACATAAAATCAGATTGAAGTTAATAGGAAAATAACATGAATAAAAATCTAGGTGATGGGGCTCACCTTCAGTTTAACCTCTCTAATAAGGGACAATCTTTCAAACGCTTCAGTGCCGTGACCCAGGTGCTGTCAGGTCACAAGATCATGTATGAGTGCGGACAGGTTATTTTAATTGGAGGAATATATGGAGGACGCGGGAATTATAATTTAGACAAGGAAGAATGCTATATAGGAAATACTGCTAATTGGTGGGTGTAGAATCGAGAAACAGCAGCACCCCTACGAAGATAATTCGTAAAAAAAAAACAGGTCATAATCTTTTAAGTACGGCTTCATGGTCAAAACAGATGCCATCGTACACAGAGCGAACGCAAATGAAAGAAGTGTCAAGGAGTTGGTGGGTGTCAAACAGTAAAGAAAGATTATAGATGCGTTTTAACTGGAGAGACATTTTTGGAAATATGGTCGGTCTTTAACATAAAGTTTGGTCAAATCAAGCGAGAAAAAGATCAAGAAAAAAAAATTGTGATTTTTAGAAGGAGATTTAGGAGGATACCCTCTTACAGTCTTCCGTTCATTTAACATGAGCACAAATTCTGTTGAATTTATCCTGGAATTTCTCCATAGCTTGCAATAAGTTGGATGGCTCAAAGGAAAAATATATTTGTAAATCGTATATACATAATAGCGTAAGTGATAGGTTGAGTGGAGAGTTACGAAACTCAGCAGAAGAGGCTCCCTTGCCTTAGAAGGAGAGTTAGGAGGAAATACTGCGAGGAGTTAGAAATGAGAGATTGAATGCTTTCATCCAGCAATGCTTTCATGGAAGAGAACGAAGAAGGGGGTCGATGCTTTTTGTAGTGTTCTCATTGAGAGACCATGATTGGTATGATGTTATTTGGTATATGGTAGATTGAATTAAAATTTCAAAATGTTTGATGGATGAATAACATAATATATATGACACCTATACGCTGAAAATGAGTTTCCTATTATTAACTCAAAACATTTATTTTTGGTTTTTGTAATAGCTTCTATTGCCTTGTCACTAAACTAACTTGACCTCATTCATGGAGAAATGAAATCTAAAATATCTTCTAAGCTAAGAATTTAGAAGAGCTGATCTTGATTTCTGGAGAGACACTACCAGAAAATATATCAAATTATTAACAATAAATTACTTACTCATTACCGATTTTCAAAAGAGGTCTATTTAGGGGTTTTGTTAATTTTTTTTCAATACACTAAACCCTTATGTTTTACCTTTTTATCTGTCGGTGTACACCTGTTCTAGCTATAAACATGATATTTTACATGAAGGTCGATATTGGAAATATTTAAAAACTGTAAACATTTCCATAAAATATGATCAAGTGCCATTAATGAATTCGTATTAATAACAATTATATTGTTATATAATATTTTATTGTGTATCAAATTAAATATGTTGACTTCCTGATTAAACGTGAGTTTTTTTTCTCTATAAAATAACATGAGCTAAGCTAAAGGGAACACTCAAAATTTAGTAGTTCTGTTTTTATAATTGGAAGAGATTTCTGTTTTTTTAAAACTAGGGCATTCCTATTCTGAAAGTGATAAAACGTTTAGAATAGAAATTAAACGGCTTTATTGAAATGAGATACACTGTTAGAAAAACTAGTTTACTTTAATGATAGCCTAATATAAAAGCATTTTAAAACTTATCGACAATTATTTCAACACCACAGCAGTAACTAAAATAATTTGATATTGATAAATAAAGTATAGATTATTTAATTTACATAATGTTTTCAGATAACTTAGTCACCTGACATTTTAATTTTAATCGATACAATTTATCCTTATGAGATTATTTTGTTCCTAAAGCTAATTTATTCCACATATTTACTGTTTACGTAAAGGGATTTTTCACTTAGAGATATAATTAATATGAGAACCGCACAGAAATCTTTCTAAACCAACATTTATCAGTATTCATTGGCATCAAAACATTTTGGTCAAGTTAATATTCAGTTAACAACAGTCTCCACTGGCAATGAAAATAAGGATTAAAAGGACAGTTAAAATATTTAATAATTGTTAAACTATTATATTTTTTCATTTATAAATCATTTAAAATAACCGAAAAAGTTAAAAACTACTGAGGCACTCACGCACAGTAGCACCTTTTAGATGTGCAAAATTGAGAAACAAAAAACTTCATAAAATGAATGAAAATGAAACTTTCCCTTAACACGTGGTTCATATTAATGCAATAATTAATTGATTGGTTTATTAAATGCTAAGTTACTTTGTATAGCTTTACATATTTAAAATTATAACTTTGTTTTAATTGAAGCAGAGTTCTTAAAGAGTTATTTTCTGAATTTCCTATTAAAATATATTCTTAAGGGAGTAATCAATGGTGAATTTTGGTTTTATTATATTTACGAACTTTATATAAAAATAATATGGGTAAATCATTTTATAAATGCCTTATAAAAATCCAATTATTACCCGACACCAAGAATTTATTAAACTTAATGACATTATAACTGATCGAAATTATCAAAAAATGTTACCACGTAAGAAATAACAAAATGGCAAAAACAAAACAGTAATAAAAAGGCAAAAAACATGCTTTTTATAAATCCACTGCAGAAATATTTGTAGGTTATAATGCTTACCTTGCGTTAGCTGATAATATACTAGTTAATTGGCGAGCTAGTTTTTAATTTTACTGTTTGTGTTAGTCTGATGCACCGACAGATAAAATCCACTGGGTTAAGGTCAAAACAATTATAACAACCAACTGAATTGATTCCAATGATGATGCAGTGGAATTAATAATTAGCAGAATTATATAAAAAAAAAAAAATATATATTTTTTTTTTTTAAATATCAATCAATAAACATTATAATTTACAGAAGTAAGTAACAGCATTTGTATGTACATAAATTGTATTTGTTTTATGTTTAAAATAAACTTAGATGTTACTTAATTTTTTTGAACATGCATAAATAAGATGACTGATTTAGAACGTGAATGTAGTCTGTGGATTGTATTTATTTTAGATGTTTCTTTAAATAGACATTTTCAGTTGGAGGTTTCATACTTATTTCCTCAATGTAATTACAACAATGGTTTGTTAATAACTTTAAGAAATAGATTAATAATTAATCTATTAATTAAAATTAGTATATTTAGTTCATGATTATTCACTGCGTAGCTGTGCATTCTGGGTAATATATTCCGTTTGTAATTAATCATTCTTTAATGTTTAAACATTCTCTAAACCATAGGTGTGTTATATCAATACTCACTTTGTTATTTTTCTTAATTATAATAAATGTTCTTAATTTCTATAAAAGATTTTATTGTATGTTACATTTTATATTACCTTTCACCCTCCATACCTTTTACAAAGTTTCTCTGATTGATATTTGTTTCTACTATGGTATTTCTTTATATTTTATATGATTTGTCTTTTTGAATTGCCTGAAAGGGAGAGGCTCTAATTTTATAAATTTTTTTGTCTAATATTTCAGCAATTTAGGATTTCTTTTAGAGCAGTTTTCATTTATCTAGATAGTTTAATAAGTCACAAATATTAACAAGATTTTAAGAAATTTATGTTGGGTTCTCCAAGTATTTCTTGATATTAATTAATTTCACTCACTAAATCTCCATTACTTCACTTGTATTAAAAAAAAAAAAAAAATGATTGAGCTAATGCTATAATGGAAAAAAATTGTAGTTAATTTTTTAAAAACTTTCAAATAAAAAAAAAACTAAATAATTAGGATATCAATGGATCACCTATTAAAATTATTGATTGATTTTTATAATCTGGCCCGCTTAAATTTAATAATTATTTTTGAAAAATCTTACAGGGATTTGTCTCTGTTATTGCAGTGATTTTGCTCATACGAGTATGTTATAAGGTGGTCTTTGTTTAAGCAGGCATTTCAAGGGGGTATAAGTACTTTGTTTTTTGCATAAGGGAAGGATTGTTAAAAAAATTCCTAAATAAATTTCTATAAAACATCTATATTTAATGACATTATATTAATTTTTTCCTTTTGGAAATATTAATATTCTGTCTATATGTAAAAGTTTTTTCCCCAACAAATACAGATTTCAAACAGCATTGAAATAAACTTTTTAACTAACTTCTAAACTAAAACTTTAGACTTCTAAACTAACTATTAAAATTTTAAATAAAGGTTATTAATCATTTTTTTATTATAAGTATAAAAAGTAACAGTTTTTTCAAAAGTCAGTATACCTTAATAGAAACAGAACCTATTTTCTCAAAAAAAAGAATTTTTTTAAAAATAAAAGCTTAACAATTATTTTTCAGCTCTTCGTCAGTAATTTTAACTGTTTGTTTAGTTACATAAAATTTATTAAGAATATTTGATTTCTTAATACTGTCCTTAGGGTTAAACAACTTTTTTGAATTTAATTTAGTTATAAGAATTTTAAGATAAGATACGAAATAAAATAATGGTCTTCACTTGTTTGTAGTTTAAAGAATTCTTTAAACTAAGCCAAGAGCTAACATTCATTTTTATCAACACTAAAACAATAATTTCATAAATTTCAACAGCTGCAAAGGTGAAATTAGTTATTACTTACGTGAAGAAACCAGTGGCTGTTTACGCACAACTAAATTTCAAGCTCTCTTTCAAAGGTTTGCAATGTTACTCGCCACCACAAATGTCTACCGTATATTGACAGTAATGAATTATGAATTTGAATGAATTATGCAACTGTTATAATGCCATTGCTTATGCTTGCTGAAATAGCATAACAACCAGGGTTAAATTAACATATATCACTCCTCCATTATAAATATACATTATATTGTAATGTGAGAATTTGTTCTCATCTTTATACATAAATTACTATTATATAATATTTGTAAGACTGTAACCTTACAGTAACTGTGATCTTCTTTCATTATGAAGGTACTACCTAGTAAGTATACCATAATACTTTAATAATTAATAATACTGGGATCTATACCATTGCTACATTGGCAATATATATTAAAATAACTTAATTATAATAATTATTTTTACATTGTAGTAACACTTGCAAACTACCTATTGGTAACTTTAAACAAAGGGGTTACAAGGTGTGCCCCCTGTCATTGTAAGAGTTGGACCAAAGAGAGTCCTATATGTATCTAGCTCATGTTGGTAAAACACCTGACTCGATATTGGGGAGTTCCAGTGTTCAAGTTTTGTCAGTATATATATATTTTTTTACTAATAATATTAATAATACCAGAATCTATGCTACAACAAAAACTGATAATATTATTATAACCTGGTAGTAATATAAAACACTATCGACATCATATGTACTTTCATACATACGTATAATTTTAATTATGGGTAATGTAGTAAACACAAAATACCAGTGTTGGAGGGCTTGCCCTAAAGTGGAAAGCAATAAATAAAAAAATGTTTAACAGGTAACGTTTCATGACTCTTTCCATAGTTGTGTTTATTTTGTGTTCTTTCTTTCCATCTAAATACATTTTTCCTTCTGGCAATATATGAGCAGTATCTGTGCTTAATTACTGGCTAAGATGGAATCTCATTCGGCCATAAATGTGTTGTCATTAAAGTTTATTTCAGTATTTTCGCAGCTGGCAATAGAAAGAACTCCTATGTTATTATAAGTATTAGAACAAATTCAAGAAACTTAATTATTCCATAAATTTAGTTCAGATTTATTTTACATGCGTCCTTGATAGGGGAATGTAGGAATATAAAACACCAATAAACTTGTTCATCCATCCATGTGTAACCTCGCCTTTTTTGTTTTTACTAACTAATTTTTTTTACAATAATTATGAACTAAACGTTATTAAAGAATATTGAGTGATTCTTAGGGAACTCAGAGTTAGTTTCTCAATTAATTGTGAAAAAAACTATCTTTGTTCAAAAATTCCTTGTTTTAATTGTTAGTGTTAATTTATGATGGTTACGGAAAATCTCCTTTTCAATAAATAAAAATATTATTAGCTGAAACATTTAAAAAAAAAAATTATTTGGAATGCTAAATGGATCATTAAATGTGTAAGTTATATTGTTGGCTGTTATAATATTTTTGCGTTTCCGTCTGTTATTTGTGTTTTTAATCATCTTCAAGGGAAAGCTTTTTAATAAGTCATAATTTCAATACTGTTCTTTTTTTCTTTATTATATAGAAAGATACAAAATCGTTATCGGCAAACTTAGTAGTGTAGGATCGGCAGCAAACGATTGATAAAATAAATTTTTTTTTTTTATGAATGAATTTTATACTTAAAACTTGTCTATATCTCTTTTATCCTAACCATTTTATTATTATATGTATATGTAATTGCATTAATTTCATTGGCGTACATAAGAGGGGGGGGGCTAAGGCCTCCCCAGAAATGTGTTGACATTTTTTCTAATTTCGGCTTGTAACTAATTAAAATTTTAATGTACTGAATCTTTCTCAAACCTGGATCCAATGTAATCAGCCTATACAAATTTAATTCCGTAGGTAATTAATTCCACGGTATTTAATTCCAAATTGAATTTTTCCTCCGAGAATGTAATTAGAGTTAATTACTTCTTCAAAATTAAAGTTAATTGCAAAATATCGTTTTAAGAGACAAGAATGGTCTCTTATACATTAAAATAAACAAAAGATAATATCTTACAGTAATGGAATGAGTGAGAGAGTGATAATTGATTCAGAGCAAGTAGTGTAATAATTAATGATTATAAACAGAACAACAAACAATAGACATTAAAAAGAATTCTCCTTGAAGTCACTGTAAAAGGAAAGGGGCCTTGGTGGAGTCTTATCATTTCATAACAGCGTTGCATGGCATTGTGTAGTATCGGGTTAGCCAACAGGTCCACGGAACCTATGCCATTAAGACTGGAATCTGTTGGGCCCGTAGATCAGCAACAGGCTAGCCAACAGGTCCACGAAAAAAAAATGCTATTGTGAGATTACTTTCTCACTTGTAGTGCAGGTTAAATTATAACATAAAACATTTCAGTCATTATAAATTATTATTTTATATTGGTGTTATTGTTGTTTTAGGAGTCTTTTTTTTATATAAATAAAAATGACGTGAAAAGTAGTAGTCATTGGCTATACTTTATCATTATGATCACGTCTCGAGAATGTTTATCAACTTAAAAATTGAGTATCATAGAAAGTAAATGGGCTGAGCAATAAAAAAATGAAAGTTTTTCTTGCGACTTTTAAAAATAATTTTATTTTAACACAATTTTTTTTAAGTGTTCAAAGTAAGATTTGTTGCCATCACGAGGTTATCAGATTCCTTCACAATAGCACTCTTTTGGAAAGAATTTTGCAACTCTATTTTGAACCTCGTCCAGAGAATTTAAGGTTTTTCCTTGAAGATGTTGAGCCATTGGCCGGAACAGACGGTAGTCGGAAGGTGCCAAGTCCGGACTATAAACAGGGTGAAGGAGAAGCTCAATTCCGTCCAGTTCTGAAACGTTGTCTTGTTGAAACAAAACCCGATTTCTGTTTACCAATCCTGGGTAACACTGGGTTCAACATCATACATTCTTTGTAACTGATCACTACAAAGTTCTGAATCATTGGTTCGACTATCTTGAATGAATTCATCATGAACTATACGAGGGTGGTCTGAAAAGTTTCCGACCTCGACATGAAGATAGCAGCAGTCGTAAATAAAAGCTAGTGAATTTCGTTGTTCATCTGATGACAGTTACTCACCAAAGTTTCAGCCATTTTGGCCAAAGTGAAACAGTCGTATGAGTGTTTTTATGAAAAAAAAACTGTTTTTTCGGCTGGTAAAGTGATGGCGACTGTTTTCTGGGATAGTCATGGAGTAATTTTAATCGATTATCTTCAAAAAGGAAAAACCATTACAGGAGCATACTACGCATCATTACTCAACAAGCTGAAGGCAGAACTTGCGGAAAAACGGCCACATTTGCAGAAAAAGAAAATCCTGTTTCACCAAAACAACGCACCGTCTCACACCTCAGCGGTTGCCATGGCGAAAATCCATGAATTACGGTTTGAACTGCTTGACCATCCAGATCTAGCCCCAAGCGACTTCTTTTTGTTCCCTCATCTAAAAATTGCGCTCGGAGGACAGAGATTTTCGTCAAATGAAGAGGCAATCACCTTCGTGAACGATTATTTTGCAGAGAAAAACGCCGAGTACTATTTGAACGGGTTACAGAGATGGGAGCATCGCTGGGAGAAGTGTGTAGAGTTACAAGGAGAGTATGTTGAAAAATAAAAAAAATTATCTGAAAAACGTCTTGTATCTTTGTTATGTCGGAAACTTTTCAGACCACCCTCGTACTCTTAGCGACTGGCACAGCAGGCAGATTGCAGTCTAACCATTGTTTCTAGGTCTTAAGGTTTCTTCGAATATATCCACTTTTCATCGCAAGTAACAATTCTTTTAACAAAACGATGGTCATTTGGGTTTTTCAAAAGTTGTTGACAAATTTTTACTAAGCGTCGTTACTGGTCATTGGTTAACTCACAGGGAATCACTCTTGATGAGCGATTCACTTTCCCCAAACTATGCAGCCTACAATCTATGGTGGATTGTGAAACTCCAAGCTCTTGCCAATTACTAAGTACTTTTCGTTAGAACCCCAGATCTTCCTCAACGATAATAATTTTCGTCCAGAACCTTCTTCGAGGCTAATGACAACAGTTTCCAATTTCTGGACTCATCTACTCTTTATACTCTTCAGAAAGAGCATTCTCTTCTTCGAATCCCTATACTAAACTAATAATGGCGTAATTTTTCAAATACCGTAAACCATTTTTCAAATTTCAGTGTCATGTTGTTTAACCGAACGCTAAGACAAAACTGAAGGCAAAACGAGGCTATTTCGATTACATATTCATTTAGCATAATCTAGGGATTAAAATGATATCAACTGGATCAGAAAAATCAATAAATACGATCAATTGATAACAATTTGAAAATAGGTCGTTTTTTTATGACTCACCCCATTAATAATAAATAGATACAATACAATAAATGAAATGTATTAACGGGAATTGTTTTATTAACTAATTGAATGACGTGGGCTCATATACATAATTATTATTGTGAAAATGTTTCGGAATTGACTCCACCTTGCCCAAAGTCTAACAGTGACAATAAAGGAGTTTTTTATAAAGTCACAGGTTACGACCTCTTGGCCTGACGTCATCTATTACTTGAGTATAGTATAGTTATACTTGTTAAGGTCAATTTAAACCTGAAATGCATTGTACCTAATCTAAAAATGAGTAGTTATAGTGAGGTAGAGGTCATGCCTGAATGAACTAGACCCTAAGGATTCGTTGTGGGAAATTTGAAGAATTTCTATGTCACTATTCAGTGGATATAATTAACATGTTTAAATATGTAAAGATTTTTTTTCCTTTCGTTTTATGTACATGGGACCATTTTATTGTTGCCAGACGCCAGAGAACCTCCAAATTATCCACTTATTCATATGCAGGAAAATCTACATAACTTATACAAGATCAAGAAGAAACAAACAAATCTTTAATGGGTTTTAATGGTATATGCTTCCTTATGAGTAATAATGGATTATACAATGAGAATTATCATAATGAAATAAGTGGACACAAAAAAAAACGACTATAATCGTTGAATTAATCATTTAATATTTAATGTATACAGATATTCTTAAGTCAGTGTGCAGACCGGGATGAAATCTAGCCATTTCTTGCATTATATTCTCCCAGGTTCATTTCTCTATAAATTGAAATCAAAGTAAGTATATTTTAAAAGTGGTAACTCGTCAATGAATAACGAAATGCTTTTATGCATTTGTCATTCTGGTTCTCGGTGCAATGTGCCATATAAACCATATATGTACCAGAGTTATATTCAGGAAGCCGTGGGATATTGACAAACCAGACTCGGGCAATCGATTGTCCCTGAATTGTGGCAACAGCTGTTATCAGCAATCATTTTCCATTTCCTGTTACATCATACGTCTCATTATAAAACATTTACCCTAGAACCTTGTTTCCTGTTGTTGTTTTTTTCTTTAGAAAACTAGTTATTAAGGTTGAGTTCTTGGTACCATTTCATGAAAAGTCACTTCCATCAGCATTAATAATCGTTAATAGGCAGAGTCAATGGTAGTATCAGGCCTTGCGTACTCCCATATTTCGACTGTGGCATTCACAATATTGCGCAAACCTAACCTTGATGATTTTTCGTCCTGTGTAAGCACTCTGTAGGCACTCTCGAATGCTCTGCGACCAGGAATACCCGGAGCGTATTCTCTGCTTTCAGAAGGGAAAGACGCCACTCTCTACTACATACAATGTAGGAACGCAGCAGAACTCACCAACAAACAGACGAGTATATTTGGGCATAAAAATGGACCGACGCCTCCATTTTAGTGACAATTTTGCGAGGAAGTCAAAACAAACACGCACGAAGCCTTACCGCCTTACACACTTGCTGACTTCCCCTAATCTATCTCTACGCCTCAAGCTCATTATTTACAATAGCATACTCAGGCCTGCTCTGCTGTACGGTGCACCGCTTTTGACTGACACCAAAAATTTCAAAACGGGGATACTCAATTCAAAACAGGATAGGATAAAGTGGTCAGACATACTACATAACAGCAGTGGAGAAACAGTGAGCTCTACGAGGACTTTGAGCTGCCCATGGTAGATGAGTTCATTCGCCGTAGACATATCGAATTCTTTGACTCGCTGCATTATTTAACAAACCCCGTGTTTAAAAGGATCCCCCCTCTCCGTTCCCACATCGATGGCGGAAGGCTGTCTCGGTGGAAACCTCTAGGATGAAGTTAGTTTTAAGTCCCGTCATGTAGTCCGAAGGTGAGTCCCATCACCTAGTTCTCGTTTACCTTGTATAATCTTTAAGCATAATCAGAGATAGTATTTGTGTCAGAAACTGCTTAAAATTCACAGCATCCAGTAAAAGGGGCCATCTTCAGCTCAATTTATAGTAGATTGTATACAGACTTCAAAAATATTTAAACGTTTCCTCAAAGAAACATCCCGCAGGCTTTCCTTGAGAATTTCCTACATCGCCTTTAAGAGAGGTGAGCAAACACTGATAATATTTGTTTAGGTGGGATATGAATAGATATCCCATTTCGAGTGGATCAGATATATCTACTGATGTCCCAACTTAAAAATCGATTCGACATTGTTTTTCTGTTTATTATATTACAAAAACTACTGCAATTTGAATCCATTAACTAAAATTTGCACTTCGTACTAATTGTATTTACTGCAAAGTACCTAAAATTTTGTGTAGTTACCGTATTTGTTCTGTTAAAAATCTGATGTGCATTAATAGAGCTCTTTTTGCTTATTTAAAAGGTGATGGGCCTCACCTTAATGATGATTAAACGAACTAAAACTAATGCGACCTGACTATCCAGGACAGCCTGTTGCCATCGACGCAGGGAGGATGGCTTCCATCAGTACCTTCACAGTACTCAGAAGACCTGAAACCCTGTCTGCTCGTACGGAATGATAGAACTTTCCGAACAGAACTCCTCCAGTATTATCTTTTCGAGAACCTCCCCCACGTGAGGGAGGAGACAGATCCGGAGGTAGTGGCCTGGCTAGGCACGCTGTCGGGAAGTATCGTAACCTGTTACAGGTTTACGAGTTAGGCGTTACCTCTCCTCGGCAGCTGCTTCAGCAATACAGTTTGCACCCCGTCGTTCCCTGGTGCCAAAATCGACATTGAAATATTCTTAGAAAAGTTAAATCATAAATCTATTTTTATTATTAAAATAATGAGTATATATCCATCAGAGAGATCCACACTCTTCTCATTGATTAAAACCTCAAAAATGTTAGATTTGTAACCTTCTTTTGTTTCATAGTTCGAGATGACATTGTCTTTTCTGTAAGTGCCTTAGTGACATATAATAGAGACATGGAGGTATCACTTGATGACCTCGTCGACCGGAAAAAATACTCCATTAAATAATGACGGGTTACTTGAAGTAAGTAATAATTTGGGGAATTCCGTCATCTTTTGAATGGTTGGTTTCAAAGAAGACATGTTGACTGTGGCTAATAGTCCGACCCAAGGGATAGGCTGTACTTTCGAACGATACATTTTTGTATATTTGGCTGTCCTACAATGGCGGCCATAAACGTGATACAATCAATCTCTAATTTTAATGGTGTATTCCACAACACTCTGTACTATGTATCTTTTAGTTAAAACGTAATAACTGCAATTATCCAAGGAATATCGTACTTCTTCAAATCTCAACGTGGCAGCTATTTAAGATTACATAATTGAAGAAAGCATTAAATAAAAGATTTCCTAAAAATAATGGTTTGAAAGCCATGTATAGAGACAGTATTTAATACGAGGTGTAGGCCAATGACCGCCGTCCTTGTGTGAAACAAATTCCCAGGACACGAACATTCAATATTTTTATTTTTTTTTTATAGAAAACCTTTTATTAATGAAATAGTAAACAGACTAAATATAAACTAAGATTCAGATATCTAACTGCGATAGTTATAACAAATTTATGTGGAAATATAGAAATACCAGTAGAAGAAAAATAAATCCCCAACCCCTGATTTGATCTATTTCTTGATTAATGTCTTAGGTCATATGTCTGCATGACCTACTCTGCCTGAAATACAAGCTCGACTGGTTATTTGACTCTAAGGGGTATCTTTGAAAATTTTTAAGAAATTCTGTTGGTTTCGAAGGGACTGAAGTATTGGCGAGCTGATTTTAACATGTTTTTATTGTTCAATATTCTGGCTAATTTACAATTGTTTTTATTTATTTTTTAGAGAATTTCAGAGATGGTTTGACAAATAACACTATGAATTGATAGTCTGAAAATACTACGGGCAGTGTTTTCACAATAATTGTAATAGTATTTGAGAAATATAGACGGGATAGCGCAGCTCAGGAGGTAGAAGGCACCCGGCTTGTCTCGCTACCCTATCCTCGAACATCTGACTGAGTAAGGAGTTTAGTGGGCGGGTATGTTTTTGGAACAGGCAGTGTGTGCGGGCGAGCAACTATGTAATACTACTTGTTCAACCAACATTTGCACTCCGACATGATTGTCCAGGTCTCTGGTGCTCTAGGTTGGGCTATACTATAGCATCACTAGACCCAAGAAGCAGTAATTTTTTTTAAAAAAAATACACCAGCTAAGGTACTGTTGTGGCTAGTAGATGGCAACGATTCGCTTCTATATTCATATAGCTATTAATTTTCCCTCACAAGGCTCCAGGTCCCGAACCAAAATCTTCTGGAGGAAGCCAGAAATCCAACAATAATAATGATTAAAATTATTTTCGACCTATTATAAATTTTATTTATAATATGTAAATCAGTAAACAAACAATACAACAAATAAACAAATTACAACGCAGATCGTATCTAATATTAAGGACTGGGTGCAAGGAGGAGCCTGGGATTTAACTAAAAATCATTTTTTAAGAACATAGCTACAATAATGGAAAAAAAAAATCTGCTTAAATTGACAAGCTTAAAATTGAGATTCAAATTGAATGCTAATATGTCCCCTCATGTTGTCCTTCAGTTTGCTTTTCAACAAATCCATTCCTGCTAAATACCACCTATCTAGACAATGACAATATGAAATCATACTAGACTCAATTATGGACCACAAGCAACTCACATGTAGCTTCCACATCATATCTGATTGACAACGGACTAACAGACGATTCAAAATACTTCATCCCCTCAGGGACAATAGTAAAAAAAAAAGTAACAAGAAAGTATAAACTAAAGTTCTAAACTCGGAATAAAATAATGCTGTATTGATTGAACGTAATCATTTCAATAAAGAAATAGATAGAATAGAAAAAGTTGACAAAGAAAGAGGAGACAGAGATATTTCTATTATTGACTCTCAAATCCTAAAATTTTAGTTTGTATTGCCTATTTTAACAATCATTATATTATGAGGTGTTTTCTGATATAAATTTATAACTACCTTTTAATTTAACCTTTCATGAGTCAGTGTTGACAGGCTTCACAAAGATCCATTACCGTGGCTGTGCGCATTTAAAGGATTATCAGTTGCTCTATCACTTATCATTATCAATGTCAGCTTATTAATATTATTAATTATATCACAGAATTAATTGCACTAGTATTAAATACGACGTAAGGTGAAAGGTATTGAAAGATTGAGACAAGACTTTTCACGAAGGAAAGAAGAGGACATAGCAAGGGCCAAGGGCGACTCCTACTTTCAGCAAAGGGGCCAATAACATAATATTAACTCTTCAGAGTTATCGCTAAGAAGGCAGAAGAAAGGAGTATTAAAAATTAAAAGGTTCTTATAAGCAAAAACATTTGATCATATGAGCCAGATCTTTGCTTAGTTGAATTTAACATTTTAATGGACAACTTTTATATGATTAGGAGTTACTGGCAATCTACAGATGACCTCCCTCTCTGTCAGGTAAGACTTTAGTCAAGGTAAGAATTTAGACCATCCTAGTCAAGGACAAATAAGGCATCATACGCAGTTATTCTAATAATTTTTTGTATTTTATTTTTATTGCCTATTCATTTATTTAAAATATTTTTATCCTTATCAAACATATAACATTACCTCTTGACACAAATAAAATACTGATCATAACATTTTATTTTTAAAGTATCCTATATGTACATAAATCAAAGGAATATAGAATATACATCTTAGATATTTTAACATTTTTAAACAGTTTCAAAATTTTCATTTATTCCTAACTAGTAAAAAATAATATATATATATATATTGAAATGTCCTGGATTTTTCCAAAATCCAAGTAAATAAATACTAACTAATAATATAATAAAAGCTAATAATGTTTTATTCATATAATAAGTTTAAATCTGTCAGAGAGCTGGTTTGAATATTCGAGATGAGAAAGGCCTAGCGATCATAGGGAGGATACCGGTTCCCAGTCAGTTGAATGAAGGTTCTCAGAAGACACTGGAAGATCAGCGCAGATGCCCTGGCTATTTCACCCATGCCACACATTGGATGACAACCAATCAAACCCAGGAGTGTACATGTGACCTTTCTTCAGGCCAATAGAATATGGATAAGAAGATATAGCTATAGAAAACATCGAGAAGAGTAAATGGAGAAGGCAGTCCATGTCTATCCCCAAATGAAGGAGGCTGGCTCCCGTTTCGAGTTGAATGGTTATTTCATTTTGTTAAGTATAATAAAGCTATAAATTAAACTCAGGTGGTTATAAGAAGTCAGAGTGATCATAGAAGAAATATTTAAAGAATAACAAGAATTCAGTTAGGAAACTCAACAAAGTAAAATAATTTGTATGGATAGAATAAAGGAACATCAAACAACCCTACTAGTCAAGGAACTTTCAATAAACAATAATTAAGGTACTGAATACTAGTTAAAAGATATATTGATCAGTATTAGTTAAATGTTGAATAAATTCCTTCAGAATTCAATAGCCAATAATGCTTAAGGATAACGAGCTCAATTTAATTCATTTGTATAACAATAGTTTATTTAATTATTTTGTAGGCAATGAGTTCATTTGTTTTATTTTAAAAATTATATTTTCAATACATTATGTATAATAAATTTTATATTGAATTAATTTTGATTGTATTCCTAATTTTTTATGGTATTTAATTAAGATTTGATTTATGAACAACTATCATCGAATTGTATTAAAATTAGAAAAGTAAAAGTCAATTATTTCAACTATAAATATAGTGGTGGGGGCCGCTTCAGTTATTATTATCACTACTATTAAAAGTAACCTAGGAGCTGGCTGGATCATTGTACACATTGACATGTTCAATAATGTCATGAATAATGAATAGCAGTATAGAGGACTTTAAAAAGGAGAAAAATAACCTAAGGTAGGTATTTAAATTCTACAACTGAGTTCTGGATGGGAAATAATTCAGTTGAAACCAAGATAACAAAAGGAAGTAAAGAAAAGCAGCTGAACATGACCTACTTTTCTGAACAGTTTCGACAGCATGGGGTAATTAAACTAATCAGTATTCATAAATGATCTCTTAATGGGGAAGATTAATGCAGACATTTATGCTAAGCTGGAGAAACTCATCGGCAGAGGACAGCTCAAGTCAAATTAAAAAAAGTTTAAACAGAGAAGGTGTGTTCCACCCAAAGGGGTGAGTAACTTTTTCTTTGAATACCACATTAATTTAGCTGGAACCTATGCATTCACAAATCATCATTTGAAGCATTTCAGATCAAAATATATGAAATTTTGTACAAATCTAACGACTTGAATTTTGACAGAAAGACCGACTCCAAGAAGCCTTATTTTTTATGATCTCTACTAACTTTCATTAGGGTTCCGCTTGCATCAACACTAATTCGGCAAAACTGTAAACTAAGGGGGCTACTTTCAGGCTAACCAATAGTTGCCAAGATAGCAGTAATTTTTATTTTCGTCAATTTTTTTTTTTCATAAAACTTATCAAAAATACATATATAAAATGTAGAAAATATGTTATTGTTACAGTTTATCATATTTTTTGAGGCTGCCTTTTAATATATATCTATATTTAATATAGATATAATTTTTATTATATTATTAAAATTTTGATTCATCAAAAAGGCCTCAGGTCCGCCACCCATTCGTGGAGGGGAACAAAGTGGGTGGGAACGGAACTCCAAAGGATCCTGCCTAGGATTGGAGAAATCAACTACCTAGCAAGGATCTTACCTGAAGCGGCATTTATGAATAAATGAATGAGGGAAGGCGTCACCACTAAGCCGAGATCGTGCACGGAGGATTTATTATATCATTTAAAATTTAAAATGTTGATAGAATTTATATTATACCAATAAACCTTTCTATTTGCTCTCTTTCAGTTTATTTAACATGGAATGTACTATGTACTCTTCGTTGCTCCGCTTCGCCCATTCTGCAGCCTCAGCTTTTATTTCATCAGTGAATTCTTCCTTCCCTCTCGAGTCACCTAAAATTTATTTAAACATTTAGCATTTAAGGGATACTTATTGTTTATTTTGTATTAAACATTGCCAAAAATTGATCTTTCCAAAAATAAATGAGTGAACAGCAACTTCCCCAAACTTGTATGGTATGATCTACTACCCTTGAAAGCCATTAGAAAATTGACGGAACTATTATTTGTTCATTGCATTAATTACAATTAGTTCTAGATTTATAAATAACTTTCAAGGGCTAGAAAATGTGTTCAAAAAATCAATGAAAAGTTTGTGTGTATTACATTTAAAATCCATTTGCTGATAAGATTACCAACGACCTCAATCGATGGGTGGTAAAGTGTGTGCTGTCAGGGAAAAAAAACTAAGCATTGATGGTTGTCTTAATTATACCAAACATAAAATAATCTATATTTTATCAAGTTTTTTTTTCTTACCTTGCCTAATGAATCCCTCGCTTGTTTCATTCAGCCATCCATTAATTTTTGAATTCGCGAATACAGGTACATTTTTGGAAAAATTGGCTATTTTGAGATGGTCGCAAAGCTTTTCGACGTCCTCATCACTGACTGGTTTCCCCAAGAACTCGCCCATTTGCCTAATTACTTTTCTCATATCCTTAAAATAAATTAAAAAAAAAAACTAAAAATGTTTTTATTTGTTCTAAATACATATGTATTTAAAAAAAAAAAAAAAAAAAAAAAACCTTTATAATCTCTTTATATTTCAGGAACAAAAGATTCGAGTGATCTTCTCTCGCCCAGGCTTCTTCCATATGCTTCCAGTAAGGTCCATATACCACTGCAAAAAATATAAATGAACTGAAGTACAAGAAACAAATTCCAAGGGTTATGCCTCGGATAAATGTCTGAGATTATTTTGACTGTGCACTGATAATTACATTCTAGTTGATAAATTACTTTTTTACTCTAAATAGAAAAACCTTATTAATAATTATTAAATGTATCATGAAATCCCATCGGTATAATCAAACATTCCTAGAGTAAAATCTTGAATTTGTCGCTATTTTTTCTCTTTAACCAATATTTTTCAAACAGAGAAACCTATAACCTAAGTTGCTCTGGATATAGTTAAGTTCCCCTGTTTGACTTTACAAAATTTCACAACAAAGCTACACTTGATGGTCCAACAATATGAAAAATACTACCTCTCCTTATAATAAATAAATAGAGCACAATAAATGATTACTTAGTGCGTAAAAACATCTCGTGAATATAAATACACATTGTGGGCAGACAGAACTGTTTTATAACATACAAGAGCAACCCGCAACCAGCAAAATATGATGACAAATTTAGACTATTGTCATTTGAAATACAGTGTGCTAGTATATTACAATTAATAAAATTGTCATTATGAAAATAATTATAATTGTTATATATAGTTTGAGAATGGGAGAGTATCCCATAGCATCAACTATACAATAAAATATATTTTTATCAAAGAAATAATAATTTGAAGAAAGTCTGTTTGTTTAAAATAAAGACAAAATAGCATTTTTTAAGCTTTAAAAAAAATAATCTTTTTCAAAACTTAAAACATAAATAAAAGATCACTAATCTACACGGTCCTTTTTTTTTTTTTACTAAAAGTAATTGTTACATTATAGATAAATAATATATTCAATAAAATAAGAAACTAATGAATATAACCTCATTGTCATAGTGTCAAAATATTAAGGCATGTTTATGACAATTAAATATTAGTTTAGAACTATGAATGTCATATTACGATACTAACTGCATAGTTTAGTAATAGTTATGATTAAACTATAAAACCTAAAATAGTTTTCATAGATTTACTTTTTCAAGCTCTACCAACTAATGCAAGTTTGTATCTTAATTTAAAAAAAACAAAATAACTTACCTAGATTATTTTTAAAATATTTCCAATATGTTTCAAAATCTCCGGTGTAATCGTGAAGTTTGATCAGTTTATTGTGATAATAATAGGACAGGAGGACATCTTGCATATTCCTCGCCAAATATATAACTTTACACTTTTCGAGGATGTCTTTGGGTAGTAAAGAAAATGGCAGATGAGTCTTGAAATGACGTGGTGAAGGCGTCATTTGAGCGATTTTTTCACCAGGTGTCTTCCACATATTCAGTACGTCTATTATTTCTGGATCTGTATTCTGAGACATCATTTCTTTTCCGAATTCATCATGAACCAGAAAATTTAAACTGAAATTTTTATTAAAATTAATATGGAACCATCGATCACAACATGTTTATAGGAAATTCCCGACTTACTCTATGAAAGGAAATCTTGTAAACAAAGGTACTTTTGCCGATTTTTCATAATCAAAATTGTTATTGACCATCCATATCAATTCCTGGGTGAGTGTGGTGCCTGAAACATAAAAAAATTTTGTTTATACTGTTATGAACGCTGATAATTATCTTTTTTCTGATAATTTTATTTAACCTGTTCTTGGGAATGTAACAATAAATACATCATCCTCTCTTATTTCTAAGTTGTAAATGGCCTCAGCCTCTTCTTTGTAGGAGATCGGAAGCAACCATTTGTCTGGTCCAACCTGACAGAAACCCGTCCTTTCACCTTTGAAGTTTTCGAGTAATTCTTTGTTTAATTTTTCTTCGACTGGTTTGATTTCATAGGGAAACATCTTTCAGACACAAGTGTAAAAACTACAAAAAACAACACATTAGTATACAGTTTTTTAAGTAGTAAATACACCTAATATAAAAAACTTTTGATTAAAATATAGGAAATGGCCTAAGCACCCTACCTGTTCAGCAGCCGGTTGCCAACTAACAGATACAGTGAAAGTGAGGACTAAACTCCATCAAGGACACTCTAGCAATATTAATTTTCAAGCTTCATTGTCTCTCAACTGTCATTACAGAATATTTTAGTTTTTTATACAATATTATATTATGAAATGTATCTATTACCAAATGATATTTTCTTTGGATCATTATTTTTACTAGAATATTCGGTATTTGAAGGAAATAACACTTGTTCAGAATTTGGCTCTTAGTATGAAAATACATTTAATCAAGAGAAATGTTTTATCATCTAATATCATCACTCGAGTGATAATTACAGCAGATTGATGATAACAGCAGTTTAAAATGCATAAGCATAATAATCATACAAGAATTATACTGTTATGATACAGTCTATACAACAAAAAACCCATTCTGATAAAAAATATCTATAATATTTATTACAACTTAATAAATTTGGTTAGTATAAACTATAAACCTGTTAAATTTTATTATAAAATCCATTAGGGTGAAATGGACTTCTGCCACTTTGACCAACAACAAAATGTGAAATAAATGCATAGAATAAATTAAAAATTGAAGGGTTTGCTGCAAAAAGGAGGTAGCTCCAATTTTTCCATTTGTTGGGAAACCAAACAAAACGTTTAAAAAATTCAAATTTTAAGTTATGTAAAAATATTGTTGTTGCTTACTTTCAATTATGGTGTTTACATATTACGATTGGAGCTGCATCCTTTTTGTGCCAAATAAAAGAGGTTTTTTTTTGACACAAGAAAGTGTTTCTAACTCCCAACAGCTATGGGATGGAGCTACCTCCTTTTTGCAGCAAACCCTTCAATTTATATTTTAATTGAAGTTGGCTTTTTTGAAATATATTATTTTTTAAATGGAAAAAAATTATGAATAACACGAAGACAAATGCAAATGCATGAATGATCAACTTTATTATGAAATATTTTCAGTCGTATTACAAAAGAAATAATAAACAAACTATGAAAAGTAAATAAATGACTTTGATAAAATAACTCATAATAAAAAAATTACTCATATTTAAATCCAACCTAATTAAAACTTTCTTGTGATAAAATTTGTTACTGTCACTGACCAGTCACTTAAGTGATGTGATTATACAGTTATCACATACACATTATCACACCGAATTGTGATTTAATTTAACAAGTCTATGAAATATGTATTGCATAAAACTAGTCAAATCCCTGATTTGATAATGATGATATCAAATAACACTAGCATTACAATGTATAAGTAAAAGGAACATATAAAAAAACACTTCCAGCTTAAATAAACTAAACAGAATGAGAAAAAAAAGATATTATTGCACATTTTACAGTTAAATTTATTACGATTAATTTATGAACATAAATCGATACAGTACACTGTTGTCTGTGTTGTTACCAATATATAAAGAGATCATCCATGCCTTCCTAAAACTTATGTTATTAACTTTTTTTTTTTAAGTAAAAATGAACTTTCAAAAATTGTGGCTCACTTGAGTGTTTTAAAAACACTAGTAACATATAGACAATGTCTATGTATATAGCTAATCTACCTTAAACAACAGAAAAATAAATAAATATAAGTCTGAAAATCAGTTGTTACTGGTTTAAAAAATGTTTTATTAACCCAGGGTTATAATGTTTCAAATAGAATAATTATTGTCTTATTCTATAAATATAGTAAATATATTTTTTTATAAATTAATTAACTAGACTTAGAAGACTTTTTACAAAAAATTACCGACAAATAAGTAGGAAAATCTAAAAATATTACCTAAATGTAATTGGATAAGATTAGTAAATATTAAGAGATAATGACAGAAGACATCTTTGAAAAATAATCATCTCTAGTAATCAGTTAAAGAGGTATAATTTATTTTCCCCTCAATTTATGAGAAATAGTATCACACAAAATATTTTATTCATCAACAATAGACTGCTCACAAATTGAAGTGGACCACTTATTTGTTCAATAGTTTATTTATAAGTTTATTGGGTTTAAAAAAAAAATCATTTGAAGGAGCGTTGAAAGAAACGATTTATTCATTGATAGTTAAGAAAAAAATTTTATTTTTACAATTTTGTCAAAGGCATTGTTTTTTATTTATTTTTAAACGTCTTTAGTAGGGTGTTGGGCCTCCTCTGCTTTGAATTAAAGATTCATATTGTTGTTTTATACTTTTTATAAGGCTAAAAATGTAATTTTGGAGCAAAGAAGCACATTCCTCAATTAATCAACAAGTTCATCAAAGTTATCTGGACAAGGCGAACGCATGTGTAACCGGAGTTCATCCAAAACAGGCTCAATGGGATTCATGTCGGGTGAACAAGCGAGCTAGTTCATGCACCTTTTTGTTCCTCTAAATAACCACCTTTGCTCTAAGAGGTCGAGCATTATCATCAACAAGAATGAAATATTCCCCGATTTCATGTGCTAAAGGGAAAATAACAGGCCTTCTGACTTTGTCCAGGTGTGTTTGCACAGTCACGTGAAGGATATCAGCTAATTTTTATCGAACCTCCTCCATAAGACCGCACAGGATCAGTCACACCTGCGTAAGTCGCTGGTTCCTCTCTCTCCACACTCTAATACCTCGATCATGATGATAAATTTGGATTCGTCAGTGAATAACGACGGCCCCAGTCCTCGTCAGCCCAATCGACAAGTTAACGAGCTCGTAGGCGCACTCCTCTCTGTTGCCTTGTCAAAAAAACACTCCTTGCTGGTCTTCTTGGCCTCAAATTGACTTCATGGAAGCGGTTTCTAACAGTGTGAGTTAAAATGCGGACCCCAGTTGTGTCCTCAAAGTCGCTTTGCAGTTGTCGAGCTGTCGAACCTCGTTGCCTAGTCATTCGGATTTTCAAATATCGGCCCTGCTGAAGGGTAGTGTTTCGAACTCGGCCTCCTCCATGTGTGTACTGAGCAGTATCCCGATAAATGTGTTAGAGTAACCAAATCTGCGGCCAACATCACGCTGACAATGACCTAACTCTAAAAGAGCCAAAGACCTCTTTAGTTCTTCAACAGTAAGTTTTCGTAAAGGCATTTTAAAAAGCTGTCTAGAGACCACTGGCTAAATGAGTACTGATGGTGAAAGACGAATATTCATTTCTTTAGGTGATTAAATCCCGATTGCGTAAACAAAATGAATTGTTTTTCACTAATTCTTATAGAGATTAACATTAAGATAAATATTGTGAAATAATTGAAAATAGTTTATTTTAAGCTGGAAAAAAATAATAATATAATAATAATAAAGTTATTTGTAGGTAATAAATATTTGATTATTAATTGGCCTCTAACGATAATTTTCCACTCTCCGATCTGCCGATAAGTTCATTAACCTCTGTCCTATATTCATATCTATTTCGATATAATCTCTTTGTCAAGAAAGATATTATCAACTAATTGCGAACGTTTCTTTAATGCTTTTAACAGTTTTTTTTTTGTTCCATTTTATTTTTTTTATAGAACAATCAATTCATCAGAAAAATTTTCCTGTGTCAATGACAACTTAAATTTAATGGAATAATACTAAGAGTTCCTAAGGATAAAACTATAAAAGTAAAATTACCTGAAAAATAATGGATTTATTATGTAACACCCCTGTAACTCTCAATAATATATTTATTATGAATACCCTCTTGGGCTTTCCTTCAATCTTGAATAGTACGTAAGATTCTATTGTTCAAATCTTTAGTGTAGCTTCTTGAAATTAAAAAAAAAAATTTAATAAGGCTACAAAATCCCGAGAACTGCTTATAGTGAAGTGTTGAGTTTTAGGAGTCCATAAATAAGGATTTCATAACTTCTTGTGGCTTTGTTTGCGTTGCAAACATTAATTTCATTTTAACATTATGAAAACCATCCTCGTAATGACTTAATTGGACGCTAACAGTATTGTAATAGACATCAAACAAGAAGTTATAATGGTCTTTTATTCTGCCAAACAACAACTAAGTATCCGTTTTTCAATATTCATGACTGTACACCTAGATTTATGACATTACTAATGGTTTATGTAAAGAAAAATTTGCATCTGAATCTTTGTTGTGAACAAAGCATACTCAATTATCTTACTTAGCCGAAGGGGCCGTGTTGATTGGAAACCATCAAGTTACATGTTTTATAATTTTTAATAAAAGGAAGGGGGTGTTAGCAGAATAGGCCAATCCTCCTTGTGACTTTCCAGGGTATGATGGGACCTTCTGTCAACAATCAATGAAAGAACACATTTTAAATAAATAGCTTCTACTTCACTAGCAAAACATTTTACATTACCAAAATTATGTTTAAAGAAAAAAAAACAAATTTAGAATTATAGTCATCTTATATTTCAGTTTTAGAGAAATATCTCAATTTGAAATGAAAAACAAATTTAATTTGAAACTTTGTCTCCTAAGAATGACACAAAGGTACAAACCAAATTTCTAGTGTTCATAAATTTATGATATAAAGTAATTCTTCAGCGATTGTCTTGTGATAGTATTATGGCGAGTGTCTAGACATATTATGGCGTGCTAAGATGGAACAAACAGTATAATAATAAAGAAACACAATAAAAGTGGAAAAATCGGAATAATGCCGCGAATTTCTAAGGAATCCCGGCTATAAATCATTCAACAAGCATTTCAGCCGATTCCCGGGATTCTCAACGAGGACACCACGCAACCTTAGTCAAAATAGGATTCGCCGCGTTTCGTTAATACAATTGTAGGGGGATGAGTTTGATGTTTTCAGAGAATTTAGAGGACCAATTAAGATATTAAACAGACACATTGTCAAGCGGCGTCATAGAATAGCCTGAACGTAGTAGTAATTAGTAATTCCTTGGTTGTAATCCCGGCCGTGTCTCCCCTCCCCCCTCAATACTATCGGTTAGTAACACTTGTTGGCTTATAAACCTAAAGCGCTAGGCGTTTTTTGAAAATTAAAATGCGAGGAAAAGACAACCATTTCGTTTATTCTTCATATGTTCGCCTTCAGTCGATACCATAGAAAGCGCTTGACTCTCGCTAGATTATAATTTTATTACACAATAATAGATTGTGAAGTGGGTACTAATTTGTACCCAACATGACCAGGGCCGACACTACCTTCACTTCTCAACCTTCATGGACAGATCACAGATTTCATCTATTAGTCATTCATTAACAATATAGAAAAATATGCCTACAATGATGATTTACAGAATTCAGGAAAAAACAGATTTTTACCTGCTCATTTTCCTATGGTAATTGTTAGTCATACCGATTGTAGAAGTTCGAAATAAAAACTATTGTGGATATGTCAGGTACCGAAAACAAATGGGAAGGAAATGGATAAGGAATTTGGACCATTTGCACTGTTTGAGAAGGATACATGTTCTACTTTTGAGAAAATGGATGGAATAAGGATAGTCATTTTGTGATAATCTGTAGCTAATGGCTGGTAATTTTGATTAGTGCAGATTGATTGGAATAGCTTGTGTCGGAAACCTGATTGAGACAGTTTTCGAGGAAAGTCAAGGTTCAAGATTAGACTAATCGTTTAATGGGTTTGATAGATTGGAAAGAATTTATATGAGACGGACTCATTTAGAGTGGCTGGGTAGGGCATTTTAGGCAATGAAACCTTTGATATTTCAAAGAAGAAGAAAAAAAATGTCAATTGCTGTGGTTTCTATTGATGTTTTTCGAATATTTGTTAATTTTAACTTGAATATGACAGTTTGATCGGTCAGTCAAAAGCCTTGCGGCAATGGAACAATCTATGAAGAGACCAAGAGCTTTTTATTTTATACATCTATTTTAAACTACAAAATCTATGTGCTAGGTGTTTTTTTGAAATACTTATCAAAGCAGGTAACAAATCTTTTAAAATTTCTAATCATTTTTTTTTTATATCATTATGGAGAGAGGACCATTTCACAATACTTATGAAAACTACTACCAGGTCCATGTTAACTTCAGTGAGCTGATCGCTCATCGAAAATAGCTTACTTTGCTAACTCAGCTAACTGTACACATTTTTAATTTCTGTAGCAAAAGCGTTTTGCGAACAAAATTTTATGCAACTTAAGTACTTAATTACGAAACTGAAAATCGGACTGGTGAGCTAGTCACTCTCGCCAAGATTAGCAATAAACTTGATTTTGTTACAAAAATTAAAATCATTTACAATACTTTACTTATTAAACTAATATGTAAAGTAGTATTTATAAAAAAAAAAATTGATTTGTCATATAAATTATAATAAAAGTTAAGTAACCTTCAAGGCACGGTGACCAATGATCCGCTAATTGAAGAGAGAGATCGATGAACGAACGGATCATTGACATCAAAAAGGGCATTTAAACAAGGCCCTAAAATGGTAGGTTGCAGCATTATTATATTGATAAGAGAGATAAACAAACCACCCATTTATCTACATAAGGTAGGTTTCAATACGGCTACTATGGTGGTGAGGTCCTTACAATCCTAAAAATAGTACTACTTATTTGTTTTGTAAAAAAAACAGTATTATTAAATACTTAAAATAAAATTGTTTACTCGATTTCTTTCAAGGTCACTGACTATAAACACCTGGATTTGGACTCGATACCATAATCAAGTGCATTAAATTCCTAATGAAATACAGCATCGATACTTGAGTAATGGCTTATTTCCAATGGCCGGTCTACGATAACTGGGAAGACCAATTCTAATTAATAAAGATACAAGTATAAACAAACATTGACCTTCCTCGTAAGAAATTCAGCTCAAGCCATTAATATCACATCTTAGAAGCCCCCCTCCACCCTCAAGCCTAATATATTAGGCAGTAAAATACAGCGTACTTTGAAGTGGGAAAAGTTTGCGCGTCGGCCATGAAGCGAAAAAAACACCCACCATAGGCTCTTCAGCCGAGAGATTTTGTAAGAGCACAAAATGCTCATTTTTGAAGTCGAATCGGCCGTGAATTTCCGATAGTTTGCTTAAAAGGCAATTTTCAATGACCGCGGGAATTTCACTAAATAAAATGTATTTTTTTTTTATCAAAAATAATCGAGTAGTTTTTTTTTCACGTCACGTAAAAAGTGAAACTTGGCGGATTCACTTATTTCTCGACGCTATGTCTTCACTTCTCGTTTGTGTATATTTAAAAAAATACAATAGTTTTCGGTAGTAAATTAATTGAAAAAAGAAAATTCTGAGGTGAGGTCACTGAACCTTGAATCGTTTATTCAAAGCATTTTCTTAACAAAATTTCCAGTTGTTGACATACTACAAGAAAAAAATTTAAACATTTTTCTAACGTTACCATTTATTATAAACTTTTACTGTAATAACCGTTCGGTTATAGTAGATAAAGGGTGTCCCAGAATTAACGAAAGTTTTGAAATTGCCGCAATTTGTGCAGTAAAGTGCTGGCAACCCCCCCCCAAAAAAACAATTTGACAGCTGACAGTTTAGGGTTAGTAAAAAAGGACCTTTACACGATAGAACAACGTGCCTTTATTGTTGAGCATTATCTCAAAAATAATGAAAGTTTGGCGGCCTCAGTTTGAAAATTTCATACAAAATATGGTCGGAATAGTGTTTTGGCTTTATCAACTGTGAAGAGATTAATTGAAAAATTTAGTGAGGCTGGATCAGTTGGAGGCACTAAAAACACTGGTCGTCCAAAAATAAGCCGTTCAAATGTCAATATCGAAGCAGTGCGTGAAGAGTGTTGTTGAAAATACAGGAACATCAATTCGGCGTCGTAAACACAGTTCTTTGTGCCGAAATTGGTTGATATTGATGTGGCCAATATGTGGTTTCAACAAGCTGGTGCCACAAGCCATACAGCCCATGAAACAATTCAAATACTGCATGAGAAATTTCCAGGTCGTGTACTCTCTCGTTTCGGTGATCAGAATTGCCCCCCTAGATCGTGTGATTTAACACCTTTAGATTTCTTTTTATGGGGTTATTTGAAGTCAAAGGTGTATGTCAACAAGCCCACATCCACCCGTGCATTAAAAGAGGAAATTCAACGCTGCATCAACAAAATTAAACCACATTTATGTCAAATGGTCATGGAAAATTTCGACAAAAGAGTGCGTATGTGCTAGCAAAGTCGTGGAGGCCATTTGCCCGATGTGTTATTCCATATATGACCCTATCCTATTCACTTTATAGTTCAATAAAAAAATAAAAAAAATACTAAAAACTGTGTTTTCTATTTAAATCAAAAGCTTGCGTTTATTCTGGGACACCCTTTATATCGCTGTTTCATTATTTGTTAATTGTATTTAAAGAAGATAGGCACCAGCATTGCTAATTCCGGTTACGTAAACCTACAGCTGCAAATAAAAGAATTAATATCCAGCGATTTAGTACTTTTACGGGGAAAAATACCGGTCTTATCTGCTTGTTTGTTTTTTAACTCAATGTGGATTTCAAATTCTAAATTCTTTCGGTACAAATTGTCCTTGATGATTTTCACATAAGTATTATGGTTTATAATACTTCGCTGGCACATCTATACTGTGATCCATGTCTTTAAGGCGTCTTAAACTTTAAAAATATCTTTTAAAACGTTGATTTTTATTTGTTGTGTACTTTCCTTTACTATATCTAGAACAAAATGCACACAGCGTAATCCAAGGAGTCCTTCATTACACCATAAAAATGTGCGGTCGACTAGATTTTCGTTGGGACCCCGATGGGAGGTAAACGCATATTGATACATGAAATATGATTATCCCGTTCTTGTTTGACAATAGGTCCCTTCTTCTCTTTGGGTTCTGAAATTATGCTTACATCTAAATGTGGAATATATTGATATTTTGATGAAACTCTTAACATCTGTCTGTCATCAACCTGAGCTTCAAGAAGTTAAATTGGTTTAGGTTTGTATTCAGTGGCTATGCTAATTAATGCAACTATTTCCTCGGCCAGATATGATAAAACATTCTCATTTACATTTAAAAGCTTTTCGTAATAGCTAACACGCCGACCTTGGTCATTTCCCTACTTCCCGTGTTTCAATTCTTTAGTTTTTTTGTTTATAAATTGATGAGCATCGATCGCCAATCAGCTGACTGCTAGAGATCAATACAGCTAATAGGTCACAGGGATGAAGTTTTAATTTTTTGAATAATCAATAAACAAGGCCCTTTCTGTAGGTTTGTTTAGCCATAATTGACAGTCACTTGATGATTTCATTGCTTTTACAACTATCTGTGAGTAGATAACTGTTTCTACACAAGACAGATCAGCAATGGTACAAACAAAAGTTTCTAATGTTCCACCCAAGGTTTGCACTGTCCCTGGCAATGAACAGTTTCTGCCTGGTAATATCTGACATGGCCCTTCTAATGCCACTTACAACAGAAGGCCAAAGCAACATTCATCTGGGGGAAGTTGAAAGACTCTGCTCAAAATAGTGAAACATATTCTATTATTAATATAATGTATTTCCTATCGGAAATACATACTAGCCTGTAGCTCGAAAGGTCCCCTACTCCCACCTGCAAAAAATCCTTACTTAAAAAAAAAATCCCAATCAATATACTGCTCATAAAAAACTATTTATCCCCCTCCAAAAAACTGGGTTTACCACTGATACTAGCTGATTCAGGACTCAGTAACCTCACCATTTTGTATTCATTAAACCAAAACGGAATCTAAAATATTTGGTATTATACAATATGTTTTAGTATATTAATCGTGGGTAAAATTGGCCTAATACATGAAATGAAACAAGGAAAAACAGTTAAAGGCTGTAAAATGTTATATGAACCTACATTTTTTTTTTTTTTTAATGGGACCATAATTAATTTTACTGCCATTGAGTCACTAAGAGAATTTTGCCACAAGTCTGCACAAAACCTGAGAAAACAATATTTTTATAATTCCTATCAATTAATAAATATGTTGTATACTATATATATATTATACACAAAAAAAAAAGTTTACATTCTCGGCTTGAGTCTGGACAGGTTGACCTAGATGGCAGGAGACTCTACCTGAAGATAATTTCGCACTATTTTTACGGTTGCAAGCTGAAGGTGAGCCTCATCACCTAGTGAGTGTATGTGTTTTATTGAACTTTTAACATCAAAAAGAAACTGTATTATATTTTATACACTCCTTCGAATGCATCTGTGTATGCAGCAAGAAGAGAAAGATGTAAATTCAAATTTATTTATTTATTATTGTTCATTGTATATATTATCAATAAAGAGGTTTTGAAAGGGGGAAAAAAAACAGTATTTTTTTGAAGCACTTCTATACGTTGAGATATTGGGCGCATTCCTAATATTTTTATAATTAAAATCTGCTAAAGCTTCCACAAATTTTTTTAATCAGAATATATTGCACCTTTAGTTTAGATGTCAATATAGGGGTAAAACATAATTATTGACGGTTAACTATTTTTTATGTGGTTGGATCACCAGGTGGAACTTTCATGTCCAACAGACACAAACTAACTTTTATATTGTTTGTTTGGAAACAATTTTCGACAGTAATAAAATGTGCCAGTTTCTAAAAACTACTTCTTATTTATCCTTAACTACAGTTCATTCGCTAAGAGAAACCAATCTAACTTGGCCCCTTCCGCACACAGATGTCTGTTCCCCTCGACTCCCTTTGTCCCTTCATTCTCCATTTAGTCATTCAGAGGGTGGGGGTAAGAGTAGGGGATTGTTGGATAGTCATGCCCAACTACTTAGATGCATTCACTTAGCGAAAGGACAGTAGGTTTAATATGCTAAAAAACAAAACAACACAAATCTGTTTTTAATAAATGTTTGTTTATTAAACAAGGAATAACATTGATAGTTTATTTTCCAATATGGATTCAAATTTTTAAGAGAATACAATTTTGGGGAATATGTATTTTCTACATATCTGTGGTATACATATGATGCTATTAAAGTGAACAAATAAAATCAAACTGAATACTCAGAGAATTTTATAAAACATACACATAGATGTCTATTTGACAATATACAACATTGAACATATAGATTTTTAGATAAAAATTTGCAACATTTAACATTCAGATGTTGAGATAACAATTTGCAACATGTAACACACAGATGTTTAGATAACAGTACGATAAGTAGTGATGTTTCAGTTGAATTAACGACACCCTGTTCCAGCATTTCAGTAATACTTTGTATTGTAACCATTATTTTTTTCCATTCATTTCACATAGAATAATGTGAGCCAAATAGTATTTCAGATTCATAACTCGTTGAATGCAAGGGTTCAAGTAAATACAACTTAGACTATGTAAGTACTTCTTAATAAATATCCCATACATCAATAGAGCTAAGATGTAAAAATCACATTGAGAGAGAAAAAATATTAAACATCCAGATGTTTGTAAAACAAGGTGTAACATTAAGCATGCAGATTATTAGGTAAAAATATGTAACAATCAAACCAGTGATGTTCGTGTTGAATTTTGTCCCCACATGCTCATATCCTTACTATTAAACAACATAGATATTTTAGTCTTAAACACCCACGGTTCATTGACTACCAGTGCTTAAATATTTCATAAAATTGAAAAAGTAAATAGCTCAAGCTCAACTAGCTAATTTGGCCATGTATTTTTGAAAAAGAAAGGATCCAAAGGAAACGAGAAAACCAGAAGATAAGTAAGGTTAAAAATATTTTTGGCCAGGTGTAGAAACTCTGGGAAGCACCTGACGTAGGCAGCAAAATGAATCTTCAACACTCCTACGAGTCTAACCCTACTGTTGAGATGAGGAAAAAAAAGTGCAAGTCTGGCTATGAAACATTATTGCAACATGATCCTAAACAATGAGCTACTACAGGGACCGGAGTTGATATAAATATGGCAGTAAATGAACAAAAGAAACCCAGGTATATAATAAAGCTGCCCTGGCGACAAAGCCACCCTTAAAAGAGGAGTCAACTTCATACACTGTTTACATTCACAACTGTTTCATAAACAGACTACACTAGTGGATGGAGCTGTATACATTTGCTAATTATACACGTAGAAACATCAATTACAATTATTATTTTTGTGGCTTACAAACATGTAGATATCAAAATTTGAATAAATTACTTAAACAGCTGTCTAAGAACTACCCTATATAATTATGAAAGGTAATTACTTTTCATAATTAACAGCTACATTACACAACAATCATATTGTTTCATTGGGTTAACATGGTAAACAGTTTCATCATTTTCATTTTTTTATACAATAAAAAACATGAAAAATGTTTATTTTAAGAAACGAAAAGAAAGCCTAACATAAAAATCAAATTTTCTTTAAGGATTAAAAAAAAAATCATTAATTCTAGAAATGGCATTAATATAAATTAAAATTATATATATAAAAAATAAATAAATAAATTTAATTTCTATGTACAAACAGTGATTCTTCGGGTACGAATTTATATGGTAGGTGTCGGTTTCTTCCCCTGAAATCAAAAACAAATGAATTGAAATAACATAAGTTTTAATTTGACACATGCAAAAAATAATATTGTCCAATGTAACTGGGCAGCAACACTGCTATTGTAATTGTAAAATAAAATAATTTTCTTTTTAACTTTGCGGTTTATAACTTGAGAAAGCTAATATCAAAACCATCTCCACAGCCATTAGTTTTTATAAGTGAGTTCTACTTAAGTGTTTAAAATTAGAAAATAAAAATCATTTTACTATGTATAAAATTATGTTTAGGATTTGAAGGGGTTCAGTATCCTCCCTGAATAATTTAGAGAAGTGGAGATTGCTGGATTTGATACTAACTCCATTTTATTTATATTACTTTCTAATTAATGCCATTATTTTTGTTTCTTTACCTTCTTTTGCGGTAAGTACACGTGTACAAAAGTAGCCTACAGCCCAATTGAGTTTCGACATCTTTGTGACAAAGCGTTTGTTAAATGAACAAACAAAAAAAATGTAACTTCATTTCATTATAGAATACGAATTTATAAGACTTTAAATTGAAGTGAAATATTAATAAAAAATTTAACTCACCTATAGAGTTGTAAAAATTTTTTATTTGATGGATACTCTTCTGTGTCAAGCGATTCCAAGAGAAGGTCGAAGCAAACCATCACCTTGAAGATTTGAAAACTTAACGACTTAGGGGCTTCAGCCTTTGTGGTCAACAGCTCCTTCCAATGGAAATTTACTTCTCTTTCCATTTCCTATGCTCAGACAAGAACAAAAAATTACATGTCGTGTTACTTTCTATGCCTTGTATATTATCTATAACAGTTATTTAAAGAAAATAACAGATAGATAGCCATTAAGTATTTTATGAGGTTAAATAAAATATATTGGTACAAATAAATCTGTATTTATTATTTCAATTATAAATAATGTCCAAGAATTATTTTGTTTATTAAATATTGCAATTTTCTTATTCTGTACATCCTTACTCATTTCGCCAAAATATAATATTTAGATAAAATTTTCATGGACATTATTTAAATGTTTACATTCAGCGAATGGGCTAATTTATTTTTGTTATACATGAAAAAATACTAATATTAATGTATCTAACATATAAAAAATTTAGAATATATTTTAAAATGTACCTAATCTATCTATCAATCGACATGTACGAGGGTGGTCTGAAAATTTTCCAACCTAACAAAGATACAAGACATTTTTTCACAATTTTTTTTTTATTTTTCAACATAGTCTCCTTGTTACTGTACACACTTCTCCCAGCCATGTTCCCATCTCTATAACCTGTCCAAATAGTACTCGGCGTTTTTCTCTGCAAAATAATCTTTCACAAAGGTGATTGCCTCTTCCTTTGACAAAAATCTCTGTCCTCCGAGCGCAATTTTTAGATGAGGGAACAAAAAGAAGTTGCTTGGGGCTAGATCTGGATGGTAAGGCAGATGGTCAAGCAGTTCAAACCGTAATTCATAGATTTTCGCCATGGCAACCGCTGAGGTGTGAGACGGTCGGTGCGTTGTCTTGGTGAAACAGGATTTTCTTTTTCTGCAAATGTGGCCGTTTTTCCGCGAGTTCTGCCTTCAGCTTGTCAAGTAATGATGCGTAGTATGCTCCTGTAATGGTTTTTCCTTTTTGAAGATAATCAATTAAAATAACTCCATGACTATCCCAAAAAACAGTCACTTTACCAGCCGAAAAAACAGTTTTTGCTTTTTTTGGAGCCGGTTCCCCCTTTGTAGTCCACTGTTTGGACTGTATTTTTGTTTTTGGCGTATAATGGTGTATCCAAGTTTCATCCACAGTAATTAATCGGCGCCGAAACTCGGATTTATTGCGCCAACAGAGCGTTGGAAATGTTCATTCGAACACGTTTTTGGCCTAACGTGAGCAAACGCGGCACCCAACTCGCGGACAGCTTTCTCATCTCTAAATGTTGATTTAATATGTGACAAACACGTTCTTTTGACATGTTCATAACCTCTGCTATCTCTCTCACTTTAATTCGGCAGTCACCTAGCACCATTTGGTGAACTTTGGTGATCTTTTCGTCGGTAGTTGCAGTTTTTGGACGTCCTGAACGTTCATCATCTCCCAAGCTCTTACGACTACGTTTAAATTCAGCTGCCCAAAATTTCACTGTGGTAAATGATGGTGCAGAGTCCCCATACACAGAATCCAACTCACCTTTGATTTGCGTAGGCGTATTGCCTTTCAAAAACAAATATTTAATAACAGCTCAATACTCAATTTTGTCCATTTTCATAAAAACACTCACATCGGCTCACTCAAACGACTGTTACACAACAACTGCACGTCCAAAATGGCTGAAACTTTGGTGAGTAACTGTCAACAGATGAACAACAAAATTCACTAGCTTTTATTTACGACTGCTGCTATCTTCATGTTGAGGTCGGAAACTTTTCAGACCACCCTTGTATATATTTCCACACCTTATGCTCCAGTTGAATAATTAAAATATGCTAGTATATGTTGTGTAACTTAGATATGTCATTCAATTTACAAGATTTGATTGCTCAATCAAATTCTGAGCTTACTGCATTAGCGTAAACTGACAATACAATTAAATTGACTAATATCGATTCGATTTAATCCTGTCCGGATCTTTAACTGTTTATTGTTAATAATACTTATATTGGTAAAGAAATATTTACCTGAATCCTAGAATTGTTTTTCGAAGTCCAAGTTTCACCATCATATTCCATCTCCATAAAAATGAAAGGAGGAGACGTGGGATAATCACATTTCAAAGCGGTGTAAACATTCAATTTTTCTGAAATATAATAATTGATAAAATAACTCATTGACAGTTTTGAAGGCAATAATTTCAATTGAAAATAAACCCAGAACTTTAACTGTTGTTAATAGCATTTGAAATAATAAAAAACATTAGTGCTTTGTCAAGGGACATAGCCAGCATGAAAAACCACATCTACCAATGTAAATAAATATTATGGCTCCAGTTAGCTATATGAAAAGAAACTGGAGAATACCAGGGGTCTTGGTAACAGCAAGCAATCTACCACCTTAGTTCGGAACATACTCTTTCACAAAGGAAAACTAAGTAGACTTAAAAAAAACAGTGACCAACAGTATGTGCATTAAAGGGAATGACCAATGAAGGAATGAGTCACTAAAATGACCCAATGGTCTTACTGACACGTGTTGGCTGTATGTGTGGTTAGATAGTAACATCAGTAAGTATATATAAGTAACATCAAACTTAGGGCTGCCATCTCTAAAACCTGCCCCCCAGGACCGGAAGGGTAAGTTCCCCGGATTTTGGAGCTTTCACCCCGGACATTTCAAAACTTTTTCATTCACTTACATCTTGATTAAAATATATTTTACTCCGTACTTGATAGAAGAAAACTTTGATTTTAAGCCTCTGTTGTTGCATGAAATAGTGTGTTTAATCGTTCTTGTGACGACAAGTTAGTAATTTTGCTTTATTTTTTAACCTTCTTAGCTTAGGTATTAAATAAAAAAATAAACAAACCCAATATTAGTTGCTCAGTTAATAAAATTTTATTATTTTTCCATACAATTTACAATATTTAGTTTTAAAACAACTTAAATCTTAAATCAAATTCAGAAAGTTATAATAACTTATACTAAGGAACAATTTTAACAGCCTTACATTTTGCTTTATATTTCAAAGAAAAAGAACACAATTTGTCGTTTTCATCCATAGATCTATGTAACTAAATTAAATCAATATTTAAATCAAATAAAACTATACTTCTTAATTATTTGGCAACTTTTAAAGTAATAACATTAAAATGTCTTCAAATATTGAGCTATTTTTAGTAATTCTGAATATAAATGGGCATTTGGTGTTCTAAAGAATTGTAACCATAGTTGATTAGCATTTAAAAGCTTATCTTCTGCGCTGAGATTTTGGCAAAAATATTTTAAATTCACCCACTCATCTATCAATTTCGTGTCGTCAATTGCTATATTCTTGTCTTTCAAAAATGCAATAGTATCTTCGATAACAGCCCATTGAGTTTTTTCATTTATATTCGGCCAAACCATCCAGTCAAATTTATCAAATTGTTGAAGAGGCTGATTCCAATCTTCAATGTACGTTTTTATTTCATTATAGAAACTCAGAGTACAGTTTTTGAACTCATGTTTTATGTTCTCGTCGTGTTTGTTTAAAATTCTTCTAATACTTAAGGGCACGAAGCTTTCTTTGATTCTATCGTCTAGGCTTTTTGTTATAGATCCAAGAATGTTTCGAGTTTCTAAGACGGAATTGCCGCTTTTTCCTAATTTTTCTATTTTGCTATGGAAGATATGCATAATGGAGTGGACTAGAAGCAAATAAGCCTCTAACAGCGGATTTTGGAAAAAATCTTTGATCACGACAGGTGGTTTTTGTATATTTTCGAAGTAGTCTTTCAGTGGAGTAAAGAGCTTCAGAAGTCTTTCTATTGCAGGAAACAGACTAAGCCATCTAGATTTGGAATGATATAGAAGCTGTCTGTATTCGACATCAGCTGTTTCACAGAACTCTTTGAGGGATTCGGTTCGAACTGTGTATATAGAAAAATGATTGTAAATTTTCAAGACAATAGTCTCAGCGTCCACTGGCAGTAAGTCACATCCATGATGAATGGCGTTGTTAATAACGTGTGCAGAGCAACCAACACCAACCAGGTTAGGGTTCAGATTTTGTTTTAGCTTATAGAAGACATTGTTGACTCCTTGTCGTTCTTTTCCCCCAAAGTTTGTATTGCAGTTATCTCCTCCAAACGCTACACACTTAGACAAAAGATCATGTTTTCGAAGTTGGTTTATGATTAATTCAGAAATTGTCTCGGACGTTTCATTTACCATAATCTCTACTTCGAGGAGTTTCGTAGTGATTCCTTCATTTCTTACATCGAAATATTGAACTACCAAAGGAAATAGTTTCTAACTGCCATGGTTGCTAGCATCAGTAGCCGCACTTATAAACGGAATGTTTTGTAAGTCATTTTTTAGTTCGGCAATCGACAAAGGATTCAAAACTCCTGTAGCTATTGCTGTAGCTTTAGTACGATTACATGAATGTTTTTTAGTTATTTCTGACCCCGAAAAGATTTCGCGATTGAGAGCGCAATTACAATCCAGAGAATTGAAAGACATATGATGGCTGACTATGATAAACGAGTGCGCCTTCAGCTACTCAAATTTGGAGGTCTTCCGGGTTTGATGTTACAAAAAATGTAGATATTTTTGAAGAACCTGCTTGATTTTTCATATTAGTTTTGTGTTTCTGTGTGTTCAAATGTTCATTTATGTCAGAAACGCCTTTGTTTGCGATCGAAATATTTGTTGAACAAATTGTACAGAAAGCCTCCCAGTCATATTTGCCTTTTTTTAACATTGGAAATTTATTTTGCGAATCGCTGTTGAACAGGCATTTCCGTTTAGGCATTGTAGTTAGTTTCTAGCAGTCTGCCTATCTGAAAAGGATGAAAACTTTAAAGTAGGTAGGTTTTCAAAAATTTTACTATGTAAGTAATTTAACTTATTAATGAATAGGTTATGATGTTTTTTGGATGAAGTACTGTCACTCTTTGTGAAACATCGAATATTTCTACTCTAGTGGTTATGTGCTCGGTTTCGTAAAATAATGTAAAACTTACCTGGCAAAAATTACGTCCGCTGTTTTGCCGCCAAGCTGCCACCGCTCACACAACACACGTCTACACATCTAACATTTTGCTACGCAGCTAAATAGATCGCTCGCGCTCGCCATTCGCCAGATCACGCCATGCGTCGGTCAAGCGCGCCCCACCCCCGCTCGCCGCTCGCGTAGTAAAATAGCGTCGGCAGCGCGTGCGGTGAAATACGTAATCCATAGTATTATTTACATAAATTATGGGAACAGATCTGATCGAAAACCCGGACTACAATTTAAACCCCGCCCGGACGCTCCCCGGACGTCTTCAAAACTAGGACAAATCCGGGGAAACCCGGACGGATGGCAGCCCTAATCAAACTGGACATCTGTACTTTGGTTAAGAGCGAAGAAGAAGCTGCCAAGTTGCTTCCCGGAAAAATTGATTATCTTAATGACAAAATTAGGTGAAAATGGGCACCAAATAAAATTATATTTAGGTAGGCCAATTTACAAATTGTAAGGCAATGCACCGTGGGAACAAAATTGGAGCAAGGCAGAAATTGTGTCAATTAAAGTTCCATTTCCAAGTTGGCGACCAACTTAATAACTTATAATCCCCAATTCCTTTTGAATTTTTTTCCGTACAGAAAGTAGATAGATATGTATCTGTTATAAAATTATAATAATAAAAATGGTACCATCTGCTCGTGTGATGAGTCCTTTAAAAAATATGTCATTCGGTGAAATGAAACTGGTTTCCTTCAGATGATTCAAAGCTGGGTTCTCAGTTATTTCTGCCCAATTAGAGCCTTTCCAAGTTTTTAACGCACAATTTAATTTTACAGCTCTCATATTTTTTGGTGCAAAAACTTCGCCTCGCTCTGTAAAATAACATAAAAAAAATAGTAGGAGAAATAAATTATAAATGTTGCTAACTATTTTAGTGGAAGAGGTAATGGCATTGCCAGTGGACTCGACATGGTAGCTCAGTTAACAGAACATCTGAACAGAAAGTATCTTTCAATAATAATTATTAAAATTACAGTAAGGTTGCATACCACAATTAATAAACTGTAAAAAATTAACTAACAGTAGGTGACCTTCTATCAAATTTATATTTGACTAGTTGGTTATACATATATACATACTTTGGTTATCATGGAGTCACCTAAACTGATATATTTAACTTATTGTATATAAATTCTATGTTTCTCATGAATGGATTAACAACAAGAATGTGGCTTTTAAGAAGAATTCCCACTTCATGGACAAACCTGATGTCATTTCTTTAATGCCTGGTAGTTTCCAGATCTTCATTGTCAAAGTCAGCAGCAAAATAAACTTACTAAACAATTAAGTGTACTAAATTGTGTTTACATTTGTCAGTTCAAGTTTTTAAAGTGAAAATCACAACAAGAATCAACTGCTGGATTCTTCTAATTTTCTCTAAATTAGTGTACCAAATATAGTGATAATAGTTTAATAATGATGATTGCTATAAAACATAAATTCAATTAATTACCAAAGTCTGAGATAATTGGGAGAAGAGTTATCCTGTTCTGGATCCTACGTTTTAACTCTTTGATGATGATCGGCATGTTTGCCTTGGAGATATCTTGCCTCGCCTCCACTTTGTCATCCAAACCAATGAAATTCAAACCACCCATCCTTTGCACCCAAATGTATGGAGTGCCGTATTTTTCATGGTTAAAACTCTCAAGCCCAACCTGTAAGTATGATTCAATTAATTTTAAGGAGTCTTGATTGAACATATTTTAACTTTTTCACAATAATAAATAACAGTTTAAACTTATTGATATTAAATAGAAAAAAAATTAATTCTGTGATCTATTATGTCTATCTATTATCTATTACCTTTTTACATCAAACTCTTCCCATGAATTTTATTTCTCCCACGACTGCTCTTATGGATTTGTCATTATGGCTTTTTAATGGAAGATAATGTAGTATATTCTTTTATTAGGGTACTGTTGAGGCCAACCAACAGTTCATTTGATCTTGACTATCTACAGGTTCACACCTTTTTTTAACATCCAAGGCACTGAGGTGTAATTGTATTGTAACTTCCAGCTAACTACTCTGCCTACACATGTTGGGAGCTATCCTATTCATGGTAGATCTAATTTTTGTATTTGGGAGCCTTTCTTCTGGCATTCCCTTTAAGTGTCTGTACCCCTGTAATCACATGAAGGAATTCCCAGAACTTTAGGACTTCCCATCCAATCTTATTTTAGAAGGTTTACAGGGTGCTTGCTTGTTGGCTGTTTAGACAAACACTTGGAGTATGTACACTATACTTTTATATTGCACCATTGTCTCATGCGTTGTATGTAGCTCTCTCACACTTTAATTGTCCCAATATTGAAATGAACAAGTTTATAAAATAAAAATATAAGTATATTACAATTAATAAATCACCAGGCAGCTTGGTGCTTGTTTCTTAAGGCTGGTACACGCTTGTATAACTAGGGCTTGTGTGTGTATGACATTGCTACCTTAATAATTTGTGGTTGTATGTGTGAACCTAGGTTGCAAGTTGTACCCTTTGCAAAACAAGCTGTTCGTACGAGAAAGTGGTCATATCACAAGCAGTAAGAGATGCCACTGGTATCAATCTGGGTTTACAGTTTGAATGGTCCACAAGTCTTGTATAAGGTTATGAAGAAGTACATGTATGGCCACAACTGGTTCATGTCAAGTTTTAAGTATTTGTCACCAAGGCAGAAGATTGCCGAAGCAAGACAAGATTGCTTTTGTTTATATGTTCTATTATTGTTGTATTTAAATAATTTATAACTGTTAAATTTACTAATGAAAGCTTTTAAAAAATTACGAACTATTGAATTCTAAAATTTGAACCCTTTGAGTTTAGAATTTGCTTTAATAAATTATTTAAATTTTTGTTATAAGTACTCAATAGTCATCCAATAAAAATACAGATCAGTCCATGAATATAGATGTATACTCCCATGAACTTCTTAGCGTTAATTTATAAATATACTCAACATTAAAACTCGATTGTTTATTATTACCTCCTTAAATTGGTAGTAATTCTTCAGATTTGGACTCTGCATCCCTGTATCTCCTTGAAACAAATTTGATAGAAGACAAAAATGGGTGAACAATCCACTGGAAACAAAAAAATTACTTTAGTGATAAAAACTCATAGAGAATAAGAAGTATATCTGTTGGGGATCTGGTTTTTATTGTTTGGTTATTTGGTTAGGCTGGGTTATATCTGCATTAGGGACAGAAAGATCTCATTCTCAGGTTTTATCCAGATGTTCATTTGACCTCTGTTGTGTCAACCTCTTTATCACCAATAATTAGAAGTTACCCTCTTCTCAGCCCAGAAAATATCCATCTATGTTTCTATATTTTTATGATAAAACCTTGAAATAGTACGAAATAGCCACAGGTGGGGGAACCCCCCACCACCGCTGGCCTGCCTATATAAGCAGCCCGTTTTGGGGCATTCGCCAGACTCTTAGAACCCGTCACCTAAGGAACACTTCACTGGCGCTTGCTGCTCTACTCGAACCATGGCTTTCTTATTTCAACTACCTCTGCACCTCTATTTCCTAACCTCGCTATGTTTTAGTCCGGCGTTGTCAGACCCCACACCTTTTTAGTGGGATTCTCTGCCTTTGTCTCGCTAAAACTAGGACCTCCTTGGGAGAGACCTCTTCCTCGAGGACGACGGTTGCCGTGGCCCTACCAACTTTACCTAGTAGCGTCTCCTATGGCGATCCAGTCTGATTCTCTCCGGTTCACACTCGCTTTTGGGCGCGACAACCTCCATAAAAACTTTGTCTGAAGTAAAAATAATTGAATGTGTATCCTATCCTTTTTTCCCAACCAACGATCAGACTCCCAACACACCTAATATTAATATCAATATGGCCAAGTTGAACATAGACGTTCAAGCAGATCATTTTTTTTCCCTCTCACAAGTAAGGAATATTTATATTATGCTACTATCAAATAATAACAACTCTATAAGCTAATAAAAATATATAATTAAGAAGAACTTACTGAGTAGAAGATGAAGTAAAAGAATTCACATTTAAAGTTGGCATAACAGTCAGTAAGTGAAGATGTAAGAAGTAATAGAATTGCAGATCCAGCTTGCTTCCATCTGAAAAAATTAATCAGCACATTTCATTATTACGTTAATTACTTCATAGAAGAATATTAACATTATAAGAATAAAAGGTAACATTTATATACTTTTTGACTCGGTAAGAGAAAGAAATTACTTAAGTACTGACTAAGTGAAACCTTATAATAACTAACTCTGCAATTTTTCAAAGAACTTGGACTCCTGCCATTAAATAAAAAAAAAAAAAGATAGACTTTGGGGACAGATAGCACAAGCAGAATCAATACTAGAGAAAATATGAAGAGAACCAAAGTTGAAGTAAGCTAAATTCTCTACATTAACCTTTTTCTCACCAACAAAAATCGAACCAAGAATGACCATTTCAAAAGGGTAAAAGGACTAGTTTCTTGTTTTTTTAGTGGTTACTAATATGCATTACTGCCAAAAAAACAAAAGAGTCTAAAATTGTTGCGACAGTGTTAAAAATAATAATTATCAATACCTTTTATTGTAATTCTGAGAAGGACAGATAGAGGGTGTTTCGTATGGAGTTTTTGTTGTTTTAATTCTAGCTTCTTCTGCTTCTTCTCTTCCTTCAATGAATCTTCATCCTTTAATAAAAAAAAAAAATACAATTTTAGTTGGGTCTTACTTTGCGAGTACCTTCAATAAATCTTAATCAATATCGGCCTTACATTGTTTCTATTATTTTACATCTGCTTGTATGTATATTTGTACAAATATATAAGATTTTGTAACATGCCTTTAAGAAGTTATCTCTTTACCGTAAAATATCATCATTATGGGTCTGGTCCACCCCCTGGGTCCGAGCTGGCTTGCACATTTTCTCAATTATAAACTATAGTATTTCTCATAAGATATTGAGCCGAATTTGTGCCTAATTTGGTGTGAACAGAACAATAAATTTGATCACAATGTTGCAACCCCCAAAGGATGTTTTTTTTGTAAACTGAATGATATTCATGTCAAATTTGGTGCTGATACAATTACAGAAGTAAGAATAAAATAATTAAACATGGAAAAAAAAGTTGGCAGTTTATATTGGAGCTGATCAACTCAATGTCAGATTCACATTTCTCCCTGATTCGAGTAACAAGTTTAAGGTCACATTGCTCTATGAATTTTCTTCCAGTTCTTCTCAAATTTAATTATTTAGAAAAAACAAAACAAGAGATGTTGGGTTATAATTATACACAAGAAAGTGCAAATGTATGGGGTTTTATGTCAAGCTATTCTGATTGATCTTTAGCCCTAGGTGTACAATATCTATGATTCAAATTTTAAAATGAAAAAAAAATGTGATTGTCCAAAAAATTTATATTTTAGTTTAATGCTTATCATATTATCAAAATTATTCTGTATATAAGACTTTGGTAATAAAAATTTATTAAATTAATTTACCACTTCGCTTTCTTCATCAGATGAAATCTTGGAATCCTGCTGAAACTGCTGGCGCTTGACTCGCTTTGCATCCGAAATATTGCCCTTTATATCCACGACCAAAGTTTTATCTAGAATAACAAACATAAATTCATTATTCTTATTGTCTAAACATGGATCAATTTTATATGTCGATGATAATATAATGCAATTTTATTTTTAAGGAGTAATTTGAGAGAAGGATTATTTTTTTATGTAAAATATTAAATGACACAAAATAAATTATAAAAAAGTTTAATTTCAAACAAGCGAATGTAACAGCTGAGAAGTTTGTCAGTAATTGGAACAGCTGAGAGTAACGCTGGGAATTCAGCTGTTCAGAGATGCTAGAAAGGAGAGGAGGAGATTCAGTTGGTTAGAATTGATTGAGAAGAGAGGTGTGGATGACAATTTTGTGCAGTTTGCGGATAGTCAAACATATTTGACGTGAGGGATCTCATATATCCTCATACTTTGTATTCCCTCATACAACATACATCATATAAGGAACAGAAAACATTTGTAATAAATAATTTCATAAGAATGAAGGCTCAATAATTAAAAGCGTATAGTATAAATAAAATATTTCTATACTAGGAAATTCCATGTATCCTACTCCTACATCCAGGTTATATGTTTGTTCAACAGTCAATGGACCAGTGATAATATGATAAATGCAAGTTATGAGAAGGTTTTAGGTTATAATTATAAATTTACAACTAGAACAAATGGTTACATTATATAAGGTTTCTTTCATAAAACTTAAAGGTTATTTCTATGAATATATGTAAAATATTTAATTGACTAGTTAAGTTTGGAAATAAATTATTGTTTATATACAATAATATACAGGAGGACTCTCGTAGAGCATATTGTATATATAACTCAAAAACTGTATATGATTACTTTTTTTTTTTTTTTTTTTTTTTTTTTTAATATTTTTCATGTTTGTTTGTCAAGGATCCTTTGAGATTTAATAAATTATAAGTTTAATTTTAATTTTTTTTTTAAGGCCACAAGATATATAATATAACAATATATAGAACTCACTTGGATTAATATAAGTATATATTTTTTAAATATCTTCTAGCATACATACCACAAGCATCACCATAGGCGACAGCCTGCACATAAAGGAAGTAAAGCGGCTCGGGCAGCAATGAAGCAAATTCATTCACCGAAACTGTCTTCGGTGGTGCAACCCCAAGTTTGTCTTGCAAAGGCTTTGTTACCTAAAACCATACATAGCATCTAATTAATTTAATAAATAATAATAATAATTTTGGCTTCTAACATAAATGTAAGTTAATTTAAACATTTATAGTTTCATAACTTTAGGATTTTCTCTTATTACTTTTTGAAAATGTGAAACTAACAATAGTTGGATTCCACATACAGTGATATATAGTATAATCAATAAAAACGTGGAGAATCTAAAAGCATTCAAGTGTAGCTTGGATTTCAGGTTCAAAGAAACTGATTTATAATCAATCACAAAAATGAAGAAGACTTTGAAAAAACACTGAAAATATTAAATACTAGTGAGGCAGAATATCAGATATACAGTATTTTTAACAGGTGTGAACTCTTCCAAAAAAGACTTCTGCCAAACTTAACAAAAACAGAAATTCTCATAGACTAACAGGAGAAAGGATCAAAACTAAAAAAGTTTTACAAAAGAAAAATAAAGATGGTGAAAAAAGTGATTTGAAAAAAGCTGGGGAAATAAAATAAAATTGGTTTTAGTATTATGTTGTAGGAAAAATATGAAAATAGTAGAAATATAACCAGATTCTATATATGTCAGTCATTTGCTCATTTTACAGAAGTTTGCCAATACAAAATGAAATGTTCTCGTGTAGGGGTGGAGATCCCCAAACCAGGAAGTGTACAGTTACAGAAGTCCATAAATTCATCTGCACAAATTGTTGAGGAAAACATCTAGGAAAGTATAATAAACTGCTTTAAGTATCAGCAATACGTTAAAAGAAGTAAACTGAAGATCAGGGTTTGTTGTCAACGCATATGGTTTTTGTAAGTCCTGGCTAGATGAAAAACATAAAATTAAACATCCATAATTTTAATATCTTCAGGAATGATTGAAATTTTCATGGCAAGCCTGTAGCGTAATTAGTAAACACAAACATCAAACATCATTTTATTGGCCCACCAGAATTTAAAAACCAGTGAAGCAATAGCATTTAACATATATACTCCCACGTTTCTTAAAATATCCATTTATATATATAACAGAATAAATTTCAGATACAGACTTTCAAAAACTATACCAACTTTGCATAATAATATAATATACACTGGACATATAAATGCTAATTAATAATAATACACTTGGAACAACAAGAAAACAGTAAGCTACTAATAGAGTGTGTGTTTTAAACTAAAACAGGAAATACAATAGCCGGACCAACCATACATCAGTAGGTTCGGTTCCAAACTTGGTATATCCAAAAACAGTTTTAGTCCTCTTTACTCCACTCCCATTGTCGAGTAATGATCAAAATCCAGTATTTTCTATTGGTATCAAAAATGTAATGTTTGTTCCCTTCAATATTTTCCCCATTAGCACTTTGTTGCATTATTGTTTTCCACTAGTTGAAAGCATGGAGAACATTAACTTCTGTCAACATTACTGTCGTTTTCTTCTTTACAGCATTAACCGATACAAAATGTGTCCCTTTAAGGATTGATTAAAAAATTAGCAAAAATGGAGGATATTTAAATTTACTAATGCAACTGTCGGTCAAAATCTGCTTGATAGAAAGTGCTACGGTGAGCAGACACATTGTCCTTGTGAAGAATAAATCCATTTTTTTTCAAAATTGCGGCAGTTTCTTTCCAACTCTTTTTCACAACTTCTTAAAATTATACTGGTTATCTGGTCTAGAACCTACATTTTCTTTTATTCTTGAAGTACAAGGTCGGGTGGATTCTTTGATATTCTTCCGACCCTCATTGAATCTTTCTTATCACTCAAACACACCGACATGAGCCAGGCAGTCATTTCCATAGGATGTTTAAGCATTAGAAAATATTCTGTAGATGTTTTGTGTAATTTTACGAATAAGTTCAAATTGACACATTGTTCAACTCTTAAACTTAGCAATTTTTTGCCACTACACAGAAAAGGCAACCAAACTAAATGGTGACAACCGATAAACTGAATGTCATAGTATTGCTGTTTGCTATATAGATTCAGACCTGTTCAAAGTTAGTAAGTATGCAGTTATAACCAGTTCTGACTGCTTTGTTCGTTAAGTGGAATTACAGTCTCATTATTTTATAGACATACCTCATATGTACAGTTTTTCTCACAAACAAGACTGATGATGTTAGTATATTATTTTAAACTAAATGCATTTCTTACTAGCAAAAGATTATTTTACTATGTGAACATTGAAATGAATTGATTGAAAATTGATATTAAAGAATAAATTTCTTCACTACTTATTGAAGAAACACTTTCCTCCCTCCAATAGTAGTGCAGAATACTAGTCCCTTACAGAAATGATAAAACGGTGAGTAAAATCAAACCTCCCAATGTTTTGTGGGACTAAACTATATCCCTTTCAAATTTAATGTGAATATCTATACTGGTATAGAACTCACATAAATACTTACACACGAACATAAACATTTTTTTATCAAATAAAATATTTAATAAAAATATTAATTGATTTTAAATAAAGATAAGTTTTAAAGAAGCATTGACTTACAATTAAAACTTCTTTAATAAGTGGAGCCAAACCGTTTAAGTCCCGCTCTTTCTTCTCAATCTGTCCGGTTACATGTGTCTTCTTTGCTTCCAAGTCATTAAGGAGAGTCGCTAACTCTTTCCGCTGCGTCAGTTCCCATTCCAGTCTGGCCAGTTGTAATTGGTGCTCGTCAGCTTTTGTTATCTCCTGTCAAATGCATTTATTAGTAAAGGATTTTCACATGGATATTTCTAAAGCCTCTGAAGAAATATTCCTCAAAGTAATTAAGAAAATATTGGTGATTATAAAAGTATAAAAAAATGTTAATTATTTGAAGTTTCTGTAAGGCGACTTAAAACTTTCTCTGAAGAAGCCGTGATTAATTGAATTGTGCCAATGAGAGCAGAATGAACAAACATATAAACATATGCATAGTCATTTCAAGTTCGGCCAATTACTAATTAATGTACACTCTGCAGCCTCAATGACCCCTTTTAAATAGTCACTGGCATTTTATGACTTGATAAACATAATAATCTTGAAGATAAACAACAGGGGAAGTAATTTCCTAAATCCTAAAGATGTATGTGGCAAAATTACAATAATAAAATTGAATGGAACTGTTAAATATTCTTCATTTAAACCTATGAGAAAAAAATTACCCAGAAATGAGATCCCTTGTTTTTCTATGTGTCATAGCTCTGCGAAGCTAAAGCAATTTAGACTATTCATACCTCTTTCTATAATTATACTATTTTTTTTATAACCAGATATTGATGAACTTTTTTTTTTTTGTAATTTATGTTCATGATACCAAAGGATTTCTCAGTTTTATACTACGCTAAGAGTATAAGTTCCTTTCTTCCCTATGAGCTCCAACCAGCTTTCTCATTGATTCAAGAAGACTTTAAACGAATTGAGACACGGGTACAAACTTCAACTCAACGCAAAGAAATCTAAACAAATTATCATTGGCTCTAACCCCCTCCTAACTCCACAATTGATTCCTTATTAACAGAAGACAATGTCCCATAGCCTCTATAATTTTCTAACCACTGTTCTGTTAGCCATATTATTAATTAACCAATTTGATCATTTTTATTGGCCCACAACACACTTATAGTTATATAAATTGGTAAATATTAATATTAAATAGATACTAACAGGTTTGGACACAGATGCTGGGGATTTATCATAAAATTCTTGCACTGGTACCAAGTCAATTCCAAGTGGCCGAGACCTACAATAAATTGTAAAAACAATATACTATTAATAAATATTTTGTTCATTAAAATAAATTAATTTTAAGATTATGTTATACTAAACTCATAATACAGTACACAATATGCTCATTGTAAACTCATATCACTGAACATTTTATCAACTGAGGTTGATTGGTATAAATGTAGTAACTCTGTAGTCGTATAATTACAAGTCTACTGTAAAGATATTTTATACCAAAATTTATAGTTATAGATATTATAATTTGAGTCCAAGGCCTCAATTGAATTTGAATGTAAAGCCTATTTTAAAATTTAAAGTGAATGTGTATTTTAACCAATATTATTGTAAATGTTGTTTACTTTTGTTGTTCTATGGGTTCTTATTTTTTAACTGAAGATGATGGTTCAAACTGTTAAAATCACTGGTAAAGTTACAGTGTGGTATCAGAATATATGTTTCGTTTTCAAAACTGCAAACCAGAACCAGGAACGATGGACTTTAAAATACTAATTGGCTTCTTCGTAAATAATAGCGTACCTACTGTTTTAGCATATATAACTGATTTCGTCTAGATGGCTACTTACTTAAACTTCAAGCATTTGTCAACTTCCTTCCTTAAATGTTGCATCTCGCACAGTAGGTTGTCCAATTTTAACTGTGCTATGTCGACTAGATGCCTTTCTTTATTCACTTTCTCACGTGAGATTTTCGTTCTCGTTTTCTCAACCCTGTTTAATTTCTTCATGATGACAGTTATAAAAGAGGCTTCTTTTCTAAGTTCATTTATTTTTTCTTTCCACTGTAATACAGACATTATTGAACAAACATATGTTTAAATATTTTAATTAGAAACAAAATTAAAAGCTAACAACATTAATAACTTACACCTTCAGGCTTTGTTGCTTTTATTTCGGTGATTTCCATAACGCAATCTGAAAAATCAGCACATGCATTTCTGTATAACTTCAAGTCCTCAGCAGGGTCTCTATTCTTTGCTTCAGCTTCTTCTTGTCTGATCACTTTCTGCATACAAAAAAAAATTGTACCTTAGTGATATTTTTGATTCAGTAATAAACAATTTAGATTGAAAGAAGTTGGATGGTTAACTCACAGATTGAGTTACTATTTCACCAATAATAAATCTGATATGAAATATGGGTAATCATGAAATGCATGCTCCAGGATGCCATGGGGATAGTCGATGTTTGAAGAAAGGAAGTGAGACAGTTCCTTTTAAAAATTGGAAGAGAGAGTTTATAATTAGAGGCTGACGAGACAATAGTCAGTGTGAGCAGTTAAGAATGAAGATGTAATGAAGAAAGGTTAAAAAAAAAATCCCAGCCAGGCCATTGTTGAAGATTTTACAAGAAAAAGAAAATGGTTTGTTTGTGATAAGTTAGTGAAGCCAAAAGCCCAATAATTAAATTTAAAGCACCCAAGAGACAAGCCTTCAAACAAGAAGAAAGAAATTAAAGTGAAATTTAATTAGATAATGACCCCATGATATTTGAAATACAACTGAACCTAAATCTTGAGATTAAATGTTTATTTTAAAAAAAGGTGATTTATATGTTAATCAGTAAATAGAGTTGACATATGGGGTATTTCTGGCGTTGATGGAACCACCAAGTCATTTAAAGATTCAGATCATCAATGTATCAAAGACAAAATATATGGTAACAGTAGAAACTCTTGAGACCTGGGGAATCTGCAGGCCACTATGGATTTGAAAATTTTTCTCAGTTTTGGAATCATAAATTACTCAAGACAATGCCATATTGACCTGAATAATCAAGCCAATATCCAGCTCTCTGTCCTTGTTACAGGCAATGAACTTTCAAGGAAAACAAAGGTCCTTCATAATAAAACACTAATTATCAAATTCTGACAATCACAAAATCAAAAGAGTTTGAGGTACAGACGATGAAAAAGAGATCCTCGTGGAATTCTAGGAGAAATAAAACGAGGTTCCGGGTGTTGACAATGGACTAACCAGGAAATATAAAAAATATATAAGAATATAAAAATATACAGATCATGAAGTACAAATCTTGAAATTTGAAGCTGCTAACAAAACTGGAAACGTAAAAAGTAGTAGATGGAGCCTTTGTACAGGACTAAAAGGCAAGGGAAACCATGGCTTAAGAGGAAGAATTGTATGGCAGCAAATGTCTTGGGACTTAGCAACTGGAAGGTGGGAGCACAGGATCATGACACATAGAAGATGCTGGTGGAGGACACCAGGACTTATGGCAGTATGAGCTACAGTACTGGTATTAATAGATTTCTTCTACATAGCTAAACACAAAAAAAAAAACATTAAATAATGTTTTGGGAACTAAAAATAGAACCCGTTTTATTCTATTTTGATTTTCACTATCGTCGAACATCAAGCATATCCAATCCTTTCAATTAAAAGTCCTGAGAAACATAGTAAATGCCGCTAATTACGTCAGCAACAAAACCCTTCATAACGATCTTAATATACCTTACACTCTTGAACTCATTCATCCCTTCCAAGTTCATGAAATTCCACAGTAACCTATCCAACCACCTTAATCCTCTCTTAGTCAGCCTCCGCTGGCTTGTATCCAGTTACACGGCTGACGGAGGAGCGTGGGAGACTTCCCAAGACTCTGCTTCCTCTTTCGCATGCGAGAGAGGTGTCGACCATTGGATTTGGGAGGTCTCTGGGCTGTTTATAAATACTGTATGAATGAGCGAGTGAATGAAAATTGTAAATATGGAAGGAATGAAAACATTTATCACAATCACTTATTGCCCAATGTGGCAGATTGTAAATTTATCATAATAAAGTTGTTGTTGATTTGCACTATTAACGTTATTTCTTGTTTGTTAGAAAGGCTATTTTTGATGATTAAAATAGTTGAAGAAATAAAATAAAGTATTTTATATACAAGTAATTTTTTCATCATTATTAATAAATCTTAAGAACTGTGAGCATTTCTCAACACTGTTTTTCTAATTTAATTTGTATATTTTTACAAAAAAAAACAATGTAGTTCATAATGGATGTAAACAAATTTTAAGAGTAAAAATTATGGTAAGCCCACATAACCTGTGGATCTCCTTGTAATTTCACTTCTGCCAGAGGACAGATGATTAACACAAGCGACAAAAATTATTGAAGAAATGCAGGGGTAAGGCTGACCCAGAAACTGGAGTTTAGGTTTAAGTGTGCAGGCCCAAGATTAGCTTGGAGCACCTACCCTAACTATGATCTTGCGATAATCAGCAGATAACCCGGCAAAATGAAATTTTTTCATAGGTGCATTAAACCACAACAAGCAATACAGTGCAGATATTAACTGTAAACAAATTTAATTCGCTTTAAATATATTGTTGCATACTTGAAACAATGGTGTGTTATCCTGCCGCCTCTTTTTCAGAAACTCTTGCAGAAAAGTCTCATAATCCTCAGAAGGGGCTGCTTGTTCGGCGGCCTTTTCGCTAATGTCATCATTGTCTGATGTATCTGTCTTAATACGTTTTGTGGCAACTTCCTCTTCAACTTCGGTTTCCATTTGTGGCCGCTGGATTGATTACTTCAATAACTGAGAGGACTATATAAACTTTAGTTTAGGCTTTCAAAAAAATCATCAACCGGGAGGTTAAAAATACAAGTGAAGGTTGTGTTAGCTTCAATGAAATGACAAAGAGGTAAAGGGTCTACCACCAAAGAGGACTAACTAGCTCAGTCGCTTATCCCCTGTACTATTCAACGTATACACGTCTGAGATTGTCGGAGCCCGGTACAAAAATACCACAGTTACTGCTTTCGCAGATGACATAGTGGTGTACAGTAGCAGCACGAGTGCCAAGGTAGCTCTAAAACAGGCTGAAGTAGCCTGTAACCAGATCAGTGAGAGACTGGGGAGACTCAATATCTCTGTAAACACGGGTAAGACAGACTGTGTAATTTTCTCTTTCCAAAAGGGAAAAAGCCCGCTCCCTACTAGCTACATAGTAGGAACGGAGGAAAATTCACCAGCCAACGACCTAGTATATCTGGGAATTAAAATGGACAGACACCTCCATTTTAGTAACCATTTTGCGAAGAAGTTGAAGCTAACTCGCACGAAGTCTTACCGGCTTACGCATTTATTGACTTCCCCTAATCTATCACTGCGTCTCAAGCTATTGATATACAAGAGCATACTCAGGCCTACTCTGCTGTATATCTGACGTCTACGACAGCTAAGAAACTACAACAATTCCAAAACGGTATACTGATGAAAGTGGTCAGAGGTACTTCATTCGAGCAGCGAAGAAACAGTGAGCTGCCTACGGTGGATCAATTCATCCAGCGTAGACATATCAAATTTTTCGACTCCTTACAGTATTTGACAAACCCGGTGTTTAACACTATAACCCCCACTCCGTTCCCCCATCGATGGCAGGACGCTGTCGCGGCTGGAACGCTTTAGTCCTAGGTTTTAGTTTGTTTTGTTTTTAGTGTTTAGTGTTTGGTGTCGGTGACAAGTTGAAGGTGAGCCTCATCACCTAGTGTTGTGTATATTGTTATGACTTTTTTACTACAGATTGAATGTATTTATATTATGCCCTCCTCCGAATGCATCAGTGCATCGCAGTACGAGGAGCAACTTGTATATCTATATAATTTTTTGTTCATTGTAATATTTTGAGGTTTTGAAATTAAAAAAAAAAAAAAAAAAAAAAAATGCATTTGCAGTTGCATGGATAGAATTTTATTTGATTTGCATGATTTAAAGTTTCGGAGCTACTACAAGAATATACAATAGCATATAATATTTTTACTTGGGAGATTTATGTAAAAAAATAAATCAAACATCCTTTGTACCACTATAATATTTATAATATAACAATCCATTAGGCTTACACAAGTTATATTTCATACTTTTCTTCGTATTCTTTATTATTTTTATAGAATTTCAGGGGGTGAAGATCGTCCCCAGGCGACGCCACTGTCTATCTGTGTGTTTTACGATAGCGGCCGTTAAATCTATTTTAAATGTCAAAGATAAATTCTACAACACTCAAAGCTATGTTTTACTTGTCTTGGTTAAGAGATAAAAGCAGGAAGTGTCTGAATAAAATCGGCCCCATAATAATTGGCTTGTTTCTTACCGCCTTACTGCTTTTTCAAGTCGACGCTCAAAAGTTATTAAAGATTTAATGCTCTGGTTATTTCCTCGGGGTGAAGGATATGACAAAAATAAATACAAAGATACGCGAAAAAGAAAATTTTGGGTAGCCAACAGAGGAAATCACGCATTTATGTAGTTTGATGAAAAGGCGATTTCTGCTACATTTCTGCTCTATGGGTGACAAGAAGGCCTCTAGTTTCGACGGTCTTAAGTATGCCATTTGGATTAGGACTTGATTTTCATACCTCACATTAAAGTAGGGTAATATGCCATAACAAATAAATTTAAACAATCAGTTATAATCAATCATGAGGATTACTATCAATTACTTTCTATTTCCAGTGATTGGAATGTAAATCACGTCAGGGAGTAAAAACGTGTTCAGTGATAGAGGAAAGGTTCTAATAAAGTAGAGGACAATTTTAATTAGAAGTGTGGACAAGTGTTCAGAAACCGGGGCCAGGATGCCAAGAGTGAGCATGTGGCAAAATAACCGAAAGAGTGGAGAGGGTATGGAAACAGGGGGAAAAGTAAGAAAAGAGTTAGGCAGAAGAAGAGATCAGACAGTCACACCAATTCCAAAAAAAGTGGACGAGAGCTTGAAGGCAAGAAGGAGGGCACCAAAAGAGTGGCTGAGGTCCAATTGGTGAAACAGAGGGCGAGAACTAGGAGATGTCTCAAAAAATTTGTTGAAGGTTTGGAGGCAGGTTGTAGCATGCAGGGTTTCAAAGGCAGATTACGAAGAGTTGTTGATAGTCTGGAGGTAAAGGGCAGGTTGCTCTTTTGATAAAAGATTAGAGGAGGGACAGGAAAGAGAGCCGAAAGATCCTGAGTAGGGGAGAGCTGGGAGACAGGTTTCTGAAAGAGTGGTTGAGGATTCAAGGGTGAAATATGAATCCATGCTCTTCACCATTTGTGTATTGCTTAGCTTAAGTCTTACACAGTAGATGATTTATAGAGTATAGTAATCTACCTTGTAAGGTGCAACAGAAGGGTCAGAGCAAATGCCATTAGAGGAATCCAGCGATAAAGACTAAAATCTTTATAGATCAAATTCCAATAATTCTTCCCTGAAACCATAAAAAGTTTAGAGGCTTTCAGGCATGAACACAAAGTCAAAGGGAGAGCTTCCTAGTTCTTGTGGTACTCATCCAGGCAACAAAGAAAATCTTTAGAGCCTGTAACATCCAGCTCTCCTCACTTGGACACATTATTCCTCACGCCGTTAATAGGGTATATCGCTCTAGTAATACTGGCTGGCCTATTTAAAAGATACGACAAAGTCTGACACAGCAAGAGGGAAAGCTGTAGACCTTATTGAGGAGGAATAGACATCCAAGGTCCGCAGACATCTACCCGAGTAATGAGACATTCCCCGAGTTTTATCAAGTTCAATTGCGAGAAAATAAGGATGTGAGCGAAAACCTATAGCCAAGCAATATTATTCGATACTTTAGTAGCACAGTACACAGATGTTCACAAGTTACTACATCCACGGAAAACTCCAAATCCTCCCAGTCCTCTAAGTTGCATTCTCCCAGAAGCTCCGAACCACCGGAAAAAAACAAATAATTACAAAAGAACTATAATTTATTAATGAGTTATCTTCTTTAAAGAAATCGAGGTCAATTTCTTTTGTTGTCATCTAACATTAAGTTGGTGGTTTCTAGAATCGTGGTTAGATATAAAAGGCGCTCCCCAAGAATATAGTGGATAGTTAGATGTACTCCACGGAGCTGGGGGTTATCTCAGATCATATGACCATGAGTGTGGTATGTATCGAGATCCCCAGAGCTCTTAGTATGATATCGTTGGTTTAGAGGTAAAGTTCACTAAGTCCATTTTTTTTACAATTTTGAGGTTATTGGTGAACAGTACCTAAAAATCCCAACACTTTTCATAGAAAAACTGACCAATGCCCTTTCCAATCGGTTCTTGAATTATTTGGTAGTAATAATCACTAACTACGTAAATCTAAATATTGTTTTCAAGGTAAACCTCCTGATCCCTCTCTCTTTTATAAGTTAGTGAGTTTTACCTCCAAACCGATATCTATTATCCTTATATAATAGGTAGCAAATTTGATTAAAGAATAAAGAGATATTATAAAAATATTTATTAAAATTATAACGCTTGACAATAAACAGTTTTTTTTTTTTTTTTGTTTAAAACCACTTTCCCCATACATTTCAATTACAATAAAATATACACACAAGCTTAAATGAGCTTGCATAATATCAAGTAGCTATCAAAACACAGACAAAAATAATGTGCTTAAATGAAAGAAAACTGCTGGATAACCACATTGATTTTGGTGTCTTCTGACTAATACCTTCGCAGAAATTTACAATAGACGTTAAAACTAAATCATTTATATACAAAACTACATTCTCTTTCTTATGTTCCCAAATTTGAAATAGTTCCATTGTTTATTAATAAATCAAAATGATTTAAAAATATGAAGTTTTGATTAAATTGGCATCAATTTATTCAATGTATAAACTCTGTTTTTATTTCACAGTAATATATAAATATATTTTGAGCGAGTGAATACGAACATAAAAAAATATAACTTGATAATTATAAGAATATTTTTTCATCTACATTACTGCACCATACCTATTTCAAATTAGGAGACATTTTATATGTATTATTATTAGACAAATACAGATAATATAATAACTCTGAAATTAAACAAGCTTATAAATGAATAACTATATTACTTATGTATACATATGCACATATAAATTTCAAAAAGTACCTGTTACATCTTTCAAAACAAATATTTTTGTCACCGTTAGAGTGGTACAAAAGGTCCTAGCTTCTCAATACATAGAACCTTAGCATGATAGCATAGTGTAATGGAAATAAGTACACATAAACATGGCAACTGATAAGACTTCAAGCATTTAAACAATTAAATCGAAAATTCAGATGCAAAGATTACTTACTAAAACACTTACGATTAGAGTAGTAAGACAAATCATACTAGTAAAATTTCAGCACAGTTAATTTATTATTAATATAAACAGTTACTTCAACATACTTGTATTTTATTAAAGTGTTGCTGAATATTTTTTTAAGCTTTTTTTTTTTAATTACTTTGAAATTTGATACATATGTTGTTTTACAACGTATATGACAGCTCAGAAGTATAAGTCACAAAAACATATTGAACTCAGATCCTTTCAATTTTTTTTTGAGATTTTAAAAGCCAAACGGAAACTTTTTTGATAACCATGCACAAAAGCATAAGCATGCCCACTTAAATTTTTTAAATAATTTATCATTCAATCAGTGTTTTTTGGTGTTGCAGTGAAATTTTAAAGGTTTATATTGCAGGACGAAACAAAAAATCAATTTTAGAGTAACAGGAAGCAGGGAGGTAGAGGCTTTTACTTTTTAAGCAAAGCACGGTTTCTATTTCATGAATAAATTATTACATTCTTCCCTTCTCTTACTATTTCCATCCCAACACGTTAACAAGGACAAATAATAATAATAATTAAATTAAAATGCTACAAACTTCATCATTTTTTTATCATAAGAGCATTATTTATTTTTATTGTGCTCGAAAAAAAAAAAAATTCCTGCTCCTATTTGTATTTTCATATTCATAAAATATCCCACTAAAATTATGTGTACTTCACCACAATCTGATAGAATAATTAGCAATAAAAAGTAGATTTGAAAAACTAAGTTAGGATGTAAATAAGCTTTGGTGCAAGGCCAGATGACTTTTAATATTTATCTTTCGGCAATAAGGAGGGTCAACAGTTATGTTATTCGTACTTACTCCTGAGGAGAAATCTGCCAAAACATAGCTCCTGAAACGCAATGTTAAATAAAAAGAATAAAATTAGTGTATTTTTTTTATACATTTTATGTACACAGATATACAATACGCTCTAAAGACATTTATTTAGAAATAAAAATAATAGACTTAAGAGTGCACAAATAGTATTAAAAAAATAATTTCATGACTAAAAAAAAATTACCTGACAAAAACTAATAATAGTAATCAAATTAAAATATATAATATTATTATCGACTGCAGACATTGCCAAAAACAAGAACCAATAGATAAACTAAATATACATTGTGAAATTTTGAACATAATATATATATACATTTATTTTCTGTCAATACATCAATATGTGCTAATTTTTTCCTACGTGAACAAGTTCCTACCCTCTCATTAATCAGTAACAACAGCCGTCTTGATTTTAGTATAATTCTTTTGTCGACAGAACAATTGTCAACTGAGGAATTTTATCTCTCCCTTGGGGCTTTTATATGTTTGTTTGTGATGCTTTTGACCACTCAAGGAGGGGGGGGCTACGAGCCTTTGTCCTTGGGTGAAACCCCAGACGTTTAACAATCAGATTAATAAACACATAACTAAAGAAGATAACGAAGGAAAAAACAACCAGTTAGGACAAGAGCCTCATGGAGCAAGCCATACATAATATTATGATACGCAACTACAATAGCCTCGTGGAACAAGCTATAATATTATGATATTCAACTATGGATATTAGGTATTATGTATCTGTGATTAGGTAAGATGTATCTGTTCCTTCCTTTGGGCTTCGATATGGAAAATTAAGATTATATCAGAAATAGATAAAAGGCACGATTGACTTTAAGAGAATGAGAAAGTTGTTGAGAAGCATAACCCATAGTTGCTTAGGTAGTTCTGCAAATCTAAGTTTAGTTAAGTTATCCTGACAAGATGATATTAATGTTTAAGTTAATATTGGCTACCTTACTCAATGATTTTATTTATTCTATAACTATACACCATAATGAACAAATTCTACGCCTTTAACTCATTAGAAAGTTAATAAATTTTAATTGAATTTTATACTTAAAGAATGTCAAACATAAATGAGTCTTTGAAATATATTTGCCACATCATAAATAAAGGATAACACTGCTTAAAAGGGACGATAGTAGTTCAAATATTCTTTGAGAGATGGCGGTAATGGGAGTGATGAAATCTTCTCCCTCATTATGTCTGAATATAAAGGAACGTCTTCCACATGAATGACCACCGGAGATTCTGACCTGCGAGGGCTCGGTTGTTCACAAGAAGAATCTACATCCATTGCATCATCTTCATCATCGTCGTCATCATCATCATCATCGTCGTCGTCGTCGTCGTCATCATCATCATCTTCATCGTCCTCGTGTTCTGATGATATCATTTTAAGATCGTCATCCGACTGGGAGCTCCCCCCGCCTTCTTGAGTGTTATCCATATCAGTACATATCCCACTGTCAATTTTTTCCCTTTTAGCAACTTTTATTCTCTTTTCCAACATCTCTTCTTCTTCGTCTTCCTCTTCTTCCTCAACCTCATCGTCTATTTCATCTGCAACATCATCTTCTGTGTCTTCGTCATAAGCAGCCCTGTTGAAACTATTGCCGAAGCCTTCTTCAACTTCACCCCTGCTCCTGTTCCTCCACCGATCCCCTGAAAAATTATTTCACAAAATTAAATTATTACATCTCAACTAGTAATTATTAATCAAATTCTGTACTGTTAAATATTTTATACAAATATAATGCAGTAAAAATGCTTTTGTAAATTAAAGAAACTACGTTACAGTCTATATAGAAGTATCATCACTGTTGTGATGTTTCAGAGGTTATGTAAGGCCAGCTAAAATATTAGAAATTAATTAGGCTAAAGGTTCAAAGGAATTCCTCAGCTCAGATCAGAGGTTTCTGGCTCAAATCTCACCCTGCCACAATCTTTTTTCTTTAGCTAATAATTATACAACGAGTGGGATCATAAAGTAAAACTAGTAATATTATTTATGCTTTACTTTTCTCAATTATAATATGATTTTCAAAATCACATTGTGACACTTATGTCACTTTTCTTGTAGATGAGCAACAGACATTATTACAAAAAATTATTTGAATTTCCCATAAATATTGTTTATACTGAGAGTTCACTGTTAGCTGTGGGAATATAAATGAGTAGAAGAGTTTGTTTATACTTCATGAAATAGTTGCCTTTCATAAAATAGAGAAAAATCATGAATTCATATTACAAAATACTAATTTTATCGATAGTTTCCCCCTGTAGGAGTTTAAATTTACTAGAATTAATAAATCATTCACTAAATATAAACAATACTTATTGAATAATAAACAAAATGTACATAACCTATTCAAATATTACACAGGCCAACAGGTGTTCTGGTTCCGGAGTATTTGAAGATAATTTCATGTGAATATAATGCCCTGAATAAAATTATGGCATTAGTTTTTGCCTAGGAGCTCAAATTTCTAAAATTTAACATTTTAGTGAAATATGCATTATACCATTTTAAGTTAAATCCATAGATCAAATAAAAAAAAACTAAACATGGAATTTGTGTTATATTATACAAATATTATTATATACAAAGAGAGAGGAAAAAGTCATCGATGAAACCAACTAGTCACTGAACACTTCGAAAACTTCTTTTCCGTGACATTTTTGAATGCATTTTGAAACAGTCCTTTTTTAAATAACAACAAGTAATCTACCCAACTTCCTTGGTAGCGGGCCTCCATAGTTTTAATATCCTGGTGAAATATTTCACCTTATTTCTCACTGGTGTCTCCTACATTTTCAGGAATACTACGGTCTAAGTGGCTGTGTAAAAAGTGCACCTTAATACTCATGTTACACTCAATAGATTTGAAACTGTTAAGAATCTCGTTTACCAGTTCAAAATTGTTTTCACCTTTGCGTTCGCCCAGAAAATTTCCGACAACTGTAACAAATGAAGTCTAAGCAAGGAAGCAAGGATATTTGGTGTGGCCAACTTTACTGTCCAAGGAGAAAGTTTGCTATTTTTAAGTCCACCCAAATCGCCCATTGATGTTTACAGTACGTTATCTTCTTCAAGACCAAAGCCATGGTGTCATATTCTTCTTTCATTTTCATTGAGTTGAGCAATTGTAATTGAACCATATTTATTTCCATTGTGTAGAAGGACACATTTTAAACTTTGCTTTGAGTTGTCAATAAATAGGAACCAATCATCTGGAAAATAGTCAAAAAGATCCATTTTTTTCCCGCAGTCCTCTAATTTTGTGAAAAAATACAAGATTGTCTTTTTGAGAGAAAAAGGGTATCAGAACCTTTCCTCTTGTACGGTAAAAAGTAACTTTGGTTCCTTGTTCCAGCAAATGTTTGTTTTTCAACCTGGAAGCCAGTAATTCAGAAGCTTCTTATGACGGGTTAAGATCTCTGGTGAGGTCATTTAACTCATCTTGGTTGAACCATTGAGGAGTGGATAACATCCATGAGCAGACTGAGAATAGGGCAAATATCAGGCACCACTCCTTGTAGATATTATTTAGAATGGCACATTTCATGTAGAACTGCATGTAAAAAAAACTGATTTAAAAAAGTAGAGCATATAGAGACAAAATAATTTCATATTTAGATTCAGCGCCCCAAACAAACAGCCAAAATCAGTCCAAAAATAATTTTTTTTTTTTAAGCCTGTCTTATTGGAGTATATCCCCTCCTTAAGAACTTTATATTGAACCTTGCAAATAAAATACAATGAAGTCCCGACTAACCATGTTTGGGTTACCCATTGGGTTAAATAAATGTGGATCATCCCCATGTTCGAATAAGTATTATGGGATCATTATCCGTTTTAATTAAATTATTTATAAATTCCTTCTGTTAAAACTGAGAGTTAATGAGGTCATAATGTCATTACATTATCGGTATCACTAACTACTTACTAGTAATCACCAATAAAGGAGCAATACCGTTCCGATTATTCTCGAGGTGTTCTCCTGGTCCTGAAAAAAAAAGGGAGAATTGAAGGGAGCCTCCTTTGGTACATAACAAAAGGTAATGATTATTTGTCTAGTAAATCTATTCTATCATGATAAAATATATTTTCTTTTCTTTTGTGATCCCTTTAATTCCTAATTAAAGGGATAATATAATATTAACATATTTTATTTTTATAAATAATCATTATAATTATATATAATTAATTATTTAGAAAGATCTCTCACATAATATCACCATTGAACAAATGCTTCATTCAATTGGGTGAACTACTCACCTCAATTATGAAACATCCCTTTCACTCTAATGATTAAATTATTCACTTCTGAGATCGACTCCTTCGCCAATCATGTTTGCATTTGTTCAAGATAAGCTTTCATCTGCCTTGTTCAGTTTTACATACAATTAACAAGTGGGCCAAACAAAATGTAATGGGTTCCTCCTTAATAGAATGCTAAATGTTGTAAAGCTTGCAACAGAAAAACAATCAGTCTAGAGGAGAATTGATTTAGAGCTCTTTGAGAGAACACTAGAAAGAAAAACTGAAATTGCCTCGTGGAAAAAGTCAACAGCACCATCAATAATAACAAAACAAAGTTCTCTTAAATTTAGTCAATAATTAAGCTATCTTTAAAACATTTTAAGCTCAACAAGTACTGTCAAATATGGTAACTATTCCGCTTGGGGTGAGAATTGTGAGGGTAGTTTCCTGATAACATTGATGATTACTGATAATTCTCACCCCATTTGACAGTATCCATATACAGTACTTATATTATGGCTTATAACCGAGAATCATTTTGCCCATATCATACTTATAATAGTCATGACGGAAACCTTAGTTTTCCTATTTTTGAATCAGTGGCTTTCCAGTGGAAGGGAGGAGGTAATTGGGCATATGTTTAACAGATCAGCTGTTAGAAAACAAAGTTCTGTTGTTATATGTGTTTTGTAGTGAGGCTGTTAGTGAATATTAAGTACTATTTTTAAATGTATTGACATATTGTTATATCCAATGGAACATTTCCAACTTATCTAGCACCTCTCTCCGCACTACTGGACAATTCAGAGCATTACAGTCTCTAAAATTAGAGCAGATTTACCTTTTTCAATAGAAGCCTTGATTAAATCAAAAGGACATAATTCTTTTCTTATATAAAGTGTAAATGACTTACTCGCTAGATCTAGGCCTCTAAAGATAGAAGAGCGAGGACGGAACGAACGGAAGCGGGACAATAGATCTCTCCCTTGCCCCCTCGAACCACCCTCCTCCTCTGAACTATCTACAATAGGGATGATGACATCGTGAAACACCTTTCTCCTTCTACCTGTGTACGTTTTCCTTTTTCGAATGGATATCTTAGGGTTTTCGACTTTCGCTTGTTCTCTTAAGATACATCTGATGGCACTACGGCAGATTTCTTGAAGGCATAAAGGGTTAACTTCAGCTAAAAAAATAAATAAAGAAACAAAGGTTTAGTTAGAGTTCAAACCAGATAATAAATTCAATGTACTGTGATGTTACAGCCATATAATATTGTGGGTTCATTTGGCTTAAAATTAAAGTCCATTTACTAAAAATATTTATTGAGTGTTAATCAAGAAATGTATCCCATAAGCGACATATCTTTTGTCTTTTCATCGTTTCTCTATCACTTATTTGTAAGATGCACCATGGACCGCCAATGATTGATTACATAAGAAACACGAATCAATGATATACAACAAAAGACAATATCATTTGCCCAAGAAATGCAGAGCAAGAATAGGTTCAATTTCAATATATTGTTGTGATATTAGAAATTGTGGAGTTTTTATATAATATTTAATCCAACTTATCAAGAAGGCAAAATAAAAACAATTGAGAGTGGATAAAAAAAACAAAAGGTAGTATACTGGTTGTTGTGATGATGAAAACACACATAATTATTCTCTATCTAGTTATGGGACCGGCCTAGTGTATAGGTGTCTGGGTCTAGTTATAATGGAAAAACTTTTATAGCATAGTTGTTGTTGTATCATGATGAACACACACAGAATTACTCATCTAGTTTTGGCCAGTGATATAGTATAGTTGTTGTTTTATGAGGAGAACACAGAATTATTCTCTCTCTAGTTTGGAATCAGCCTGTGATATATGTGTCTGAGTCAAGTGATGAAATAACAAGTTCTGTAAGTTATTTGTTGTTGGCCTGGAAGCGGAATGGAAGAGAAGTTGCACCAGGAAGAAGAGTTAATTTGATTAACAAAGAATACCATTGAAGAAAAAAATTTAGACAAGTATAATTAATATAAGTTTCTTTTCGTTTATTTGTAATTAAATATAATCTTTTGCCATGATTATTTTGTTTAAAAGAACCTTAAACAGCAGTTAATCACTAATAAAATTAATTTAAAGTTAAAAATAAAATTACGTTATCAATTAAAAGAACATAAATATTTTAATAATATATACTATCATTTGTTTTTGCTTCTCTAAATTCACCAAGTTATTTATTGTACCTCCTTTTTGTCCTTTACCCTATATGTATTGTTGTGATATTAGATATTGTGGAGTTTTTGTATAATGTTTAATCCAACCTTGAATCGGGAAGGCAGGTGAAAACAATTGAGAGTGGGAAGAAAAAACAAAAGACAGTCTACTGGTAGTTGTGATGATAGAAAAACACACAGTATTACTCTCTAGTTTTTAGCCAGTGATAATAATATAGTTGTTGTGTGAGAATAAAAAACACACAGAGTATACTGGTTGTTGTGATGATAGATGAACACATAAAATTATTCTCTAGTTTTAGCAGTTATAATGAGTTGTTGTGGTGGTTCTGAGAAAACATACAGAGCGTTATATTCACTCTAGTTTGGAATCAGCCTGATATATGTAAAAAGAAGACCATTGAAGAAGAAAAATAATCAAATTAATAGACAAGTAATTATAAAATTAATATAAGTATATTTTTTATGTTTGTAAAATTAAATTCTTCTTTTTGCCAGAATTATTTTGTTGATAGAACCTAATAGTAAATAGCAAATAAAATATATTTAAAGTAAGAGAACATAATAGTATATATTATAGTTTATCTTATTAAAGATATGTTTAACTGATTTTCTCGTTAGTTCAATGCCTTGTACATCAATATCAATCATACAATCCACTTTCCACTATCACGGTTTGCATAACATCAGATCCACCATTGACTGAATACATATTCAAGACTTTATCATAATAATAAAAATAACCCACTTAGATCACACAAAAATATATCATGATTGTTAGAAATCTTAACATAAAATTATGGCAAGATAAATAAAATATAACAGAGATTTGTTACTTACGTAAATTTACGCAATTATTAGAGGCCTCCACGGATGGTAGCTGGAGAGTAGCAAATGTAACAGACAGAACAGCATTTGATTCCCAACTGTTGGAAGAAGTTCGAGTTATTTGCATCAACTGGTCGTTTAAAGGCATCACGAGTATCCCACCAATCTGAAAACACAAAACTTTGCCTTAGAAGTATTAATTATTTCTAGTTATTATTATATGGTTCTTCAATTATAGAAGCAGACTAGGAAAGCAGAGGGTTGACTGTGTGCTTGCCACCTCAGGACCTAACCGCTTATAGAATGCAACCGCTCTTTTTATTTTTATTATTAATAATGTTTTCTTAAATTATTAATATAAGCTTAAATAAAAACTAGACTAGATTTTGGTACTAATATAGAAAAGAGAACCATTCAAGTTGATAACTGCTTACTAAATTTAAAAACACAAATAAAAATAATTCATATCTGAACAAATTCACAATGATGTTACTAACACTTCAATTAAATGAATATTGAATATTTACATTTACCTTAATGAGATTTTTCATATAGTTTTCATGATTTTCTGGGCATGCAGCACCACAATAAACACGATCGTATTGTCGGCAACTGCCATTTAAACACAAACTATTTCCTATGGCAAAAAGTTTTAAGTTACAATAAATATTATACAAAATATTTTAAATATATAGATATACACACACACTATTTACATCTGTATAATATTAAGAATAAAAAGGAACACAGGTTAACCTTTGACGAAACGAGGATCACAAAATTCATAGCAATCTAATGCCGGCGAAGTTCTTTTGAATTCAGTTAATTTATTGACCGCATAGTCCAAGACGTCATCGTGGAGTTCTACGCCATGATTGATGCCGTATGGACCTGAAAAATTAAATTTTCTTAAAGTCTTACACCTTATTAACACCCATTGGCAGGAAAGGCAAGCTATCCTAGTGGGTGCCAACAAATTTAACCGTTCTTCTATTTTTTCTTAATTTAAGATGCATTCCTACAAAAACTACAAGATTCTTATTTGTGCCTACTTTATATTCTTGCTAATAACAAGTACATTAGTATTTTTAATAATAATCACAAACAACAAATAAATTGTGCCTGTGATCATGAGTAAATTAACATGATCAATTAGACAGGCAAATGGCAGACTAAATAAACATTGTTGGTTTTTAGAACAGTTGATTTGAAGACAAACGATTACTGTGTTTTTCTCTGCTGTGTACGATACATTCCCTACTTTTAGAATGGCCTGCATAATGCAGAAATATGTTCATAGATACTATGGTGACTTCTGTCAAGAATTCAGTCAATTATTCGTAAGAAATAACCAGTCTGTACTTCTTTTGGTACAATCAGCTGACAAAATTAACTATCAGGGTTAGTCATTGTAATTGACTTAAGATTATTCTTTGATAAGATAAATATTTAGGAATGGATGGAGAGCCGGGTACCTTTGCTATTTAATTGCTTTTGTTAATCAGGCAGATTCTTAATACCTGTAAAGCTAGGTACTGACCACATTTCGGTAAAAGTGGGAATATTACTTTCCCAACAGTCTCCTAATTAATTATTAATAAATTCTATCTGCAAATTCAAGGCTGATCTAACTAGTTTACTTATGTAATTTAATGAGTATTTTGTCAATAATCCATTTTAAATTTGAGCAATGACAAAGAACTATCTAACTGACTAATGACTGGAAACTAGTTCATGCTAATAAAGGCTCTTTATATGGTAAGCTATTTTCGCTCCACTTTTTTACTATAAGCACCTTCTGCTTTGGATCTGGTGAAACAACTAACAAAACTTAAGGCTCATTTAGTTCAAAAGTTCAGTCTTGATTTAGGAAATTCAGATTATTTTTTGTACTGCTGTCCGCTTTATAGAAATTTTTTAGGTTGGATGAATCAAGGGTATGGATACCTAAGGCTATGTTTACTGTAAATGGCTGCCCATTATTCTGCATAAATACAAAATTATCGCCAACAAGTCTTTTAACATGTTCACAACCATCCGTAACTCTCTACTTACCTAGCACAACTAAAATATAAATAGTCTTAAGCGTAATTAAGTTAAATTTTGGATTTAGGTTAAATGAATATTAAGATAAGACTAGTTAGGGAAAATCAAAATGATGAATTTTTGTTGATTTTTCGATTGACGTTTTATCATACCATTACTATCCAAAACAATAGAGAAGCTGTTATAAGCTTGAAATTAAAAAGTTAGTTATTTTAATGATATAGGCTTTAATATCGCTAATAGATTTGCATCAAAATTAACGAATTAAAAAAACAAAACATGAATGGCCACTGGCATTTGAAACAAGTTAATAGCCATAATTTTTAACAATGGAAAAAATGGTCAGACAACAGATGTGATAATCAACTATCATAACCAAAATATGCGTGATGGTCTTTACCATAGTTAACTTAAATTTCGGAGTTACATCATAGAACATAATAATTAACTTAGCTCGGGGAGATCAAAATGGTGAAATTTCAATGAAAATTCCTATTATCACCTCACTAACCAAAACAAGAATGCAGCCGTTATTATAATTCATACAAATGGTTAATTTAAATAAATAGTTTAAATTTCAGTATGTAAAAGAAAGTATGAGAATTTCACTTATCAGACTACACATCCTATTAATAAATGGACTGGTTTTGTAAAGAATTTGGGCTACTTGTGTTGGAATATGTTCTTCAAGATGGGTTCAATTTTCAGTCGTAATTGTTTACGTATTACTATAGTTTATGTATTAACTAATCATTTTTACCCCTTTAGTATATACACCAGATTTAAAATCGACGATAATAAATTAAGACAAGAAAAGTAAGTGATTAATATTACTTGCTTGGCTGTACTAGTGATTTCTAAAGGTGCGTATATCATTCAGTCAACTCTCCTTTTATCAGTCTAATGGGATCTGTTTGTTTGTCAGTCAATAAACCATTTATAATATAAACAGTCACATTGATATTTTTAATTAGCAAAAATATTTTAAGAACAGAAATGCAACAAAAAAATTGCACTAGAAACCTCTTATGGGATAGTGTAATAATTGTAAACATTTGCAAGTTATATTTTAGCATTTTACACATGATGAACTATTACACTTCATAAGGTTATGTTAAGGCACAATTTACAAGTTATACTTATGAATTTATAAAAGCTATTAAAATGGCTAGTTAAATTCAGAAATAAAACATCATTTATGAACAGAAATGTACAGGAAGCCTTTGATGCGGTGAATTGTAATAAATTCACACAAAATAAATCCTACCAATATATTTTGTTTTGAGAAATGCTTCATTTATTCCAGAATGACATTGACTGCTACATGGTTATTCTACCAGGTATGAGTAGATAATTATTTTAGGTTTCAATGACAAAAAAAACTAATTCGAGCCTAATCTCAAATTTTTAATTTGAACAAAGGCTTTTGTCCGCCATCTTCAGGCAGTCGTCCAGATTTTGTTGTGCTTGGTAGATTGCTGGGTATCACCTGAAGTTGACAGACACAAGCTGTTAAAAGCACTCTTTATAAATAAAAAAAGCTAGAAGAATCTTGAACAAATTTTTTAAAACCAAAAGATATCAACTCTACCTCAACTCTATACCTGATCTCCAACACATGCATCAATAGAACTCACTAATACCTACTAAGCTAATAAAAACTATACTATCGCTGCCGTAATATATAAAGTAATTACCTAAAATCAATCCAACCATGGTACTGAGATAACCAGTTCCAGATCCCAAATTGAGAAAACTGAGACCTGGCTTGAGTTTGAGACTTTCCATAACTTCTCCATATATACAAGGGGCGGAGAGGTGGATGTTCCCTTTCTTCCACGCTAGATCTCTGTAGGCACTGTCTACACAATCGGGGAGAAAATAAAAGCCACGGTCAACTGCCCTGAAGACACGCTCAATGTGTTTTGTTTTAATATATTCAGCATCTTTAAGCTTGTCGACCAAATCGTCATGATCGATTCCGTAGCTCACTGCACCTCCCATTATATCTAAAGTACAATGGATAATTCGATTAGCGAGTATAACAAAAAAGGAGGCTTTTAAGGAGTTTAAAATAATAGAATTACACAAGAATGGTTAATATAGATCATAGTCACTTCACACCATAACCTAAATTACCAGCAGCCAGTTCTTAACCCTAAGAGTAGTTAGCACATTTGTTTTATTTTTGGCACAAAATAAAGAAACTATTCAATGCATAATTTTTTTAAACACTGCTCAACTTCCTTGTCGCTAATAAAAACACTTATCATTTCCTATAGTCAGGCAATTTATTAGTTTACTTAGTTACAGTAACAGGTGTAAATGATAGTATAAAAATTGTTTGCATCATAAATATTCTTAAAAGCTTATGAAAAATCATTTTCTTCCCAAAACAAATGATTTGAATGACAAATTAACCCATGTTGAGATAGTGGTTTTGTTAAATGACGAAAATTATGACGGAACAGAAATAATTTTCCACCTGATTCAAATCATAATAAGAAGAAAAAGCTGTAATGACAGTAACAGAATAAAAAAAAGAAAGTAAGAAAACGTAGTTGACATGATTTTAAATGACGAGATGGTTTCGTTAACGGTAGCAATTTCCATTTGTTGTTTTAAAACGTGAGGAGACAGATGAGCAAGCTGTGTTTAGAAAAGTCTGTCAAATATGAATGAAGCGATTAACACTAGTGGATAAATAAAAAAGGAAGATTGTCATCTTACATGGCTGTAGATATGCGCTGGGGTGACTAACTTATACCATTTGCGAATGGCAGGTATACGTAGAACGACTTGGTGTTAGCAAGAGAAACAAGTTAGCGAAGACAAACATGCGAATTAGACTGGCAACAGTAGCTTTGTCTATGCGTTGTGTCGCAGTTTGATTGTAGCCATCAGCTGATTCGTCGCCTAAGTCAGGTGTTTTCTATCACAGTGTGTGTACATGTCGGTTCGCACCAACCATGGCTCACTTGATCAGTTGTCAAATAAGTTCTAGAAACGCTCCCCGAACGAAGGAGTTCAATGAACGTTCCTCTGTCATATTAACGATTATTATTATTTTCGGTCTGTAAGCCTACATGTTTAATAATTATTAGCCTAAAATTTAAGATCACGAGGGTACTTTTTCAAACTGAGATATCCCTGTCGAACTCATAACCTAGTCAATGTCATCTTCAGCTGACCACCTACAATGTTTGTAGAAGTAAACGAACTCTCATAAAATTCAAATAAACTACATTATAGTCTCATGTTATCAATCCCGCGACCCTAATATGTTTACATTACAAAACATATACAGCGTCAACATACATTGTGAATTTTCAATCTGTTTGATAGTTTTTACTGTCGCATGTTGCTATGGCTGAGAAATGACTAATACTTAACAGGCCTTCTCATCAATAAAAATTCATTGACATACATACCCATACCAGTAATATGAGAGGCAGACGTTTACTTACTCGATTACAGAACAAAGAGTATAAATGTTTGCATTTGGGGTAATGGCTAAACAAAATGGCACTTGTCTGTATGATCCTGTCACCACTTAACTATTGTAGCAAGTTATGAAGGGAATTCTGTCAAATCCCTAGATACATATTTCCAATGCCATAAAATAAGTTGGTGGCTCTCGAGAGTATAGCTCACCTGTTTGCCCTCGATGGGAGAAATTAAATGTGTGAATAAACAAACTGTGTGTATCAAAAAAAAAAAAAAAAAATACCTTTTTACAAATAACAACAAAATCGTAAAAAGTGCTAGTGCATGGAAGTAGTGTCAAAAGTATGACTGTTCCATACTTCTAGCACGATACATAAGTGACAAGCTAACAAGCTTGGTGCTAAACCATTTGAACTCCAGTGTGCTGGACTTTATTTGTTATGCAGCAACCCTTTACATCTCTTTCTCTCTTATAGAGTTTAATATCCCATTGTATATATAAAATAACCTTTATTTAACTTAACTGGAAATAATTCATCATCATTTACCTTAGTGATATCATCTCCAAAATAACTCGAACGTAGTTTTTCAATTTCAATTACTTCGTAGGCGATTATTATAACATTATGCACTTGTTTTTCGGTGTATTTTTCGGAATTTTAAAATTTCCTGTATGAATTTTAATGAATTAGTTATTTAGTGTAGTGTTATTAGGTTTCAAACTTACAGGAATTCCTTTATTTATTTAATATTATATTTGAATGTGTCAGTATTGGGGGGTCTTTTCGAATATATAGTGCTGCCATCTGCCATTTTGCACTGCACTTCGCCAGTTTAAAAACGTTTTATACTGATAGAGAATATTTTTGTTTTTCTTTACATGTAGTTTTATACTGTCATATAGGTTTATGGTCTCTTGAATTATCGTTTCCACTTGCAGGTAATTATTAAAGACTCGTTTATTTTCAATTTACCTTAGGTTTAAGCCATTGTATTTCCAAACTGACCGTTGTACTAGTTATTAGTTGAAATTATCGTATTTATAATCTTTATCATTACCTAAAGGATTGAAGTTATACCTGAAGAAAATTGAATGTACTCTATTCTAAAGGCTGTCTTTATTTTTAAATTATATTTTAGACATTTCATTAAATGCAGCCGCGATTACAAGGTTAATTTTCACGAAGTTGGACAAATTTATTTATTTTTGAATTGAATATAGAGTAATTATTTAAAATTAAGCTGAATTTAGTTTTTATCGTATTTGTTAAATTAGGGAGTTAATTTTTATCAGTTTTTTATCTTAACTACTTCACTTCCAACTCTTACCATTAATATATAATATTTTTAGCAATGATTACAGTTACTAATTTTTAAATGTTAATATATTCTTTTTTTTATTGTTTAAAGTTGTTTTTATACTTTAGTTTCCTAATACTATGTTTCTGTTCACTAAGTAATTGTCAAGTGAAGTGATATTTTTTTTTACCGGTCGTCAGGTTGTTACACTTGATTGTAGCTAGACTTGAATTTTCCACCTATTTCATTCAATTTTTTTAAAGTCCTTAATTTAAAATGAAATGGATTAGCGTTTACAAATATATTAGGGTTAATGGAACTATTTTATCGTTTTACGGCCCTTCTTAACGTGTATGAGTTTGTAAGTGTATCTTACCCGCTTTAATTTTAATTTTTTTTCAGAACTCAAATATTGTATCATTATTTATTTTATATAATAACTCTCTCTAGCTTTGATTAAATTTTAAAGGAACTACCCACTAGTATTAATGCTATTATGTAAATATTGTTTTTGATATAAAATGGTTGATCTGTCAAACAGTTAATATATTTCAATTTTAAATAAAATTTAAAAATACCTTTTAGTGAATGCCTTAATCACAACAAACCGATGTCATCTCATTATAAATGTGATATTTCACTTGTTCTTTTATATTTTTGTTCATATTATGTTTATACGTCAAATTTTAGATTTGCTCCTTACTTTAGCGAAAGACTATTTATATAATGCCTGTTTAGAAGGCATCAACGTTGTAATGATATCTTTTATTGTTTGTCTTGTCTCATTTTGTATTTTTGGTTTGTTATTACAGATAAAATGAGTTATGATGAAAAGAAAACAGTCGAGAGCGATGCAGTGGCTGTAAATAATATGGGCGGACATACTTTAGCTTCTCCAAACTCTCCTTCAGGAAATATTGTTGAAAAGAGAACTGTTCCCCTGTTATACGTCCAGTCACCTACCAACAAACCTAAAAACGGTGACGGAAACGAGTCCTCAGCATGCAAAACTCTACCAAAGTTTGCAACTCCTGTCAATGTATCTTCTGTAAGTAATGGTTTATCATTTGCTAGCTACTCTTTCCTACAATTTTATCTTTCAATTCATATCAATGAGAAATTAAAACATCAGGGGTATTAGATGATATTTCACATTTTTCTATATTTTTGTATGTTTACAATCAAGTCTCTAAGGATAGATTTTAGTGGGTTTGTATGCTCTAAGGTTACATAATTTCCTATTTGATTTACAATTATGTAAATATTGTATGTAAAACTATAGTCTAAGCTGGAATGTATATTTCATTTTTAAGTACTTTACAGGTTATCCAGTTTTTGGAAAGTAATTGGTTCAAGTTTACCATTTGTAATGATTGGTCATGGATTATTGCTTTTGACTAGGCTGTTTGAAAAAAATGGTTGCATGACAGTGATGTTTGTTTAAGATAGTAGTAAGGTACCATTATCATTCTTCACTTGTTATTAGTCTTGAGAAATGTCATAAATAATTTTTTAATACTTTTAATTTATTATCTAATAGTTATTTTTAATGTTTGCTGATACCATTGTTTCTAGTTAAAGGTAATTGTACATCATCTGCAAGGGAGCTCCTTAGTTATATGTCTATCTAGGGAAAGTTCTGTTTAATGGTTTGCTTTAACAAGGATTTTAACCGGAGATTTCAGAAGTTCAAAGTCTTAAATTTTTATGGATGTGTGTGTGTGTGCTGGTTGTGGGTTAGGCTCATATTTATCAATAACAATGTCTACACAGAAATTAAAAATTTTATCTTCTGAGTTTAAGAAAACTGAATTAGCCTTAGCCTACTGTTTGTTATTTATTGGCTTTTATGCGTTTTCCGTCTTTGCATTTCTTCTTATGGTATCCCCAATTCTCAAACAAAGAATAAAACTTACTTCTCTTTCTGTCCCTACATTTTTCACACCCTATCCTTCTAACATATAGTGACTGGTTTAAATATAATAAACTTATAAGTAATATTCGATCCAAGGAACAGTAGCATTGCTTTTTGTTTATAATTATTTGAATAATTTTTTTGAAGGGATGTGTTTGTTGGGATAACGGCTTTGGTTGATGAAATGTAATATCTTTCTTTAGTCAAACTAAGCTGAAATCCCTACAAAAACATTCACTCATTTCTAAATTAGAATGATTTTGTTTTGACTAAAACGTTCTCACATAAATTGTATTACTTCATCATAATATATACACAGTTTACACTTGATGAAAATAGAGGCCATAGAAAGTAAAGGAAGAGATATTTTGTTTCAAAAACTTTTGTCTCCACAATTATATAACACAAAGGAGATAGTAAAAAGATTCCACATGAAATTATTAATGAATGATAGTGAAGAAACCACCCTGTATTTTTTGTCCAACCTTCTTCATTCTATTGGTTTACCTTTTCTGCCACTAAAAATCCCTTAAAAGCCCTAAAACAGATAGCTTAAATAATGACTAAAATAACCCACTGAAATTTGCTTTTATTGTTTGCTCCCAATTTTTTTTTTGAATATTTTTTAAAATTATTTTTGTGTTAAAGCCTTTGTTCTACCATGGGTCATAAATTATGGCAAATCTTAAATAGCTTGATAGTAGTGGCTTGAGAAAATTTAAATTTCTTGTAGAGAAACAGATCAACGAGGTTTTTCCTCATATTTCCATTATTTTATCAGGATTGGCTGGTGAGTTGTAGAAAATGTCAGATTGATTATATCATTTTTTATGGCCGCTATTGTAGAGCACATAGAAAGACAGTACATATTTGCTGTAGACCTTTTTCAGAGTAGAGTTCAATTACTCTAAATCGTTATGAAATTTTAACAATTCTTGTTCTAAGCTCTTGTAGAAATTTCCATAAATATCTCTGTAATAAATCTTTTTATTATATGTTCATAGGTAACTAATGGGATTACGACTGGTGCCAAGCTTGTTCAAGTTCAAAATCCCAATCAGAATATCGCTTATGTCGGTACATTGTTCAAGCAGTCGAATAAAGGCAAGGATATGATGCCTCAAAAAGTGCTTTTGACTCCTGTGAAAGGAAAGGAAGTGTCGATGGCTCGACTGATCTTACCTAGGCCACCTACCATTCCCGCACCTCAGGGAGGATTCCAGGTCGGGAGCAAGAAAATCTGCAGGTCATTTGTAGTGAGTCAAGTCTCACAAAAAACTCTGATTAAGGCACCTGGAGAGTCGGCTGCAGCCAAAATCATACAGCCCAATATTATCAGGTCAGATGTTTTTTTTTCTCTCTCATTAGTTTTTGTATACACTGTCTAATGCTTACAGATTATAGAGTAGTTTTCACAGCTTTATCATATAATAATAGATAGTGTCATGTTTTTCAACCATTTTAATTATACAATGGTGAAAACTATTTATTATTTTTTATTATATTAGAATAAGTTCTTAGGCTCAAGGATAGCGTTTTCTTGACATTGCAGCCAGTGCTTCTTCACCTTGACAAAAGATGCATCAATGATTCTTCTTTATCTAAGCACAGAGAGCAAATGGGGTCTTATCTGTTTTAGTTTGTTATTTGTGGTGTCTGGCTGGAGAATATCAAAGGGGAGACCTGTTGTTATGCTTCTCAGCCCATTCTTATCGAGATCAAGGAATAATTCTAACCTCTGTTTAGAGAAGATTATGAGTTTTGATGGCCTTGTTTCTTCCCAAGAATTGATCCAAACATGAGTATTATGTATGTTTGAGTAATACTACAGAATAGTTTGGCTACACAAAGGACATTTCGGTTCCTTTTCTACCAAGTTTATCTGTCATCTTAATGACCTTGTGGACAAATACCCACAGGGAATCCTGTTGTTCTTGGAAAGAACCTAGAAGACATTAGGGCTATAAATTACTTGCCTTGATGTTAGCCTGTCTGGTAGAGATGTGCTTCCTGCAAAGGATACAACAGGAAGGAGGGAATGGATTAGAAATTAGAGAATTCTGAACAACCTTGGAGGTTATTCTGGAATAAGAAGTGACCAGGGGCCAGGAACGATGCACACAAGATAAATCCAAAAGCTTGTGAGAAAGTGGATGTTTGTGGGCTAGAAATGAGATGGAAGATCCCGAGGTTGAACCTCTACAAAAAGACCTTAATAACTATAGGCCTGAACTCTTGGAGATCCTTTTTGAAGTTATGTTTGATCAGAACGAATACAGGCTTAAAGAATCATCTGATAGATATGGAAACTTTAGTGCAAAACTAAGTGATTTATATTAAATATGGAGCTTGCATTGCAACAATTGTTATGTTTTGTAATTTATTTACTTCAGTAAGGCTGGTCAACCATATGAGAACTCTTAAAAGAATTTAATACTTTATGGTTTCAAGTCATCAGTCCTTCAATTCGCAATGATTTATTTACTAGCATTAATCATTTTTCTATAAAACTAATTGTATTTATCAATAATAACATTGTTGAGTAATTTTCTTTTGTTTTAGGCAAAGAGGTGTCGGTGTTGATGCGAAAATTTTAACGAATGCTGTTTTAAAGCCTGCAACAGTTGGACTGTCAGGTCCCCTGGCGATTGTAAAGAAACCTCTCATCCAAAACCAAACTGGAGACAAGGGACCATTGAAAGTGATATTGGTCGATATGAAAGAGGATGCCAATAAGCCTGATGTAAGAAATAATGAAGTTACTGCATCAAAAAACACCAAGACTAGTACAGTCGATGAAAAATGTAGCAGTGAAAAAAACATAAGCGATGAATCTCCTGTAGAAAATGGTATGGCATTCTTTTCTCAACACTAAATATTGAAAGAAACCGATAAAGACATTTCATGCCACTCATTAGAACTGTGTGAAAAATATTTTACATGAATGTATCTTTACCCAAAGAAAAATGCAGTTGATATTTATACAGCTGATTATCTTTCGATTGAAATAAATAGGAAAAAAATAAATCATAAAAGATTTATATTCAAAAATATCTCAAAAGATATTTCAAATCACTGTTCAGATGCTATTTAAGATTTAAAGTTTTGATTTCCCCCCCTCCCCCTCATAGTTAAGGATACATTATTGACGAAAATAATTTCAAATTACTATAAAAAAAATAATCTTAGATCTACTGGGGGGGGGGAGGGGATAGCGAGGCAACTGATTGTTGGCTCAACTAGATGTATCTAATTTTTTCTTTTATAACATAAGTTTAAAACAAATAATTAAGATAACATCTTCCATTGCTGTTTTATTCGATGAAATATTTTTTATTTATTTTTTCTGTTTTAGATAGTGAAAAAACAGTAGAAACTGAATCTAATCTGGTCAAACCAACTAGTATAAAAAGGTATGATTATTTTTTTATTGTTGTAAGTATATATTGTTATGTTTTTATCTAATATGATTATTTTTAATTTATTTGAGGGTTATAGGTTCTGTTAATATAAAAAAGGAAAAACTCTGGCAAAAGGAAGATTGTTTAATTATTCCACTTTTCATTAATTCTTATATACAATCACGTCTGTGACACAAAACTACAATTTATAAAAAAAAATGTTTACTCTATTTTACCTTATTCTTATTTTCGCAACTGGCCAGATTTACTAATTTTCATGTCGTTTTCTTTTTATGGTGCTTCTATTTTCTTCGTTTTTTAACTTGGTCTGCCATGCGATCAGTAATATCCAATTATATCACCTCTATCCTTCTTCTCTTGATAAAACTATTCTTCCTACTACTGTTCTCCCACATTACAAATCACCATTAAATAACAAATGTTCATTCTTCTACAAAATTCACAGTCCTTGTCTCATAAGCTCCAATAGAAGAACGCTAACCTATCCTCTTTCCAGCAGAACAACAACTAAATCCATCTTCCTTTTTAAAAGCCTCCCTCCTCCTTTGCTTTTATCGCCTTGATACACGGGTCGATTAACGCCCTTTTATTTCAAAATCTTGATAAATAAAATTTATAATATCAAATATAACAACAATATCTATATCAGTTGGTGGCACTCGGGAGCAAATTAGCCTGTTAGCTCTCCACCTCAATTCCTAAGCCAGATTTGTTTTTAGTTTTTTATTCAACTAGGTACTTATATTCCCTTATGAGGGTGGGTGAACCTCGAACAGATCCACCCCTCAGAAAAAATCATCCTTCAAATGGTCTAATGATGCTATTGCTGATATGTGTTAGCCATAGCTGTGTAACCTATATTTTTTTTTATCATTGTTTTTTGCTGTTATGTGCTATAAATTTCATACAGTGCTGCATTTTCTTTTGGGTTCATATCACAAATCAGCTTACTTACTATTGAGTCAAATTTGCATAGGTATACTTGCTTGATTTTGTTATAAAAATAAAAAAAAGTTTCAGGTTAGTTTTATTAATTTTTCGGTAGAATACATTATATAGAGGAATAATTGTTACTTACAGAAGTACTGTTTATTCTAATATAATTACTAAAAATTTTATATCTAATATTCAAAATTGTCTTTGAAATCTATCTTACAGATTTTTGGGATACCTTTGAAAGCTGAATATTTTTTAAATTTTAGCTGGATTATATAACTTTTCCAAACAGTTTTCTCTTTCAGCAATCTGTTAATACGAGGTTGTTACAATATTCTCGGCGAATAAAGTTTTACTTTAAACAATTATTATCTATTGTCCTTTCTCTAAACGGAAGGTGACAACAATAGCTCACTCCCCATAGCCAGTTCTCTTCCATTCACCTTTTACATGTTGAAATTCTTGGTCCTTGACTTACTAGTCATCAAGCTTGATGACTCCGATCTTAGCACATTTTTGTGTGAAGTAGAATACTAACTTTAAATATGTTTTATTTTCAGCGATAATGAAAAAGTATCTGGAGGTGAAAGCAAAAAAATGGCCGGCCAATGGGAGGACAAGGAAAGTGTTGCTTCTCCTTCCCAAGCTACAGGAGATAGAGCACGCAAGCGGAAAGGTTCTCTGCTGTCCTCTGCCAGCGGGCCTCCGAAAAAGGTCTTCATCGGAGACCCGTATGACAATGTCAAACTGTTTCCCGGAGCGGAACAATACGATCCGTTCAAAGTTATAGAATGGGACAGCCACGGGATCGGCACTGTACCTAATACCTGTATAAAAGTAAGTTGACCGTTTAATATTTAATTGTTAGGCTAATATAACTTCTCACTACAGAGAACTGAAATCTTAAGAAAGGGAGTTTAAATTAGACACGCGTAGTAGAAATCAATAAATATCTTGGTGAAAATATAACATGCATTACATTATATAACATAACTAATAGATACAAAGATATGTGGGGTCCCTTCTATTTCTTATAATCTGATGTCCGCCCTTGTCTATTGAGCCATTAGGCATCTTCTCACTCAAACTGTTTTCTTTTACTAAATCCTCATTGTCATTTAGTGTGGAATCGATCCTGTTTGCCGTTTCTTGTTGAACATGTGTTTAAATCTGCCTTTAGGCCGCCTTTATTCTGTTCTAACTTTCATGTTATGCACTTATCTGATAAATATAAACTATTTACAATCCCAATCGGCTCAGTACTGCATGTTATATGCATATCCACTCGTTCTTCTCCTCCAACATGCATCATCTTACGTTTAGTTGGATTGATTCCCATTCCCTTCCTCTGTAAAAGAATAATTAGTGTCATTGATTAGTTAATTACTGCGTAATGAAAAAAAAACAAAACATGTTTTCCTAGTATATTGTATAAGACATAAACCCCGATGTACTGATTAAGAGCATGTATATGTTGGGGTTTTAGTGGACTTTAATTAAAAAAAGACCCAAACTCAGATTAATAACAACTTAAAAAAAAATATTAATATAAAACAGATGTGTTTACTAATTCCTGTGTACAGTATCAATGAATGGAGTGTGTTATAGAGTAATAAAGTATTTTTGGTTTAAAATAGTATATATTTAATAAACTGTCTAGGTGGTCCTTGTCTACTCCCACCTCTCAATATTGTTCCATCATTTTCTAGACGCTTCAGGTTATATATCAAAATGTTGTCTGTGAAATTAGCCAAAAAATTCTCATTGTGGAAAAACACTTGTATTTTTTAGCTATATCTGCTCTAAAATTGTCGAATGTCATCAGGTGATAGAACTCAAATTACAGATCAAAAACAAAACGCCGGATTTTACTAGTGGTTCCAGCTGTTTCATCAAAATATCTCGTGTGTTATTATAGTGTTCTAAATATAGTGACGATATATATATATTTCTTAAATATTATTTAGCTCATAATTGATGAAAAAATAAATTAGAAATTAGGAAATGAAAAATACTCTTTAATAGAAAAAAAGTTATGTATCTGCTGATCCTTGGTTTGATTAGAATACTTAAGTAAACTATAATAACATCAATTTTATCTATAACGTTGAATGTTAATCTGTTTGTCATTTCATTTTGATATATTTTTTTATATTGTAGGTTATTAGAAATGAATTTGATATGCTTGAGCTACACGAGAGCACCGATGCAAGAGGTAAGCCCTACAAAACAGCTTTATTCTTCTCTTTTTGAGAGGTTTTTGTAAAAATTATTTGAAAACACAAAAATGTGTTTTCTTTATTTTACTTTTATTGGCTGCAATGTCTATATTTTCAATATCGATAAGAAAAACTTTTTAATGGGGGCTGGGGGCACCACTTATGTGTCATAGACTATAGCGTTGCTGTTCACAGGATAAATAAATTAAAATTCCTGTGTGATCCATAGACTTAATAAACTTTAACATAAAATTAGGACACTAATAGAACCTTATTAATTTTTTTTATTTTCAAGTTTCACTAAAACGGCCGGTAATAGTTAGCAATGGCTAGTTAATATCCCCTGTAACAAATATCTTCACACACAATCATTATTTATATGCTAATAATTTATCAAGAAAGTTTTTAATTTATAATTTTTCTTTTACAGTTTTAGATAAAATGAAGTCTAACAATGACGAAATATACTGCTGCCTTGCGTGTGGTTGTTATGGCCTTATATCTGAGTTTTACAATGAAAACTATTGTGGTGTCAATTGCAGAGACAATCTCATTGCAGTTCAACATTCAATCTTTAAAAAAGACGAAAAAGAAGGGAATGTTGAAACCAATGATAAGAAGAAAATTTGTGATAACATAAAAGTAAAAACGGGCCCAATCCCTATGCCAATGCCGATGCCCATGGTCCTGCCTGCGGATGAGAGCAGTTCAGATAAAACAACTTCCACAATCCAAGGAGGGATAGAGTCCTCATCGCCTAAACCTAATGTTTCCGAAGTAATAAATCTTATCGACGATTGCAGCTCGCCTGAATCTGAGCCTTCCCCTAAGAAACCTGACCAATCTTATGATGAGCCTCCTCGGAACCCTAAACTTAAAAAATTGTTTACAAAAGAGCATAAAAGTAATCGAAAACTAGATGTCTTAAAACCCGTAGGGCAAAGTCCAGACAATGCCAAAAGCAAAATTAAATTGAGACCAAGAGGAAGTGGAAAAATAAATAAATCCTCATCTACTGAAGATTTTGTCGCTCAAGACATGGACATGGGCTGGCCCAATTTAGATAACGTAAGTTTTTTATTAGGTTTGAATTATATTTTTTAATAATTACTGATAAAGTAAAATAAAATAGTTTCCTGGCCGTGATTCCTATTGTCATACACACTCGTAAGAAGACAGAGATAATCTGCTAGTGTGTGTGTGGCTGAACAAAAATCACAAGTTCTTGGGTCCTATTCTATCTCTTTTTTAAATAATTTTTACCAGTTATATAACCTTTACCTACCACAACTTATAATTATTAATAATATAATCATTTTTAATTTAATTTTAACTATTTAGAAATATTTATTTCATGATTATAGGAAAGCCCTAAAAAGAAAGAAATCTCCATTTTCCGCTGGTCTACTTATTTAACTGAAAGCAAGTCGTCCGGTGCCTGGGTCAAGCTGTTTAGTAATCCTTTCCCATCAAAGCCTAACAGGTTCAAAGTTGGCCATCGCCTCGAAGCAATTGATCCTGAGCACCAATCTATCATATGTTTGGTTTCTATTGCTCAGGTTAAAGGTAATAATATTCTCTTCATTTGTCATCTTTAATTAAATTTGTGATTTTGTCACCATAGTAAGTGGCCTGGAGCAGTCTTACCAGTTTATTAACAGAAGCAAATTAGTTTATTGATAATATAAAAAAAAGTTTTTTTTCTCTTCTCAAATTTATTTATTTAGCCTTGGACGTTTTTGATTGCTTAGGCTATCATCTTCAGTGTAAGTAACATTTATAAGATAGAAACTATGCAATTACATTCAAGTTTAAGATATCATTGGTTGTAAAAATTAACTGTCTTTCTAAAAATTACACATTTAGAATAGAATAAAAAAAAATTTTTATTCCAGGACTAAGTCTCCTATGAATAACATTAATGTTCAGATGACAAATTTATATCTGGCAAATAAAATAAACTATAACATCATATTATAAAGTGTAAATCTCTTTAGGAATGTTAATAATAATTATGAAATAAAAATAAAAATTATATAACTGCTTTTAGTTAATTAAATCGATATCGAAATATTCACGGAAGGAGGGGAAGAGCCACCCTAACTCAGTGTAGAGGTGAGAGACACCGCAGAGTCCCAAACACAAATCTAACAAAGGAATTCATGATTCGCTTCAATTTGCCCATGCGGGCCATCAAGAGACCCCCATACATCACACAGTCAATCAAGGTGAGGGAAAATGAGATAGGAAACAAAGAGTTGACATGTAGGCTGGGAGAGCAGTTGGTAAGAGCGATGGAATAGTTTCAGGGTAGTTTAGACCCGGGAAATTTGAGAGATATGTTGGTTCCATGGTTTGGTCAATGGTTAACCCTAGGTTTTTGACGGTAGAGCAGAAAGTGGTGGGATCGGTGGGTATTAAGGGTTAAAGCTGGAATAGATGGAGGAAACTGGAGCCTAGGACAATTTCCTGGGTTTTAGCTGTATTTAACCTCATTTTATTCATGCTATTATATAATAAATTATAAAATGAATTTGCCCAGGCACTGATGTGATTTGTCTCCCTGAATCTTGGCAAACACAGCTAAGAAATCGGAGAGGAGATGGAAAAGGCATAAAGGTGATAGGAACAATAATGAAAGGAGTTAAGGAGAACATTTAATATAATAGCTAAAAAGAAGGGAAGAAATGCTCGATCCCTGGGAAATACTTGTGAATGGTCGGAAAGAAATGATCGAAACCATTGAATTAGAGGTATTGGAGAGGTTTAAGGATTTTAACTTGGAAAGAAGGATTGTGTACTCTATGGTGTCAAATACTTTGGAGAAATCTGGGAGAATTAGGACTGTTAGTTTTTGTTTATCAATAGCACCATGAATGTCACTAATGATATATTGATGCAGATTGTGTGGAGTCACTGGGATGAAAACCAGATTTGAAAGTGTCAAGAAGTTGGGACTGTTTAAGGAAATCGGAGATTTGGGATTGAAGTACCCATCCAAGAGGTTTGGAGAGCTTAGAAAGGATGAGGATTGGGTGATGTAGGGTAAGGATTTTTTTAAAGGGTTGGACTACAGCTTTTTTCGAAGAAGTTGGGAAGACTGAGTTTTGAAGGGAAAATTGTACTAAATATGGCAGGATGACTGGAAGGCATATTTTTATTAGCTTCACAGGGATTCTGTCAGGACTAGTGTGTTCTCATACCAGAGGTTATAAGGTCTGTGGGAGAGACATATTTAAAATAAAAATCATTACCATTAAACGAGGGCTTGCAAGGACTAAAAGATGAGGGAGGTGGTAAAGTGGTTGAAGAGGCTGGCACAAAATATGAGATTAGATCATCAGGTGAATCGGGGAATGCTTATTAGTTTTAAGCCCCAGTCACAGAGGGAAAGTTTTTGAAGGAGTTGCCATTTAGATTTGGAATCAGGAGCAGAGGAGAAGGCTTCATGAAAATACTTGGATTTTGCCTGCCAGACTGTCGTCTGGGCCAAGTTGCGAAGTACCTTGAATGCCTGATGATCAGTCATCTACATACTTTATGTGTCTGAAGCATCTTCGGCAGCCTCATGCTTTCTATTATTTAAAATAAATTTTGTGTATGTGTAATTTTTATGTAGCTATTTGATTGTTAAAATATCCATTACAATTTAACTTTTAGCACACATTGTATTTGTATTTGATAGTATTTTGTTTTGCACAGGATACCGTTTAAAACTTCATTTTGATGGTTATCCAAAGGAGTACGACTTTTGGGTGAATGCTGACAGTTTCAATTTGTTTCCTTCGGGATTCTGCAATAAACTGAAGATTCCCCTGCAACCTCCTCCGGGTCATAACTTAAAAACTTTTGATTGGGATATTTATCTATCCCGACATAATGCAAAAGGGGCGCATCAATCCTGCTTTGAACATCATGCTGCTTCGGTAACTTATTTACCTTATTGACTCATTCAAGTTTTTTAGCGTTTTCAGATTAAATCAATTGATGATTTTTTGTTCAGGACCAAGTTAACTTGTTTAAAGTGGATATGAAACTAGAGGCAATAGACCGTAAGAACACTTACCTTGTCTGCGTGGCAACTGTTGCTGCTGTCATGGAGAACCGGATCTTAGTTCACTTCGACTCTTGGGATGACATGTACGACTTCTGGGTTGACATATCCAGTCCGTACATTCGTCCCGTAGGCTGGTGCAAAACTGCGAGCCATCAACTCACCCCACCTAATGGTATGTCTGTCTTCTTTCTAATTAGCTCTGAATCCAATACTCTTCATCTGCTGATCCTAGACCAATCATTTAGCTGGAAACAAGACATATCTCACATAATCCAATGTTCCATTTCCACCATAAAACTATGCAACCTCTACAGCCATTGCCTTCGAAACGTCTTTTTCTATAGTTTATAGTAGTCCCTCTTGGCATAAAAAAGTATGAGAAAGACTAAAATGTCTTATGAACTATCTCATTCAACCTATCTTCAGGATCCCAAGCGGGGTTTATGATTATTCCTTAGTTAGTTTACAATCTAGTCTGGTCAATTGATGTTCAAAGTATTTCTTTCCAATTGAGTTGTAGGTTGTAAGTACATCATGCTTACATTTTGCAAGTATATCTTTGCCTAGAGCAAAAGTATTTGCTTCAGTTTTTGATGAATTTCCAACTTTTATATTATTAGAGATACAGTTCAATGAAATATTTTGTAGCATTTTTATAGCAGCAAAAAGATCTTGGTGATGGCTCACTGGTGGCTGCCATTATCTGCGGCATTTCCAGGTTTGTGATGACATAAAACTAGGGAATTTTTGCATTGGTCTTGAAAAGGCCGTGAAATTGCTAACTCTTGGTTTAGGATTAAGTGTTTGCCTGGAGCTTTATTATTTAAAAATTTCACTGTAATAATTCTTATTTTTCTGATGGTGAGCAAGTTGTGGGATGTATTTTAAATATACCCACATTGTTCTGTGCCCTTTCAACAATAGATTGTCAACCTCAGCTTCCAAGGAGGGTGACTGGGTGGGGAATTGCTATCTGTCTATAATTCTTGAATCAGTAAAAGTAGTAAACATAAAGTATGAATCTTATGATTGACAAATTATTTTCCTTCCTATTTTTAAACGTAAGTAACTAAAAACATAAAGCTGAAGTGTTAAAAACCCACTTAGATAATAATGCCGACTGAGGATATATTAAATTTTTATTGTTGAAAGGTATTAAAGTAGAAGATTTCAATTGGAAAAAATATCTGAAAGATACAAGATCTGTCGCTGCTCCTGAAAAAGCATTTGTTCTTAGACCTCCGATTGAATTTAAGAAAGGGATGAAGGTGGAGGCTGTAGATAAGAGAGCGCCTCATCTCATACGTGTCGCCACTATTTCTGAAGTGCTTCCATATCAGGTAACGATGACATAACTAGATTTCAGTTTTTTATTTATTATAATTTGTTTAAAAGTATTTAGATAAATTAATTTCCACTAAAAAAAAAAAAAAAGTTGGTACTCTTCACTTATACCAAGTGTGGAAGTTTATTTTAGGCTGGCACATGGCTGCTTACATCTGAAATTTGAGTGTTTGGTTTAGTTATACCTTCAGGTAAACTTTTCCATAGTAGTATTCTATGCAGTGTAGTAGGCTCGCTACACACTAGCATGATTGATAGCTAGCTGTCTTTCATTACAGAAATTAAAAATGTGTGCAATTCACAAACAAAACTAACTACACTTTTCCATAAAAATATTCAAAGGATTCAAGAGTCTTTTAGTCCAATAATAAATGTTTAACAATTTTAAACTGAGTTACAGTTATTCACAGTTCTATAACTGGCCATAACTCATAGTCTAATTAGTACTATAACCTTCTTTAATCAGTACAATTTATAATTACCAAATTATTATTAGTGATTTATTTGGGAATCGCCTTCATAAGGCAGGAAAAAGAGAAGATTTCATGTTTTTCAAATTGTTATTAGCTGTAATTGTTTTCTGTAGATCTTTTTATTTTATGCTTTAGCATCGATATTTTTATGAGGCAATAATATATGCCTTAAAAGTAGACCTACTAATGAATAATTCAATCAAACTGATAGAAATGTCAGTGGCATGATAATTTACATTTTCCTATAGATAATTAATTAATCAATAGACGATTAATCATTTATTACAAATTATATGCTTAAAGATAGCCAATTGTATGTTATCACTATTTATTTATAACATTTTTATTTATCTAGGTGAAGATAACTTTTGACGGACTTCCAGCACACTTTGGTTACTGGGTGGATGACGACTCCCCAGATATTCACCCGGTCGGCTGGTCTTCTCGAGCGGGGCATCCTCTAGAACCTCCCCCATGTACATTTAATTTTTTTTTTTTTTGTCATGAGTAGACAGGTATTACCTAGTTTATAACATTTTGTCATTTTTAATTTTATTTTTTAGCTCTAGATGACTTTACCGAGTCAACTTGTCCAACGCCAGGCTGTATCGGACAAGGATATTACCAAGGGACCAGGAAAGAGACCCATGGTAATGTGAAGAACTGCCCTTATACGACTGAGAATCTTGGAAAAGATTCTGTCCTAACTGACAGGCTGAAATGGAGCTCTAAGCCGTTCAGAAGGTATACTTTGTTACTTAGTAAGTTAAGTCAACTGTGATGATATATCTAACAATCGAAGTTTTTGTTGTGACCGGGATGATTGTTGTCATTATAATTTTAATGACGTTTTGTCAAGCCCAAAAGAAGAGGCTATGTAACTATTCAGGTATTTAACTTGTTGGCTATTTGTTTTGATTGTCTTTCTATACGTAAGTATGTTCTATGACAACAGTCTTATCGGACAAAAATTTTAAATCAGGATGTTACGCCACCTTTACTCCTCTTCAATATGAAAGAAAGACATTAAGTCTTAAGGCTGAACAGAGGACTCACAATTCATGCAACATTTGCTAAATATAAATATAAATCATATCTGTCCGATTTTAATACTCTTTGAATTTTCAAGAGCGAAACCTTATTGTCAAATACATGTTGATTTCGTGCTCCAGCCAGGTCAGGTCATGCTGCCATGACCTGTGTGCATTTTTTGTTTAAATCAACCATGATCAACAACAGCAACAATAATCGGTGAAACTTAAAAAATAGATCCGATCCTGTATGTGGTCATGTCCCTTCATCAATTCATTAACAACAATTTCAGCCCACAGATCAGTATTTTAGTATACACATGACGGAACGGCTCATGTTGAGATTCTCAAGTGCTAATGATGCTGCCTCTCAGGGCGGTATCTGGAGCTCATACTTTTTGGCCCTTAAAAACTCAGTTTTTGTAACTTTTAGACGCTATGCAATTCCTTTTTAGTTTATATCGGCCTTAAGATGTTGTGTTCTGCCTGAACTTTACTATTTCGTCGATAAAACAACTGTTCAAAAAAAAAAAAATTATTTATTATTTTGTGACTCTTCATTACTATTTTGTTTGATAATAAAAAAATAAAAGGGGAAAAATAGGTATATTATTTGTAGCTTATTGACTTACTTAGTTTATTGACAAAGGCAATATTGAAAAAAAAATGTGGGATGCATCATAAGTGACATAAATTTTCTTTTCTTTAATAATAATAATAATAATAATAATATTTTCCTATTATATTACATTGAGTTTTATTTTCAGGAATTCAGATGATGTTGTAAGTTTGACTGAAGATTCAGCTGACGAAAGTGAAAATGAACCTGAAGAATTGAAGTGGTAAGACTTTAGATATTTGCTATTAGCGTGACTTGCTTTGTTTGTGTCATTATTTGCTACTTTCCTTTTTATCATAGAGCTTCATAACAGAACTTTAATGTTCGGTCTTGTACAGGAGCTATACAAGACGATAGATAGGCTCCTAGAAAACCTTGTTGACGGCAAAAACCGTAATTGCTGAAGACTTACTTTCCCAGATCAGGAAGAAACATTGAAAAGTTATTAGAAATGTATTTTCATGTGCTAAACTGCTAATTTTTTAATACTGTTTGTCGCAGGACATTTTTGGAAGATGAAAAAATATGTTTATGTTTTATTTAATAGAGATTTACACTTGATTTAACTTTTTGAAGTTTTTTTTATAATGTAGTAGTTCTTATTTTTTTGTCAGAAATGAATTTGCCATCTGTACTTCTTTGTACTAAAAAGGGGACTTTGTCATAGAATACATTTTTTTTTTTTCTATCTGCCTATGGGTTGATCAACCCAATCATAAAGTCCTCAACTGACAGAATATAGGATTATAGAGGCCTGGGAGTACCCAATTGATAATAATAGCTTCATAAGGAGTCTTCCACTGTTAAAAGCAGTAATAACCTGAAGTAGAAAAAAATAAACAAATACAAAGAAACGTCCTGAGGAACTACTGAGCTTTAAAGAATCTAATGCTTAATTGTTGTAGTACATGGAATCGATAAAAACAGGATTATCTTCCATTGTCTATTGTGATTGGTGGATTTTCGAATGAGAAAGAGTAAATGTTCCGGCCAACTATAAGAACCCATAGTCAACGGCCAACCTCAAAACCCAACTGCTTGTTAAGTTTGTTATCCTTGTCTTGTATATATACGAGACCTGACTTTAGGGGCTACACCATTTCCTGTCAAAAAGGCGGGAATTAGCAGTAGAAATAAGTCAAAAATTTGCTAGGCGTGAGAGCTTTCAGAAGTGCTATGTGGACTTGGATTACCCTGTTAATCGCAAAAATCTGAGACAAGATCTCATTGCTAAAGAACTCTCTCTTATGATTTATTCTAAAGTCTATTTACCCCCTTTGAATACAAAATAAAATTATTTCTAACCCGGATTCAAATTTGAATAAAAGAGGAGATAGGAGCTATACAAGACGATAGATAGGCTCCTAGAAAACCTTGTTGACGGCAAAAACCGTAATTGCTGAAGACTTACTTTCCCAGATCAGGAAGAAACATTGAAAAGTCATCCGAAGAAGTATACAGTAATGGTGGATTCAGAAAGTTTTCACGCTGGGAAAAAACAAAACAAGTTAATGAAAAGCAGAGGACATCCCAGGAAATAAACGAATTACAATGATTGGCTTAAGGGGAAAACATAATAAAAGCCAGATTTCCGTTACAGTATGTTAAGAAAAAAAATAAACATAAAATAAATTACCATTTACAGTCAATATTGAAAAAATATCACAGCTTGTAATGGCAATCAGGAGTTTCCAAGTTTGAATTCCTACCCTGTCGGTGTCTTTTCTCTTTAGCAAATGTTATTAAAACAGGGGTGTGACATACCACATGTATTACTAAAATTATTATTTATTTATAATAAAACTATTTTTAATTAAAAATTACCTATTATAATACTAGATAACTTTAAATAACTTCCATTGTTTGTTTTTACACTTATTTTTTTTTAACAGGGCTTGGATGTCAATGAAGCAAAATATTCACAAAAGAGCTAAAAGAGAAAAAGGAAGAGACGACAACCTCAACCTCAGTACTGCTGGAGAAAGTTCGATGGAAGTAGACCAACAACCTCCTGAGGAACTCCCTGAAGTAAAAGTTGAAGGGAAAGACATCTTAGGAAGGAAAAAAGAAATGACCGTTGTTGTTGAACAGGCTTGTGGCAGTCCAAACAAGGAATATACATTGAAAGAAAAAACAAACGATGCCAGTGTTAAATCAAAGAAGGATTATTCAAGCTCAACTAAAGCAGACAAGAAGGAAGATTCACTGAAGAAGAGGCATTGCAGAAGTGAAGTAGACCCCCCTGTGGATGAAAAAGGTACCGGCACTATTCCTATCAAGGCCGAGCCACCGTCTGACGATGTCTACATGTGCGACAGTGCAAGTGCAACCAGCATTGCTAGTTCTTCTGAAGATGTATTTACAGAGAACAATCTGCCAGACAGAAAGAATCCCCTCTACTGGACTATCCACCAAGTGGCTAAGTTCACAAAACCGCTTTTGTCTTCTTCCAATGACCGCTTCTCTGAAGAAGTAAGTTTTTTTTTATTTTAGTTTTTAATAGTTGCCAATGTTATTTAGATGAGAAATGCATTTATTTAATAGAATAATATACAAATGATATCTGTCTGTAGTTGCTGTCATGAAATTAGACTCTTGGGATGAAGGGGTTACTTGCCATGGTGTTGCCTCATATGGGCGGGAGGGTTACTAATCACTGATTTGCTTATTGCTTAATGATTGAATTAAGTAAAGAGAGCAAGTAGAATAACTAGATAGAAGAGAAGTTGTGGACAGAGCGGCAACTGTAGCTGCCCTTACTTAAATTTTTTTACTAATTTTAATCACTGCACTGATTTTTTACTTTTGCACATTTTTAATTTGAAATAAATGAGATTTGGAAACAAAAAATAATATACATTTGACAAAACTTAATTAATTTAATAATTAGAAGCTTTAAATTTCTGCTGGGTTCCTACATTCCAATTGAAAAATTGAATTATTGAAGTATAAATAAATCAAGATTTATCAATAGTTCCCTCTTTATTTTCGTTAAAAGTGCTCTAGCTTCGGTACCACACTGCTTAAGGAATTCATTGGCTTGCTTGACTTCTTTTATTTTCTATCTTCTATCTTGTTGACTCTGTTTGCTCGATCAGGCAACTATCACCTCTCTAATTGAAGCTCTCTACGGTCAAACACTGACTCATGCTCCCACATGGCACACAGTTTGTAACAACTTTACAGTATTTTACTGAAATGAAATATTTAACTTATTTATTTATTATTTTTTATGAACCCAAAATATCACTACAATACACTTTATATTCAACTGAATTTCAATTTTTTTAACTTCTGCATTCAGTAAGAAACAATATTTACTTATACGAAACTCTAAATATACGTCCACTAAGATCATCATCAGTTGTGCTACCACCTATGTGTCTTAAGGCCTTCCTGGTGTCACTCGCTACACCAAACTTTTGGCCATCCTATGTCTCTTGATCCTTAGGGTTGAGACATCTTGGCCACATCTCCGGCCCACATAGGTTGAATCTCTTCCAGCGTTTTAGTCCTTATAGTTAGCGCATAAAACCATAATCCTCTTGCTTCCAGTTCCTACTATCTGGAATATCAGTAAATAAATTATATTAATAATTTTTTTCTACATTGTAAGTCTTATTGTTCATCCATTTTTACATGATGAGCTTTTCTTGATCCTTGTTCATGGAACAAGTGCTTCAGCCCACGCATTTTGAAAATTCATCAAAAGTTGACTATAGATAATTGATTAAAAATCAATCTGACACATTTGGAATGAGGTCTATCATAAGCATTTGTTGTTCTTTTTTTTATATCATTTGGACCTGAACGTAGGACCCTGAAGTTTTTTTTTTCTTTTTCCCAAATGTTTCGCCTAGTGGACTTGCACCCTTTTTCTGTCAGCTCATTCACATTATTTCTAGGTTTTTTTAATTGCTCAATGCTCAATAATTCAATTTTATCCATTTAGTATACTTCTTCAGTGCTATTGTTAGCCATTAATATATAAATGAGTAGAAAAAGAGTTTGTTGGGAAATCGGCTTGTGCCGATTATAATTATAATCAAATGCACAGTATGCCGAATTGTTGTTCTTAAATAAATTTCATGAAAACCTAACAACAAAATCGGCACAATCCGATTTCCCAATAAATTCTTCTTCTATTCATTTAAACCCAGTTAAATTTCTGGCTACCCTTTTAGTTTAGTCTGATTATAGGATGTGGAGCGAAGAACCCTTTGTAATTTACCACTGGTCATGTGGTCCATTAAAAATTGGGGGAAAAAATCTTTAGAAACTGGTCCTTCTTTAGTACCTACTTGTTTGTTATGATGGCCAGAAGTTGTGGGTTTGAGGGTTAACTACCTCTGCAGCTACTAATAATGGAATGGATAATGGTTTATGGATTTTTTTTTTTTAACCACTTTTCTACCTTATATTCTTGCGATATTTTTCCATGCTTACCGATTGTATATTAAAGTCTTAAACTAATGATTAATTTTTTTGTTTTTTTTTCAGGGAATCGACGGGGAGGGATTGATGATGATGAGCAAAAGGGACCTCCTCGAGATCCTTGGGTTATCAGTTTCAGAAGCCGAGAGGATCTACACAAATGTTAATATGCTAAAACTAAAACAGAAAGCTGTATAATTTTTTTTTCTTTTGTAAATACGTAGCCGATAGATAGCCCTGTACATATGTATAACATGAACGATCCTGTGCATAATTGGAAACGAATTTAGAATGGATCTTCCACTAAACATGTAATAAATTTGTTAATAAATAATTTTTTTGAATAATGATCTCATAATAATATCGATTTTATTTTGTATATGTTGACGGTGTATATAGTAATTAAATCAGATTATTTATTGTTTGCCTGCAAATTTATGTTTTTTATTTTAGAACTTGTAATTATATTAAATAACTATAAAATTATCCCGACAGTGTAAGGGTCAAAGTCACAGTAGTTATTAATATATATGGTTATATATTTTTTGTTTCATTTTATTTGTAAAGTTTTGTTATTAAATGTTAATTTTTTTTTCTTTGATTTTTAAATCATTGTGTACCTGAGGGAAGAAAGTGTGGAGTTAATTATATTTCTATTATCGGTGTATTTATATTGAAAGGATATTTAAAATATACCTTCTACTTAAATTACTTGGCACAACAGTTTTACCTTTAATCTATTGTTTTATAGAATAATCAAGTAATCATTGTATGAAATTTCAAAAACAAAATTCAGGCAAAATCTGATATTTTTATTGTTAAACCACTTATTTTATTTTAGTTTATCATTGTTTTTAATTGTCCAACTTTGATAATAAAAGCTTCAGATTGATATTTTTTTTATTATTGAATTTTGTTTGTATGAACCCTTGCCACATAGTTTTAATGAAAACTGTTTAGTATAGTTGCTGTTACAATTCATTGCTGTTGATTTCTTCGTTGGGTATTTACAAACGACCAAAGGTTGGTTGTATACACTGTCTATAGCTACTAATTACACAATCTCTTTTATCCTACACAGTATTGATTTTGGTAATCTTTTGTGTGAAATTGAAATTGAAAACGTGTGCAATCAATTGAAGAATATCTACTTTTGTACAAAATGATACAACAAATAATCTTGTCCTCCAGAAGTAAATGTGTAAAAATCATAACCCAACCTACAATTAGTTTTATTAAATATTATTACCATTGGTGTAGTTTGTAACATAACCTTCCACAGGGTCCTTCGTAAGAACCCCGTCATTTCAAAATATATTTTTGGTTTTATACCATAAATTATATTCAGCATATTAAAAGATGAGCTTGGGTGATAGAAACATTTACTGCTTCTTAATTGAGGAGAGAAATTGATTTCTGGTGGAGTTGAGAGGTTTTTGTTCCTAGTTTACCTCCAGATTATCCAGTCCGAGGAATTGTATGACAAAATAGAATCAAACTCTGACGTAAAATTCAAACTTGTAATTCCTTCCCTTGTGGCCCAGCCACTCTGAGCGACATTTTCAAGTAGGAATTGAACATAACCAACCCCTGAGGTTAAAGATATAGTTTTCAATTTAGAAAAAAACATTTTTTCTAATATTCAATGGTAATAAGTTATTTTAAGAATGAAGAAATCGTTTACTTTGTAATTTAAAATTCTGAAATTTCTGTACAATATATGAATAATTAAAATTTTATTAACTGACGGATGGCCGCGTCAGGACCACAGTAATTGAGGTAGATAGGTTTCTGGGTCAGATAGGTTCTACACATCAAGTAATTTTGCTAGAAAGCAGTTCATAAACTACAGCTGACATATAAAAGTGATTGAGCATGTGTTCCAATTGTAATATTATAGGTAATATGGAAATTGTGTAAGTTTGAGCATGAATGAAACTGATACTGAGTATTTCACCAACGAAGAAATTGAAAAATCTGCTATAGCCCATCAAAATGACACGGTTCCTTCAACAATTATTATTGCTAAAGTAAAAATCAATCGTCAAACATGTGGGCCTACAAAGATATCTCCATCCTATTAATGAGTAAATCACTTTTAAGGAGGGGATCACAGCTAAAGGTAAGTTGACGGATCTACTCGATGGGATCAGGAAGAACATGGGCACATTAGAAGAAAGCGTCAAGCTCTCTCACCACACCGAGAGAACGATATTTCAAAATGAACTGCAGCTGTTAATTGACAGGCATCTTCTTGATTTTGAACTGGACCGAGAAAAATGCAAGAATGAAAGATTGAAAAGTAAGTACGTATACAGCAGTGGTACACTTTTCTTATATCCAGAAGTGCATTTCTTATTTTCTTCAATTCATTGAAAATTTAAAAACAGGACTTTCAGTCATTTCTTTTCTGGTTAATTAACATGAGATGCTTTTAACTGTCAAATACAAATAGAGTTGTATACCTTTATTGTAATTATTATGATTATAAGGTTTTTCAGATTTCTCATCTATAATTGATTTGACCTAACTCACTGGCATCAAGTGTAAACTAAATAATTTTTCATTTTTAGAAATGAATAGTAACGATCCCAATTTGAACAATTTATCCCGCTTAGATCGTGACGAAATCAAATATTTGAGAAAAAAATGCCAGAATTTAGTATTAATGATGAAAAAGCGTTCGAGTCAGATGAACAAAGCTTTGGTTCAGATAAAAGATCTAAAAAATGATAAAGAAAATTTGAAATCACAAATAAAAGACAAAGACTTTAAGATGAAAGAAATGTTTAATCATTATTCCGAAGCACTTTTGAAAATGAATGAAAAGGTACAGTTGCTTTAATAAGTGCAACAGTTTTATCTCCATTTAATGTAGATATTTATATTGTTTCTTCACAAGTGTAAATATGTTTAGGGAAAATTATTACATTAAATAATAATGTATATGATCGAAGTTTGTTGAACAACAATCCAAAGAAAATGTAAACAAATTTCAGAACTTGTAAAATTAACGTTAAACCATAATTATCTCAATAAAGAAGCCTCAAATATTTATTGCCCAGTTTTCATCACATAAGAAAACTACGATCAGTTTTCTCTTAAAAGAGGTCTTCTTGATCAACCAGCGCTCAGAATTACTATGAAATTTGTTTTTGTTTAACTTAGGACTGTAATGTCAATTTATGGGTAAAATACTGTACAAATTAAATCTAATTTAGCATTGTAGGTAGTTTGTATCAATGTAAAGTTAAGTAAATTATTATACCACTAAGAAAGAGATAAATAACATCACCAGAGAGAGTTTGTAGTTGCTAAAAATACCACTAGATTGCTGCACCAAACAACATCAACTCTGGGTTTTGTTTTTGTTCTCCTTCAGCTTGCTTTTGTATTAGGACAGCAGGATGTGGTAGGAGCTCTCATATCCACCAGGATTCTGTCTAATGGCTACATTCTCTAATTAATTTTGTCCACTTTTCACCAACATTTTCCCATTTCCTCTAACTATTGTTCCTTCCTTTGCAAATTCTTTTGTATTAAAAAAAAAAAAGAATAGAAAATAGATCTATCAACCTTAAATATTGTTAGCTAAAGAAAAATATATAGTCACAACAATCCGGACTGGAACCCAGGACCTGCCTTAATAATTCTGTTGGGTGCTCTATAACAAAAAGTGACATGAACACCTACTCTGTGGAATATTAGAACAATAACGACTCTCTTGGATGTCTCAGATCTTACTTTAGCAAATTATTTATTTAGAAAGTACCAAATAATCTTAACAACAGACCAACGGACAACTGGTTGTTTTAAAATATAAATTTTGGGACTGAAATGAATGTATATCAAATATATAAACAATTATTAGTTGTATTGTCTAAATACAAACGGTGCAAATTTTAGTAATTATTGGTTAAAGAGAGAAAACAGTAACAGGGATTCGAACTTGAGATTATTATACCTCGAAGCTATCACTGCCGAATACCAATCTGGTTACTATCTGTTCTCGTAGATGGTCTCATTAGTTTGTGAGAAAACACCACAGACTGTGATATTTTTTTAAAGCTGACTAGATCTTAGTGATTGTTTACTTTATTTTATATACATATATGTTACACCTTGTTTTCTTTTAATACCATCAGAAACATTAAAGATTTAACTCTAAATATTACTAATATCTCTATATATGAAATACAAAGTACATCCATCTGTCTGTATGTATGTTGCTTATATAAATCCATTAGCTTTATACATTTCAATAACAAAAACTAATCAGTTGTTTCTTATTTATTCAGGATATTTTAAATTGGATGTAGAAGAATCACCAAAAATGTACAAATCTTCTCCGGTCTATAGTGTCATACTGATGCCCGCATATTGGGTTTAAATGATTCTTAAACACTTCTGAACCTGTGATGATATTCATACTAAACGTTTGAGATATACCTTGTGAAAGAAACTTGGTTTGGGAGAGAGTTATGACAAAGACATTGTTTCTCTTACCTACTCCCTTTCGTTTATTATCTTATCGGAATTAAATCCTTTTCACCTCTATCACACACAATTTATTAAGGTTTAGTTGGTGCTCACTCAGATCTGAAGAAAGCAACTTACGAATTAAAAAAAAAAAATCATCATTTTTTTGCTGAAAATCAATGGTTGTTACAGGTTAGAAAGATGAAAGAAGAGGCAAGCAAGGCAAAACAAAAATTCACCCAGAATAATTTACAGATCGCTCTTCAAGAACAGATTAAACAAAACAAACAGCTTGTATACAATAATTGCCAGTTGAAAACGCAGATAACGCAGTCGAAAACAGTAGACAGATTTAACATAGCAACACAAGTGTCTCTAACGGATATCCCAAAATATCTGTACCACAAAGATATCAGTGGTTAATGTCAAACATCTCAGAATAGTGTTTTATTTACTGGAAATATATCAAATGGCTTATTAACATTATTAGAGTTTTTATTAGTTCATAACATAATATCTTAAAAACTATATTACAATATTGTATAGAAGCATTTTTTTAAGTTGTTCTGTACAGTAAGTATAAAGTCAATTTAGAGAAATGTGAAAGGCACTTACACACATTTCTGATAATTACAAACATATCAAGCAGAGGCCGTACATTTTTAGTAGCGAATAAGAAAATATAAGAGAAATGTTTATTGACATATAATGCTGAGACAGTTTAGTACATTTCAGTTTCCATACATGATTGAAGTAACTTTTAAAAATTTAATAAAGTGAACAAGTGGTGAAACATTCAACCATCAGTTGAAGTATAGCCTCTTTGCCACCACCCATTGTCTCCTTCTCTATTCAAATGGGGGGGAGGGCTTTTAATGATATAGTTAGGGTTGTTATATTCTGAGTGATACGTAGAGGTATGCCTTTTTAAGCTAGACTATGGATCCGTAGTATTTACTAGGCCTTGTTTTGGCTTAGTAACTCCGCAGCAATATTTCTGCTTTTATGCCATAGTTCCTTACGATGGTTCTTTTTTAGTGGTGAGGAGGGGGGGGGGTGGGCGATGGTTGGAAGTAAATACCTGAAAGAAAAAAAGTTCTACAGCACCGTCATTACCAAACAGCCCCTTTACCTTTATGAACTTCTCAAATTCCAATCAGATCCTGGTATAGTGATACCTAGATATTATATGATCGTAATATTCTAGTCCATGCCGCAAACCTGTGGATATTCGTTGCTGCTCATCCCTCCCATACTTTAAACCCACATTTAACCATATAACTATTCACTTGAATAATTCGTGATCTCATTTATAAGACATATTTTCCTTAATTTAATATTATTATTCCCCTAATTTAATCAATCTATGCACTCACTCTTTCATCCCCTCCTGCCAGTAATAATTCCTACATTACACCTTAGGTTCAATTATTAGTGAACGTTGAATAGCATCTTTATTCATTTATGTGTTTTGTTTATTTATATTATTCTGTCTGCTCATTTTAACAAACCTAAAAGGGCTAGACATATTCCTGAGCATAGGTTTGTTATTCTTAGGAGACAATGTTCTGGAATAATAACTGTTTTTTTTAAATCCGTTGCTGGATAACTCATAAAAATATAATCGAGGTTGGTAGGCGATGCTGATGATCGAGGCTCTCAATGTTTATGACAAACAATGAACAAATCTTCATAGATTATCAAGAACGAAAACCACTAAAAATAAAAAAAAAAACACGAATTTTTTAAAAACTTTATTCTTCTTGATTTATTATCTTTTTTGAAAACAACATATATTGTATAATTTATTAAAAATATTTTCAATAACAAAATAAGTTAATAATAAAGAAACTGAAATAAAAACTACCAGAATAAAAGTTTGTCTTTTATTTTTTTCATATATATTTACAGAAATTAAGTATAAAAAGAGTTATGAGGAAGTAAACACTTGAGGTTTTTTTGCTTTCATTGTATGTAAATATACAACGGAAAATATAAAAGTATTCAATAAATATTTTTAAAGGCAGTTTTAACATATATTTTTTATGTTTTTTTTTTTTTAAATGAGGATTAGGAAAATAAGTTACAGAGTACAATAAACTTTTAAAATATTTTTGCATCAATTACAGGCGGTTAATAACACTGTCTATTTTATTAGAATATTCCTAATATAAAAATTGCATTCAAAATATAATAGTTACACACACAATGTTGTGTGGAACTGATACTTTCGGTATAGTTCTAACATTTTCCAAATACAGCAAGCTACTTCCGTAATGTATATTGAATTTTGCACAAATGTATTTGACGTCTGTTCACGGCAATCATATTTAAATATTGAAGCTGAATCCAAGCGTTTTATAATATTACAATAAACAAAACAAGAAATAAATAGAAGAAGACTGTAAAAAAATATATTACATAAACAGACTGAAAATATAACATTTGTTATAGATTGAAAATACACACAGTGTTATGTATCAACTATTTTTTAAAAACTGTTAGTGCAATAGTTATGTCAGAAAACTATTGCGGTCCGACTATCAAACTATTTATCACATTCAGAAAAAAGTAACAAATACGTTATCACAATATTTTTTTTGTTCTGACAAATCATTAATTTAGAATTGTGGTACAAAGCGTGTAGAAGTGTAGAGAATAGAATCGACAAGATTAGCTTTATTTCTAATCTCTTATTAATTAAAACCAACTATCACATACAGAGTATCCTCCGCTACGAGAATATGAAAAACAAAAAACAGTTGAGCTAAACCAAAAACAAATAAAAAAATACAATGTTCTATTAACATTAAAAACAATGAAACTTACTACAGATGGTAAAAATATGTACCGTGCGTAAACCGCACTACCTTAGTTATCCATCCCTAATTATGGAATGGTAGCAAATGTCTTACAATAGTATTTATATATATATATAAATATATACAAACAAAGTTACAAAGAGTAAAAAAATCTGTCGAGGTGCAGGTAGGTTAGCGTCTGTGGTATATACAACAGCATCATAGATGACACTGAACAACTAGCTACATTCCAGCTCCAGTTCCAAGTGACCAAATGTCATGGCCGATGAAACCTAATGAAACAAAGCAAATATTAATATTAGGCTTCCCCTTCATTTCATATTATTCTAATTATTTATACCTTAATTAATGCTTTCTAGTTGTGGAATATAATACCACTGGTTTAATAATTATTGGCCAAAGAAAAAAGATTCATACCTGCGATGGAGCTCATAATCTTCGACTAGGCCCTCTTTTCTACTGACGAACCCGTATAACCTCTTAAAACTATCAAATTTTTATGTTCAAGACGCTTTAAGAGACCAGCTAGAGAGATTAATTATGACTAGGCCGCCTGTTAGTCAGGGATTACTTAGTACCTAGGTTGAGATATGGAGGTCCTAGTTTTCTGAATACCACCCTTTAACTACCTTTTTTCTTTTGCTAATAATTACAATTATCGTTTCTAAAGTAAATGACAGATGCAATGCTAACCTCGTAAGATGTCTACTTTCTTGGTGAACCTCCATCTCGGAGGATTTAAATTCGTTGAGTTCCTTTCGGATGGCAGCCTTATCTTTGGGCGTGAGGCGGGTCCATGGCTTATCTGCACGCCTGTCGTAGTCGTGAGCTTGGGTCACTTCAATGTAGTCGTTGAAACGAATAATCTTCTTCTCTTTGAGCTCCTCGACTGTTGGCCTGAAGCTCAGTTTCCTTAGAAGCATTCTTTTCTTTTCTTCTTTAAGCTTCTTTTCTTCGGCGGCCGTTTGTTCTAAAAGGTAAAATAAAAAACATTATTGTAAGTACTCAAATAGTACATGAGTTTCTTAGAAAAATCTATGAGATATTGCCCACAAAAATTAATGCTAAAAAAAAGTGAATAATTATCTTGTGTAAGTATTGAGACGATATTTTATAAACTAATTTTTAGTTAGAAATAGAGTATTTTAGTTTACGATTTAGTTTTGATTGGACAAATTATTTGAGAATCAGCTTAGGCTGATGAAAGAAAGATATTAGATTTTGACCAAATTTATTTGTGGACAATGTTTCAATACACTATCAACATCTAAAATCAGGTTCAACATGAGTTCCAATAAACTGTTCACATCTTAGTTCCACATCAAGTCCACCTCATAAAGAACCTGATTCAGATAAAAATGGTTACGTTGTTCATAGATGAATTTAAGATTAAAATTGAACATTTTTCTTTCATTAACTCAAGTCGATTCCAATGTAATTCATCTACTTTGAATCCCAGCCCTGTAACTTTTCTTTTTGGCTAATATTTTAAATAGTTCACTCTTTTTATTTAATAATTACTCCAAATTAATTTTATGACTTACTTTTTAAAATATTTCTTTCTTCAAGTTCTTCTTGAGTAGGCCGCATACTTAGCCTCCTGCAAAATAAGTATAAGTAAGTAAATAACTAGCCTCCTGTGAAATAAGTTACTGGAATAAATAATTTATTGTAATCATTCTAGTCAAAAGGTAAGTTAACATTTATATATAAGTTTTTTTTAATAGTAAACCAAATCTGACCTGATTAGCCTAGCACCTACAGCTTCTTTGTTTTCTAGCCTTTCTTTCTCCGAGTGCACTTGAAGGATGTTCCTGTCGATGAGCTCCTGTCGGTCGGGACGCAGGGCGAGTTTCAGAGCCAGGCTGTCCTTACGGGCGATTTTAGCAGCCAGACGATCTGTATAAATCAAAATCATAAACTATCCACTAGACCTAAATTTATCATAATTAGCAGAAAATACTATCATTCTCAGCATACATATTGTGAACTGCATTTAGGATCTATGATTGAAGACGCTCCTTTACTCTTAATATACATTATAGTGGAATTGGGATTTAATATATGAAGTGTTTGCAAAGGAAACTATAAAATCCATAGGCAGGTGGTAGAGAATATTTCTATTTATCATAAATTAATCTACTTTATTTTAATATTCACTTTTAAACTAAAGTAGATAGGCAATAAGTACTACATAGGCACTTTTAAAAGACATGGGAAAAAAAAAATGTTTGGTTTTATCTGATAAACAACCGATCATCGAAAATGCTTTAAAAAATAAAAACTTAAAATTTTAAACAGCTACTCACTCAACAGTTTCTGGGAAAATTTTTTAAATTTAGATAAACAAGACAGTCTTTTTTTTAATTTATAATATTATTAACAAAACATTTAGACTGTGAATCGGAACGTAGTTAAAAATAACTTTACGATTTCAGAACAACTGCATCATTTGTAAACCTCTATTATTTTAATTACGGTACACCGTGCATAGTGACAGATAGATGAAGACAATAATTGTCATGTGCCTGGCTTAACAAAAGTTCTCGCTTCATGTTTGGCTAGGCTATTAATATACTTTCATGGAATGAAGGATGGCTATGAATATACTTTTAGTGGACTAGAAGCAAATTTATGTCTAATTACTAGATCAATTAGAATTTAAATTAGATCAATCTTTCACTTTTTACGATTTTAATAAATCTGGTACAAATACAATAAAAATGTAAATTAAGCAATGCATATTTTGTCATTGAGGTGTTCTTCGACTCCCTACAATAAAGCCACCTTGTATGGAGGGGACGTTACAGCTTCCTAATCAAGGTAACATCACCCAAAATAAGCTTTTGGAAGCCAATGAAGTTCTATAAATACTAGTAACAATATATATTGTCCAAAAATTCAAGTACTAATAAATAAACTGACTGTCACTGTCGTCATCCCTGTAGAGGACAGGCCCATCGCCTGAACTGTCACTGCCCTCACTGTCGTCTCCAGGGCGATGGTTTTCCTTGTTGTCCAGACTCAATGACAGGCCGAACCTAACTGGCCGGGTACTACAAGCAAAAATATTCTATTAGTCATCACAGATATAGTATCATCAAATTATTACATAACATAAAATGTTGAACTTTATGGTGTGGGGCATGCTGTTCCACCGCACTAAGTTAACGACATCCCATCCTTTTTTCGATCTGGATTTTGAAGAAGTTTCTATAACTATTGTATCTAAGGGAATTTTTATATATTTAACAAAAAAAAAAAGTTGTATACAGTTACACAGAGGATAGTATCTGAAATAATAATTCCTGAGAAAACAAAATGAAGGAATGGTGTGACCAGCCGTTGAAAATCCCAACTGAGCTGAAATACTGGCACCATAACTCTGACCTGGGTCACCTGATCATGGAAAAAAAACCACTCAATGTATAGGGTCACAGAGGAACTCAAATTAATAAAGTTAGTAGTAATAATTTTCTTTTTTACAACAAAAATCTAGTGTTCTACATTACTATCTATTCTCTCCAATTATTGGAGGAGTAGATACTGGGTTATCAATAAAATGTCTGTCAAAGTGTAAGGACATGCCAATTTTTTTTGAGGGAATAATATATTGAATTTTAGTAACGTAATAACCCTTTGGAGAAGATTATACTTATCAAAACAAGAACAAATTAATAATAAACATAATTTATCAGATAGAAAACACATCAAAATTGGGATTAAAATAAAAATATACAATACATAATATAAAGTTCTATATTAATCTATTTACCAAATTCTTATCCGAGGCCTGGATAGAGGTCTTCTGTAGCATTAAACAAACAAAACGAAAGATGCAATTGGATTAATAGTTATTTAGTCGGCTGGTCTACTGGGAGCCACCCACTTCTAATTTGTGGACCTTCAATCGGAAATAAAATTTAATACCCGATTAAGTAATTTAACCTGGATTGTTGACTGAACACAAAGATAATAAGTTAATGAAGACAGAGATAGGAGAGAGATGGCCGTGTTTGTACCTCTCGAGTGCTTTTTTATATTTGATTTTCTATTGTAACATGAACACTGTTTAAATTGTGAACGTGTGATGTAATGGTGGAGAATAAACTGTGCCCTGATTTAAATAAGTATTTATTGGGGCTCACCGTGACTTAATGTCATCTTTAAACCCAGACAGTATGTCTAGCAATTATGGAGGGCTACCGATAGTAGTCTCTGACAGCATGTAAAAATGATATCTGTAGAGCAGCTGCTATGCTATCTGAGTTAACAAGCCCCAAACAGACAATAACTGTAAAAAAAAAAGAGGGATTTTTTTCACAGTATTCTTTTTCATTCATATTTTTTTCTAGTTAGATAAAAAATTGCTTTGATGAGTCTGACTATTAATCATCGTGACCTAGCTTTCGTTCTCAGCTTTCCTTGAATTTTTCTTCACGGGATTTTGTTTCCTCAGCCTAATTCATGAGCCAATAACTATATCTACTTGAAGTAATAAGCAATGAATGCTATTTAAGGAGGTGGCAGCCTTCATCAGCCTTACTGTTACAGAACTGTTGTGCTGCGAATTTTATTAACCATTAAGTGTTTATTTGATTTTTTTTCCAAATTTAGTACATAAATTTTATCAGACTAGACTGGAATAGGATTATTACTGTTATTAGTAAGATCTGGTAAAATAAAGTCATTGCCTTGACATTGACCCTATATTTGTAGAAAAACTTGAATATGTATAAGATTTATGAAGTAGAAGATACTCACACTAGCTGGACAGCTTTGTACTGAGGCTGCGGAGATTCCTGTGTCGGGGTGGGTGGCTTCTTTAGGGCAGACTTGAGAGGTACAGCATGGAACTTTGGTTCCTTGGCCGGGATTTCCTCGACACGGGATGTATCAATGGTGGGGTTAGGGGCTGGCAGTCGCAGGGACTCCGTGTCACAGTCAGACCCCTCCTCTTCCGAGTAATCATCTGGGTCTGGGCATTCTGCAAAGATTACTTTCATTAACACCATATACTGGCAGAATAAATTAAACACTTCAAGCTGTAATAGGCATCCTCAAAGATAGGTTAAAGTTTAAGAAAATGGTCAACTAATGTCAACTGACTTCACTATCCATTTTTTATATTAACTTTCTTATAAAAAATATTTAAGACAGAAAATGAAAATAACAAGTTTTGTGTAAGAGGTATGGAGGGATCACATTGGCATTTGTAGTTAAATAGGTTATAAATATATGAAAGAGTTTTGGTGGTGAACCTCGTCTGGTATTATTGTAACAAAGTTTAATGAATAAAAATGTAGTACAATTTCCTACATGTTCTCTAAGGATTTTCTACCTTTCATATCATTTCAACAGAATTGCTAAGATAATGTACTGCGGCCAGAGTACGCTTAGCTTTGTAGCAACCAAGAATATTCAAAGCAGTCTTAGGTTAGCACTCGGCTAGACACTGATTCAGAAAAAAATTGCCTAGGTCATTACCTGAGAGCACACCTAACAGCAATGTGGAGTTAGGGAAAGATTGCAACATTGCACTGTCATTTTTCAAGTTCTTTGTGACTAACCCTATCTTATAAAATAGTAAGCTAGAGGTGTAATAGATAAAACAAGCTTATTATTAACCTCTTATATATATTAGAAATATACTATATTTATATCTACAGATTTAATTTTACAAAATTAAATTGTTAATCAGTAAATAACTGTTTCGACATGATTTAATGAATTTTTATTATCTCCCAAGAAAAAAAAATTGACAAATAAAACACATTTTGAAATTTGGCCTCCTTTCTTCATTAATAGTACTTTTACCCTAGATATTAGGGAGGTCCGAGTTCAAGTCCCTATCTTGCCAGTAATTTTTTCTTTGGCTGTTAATAACTATTTATTCCCTTACCAAAAATGTATGCAAAAACATTCGCATTTTTTTTTTGGTTACATTTTTTTTTTACATTTAAAATGAGAGCTGTTTTAGTTACTGTTAACACAAACACTGAACCATAAAATTCCACATTGAACATTAATGAACACTAAAATTTGATGATCAGACGTCTTACCAAAAAAGAGAAACATTATCATCCAAGTGATAATTACATTATGAGAATTTATTCTATCACTTAAATCTTGGAACTACAATAACCATCCTAAAAAAATTCAACAGTTCTAATTATGTCTCTTCATGACAATTAGAAATAAACATATAATAAATACAAGAAATAAAAAAATAATTAAGCATTCCAGTTGGATACAGAAAAAAAATATATGTACATAAATATGAAAAATAGAGGCCGAGTACTTGCCATTAAAATACATAACGACTAGACAAGAAGTACCTTGGTAGATGAACTGTGGGATATCTTGTGGGTGACAGCTGAACATGGGAGGGGGAGGTATTGGGCCTATCTCCGACAGTGGTATCGGAGGCTCTGGCAGCTCAGATAGGGTCAGAGGCGAGTCCGTACAGTCCGGCCGAGGGCTCGTCTTCCCGCTATCCCCACCTCCGCTTTCTGTAATTCACACAATTTTATAAATTAGTATTCACAAGAAATTAATATATTAAGATCTATAAAGCACATTCTCATTATACTGGAACAACTGCTAAGGGGCCAGGTAGAGGGCTGGTTAGTTAGAGGAGGTTTCCAGGTTTTTTTAGACAGATAATTTTTGATCAGGTTCAACAGAATCACTAACTTGCACCTTACAGAAGCCACATGAGTCAACTATACAAAAGTTTTATGCAATTAAAAAAACCTGATTGATTATTTTTGGATTCAGCTTTTAATTTTTTTTTTTTAAACTTGGTAGAGTTGTGTACCATGTATACAATGTAACTTTTCTTGAATGGTAAATCTATTTAACATTAAATGAAAAATGGGCCCATAATACATTAAAAATGTTTGACCATGTCATATTGAAAAAAAGTGATTCGTGTAGTTTTTTTCTGCAATAAGCGATTTAAATACAATAAATGATTTGGGCACATAAAATATTAATAAGTAACCTTCTCCCCACTAGGTGGTCTGAGAAATTATTCATAACAAGTAAATGACATGAAATATGCACAATACCTGGAGAATATGATGGCAATAACATTTCTGTTGATTGAATATTGCATGAGGAAACAAACAATATTTTGTAAAATAAATAATAACTTGCGACAATATGAATAAAAAATACTGTTTCTGAGCTATTTACAATTAATAATAATCTATTACAAAGTTATACCTAGCACTTCAAAAAACTGTTTGCAATATATTTACAACTATAAATAAGCAAATATGATTGGAACATGTTGCCTCGTGCATGCCTCCCCTTAATGGGGGTGATGGTCTAACTTCCCTGGAGACCAAAACCTACTAGGAAGTGGAGCTCGCAATTTCATTCCATAGTTCTTTCCATTTTTCTTTATCACAAGCAGTTCTCATCCATTGGGACCAGCGACAGTCTTGAGGACATCACTCCTGTGTTGCCTTCCTCGCCTTCTCTTTAAATCATATGGGATCCATTTGGTAACCTTTAAAGACCATCTGTCATCCTGATTCTGGCAAGGTGCCCCGCCCATTTCCATTTAATTTTCCTTATATGTACGGTTAACTCCAGATTCTTAGCGCATAGTTGCACACTTAGTTTTAGCCTTTTTCTTGTAGTTTATCATGCTTCTTAGAGCAGAATTTTGCCATACTCTTAACTTGGATCCTTGCTGCTTGGTGAGTGCCCAGGTTTGACAGCCATAAGTGACTGAAGGAGGAACGCAGCTTCCAAACATCACTTTCTTATCTTCCAAGTTAAAGTTACCCTTCATTACTTCTCTTAAGGACCAGTATTTCTGCCAACCTCTAGTGATTCTCCTTTGTTGCACGATTAGTAAAAGATACAAGCTGTCCCAAATAAACAAGTTCTTCTACATGCTACAGTGTTACTCCACTTAATCTTATTTCTTCTTTCACACTGTTCGTCATTAACATTGTTTTGGAGTAATTCGGGATTAGTCCTACTTCCACTCTATGAGTTAGGAGATCTTCCAGCATTTGTTTAAGTTCTTCAATCTTGCCTGAGATCAAAACTAATAATAATAAGAATAATAGTGGTTCGGTTTAATAAACAAATCTCATTAAAGGTAATTGCCGCCTAAAATGCACAATATCTGAAGAATGCAATGGCTATTTCACTATTAAGATAACAGCAAAAATACTGATTTAGATTGTAGTGTCTGCTGTCCGCTAAACAATGTAACTTTAGTGGTGCAATGGAGTAACTTGATGATAGATTCATTACCTTTAGTACATAGAAAATAACATTACCTTTCACAAATCATATCTTCTTACTACCAGCTTCCCAACATGAAATCAAGGGGATGCCCATAACAGAACATACAGACGACCTCAATTTGCAAACATCCTTTAATAATTAACTTTGTACTAAATCACTTATTCAAACCCCAAACAGCTTTAATGAGGAATGTGCCAAACTGCTTCATGAGAGAGGGAGGGAAACTGGAGTCAGGATACTGCCGCCAATGAGCTATAAGTCTGTTTCAACCATATAATTAGAAATAAGATGTAAACATCATCTTCTTTCCAATACCATGCCAATTTTCTTAATAAAACAATTTACATTGTTCTAAAAAAACTGTCGACTGGATGTGTAACGGAATGAGTCAGCAAACAATTCTAAAAACTTCGTAAATCTAAGTGAATTCTCTTTAAATATATCACTCAAAATACAGTCTAAAATGAGAATGCGCACTATTTTCGGCTACTTTGGCCTAACTTTCAGCTAAAATTTGTCTATTCAGCTAAGGTTATTTGAATTAGGGGGAAAACTTCCTCTACATGTCTCGGAACCAACTTGAATTATTGTAAATGCATACAATTCACAGACGTGGCAATGTATCAAACTATTTTAAGAAATAAAAAGAATCTTGGCATCCAGAAATGAAGAAATTTATTACAATTTTAATGTCCATTGGCATAGGAAACGTGTGACAACGCCACGGCCGTAACAACTCAGAAGAATGACCGTGTAAGTATTAAGTACTACCTCTGAGATCTCTTCTTATCCTTCGTTGAATTGTATTCGTTCGATAGTCCTATAAATTAACTCTTCGTAATCATTTCTGACACAGTCCTTCCTCTTTTTCTCGGAAACTATTTGTTTTTTCTGATAGACATCGATATAAAGGGTGTCCCAGAATTAACGCAAGATTTGATTTAAATAGAAAACACAGTTTTTAGCATTTTTGTTGTTATTTTTTTATTGAATTATAAAGTAAACAGGATAGGGTTATTTATGGAATAACACATCGGGCCAATGGCCTCCACGACTTAGCTGGCACATACGCACTCTTTTGTCGAAATTTTCCATCACCATTTGGCATAAATGTGGTCGAATTTCGTCGATGCAGCGTTGAATTTCTCCTTTTCATTGATCACCGAAACGAGAGAGTATATGACCTGGAAATGTCTCATGCAGTATTTGAATTGTTTCATGGGCTGTATGGCATATGGCACCATCTTGTTGAAACCACATATTGGCCACATCAATATCATCCAATTTCGGCCCAAAGAACTGGGTTTACAACGCCGAATCGATGTTCCTGGATTTTCAACAACACTCTCACGCACTGCTTCGATATTGACATTTGAACGGCTTGTTTTTGGACGACCAGTGTGTCTAGTGTCTCGAAGTGATCCAGTCTTACTAAATTTTTCAATTAGTCTCTTCACAGTTGATGAAGTCAAAACACTATTCCGACCATATTTTGTATGAAATTTTCGAACTGTGACCGCCAAACTTTCATTATTATTGAGATAATGTTCAACAATAGAGACGCGTTGTTCTATCGTGTAACGCTCCATTTTTACTAATCCTAAACTGTCAGCTATCAAATTGTTTTTTTTTAGGGTTGCCAGCGCTTTACTGCACAAATGTCGGCAAATCGAAATCTTGTGTTACTTCTGGGACACCCTATATATCGTTAGATTTTCCCCATTTGAACTTCGCCTGTAGTATGTATGATTGGGTACCTTACTTTTAGCCAAACGCAAAATATTCATGGACCAATTTTTACCTTGAAGCCCGTAAAGACTCCACACCCCATTGAGTAGGCCTACCCTTGTATGCTCCCTAAGGCTATTTTGCCTCATTTCCTACTGCTGTACTGCTATCTTATTGTTAGCTGTTACTTACCATGAGCACCGAGATGAGCTGAGGATGAGTAAAGGTCGTTGTGGTAAGACAGAAGCCTCCTGGTGAGGTTGGGTGGACCCAGAGAGGACGGCCGCTCCGGCTTCCCCTCCCGATCTCTGTTGTCCCTCTCATCTCCGCCTTTCCCTTCATCGTTTTTCTCCTTCTTCAAGTCTATAACACAAGTAACATCTTATAATGTATTACTATATAATGAAAAAAAGCAAGAAATACAAAGTTGGGAGGGGGCGCTCAACGCTTCAAAGTGAGCACATTGAAATCCGATTGGTCCAAACCCTACAGAAACTGTTTGACAACAACCATTTATAATTAACAAACATCATATTATGAAATAAAACACCTCCTGTCTCCTCTGCAGATTTATTGATCGATACCAGAAAGTTTCCGACGGACTAGGCTGTTATCTTCAAGGGTACTAGCTGATGACAACTATAGCACTTGATGGGTTGGCTTTCAAAGACAAAAGATGTTTTAATAGGGGAACTGGAAAGTAATGTCGTTTTTTTACATTTTAAAAAACATTAGTTTTTTTTTAGCCATCTAGTGTGCAAATTTTCAATGCCGGACCGATAAAAATCAATTGGTTACTAAGCGAAATATCTGGAGATGGCATTTTGGACATCATCCAAATTCGCAAATTTTTTAGCGATCAGAATAAATTGAAATTCGAGGGCGCAATATCGGGCGAGACTGGAAATGAAAAATGGGTCGTCTATGATAATTCAAAACGCAAAAGGCAGGGTCTCTCTGCGAAGTACAGCTAAGCCAGGCTTACACCCCAAAAAGGCGTTTTTATGTGTTTGGTGGAGTATTCGCGGGGTCGTTCATTTTGAAGTGCTGAAACGTGGACAAACTGTGAATGCTGCAGACATTTTCTGTGAACAATTGGATCTAGTAAATCAATCTTTAATTTTAAGAGTGCTCAGCGATTGTCAACAGAAGGCGTTATTCTGCAACACGATAATGCGAGACCGCACTGCGCAAGACGAGCCCTGGAAAAAATTAATGAATTGGGGTGGGAGGTATTGCCTCACCCACCATACTCGCCCGATATTGTGCCATCGGATTTCCATTTATTCCGCTCGCTACAACATTTTCCAAGTGGCAACAAATTTGGATGATGTCCAAAATGCAATCTCCAGATATTTTGCTCGGTAACCAATTGACTTTTATCGATCTGGCATTGAAAATTTGCACACTAGATGGCAAAAGGTTGTTGATAACAAAGGTGGTTACTTCATTGATTAAAAACAAAAACTTGCTAAAAATTTATTTGTTTGAATTTAGTGTAAAAAAACGACATTACTTTCCGGTCCCCCCATTATTTCATAGTATAGACACTCCACACCATCAATCATAGTCGATAAATCTTATTACATTTAATGAGCGCTTTCAATCATGAAAGGATTACGTTATGTGGTTCAGGAAGGCATTTAGTAGTAAGTACTCATTCATTAAAAGCAATAAAATTAATGGAGCAAGATGTTTGTTGATTATAAATCCTGATTAAGATTGGCAACTCAACCGCTACCGCAATATGACCACAGTATTTATATGTGATAGCATGTACAATATTGTTTTTAGAATTAGTCATTGAAATCACTAGTTCCAAAGAACGCTCATGTAGGCAGAGTCAGGTTCTTAGGCTGTGTATAACCTACCTTACCTGTCGCCAAATACCAATCTTGTGAGCGTTCTTCGGGAACGGTGACATAAGTAGAGATTCTTTCATCAAGATGAATTTCTATTGTCAAAGTGAACATACCAAACATTGGATTGTTAACGCCAGGAAACTTGGAGCTAATATAAATTAAAAAGTTATTTGTTCAATTCTAATTGCCCAGACTGCGGAAATATGTTCATCTCATCATACATGCTTCAGACAATGTATTTCTTCCGTTACTACCAGAGATACCGTTGCTGACATTACCTGCGTTCCTTATCTAACCAGGTATGTGCAACAACTCACAAATAAAATGAACAGGAAACGTAATTCTAAAAACCTAACCGAGTGGCTATTATGGTGGTAGTTTTTGCTAACAGATCATATTAATTATATTACTTAACCCAAGTTAGGCTTGTTGGGATAAAAACCTTTTCTCAATGGGAACGCAAGTTTAAGTAGTTACAAGGTTTAAAATGCTAAACTGCCCTTTGCCAGTCCTTTGTATATATATCAGTTGGAGTGAAATGTACTAAAATTCCATAGTTGAGGTTAAACATATATATATTATTCAGTGAACTCGTGTGTTACATTTTAATAGTTTTAAGTCCCTTCAAAACTTTCCAGAGCGAAACCCTAAAAGGTCAAGATTCAATTTCAGCCAGATCACGTAACGCTTTCATGAACTGTGACCCTAAAAACCCATTTTTGTCACTGTGTGCAATGCATTTTTGGTTTAAATCGACCTGAAGAGTTGTAACGATGCATCTCAATTGATTCGTTTCTTTGTGATCAATTTCGAAACATTTCGCAATTTCAATAATTTGGTGATTAATTTGAATAATAAATAAGGTGACGCCGTTTATTTCGTAAATAAAAAAATACTTCATTACTATTTTGTGTAATACTCTATTCATCGTGACCTTAGAACTATTGTAGACACATGAGCGTACCCAAAACTCGGCTACGGACTTAGACCTCGCAGATTAGTAGTTAAATAAAACCTAATAACTAAGTTTTATAATGCTAAGAACAGTATACTCAAGGGGCTTGAGCAGAACTGTATACCTGCCTCGTGACTTCATGGAAGTCACTGATGGTTCCCTGTTATTTTTAAGTAAGCAACCATATCTCTCCAAGACCTCCCTATTTCCCAGAATGTTATCTTTTTCTTATACGTATGTGTCTCAGCTTTAGCCCTACACCCCACTTGTGCCTAGACATAAATACACCCAGTAAGTAGTAACGTAACTCTTAATATTTGTACATACCAGTGTTTTGATTGTACTTCATAATAAAGCTTTCCTTTTAAAAGACTCTCCTCTACAAAGATTATTTAACTACTAGATAGGCTAATAATGTCAACTGTGTGACAAGATTCCCTAGCTGAAATGACTATTTTGACGACACTAAAGCTGTTGGCAGATGGGGAGGATGACTAACCCCAGGAATGTCTCGAAATAGCTACTGTATGTCAGCCCGACCTTCATCTTCCATCCATAGTTGGCTACATGCATATACATACATGTATGTACCTTATCACTTATCTTTACATCATGTACTAATATTTTGTTAACCAAATTGTAACGTCCCCCAGTAGGAGTAAGTAGCCTATGAACGGAGCGTTTATTAACAAATTCTACATCCTCCGTGCATTATGCATAATAGAGTATTAAACAGTTTGTCGCATAAACATGACAGTAGGCGAATAGGTCTAATTAACTGAAAAAACCCCAAAACAAAACATCCTAGTCATCAGTGCTGACTAGTTCTTGTTAACAGTATCTTTAATGTTCTTCTTTCTTCTCATTCAGTCAATTCGTCAGTTATCAGCAACCTTTTACCATATAGGTGCAAATTGTCACTGCCGGACCGATAAAAATCAATTGGTTACTGAGCAAAATATCTGGAGATGGCATTTTGGACATCATCCGAATTTGCAAATATTATTTCCTTATCCTTAGTTTTTAGTTCCTTATCTAACCAGATTTGTGCAACAACTCACAAATAAAATGAACAGGAAACGTAATTCTAAAAACCTAACCGAGTGGCTATTATGGTGGTAGTTTTTGCTAACAGATCATATGAACTATATCACTTGACCCAAGTGATAATCAGTTTGCATGTACGTGCTAGGCCAGTTTGCCCAAGTCAATGTTATTTAAAAATTTAGTTGCTTATTATGTTCGATATTTTCTGAAGTGCTTTGTTGTGTAATACATATATTAGTAATTGCCAGCAAGATCTTTTCAAATAGCTATTTATCCGTCTATTTTATGTTATGAATTATGTCAATATGCTGTTTTTAAAACAGTTTTAGCATAGCTGCTAGTTCGCTGACTGTTTCACTCTTTGCTCGTTGTAGTTTTGTTTGTTGCTGACTAAAATGTCGAGAAAATTCGTACGTATGTCATGTATTTTGTTTCTCCATGGCATCGAGTCTAGGTATTCGTTTTTCAGTATTGCAAGTTTTTCTGCTTGGCCATTGAATCAGATTAGAACCAACCGGAACTTCTCTGCTAAAACATTGGTACTTCAAAAGTACTTCTTCTGCCTACGAATGGTTTTTGCGACGGTCAGTACAGTATAGATTTGTGCGCGCGTGTTGTGTTCACATGAATACAGTTGTACTGGGTCAATGATTCTTGAAAGCTTCTGGGGATGTAGTCAATGTTTAGTCAAGAAATATTTCTCTATATTGAAAAATGGCATATTTTTCTAGTCAGCCCGTTATATGCATCTTTCTTTGTCAGCAGCTGTTAAGTTCGGAAATTTAAAATGTCAGCTGATTCATAACAAATTGCGTGGTAGCCTCTGCATGCTTTAATAACAATAAATCGTTCTATTTGTTTTGGTATTTTTCTTTTTTAAAGCATTGTGACGCCAAACGGAAATGCAGTACGCCATTTTGGGAATTAATGCTTCCCACTACATAAATTATTCACATCACATTCCAGCCCAAACTACATTATATTTTGTCGGCTAGAGATAACCTATTAATAATGTGCAATACTAATAATAACATTCCTTAATGTTTTATTGTAAAAGTTTAAATTTTAACTGTTTTTATCTCTTGAATTTGACGTTTCTAAAGTATTTGCCATAGCCTGACTATGACAGACGTGGGCTGTTGAAAGGGTTTGCCAACTAAGCCATATGACGAGAAACGAACTTTGGTGTTAGTTAAAATCTAAAAACAGAATATATATACAGAGCTGGGATTCGAAGCAAGGGACTCCCGATCTACGGCTAGGCTCTCTCTCTACCAGCTGAGACATAATGTTCCGCTGTTGACATAATAATAATTGGATATAACATAACATAATACTCGGTCGGTTTCTGTCGGTTCTGAATTTTTCATTTGTTCATGTACGAAATTGAATGAATCTGGCTGAGCCGAGTCGGCTCTTTCAGGTGATTGAGTACTATTGGAGAATGAATGAATGAATGAATTATTCGAGTGAAAAAACGGGCTATTCAACTTGCCCACTCCTAGACTAGATTGACCCCTTAATAAAATGAGTCACGTACTTTTGAAAACTCCTCTCTGGAGCTTTAGCAATTGAACAGCGTATATTTTATTTTTATGTATCATATGTACAATAGCTGACAGACCATAGGCGTTAACCTATCAAACTAATAATAACTGATGTTATTATAATGACACAACTTTATAACCTTATTGGTCTAGTATACATACAACACTACGCACACACGCACAAACTACATTGCAACAAACTAATTTACGTTTACTACCCTAATGGTTTCGTAAACGATAGCTAATATTTGTTAAGTTTTATATAATGCCAATTGATGGAAATAGAGTTTATTTAAGTCGGGAAACTTTTATGAATCGCAATTATTAGTTATGCAGATTAGTGGTTTGAGAGGCTCCCCACAATTTATCATTTAGTTCAAAAACACCTACCTTGAAAATGTTCACAAATTACAATGAATTATTAGTTGTGGTATTTGTACCAATTAATATTTTAGAGTTGGAAGAGAGAAGCTAGAGTTCACTCTGAGATAGCTAGGATCTGATAGGCAGATGTCTCGCTCAACCTCTGCTGCCATGTCAGTTTCTTTTTTCTTTTGCTAATAATTCACAAGTCATCATTCGTCATTTCTTTATGTATGTTTTATTCTTTTTGTAGTAACGCGGCATACACTGTATTCCGTTATTTAATAACTACCTATATAATCATGAGTGTAATCATTTCCACTTAGTTTCCGAGTTGAAATAAGTATCCAGAGTTAATTGACAACAACGAATTGAATAAAACAGTAATATTATATATTAAGTGTTGCGAATAGACAAAGTTATTAAAGATCTTTACAAAATTCAACTTTATAGCACCACAGCGAGGTGTTCACTGATGTGGGAACTTGCAGGTTATGCCAACATTCACGAACGACTCGGTCAGCGACAGCCTACGGCTGATGGCATTCAAGATCGATGCGCAATCAATCGCTGCCCGATCGAGGCTATCAGCTGTTGTTTACAGTGCCTCTTGTCGCCCTGGTTAGGTTAGGCCATAATTATTAGATGCTACTCCCTAAAGACTTCTGTTCATTATTTGCTTGTTTTAGTCTTTTATTATTTAAATAAGACTATATTGTATCTTTTATTAAGATTTATTTGTGTCATTTCCTTCATCCGCCAGCCAACTCTCTCAAAACCTCACTCAGCGCTACGTTTCAATTTTAAGTTACTCCCCAAGTGATCGCTACGTCACGTTCGCCGAATTATGCGGATAACCTTACCAATATTTCCATCTCTTAAAAGCGTTTAGTCGTCATAATTACCAATTTCCAATAATGTTACTTACTACTTCAGTTTCATTACACGTTAGCAACAAACTAGACGTTTCAGTAAACGCTAATTCTATTTATTTCCAATTGATTTAAAAAAGTTGACTGGGAAACACACTTTCCTCTTAGGCACAACTACTGATAGAAAACTTCCAACGCCAACAAAAAAACAAGACAAATTCAATTTTAACAACTAACTCGAACCACGTTTCCCTCCCTTCCTAGCGCGCACACCCCACAACCGCTTCCATTTCTGGTGGCGTTTTTTATCTATTTCTCCGATTCCAAATATACTTCCTCATTAATGTGCACCCCCAGATGCCCTTCTTGTACTGCCGTTCCAAATGCAGGGGTCCACTAATGTACACCTCGAACCGTTAGTGAGATCTTAATTTAATAGTTGAGATCAGTGCAACGGTAGAGTCTCTCCAATATCTCGAAAGTTGCCGAATCTTCGATGGAAGTGAAACCATACTATGTACTGCAGGGGTGCCCAACCTTATTATAACGCGTGCCACATCCAAGGGTTCCCCATATTGAGGGTTGCCACAACTGTACCCTCCTTCCTTATACCTTCACAATAATTATTTCTATATAGTTAAAAAAAAAAAAAATGTTCTCAGTTTGTATATTTTTCGAATATACCAACATAATGAAAACAGTTAATAACTATTATTTGTACAATACAAACGTACGTTAGGAGTAACCATGCAACCTACTATAGCTAATCGTTAATTTCCACAAACTCGAAGTTATCAAAAAATTCAGCCTTTCAAAAAATTGATATTATTGCCAAATCTTCTTTTTTTCTCTATAAAGGAAATTACGGTAGTAAAAATATTCAAAAGCTGTATAAGTTCAGTAAACGTATTGCGTAAATATATTACAAAAGATAAATAAAAAATGAAATAGAAAATAATTCACAGATCATAATGAGGCTTCTGAATTTGTTTTTGTTTGGACACATTTTCAAAGGTTCAACTCTGGTTAAAGACATGATTAATAAATTCTTCAAGTGAGAATCCGTGAGCGAAGAACGAAAGTTATTTATTTATCAGGCTCATGTTGGGCAAAGACTGCTCACATGCTTATGTTGTGTCAAACCTACAAGAATATCCAAGTGCAAAATCTGTTGAGTTGAGGAAAATTTCCTGATGACAAGAGTCTTCCATTTTTTAACGTAATCTGCTGTGGATTTGGGGGGGGGGATTTCTTCACTATTTCCCTGTACTCGCTTTTAAGGATAGCATTATTTTGGTTGAAGATCGATGAGTATTTGCCTAACTCTTCTGGAGTTATAATGAAATATATAATTTATATATAATACGTGATATATAATTTATACAAATTTGCTCTCCCTTTCAAAAGACTCTTGTAGATCGGTTACGAATTCCTGATATCTCCCATAAATTGGCTGTGCGTTGGTACTCTTTGGGTGTTTATTCATCCATTGGGAATTGGGACAATCTATTCGCGGAAAAGTCTGCCTTGGACGAGGTTAGATGGTAAACGGTTGAGATTTTCTTGATTGATGTTAAGTGCTCTCCAATGCCCTCTTGTATCATTGTAAGAGAAACGCAAGATCCCAAACCCATTCCTCATTTTCAAGGAGACACATCAGTTGGGGAAGTGCCAGTAGCATTCTCCTTTCAAAATATCAAGGACACAGAGGCATAACTTCCAAAATCTCTCCAACGATTTTCCTCTGGATAACCAGAGTAGTTAGCACAAGTTTCTCGTGTTACTTGATTGATCTTCTTAAAACATAGTAAGAAATGGCCTCAAGTTAAAAGCGCGGGCTCGAATGAACTCGGTGCGGTGGAGTACCGATGAAACATCTCAATCGTTTTTACCGACCATATGCTATGCTATTTCGCTACAAACACAATCCAATTTCGGCCATGATAATCCTTGAATTAGACAGAAATTTTCACCTCCATGAAAATAGTTTGCCCTTTAATGGTGAGCAGCTGACAAAGGATCAAGATTCTTCGATTATCTCAAATTCATCACATATTACGCGGAGGAAAATGTTCAGCTGAGTTGACTGAATCAATGAAGTGACAAGTTGATAGAGGGAGAAGTGGCTTCGGTTACGAATCCAAGTAGAGGCGTGGGAGTTTCCACGGAAAGATCGGGGAAAATTCCAGTGAAAACGGAGGGGGGGGGGCGGCATTAACTTGAAGATCAAAGGCGCAGTGCCGCCCCTCGTCCTTCACCCCTCCGCCAATCCCTGGCGCCCTTTCACTTGATTTAAAATGTCTATTGTCGGGATAGTAATTTTGTTATCTATATCAAACATGCCGAGTCTAAATTAGCCTTTCAACCCCACAAAGGGAACTAGAAATTTTTATATAAAATAACAAAATAAAGAATAAAATATTTAAAAACCTACTGGCCGGCCTCACGCCAATTCCGAATCCACGTTGTACCCCACGTGCCTTGGGTTGTGCACTTTTTTTTTTCCCCCTTAACCTCTTTGAATTTTACAATGTGAAAATATGAACAATCAATGAACAAGAACTAACAATTTTTTCTCCTCATTCTGCTATGCGCAGAGGCATTTGAAGGAGGTTGGGTTACATATAAGATTGAAGTTAAAAGGAAAAGACATAAATACATTACAAGGTGATGGGGCTCACCTTCAGTTTAAAAAAGTGTGAGAAAAAACTTACAAACGAAAACCTAAACCTAGAAAGTAAGACTAAAGCGTTCCAGCCGCGACAGCGTCCTGTCATCGATGGGGGAACGGAGCGGGGGTTATCGTGTTAAACACCGGGTTTGTCAAGTATTGCAGGGAGTCGAAAAATTTTATATGTCTACGTTGGATGAATTCATCCATCGTAGGCATGTGCACCCCTGAAGTAGTGGAACCCTCAAAAGCGTAACATCAAAATAAAAATTGCGGCGAACCTAATATTTTTTTGCTAAGAAACAATTTTATGTTTTGTCTACATTTTTAAATATCAGAAGTATAATTAAGAACCCCTAAAGTTATATCGCTTAAAATTATAGATTGAGGAAGGTTTTTGTAAATAAAAATAGGTTTCTAAAAAAAAACAATGGCTAGTCAAAATAATTAATCAAATGCCTCCGTTTTTCTCGTGAGGTACCATCTGTTGATTAAAACATCTGAGAATGTCCTATAGCAACCATTTCTATTCGTAGATTTTAGGTTGTAGAAATCATGTATCTTTATAACATTAATTACCACTACTAATTAAATGGTTGATGGTAGATTTTTTTTTAGATAATGATTATTATTTTATTTGTATGTATTACTCAAGTACATGGCAATCGTTCATTTATAACAACTTCTAGACGTTTAGACAGGTGTAGAACCTTATTTTTATCTCACAAAGTCATCGGTTTTGGCATTCCGGCTTTGATCTTTCCTATCCTGGACTTTGTAGGCTAACGGGTACTATCTCACCCCTGACAATCCAAAAGCTATAAGAATGAAAGTTACTCTCCTGCGAGGTACCTGGCCAAAAGACATCTAAAGGGGGACAGTCAGGGGGTAACTCTGCAACCACACCTGTGCTCACGAGTACCACGATCAAGGTACTAGAAGATCCAGCAGGCTCCGTAAAAAAACAAAAACACTGGATACTTCGTTCGCCAAGTTCAACCCGACCAGAACAATTCCTTCTGATCGGTACTGTCCAGTTCTCCGCATTAAAACTGTCTGCTCTGAAGTCCTAGATACCTTACGCTAGGTCAATGGACCGTTGAAGGCGAAGAAAGAACTTAGCTGATGAGAAACAATGTTGGGAGAAGAAAATCCAAGAAGAACGGTTCAAAAACATGCTGAGATACTTGAAGTTGGCTAATTAATCGATCAGGAACGAGGAAAAACCTTTTTTTTTTAATTAATGAATTCTAAGGACATAAGTTTCTACCCAGAGGGTAATCAAAAGCTGTTGACAATGGTTGTTGTTTAACAGAATTTTTTTTTTTTTAATTTAATACCTTAAACCATTGGCTTTAGGTAGCCTGACATCGGTTACCTGTGTTGAACCTGAGCTGGGTGAGGAAGGCCGGTGGCGGCGTGATGGGCTCCACTTCCTCTTCCTTCTTCTCTCGCTTCCTCCTCCGCGGAGTGAACGTCTTCACCAGGAGGCCGACCCCGCTCATGCTATCTGCTCTCCGCTCTCAGTCTTGTTGGCTACGACCGGGCTCTGTGTGTATGCGTACGGCCACCATTAGCTACAGTATGTGTGCATACGCACGGGGGAGAGCAAGCTTGCCGGCGAAGGGATTCAGGGCGTTGTGAGCGACAAAAGCATTCAATTAGTACAGCTAAAAGTAAAACTAAACAAAAGCTTCATGCCAACACAAGATAAACAACTGGTGCACTAGTCAATATGCATAATTGTACGTGTTATGCCTCCTCTATTAATCATCCACATGCATCCTAATTGTAAGTGGACACCGAGACGGAATAACCATAAACCATTCAGAAAATACTTAGCATTTACATAGATACCATCGATAAGAGGAAGGAAGCAATAAATGAGCTTTAAGAGGTATCATCAATACCGATTGATATGAAATTATGAAGGATATTTACGACATCGTTTTATAGTTATTACGAAAGTATTCTGCTACCATCAAAGCTCACTAAAGTACGCTACTATCTCAGCAACCAAGCCTCGGTCCATTACCTTTAAGCAAACATAATCAACATACAAACGTTGCAAACTTGCTTTGAATCATGCATAGATAGAACGACTTTGTGATGGGGGGGGGGGCATGCGGTTTTCTGAACTCAGATAATTCAATAAAAAAAAGATGAAGTGGTATACAGTTCAGTTATATCACATTGACGTTATTCATTTTTTATCAATGAGTAGATAAGTACCAAAAATACTTTGCAGATGGAGCCTTCCGGGAATATATTATTTTCTGAGTGGAGGAATTTGTTGGAATTCCAGACCAATTGATGATAGAGATATGTTCGATATTTGATGAGAATTCGTCAATGTCGAAACCTCGTCCATTAATAAATTTGATGAAACTATAACATATGTCATCGACCAAAACTGACGATATCCCAGAAAATTAATCTATATATATTCACGGCTAATTCACGATATACTTTTCCTAAAAGAGTGGTGGGGTGATTTACTACTCCAACCTCTCCGATAATTCTTTACAAATCGTTTCGCTCTGGGCAGACGAACACATGGTTGAAGAACACCATAATGCAAGAAAACCCTTTGTCAAGATTCATATTTATGTAGCAACTGTTAATTACAAACTAGTTTATTGCGAATTAACAAATTTTTGTAAATAATTTACAAACTGTACGGTAATCATTTATATCATTTAAGGTGAAAGTGAAGGCGACCTTGGCAACAGTAGTGAAAGCACTGCCTATTGATCGGAGACTACAACCTACCGCGATCAGCTGGTGGTTCTGTAGCTGGCTCAAATTTATCGGATGAGGGGGGGCTCCACCTTTTTAAAATATATTATTGATTAATTTAACTAATTTTTATCGACTAATTTACATTAATTAATTAATAAAATAATTAAATAATAAAGTAAATCAAAATATTGTAAAAACCAATTTTAAATTAAAGGCTTTTAAAACAAGTAACATAATCAACTGATAGTTCTGCAGCCTACTCGCAAGGGAGTAAGTAAACGGTAGCAAGAATAGAAATACGCTTACATAATAGCTAGGGTTATAGACCATTCTAAATATAGGTTAACGAAAACTATATATTTCCGATGTATTTCATAATATATTTGTTATATTTATTATAAAGATGAAATCATATAAAATGAAACGAAGAGAGAAGAGCTCTCGTATGTTAGCGAAAACAACAGAGGATCTGGGTTTTGTAAATTCATCGTTCACTCGGCGGTTCAAAGCCTGGAAATATTTCGTTGTTAATTATATTAGGTATTACATGTTAAGGTATTAGGTAGTATACAGGTACCCTAGATTGCCTGATGATCAGCATATGCTATAACTTTCCTGGACCGACGTAAGAACCCGACAGTAGATAATTTTAATTAGGAGGATTCGGAAACATACCGAGGAAACGGAAACCGGGCGAGTGCCAAAACTAATAGTCCAAAAAGAAGTGGCATAATTTTTTTTTTGGAAAACCAATCAAAGGCTCTCGAGAATATTTTTGTCTCGCGGTCCTAAAGTAATTCTTAATTTTTAACTTACAACAATCAACGATTAACATAATTGTCACTATTGGATATCTGCTAACTGCAAAAAAAAATGTTTTTAGTTCCATGTTAACGTAACCATATGCTCTTGGAATATTTAAAAAGTGTATTGAAAAACCTCCGAGAAAACCAATTCAGTCCTGATTAAGAAGACTTAATTTTTTTTAATAGTTGAAATTACGTAATTTTGAACCGGTGATAAGTGACCAGGTCACTTGATCTCGATTCTGTTAGCTTTATCGATGATGTCAAACCAGGTATCGATTGATTCGACACACGCCATACCACTTGTATTTCATTCGAAACTTCAAGTAAACGTCTGATTATTTGCCATAAGTCTTGTGTAACTACACAGCTGTTTGTTCGTAAAATAGGAGAAGACTAGGTTAAATTCGAATTTTCTATATTGTATCAAAGGTTTAAAATATACAGGTACGTTTATTAGATTGAGCAAGTCTATTAATATTGCAGGTTACACATAATGTTAAATTGAAAATGAAATGTTGACCATTATCATAAGCATCAAATATTAAAAAAAAAAACAAGGTAGGTTATAGGGACTACACGAGAAAACAACTGGTTAGGGCGCATGCGCAGTGGAGGCACCAGTAAACATACCATTAATAACATATTAGGCCAGTGTTACATATTGTTTTGAGGTGCAAGGTATATGTTTTTATCAGTAGTAGACAACTATCAGAGTAACCACCCTAAACCATTATATCTAATGATGATATGGATTCTTTAGAAATGAAGCAGCAGGATAGTTCTCTACAAATAGTTGTGCAGCGCTACTAATAAATATATTGTATACATCAACAACAACAAGGCAGTACATAGGACAGACAGACTCACAGAAGCAGAGCCAGACCAGACAGAAGCCCCCTGACGACTGAGCAGCATCCACAGCCAGGCTTGCCAAAATATCCCCGCCATATTCCCTACCTTTTTGGCTCTGTCCCACACAAGTGGGGAATGTAGAGTCATACAGTGTAGGCGAGGTAGCTGATGTGACACAGGCATTCGATTAAAAAATACATCAGAACTAAATAAAAGCCGAAAAACCGAATGAGAAAATAATACTCGGTGCTGGAAAAAGGCCAAAATAGCTGTTAGACAACTCTCGCCCTTCTTCGTTCCATTAGCCTATATAGAAAGAGTACCTGACCCTTCGTTGGCTTTGAATTTGACTGAAAAATCAGCCCTATCAATCCATTGCCATATATGAATAGAAATTATATGTTTAATACCCAGAGTAAATTACACATTTACAATTTATTAGCTTAGTCAGTCATACCAATATGAGCATCACATAATCCAAAATATGTTTCTAAAAATAATATTTGACAGACGAAAGCACACTACATCTGAAGATAATTATATTTTAACAGCACAAATATTATAGAGAATCCATTACTTCCAAATACTGCTAACATAGCTAAATTATCCAATCATAAGTGCTTAGGGCATTCTTAGCTGTTTTTTTTCGTAATTTTTTTTCCCCTAAATTAAAATGTGTACTATTATGAAAACTTCTCTTCCACTATCCAACAGCGATCATGTAAGTTCGTTTTGTTTTAGACCAGCTGCATTGGATATTAGCGTACGATTATATTTACCAATTAAATGTTGTAAATAAATTGATTTGAATTTAAACCATTAGAGAAGAAATTGTCTTCTCTACTACTAGAACCTATATACAGATAGACGGATCCATTGTGGGCTGCTTACTCACTTAAATCGAGACATGCGCTTAAGCCGTCTCACTGTGAAGTAGGCGAACCAGACAAATGCTTAAATATTAGTAATAAATATCACAATTTACGAATTTTACAAACTAAGAGTGGCAAATCTGTATTGTGTCCTCAGAGGGATCTGGCAGATTTTATCATTAATTTTATCTATAGTATTTTTGTATCTGCTACTCATATAATATTCACTATAGATTTTATTTAATTTAACAGCTCATTAGCCATCGTTGTTCTTGTCGAATTTGTGTTTACAGGGTTATTTTTTGTAATATTATTATAATTTATGATATTTGTCTGTTTTATTACATCACAAACTAAGAGTGGCAAATCTGTAATGCGTTAATAATTAAATATGACGTAATAGCGAACGAAGGAGGCGAAGTAAGCTAGAAAGAACTTACCGAAGTTGCAGTTCCCTAGTTCGTTGGCCTTCGAGTGTTGTCGGTTTCCCAGACATCAATCGACGTGGTCCGAAACTGGAAACTATCTTTTCACCAAAGCGCGATTCGACGAAATTATAAATGAGTACACTTTTCGATGAGTTTTAATCGTTGGCGATGAAGTGATGGTCACTATTGACCGCAAGTAGTGGGATTCGACTAGCTAATGAGTAGTCAGCCGTCTTAATAAAATACCAGTTTAAAATAATCAGTTTCACAGTCTCGCTCACCATAATCGCGGAACCTAAGGGTCTCCTCAAGACTCCGCAACTACTTTCGCATATGGCTCACCATGGTTGTCCAACCATGCAGGTTGAGAAGATCTCAGGACTGTTTGGAAATACTGTACGAATGAGATCATTGATCACTAATATTTATAGCCCAATAAGGCGGATTGTAATTTTATCGCAATAAGACATGCTAAAATTACGTCACACTCTGTACATAATCTTTAATAATATTTCTCGTATAGGTTTTGCTTTATGTTTTCAAATTAAAAAAAACAAAAAAACAAAACAAACCCGAAGCTGGAAATGCTTGACTTTTCGTGCATTTACAAGGCGTATTCAGGTCAAAATTAATAGTAAAACAATAACGAATAATTGATCCTGGAACATTACTTTTTTTCATTACATTAGAAATATATGTTTTTTCAATTTTTAGCGCTTAAAATTTTGTTACTACTAAATTGAATTTTTAAAATACATAAATAAAGTGAAGAAACAATATCGAGATGGCGAATTTCTCAAGTAATAATTAAAAGATTGCGAAAAAACTACTTTGTATTTTGACCAAAAACTATCTCATTAGTTAAATCCATCTCAATTAATGATCACCTGTTAACCAAATGAAATTGGCTAAAATAGCTCAAATTGATCAGGTAATACTCGATACAGGTTAAAACTTATCAGAACGGATTTTTTAGATTTATTTTTCGCTTACTTGCAATAATTACATAAATAATGCTTAAGATATATTGAATTATAGAACACAAATACGAAAGTCGATTGTTCTTTACTCGTAGCCACCCTTCCTGTTGTTAGTCCTGTTCGGATTTTCGACTTAAAAAGATTTTTAGAACATTTCATTTTTCGGAGTTTTACTTGCGGGGGGTTGTTTCTAAAGAAATTACATTTATCACCCCGCCTTCAGCAGGCAATTTAAGTTTGTTTAAGTTGAATTACGACAACAAAGAGTCCATCTTCTGCTGTTCTGTTTGATGCATGACGGTTTCAAAACTTCTTCATTCTAAGTTCGAGCCTAAGAAATATTTTAGTCATCAGTTGGTGGGGTCCCATTGCTTTATCCAGTTTTCGATCGTGTCGATTCGTATTACAGTTTGATATTGTATAGTATAATATTAATTAAATATTGTAAATAAATTGATTTGAATTTAAACCACTAGTGAAGAAATTATCTTCTCTACTACTAGAACCTATATACAGATAGACGGATCCATTGCGCGCTGCTTACTCGCTTAAATCGAGACATGCGCTTTAGCCGTCTCACTGTGAAGTGGGCGAAGCAGACAAATGTTTAAATATTAGTAATAAATATCACAATTTACGAATTTTACAAACTTAGAGTGGCAAATCTGTATTGTGTCCTCAGAGGGATCTGACAGATTTTATCATTAATTTTATCTATAGTATTTTTGTATCTGCTACTCATATTCACCACAGGTTTTATTTAAGCTACCGGCCCATTAGCCATCGATGTTCTTGTCAAATTTTTGTGTTTACATGCTTCTTTTTAGTAATTTTATTATAATTTATGATATTTGTCTATTTTCTTTTTTTTTTAATTTGTATTTCACTTAAGGACCACAGAGTTCACTTGAAGTTTTGGGAATTTTCCACAGTTGCATTAGTTGTTAAAGCCACTATTGCACTATATTATAATAGACTTATTGTTAACTATCAGAATCATTTATTTCATATTATGTTTGATGGGCTAAATACCATATAGTTGCGATACGCCTTAGCCCCTCTAAACTAAAACTATAAGGTAAATATTCAATGATATATACGTAGTGAAACAGAAATATACAACTTGAAGACTAATTACTAGCGGTACTTAAAAGTAAAATGAATATGTTAACGAATCTTATATTATGGAGTTTTAAGTTAACAATTTTGCTTAACATAAAATTACAATCTGCCTGATTGGGCTACAAGTAATTGTAATAAATAATCTCATTCATACCAAATATACAAACAGCCCAGAGGCCCCCCAAGTCCACATGGTTGTCACCTCCCTCGCGTACGAAGGAGGAAGCGGAGTCTTGGGAAGTCCCCTACGCTCCTACGTCAGCCGGATACGAGGCAGCGGAGGCTGACCAAGAGCGCGAGAGCCACAGACGCTCAGAACATGATTGGAGAAACTAACACTTTTTACTGAATTATTATTGATACACTTGAAATTTTCTAGAAACCTCCTAGTGCTTTATTTTGTTATGTAATAAATAAAGCCAATATGAGTGGGGTTGATGGTAGTACGCCTAGGTAAATTATTTCTTCTTTTAAGAAACTTATGATATTCTATTCTATTATCTTGCAGTTTAAGGAAGTTACTAGTGCAGGCCATAGGTCATAGGCGATGGGGAAGAGGTCCGAGAAGCATTTTATAATATTATTTTAAAAAGTATTAATTCTTAAAAAAGAAACATTTAGATGTATATTTGTATTTTTACTTTCTTCAATACATAAAATAGTTTCTGTCTAATAAATAACGTTCAATTATACTCAATAATTTTTTTTTTTTTTAAAGATTTTTACATTAAAGTTACCAACGCAACTCGGTAAATACAAAAATATGCCAAACATGTTATTGTAGGCAAAAACGTTCCTAAGATTTGTTGTTATACTCTCTTTTTATTTTTTGTTTATTTTTCCATTATTTGTATTTATTGAAGTATACCCCATTACATTCTAATGTTTGTATTTTGTTTTTAAAATATGTTCCTCGCTTGATGTCACTTTTAAACGTACCAAAATTGTATATATATAGATTGTTTCTCTTAAATGTAATTATAAATATATCTTGTTTCTAAATTGTAGTCGTGATGTTGCCTGTAAAGGCGAAACGTTCACTATAGACGATTTTATGTAAATAAAAAGAGTATTTGGAAAGACTGAAGCTTAAACCACCCAAAATACCACACGAATTGATTTGTATTTTATCGCAAGTCTAAATAGTTTGCAAAGGAATGAAAACACCAATGGTCTGGGGCAGCCTTTATAAGACTTAAGTATTAAAAAGTCTGGCACCATTACAAGTTCATTAATCTATATTGATATAGGGAATCTAATTAGGGAAATTAAAATTTGAGCTTAAGTTTAGTGAATAGAATTACTTCTGTTTTATTCCCATCAGTAAAAAACCTTTTTTTATCTTTAATATGTACTACAAGTATAAAGACCAGTCGTGGTTATCCTCAAGAAGCAGGCTAAGTAAATGCACTGACTGCACATTGGCAGGTTGGATTCACAAATGCATGAATGAAGACGACCTTGTCCCACAGCCGGGGCTGGTACACATACCCCGATCTAATAATAACAGGAGATATCGACAGTAGTGGAAGGAGTGGGGGCAGATTGCACAAGTCCTACTGCACACAGAGGCAATGGACGCAAATAGGAGCTTATTTACAGTGCAATTGACGACCGATATATGTAGTGATATTTTGGCATTATAAATAATATTTAAATAGAAAATACTTCATAATTGTGAATAATATTGGAAAGATTCAGGAGGCCATGGGACTAATCTGGCATGTAGTTAATTTGGAAATAACGATAGTCAGTTGGTGTCGCGGACATTGCGATGGCTAGTTTCCTTTTGTATACATTGTATACAACAGTTGTTAAAAGAGTCGCCCAACAGAAATTTAATGCTTTAAATTATTAAATAAATTAATTTTTGTCAAATTAATTGTATATTGTCTTATTTATTTTACTTCCAGCTCAAATTTGAATTCGATACCCCTCCTCCATATACGAGCATATACCCTTAAATTAATATATTAATAAAATTAATATATACTACAAAATATAGATTCTACAAACGAATCTATTTACAATTGCTTCATTATATTTCGTGTAGCTTGGCTACATTTTATACAAATTCTGTTTTCTACTAATAGTGATCTGCATTGTATCAAAGTTTAATGATGTACATTAGACATTAATGGACTGAATTTATTAAAAGTGATGGGGCTCAACTTATTTATCGTAGACTTAAAACTAACTTACATCTTATAAAAACTTAAACTAAATCTAAACCTAATTTCCCCGACAGTCTGTTGCCATCGATGTGGGAGGGGTGGTGGGGTCATCAGGGTTAATTCGAATTAAAAATGCGCTAAAGCAAAATCATTGTCATACCCTCTAAACTGTCGAGAATCTCCTGTTTGGCTCCGCACTTGGAGCAGTCAATTCTCGGTTATTGACTAAATAATTACATTCTGCCAACTCATCGTCGCTATGAATATATAATGTATATGAATATGAATATATATATATATATATATATATATATATATATATATAATATATGAATTCGCTATGAATATATAATTATTACATATTAATATCAGTGCATTGGCTACCCATATCGCAATCAATTTACCTTTTTTCGTGTTTCTATTCTTTCGTTACTAATTATTGCCATTCATGTTTAATGACTACATCCTTTTCTTTTAATCACGGCCTGATGCAGTCTGACATAACATGCCGAGACGTTGTCCGTTAATATATTTGACGAAAACCTGTCGACCCTCTTTTATGAACCTAATCTTTACAATCTTTATTGTGCAATAATTACAATCTGCCTTTTATAAGGCAATAATAATACAGATAAATGATCTCATTCATACCATATTTACAGCATCATTCACTCGCTCATTCATACAATAGGACATGATTGGAGAAACTGGCCATTGCCAGGACTCCCACGGTCACGCGTTTATAGTAGGTCACGAGGCCACTGCCGATCAGTCTCCGAGGAGGATTATAGGGATGAGTGGCGCAGTGCAATGACTGTGCTAAAGGATTAGGGTGGTTGGAAAGGCTACTGTGGAATTTCATAAACTTGGAAGGGATGAGTTCTAGAATGTAGGGTATATTAAGATCGTTATGAAGGGTTTTGTTGCTGACATAATAAGGGGCATTTACTATTGTTCTTAGGACTTTGGATTGAAAGGATTGGATACGCTTGATGTTCGACTTTTTTGCTGTCCTCCATAGCTCTATTCCGTATGTCCAGATTGGTTTAAGTATAACTTTGTAGATTAGTAGTTTATTTTCTATTGAGAGATGGGATGTCATTTGAAGTAGTCTGTACAGTTGTCCAAAGCGTCTGTTTAGTTCTTGTCTTTTTAGTCTCGTATGTGGGTTCCAGGTCAGTCGTTTGTTTTATGAACCTAAGCTCATTTCTCATCACACTCTTCAACTCAATTAAATATTTTACTTTCAAGTATGAAAATCCTATTTTTATAAATTAATTAAACCAAAGAATATTTCTAAAATTTATTTTATAATAAGTTGTTCATAAAAAAAACAAAAAAAAACTGAACTAGTAAAAGCGAAGCACAAATATCATACAACTTAGTTGTTATGGTTTAGAAAAAATATTTGTACCTTTTTGTTTCTCTTACACAGATACTTTTATACCGCAACAAACAAAATTCTATGAAATTGCCCTAGTTTAATCTATTATACCAGCTTTAACCGAAAACGAGAATTCCTAATGACCGGTTATGTTTGAATGAAATAGACGCGCCTCGGTCTCTCCGCAATATTATTTATTACTAAAAAAGTTTACGATAGCTTTAAACTGTCATCTATAGTTACTAAAATAATAACTTTAGTCACAGTCAATACAATAAAGAATAATCGTAATCAATAAAGCCTACTTATATAAACATTTTATTATGTTAACAATAAATTATTAAAACATCGCCTGTCTTTAGTATGGTACAAATTAAAATTAATGGGTATCTCGAACTTATGATCTGGTTATCTAAAATTTAAAAACACAAATCCTCCAAAAAAAAAATGCATATTATTAGTAGTACTCAAACAGAGTCAATTGTATGTAGGAAAAAAAAGTCTCTCAAAATTATGCTACGTATTTATTGATATATTATGGTCAATCAAGCACCACCATTATTTTTTTCTACTTTTCTAACATAAATATATGCTTATTGATATAACCAGTCTTCACTTTATGGCCAGGTTTATTTAAGAGTTATTGAGTGGAAGGGGGGGGGGCTTACCATTCTTGTGTTAACTATTTCTCCTTTTTTTATCGATATTGGGAAGATGGCGATTCAGGGATTAATGAGGAAAATCATGGCAAGACTGAGGTGTATTTGTTTAAACATAAATAAGACAATGACTTCTGATGCCTAGCGATAATCTATGTTATGCTTCTAATTATCAATCCGGGCCTGCAAGTCTACCACAAATATGGACAAGGCATTTTCAAAGATCCATCCATGGAACAACATATGTACAGAAGGTAAAAAAAGTGTTAAAACTAGTCGTGTGGACTCAGGACCTCAAAGGTATTTCTGTCCTAGGTTAATATCGTATTCCCCCAGCCAGCCTTCATCTCTACCTTGTGCCGAAGTCTTTATTTAGCCATCAATACCGGTAATAAATAATCATACTATTCCATGTTCAACAATAGTACAGCAATAGACAGAATACTTCAATGGACAAATAACCTTGGTAAGACACTATTAGCAAACAGAAAACATTTTAAGTTTAATTTACATTTTTTTATGGAACTATAGACTCTTTCATTAACAATGGAGTGGTTGAGAAATACAGTGGTGCAAATGAGTGTTGAAGAATTTTGAGTAAAATACAGTATTTCACAGTTGTGTACATGAAAAACTCAAGTTTCCTTGTAGTGTTATCTCTCATTGTTTTAATGCTGCAATGAAGCTGATCTATCCCCATTACCACAATCCATCTGCTTCACTATTTTTGAAGGGCACAACTAGATTTACACCACTATTTTCATAAACAAATGCACGATATTCTTGTACCCTCCACGTGGTAACATTGTACAAAAAGTCCAATCTAGCGCAATTCAAATCTAATCTAATGCTGACGTAAGCCGTAACACTCTTTTTAAATTTTATAATATAAAAATTAATGGGCATCTTGACCTTATGATTTGATTATCTAACGTTTAAAAACACAAAACCTTCTCTAAAATAAAAAATGCTTATTATTATTTTTCGGATTAGTAGTAATCAAACAGAGACAGTTGTATGTAGCGAAACCCCACTATAGTTCTCAATCCCTCAATTGTAAATAATAGTAGGACAATAAAAGTTTCTTTTATTTATGAATATGTCCCCTCTACTTCCAATACCTTCTTGGCCACATTTGCAGATGATACTGCAGTCTTGTCATCCCACCCAGACCCCGACATAGCATCCCATAACCTTCAAAAACACCTTGACGAGATCGAGTATTGGTGCAATCAATGGCGGATCAAAGTTAATGAAGGAAAATGCTCCCACATTACCTTCACCCCTTGTCGCAAGTCTTGTCCACTAGTTTATTTTAATTCTATTCCTCTCCCTGTAACCGAGACAGTACGGTACTTAGGCTTCCATCTCGACAAACGACTGACCTGGAACCCACATACGAGACTAAAAAGACAAGAACTAAACAGACGCTTTGGACAAATTATTATATTAAATAATTATTATAATATCTATTATTGCTATTGTTTTCAAGAATGTTTATTTATAAAAACAGCAGTAACTTATGTTATGCATTAGCGAAATTACTTATGTATATCCATATTAATGAAAATTAGATGCCAAAAAATTAAATTAAATTATTGTTTCCAATCTAGTAAAATAACATAAAGAAAGCAATATGCATAAATATGTATGCAGTAAGTATAGAAATTGTTTTTCGTTATCTATACTTGTTCGAAGTATACAAAATTAGGTTAACGAACATTAACTTAACTACAATTGCAAAATGAGCAAGAATAATTTTTTTCGGCACAATAAAACTAAATCTCCGTATTGCCTGACCTAGCAGCATCCCGTTATGAAAGTTTGGCTTCGAATCCCCCCGACAGACATTAAATTTTATTTCACTTTTGTAAACAAAAATAAGTTAGCCATTACAGTAGGGTAGCTGCCTGCCTCCTTCATGAGAGAGGAAAACCAAATTAAAAAATATGAAGTCAAACAAATTATTTTAAAATATTTCATTTTATGCTAGCACGTTTTGCTAATTAACGAATCACACTTTCCTTATTGTTTAGGAACTTTAATAAAAGAGACAAACGTATTGCAAAACAATTAAGACATTTTTTTGTGTTCCATGAAACCTTTGTGAATTTTAATTATTCATTATATTTGTTTTTTATTTTAGCTATTTATTTATATTTTTTTAAATTACAGTGATCGGATATTTTGGATCAAAGATAACAATTTTTTTTTGTTTTGGAATCATTTAATAAGTATTTAAAAATCTGACGTGGATAATAATAATATTTCTAAAAACACTTTTGATAGAGAAGAGGGAAATATATTGAGGGGAAAGTTCCCTACAGGGGAGCAAAACTGTAGCGCCATTGAGAGTCGCGGATCAATGGGAGGCAGCCGCACTGCTACATAGGATATGATCTACTGTACAGTTACAGCCTAGGAAAAAATTGGAAAAAAAACCCGTGGCATTTAAATACCGAAGGGATTCAAGCCCTACTCGGCTTTAGTTGGTCAAAGTAGCCTTGAGAGCTTTAAAGATAAGTATTAGTTTATCCTCGCCATCTTTATTTCCTCTCTTGAGACGGGCTTAGTCACCACTTCCTTAACGATTAACATGCAACTCGTTCTTCCTCACGAGGCTGAGTGGACATTGTCCAAGCCCATTACTACCAGGAAAAATAATTGATTAATCACTAAGGTCTACACTGCTTTTAAGACTCATACTGTTCAATCAAGAACCTGGTGAAGTGATATGCAAGAGGCCAATATCAGTGGCATAGACCCAGAAATTATGAAGAAAAATGATTGAATAAGTATAACTCAAACTGCTTTAATAATTTACATAATCACACCTTAGACATTCACATACAATATATACTAAACATGAGTCTGCATTGTAACGATATTTGTATGGTCAAATTAAGTTTTACATTAAAATTAAGATCTGGTGATATGGGATATGTATTGTTGCCTAGACCTTAAGAATAAATAAAATCGGCAAAACCCTAGGGAAAATTACTTTTATACGGGGGCAGGTTGCCTATAAATAACAGCTGGTAAGAAACAAAGGGCCTTTGTCTTTTGTCATTCAGATGGTTAATTACGTTCATTCATAATGCCAATTATATGAAAACGAACACCGAAGCTTTACCTATTGAAGAGTTACAATGAAGAACATAATCAAAAACACGAATTAACTATACCAAAGAATGGCGGGAAATGTAAGTGACCATTTTAACCTCTTTGTAAAGAGCAACAACAGATGAAAACAACTGCTCACTCTCAAACTTAATTATAACGTAATATTTATAATATTAAATACTTTCTAAATATGTTTGCACAATATTAAGACTAAGTGTATTCAGTTTGAAACATTTGAAATTAAATGTAGATGACACCCTCATTTTTTCAACATGGAAAAAACCCAGAAAAGTCTGTTTGGTGTGAGATGTTGATTTTTTTCTAACCGAACAATCTAATTTGAACTTGAATTAATTGATTGAAATTGTTATGCAGATAATTGTATTTTTATTTTATTGCCGTTATTATTATTGTATATTATTTTTGTAAACTTATTATACGTGTAGGTTTATATTGTGTGTATAAGGGATATGTATATTTAGTTTAAACACAGTTGAAAATATGTTTAACTAAGAATACAACAAAAAGTAAAGGAAGGCTGCCAGTAGATTTCGGATAGCACTTTAGACAGATTTCGATGGAAATTCATATGTGTATATCAATAATCTTCATCAATAAGTCTTACCTTAAAAAAAAGTGTTTTCAAAAATTCTTACCTGTAAAAAAACAAAAAAACATTAGTTTGTGTAGAATAACTTTTAATAAAATTTATTTCATAAAATATTAGAGAGAATAATTACAACACACAGTTATACTATAACTGTCATGAAAAATGAGATGGCGAAAATCTATAGAAATACAGTATGAAAAAGGACGGCCATTATTTAAAAAAATAATCTTAAAATTCCTAGCAGGAGATAACGCTTCGTTCTGTATTCCAATCAGAAAGCACCAGTCACCTATCACAAGATATTGAGTATATTTAGCCCTAACGGTGTCTGCCATAAACTGGCAAAGCTAAATAACTAGGTAGTTATAATAATATATAACTAGGTTGTAGGTACAAAAACTGCAAAAACAAAAGGCAATCACTTTTAGTCACTTGATAAGGGATGATGATGATGATAAAAGAAAATTGCCAGGAAGACATGTAGAGACTTAAATAAAAAAACTCAAATAGGAACATAAAACACGTTTTATTGAGAAATAAATAATGAACATTATTATGTACCTAAATAATAATGACGTAATAAAAAGTACTTGAATTTTCATGGTATGCACTTAGCATATATCAATTTATGTACCATTGCTCATAATTATTCATTCATTCATCTCTTTAAGAAAAAACATTTTCTCATGCTTGCTAGGTTATATTAAATATCATTATGTCTGTAGAACATAAAATCACCACAAATTATTACCGACTAGTTATAACTGTGTATGTTATAACTTATTAACGATTTTGGTGTTTTATTTTCATATAAAAAAAGTAAAGGGTTGTGTAGTTATTGATGTAAGCGCTCTTTTAGCGGTATTAATGGGGTAGGTTTGTTGTAAAATGATTATTTAATAAAAAAAACCGAATGTCTCTATTCTAGTTTTAAAGTTTCCTTTGTTTTCGCAAATCTCTGTCTTATTGCTACACATCAGTAATTCAGAACTGTCGAGTTAAGGCGCCCCATGACCTGCAAGTATTTGTAGTAATCCTAAAAATATCATTAACCATTGTACAAATAAACATGTTCATCGTCATCGTATCGGACACACCTATCCGCTTAACTTTATTTTTTTTTACTATTGTGATAAAATTGTTAAAAACCTGGGCTGATTTTCTTTTCTCATGTAACTTTAAAAAGTACATTCAACAACTTTATAATGATAAAATATCTGCCTCATTGGGCAATAAGTAATTGTGATAAATGATCTCATTCATACCATATTTACAATTTTCATTCACTTACTCGTTCATACAGTATTTACAAACAGCCCAGGGACCTCCCAAGTCCACATGGCTGTCCCCTTCCTCGCGTGCGAAAGAGGAAGCGGAGCCTTCGGAAGCCCCCCACGCTCCTCCGTCAGCCGGATACGAGTTAGTGAAGGCTGACCAAGAGCGCGAGAGCCACAGACGCTCAGAACATGATTGGAGAAACTGGCCATTGCCAGGACTCCCGCTTTCACGTATTTATAGCAGGTCACGAGGCCACTGCCATTTTAGTCTCCGAGGAGGATTATAGGGATGAGTGGTGCAGTGCAATGACTGTGCTACGGGATTAGGGTGGTTGGAGAGGCTATTTCATATACTTGGAAGGGATTAATTCAAGGATGTAGGGTATATTAAGATCATTAATAAGAGACATTTACTATTGTTCTCAGGACATTTGTTTGAAAGGATTGGATGCGCTTGATGTTCGACTTTTTTGCTGTCCCCCGTAGCCCTATTCCGTATGTCCAGATTGGCTTAAGTATGACTTTGTAGATTAGTAATTTATTTTCGCCACGTAAACTAAGTGAGATAGTTTGTACAACGAACTTGATGTCGTTAACACAATTATTTGCTATACATTAATTGCTCATATGCTGTGTTTATAGTTCATTGGAAAAACCTTGAAGAGTCTACTAAGACTTGTGCACAACTTACTCATAGCTAAGAAAGAAGAGAGGACCTAGAAACATTGACCACTTTTATCTTGATGCGTCCGTATGTTTTCGATAGATTCCGTTTCGAGAATTAGTAGTTGTATCAATAATAAAGTCATAGCGAGGGGGCCACTTCTCATTGCGTCTATTGAGATTTGAACATCTTCCGTTTCTCAGACATTAAACGAGAAAATAGGCTTAGATAGTTTCGAAAGATAACTACCAGATAAAAGTTATCTGTTAGTTTTAGTTGGCCAATGCTGCATCGATTCCTGATAACCTTGGCCGCCTACCGACTTTCGGTGATTCGTTCAACCCAATCTAACTCTTAAATTTATTAGAAAAGACAATAATAATTTTTATGGTGACAACCATGTGGATTTGGGAGGTCTCTGGGCTGTTTGTAAATACTGTAAAAATGCGCTCATCGCACTCGCTAGTGAATGAAAATTGTAAATATGGTACGAATGAATTACAATTACTTATTGCCCAGTAAGGCAGATTGTAATTTTATAACAATAAAGAAGTTTATAATAATAATTGCTATTTATTACGTTCTATGATTCTAAAGTCGTGATCTGCAAAAACAGGCTTAGGCTCAACCACCCGTTTCCCAATACTGCACAGGTTGTGAGAATGGCACCGACTTTCGAGGGCGAATTTTAATTAATATGATCACGATAGCATTGTCTTATTATTTCGTTGAGACATTTTTAAGGCGCATGACAGTAAGCAAAGGAATAATTTGTCACGCCGCCTTAGATGGGAAATATCGCTGCTGCTACCAGAAAAGATCAATGAGGCTTAGGGTGGTTTAACTCAACACGGGTCGGCTTGATGAGATGATTTTTCATTCATAGGAAATATTGAGAATAACCAGCTGTTATACTTTCCCGAACTGTTCTAGAGATGAACAACAACAGGTGTTAGAATAAACCTAAAGCCTGCACCGACAGACTGCTTACAAGCCAGTTTCTTCGGGTCTTGAAATTAATTAATTAACGTTACATTGATGCTTGCGTTACTGAAAATTCGTTGTCAGGTCATCATGAGGGTGGTCCTGGTCCTGGTGACGGAGAGAGAGCTGAATAGTCTATGACCTGGATGATTGCTTCGTGACGGGTCTTGTGCCCCGACAGTGCACTATGTTCAGGAGAAGAGGTACAGGCTAGGTAATATAGGTAGTTTACGTGGAATTGGAATGACTACGAGTTTCTGTATCTGAGGGTAGGCAAAAACCAAAAGGCGAAATGGCAGGTCATTCCTGCCTACAGCGAATGAGAGAGCGTTTTATTTCGACCAATCCTATGACAGTATATTTTGGCCTATCACGGGGCTGGTTTGCCCGCGACCCAGGTAAGTTCTTGCCCTGTCACTAGTCCTCTATCTCCATGCTGACGCCGAACATTTATTGATAAAATATGGATAGGCAGGCGGGTGTTTTCTGGACCGATAAGAAGGTAACTTCTATTTATTCGTGGTTGGCACAACAGTCATATTTTCTTGAAATGTTCTCAGAATATAAATGCACTTTCCGAGCTAATAACAGCTAAAAGTTATAACTAATTGTAATATTTGTTTTATTACATTTTATAATTTTCTCGCGGTGTCGCACTCCCTAACCGGCCCAACCTCACCTACCAGTTCTGTAAAAGTCAGCTCAATAATTGCCCAAACTGGCCCTCTTGGGAAACGCTCAGTCCAAACTTCAACAACCAGAACGGCATTTGTACGAGTGACACCCGTATCGATTCAACAAGGCAGGGCTGACAGCTATGCAAATAATCAATAGTCTACAAACCGAAATCATCGACCGTGCTAAATCAGAAATGCTATTTTATTTTGATAGCTAATACAAAGATGTTGACTCACACCTTTTATTCGGTTGGTTGGCAAGCGATTACTTCCGCTGATCGTGCCAGCACTGAACGCATCATTGCATTTACATGGTTAAAAAGGTGTCCCGCAACGGCTACAAAATAAACAGCTGATTTCCATGTCCTGCCTGGTGTATGATTTACATTTTATGAATACCCACTTATTTTTGAACTGAATAAAATTAAGAATTTCTTACGTATAATTATGTGTTTTTTTTAACTGAACATGTCAATTTTCAACAAATACAAAAGTGTAAAATTATTTTATTTATAAACTTTCATGAAATTTTGTGATAATAGTTCTCAAAAACCCTAGCACAAAATACATATTAATTATCAAAACGTAAAAATATTTAATATGATAGGAAAATTAATATTTTCCTTGTTTTCTGGGTACGAAAGTCAGGTTTTTTTTCAAGGAGGGGGGTAAGACTTTTTTATCGAACATATTTTGCTAAACGTGTTATATTTATTATCAAAAATGTATACTTAGACACATTGATTATTGATAGATCTATACCTTCAACCCTTGCTCTGTGGTCGACACTGATACTTTTGTTGATGGGTGAAACGGTTAGTCTGCCCACATATTATCGATGAATTTTTTATTATCCTTAACGCTTTTAACGTATAAATGCAATTTTCAAAGGCTGACAACATGACACCTTGTGCCTATGCTGAGAATAGAATTTATAAGTTGAAAGTGCTCACAATAATAACAAATAAAACCTATAATTTGTTGGTATACAAATCATTTTATTCTATCAATGGAACAAAAGCCAGGATCGGCATATCACGGAAGAAAAAAAAAAAAAATAAGCAGCTCCAGAAATCCCTTCAATCCTTCCTCAGTAGTTGCTCATAACCGATTGTACTCGTACTAAATGACTCTGGGATTACAATAGGAGGATAATTGTTATGTTTCTCCAAACAAGTCCTGAGCGTCTGTGGCTCTCGTCGTGTCTAGAGATGCTGAAGGTAAACGCAAAGGTTCTTCCGAATCTCTGCTTTGTTCTTTGTATGCAAGGCTAATTGTAAGGTAAAATCACTGGAATGTATACATTTCAATTTGATCAATCAAAGATTGTAATTTTAGTTTAAAATATAAATCTTTTTCTCTCTCTCTGTCAGTTCTAAATTAATAAATGAGATTGAAAGATGCTAATATTTATTCGTAACACTTCGTGTGTAAGGTTTCGTTGAGAAGTAAATCCCATTTCAAGGTTGAGTGGGACGATAAAAGAAACCCTGCATTAGGAGCTCGTCCGTTTGTTTATTTAACAAGCAAATAGGTCATTTTTTTTTATTTTTTTTCACGCCCTTCCAGAGGACGGTTCCTCAAACGGGTTACCCTACGAGCCCGTGGTGCAGGCTCGGGGATTGGTTATCAAAACTCTCAATATTCGGGGTTTCCCCGCAAGCCTGTGGAGCAGACTCTAGGTGCTGTTTTCGATGACTGTGGTGCGCGTATTTCAATGCAATAGGGAAAAACCAAATAGATCTGATACAATTACGTATATGCTATAATAAACTTATAAAACGTCATCTCATGGTATTTATTTCCCCAAATTTCAAAATCAAAAATTTCCCAAACGCTTTAAATTCATCACTTTGGTATCATGTATAAAAAAAAAACATTGAAGTTTTGTAAGTTGAGGGACAACCCCCCTTCCCTGCCTAACCTCTCCCGGATCCAGGAACCCCATTAATCCCCCGAACCGATTGTTCGTAAACGAACAACTTTCTGCAAGTCGCCTATTGACCGCAGGAGGGAGTTTGATGGATCTGAGCCACTTAGATAAATTCGATAGTGAATCCCTCTCTTCTCTTCCCCCAGCCTGTTTGCAGATAATTTAATGAAGCTGGACGGAGGGGGGAGACACTTTTTATTCAGATAGGGAGTTGATGTTGTTTTTTAGTTCATCAACTGCAGTCATCTGTTATTGGCTGAACAAGTTAAATTGGATTTAAATTTAGTAGCTTACTCGTCCTCGCCAGATCCAATAACGGAATTAGTTATTTAAGTGCTTGTTTTATTTATCAAATATGTTTGAGCCAGATCACTTCCGAGGCGAAAGGAATAGGTTTCACTTCGGAACAGCTACACATCTTTTTCAAGTCATATCTCGGTATTTATTATTTAATGTTTCCATTTTTACCCTCCCATTACCGAACAAAATAATAATTTTCAAGGTGTGTTTTTTAGTTAATTTAATTCATTTTTTTGTTACATACATAAAGATATATATCTATAAAATAAAATATGAAGAGTGAATTTCGCTATCATAATAGTAATGGAATTTCATTTTTAACAAAAACTTTATTTAAAGCTATTTTTCATTTTACCTTGTAAATGTTGTATAAATATAATTGAAATGACTCAATGTAAATTATTGTCAAATAATGTCATTAATGTCAAAGTCAAATTTAAATTAGATCAATGTAATTACTTGAATCGTGGATCTTCTTCCCGGGACAAATGGTAATGCAAAAACAAATTTTAAGATATTAAAAATATCAATTTTTTAGAGCAATCCCTAGATTAATAAAAAAAAATCCTTACTACACCCCTGAGACTGATATTTATGAAACCTACCCGGACTAGAAATACTTAGAGACGGAGGGAAAATTCTGAAAAGTTTGAGCCGTGAAGTGAATAATACCCACTCCCTGTCCAAGAAAAGGTACCTGAGCGTGATGATGACCACAGTGCCTCGACAACCTGACCCCGAGCTACGAGATAAGAAGGACCTCCCTTGACCGTGATACAGACTTCATCAACAAGTCCGACAGTCGAAGGCAACAATTGTGCCTTTTCTTTCTATTGGACTCTATAATGTATTGCTAATAATATTGTAACATTCATGATATTTGAGAATATCATGGCCAGGAACCCTCACATCTGGTAAGCATCTACCCTTATGCTCCTAGGAGTGGGGATGAGATAAAAGAGAGGCTTAGCACAACCGTCGAGAAGAGCGGACTTAGCAAGCTCCCGAATTGGCGGTCACCAACAGGAAGAGAGGAGAAGAACCAACAGCAGAAAGTAACATTGATTGGATTACAGGAAGATCATCGATTGGGTGATATTAATATTGTTTTTATTATGGATCCATTAAAAGAAATTGAGCTCAAATTTCATGTTTTTTGTAATTAGTAGTAACTATCCTAATTTAAAAGGAATTGAATATTTTTTTATAGTTTTTGTCAGCACTCTATATAATTATAATTATATCAATCAATTTATTAATAACTACAACATTAGCCTTGAGATCGGGCGATTCAATCGGGATAAATTCCTATGTCAAAGACATAAAACAAATTGAATTAAAGATCTCATGACGGACCTGCCAAATTAGTTAAGGTAAATTGATCAAATAAAGTAGAAAGAGAAATGGTGAAAATTGAGGTAGGTTACAATATATTACACATATAATACAATATAATTGCTTTTTGCACGGGTACAATTAAATTGAAATGTATAAGGGGCTTTAACTTTAATTGGTGTGCATACTAGTTTGTTACGCAAGTCTCTGATTATTACAACAGAGCTGTCTATAAAATCCTTATCTGACTCTTGTTAAGGATTTAATTGATTTTTTTTTATGTTTAAACTTTTATGTTTTCACCAAGTCTTTATAGGTGTGTGTGTCCTCTAATTAAACTGGAGAAATTAAATTTTTACATACAGGCAAGAAATTTGATAATGGTCAGTAAAGAAAAAAATATAGTCGTAGTACAAATTTTTATATAAATATACCGTTTAATATTGCTAAGGATTAATAAGAAGTAATTTGTATTTTCAAACTATAATTTTAGAAAGAAAACAAAAATGCCATTAGCACCGTGTTTGCCACTTTAGCTCGACCAGTTTATTCTCTAAGGTTTTTAGATGAATCATATTTTTCATGGTTGTTTCAATTGATGATGAACATAAATTCAGCTCAGTAAAAAATAATTAAAGAGTTAAATATTGATTAGGGTGACAAGTCAAAGATATCAACGCCCGTGATTGGTAATGTATATGTAATGTGTGTCGGAGTTAAGTATAACTGTGATTGCGTTAGGTATTTAAAACTGTTATCAAAAGTGTATCCGCAATATTTTAGCAATCCCACTTTCATAAATTTATCTTTATATTAATTTGTAATATGTGCTGGGACTTATGTTGGCTATCATTACATAAAGTCATTAAAAATGTCCATATAATGGTTTTCTCAAATATTTGATGTTCTATCCTGATAACTAAATCCCTAAGTTCCCACCCCATCCCACGCCTTGCAGCGGGACTGACCCGGCTCTAATGTCCATCACGGGCAGGATAGAAAACTGGGTTATTTCTGGAACAGACCGCGTATCTTCTTGGAAGGCTGAAGGAGGGGATTGAATCCACGTCACTAAGCACTAGCCTAATCTAGGAAGGAATTTCGTCCACGCAATAGACTTTATTAATAATTTATCCTAAATAGAAACTTTACATACATATTCTTTTAGAATTACACATTTTATTTATTGATTTGGTATTTATTTTCATGTTACATTTTTTATAGATGAGTCATAGATATTTCCAAAAAAATCGTAAGAGACATGAATTAATTAAGAAGTTAAAATAAATTTTAGAATGGACAACATTAACTTTATTATGATAAAATTACAATCTGCCTCATCGTCATAAATAATCGTGATAAATAATCTCATTCATACCATAATTACAATTTTCGTAACATACAGTATTTACAAACAGCCCAGACACCTCCCAAGTCCACATGGTTTTCACCTCCCTCGCGGGCGAAAGAGGAAGCGGAGTCTTGAGAAGTCCCCCACGCTTCTCTGTCAGCCGCGTCACCGGATACGATCCAGCGGAGGCTGACCAAGAGCACGAGAGCCACATACGCTCAGGACATGGAGACACTAGCCATTGCCAGGACTCCCACTGTCACGCATTTATAGCAGGTCACGAGGCCATTACTGTTTTATTCTCCGAGGAGGGTTGTAGAGATGAGTGGCGCAGTGCTATGACCGTGCTAGGGAATTAGGGTGGTTGGATAGGTTACTATGGAATTTTATGAACTTGGAAGGGATGAATTCAAGAATGTAGGGTATAATAAGATCATTTAAGATAAATTACCGTTTTTATAAAGTAAACAAGAATATTTACAAAATAAAAGCTAAATGATGATTTAATACACACACAATACATGAGCAAATCCTACAAAAATAGTAATAGTACAAGATTCTTGTTTGAAGCTCTGCAAAGTTTAGTTCGCTTGTGGGTGTATCTCTTCGCTGCGAATTAGCCACAATTGCTTATTTCTTGAATTCAGGGGTTATCTGTAACATTGCCTAATGAAGTGCAGATGAACATTTCCATTATTCTTCGAATGACATGGGTATCCATTTTAATGCTTCATGAAAAGATTTTTAATTATTTCAAGTTTTTTTTAAGTTAGTTTCCTAACATTCAAACATACAAAAATGACAATTAACACTGTTGGAATACCATACTGGAGAGTAGAATATTTTTTTGGCAACAGTTTTGATCTTTTATTTGAAGTAAGATAATTATTTTAAATGATCGTTTTGATATTGTTTTTTTTTTGTTCATTATTTATGTATTCTGTAAATGTTTTAATCTAGTGTTAGACCAAGGCACTAAACCTATCTGTACCACTGGGTTTATTTTGAGTGTTATTTTTGTGAAAATGATTATTTTTCAGTGTTGTACTCGTTACTTTTTTATGTTTCACTTACGTTTGTGTGCTTTTTTGAAGGCCTTCTGAAGCCTGCTTGTAACGGCATCGAGTCGATTAAATAGGATTAATTGCCATTTTTGTATATTTGAACATCTAAATGTAATATTATGAAACTATTTACGCCAATGGTATGACAACGTCGTATAGAGAGTATGCAGACATTAATAAAGTGATCGCTACTAGGCATGCGGTCGAGAAGAATGCAATAACATATCTCTCCAACTGCGTACGCCCTAATATTCACCCATATTGTCCCTGTTATTAACAACTGATATTTTTTAATATAGCACAAGGTCGCCTTCATCACTGTATACAAATACATATCACCAAAAACAGAAAAATACTTCGCAATTCAGTTTTAAAAGCACGTTTTATTTAAAAAAAAAAAAAAACACGTGTCATTATTTGCAGACGAAGAAAGTATTTACCAATCCTTTGTTATGTAAAATTTCTGTTAAAATTAAAAAAACTATTTGAAGCGCTGTTAATACAAATAAGGTGATAATAGTTATTAGTTTAAGTAGACAGATAGCTGAAAGTGTACAATAACAACAGGAATAGGTAAATGTTTCCAAACTAGTTTTCTTTTTCGTCAATTGAAACATAATAAATTAAAGTACACTTTATATGAAAGTTCTCAAATTTCATTGACATTCTCAGTAGGTGAAAGGGCATAAATATTACAATTTCTATAGGTTCGTTCTGCATTAGCGTGACCGGGGGGGGGGGGGCGGTGTAAGATAACTACACATTTTGACGGAAAGCATATTATCTAAAAATTGACAGATATGATAAATATTAGCCCAAACAAGTTCTGGAGCGCATCAGGCAAGCAGTTACTTATCGTCAGCCTACAGCAGGTTAATGATGCTAGGTAATCAATAGAGGGAAATTCACTCGAGTCGAAAGCGAATAGGGAAAATTTGGCTAAATCTCTGCTATGTAAGTGGTACTAAAGGGGAAGGTTCGGGATAAATCCATGGCGGGGAAGAAACATTTACTCCGTATACGGCGAATCATGATTATTACTAGTCAGTACTTCAAAGACTTTTTCTACATGAACCTTAGTGACGTATACGAGGGTTAGGTACCGAGTATTTGTTCGCTGTTAGATGCTATAGAGGTCTCGTTGTACACCTGTGCCTAGAGAGTTGAGTTCGTGCCGACTGAGAACGATCTATCGCCTATTTCAGCCGCGGGCACGACATCGGGTTCACAGAAAGAACAACTCAAATAAAAGATGAACTAAACAGCCAGGGGCTCTAGTAAATGAGTTACGATCTTCCCAATATGAATCCTCTTAGGACAAACTCTAGCAAAGACTGACGCTGATTTATGAGGTGATATTGCATATGAAAGCGTACCCAAAAGAATCCGAACAATTTTTATACAAAGTGATTTATTTAATTATTTTACAAAAACAACCTTTTAATCTCCATTAAAGTACTCTCAAGTGGAGTTGATACACATTTCAAAACTCCCAGGTAAAAAGCCTGGTTAACTGCAAACAGTTCAAAACCTGGTTTCAAAGCCAGATCAAAACCTGGGGGAACAAACTCTGAATGGACGACTTGAAAAAACAAGGAGTATCGTCTTAAAGTTCGATCTCACCCGAAGACCTTTTTTGGGGAACCCAGAGTCTTCCATTGGCTTGATTGTTGCTTAGTTTAAGTACACATAGCACCATGATTCGATACCTTCGACCTTCCAAGCGACCTTGTTTTTGCTGTGCAGTAAGCAGTGTAGGAACAAAATTTGCAACCACCCTTCTCCCAAATCTTCACTTAAAGTTCGCTGCACTAAACTATAAGTCACTCCACATTTCTGTACAACTTCTTCGATGGTCCGTCGTCGATTTTACGTCGAAGGACGCCCAGAGCGAGGTTGACCATTAATTGACGCTTCTCCACTTTAAAAAAGGGGAAAACAAATCAAACATTTGAGTTTTCCCCACAGAATCATCCTTCTATGCCGTTTTTAACATTTTAAGAGTTTCTGTGCCAGTTTTCTTGAGCAGGGAGCACAACTTCACGGCCTCGAGCTGTACACTAAAATCATCCATCACAAAAACCAGAACGGCACCTTCTCCAGTGACGACACATGGTATACTGACTGCTACTATAAAAACTCCCCTATTTACATGAGTTCGGTTTCTTTTGGGTACACCCGAATAAATATACATACAGGTAGCATCCTCCAACATAAGAAGCCCGGCTGTTGATAGAAGACATGGATGACTCAGGTACTAACTGAGGGGTGGGCTCCAATGCATTACTCATAGTGACCGTTGTAGTCACGAGAGCCAGTCACGGTTCTTCCCGTCCTTCCCCACCTCCTTGCTTTCATGGAATTAACTAACTGCCATTTTTGTTTTAGATTAATTATTTATTAAATTTGGTACAACAGTCGTGTGTTATTACAAACATTTGCGGGACTATTATTAATAATTATTAGCCAAAGAAGGGGCTCTTGAAACTGAGCTAGCCTGCACAAGTATTATGTACTTACCTAAATAACTCCATGTTATATATATATATATATATATATATATATATATATATATATTATGCTTTCCATATCACATACATTTAACCATAGATAAAACATCTGGCTCATACCAGATCAACATTGTAGCAATAATTTGAACCAAATAAAAATATATAAAAGAAAGGATAATAATTATCTTACGAATTTCAAATTTAGATAGTAGTTCGTACTGTAAATTACTGCCCTACTTCTAACTTCTAGCCCGAAGCAGTATAACCAAATTATGCCATGAACCCTGCCGGCTGTGAAATAGCATCCATTAAGCAATTATTTTGTTTACTAAAAAATAAAATGCACTTATTCAAATTAATTTATTCAATTTCTCATGGCTGCCTCTATTTGCCAAGCCACCGTCCAACAACAACCTCCACCCCCTTTCTCTTCTATTCACTTAATGCGTCAATGCCACCTGGTTTTGTAGGATTTCTGTTTTAAGAATCCTAATATTTTTCAGTAGTATAATTGTCCTTGTTTCATTTTTTTTTTCCCCCAAATGTTTTATTAGTACATAAGCCTATTGAAAAATGACTTTTTGTAGCTGTAATGGAAATTACAGTTTTTAAGCAAATGAGAATATTTTTTCTGAAATTATTTTTATACACTTTCAAAAGTGAAATGCTTATTTCTGTAGTACACAAGTGAGTGATTTACGGCGACTTTTTTCAGCTGGATCGGAGTTCTCTTAGCTCCTAGCGGTATCTTCAAAAATAAGGTTATTTTTTGGAAATTAAAACGAAATAAAAGCGTTCAAGTAACTGAACAGTCGGTCGTTGCCTTTTCCCCTTCTTTCTTACCTGTGTTTGCTTACATGAAATTATAATCATCTAATTACAATTTTAGTTTAATATAAATACTAGGTGAAGTGTTAGAGGTAATTTGCTGTTAATCAGCCAGCGACACAGTCAAATTTGACTTATATGCATAACAAAACCCTGCTGAATGGTAAACCAGGAAACGGGGTTTTGCCGGTTGGCACTCTGTCAGAAGAAAGCTGGAACAAAGACTATAGGACTCACCATAGATAACAAATACGTCGCAATGCCACAAAATAAGATGTTTTACATTTGATGTTGGTGTCTTCAGACCTTTTCTTCAGACAAAATTATCTGGACATACGGAATCGAGCTATGGGGGATAACAAAAACGTCGAAGCGCGTCCAATCCTTTCAATAAAAAGTCCTGAGAACAATAGTAAATGACCCTTATTACTCCAGCAACAAAACCCTTCATAACGATCTTAATATACCCTACATTCTTGAACTCATCCCTTCCAACTTCATGAAATTCCATAGTAGCCTATCCAACCACCCTAATCCCTAGCACAGTCATTGCACTGCACCACTCATCCATATAATCCTCCTCGGAGACTAAAACGGCAGTAGCCTCGTGACCTGTTATAAATACGGATGACGGAGGAGCGTGGGGGACTTCCTAAGACTCCGCTTCTTCCTTTGCATGCGAGGGAGGCGACAACCATGTGGATTTGGGAGGTGTCTGGGCTGTTTGTAAATATTGTATGAATGAGGGATTGAATGAAAGTATAAATATGGTATGACTGAGATCATTTCTCACAATTACTTATAGCCCAATGTGGTAGATTGTAATTTTATCATAATAAAGTTGTTGTTGAAAATTAAATTAACAACAAAATTAAGACCAGAGCCAAGAGTTAAATATATTGAACTCATTGAAGCCAGAGTTTGATTATATAATTGAATTTTGCTATCTTAAGTCAGCTTTTGATTGACTAAGCTGAAACAATAATACTACTAATATTTTATGGATGTAAATAACTTTACATTACTCTTTTGCAAAGATAAGAGAAGAAATTCGTTAATATAATGATAATTGAGTTTTTATTTCATTTTTCCTACTATTTAAAAAAATTGTGAATTGGATATATTGAATAGTTGAATCAGTTGATTAATACAGTGTTTTTTTCGCACTAGCGCTTTATTGAAGCATGGGTTGTAGGAATTTTTTGCACGTTTGTTCATCGTCAAATTTCCTATAAGATCCAGAAATATTTGTACTAAATTTAGTATTACTCTCTACATCTGTTATTAGCTAGATACTGCTAACCGCACTAATTACAATGGAATAAATCATTTATATTGATAATACAACATAGTTTTATGCACTAAATCAAGTCGATAGGAATAACGGTTCGAATGATACAGAATTATTTACACTTTTCGGGCATTTGGCACCACTGTGAGCCGTGTCGGTCACGTGATACCGTGGCGTCCACTTACATTCTTGTTTATTTGAAGCCAAGTGAAGCGCCTGGCAACGGAGAATAGCCATAGTGCATAACAGAGCATAAGTTAAATTAGAAACCTAAATAGCAATACGACGACAAAATATGAATCAGAACAATTAAGGCACTGTAAGAGTAAGCCTCTGTCCCATCCCAAGCTCTAACATCGCCGTGGCCAGGGAAGAAAGCTAAGCCCGCAATACCGGACGGTCGCCCATGAGGTATCACAGCGCCGACAATATTCGATTATGATCTTCTATGTATATTTATGTCTAAAACAAGAAGGTTAAAAAAATTCAATATTTTTAAGAACTAAGTATTATACTGATATATATATTTTAGTTCATTTTTGATATATAACTACACGAAGAAATAATAAATTAATTTGTCTTAAATGCGAGAGAGATTTACGTTTAGTATTTACTGAATTGATTATTAAAATATATTCTACGAACGAATAAATTGTTATAATTAGCCAAACAAATTAAATGTCAAACAAACATGTGTATTTTTTTTTAACTTATCGCCATTGGTTGGAAATCGACGATAATCCAATAATCGGATTATAGGATAATTTAAAATCCACTGTATTACATCTTCCAATATGCATACATACATAAATTTCGTTTAAGGGAAGCCCCTCGATAAAAGTGATTTTTTATCGATTCGCATCCCTGAATATAAAATAGGCCGAGTCCTAATAGAATAAAGATTATAATTGGATAGCAGGTTTTTTTCCGAGATGGAATTATAAATGTGTACAAAACAAGTGCTCGAGTGTAACAAAATTTCACTTGGTTAGAGGTTATCAACAAAAATTTTTTCCAAAATTCAAAACTTGAACTAAAAAATGTATACGAAACCGTAATCCGTCTCTTTCTGACATATGACTTCCCATTTTGGAGTTGCACTTGTCAACCAATCTACAAATAACTTGAAATAATTACATACGAGTAAAACAGTTATATTTAAATTGAGTAGGTTTTCATTATTTTTCCACGGTCTATGAAAAACGTAACATGTAAAGGAATACCAAAACAAACAAATATTTAAAATTCTCAAAGAAAATATAAATGGTTTATATTTTTCTTTTAGTATCTCATCAAACAAAGACTTCTCAAACAGGAGCTTCTCTGACCGGAATGGACTTGACAGATGTCTTTAAGTTGAGTAATAGGCGGCGATAAAAGACTTACTGACAAGTTAATAACGGCCTACCCTGCGAGTAGGTGACTATCGGTGGACTAATTGCCGCAATATATCCACGTCAGGGTCGCCACCGGTCGATAGGAGCTCGCCGGTTACTCACCACCTAACTAACGTATCCCAGGAAGATATCGAACCCAGCTGCACCAAAGTACATAGGAGCTACGGGTACCAGATCTCGCTAAGGGGGCCGAAGATAGAACACAACATTCCAAGGACAGTCAACTAGTTTAAAGGGGTAGGTCTGAACCCCCACGCTTAATCTAAAACCAGAAGGTACGGTTAGTGCATCAATTATAAAGCAGAAAAATATTTATGTATATTCCAAATGAATTGGTCAAATATGAAGGAAAATAGGCTTTTAATAATATCAAGGTTCCAGCATACCTTTTAATAGCCTAAATAACATATATATATATGTATACTTGCCACCGAGTGGCACCGACTTCGTCAAGTTAGTAAATAATGTACTGGAAACAGACAAAATAGGAACAATACTTACAGATCAATACTCAAGAGAATTCAAAGAGTCCCTAAGGGAAAATGATGTTCGATTGATATTTACAGCAGTTAATGCACCCTTTTCCAATGGTATAAATGAGAGACTAAATCAAACTCTAGTCAATAAAATCAGACGTAAAATGAACGAAAAAGTGAAGAAAAGAACCTTGGCAACAGTCGCTAAAGAATGTGTGGATAAATATAATGAAACAGAACGTACAGTAACTGGTTTTCCACCCAAGTAATTATTAGATGGCACAGATACAAGCATTTTACCTGAAGAATTACAAAATGGAAACAATAAAGAAAACTGGATGAATGACACTAAATTAGCCTTAGAAAGAACAAAAATGTCTCATGAATATAACAAGAAAACATTGGGAATTTAACACAGGAGCTACCGTATATATAGAGAATGGCAACAAATTAAACAGGAAAAAAGTAGACGAATTAAAAATTGGTCCCTTTGAAATAACAGAGAAGATATCAAATTCAATATATAAGATAGAAACCGGAAGATGGAAGCATGAAACTGGATTCTTTCACATAACAAAACTACTTCCGATATTACCATACTGAAAATTGGAAGAATTTTCACCCTAGGGAGGGGAGATGTAAAGAAACTATACTTTCTTTAATTTGAATTTGCTTCCACTGATCACCACTAGATGGAGCTATCAGCAATATTCTAAAAAGCGAGAGGATAGAGAAAGTTACATTAAGTAACTAAAGTTGTGAGTAGAGTGTAAATAGAGAAGTGATAATTATTAACTGTAATTGTCGTTTCTTTGTTTACAAAGAAACTGATTTCAGTTTATTCACCCCACCTTCAATAATTGTCTTAAATATATATACGAGCAGAATTTATGAATGAGTTGAAGCATTTGTTTTGGTATATCGGCTCGAGTTGATTAAAAAGAGTTGTTAGGTGGTCTATCGAGTTTAATTAAGGTCGTTTCGACATACTATGTATGTGTTGGATCAGGTCCTGATAACTAAAAAAGGATGAAGGCGTTAAAAATTATAGGTACGTATTAGAGACAACAGCTACGTACACAAGAACAAAAACAAAACGGAGATTGGTATAAAGTGAGTAGTTGTCATAAATAAACTTGAAAACAACCTAACAACTCTTTTTCACCCACTCAAAAGCCAACCTTCCAACGAACACTTCAACTCATTTCTGCACTCACGCCTACGAATGAACTCACAATGTAATAAATACGATTAAATAAACATATCTAGCCTCTGTACATTAATAACAAAACGACATTAGCTTTAGATTATTACGAAATAAAAAAAATATCAGTAATATAATTACAATGTTAGCAAAAGCACCATTCGGTCTTTGGTTATATTTCTTACACTAACACAGAAAACTACAAACCTATATACTGTCGTAAATGCACACTCTATTATATATTAGCATGAACTGAATAGCGTAAGGTAACTGAAACAATCAGTAGACTAAATACAAATATTACTGTATAATTAAACCATAACAAACCCTATTCCTTTACACAGGTAACTACAATGGATCCACTTACATTTCACTAATTTTGTGATGTTTATCCACGTTTAATAATAAGAATTCTCAACTCATATTCTCAATACAAACATAATTCTCAAAACAAACAAAATCTCCTTTTCCTATAATTCAAATTTAAGTTTGAATGCTAGGATAATTAATTAGACACAATGAGCCCGGTAACCCCCCTCTACAAAAAACATAATTACGATAGTTACTCTTTCTGAAAGTACTACATCCATTTAAAAAAATTTCAATCCAGCGTCTAATTTTCTAAAGGTTGTGCTTCATCAGCCAAGTAGATTAGAAATCGACTAGGCCAGGGGGTCGCAGGGATGGCTCAATCGGCCTACCACCTGATCAAAGATACGAAGCTCCCGGATTCTAGCCCTGTCAGCATATTTTTTTTCTTCTGATAATAATTACTAAACATAGTTGAATCAACAACAAGAACAATTATTCGCGATAATATGTGAGTAAATGAAGAGTGGCCAACACAAATGATCTTGCCACTTTGGAACTCCGCGGGCCACATATAAGATTATATATACCCATATTAGATTTAGACCTACTGTAGACATTTTTTTTGGAGTGAAACAATGAAACATATTGAGTTATAAGTACTGTGTTTACTATTATAATAAATTAATAATACAGGCAATATCTGTCATATATATGCAAGAATGTTATTTTGAAATTAAAGTTAATTTTTTCTCGTAATTTGGACAGTTGATTTTTGAATATGGATGCACAAATAATGTATTATTTTTTTTTAATGTACTTTGGCCATTATAGAATAAATATATCTTGTATAAGTGTGATGAATCTCGCGGGCCGCGGGTTGGCCACCCCTAATGTAGACTGTGATTACCATTATCTTTTTACAACAGCTGCATTTAAACGTTACTACAGCTGATAAAAATTAGTTTATATTTAAATTCCATTTCCGACAATTGGCAATATACAGTGACAGACAAAAATTCCACCCACTTGAAAAAAAATTGTATTTGTATATAATACATGGTAATTGTATATAATACTTATTATTTATTAAATTTATAAAATATTTTTTACCTTTAATAAGGTTTTTAACGTTTATTAAATGAGTATTTGTTTAAAAATTTAAAATCAAAATGTGAACTGCTAAAAAATATGGAAAAAAAATAACCATTTTTATCCTAAAAGAAATTAATGACAGGATCATTTAATAGTGCGTATTTCCCCCTATTGCCTTTATTACTTCTTGAAGACGCCTCGGCATACTTTCCACCAGTCGGGAAATGTCCCTTTGCTGGGGGTTAGCCCATTCTTCCCGAAGAGCCCTTGGGTCTGATACAGCGCAGGTCAAGGTGCAGTGTATCAGGAAGTGCTGAACGCGCTCTTATTCGTCTTCCGAGGTTATCCCATAAATGCTCGACAGGGTTCAAATCTGGAGAACCTGTTGGCCAGGCTAAGACCTCCATGTTGTGCTGATGAAGGAACGTCTGTACTATGCAAGCGACATGTGGACGTGCATTAGAAATGAATGATGTTCCAAAATCTCATCTACATAGCAAGACGGCCGCAAAGACCCTCCACGAACAACAACCAATTCTGTGCGGCACTCCATTGAAATCCCAGCCCACACCATTAAGGAACCACGTTGAAAAGGTTGGCTCTGGGTGAAATTACAGGCTGCATACCTTTCATTTCTTCTTCTCCACACCCTTTCACGCCCGTCTGGAGATCGTAGAGCAAATCTAGAAGCCAACCGTGTAACTGTGAGTTCTGGTCCTCTTACTGGGCGAAAAGCCATTAGTCCATACTCATTTAATCTTCACCGAGCAGTACGTTCAGAAATTTGCACACCTCGAACTTCTTGGAGCTGATTAATCGCTTGAACAACGGTAAGGTGCCGGTTTCGTAAAATTCTTAAAGTAAGAAACCGGTCATCCTGTGGTTCTGTTGCCCTCGGCCGTCCAAAATCGGCCCTTCTATGGTAAGACCCAGTTTCTCGAAAACGCCTGACGGCGTCTCGTAGAGTTTTATAGGGAACTCCGATGGCATTAGCTGCATATCCAATGGAACGTCCATCATCAATAAGTGCCACACCACGTGCAACATCCTCAGCACGAAGAGGCATTTTTAAACTTAAAATTGAGAAAATTAAAATATCGAAGCCGAAAACTAAGAAATTTGCTGCACCAGTACCCAAATGACACTGAATAAACATTTTTAATTCCATAGAAAGTAAACATTGGGAACGACAGTCCTTTAATTGAATTAAGGATTATGGGTTACGATCTCTATATTGACATTTCTAATTGAAAAAAAATTGACCAATCCAAAGCAGAAATACTTTGAGATGAAAACATGAAAAATACAGGTGGGTGGAATTTTTTGCCTGTCAGTGTATAAAACTTAACAAATCCTAGTGATCACTTACGAAGCCATCGTCATGAACACTAAGTTCGTTGTTTTGATTAGGTAGAAGAATTGAACGTTTGTTGGGATTCAGCTTGAGTAGAAAAAAAAACTCAACGAACGACGTACCTCACTTGTTAATACCAACCTTCTTCTCACCCTAGGGCGTGATGCAGACGAACGTAACACCTCCTTTTCATCAAATAAACCCGATCTCCCAACAAACGCTGCAACTCATTAGAATTGATGGAAAATAGTGGTTGTAATGTGAGCGCGTGTGTATAGTGTTTTATGTGTAATAAAATGTGACCAATAAAACTACTTAGTGTTTATTCAGCAGGTCCATTACCGCTGTTGTTCTGCAGTATACAGTCCCCTTTCGAAGGAGTTCTAGGTCACCGACGGGTTGTGTACACAGCAAGGCTAAAGATCATTAATCATTAATGGAGCCTGCTAAAGATGACGCTGGCTGACTACTAGAGCAGTTCCATTACATAGGCATCGATAGTAATTACTATTTGCCAGCTGGCAATGCCAGGTGGCATTAATCTTCGTTAGCGGTTAGTGCCAGACCTGTCTGCCTTTGCTTGTACGGAGTCTCTCTCTCACGTGCAACATGGGCTGAATGAATGAAGGCCACTTTTAGCACGGAATATTTTTTCAGATTACTTTTTTTTTTTTTTTTTATGGCTATATTACTTGAGAAATAAACCGTTCATATCTCTTCGGACATGAACTTTTATTGAACTGAATATCCACCCAAACCAGCAGGAAGGTCGTTACAAAGGTTCTTGCGCATAAAACTGGTTTGCTTACGACGGCATTAGAAGCGGTACTAAAAACCTTCACCATCTATCACGGGTTCAAGACAATGACTGGTTTTAGTTTGAAACGAGGCACATGGGCGAATTGGGTTTCGCGTTGAACGTGGAATGGTGTGCTGAATAGAATTGTGTGGTTTTATGCACATGTGTATATGAGTATGTAAATATAAATTATGTACACTGCTTATAGTGTATGTAATGTTCTGTTTTGAATCCTATGTTAGTATTTTGTATAGATTTGTTCCCTAGCGTTGTACCTAAATGCTAGTTTGTAGTTTGTAAATATATAGATATGTATGTGTATAGTAATAGTTTTGTATTTTTTTTTAAATGCTTATATGTTTTTCTTTATATTTTATTAATGACCAAGTTCCTCCTTTAAACCCCCTTGATTTTCCTTCGGGAAAGATACCCTCTCCTATGAAATCAGGCCTACACTCTCGCCTGTGATTCGTTATCATATGGCAATAGAAGAGCGACTGATCGAAGAGGGTTTTAAGGACTGGTATTCCCAGCACTGAAGTGTTTGAACCAAAATGTATCCTTCTACGTCCGGCTATAGTGTTCTGAAGTGAAAGACATGTTGCACCGCTTTGTTCGTCGCGGGTTCACTGGTTGTCAACACACCCCGCTTCTTCCTCAAAAATAACTGCTCACCGTCCGAAGACATCCCAGGATACGCTGGAGTCATCGCCATGTCACGAGGATCTTCATCAGAGAAGTCAGAGCGTCTGAAGCCAGTCATATTAATTTAAACTAGACAGTTTCATCACCAGCTGAGGGTAGACATTTTATTTTATTAGTTATTAATGAAGAATCTATTTATTTTGTTGCCATTATGAGGAGTATATTTGTTTGTTTTTCCGAACATTGTTCATTGTGATTGTTCTCATTACTTGGGAGCACCTTTTATATTCTTTTATAGCTCTTAAAAAGTGGTGACCCCGTATTAATTTATTTTTATATTCCCTGTTTAACCTTGGATTGTTTGCACTATGAGTCAACAGAACAGCGATGGCGGACTACATAACTTTTTTTCTGTAAATTCCTCGTTAGTGTTTATTATCACTAAATTTAAATTTATAATACAAGTACTGTACAGAGAGCCTTTCCCTTCGTGACTGATACAATAGTTCAACAGAGCCAGATCCACGCCGGCAATATCCCGCGGCCAATCGCCACTCAAATCAAGTGCACTGTTGATCCAACGATAATCCGATCGCAGTCGGGAATTAGATCTGCTTAGCCTCGTGCGGCTTCCTGTCGGTGTATTGTCTATCAATCGGATCACTTTCGATCTGTGGCCTCTGAGCATACCATGCGCTGCTAGGCATCAAGCGGAATGAGTTTTGCCATAAATCATTTAGAAATAACTGAAGCAGACCATGGAAGCCAAATAGACTATTGGCCTCTTCGTCCCTATTTGTAGAAATTCTTTTTTTAGATCCACGAGTGTTTCATAACTCCGGGTCTGAATTTCTGAAACCATCTCTTTCAAAAGTTATTTATTGCTGCCCATATGTCTTCATCTAGCATCATAACTTCAAGTTGCTTAAGGGTTTTTTTTAAAGGAAATTTTGTATTTACGGATGCGCTAATAAGACTAACATCAATGCAGATTTTTCAATACAAAACTCCAACAGGTTCACGACTGCTTTAGAACATTATAGAGAAACTTTGACAACAAACTGCAAACACCCAAACCCACTAATGCAATGGCTGCCTACACCTGACTTCCCAGGCAACATTCAACGTCAATTGAGGATATTATGGAATAGACTTCAAACTTATCTTTACTTTTATAATGCAAAGTAGATCTAAGTAGAAGGGGCTTGAGCAGAGCTGTATACCTGCCTCGTGACTTCATGGAAGTCACTTATGGTTCCCTGTTATTTTTAAGTAAGCAACCTCATCCCTCCAAGACCTCCCTACTTCCCAGAATGTTATCCTTTTCTTATACATATATGTCTCAGCTTTAGCCCCAGACCCCACTCGTCCCTAGACATTCCACCCAGCATGTAGTAGCGTAACTCTTAATATTTGTATATACCAGTGTTTTGGTTGTGCTTCATACTAAAGCTTTTCTTTTAAAAGACTCTCCTCTACAAAGATTATTTAACTTTCAACAGAATGGGCGAGCACTTCCCCTACCTTCATGTCAGGCATGGCATTCTATCTTATTTACCCCACATTTCTCTGGTGTGACGCTAGTCACAGTTGCGAGCCAATAAAAAAATAAAGAAACTCTGTACACTCAGAAATTAAAAACCTCACATCGAAACTCAAAAAACCATATAAAGCATAAAGATCGCTACGGAGTTTACAGTTTCTTGAGGGAAATATAAGGACAAGATGAGACAGCTTCATAATTTTTGCATGGGCCTTGACGAGGGGGCAAAGCTCGACTTGACCCTGCGTAAAGCTGAATTTTCTAAAGACCATCACATCGCAGATTCTACATTAGGACAACTCAGCGGCTGCTACGTCCGTTGTTGCATGTTACGAACTTATTATATTTAAATATCACTGCCGACATACCACAGGGAGTAGTTCGTGCGTACACACTTGATCGCATCCTCTCGACATCATCTATGGCATATAATTAAGGATGACTATTAGCCAAAGAAAACTGGCGAAAGTTCGGGACTTGAACCCAGGACCTCCACAATATCCAATTGGGGGCTAAACGGACAGAGCTACCCTCCAAGAGTTAACGACACAATACGAATTCTTTTTGGCCAAAATCTTTTTAAGACTGAAAAAATGAATTACCACTGAGTGACCCTAATTTTAGTTATCGAATGCTAGTTTGCCAATGGTATGGCATATTATTAAAATTTATGATAATGAAATATATTGAATTGGCGGAGGGAGCATATTGGGCAGGCTGGTATTTGGCTGATGATCTGGATTTGAACACACACCGCCGAGGTAGGATTCAGATTGTGTATTCAAACAGCATATATATATTATGATAACATAACTAATTTGGTGCTGGTTGGATAAAGCGACATTTATAGGTTTTGCGAATATTACATCCTACCCTTGACAAAATTAATAACAGTCGGATCCATACAGCAAAACTGAATAAATAAAACACTTGAGATTACTCTTTACGTAATAAATCTACTATTTATCTACACCTGAAAAATTTGTAAGGTTAATTGAATAATATTCGTTGCGGAGTTGTTATTATTTTTTTCTTGTCGTTTGTAGCATTCAGAAGTGAAACACCCGTGCAAGATGTCATGTTTCCAGTCATGCGATCACCCCATTATTGACAGCTTTAAATAGTTTTTGGAATTTTAACAGGTCTTAGAATCAACAAACATTACGGATTCTTAATCAGAACTTAAATATGGAATCCTAACTTTTTTTTAAATTACCAATCGTTAACAGAGCGTCTCCGCGTAACATTTAATGTTTCTAGGGTAAAAATGAGAATTTATTCACAGACGTTAAAAAGAAAAACCAGCATTAACTATAACAGCTTATTAGTTTTTATAAAATTTCATATAAAATCACAAAGAATAATCCATTTTTTTTTTTTCAGTTTCAATATTCATTATCAATGGCTAAATAAACGATATTTTCAAGGGCAGTTGGTGTGGTAATTTTTATTTCTATTTTGCCACCATTTACGACAACCAGCATGGTTGACTTCTGGCTGATTCTAATGGAAGATTGTTTAATGGCAAAAGAAAATCGGATTTCAAAACTGGATTTGAACACGCACCACCGAGGTGCAAATAGCGTAACTAATATGGTGCTGATTGGAAAAGGCGACATTTATAGGTTTTGCGAATAATACATCCTACCCTTAACAAAATATTGCTTGTCCCCTATTTAAACCATTAATCAATCAATTTTGTAACTACTTAAAGCAAAATTTATAGTTTTAATTTAGTATTTTATCAGTGTTATAGATTTTGGAGAGACTTTTTATAGCAATGTTGATTGATGTTTTTATTATATCTGACCATTACATAGTTTTCAGTAGGCATATTTTAGCTATTTAATGGGGGTGGGAAAAATTGCTACAACTAACCTTGGAGTGTTTTGTAGGCTGAAGATGACAACGCAGAGTTGTCGAAAACGTTAAATAAATATGTTTTGTGTAGACTTGGAATTATTATTTACAAAGATATGTGTATATGTTCGTTGTGACTAAGTAAGCAGAGCTGGGCAAGTTACCTCTGGAAAAGCAGGAGCAGCCCATTATGTACGCCATGTTGTGGTGAAGGAGCCATCGCGGACGGTCATAGACACTGGAGATCGGAAACCATCTCGGCACTCACCCTCCGCTGTCGTCCATCCCCTCTTCCTGGACCTACCAAGCGCAGGTTACTCCTCTGCCATGGCGACTCCGATGGTGCAGAAGGCTACAGACACACATGTACAGAGATCTAACCTGAATCCGATACTTGGGGGGGGGAGGTTATGGCTTGTAAAGGCGACTCCACTTACAAGTAGCATTATAGATCAGTTCTTGAAAGATTAAGAGACGTTCCTCAGGGAGCATCGTGTATTCTGTTTTATAGCGGGCGTCAGCGGATTTTCACATTATGTTTGCATCCCGCACGTGAGAATAGTTTTTTTCTTTTTTAATGTAGCCGATGTTTCATTTAACAAACATACAAGCTATCTAGACTACCTCTAGGTCATTTCCCATCCGAACAACGATCTAACCCAGTTTTATAAAGCTTGTGAGTCATCTGCAGTCACGGTTTTTTTTATACTAAAATGATTTTATCCCAGTAAGAGCGCTGTAAGAAATCTGCGAAATCCACTTAGGTTGATGAAAAAGATTTTCGTCGAGTTTACTTGCTTTTTTTTCTTTTTTTCTTTTTAAACCCTTTAATTTATACATACAAAGTAAGTAGATTCCACAATATGAAATATAACGAGTTTCAACCCCCCCCCTAAAGCTCTCAAATTTGAAAAATGAAGGAAAAAATAAAATGGAAATTCGAGTGACCCTTCAACCCCTGTAAAACCCTTCAACTTCTGCACAAAATAAATTTTTTTATTATCTATTCTGAACTTTATCTATATATTTTTTTGAAAATATAAGCAAATAAAGGAATTGAAGGGAAAATGTGCAAAGACACAGGAGACTAGAAATGATATTATCTATTCTGAACTTTATCTATATATTTTTTTGAAAATATAAGCAAATAAAGGAATTGAAGGGAAAATGTGCAAAGACACAGGAGACTAGAAATGATATTATCTATTCTGAACTTTATCTATATATTTTTTTGAAAATATAAGCAAATAAAGGAATTGAAGGGAAAATGTGCAAAGACACAGGAGACTAGAAATGATATTATCTATTCTGAACTTTATCTATATATTTTTTTGAAAATATAAGCAAATAAAGGAATTGAAGGGAAAATGTGCAAAGACACAGGAGACTAGAAATGATATTATCTATTCTGAACTTTATCTATATATTTTTTTGAAAATATAAGCAAATAAAGGAATTGAAGGGAAAATGTGCAAAGACACAGGAGACTAGAAATGATATTATCTATTCTGAACTTTATCTATATATTTTTTTGAAAATATAAGCAAATAAAGGAATTGAAGGGAAAATGTGCAAAGACACAGGAGACTAGAAATGATATTATCTATTCTGAACTTTATCTATATATTTTTTTGAAAATATAAGCAAATAAAGGAATTGAAGGGAAAATGTGCAAAGACACAGGAGACTAGAAATGATATTATCTATTCTGAACTTTATCTATATATTTTTTTGAAAATATAAGCAAATAAAGGAATTGAAGGGAAAATGTGCAAAGACACAGGAGACTAGAAATGATATTATCTATTCTGAACTTTATCTATATATTTTTTTGAAAATATAAGCAAATAAAGGAATTGAAGGGAAAATGTGCAAAGACACAGGAGACTAGAAATGATATTATCTATTCTGAACTTTATCTATATATTTTTTTGAAAATATAAGCAAATAAAGGAATTGAAGGGAAAATGTGCAAAGACACAGGAGACTAGAAATGATATTATCTATTCTGAACTTTATCTATATATTTTTTTGAAAATATAAGCAAATAAAGGAATTGAAGGGAAAATGTGCAAAGACACAGGAGACTAGAAATGAGTTTTGAATACAGATTATTGTGTTTACTGAAGGACTGTAAACAAACCAATCTGTATTTTTGATCAACTCGATATTAACCAAAATTATTTTTATTTTTTTTTAATAAGCATAAAATGTTTTTTGACTTACTGTCTGTAACTTATCTATAACTAATAGGGGAGGGGGGATAAGATCTTTAAATGAAGCTTTAAATAAGATTGCAGAAGCTTAAAACCTAGAGATAAAGGACCAAACTTTTTATTATTTATTTTTATTGTTTCGTACTTAATATTATTGTATTTTAACCACAATTGGTATATTTTGAGGTATTTAATAACACATCTATATCATTTCTGATATAAATTATATACATAGATTTAATATTTCGCGACAGGTATCGTAGAAATTTTCGTATCTAACGAGTTCATTAACGGGCATCGTTTCAATATACTACTGTACGAGGAGGAAATTAGTGACTACTGTCTCAGGTATTAAGAAGAACTGAACGTGGGTGCGTTAGTGATCATGGCGAAAACTTTTTTTTTTTTCACTCACGGCATATTTCATTTAAATCCGGGCAATAATTGAGATATATACCAGGAATGTCCTTCCTGCCACATTAGACGAACCAAGGTACACATGATCCGTGACTCTGTGTTTATTCATTACCTGTCTCAGATACCCTTTAAAGCTATTTACCCTCATAGCCAGATCTTTTTGCAGTTTTCTTTACAGTACCTAAAACATATATAGTTTCCTCGTTCCTTTACGATGAACTAACCTTTATTTACCCCCCTCCCCCCATACACCTTCTTTGTACATAAATAAATAGCTACATGACTACGGTAAGAAGATCGATGTACGAAGCGGCTAGAGAAAAGCGAATCGATAAGTACGAGTTCAAAGACCTGACCGGCCGACCGCGGTCCTACCAGCCTACTTATTTACAAGGTCCTCACTGTTTGCCAAAGAGGATATCACGGCTCGTTTTTGTACAAGGTGAAGGGTTCTTATGCCTACCGACGCACACGGTCTAATTTCCAAAAGCCTGTATGTATGTACGTTCTGCGATAGCTGTCGCGAAATTTTAAATATATGTATGTAACGCGATACATATGCTGTAGGTGTATCACAAAATACCTTTAAATATACCGACTGTGGTTTTAAAATACAATAATATTAAGTACGAATAAATAAAAATAAAAATCGTTAGACTTTAAGCCTATGAAATCATGATTAACGATCTTATCCCCCCCCTGCCCTATTAGTTTAGATTAAGTTAGAGACAGTAAAGCAATAAAAAAAATTTCATGCCTATTAAAAAAAACAAAACATGTCTGTTTCAGTTAATATGGAATTGATCAAAAATACAGATTATTTTGTTTACAGTCCTTAGGTAAATATTTGTGTCACTGGAGATTTTCCCTTCCATTTCTAAAAATTGGGATCAGAATAGACAATAAAAAAAATTATCTTGTACAGAAGTTGAATGGTTTTACAATATCGTCACTCGAGACAGGGGGAGCCCCCAACTAGTTATGGGAACGCCCCGGGTTCCTGCCAGTAATGTTTTCCTTGGATGTTAATTATTAAAAATTACAAACATTTTTCAATCATGAAGAAATTCCTAGCTTTAGTTTGTCATTTTGATGGTTCCACTTTATTTTTGTTTCCGCCAAATAGTTATTATTTGTAGAACGGATTTGTACGTTGTTTTTTAATTCTGATGCGGGAACAAATACAGTAAAAGCTTTTAACATTTGCTTTCTTTCATTGATCTCGCTTCTATAGAGAAAAAACCCAAAAAAGGCTACACTCCTATCGGACGGGAAATTCACCGATCGTCTCGATGTGTTAAAGACATAACGAATTATTATTGTTATCGGTAATTCTCAATCAGCCATTCTCGAGTGTTGATCTTCACCTGTATTCTTCCCGACGGATACCTCCAAACTGAAACTGAAAGTGAGGTGCCATCGACTGGGACAGTCCCGCCTGAGACCAGACTTATCGCTAATGTCAAATCGATAGCGTGCTTCCGTCTTTATCGACTCGCTGAATACCACGGCGCTGGTATCACGTATGGATGAGAAAGAGTCGTTTGGTTTTCATCGAGTTTAATTGTGAATGACATTTGAACACACCGAGTATGTTAAAAACCAGGTGCTGGTCGACATTTTCTACCATCTGACGCAGTCATACATAGTACGTCGGGACGTTTTCCATGAATAAATTTGATGATAGGCTAACAATTAGCTTTCATCAACCCAAGCCCATTTCACAAGAATATCTTCAACTCATTTATATACTTGACCTGTATTAGAATTTAAGGGTTCGCTTTACAAAGTTTGTAGCGTTTTTGTTGAATTTGTATGGAATTAAAAGTATTAAAGATGGGCGAACTCGGTTCCACTAGGTGTAGCTTTCATAACTTTTTAAGTTTCTTCAGTTCAAAGTTACCATTTATTTCATACTTTTTATAGAAAAATAAATGCAAATAAAAGGGTGCTACTAGACATAGTCTACTATAGATTAGCTGTCTCCTAGTAACTGAATAAAGTCTTAGCATTAGTAGAACAGATTGACAAAGAGTCAGTCATGAGTAAGTAGTCACACAAAAAAACACCGATATGACGGGCTATTTACGGTTGTTCACCCTTTTTTGGATTTCATTAGTTTTTTTTTTTTAGTTAGCAAGTTCCCTGGTGATCAAGCTAGAGAAATGAAATTTTACACGAAAGCCCCATTTGTTATCGGAATTTAATTACAGATGTATATAATATTACTAAATGAATATTGAATTAAACATATCGACACTCTCGATAAATATATACATATATACATATATACATATATATATATATATATATATATATATATATATATATATATATATATATATATATGTGTGTTTTGGTCTTTTAAACTATAATTGCTAAAAACTAATAGTATCTTGTTCACACCTTTAACTCAACCATCGATTTTTTTTTTAAGGAGAGCTGGCTTCAATCGATTCCCCAATGATGCTAAAAATAATGAAGGGCCAATAAAAATTTAATTAGCTAGTGATCATTGAGTAGGGTATGACATTAAAGAGCCCTATATAATCATATAAAGTACATTTGTGGGGTTAAATTAAACTCTCATCAAGGATTCACAATTTTACATAAAGGGGTGGTATTACTTATGAAAGCCTTACCTGAAAAAGGAAAGGCGACCATATAAAAATAATGGTCAGTTATTAGTCTATTACTACTAATGCTAAGAATAAATATTTCCTTTTCATATTAAGCAGGGTAACAAATTAAAGGTCTCTATTTCCATATAGCCATCGTAACATATTTTTAATTGTAATTAAGTTGCATGACAATCAATGCTTTTATTTATATATTCTAAGGCGGGAGGGGTAGAATAAATTGCACCTTCCTCAGGGGGAGAAACTCACGCAATGCCGACATGCCAGCAGTAGTACTTAAGACCTAAGACGTCATAGTCATGACGTAGAGTCATAGTATAAAATGGAGGCATGCGCAATGTCCACCTCACTGTCGAGTAAACTATGCACACTGTACTGTGTGTTTATTGTTGGCTGCTTATATTCATACACTACCTTTTATGTATGAAAATATGAAAAAAGTGTGTAGGTTAAACACCATTGAAAAGAATTAGTGCCAACAGACACAAAATAATGCAGACCAAAAAGAAGGTGGATATGAATTCAGTATGGGTAGATAATGAATGGACATAAATATGTAACAGTTTTATGTATTATCTGTCTGTCTGTAGTGAGTTTAGTACACATGTCTGTTTTATTTATTATGTTTATATATATCTTTGTAATTCAAACATATCAACTGAAACATATTAATATTTTGTATTACACATCTTCGTTTTGAATTATTATGCACCTAAATCTTACTAATAATGTTTAACTTTATTCTTGATATCAGGAACAAATCGGACTTAGTAGCTCGAAATGTTGTCCATGAAACAACTTCATGAGAAACTAACAACCCAAGCCGACCTCTAAACAGAACTATTAACACATCTATTCTTACTTTAATTGTTAAATAAGTACTAAAATGCATCAAGTTGGCAAAAAATTTCTTAAGAGTACTTGCGTAATAATTGGAGGTATGGTTGATAAGAGCTAGAGGTTACCACGAACCCCAGAACTGAACTGTTATCGATAAGAAGTGGTCACTATCACGCACCGACCTCCAAACCCAAGGTCAGAAGCCGAGCACAATGTGAAACGAATAGCGGTAAACAACGGCAAGGTAAACAAACAAGCTCATTCATCATTCCTCTCTCTCTCTCTCTCGAAGCTAACACATGCTGGGTGGTTTGGTTAGTCGTGGGGATTTACTCGTGAATAATCATTCGTTGAACTAGTAAGACTAACTCATGGAAAGAATCGCCATATAAAATAATGGGAGATCCAATTTAAATGATCATCTTTCGGAGGAAATAATCGTTCGCTAAGAGAACGCCTCTGAGAAGTGGGGCACGACTATCCAAAGTTCCCCTACATCTTACCCCCCCCCCCTTTCTAACCCCTCATGTACCGACCACTGACTTCCCCAATCTTTTGACACGTGACTTCTCTTGTCATTTTTATCTTCTATCAAATTTATTTTAGGTCTAATGAATTTTAGTATTGATAATAGTGATGAAAATGATTAATATTATAAATGCTTGTACTCGACATTTAAATAAATAGATAGGGGAATAATTTTCCCGATTATATTAACACTGCAATAGACGTAAGCCATCTTTACGCATTGGAACAAATTACAAAGCTAAAACTAAATTAAATAAATGAACTTTGGATAATTCAAATATAAGAAAAAACACAAATCTTTGACTTCAATAAACTTCAAAATTAGATACGCTAACGAATTAAGAGTTAATTAGAAAACTCAATTAATGCGGGGAAACTAGCAAATTAATGTAAAACTAAAGTAATAATATTATTTTAAGAGAAACTATATACTTGCAAACATTAAATTTTGAAAAATTGGGGACTAAAACTATAATTTTAGTAAACTGACAATAAACCAACTAAAAATTTAAAAAAGGTAATAGAAGAAACTTAACTTACAATATAAATAAATGATACATAATAAACAATATAAGGCGCACACAAATTCGAGACAAGAATAACTGAATGGCAATGAAGAATGAAATGTCAAAGGGAGTCGAGGGGAAACAGACACGAGTGAACGGGTCAAGTTAGATCGGTAGTGGGAGACGTTTCAACGGCATTCTCTTAGCGAACGAACTGTAGATTCCTCGATTTAGAAGGAACTTACTGTTGGAATACACCTGCTCTGATGTAAACGTCTCGATACTTACATACCACTTACGTTCGAAACAATATTAGATTATATAAACAACGTTATGTTTGTTTATTACAGATTAAGCAAGGGTAGGTAAAACAAATGAGCGTGTAAACAGCTATCACAAAAGCTGAATGAACTCCTAGGCTATAAATTACTAAAATTATTAATAAAGACTAACATGGCAATTTATTAGCACGGATCCACCTGTTATTGTCAGGGCATTCGTGTTTGCATGGCAAGCTTACACCCAGTTCTCATTTAATAGATGAAACAGTAGCTATCTGAGAAGAGCTATCTAGTTCATTCGGTTCAACGCTTCCATGCGGTGAGATATGTTTGGTAACTATACGTATGTTTCCACCCTTTTCTATTTAAAATACTTCCCCTAAAGAAGGCGGAAGAGACTATACGGAAAGATATATATATATACGTGTTTACCGTTCATGTAAGGTGTAAACTCATCTGAAAAATTTAAACAAAAAATGAGTAAAACTGTAATATTTACAAAAGAAAAAATAAAGATATTTACAAGAGGACGTGTACGTATATAACAGGGGAGATGTGTGATGAAGAGCCAGGAAATAACATTAGCCACAGCCATCAGTGTTAAACCCCCGGTTGGTTTAACCACTCTGGCCATTTCCTCTCTTCATTGTAAAAGCTTTCCCGGTTAATGTCCGCCAGCTGTTAGCAGTTGGCAAGCCTGTTGGTATATTTAGACGTCATTAGCAACCTATCTTCAGCTGCACCTCCCCCCCCCCTCGTTTTTTTCCTTATCCTGATTGCTTCGTTTTTCCTCAAGAAAAATCGTTTAACGCATAAAATCATTTTAATCTGGTTTTAAATAGCTTCCGGCTATCCCCGGGGTCCTATGGTAAATAATCCAGCGATTTCAGGTTCCCAGAGTACAAACGTAGCAGTAACAAGTGTAAATATTAGGTCTAGGGAATTGAACAGCTAACCACCGTTCTACCATTTTATATCCCTAAAAAATGACCACTGCTTTTCACCTTACAATTTTGAATATTTATTTTATAAAACAACGTTTAAATTAAATATCATTAGGTATACACGACCGCATAATTTGCTAAAGTAACTATAACATTCACGATATCATTGATAACATCTGCCTCAGATCCAAATAATTATCTCACAGACTAGAAGAAAAATGAATATTTATTCATGATTGCATGGGCATAGCAATGGAATACGATAAATAGATCACCAATTGTATAGTGACAGAAAACATTTTTTTGACTCCGCCCAAACCATAGTTTATTTAGCATGGTCAGGGGTTTTGTCAAGCCAACGGAGAAAGTAAAAGTGACGGAAACAGTAAGAACTTAGATCGTCATACATTCAGCTTTTGTTTAAATATGTACTGAATGCGAAAATATGTTTGAAGACTATAATAAAAACTTTGATCAAATTGTAGTACGCAGTGCAGAAGTTACACGAGTTAATTTCCACAGGAGACTACGTTTAATGGTAAGGTGTTGAAGCGTACTACTTGACACGTTTTCGCCTATAATGCCATAACCTCCCCGCTGGGACAGAAGCCCAATAACAATGTTTACCTGACAAAGATACACGTGAGGGCGGCAGGGACCGAAGCCTTACTAAGCATTCGGTACACTACTACTCGCTGTTCGGTAACTGTCGGCAAAGATCGGGACCAATCGTCCTGGTGTCGGTGCTCGGCTATTGTCGGCTATCTTCGGCTCCAACTTCGACCGCACATATCTCCCCGCGCCTAGCTAGTCCCGAATTGGCCATTTAAAGTAGCCATGTCTACTTTACTCTAGACTCGCTTTCCAATTATTAAAATTGTATGCATATTTCATGTCATATAGCATTCATCACAATCATTACTATAAAACTCATCTTTGGAGAGGCTAGGAATATCAGCATTATTATGGTCAATGGATTTTGACATCTAAAATTAACATTTCCTATATCCTTTGGACCACTTTTCCATCCGAGAATAAATATTTTGTATGGCAGTTGCCTTATATTGCCGCTGTCCATTTTCCTGCATAATCCTCTGTTTCTAAGAGTTTATATATGACAGTTGTTTTACTACTTTCTTTTTTTTTTAAATATCAATTTCGACTATTTCTTTGGTGTTGATTACATTACATTGATTACATACTCTGGACATCATAGAGGAAGGCTCCCAGGCATGGGAGGCACCCATCCAAGCACTAGCCGAGTTCGACTTGCTAAACTTCCGTTATTAACTGCCCTTCTATCTAACTTTAGTTATCTAGCCCGTTCGGTCCCCTGAAGTTAGTTACTCGTCAATTAATTAGCACCCAGGGTTGGAGATAGCGTAAATGAGCACACATTATTATGCGAATGGTAGACATTTATTACGGTAGCGGTATAACGACTGGATGTAATCATGAAAATCGGTGTTATACTAAAGAAAACGAAAAACAAAACTAGATGAAATATCTATTGTCGTTCATCAAATAAAGTATATTTAAAATTATTAATAATAAACAGCAAAAGAAAAAATGACTGGCAAGATCAGGACTTGAAGCCGGATCTCTGCATATCCAGTCGGGTGCCAACTGAACTACCCTGACTCAAGTGACGAAATTCTCAATATGAATTATCTTTGCCCAATACTGTACGCAATGTGCCACAGGGGCTGCCAGCGGGGATACAATGTTACGTTAAGTTAATTTCCTGAGATAGTTTGCCAATGTTAAGGCATTATATGAAATTTTTTATGGTGGGCGAAGTAGGGTAGTTCAGTTGGTTGAGCTCCCGGGTTCGAGTACCGATTTTGCTTGTGGCTGTTAATTATACATACTAGTAGGACCAATACCACTATAGAAAATTGTCATTAATTACTTTATGTTTTTTTTAATAAGTTATGTTGTAGAAGCATTATTAAGCTTGCCAAGCGAAAGTGTCAATTCAACATATGAAGGCTATTTCCAACAGGCCAAGGTAGAATATTAAAATTAATTAAAAAAATCTAAAACTGAATCAATGAAGACCAAACTAAATCCTTAATAAAATAATTAAAAAAATAAATGTGGGGATTAAGTAAAAGGCTATGGTGAACTGGGTCAACCTACTTAAAGGTGAAGATGAAAGACTACATTAGCAGTATGACTCAATGGCAAGGAGGAACCATACCAACCGTTCACACTTAACCGTTTATAATTATCTTATTTCATTACTCACTCAGTAAAATGTCTTCCATAATTACGACTCACCTGAAAAAAAAAAAAAGAAAGTGAAAATTAGCTTAACAATAAATTAGCCAAGATAAACAAGCAAGTGAACGTAATAAATTATTAAGATTACTTAGAGAGTTAATTGGATACAACAAGCTAAATCATAAATAAATGGTTAGAACAAAAGAAAAGATCACTTAAGTAGTAATGTAAAAGAAAAAATTAAAAAAGATAAATGGCCCGTTTAAGTTCATTCTGTTTTTATTAATTCAATAATGCCGGAGAGAGCTTTGTGCAAAGATAAAGAGGTGGGGGGGGGGGACTCTGGGAGGGAAGGGTATTTATACCTTTTGTTTTATGTTTTAGTTTTAATAAAGCCATTTTCTCAAAGAGTAGTCAATCCCAGAAACTTCTCCTATCTTCCCCTGTGTTTAACAGCGTCAAGTAATTAATTACTACCTAAATAGTAATTAAGTAAACTAAAGGCTATCCTAGAATTAACGCAAGATTTGATTTAAATAGAAAACACAGTTTTTAGTATTTTTTTTTTTTTTTTATTGAATTTCAAAGTAAATAGGATAGGGTTATTTACTTACTCCCTATAATCGATTGTCTCTCTATAGAATAACAAATCGGGCAAATGGCCCCACGACTTTGCTGGCACATACGCACTCTTTTGTCGAAATTTTCCATGACCATTTGGCATAAATGTGGTTGAATATCGTTGATGCAGCGTTGAATTTCCTTTTTTAATGCACGGGTGGATGTGGGCTTGTTGACATACACCTTTGACTTCAAATAACCCCATAAAAAGAAATCTAAAGGTGTTAAATCACACGATCTAGGGGGCCAATTGTGATCACCAAAACGAGAGAGTACACGACCTGGAAATGTCTCATGCAGTATTTGAATTGTTTCATATGCTGTATGGCATGTGGCACCATCTTGTTGAAACCACATATTGGCCACATCAATATCATCCAATTTCGGCACGAAGAACTGTGTTTACGACGCCGAATTGATGTTTCTGGATTTTCAACAACACTCTCACGCACTGCTTCGATATTGACATTTGAACGTCTTGTTTTTGGACGACCAGTGTGTTTAGTGTCTCCAACTGATCCAGTCTCCCTAAATTTTTCAATTAATCTCTTCACAGTTGATGTAGTCAAAACACTATTCCGACCATATTTTGTATGAAATTTTCGAACTGCGGCCGCCAAACTTTCATTGTTTTTGAGATAATGTTCAACAATAAAGACACGTTGTTCTATCGTGTAACGCTCCATTTTTACTAACCCTAAACTGTCAGCTGTAAAATGTTTTTTTTTAGGGTTGCCAGCACTTTACTGCACAAATGGCAGCAAATTCAAATCTTCCGGGACACCCTTTATTAGACCTGTAGAGGTCTCAAGCTGAATACTTTTTTATTTTTTGTTATTAATATAACGTATCAAGTAACATAGCTGGTTATTGCTATTTGAATGTTTCACGCAAGTAGGCAATGGGCCTGCGTAAGATAATGTATAATTGTATAAGGCATACATTATACTAGTTTCTGACTGTTATACACTCCGAAGAAAAGTCAGATTTTCATTAAAGTTCTGAGTGAAAACAGACCTGTTTTTGAGTTATGCCAACTTTTACCTCGGGTAGTTTATAATAGCGGTTTGTATGGACCCTACCCTTTTCATTTCTTCCTTATCCCTCGCTGCCACCATTTTCGCCATTTTCCTTACCAGATATATCAAGGTAAGCCTTAATCCTACAATCCATTTTCTCTCTTTAAACTGAGCTTTTTTTTTTCCCCTCAATTCCCTTAAAATTTTTACAACGATTTCAATTATAGATTCTCAGTCGAATCTATTCACATATAACTTTTATATTTCCTTTAGCGTCACTACATTATATACAGGTTCAGTTGTTTTTTATAAAAGTTATATAATAATTCAATACAAGTATCATATATTGATACGCATTATACTTTACTTGTTTGAAAAGACTCTATAAGGTGATAGGGCTCACCTTATTGATCAAAAACTAACTTAGATACTAATTCTTAACCTAATTATTTTCCCGACAGTCTGTTGCCATCGATTCGGGAGGGATGGTGGGGTCATAGTTTTAAACACCGGATATGTGAGGTGCTGCAACGCGTCGAAAAACTGTCTCCGACGGATGAACTCGTCAAGCAACGGATGCAGGTCGGTATGGGTCTCTGCGCCGTTGCGGTCCTCTTTATGTAGCATTCTCAACTACCCCGCGCATGCGATGCAATCCAGTCCATTGTTGGCTATTGAGTGGGCAATGGAAGTGGTATGGAGAGACTCATCCAAGTATCTTGATACTTAATTATTTCGGCAATTTATACTACAAGCCCGTCAAATGATTTAACACTCATCCGAAAGTAATTGAAAAACTTATCTTCGTTTTCTCGCAAATCATTTAAAAGACATAAAAACCTTCCTCTTTAAATTAATGAACAATGTACGGGTGTAGCCAAGATTTCGTTTGTGAACGTGCGTTTTACGCCAAAGGTAAGCAAAACAGACGATCAAGTGTGCATTGAAATGATACGGAGCCCCTGCGGCAAAAACCGGATATGAGCCACAGGCCTTAAGTCAACCAGAACCTACTACTTAGTAAGTACTCGTACTTTCTAGTCAGTGTGGCGACTATTGAATGTTAAAAAGGATCTATGTTCTTGCAAGAACAAGCAGACAAGGTTGTGTTAACTGGTCGCCATTTATGGTTTGGTTAACTACAGTCGCCCATTTGTAACTCTTGTTGCATTAATTTGAAACATTCTTATGAATGAAATTGTGATGAGAATCGTACGCCGAGATAAAATATTATTTTGTGATTTATCACTTGTTAGATTAGAGCGTTGAGATAGAATTGGATTGGGCCCAAACAGCCAGAGAGAGCTCTCGGTTCAGAGAGAGCGTCAACAGATAGATACTGATTGATTCATCACCGGTCAGGGTCGGATAGCACTGCGGAGTATTATTTACATGATCCTTTATATCGGGTTTTCTGTGCCGTTAACACCATTGTTATCTAACAAAAACTATATATTTTTGAACAATGATTTATATATGTGTGTTCAATGGCTACCGGGCTTAAAAACTATACAATCGCTCTAGCATTTTTTAAAGGGGAATTTATCAACAAACCCATAGATGTAGATTTTTTTGTTAATATATTATTGTATTAGGTTGTAATCGCAAAATAACATACACAGGCGTCTGTCCACGCTCAGTAATATTTTCACCTTAGATTTATACTTTGTATTTAGTTACGTGTTATGTTTAAAGGTATTTAGTAAGTTTTTTTTTTTTTTTTTTTTTTTTTTCCCCCCCTAAGCTCTCAAACTTATAAAAAATAGGAATGTGGGAAAAATAAGGAAAATTATTTTTGGCTGGAAAGTGCCTTTCACTAAGGGGAGACCCCTATTTGAAGGATGTATGAGAAGGATATGGGGTGTGGAATGCCTAGAAAGGCGGATGGAGTCAGGAAGGTAGTGAGAGTCTACCAAGGATCTTTTTTTAGTAAGTTGGGCCCTGGCGTGGTTTAATTTAGCATCTTTGTGCTAGACAGCGCTTGGTGTCTTCGAGAGGAAAACCCTGACTTTAACGCTAACTAACAGAAAACGCTAGGTTTAAGATTTAAGACTTATACAATATGAAAACGGGAAGTATGTGAAAAAAAAAACACCTTCTGGCTGATCTTTAAGGATTCTTAAGTCACTGCATACAATCGGATTTAAAATTTTAGTATTTATTCATTTCCAAGCACGCGCTAAAGACGGAATGGGAGCAACGACCAAACATTTTATGACACACCCGAAGTTTCATTTTGTCACTAATCCAGCGTTTCCTATTTATTTACATTTTTTCGGGGTCCTATGGTGCGGGTGAGGTAGAGTCTCTGCCCCTTACGCCAACGTTCAGATTCGAGTTCAGATTTATTTACTCCCTGATATTATGAGTCTTAGAGAAATGGTTTTAGACCTGTAGATAACTAACGAGGTACGCTTTTATGATGCGAAAATGAACTGAAATTGAACGAAATAAATGGGTGACGAAATCCCTAGTTAACGGTCCTAAATAATAAAAGTTAGCTTTGTCAGCCCAAAAATAATTATTTTACCTGACCAAATTAATTACAAAATATTCTATCTCAGCGTCACAGTAAATTAAATTAGAAAAAGCGTTTTGTTGCAAGATAAATATTTGTGGGATAAATATTTATTATTAAATCGGCTAGCCTTTCCATTAAGATTTTATTCCATTAAGAAGCTAAAAAAAAACAAAAAACAGAAATGTTACAGGCTTTATTATGATTTTAAATGGATAAAACTACATCCCGCTGTATTCTGTACTCGGTAGAATGATTTAAGAGTTCTTTTTCGACTGAAGCAATATTACTCCCACAGCGACCTCACCCCACAAAGTAAGCTCCACAACTCTGCCAGCTTCTGATAAAAGCTAATTAAGTTTGAAGTAGATTCGAGTCCACAGTACTCCCCCGACAGCCCTGGTTACAACTAAATATTAAGCCCAGTCCTGCTGTGGCGGGTTTGTTCCTTTGTGAAGTTCTCGGCCGCACTAAGGCAGATTTACCTCAGCGCCTCACTACACAGAATTACTTCGAACCATTGTCCCAAGAATTATAGCCTCCTTCTCCCTGGACTAGGGACACCATAAACCACCATAGGGTAGTTATAAATCTTAATAAACTAAGATTAGTCGTTATACATATTCGCCAAATATTCTCAAAAATTCTTATTATGAACTTATATTTTTGAACAAGTTATAATCTGTTTGTTTCCTTAATCTGGCCTGTCAATTTCGTTAATGATAATAATGGCTTTTGTCTGTTTCCGAACAAGTGAATATCGAACGCAGTTTTTAAAACCACTCCTAACTACTGTTTAGGCCAAAGCTGCCGAAAGCTGCTCGTTGACTTTTATTTATTTTTATTATTGCTAAAAAGGGCGAATTATGGGCGTCAGTGTTAGCCAGACCGCATTACAAGCAACTGCACAGTGCACGTTAATAAATATCAAGTTCAGATTTAAATAGTTTTTAATCCCCTTTTCATAATCACCACCTTATCTCTTAAATCCTAAATAGGTACAATGAGGTAAGTCTTTTAAAATGCTTAACTGTTTTCATAATTTTAATTCACTTTTAAGAACTACAATTATTAACATTGTACGTAAATCGAAACATACCTTCATACCTCAGTTTTTTATGAGGTTTGTTTCTTGTTATTTCGTTACAAGAATACATCAGTCAAATGCAAACAAAAATATTATTATTATTAGATAGAGCAATTTAATTGAAATTTTCTACAGACGTATATGACAATAAATCAAACAAGAAAAAAAAATAGCATACATGAAAAAAACAACACAATAATATGAATAGTGTCTATTCTTAACCTTCCGCTTTTCACATTAAAAACGAGACAAAAATGACAGACAGTCCATCAACTATAATTATGAAAATTAATTATTTATTATTATAAAAAATAATTATTATTATTTAAGCTAGCTATTCCCGAGGCATGTTTATAATAGGCCTGAGATGCGGATTTCCGGTGGCATACAAGAGGACATCCGCAAGTTGCCTCCAACAAGAAATAATTGCTGTTCCTTTTTAGCGCCGGCCTTGGCTACATTACTGCGAGGAAGATACTTGTACATCATGCTATCAGGGGGAGTGAATATCATGCTCACATTTGCTAGGCTATCGGTTTTGGTCCATGGATGTAATGGGTTACATTTTCATCAACCCCTGTCCATATATATATATACAATAACAAATACACACAATCATGTATAAATTCACGACTATGCAGCAGACAGTCGGATTAATTCAGGGAAGAATGGCTTTTCAAAATGATACATACAGCTCTGCCATTTATAAGGTGTATCCAAAGCTCCACGGAATTTTCTACAGGATAATATCTGGCATGCTTCATCCTTAAGACAGGTTCCCAAGTGTGGCTTGAAGGCCCTTATCTGAAGCGATCTATAACTCGCGCAGTGGGGACGTAAGAGTCGGTATTCGGCATCGAGATGATTCGGGGTGGCTCGTCCTCGTCTTGTCCATCAAAGGGTTATGGATCCGCAGATGACAAGCCAGTACGGCTTGTGCACTCGTTCCAACAACCTATTTGAGTTTGTAGAAGTAATTCTCAATTTCATTAAGTCATTAATGGTGTGGAATAATGATTTTTTTTTCTTCTTTCATAGCCCGTTTAAATTTACCAATCCTCAGGCGAATCTATTTACAATTTATTTTTGTATTTCCTGTAGCATCGCTACATTATACACAGGTTTTTTTATTTTATAAAAATTATATAATGAATAAACAAGTATAATGATATACATTATACGTGACTTGACTAAACTGACTAATAAAGGTGATGGGGCTCACCTTTTTGATCAACCTTAAAACTAACTTACATACTAATTCTTAACCTAATTTTTCGCCGACAGTCTGTTGCCATCGATGCGGGAGGGGTGGTTGGGCCATAGTGTTAAACACTGGATTGTTCAGATGCTGCAACGAGTAAAAAAACTTGATGCGTCAGCGGCGGATGAACTCACCCACCGACGGCAAACCAAGCAACGGGTGCAGGTCAGCGTTGGAATAATGAAATATAAAGGTGTTTTTAGATTTGTACGAGGGAGGACCTATTAATTATTTGGGATTCACATCTAGACTGCCTGCAGTTTGTTCATAAGGCTTAATTTAAAATTTATATTTATTTTATTAATTTCAGTATTACATTTAGGTATGTTATAATTACCTTCTCCAACTTTAGTTCAATGACACATCAAGTACGAAACTCAAGGTTTGTCACGCCACACGCCGTGGGAACCAGGCTTTAGATACTTTCAAACCCTCCTTTACCAACACCGTAGATAATTGTTTATTTATTTTTAAGGTAATACTTTGTTATATATATATTTACTTTTGTTTAACTATCTTGTATTTGAAAAATGTCATGGTGCTCATTTTAACTTAGTGCTGCATTATACATGTATTTATTATTTTTGATTCACATCTAGACTGCCTGCAGTTTGTTCATACGGCCTAATTTAAAATTTATATTTATTTTAATTATTTCAGTATTACATTTAAGTATGTTATAATTACCTTCTCCGACTTTAGTTCAATGACACATCAAGTACGAAACTCAAGGTTTGTCACGCCACACGCCGTGGGAACCAGGCTTTAGATACTTTCAAACCCTCCTTTACCAACACCGTAGATAATTGTTTATTTATTTTTAAGGTAATACTTTGTTATATATATATATATATATTTACTTTTGTTTAACTATCTTGTATTTGAAAAATGTCATGGTGCTCATTTTAACTTAGTGCTGCATTATACATGTATTTATTATTTTTGATTCACATCTAGACTGCCTGCAGTTTGTTCATACGGCCTAATTTAAAATTTATATTTATTTTAATTATTTCAGTATTACATTTAAGTATGTTATAATTACCTTCTCCGACTTTAGTTCAATGACACATCAAGTACGAAACTCAAGGTTTGTCACGCCACACGCCGTGGGAACCAGGCTTTAGATACTTTCAAACCCTCCTTTACCAACACCGTAGATAATAATTTATTTATTTTTAAGGTAATACTTTGTTATATATATATTTACTTTTGTTTAACTATCTTGTATTTGAAAAATGTCATGGTGCTCATTTTAACTTAGTGCTGCATTATACATGTATTTATTATTTTTGATTCACATCTAGACTGCCTGCAGTTTGTTCATACGGCCTAATTTAAAATTTATATTTATTTTAATTATTTCAGTATTACATTTAAGTATGTTATAATTACCTTCTCCGACTTTAGTTCAATGACACATCAAGTACGAAACTCAAGGTTTGTCACGCCACACGCCGTGGGAACCAGGCTTTAGATACTTTCAAACCCTCCTTTACCAACACCGTAGATAATTGTTTATTTATTTTTAAGGTAATACTTTGTTATATATATATTTACTTTTGTTTAACTATCTTGTATTTGAAAAATGTCATGGTGCTCATTTTAACTTAGTGCTGCATTATACATGTATTTATTATTTTTGATTCACATCTAGACTGCCTGCAGTTTGTTCATACGGCCTAATTTAAAATTTATATTTATGTTAATTATTTCAGTATTACATTTAAGTATGTTATAATTACCTTCTCCGACTTTAGTTCAATGACACATCAAGTACGAAACTCAAGGTTTGTCACGCCACACGCCGTGGGAACCAGGCTTTAGATACTTTCAAACCCTCCTTTACCAACACCGTAGATAATTGTTTATTTATTTTTAAGGTAATACTTTGTTATATATATATTTACTTTTGTTTAACTATCTTGTATTTGAAAAATGTCATGGTGCTCATTTTAACTTAGTGCTGCATTATACATGTATTTATTATTTTTGATTCACATCTAGACTGCCTGCAGTTTGTTCATACGGCCTAATTTAAAATTTATATTTATTTTAATTATTTCAGTATTACATTTAAGTATGTTATAATTACCTTCTCCGACTTTAGTTCAATGACACATCAAGTACGAAACTCAAGGTTTGTCACGCCACACGCCGTGGGAACCAGGCTTTAGATACTTTCAAACCCTCCTTTACCAACACCGTAGATAATTGTTTATTTATTTTTAAGGTAATACTTTGTTATATATATATATATATATTTACTTTTGTTTAACTATCTTGTATTTGAAAAATGTCATGGTGCTCATTTTAACTTAGTGCTGCATTATACATGTATTTATTATTTTTGATTCACATCTAGACTGCCTGCAGTTTGTTCATACGGCCTAATTTAAAATTTATATTTATTTTAATTATTTCAGTATTACATTTAAGTATGTTATAATTACCTTCTCCGACTTTAGTTCAATGACACATCAAGTACGAAACTCAAGGTTTGTCACGCCACACGCCGTGGGAACCAGGCTTTAGATACTTTCAAACCCTCCTTTACCAACACCGTAGATAATTGTTTATTTATTTTTAAGGTAATACTTTGTTATATATATATTTACTTTTGTTTAACTATCTTGTATTTGAAAAATGTCATGGTGCTCATTTTAACTTAGTGCTGCATTATACATGTATTTATTATTTTTGATTCACATCTAGACTGCCTGCAGTTTGTTCATACGGCCTAATTTAAAATTTATATTTATTTTAATTATTTCAGTATTACATTTAAGTATGTTATAATTACCTTCTCCGACTTTAGTTCAATGACACATCAAGTACGAAACTCAAGGTTTGTCACGCCACACGCCGTGGGAACCAGGCTTTAGATACTTTCAAACCCTCCTTTACCAACACCGTAGATAATTGTTTATTTATTTTTAAGGTAATACTTTGTTATATATATATATATATATTTACTTTTGTTTAACTATCTTGTATTTGAAAAATGTCATGGTGCTCATTTTAACTTAGTGCTGCATTATACATGTATTTATTATTTTTGATTCACATCTAGACTGCCTGCAGTTTGTTCATACGGCCTAATTTAAAATTTATATTTATTTTAATTATTTCAGTATTACATTTAAGTATGTTATAATTACCTTCTCCGACTTTAGTTCAATGACACATCAAGTACGAAACTCAAGGTTTGTCACGCCACACGCCGTGGGAACCAGGCTTTAGATACTTTCAAACCCTCCTTTACCAACACCGTAGATAATTGTTTATTTATTTTTAAGGTAATACTTTGTTATATATATATATATATATTTACTTTTGTTTAACTATCTTGTATTTGAAAAATGTCATGGTGCTCATTTTAACTTAGTGCTGCATTATACATGTATTTATTATTTTTGATTCACATCTAGACTGCCTGCAGTTTGTTCATACGGCCTAATTTAAAATTTATATTTATTTTAATTATTTCAGTATTACATTTAAGTATGTTATAATTACCTTCTCCGACTTTAGTTCAATGACACATCAAGTACGAAACTCAAGGTTTGTCACGCCACACGCCGTGGGAACCAGGCTTTAGATACTTTCAAACCCTCCTTTACCAACACCGTAGATAATTGTTTATTTATTTTTAAGGTAATACTTTGTTATATATATATTTACTTTTGTTTAACTATCTTGTATTTGAAAAATGTCATGGTGCTCATTTTAACTTAGTGCTGCATTATACATGTATTTATTATTTTTGATTCACATCTAGACTGCCTGCAGTTTGTTCATACGGCCTAATTTAAAATTTATATTTATTTTAATTATTTCAGTATTACATTTAAGTATGTTATAATTACCTTCTCCGACTTTAGTTCAATGACACATCAAGTACGAAACTCAAGGTTTGTCACGCCACACGCCGTGGGAACCAGGCTTTAGATACTTTCAAACCCTCCTTTACCAACACCGTAGATAATTGTTTATTTATTTTTAAGGTAATACTTTGTTATATATATATATATATTGACTTTTGTTTAACTATCTTGTATTTGAAAAATGTCATGGTGCTCATTTTAACTTAGTGCTGCATTATACATGTATTTATTATTTTTGATTCACATCTAGACTGCCTGCAGTTTGTTCATACGGCCTAATTTAAAATTTTATTTATTTTAATTATTTCAGTATTACATTTAAGTATGTTATAATTACCTTCTCCGACTTTAGTTCAATGACACATCAAGTACGAAACTCAAGGTTTGTCACGCCACACGCCGTGGGAACCAGGCTTTAGATACTTTCAAACCCTCCTTTACCAACACCGTAGATAATTGTTTATTTATTTTTAAGGTAATACTTTGTTATATATATATTTACTTTTGTTTAACTATCTTGTATTTGAAAAATGTCATGGTGCTCATTTTAACTTAGTGCTGCATTATACATGTATTTATTATTTTTGATTCACATCTAGACTGCCTGCAGTTTGTTCATACGGCCTAATTTAAAATTTATATTTATTTTAATTATTTCAGTATTACATTTAAGTATGTTATAATTACCTTCTCCGACTTTAGTTCAATGACACATCAAGTACGAAACTCAAGGTTTGTCACGCCACACGCCGTGGGAACCAGGCTTTAGATACTTTCAAACCCTCCTTTACCAACACCGTAGATAATTGTTTATTTATTTTTAAGGTAATACTTTGTTATATATATATATATATTTACTTTTGTTTAACTATCTTGTATTTGAAAAATGTCATGGTGCTCATTTTAACTTAGTGCTGCATTATACATGTATTTATTATTTTTGATTCACATCTAGACTGCCTGCAGTTTGTTCATACGGCCTAATTTAAAATTTATATTTATTTTAATTATTTCAGTATTACATTTAAGTATGTTATAATTACCTTCTCCGACTTTAGTTCAATGACACATCAAGTACGAAACTCAAGGTTTGTCACGCCACACGCCGTGGGAACCAGGCTTTAGATACTTTCAAACCCTCCTTTACCAACACCGTAGATAATTGTTTATTTATTTTTAAGGTAATACTTTGTTATATATATATATATATTTACTTTTGTTTAACTATCTTGTATTTGAAAAATGTCATGGTGCTCTTTTTAACTTAGTGCTTCATTATTTATTAAACGGTAACAATTCTGGAAAGCTTAATTTTCTTTGTTCCTTTTCTAATTGAGGTTTACACTTTATTTCCCTTTTTCATTTGAAACCAACCCAAAATTGAATTCATACGTAAGACATTGATAGTCAGTCATAGATGTCCACTACAGAAAGGTCCCAGAATAAAGTTTTTTTTTTTTTATTCTAACACAGAGGATAATTTTCATCCGTTTTCTGGGAATTTTTCAGGCGTCACGTTCAGGCCTGAGTCAGTCCTCGAATGTAGTCGACAATTTGAAGGAAATAAATGTACAAATGCTCAGTATCAGATATTTTCTATTTTTATATCTACTAACAGGCCTCACCGGAAAGACTGCACCGCTTGAATTAGCGAAAGGTGAATACCCGAAGGGATACTTAAGACACCCCTCCCCAAGAAAGTAATTTAACGGGAGAAGCCGCATGCCTTTACTCTATTTCTTGTACCATGCCCTACATTCTAAGGAACAAACAAGCCATTATGACATTCACCCTTTGCTTCATGTAGAACCTAAATACCCTATATAATACTCTGCGTACCAGTAGAATTAGGGCTCATCTTAACCAAGTACTTGCAGTATTAATACATTCTACTGTTATTATGCCATTATTGTGACTTCATTTCATCAATGAATTCAAGCTTTTAAGTATTTACTGTGGTGAGATCGTTGGTTTTACGTACTGTGTTTTCAATAAGGCATGTCCATCGCCCACATATACAACTGTAGGCTGTAGTATGATCCACAAGTAGCCAGCCTCGAGTGTTGGATAGGCACAGGAACGCCGCAAGAACTTGATAAACATGCCAATATTTTCCCAGCTTCGTCGGCCAATATCTTCATGCATAAGAAATTTCTCCCCAGCACACAATCGCCTGCCCACCTTAAGGTAATATTAAATCTCCAGAGTGCATTAGCAACTGCTTTAGTACATGCTCACATGTCTTGGCTACTTGCATCGGAAGTCATTATGTTATACGAGGTCTGTGCCCATAGTGTATTTTGAATATAGTCATGTGTATCGAATAGTTGTAAAGAATTAAATTTTTTAAAAGTAGTATATAATACAGTAAATAATACATTTACAACGAAATAGACAGAAATTAAAGGAAAATATGCCTCATTCCTGTATATTAAATATGTAAGAACACACAACACACTATTTCACATGTTTATTTACATGTTTAGTCTAAAAGTAACAAAAAATGAGTTTTATATGGATCAAAAACGAATTTATTTACAGTTGATATATAAAGAATTTAACACAGATATTTGTAACAGTACAACTTATTATATTTCCGATCGCGATCTACTTCTTGAGTTTGATCGTTGAGGAGTCTCTTAAAACCGAATCAAAAATTTCATTTCACAAATACCAAAGGAAAACAAAAAAAATATTTTTTTTTATAAGCACAAGTGGTTTTTTTTGGGTCAATTTTTATCTATTTTCAATGTCCCTTTAAAGCGATTTTCAGGGTTTTATGTAGATTTCAAATAAAATATGAAACCTAAATAAAAATATAGAATTTTGGGTTAAAAATACCGTGTTTGTTTATTACAGTTATGTAATAAGTGCTATTGGTGGTGCCGGATGTGGATTGATAATATTTAATATGAGTTACTTAAAACTCCCAAGGCTAAACGGCATTTTAAATCTAAATTAATATATTAGCATTAGAAGAAGAAATTGAGCATTATAGATTACATGTAGCCTCCGCCGTGAGGGAGGTCCTACGGAATAAATTCTCACTCTGACCGGAATAAGGATTGTAAACTATGCACAACCCTTCTTTCCTAATTTGATGTTCTAATAATTGACGATTTTGAGCGACAAAAAAGACGAACTAGCACGAATTAACCCACATATTTATATGAGTTTTCTTTGTTCAACTGATTTTTTTTTTTTTTTCAAAACCTCCTTTATTTATAAGTTTTACAATGAACAAAAATTTCTTTTTTGAAGAATTTTCCCCTCTTTCTGCGATGCGCTGATGCATTCGAAGGAGGGAATAAATATAATACAATTTCAGATTGAAGTTAAAAAGCCAACATATATACAATACTAGGTGATGAGGCTCACCTTCAGTTTACGATTGGGAAAAAACTAAAAACTATAACCTAAGACTAAAGCATTCCAGCCGCGACAGCGTCCTGCCATAGATGGGGGACCGGAGCGGGGGTTATCGTGTTAAACACCGGGTTTGTTAAGTACTGTAGGGAGTCGAAAAATTTGATATGTCTACGTTGGATGAATTCAACAGCTCCTCTGCTCGAATGAAGTACCTCTGACCACTTTCATCAGTATACCGTTTTGAAATTGTTGGAGTCGCCGAGCTGTCGTGACGAAAAAGCGGTGCACCATACAGCAGGCCTGAGTACACTCTTGTAGATCAATAGCTTGAAACGCAGTGATAGATTGGGGGAAGTCAATAAACGCGTAAGCCGGTAAGACATTGTTCAACTGGCCCAATGATTACCAAATAAATAGAACTGAACTAAGGAAGAAATAGCCCAGTTATAGGAGACCTTCGGATTGGCCGACAAGCAGCCAATCGGAAACTGCCTCTCTCGCCAGTCAGAAGTCACGTTCGTCCCAATATTTGATCTTGGGAGGGACGGGAGGGGCGGTGTCATCTTGAACCGGGAGGCATTGTCTTCACTTTATTGACAAACAGGAGGGAGAGGGTGGCAGTCAACACGACGCAATTAGTATCTCAGCCTACTCAATGGGTCAGGCAGATAAACTTATCAGGATTGTTTGAGGGTTCAGCGCCTTTCTCGACTGTGGATCAGAGCCGAGGCTGTGGGTTTGTCTTTCTTAGTGTAGTAGTTGCGATTTTGACCACAATTATACATATTGTTCTTTAATGCAATTGCATGTAAATTATAATTAAAGACGACTTCATTCAATTGCAGAGAGGGTTAGAATTTACAATAAGCATAATGTTCCCTTGCGTATTTCTGTGTTTTAAAGCATTCTTTTTAGACGATTTTAGTTATAAACTTGTGCGTGTATTTTTCTCACTCATTGTTGAGAAGTTACCGCTAATATTTCTTATTCGGCATTTGAGGATTAGGAAGGAGGGATTCATTCTGCAGTCAACACTATGAACCCACCACCCTTTCCGCATCAATTGCAACAGACTCCCAGGGAAAATTAGGTTAGGATTTTGTGTTAGATGTAAGTTAGTTTTAAGTTTTATGATTCACAAGGTGAGCCCCATCACTTTTTAAACATTTTTAGACAGTGAATGTACAATGTACATTTGTAACAATCGGAAATTGCAGTGTAAAATATATCATATAATAAATATCATCAATACAATTACTATCTGACACCCTCCAGTGTTATTGTTGGACTGTCATTTAGAATATAGGCACTGGTCGACGAAATATAGACGTTAGATTTTCATAAAATTTTAATAATTGTTAAAAAAATGTAGCAAAGCTCCAGGACATATAATATTGACCTATAGGATTCATAAGTAAATAGTAAATAGATTCATTTATATAGAGTCTATTTTGAATTCCATAATTTTTGATAATATGGTGATATGATATGAAAAAAGCAAAAAACCATTCTGCAGCCGTTATATAAAATGTAGCTACGCTACAAATAATTAAATAGTATAAGTAAATATAATTAGCAAGATGTGCATCTATGTTAAGATTCCATATTGTGGAATCTTTAACTCACTCTTTATGTACTAAATAAAGGCTCTTGAAAAAAAAAAAAAAAAATCTGCACTCGTTTTCAGTCAAGTAGGTACGCTTTCGCATTTGAGAGTCATTAAGACTCATTTGAAATGCCTTTAGGAGTCACAGTCAGTAATGGCGTTGTTTGAGTGTCCTCGACTTTTCGACACTCATTTAGTTTCACTACAGTTGAACGTAGGATATTCTTAAATGTGGCATATCCTTTAAACGCCTGATATCTCAATAATCTTTTTACTACATATTACTGATGCATGTGTTCGCAGTAGTGAGGTGAGGTCAGAATTATTCATTAATTGAGTCAAGATTTACACTCACATATTCGATTTACCTCCCGCTGCCTAATACACAATGAAATGAAATCTTATCCATTCATGAGGGCATGTGTACAGTCTAAGTATGAATAGTTGCAAGCAAGCTCGTGCATCTATGTCTGCAGTTCAGTCTATTTAACTGTCACAGTGCAGGATTTAATTTTATGATTGCTTTATTCTATTTTATCTGTGTTTAAATTATATTTTCGCCGGTAATTTTGTTTGCGAAGAATCTCTACAATTTTCTAACATTGTGAGAAATGAGGAATATTTAATACAATAATGAAATAAAATCCCCTCTACCAAGTGAGCCATTAATATGAAACAAATAGCATGTGGCAATGTTGAATAAAGAATGCACAACTACGGTGAATTGTGGTAGCCTCAATCTTCACCCCTTCACTATAAATACCAAACAGTCCAATAAATATTTATATATGGTTACGTATGTAAATACCGTTTGATTGCGGAGACGGTGCACAGATTGGAGGCAGCTGGAACTGCGGGGCGGTCATCTGGATCGGGTGAATCGGCTGCATACATACTAGGGGTGCGCTCTCGAACACTGCAACATACACATACATAATTAGTAATACATAATACATGTCATCAATACAATTAACCTATAAGACACCATCAAGTGTTATTGTTGGACTGTCTCTTAGCATATAGGCACTGGTCGACGAAATATAGACGTTAGATTTTCATAAAATTTATCAGTGGAATCGAATGTTTCAGGTCCTGATGTCAAAAGAAGAAAGTTATAAGATAAACATATAACTTTATAAAATATATAAATTTACTCATGAACATATGTACGACTTAACTATGAAATCCCATAAAGGTTGTGATACCAATCAAGCCAAGTAAATGTAATGAAGCAATGCATGACAGTCCAATCGTCTTTGCTTTTCATTTACTAATATAAAAGGCGTCCTAGAATTAACGCAAGTTTTGAATTTGCCACCATTTGTGCTGTAAAGTGCTGGCAACCCTAAAAAAAAAACATTTTGACAGCTGACAGTTTAGAGTTAGTAAAAATGGAGCGTTACACGACAGAACAACGTGTCTTTATTGTTCAAAATTATCTCAAAAACAATAAAAGTTTGGCGGCCGCAGTTCGAAAATTTCATACAAAATATAGTCGGAATAGTGTTTTGGCTTCATCAACTGTGAAAGATTAATTGAAAAATTTAGTGAGGCTGGATCAGTTGGAGACACTAAAAACACTGGTCGTCCAAAAATAAGCCGTTCAAATGTCAATATCGAAGCTGTGCGTGAGAGTGTTGTTAAAAATCCAAGAACATCAATTCGGCGTCGTAAACACGGTTCTTTGTACCCAAATTGGATGATATTGAGGTGGCCAATATGTGGTTTCAACAAGATGGTGCCACATGCCATACAGCCCATGAAACAATTCAAATACTGCATGAGACATTTCCAGGTCGTGTACTCTCTCGTTTCAGTGATCAGAATTTGACCCCTAGATGTGATTTAACACCTTTAGATTTCTTTTTATGGGGTTATTTGAAGTCAAAAGTGTATGCCAACAAGCCCACAACCACCCGTGCATTAAAAGAGGAAATTCAACCACATTTATGCCAAATGGTCATGGAAAATTTCGACAAAAGAGTGCGTATGTGCCAGCAAAGTCGTGGAGGCCATTTGCCCGATGTGTTATTCCATAAATAACCCTATCCTGTTTACTTTATAATTCAATAAAAAAATAACAACAAAAATACTAAAAATTGTATTTTCTATTTAAATCAAACCTTGCGTTAATTCTGGGACACCCTTTGTATTGCAAAGGCAATGCCCAAAAGAAAAGAAAAAAAATGAATGAAATGAGGGAGTGTCGATGAAATTTGCTTGATGAATGGTGAAGTGGTGCTGCGTCGAAATACGGCAAAGCTTTGGTGAGGTTCAATGCTCACAATACCGATCAGATGACAGCTGCCGATGACAAATTACTCGAGATTGTCAAGCCAACCATTCGCATGTGACCTGCACGAGAATTATTTATGAAATATCTTACTTCTTGACATAAAGTAGTTTTGTTTAAGTCCTTGTAACGACCAAGTGAAGATAATAATATATTGATAGAAACGGGATTCCTACCCGCCACTTCTTGATATAGGCCATCCTCCCAAGTTAATTTCTAATTTTTTGGTCTGGTTCAGAAAGTTCAAACCGGCAGAACATAATATATATTGACTTAGGCTGAGGGTTCGCACGGATGGCTAAGTCGGAAGTGAGCATGACCGTTGATCAGGAGGTCTCAGAGAATTCGCATTCCTATTTTCTAGTTGGGTAATAATTTTAAAAGTAGCATAATTACATACAAAAACTGTTAATTATTAAATACTGACAACTTATGATTTACTATGAAAAATAGCTACAGAATACTGTTGGTTGCTTCATAGTCAACACAGAGTAAAAGGTATTAGGATTAGACAGGATAAATATGTGCAGTATTGCTGATATGGTAAACAACGGTGTGTACATAAAACGTGACAACAATCCGCCAACGCTACAGACAGACCCGTACTAATTATATCGATGACTCAATCCTTAACTCCCCCCCCCCCGAGTTAAACCCAATCCGACCGTAACGTCCACTTTTCAGGTCGTAGGCAATAATCGATTGAGAGAGTTTCATGAATCACTCATTTATAGCCTTTTGTTATGTTAAAACCAAGTACTTCCCGATTGATAGTAACAAGAGAAAACTTTACAATAGGAATAATTAAGAGGGAGCTACTTCGCTGTAAAGTTAACAACCCCCCCCCCCTCGCTTTTATTAATGGGAAGCAGTAGTAAGTTGTAAGTGGTGTTCACAATGAAACGATTTTATTCTACGTGGGGGGGGGGGGCTCAACTATGCTTTACCGGAATATATGTATGCCGCTGTTTTGCTGTAACTAAAAAGATATTAATTAAAACAATAATTGTTATTTTGAAAAAAAATGTTCTCTTAAAAGGAAGTTTACGAACCTTGACTGTGAGCAAAAAACAATGTACGAAATCCGAATTACTATAATTCATTAGTCAAGAGACTAAACCCCAAAAGTGTTTTAATTTACTCGTGACTTGCATAGCTCACCGCCATTAGTCATGACCGCGACTTGTACAGAATAAGTCAACTTTATTCATGAATTTATATACACACGACTAATTTCGTTTGCCCAGCAGGTGGTATTTTTTTTTTGTAATTTAGATTGGTGACCAGGCAAACTTTTCTTAGCGCATTAATTTCAAACTGGCGATAATTAAAAGGTATTTGAATCTCATATACATAATATACCCTCATTTACTACCGTAAACTAAATTATTTAAAAAGTTATATATTAAAAGTATTAACTGGCGGAATGAGAAAGAAATTTTCAAAAGGTAACAGTAGATGAGAGATTTGTGTGCGGTCTCGCGGGCAGTTGGCTGACTAAGCCGTAAGTTAGTACCTACAGTAAACGCTAGGTAGCAGCTCTTGTAGTGTATACTGAATTGCTAACAGAAAAGTTTTTTTTTCTAAACGATAATAACGTAATTTTTATATTAAATATTACTGACAAGCCCCAAGTTTTAATGATTTATTTCGCATCTTGATTTTATCTCAAATATACAAATCAGTTTTTTATACAAAACACAAAAGTGTTCGTAACTAATAACATTTCTCGAATCTCATCTTAAACCCATGATTGGTAATCCCCCCGATTCAAGAAAAATTTAACGTGTTAAAACAAGATGAATTTGAAATAAATATATCCCAAAAGTTTTATTATCCAATAATATAATTCGCGTATTTCGTGCATACTTTTATATTATTGTTTGAATTAATCACAATTTTTTATTGTATAAATATCTTTTTTTTATAGAAGACTGTAAGATGGACGGTCAATTTTCTTTCATTTGAATAATCGATAAAACGACCTCAGAGATGCAATTCAAGAAATTAACAGACAAAGATAAATGAATTGTATTGCACTAGTAAATATAATTTCAAAATAAATGATTTATCGGCCTCGTAATTTTGGTAGGTTAATTAAGTGATACCACACAAAACAAATAGAAAATTTACATTTACTGTTAAAAAATAGAAATATAGCATATGTGTATTCACGTGAGACGACATCCAACATCCATTGTGGGGTAGAAAAGCTGCGTAGAAAAGTTACGAAAAGTTTTGCCTGAAGCATGTGAAAGGATATGAGATTGTTTTGCCATGAAGCAACATGAACTGGGAACGGTCCGTAAAGACTTGACTAGGGGCTTGTAGGTGGCTCACGAATTAACTTAGTGTGATCTTGGGTATGGACAGCTTTCATATGTCCCAATAACTTTAATTCACTGTTCTGCACCACTCATCCCTATAATCGTCCTCGGAGACTAAAACGGCAGTGGCCTCGTGACCTGCTATAAATACGTGACAGCCGGAGTCCTTTTCTCCGATCATGTCCCGAGCGTCTGTGGCTCTCACGGTCTTCGTCAGCCTCCACTGGCTCGTATCCGGTGATGGAGAAGCGTGGGGGACTTCCCAAGACTCCGCTTCCTCTTTCGCATGCGAGGGAGGTGACAACCATGGATTTGGGAGGTATCTGGGCTGTTTGTAAATACTGTATGAATGAAAATTGTAAATATGGTATGAATGATAAAATTTATCTCAATTACTTATTGCTCAATGAGGCAGAATGTAATTTCATCATAATAAAGTTGTTTTTATCAGTAATTCACTGATATTGGAATTTGAAATAAATAAGCTTACTGGTCGTTTGTTCAATATTAAAACCCGCACATCCGTCCTCCGTTTCCCATTCCTTTTCCACTTTTCTTTGGAACTCAATTCCCGTAATATTCGGCACTCCATATCTCTCCATCACCTCAAATCTCTTTAGTTTAATAATTCAATAATCTTGTTTACACACAATATCGTCTTTTCAGTATTCTTATCTTTCTTTTAATTCAATCTATCCTTGCAAAGTTTTTTTCCAATTTTCCTTCGTTTATTGTAATGCTGTTGGTTTCATCTAAAGCCACGATAAATGAATATGGCCTAATATTATTGTAGGATATTCACAAAAGACAAATTACTTTCTAATATAGCCTATTTTCGCTAGAAATTTCGTTTTTGTTATTCTTACCTTTATTTTTTTGTACGGAGATGCACACACAAATATCTAGAACATTCTATTCCACTAAGACATATAGCAGTATAGGCTAAATGTGCTAAGAATCTGGTAAGTGGATTCTGGTCGATTCTGTAAGTTTAATTAAAGATGATATGCAAGAATTTTTTTTTTTTTTTTTCATTTTGAACAACTTTATCACTTGAATTATGAACTAAATTGAACTTTTAGAGAATATATACAGGAAAATTAGCCAATAATGGAAAGGAACAAAGTCGACAGATTCTCCCTCCTGTGTTTCTTAAGTACTTATTAAACGATCGTTAAAGAGATACTCCTTGTTTTATGTGCTATGCCGCATTGGTTACAGAAAATTGGCATTTCAAGAAACGATACAATTAAAGTCGATAGTTATGCAATCGCTCAATTAAGAGTTTCGTTACGGCTGCTGTCATCATTAAATGATTTTATTGGCAGTTTATAATGATGACTATAGTACAAATAAAGAGGCAACGATAGAAATTATTAATCAGTAAAGTCGATAAATATGACAGGGAAAAATATTTATAATTAATCTCACCGGGCTAAATCTCTAAAGCTAATTATTATTGCATAATCGACGGAAGTTATTCGCCACGCCGTCACGAAATCAAACATTTAAAATTGATGGTATCTATGACAAACTCAGGCCATAGCCAGCGGGGATGGGAAATATGCATCTGTGATGAATTAATTAAACGTACCTACAGGTCACTTTTGTCGCGTAAAATCGGTGATGTTTTGTCTCGTGCACGAAGAAGAATTTACAACGAGGACAGCTTCATTTTATTCGTACGATTTTAGTGCCAGATTCTCAAGTCAATCATTTCGAATTAACTGCTTAATCACGACCGCCACAGATACAACATAAGAGGTTCTGAAGGGGTCGATCGACATTATTTGGACATATTTTGTATGCCTTCATCATAATATTAGCTGATGAATAAATTTGATGAAAATCTAACATCTTTAACTTATTTATTTTATTATTACGTTTTTTAAAAATTTCATCATTATTTTATAGTGCTTGAAAATAAATTTGTAAACGTGGGATTTGATACTATTTACGACAGCAACTATTTATCGTATGGATCGGCGTAAATATTAGTGTATGTCAGTAAAAAGAGAAAAAGTTGAAGAAATTGACTTAATATTTTTCGGGAGAAGTAGCCAAGTACTGGAGATATTGGCAGGACATCAGGAAGAAAATAGGCCACATGACACTCCTGTTCACTCTCAGGGCATTCGACCAAAATACGCTTGACTGCTGGATGAGCACCACGGGTAGGGCTGGTTTCATTAGCCATTAAGGGATCTGAGTACAACCTCCTCCGATTCAGATCAGACAACAACAACTTTATTATGATAAAATTACAATCTGCCTTATTAGGCAATAAGTAATTCAGATAAATATTCTCATTTATACTATATTTACAATTTTCATTCGCTCACTCATTCATAGAGTATTTACAAACAGCCCAGAGGCCTCCCAAATGCAAATGGTTGTCATCTCCCTCGCATGGGAAAGAGTAAACGGATCAACGCTCATCCGTCAGCCGCGTCACTGGATGGTCACGAGCCAGTGACATGATTGGAGAAACTGGCCATTGCCAGGACTTCCACTGTCACGCATCTACAGCAGGTCACGAGGCCATTGCCGTTTTAGCCTCCGAGGAGGTTATAGGGATGAGTGGTGCAGTGCAATAACTGTGCTAGGGGATTAGTGTGGTTGGAGAAGCTACTATGGAATTTCATGAACTTGGAAGGGATGATTTCAAGAATGTATATTAAGACCGTTATGAAAGGTTTTGTTGGTGACGAAATAAGGGGCTTTTACTATTGTTCTCAGGGCTTTTGATTGAAAGGATTGGATGCGATTCAGATCAGCTAAGAAATATCACAATACCGGAATATCACACCCCTCTGCTTCCTCTGCCCGTTTCCTTCTTATCCAGGTCTTACACCTTTGGAGCTCCATTCCCATAAATATATCCAAGTAACCGTTACGCTCTTTTTCGCCTGGTAAGGAAATCCCATTCACCTTGACTAGTTTATGTTGTTTTGTTTTTTTAATATTATGTTGTTAGCTTATTGAATTACATATGTATATAACCACGGTTACATTATTTGTAAGGCAAACAAATCAGAGTAATTTATGCGTAATATACGTTTCTTTTTATTCTCTGTCAGCTAGATATACTGATTTGTACCTTTTTGTTGTTCTCAGGGGGTAATGTCACAGTATAATGGTACTTTTTTCATATAGCCATTTCATATAGACTCAATCGAGGCAGTCCATTGCCCTCTTTAATAGCCAGCAAGTGGATGTAAATAGTTGGACTCTGATCTCCGCCAGTTAGTATGCGCTCAATGACACTGCATACAGACGGCCTATAGGTTAGGAATGTGCCCTAGATATTGGAGACGGAGGATTGACTGTTAGCTAGTCCACACACGAAAGGACAAGCGGGCAATGTCAATCAATGCAGGCCTAGATTGCCTCCAGTCCAGCCGATGGAGACTCAATGGAAAGGGACATAATTGAATCTCTTCACCTCTATATTCACTACAGGACATTTATCATACAAATACTTTTAAAAGAATTCAAAAACTCCAAAGAACTGTTTTTATACTAATTGATCTAAAATATACATAAACCAAATCAATCAACTAAAAAATGAAGGAATAAAATTAAGAGAAATTAGTCTCTGAATACGTCAGGTCTTTATTCAAGTGAGAATAATCCATTTTATTAACCTCTGCCATCTCGATTACTCAAATGGTATTGAAATGAATAAATAAATAAATGGCAGGCCCTGGTGAGCCCCATCACCTTTATTAGTTAGTTTAGTCCAGTCAGGTATGATATATATCATTATACTTGTTTATTCATTATGTACTTTTTATAAAATAACAAAACCTGTATATAATGTAGTGATGCTACAGGAAATACAAAAATGATTTGTAAATAGATTCGCCTGAGGATCTATATTTATCTGTCAATTTATAGGGGATATGAAAGAAAAACAAGATGGCAGGAACGCTTTAGTCTTAAGTTAAATGTAGGTCCGACATACCTCTCTCGAGAGGTTAAAGAACGCCGGACTTCCATCGTTGCTTGGTGTCCCATCGGTGGGGGACACATGAAGTTTTTTGACTCGTTGGAGCAGCTCACAAACCCAGTGTTTAACACAATTACCCCACCACCCTTCCCGCATCGATGGCTACAGACTGTCGGGGAAAATTAGGTTAAGCTTTAGTTTAAGTTTTTATTGTTAGATGTTAGTTACTTTTAATTCTATGATAAATAAGGTGTCACTATTAATAAATCACTTTTAATAAATTCAGTCCATTAATGTATAATGTAAATCATTATCAGAAAACAGAATTTGTATAAAATGTAGCCAAGCTACAGGTAATATAATGCAGGAATTGTAAATAGATTCGTTTGTAGAATCTATATTTTGTAACATATATTAATTCTGTAACAAGGTCATATGGAATAAAAAAAGTTAAATATAACTTCTTTGACGAATTTTTATTTCATTAACACCGTAATAAACTATATATGCTATTGATCAGGATTGTCGAGATCTTTAATTTGATATGACATATGAGAACAATTATTTTTTAATAACAAGTAATTGATTATTAATTAACCCTCAATAATTTTTAATGAGGTTGGTTTTATTTTTAGCATCATCGGGTCAATAAATGGAATTACCGTGTAAAATATAATTGTTCAAGTTAAAGTTGCGAGCTCGATGTTACATAATAGTTTTAATGATTGTAAATTATACCAAAAGAACAATTATATATTGTTAATCAAGTCGTTGAGGTCGTTTTAATACAAATTAATTATAAATGTATATATATTTAAATAAATAATTAATTTAATTTAAATATGATCTGTTTGTCTTAAAGCAGACCTTATCACAAAAACCAGATAAAGAAGTTTTCAGGAGTGGTTATCGTTGATATTTAATCAAATATCATTAAACAAAAAATAGTTACGTAACTCTCGAGATATTCATTTAAAACGAGTTTTCTTTTTTTAAATATTATTAAACATTCGACTTAGGTTAGATTAAAAAGGAAAATAAAACCAATTTGATTGTAATTGTCTTTTGTTTTGCAATTAATGCTGAGTGGGCAGGAAGGGGGTGTTTATCATATCTGAAACCACGCACTCATTCAAGCTACGAGTCCATCGATATCTGAGATTGTATAAATTAGTAGAAAGGTCTGTTAGGAAATCGGCTTATATTGATAAAGGAAAGTTGTTGTTAATTAATTCCACGAAAACAAGTTTCTTCGAAAACAAGGCTAGTTTGATTCAGGTTAGGTTTTGGATTTAATTGTTTTTATTTTAACAGGAATGCAGTAGTATTTAACAGGATCTAATATCGAAGATTTTCAGATCAGGTCGTGATAAGGAATGATGAATTTTCAGATCGTTTATTTCAGTTACTCAATGACAGAGCTAAAAATAAAATATACTGAGGGTGACGAATTAACATAAGTCCAACGAGGTCGTAAACCGCAAACGGTTTACAACCGCATAAGTACGAAGTACGGACCTAAGACGATTTCTACGCACTCTAACACGTACAGTGCTGCGGAGTTTATTATTTTTTTTATTTCGAAGACTTTGTCAACTTCAACCTTAAAATAAATGGCTTAAGACACCACCGGTCATGAGGAACACAAGACGAGCGGAGATTGATGGCCCAGAAGAGGAAGCAATGACAGCTAGAGGAATGGGGGAAGAAGATTGGCAAGACATCAGGACCAAGTATCGGGAAACAATATATACTCTTCATTAGACGGGAAACAGCAAAGAGTTTATTTCAAAAATTTGTCTTTTGTAGATTTATGAACTACGTTATGAACTAAGGCCAACGAGCAGAATTACTAGTTTCCGACTACCGAGTAATTGTTATCATCCAAAAAAAAATATTACGGCAGCATTCACGTTCGATTTACCTATCGAAGCTTTGCTAGTTCTACGGTACAGTTCGTATACAATCTACGGGAAGATTTACGATAGCAATTTAATCTATGCAAAAAATTAATACATTATTTCTCTGTCTATTCAATTCTATTAACCTTACTCACTCTCCGATACATGGCATTGATCATTAGATTAATACCAAATACCATGGCAAGAAGAAGAAATTTGAAATATAGGAATGGGGAAAAATAAAATGGAAATTATTGGAGTGGAGGGATCCTTTTAAGGTGGGGGGAGTATGCGAGACCTCAGCTGAGGTGTAGCTTTTTATTTATTTTTATAACGTTTCTTCAATGAATTTATTTACCGGAATGCCTTAGTTTTTTTTTTACTTTGCCATGAGGTAATTCTTTTTTGTTACACAGAATTGATTTTTGAGTCAAAAAGCTACTACTACTACTAAGTTGTACTTAAATCTGTGTTCAAGATCCCGGCTATTATGAAATAAGTCTAATTCTGAAATTTTAAAGGTATTAAACCCACGAGGAGTTTAAGCTGTACGAGTTAAAAGACTTTACAGTTGCCGAGTAACTGCTTCATGACATGAAGGTACTTCTGGGTTCAAATCCCTGAACGGAAAGGGATTTTATTTCTTTTACACAAATATAAGTGGGTGGCTCCTGAAATGATGCCTAATTAGGAGTGCTTAAAGAGTAAATAATTAATAACAGGAAATGGAAATCTATTTATTTTTATTTTTTCCCCTCCATACCCCCTTTAAATTTACAGATAATTATATAGAATTATAGATCCTCAGGTGAATCTATTTACAAATTATTTTTGTATTTCCTGTATATCATTATATAATGAATAAATATTATACAATGGTATACATTCTACTTGACTTGACTGAACTGACTAATAAAGGTGATGGGGCTCACCTTTTTGATCAACCTTAAAACTAACTTACATACTAATTCTTATCCTAATTTTTCCCCGACAGTCTGTTGCCATCGATGCGGGAGGGGTGGTGGGGTCATAGTGTTAAACACTGGGTTTGTCAGGTGCTGCAACGAGTCAAAAAACTCAATGTGTCTCCGGCGGAAGAACTCACACACCGACGGCACACCAAGCAACGGGTGCAGGTCAGCGTTCTTCAACCTATCGAAAGAGGTATGTCGGATCACTATTCTAATTAATCACAATTCTAAGATTTCCCCAAGTTACAAATAGGAAATGCATTAGAATAAGTTAATGGGATACGATCCAGTATTGTTCTAGGTATTTAAAATTTATTATTTTTGAGCGATTTAAATAACAGAGACGGTTTAAATCAAGTATTTAGGTATCTCTCGATGTTGTTTCCTCATTTTATAAGACCTTTATGAGGTGTTTATCATATCTGAAACCACGCACTCATTCTGAGTCCATCGATAAGCTGTGATTGTATAAATGAGTAGAAGGGTCTGTTAGGAAATCGGCTTGTATTGATGAAAGGAAGTTGTTATTAATTAATCGATGAAAACCTAACAACATTCTTTTAAAAACCTAAGGCTAGTTTGACTCAGGTTAGGTGTTGGATTGAATTGTTTTGTATTTTAACAACAGGAATATATTAGTATTCCACAGAATGTATTTATGTTGTGTGTATTGCATTGGATATAGATAGATAGAGGAACTCGCCATTTATTACCATGTTATAGTTAACTTGTGGCTAGTCTATGTAGTATATAAATATAAATGTTTGTAGCGATATGAGAGAAGGCAAACACCACTTGTAGTTGAAGCGGTAAGAAAGTGGTTCGGTATGGAAGTGACATAAGGCACTTGATAGCCCAGACGGCAAATGTTTGCACGAAGGCATTCCCAACAGAACCCGTATTTGGCTTAGAGGGGAAAGTGTTTGGTGGTTCTACCAGAGGCCAATGGTTGGAGAAGATGAGTTATGTGTGTATCCTACTAAATAGATCGGTCGGTGAAACTCAGGAGCCAGTACATAAGATATATATCATATAACCAACGGTATAAATGCGTGGTGATTAGGAATTGACTTTCAACAGAACTCTCATACATGATGCAAGTCAGGACGTTTCCCTGCTAAACGGTGTCAGGCTGTTGTTCCAAGCCTGAAAAGAGAGGTTGTACTTTCATACAAGTACTGGCCAATTGTTTGTAAGTATGTATGCACACGACAGAGGTGGTGAAAATGGTACCTTCAACAACCCCTTAAAATTGCAGAATTAGTCATAGTGATTGGATCAGTTTAACTACAAGTCCCCAGAGCAGTGAATACCTCCGTGAAAGATTCCAATATTTGTTCTTTGTGCAAAGTTCAAAGCTCAATTTTCATGATATTTTGAAAACTTATTTTGGGAACCGACAATACAAACCACTATTAATAAAAAAATTTAAGTATTATTATTTTTACAATCATTCGATAAGCATTAAAGATACACGGAGTCCAAGAAATCTGGCTGAAATTCGAATTTGACATCTATATGACCCTAAAGCGCCCCTCTATTAATTTTAAAGAATATATGTTTAGTTTTTGAAGGGACCTTAAAATATAAAAACAGCACAAAGACGATCTCACGTACTATCCAGTGTACTCAATACACTACCAGTGTATCCATGTACTATTTTATCTTAATAAATAAATACAATCGAACAGGAACTTGCCTGTATCTCCTCAATAAAATTTTCTTTTATGTGCCTAAGATTACACTTTACATAATGCGCAATATGTATAATGCAATTATGAAAGACACGAGACAAACATTATTTCCCATCAGGGGTAGATGCACAAAGGGCAGGGGCGGGGGGGGGGGGGGGTTAAATTAAAAAAAACTGACCTTTGATAAAGACAAAATAGAAAAACATCGAACAGGAAAATGAGCCAAACTATACCAACTATTTAAATTAAAAAATTTATCCCAACAAATGTTGAAAACGATACATCCCTGGTTTTGCATCTCACGCAGAACATTTTATACTGGCATAAACTGTATCTTTGGCGAGAATAAATCGTTTATATTGTAGTAATAAAACTACGCTTAAATAAAATGTAATAAATATCACAAGGGCCCACCGATTTCATTACAGTTTATTTAAATATTTCCCATTTCTTTTTATGGAGTTTTTATAAGTATATACACAATAAATAAAAGCTTTGTTAGGTCGGAAACTTTTCAGACCACCCGTATTTCCTTTTACCAGCTCAAGTGACATTCATATGCGAGTTTCGTCACATAAGGTAATTTTTCTTGAAGGGTTTCAAATAAATCCGTAAGTTTTCACTCCTACCTCTTCATGTCCTTTCTGGCGGTGGTTGGTTCGGCTCACAGAAATTTAAATTAAAAAAATTTTATCCCAACAAATGTTAAAAACGATGTATGCCTCATCGCTGATTTTGCATTCCACGCAGAACATTTTATACTGGCACAAACTGTAAATTTGGCGAGAATAAATCGTTTATATTGTTGCAATAAAACTACGCTTAAATAAATAAATCTTCGCCACAAAAGTTAATAAATATCACAAGACCCCCCAATTTCCTAAATATTTATTTAAATATTTCCCATTAATTTTTATGGAGTTTTTCAAGTATATATTTCCTTTTACCAGCTCAAGTGACATTCATATGCGAGTTTCGCCACATAAGGTAATTTTTCTTGAAGGGTTTCAAATAAATCCGTAAGTTTTCACTCCTGTTTTCATGTCCTTTCTGACTAGTTCCGCTCACAGAATTTAAATAAAAATAAAATTTATTCCATTAGATAACGAGAAGAGATGAAAAAATAAAAAAAAAGAGTACAATACAGTATTTTGATTCCTTGGTTACGGTCTGTAGACATGTCATTTTATATAGAGGTCAGAGATGAACCCACGACACGAAACATGCTCCCAAATTTATAAACTATAATTTAAGCATAAGAAACGAGGTACCAAGCTTAAGCTTTCGGTTTCTTCGTCAATAATTTCAAAAATATAATTAAACTTAAATCTGTGCATTACAAATACGAAAAGTAATAAGGACTATCATTAAAACTTTTTGGCAATTTTTCTCTCTGGCGTTGTGTTCAGTTCCGGTGGCTAATGCGAATGTACGAGTATGTCTCAGTTTCCAAGGACCGTCTTTTTTAGTAACTAGGACAAAACTATTGAGTGGCGAGTTGTCTAGTTAAAGCTGCATCCACCGCCCCCATTTCACTCGCCACAAGTCAGGTCTGCACAGGAGTCTTTTTATACCGAATAGAATGTAAATGGCTAAAATATTACCAAAAAAAAAAAGACACGCGTTTAATACAGGTGTTTAAATGTTGAATAACGTTTCACCAGTTACTTAAAACAACTTAAAACCCGGAGAGAAGTTGGTCAGTTGAGAGATGACCGATTTTTTCGTATCAAAAAATATACAATAATTATTTATTACTCTGGTGTAATTTACCTAATAAACAAAACAAAGTTCATTTTAAGTACTCCTTCGCCAATCTACTAATCAAATGAGTCGCTCGTAATTGAACAGGTACCACCACCTGCTGCTTTTTAAGATTATGGCATCAGATACGGTATAGTGAAGGCGCAGAAGAAGAAAATATCATCCATCAAACATTCATACAAGGGCATTGGAACTGTGTGAACTGGACTCTCTCGCCTAGTCAGTTATTCTGCCACGTGTACAATTTATGCAGTTTGTATCAGAACGCACTATATAGTTAGCAGCTATAGACTGGCTGAATATGTAGCTTGTGTGACCTGCATGCATATGCATAGTCGCTGATATGCACAAAGACATGGCATCATCCCGTGCGTGCCCCCTACTACAGGATCGATAGCGGTACATTATTCACTGTTCACTCACTCAGGTATCTCCGCCAGCTTGGATACTCTACCACCGTCCATATTTCCAGCGCTCGCTCTATCTGGCCGTCGCCTCCATTGAGGGCATAATCCATAGCCACCAATTCGGAGAAGAATAAGTATAGAACATAAATGAGTTGACGCGTATTATGGGAAATCAGCAAGTTGTCGATGAAAAAGAGAAATTAACCATTCTTTTGTATGTTATATATTGTTATGATCTTAACATACCCTACATTCTCGAACTCATCGCTTCAAGTTCATGAAATTCCATAGTAACCTATCCAAGCACCCTAATCCTAGTACAGTCGTTGCACTGCACCACTCATCCCTACAATCCTCCTCGGAGACTGAAACGGCAGTGGCCTCGTGACCTGCTGTAAATGCGTAACAGTGGGAGTCCTGGCAAAGGCCAGTTTCTCCTCCTGAGCGTATGTGGCTCTCGTGCTCTTCGTCAGCCTCCACTGGCTCGTATCCGGTGACACGGCTGACGGAGGAGCGTGGAGGACTTCCCATGACTTCCTCTTTCGCATGACAACCATATGGATCTGGGAGGTCTCAGGACTGTTTGTAATTACTGTATGAATAAGTGAGTGAATGAAAATTGTAAATATGGTATGAATGAGAACATTTATCACAATTACTTATTCCCGAATAAGGCAGATTGTAATTTTAGCACAATAAAGAAGTTTCAATTAATTATATACATAAATATTGCTATAAGATGTGTTAATTTGCCATCATAAATTTATTTGTGTACAACGAATCGACATAATACGTATGTCTGTAATGAGGTACTTGTGAGTGAAGAATGATGGTGTCGTCTGTATTGACATATGAACATTCTGAACTTGATGAAAACTTTTTGAACGATTCAACTCATTTTTATTCTCCCGGCTAAGCACGAACTCGCAGTAAAAGTAGTGGATACTTTTCAGTACATAATCTGAATTAAAGAAAAATCATTGACATAATGTGTAATAACACTAAAAATTCAGAGAAATTTGCTAAAATTATTACCAAGCATGAACAAAGGAACATTTATTGTTAACAATAATTTTTACGTTGAATTGGAAAATATTCGATTCTTTTTATAGATAAAACGAAGGCTTCTATTTAAGACTATAGAGTTTTTCTCGTAAAGTCCAAAGGGAGTCGCTTTAGTATCAAGCAGGTATGATACAATCGTCATTGTTATTCCTGCCTGTGTGCTAACGGCTATAAAAATTATACCTTGAAGAACGTTAAGGATATAATAAACGAGAGTAAATGAAGAAAAAAAAACAACTGCACAGAAGTTAATTAAGATTTATAGAAATATTTTTCCCCCTTTGAGTTAATGATACATACATTAAATAAGATGGTAACGAAAAACAAAATTTATGTACTTTGTTCTATGTGTATGTTTGTGGATTTCAATACACTTTCTATGGCGGTTCACAATTTTCAGGTATACCTTTTTAAATTTGTTTACATTTTTTTTTTTTTTTTTTTATTAAATATGACAATTGAGCCTAAAATTGTTGTTAAAATGATAAATACGAATTTCTGTCTGCAAAAAACAAACAGAATAAATGAATAATGATGCAATCCGATTTATCTATTGAGCAACTGATTACATACGTTATTTCGAAAAAAACACTAAAAAAATTTTTAAATAATTAGGGTAAAGTTTCTAGATATTGTATTTTATTTATGAATATTTTTTGTTCTTTTTTTCGGATGACGGGCGTTCTTCTTTACGCTTTTATGAAAAATAATCACAAAAATGGGGCACATGTTTATTTATTGGTTACCTTAAGATTGTCAATTTTCGTATTGGTATAAATCCAGCTATTTTTAATAATTACAAGCCAAAAAAATACGTGCCCAGGAGTTCTCCCACTATCCAGCCGAAGTCCCCGATACCTGGGGAAGTCCCGGGTTCCACTCTCGATCCTGCTAGTATATATTTCTTTTCTTTAGTTAATTACTAAAAGATAATTTAGTAAGTTTTCCTTTACAGGAATCGAACTCCCTCTCCCATAATAGCGAACTATTACTATGACAGATGTACATACCGGGAAGAGCGGCCGACAGAGGAGAAGTGGGACTGTCCAGCAGCAATATCCCCTTCTGCAGCAGCTCCTCTCGGGGTGCGCGGACGGAGATCTTCCTTTCCAACGCTGCAACATACAGACATACACATACATATATGTTCATACAGACTATACACATATTTATTTACATTATATTTATACACATATATTTACATTGTATATATATTATCAATAAAGAGGTTTTGAAAGAGATAAAAAAAACACATATTTATCAATATTGTAACATCCAGGACAAAAGTATTATTAGGAAAACTAATAGATAACTGTATAAAAAATAGGAAACCAAAAAAAAAAAATGAAAAATGAAACAACGGAGTTTTTTTTTTTTTAGGCTCAGATACGGAAAGAAAATAGATAAAAAATAGTAGTGTTTACTTTGATGTATCTGGTAAAGAAGACGGTTTCTTTGGCTGAAATTCCGCCTTTGGAATTAATTGGGGAAGTGGAAAGAAAGTATATGGCAAGCTACATACAAAGGTTCATTGTAAACTGTTGGGGGGAACTCAAGGTAAACATCGGCATAACTCAAAAAAAGAAATGTTTCCACTCAGCACTTTAAGAAAGAACTTACTTTTCCTCGGCCTGACTAACAGGTCATATCAGGAGACCAATATATTGTATGCCTTGTACAATTATACATTATCTTACACAGGCTCATGGTCTATTGGCGTAAACATTCAAATTTCTGAATGTTAAATAAAATCATATCTACCTATACTCGCGGTCACCGAATTAGGCGGTTCCAAACAATCGACGACCAAGTTCAGCCTTCGAACTGCCACTGCATGGCGATTGTGGTCATCCCTTGTGGTCAAATTACTCCGTAAGCCTCGAACACAAAGTTTCATTGAAGAATAGATTAGTGCAATAGAGCAAAATCGGTTTAAGCAATCTTTATTTTTATTTACGACAAACTGTTAAACGTCAGGTGAAGGATTATGAAGTTTTCGTCGGTGAGTGGCGAGATAGGTTAGATTACGAAGCAAGAGTTGGCCACGGCGCGATTTCTCAGACCCGCCTAATGTATCGTCACGACTATAGATGTCTTACTTGACAGAGACATTAGAAATATCGCTCTATACGGTTCGAAATCGATTTGGATTTTATACGTATGGTAATAAGCATTAACAAACTAACCTTTAGAAAATTTATAACTAAAAGACTACATGATAGTCTCCATTGAAAGATGAAAACGTGCTGTACGTCTGTGACGTCATTTGAGGTATATTCACGGACTTGTAATAGTTCCCTGGGCACTAATATCGTATCATAGTAATATAATAACCTTTATTTGTACAATAAAATATTAAAAATAACTTATAAATAAGTATCATATGAAGTATTAATAAATAGACACAAAGTAACAAATGGCAGTTATTGCCAAATGTTTTTTCGTGAAGAAATGACGTGATCATAAATACATAATTATGATCTGATTTTTGAAAAACAGTTCACAAAGAAGCGAGTTTTATTATTATTGGACCTCATAAAATATATTTCAACATAAAATGCGTTCATTACATAGTTTTAATGCGACAACAAATGAGTTTTCAATCGTGATCACAGGGTGTGACCACGTGAACTGATCTGGCTATTCGACCACGCTGTATGAATAGATTGGCGATGTTTTTTTTAAAATTAAATACGTGGATTTCCGTCTCTAGAACTCAAATCATGGAATCCGTCATACTTGATTTTAATGCAACTGAGAAGAAATATAATGGTTAAAAATTTGCGCGGTGTATAATTTGAGGCACGTGTTGACAAATTGCAAGGATTGAAATCTAGAAAAACAAAGTTTGAATTGCAACATCAGGGTTAATCTATAGCACAAAATGATGAAGAAGAAAGTCAATTTTTTACAGTTACATGATTCTGACACCTGCTAAAATAGCTTGTGAGTAAAAAAAAAAATGTAATATTCAGTATTTTGTTAGTTTCTGTTGGTAACTATATATATATATATATATATCTATATGTATGCTGTGTGTGATTAATCTATAACTATTGTTAATATCACATGTCCCACTTTATTATAGCATCTATACTACAGTTAGTAAACGGCTTCGGTAACCTTAAGTTGTGACAAGGAGAAAGGAAGCTGGATATTAAATGGCAAATCTTCATGACCTTGTGATGTGAGAATTGGCGAATAACAATCCTCTCATACCTATGCTAATTCACCTGAGCTATCTCAAGGCGGAAAACGGTCAAGAGACGCTACCTGTTAAAGTTAAAGCTTAATTCTTATCTATAACAGAGCTCAGCAATACCTGCAACAATTACACCTAAACATAAGTAAAATATTTTAGGTTTATTTATTACAAATTAAACCATTTTAAGATCATTAAGAAAAATATACGTTTTAATAAGGAGCATCTTCCTTGTTAGAGAACTTATTTCTTAACTACATTAATATGTAAAACATTAATTAATTTAGCTGTCAGGAGAATCGATACACCAAATTTCAAGGTTATGTGTCTTCATAGACCGGAAATAAAATAGGTAGAGGCCTTCAGCCAATTTATCCAAAAACCGTTTTTTTGCGCACCTCAACTTAATTTCAGCTTCCTAGGCCCAGTTGCTCTTGTATGGTTATCAGTATGGTTTTTGATCAATGGCAATGACATTGTAGTTGATTTATATCGACAGATAGACTTGCTATTTGCCCGAAGCATTACTCATTTGGAAATCTTAATGCAATGAGACCATTTTCATTTTCATGTTCACTACTAACTAACCCTTAAAATAACTGGTGTTAACAATTGTATCGATAGTTTAAAAAATCGAAAGTTTTATAATGCTAAGATAATGTTACGAACAGGTAGAAGGGCCCTGAGCAGAACCTGCCTGAAGTCACTGATGGTTCCCTGTTATTTTAAATAAGCAACCATATCCCTTCAAGACCTCCATACTTCCCAGAATCTTATCCTTTTCTTCTATATATATATGTCTCAGTTTTTAGCCCCAGACCTCGCTTGTGCCTAGACCTTCCACCCAGTATGTAGTAACGTAACTCTTAATATTTCTATATACCAGTGTTTTGCTAAAAAAAATCTGCTCTACAAACATTATTTAACTGAAGACATTTTATTTTCAGGTAATTATTAAGATTATAAAAATAATGCTTCAGTAACTGGTTTATCTTGATCGAGAATGCTAGTCTCATTGGAAATCGCAATATCTTAAAGAGAGACCCCCCCCCACCCACCGGAATGAGTATTACCCGTGGGATTAAAAAACTGTTTCACCCTCTCCCTTTTCTAATAATTCGCTTCGATTACATTATCCTAATACACCTTCATTAATTATAAGATATTATATTATAATCAACTTTCATTTCCATTCCTATTATAATCGCGTTGCTGCTTTATCCAATCATTAAAGTTCATTAACAGGTGCCCAGTCGCATGTGTCTGTCGGAGAGAGAGCTGGATGATTAGAGAGTTGTATTTGTTTCCACCATCTTCTAGAAGGTTCTGCAGAATTCTAAACGTTTCTAAAAAAATAAAAAGTTCCGGGACTTGAACAGCACCCGATGAGCGATCTCAGCGACAACGAAAACCATGGATTCTTTACATTGATTGTTTTTACAAGTCACCCCAATGGGTAGGGGCGGGGTGGTAAAGGTGAATGCCCCCCTCAGTATTTTGTTCCAGATTGTAAGTCATTTATTTACTTAGATTGGAATGATCCAGGCATTCCAGAATTATGGAACATACTCATTTATACAGGACCAGATGTGCTAAACTGTAAATCCACCTTGCCTCATTTCATTGTTCTATGTATTGGAAATAAACTGAAAAATGTACTAAAGCTTCTTAGAAGTCATCACGCGAAATTTCAACTTCCTTAGGCTTTCTGTTCTTTAGTAACAGTGTTAAGCCAGTATTTAAAAAAAATAAGAAGATAGTAAGTATAAGTCTGTCTACATTGTTCAATCATTTAGCAGTAACCATAGGCATGCTACTATGCTTACAGATAAATTTTCAATTTATTACACTATAGTTGACCCAAAATTAAATAGCTTCGCCATTGTATTTTATTTTTCATTACATTAATGATTGATTACTACAAATGTTTAACGTTTTGTTTCATCTCAACCAAAAAGATTCTTATGTTGATTAAGGCTATCAAGAGATACTTCATAACAACTTGATATTTTTTTTACCGAAAATACAAGATTTTATGTGTTGAACTGTTGTTTCAGTCGAAAAATAGAAAAAAAAAAAAAAATTGAGAACTTTAAATCATAAATGAGCTGTCAAGTAAGATTTAACAGTACCGTTTTTTTTCCCCCGTTTAATTTTTTGTTTTTGAGGCATACCTGTTATCATGTATAACCATAACATAATTTGAGGCTTAGTTTAATATCAAACCTTACAATTTCAGATCGTATTTATTATCACTTACACACATATAGACATAAAAAAAAAAGATTGTCGATACCTGTTAAAAGTAAAGCTTCTAGATAATAAAAAACCAGCAGATTCAAATCCCAGGTTGGAGAATAATTTTGATCGTTCGAAATTGGCTACTTTAAAAACATGGAAATTTTTATTTCTTCAAGCTCCAAAAACCAACGGTGTAATAAATACTATTTACTCGCAAGAGTCATAGATCCAATTCATTTCAAACGGTTTAAAAAAAGATAATATTTTTATTACAAGGTTAGTTATCTGTGATCCAATAGTTTTCCATTTTCCTAATTTGGTCGAGAGGAGCTAGGCACAACTTTCATTAAGATTGTGTAACCAAGGCTTCTGAGTAAAAAAAAAAAAAAAAAAAAAAAACCAACAGAACTCTAAAAACCGACGACCTTCCACGACACTAATTGTCAAATGTTTTATTTCGTTTTTTGAGTCATTAAGATAAGAGTAACGACGGATGACTAAAAGGTCTTGGAGTTTAGATATTTAACGTTGGAAAACGTATTTTTGACAACAAATTGTTAGGAACTACAAAATATCGGACATTTATTAACGTACGTATGTACGCTTTGTAACAGGCTAAATAATATTTTGAGCAAACTATAAATTAATGTTCTGAATCCGTCAAGCAGTATTTTTTATACCTTATTAGGCTAAAGGTTAACGTATTTAATAGTGACTTATAATATAAATTTTTTTTTTTATTACAGATAGAGCGTAGTTATATACTATATAAAATAGAAAGTATATGTGGTTTATATTAATATTTATAAGTCAGTGGGCGATATTTACGACTGTTTTGAGTAGCTACTTCTGGGGCTTAGACGCAAACTAAATCCAAACCCGACCAACGATAAAACTGACGAATACTACAAACGTTTTTTGAACAGTTTAATATATGAACGTACAAAGCAATCCAGCGACTCATCGAAGTGACAATTTGGGGAATTCCCGAGTTTATTATTTTTGACTAAATATAGTAGTGGAATTGGACTGTATAATTAATTATGAGAACCAGTCAATTGACAATACCCTAAAAGATGATGGAAGAACCCAATTGTACTTACGTGTCGCGGACTGATAGAGGTAAATAACATTCCGTGCTATTCATTTTCCTTGACTAATACGCTATAAGAGCAACCACTTTTACTATTAATATGTGACTTTTTATTACAGTTGATATGTTAAATAATTCAGCAATAATTATATAATCTTATATGGCTGAAAAGGGTTCCCGAAATCTATAAGCAAACAATTTATATTAAAGTATCTTCACTTAATAACTGTTGTTATATGTTGATTGTTTAAAGAGCAAAGTTTAAATATGATTAATTATATTTCTCATTCATCACAATGTATTTAATGTTAACTATTCGCCTGTCTCTAAAAAAAATTATTTTTGTAATATTGCTAAAAAAAGAATATGTTCAGGTGAATTAGAATCATGAATTTGAAGGCACAGATGCATGTAACTAATTTTATAAGATAAGCTTCAGCATCTTCGCAGATTATATAATTTTGTTCTTATTAATATTTGCTATAAAATTTGTCAAACATTACAAAATATTTTTCTTTCCAGTGTTTCTCTTGAGCCTCACAAAATAAAATTAGATAACTCGAGTTGATTGTTTGCCGGTTAGGATATATAAATGATTAGAAACCTTTGTTGGGAAATCGATTTAGGTTGATGAAAGAAAATTGTTAGGTTTTCATCAATTTATTAATAGACAACGTTTCGACATAGTATGTGTCTGCATCAGGTGCTGGCTGATAAACAAGAAAATTAAGCATACTTCTGCACCGAAGTTTTTTTTAATAATTATTACCGTTCATGTTCAACACCTACTTTCTTTTCATGTTATGAGGATGCTAAGAGAATTTCCTTGAGAATGGGAGGGGGAAGCTCCAGGCCAGAATGTGTATGTATACAATGCATTAATGTGAATTGTATGTAAGTATGAATGAATTCTTACATTGCAATTATTAAGGTTGCATAACCAAATCGTAAGTAAATACCTTATTTAATAATAATAATCACGACAAGATACAGACGTACATAATATGTGATAACTTGGTTGAAAACGTGCTTCCTCTCTTTCGCCAATCTAAACCGATTCCACACAAATCGAGAAAACGGCAGCTAAGACTTTCATTTTGTACAATTTTATTTTTATCATTTAGTTTAAGAATTGTTTTTTAAATCAGAATTTAGTTGTAAATGCCTTTCTTTATCTATTTTTTTTTGGAAATATTTCCTATTAGCTAAATCCAATGGATTTTATTTGAACAGTTGATACCTCCAAAACACTCAACTCACCAATTGTTTATTACATACACACCAGGTAGATTAATCAACAGATTATTAAGCTCATTCTTAGTATTATACATTATTGATATATAACTATATACTTACACCTGGAGGTTGCTTCGAACTTCTCAGACTTCTTTTTCCTTTTCCACTTCCAGGGCTTAAAGAGGCGGCCGAAAGCGGAAAATTTGCTCTTCCTCTCGATGGGGGGTGTCGCCGAGCCGAGGCTGTTGGTCCGAAGTCCGGCCCCATTCAGCTTCTTACCTGCGGAAAACAATAAATTGTTTATAATAACAACATAGTAATTATACGAACATTACACAAAAATATTAAAATATAAGTATATCCAGGCTCACCGAACAAACGCATGGCAGAACAAGCCCCAGGCGACTGTGAGAAAATTGAAGCAAGTACACTCGACTTTCTAAATGTTATCAATATGATACTGATAATGGAGATACGCCTATGGCCCAAATGGATACAAAAAGGGGACTTCATACATGAATAATCAGCTGTGGTGATGCAGCCACATGAAAAAATCTTTGTTCGATTTTAAGAATTTCTTTGTTATTTCAAAATCAGAAACTTTGCGTTTTCACGTGCCTGGGCGTATGTCTTTGTAATTTGTGAGAGTAACATTGGATACGGTTAGGACTTGAAAAACTATAACAATACATCAATGTCATTATATTAGTTTTCACAGCTGTAATGAAGCGTTTAATCGACTTGAATATTTTGAAATTATAAAGATATACCTTTGAACTCGGATCTGGCAATGTTTTACGATAACATATCATACGATCCTAACGGACGGACGGACAACAGAGAGATCGTTCTCCCGAATAACAAAATCTGGGAAAAGTGAACCTTGTTTTCTCCCTGAATGCGATTATATATACTGTCTTAACAACTGCTGTTGATCTTGTCTAATATGACATGTAACGAGAATGGCGGGGTTAAAATAAGGTTGTCCTTAAGGTATTTGAATTAGACATCTACTTGACAAATTGCCACAGCAGTAAAAACACTACAGACTACCTTGATAAATGTGTGCCATGGTATAGAATAGTGACACCAGTGTATTGTATTATATAGAACACGTGATCGTTCTAGCATAACCGCGACGAGGAAACACGATATGAGTACCATTGCTTATTCTCATATTACAGTTGCCAAACAGTCAACTGAAAATCGTAGCAATAGGACCAATGAGAAATTAAAATTAAACATGAAAGGGGAAAAATACTTCAAGACAACTCTGATACGAGAGAGGCTCGAGATAATAAAATATGACAAAATTGCTAGAATTGAAACTGATAATTTCCATTGTATATGTGCTAGCTATTATATTACATTTCCTGCGTATATCATTTTGAAACAGATATTTACTATACATTTATTTTATAATAGTTTGTTATGGTACCATTGTCGTACCCAGAACCGTTGATGTAATTTGAACCTAAATAACCCAATCTAAGATCTCCATTGTGTATTTTATTTTCCTAAGCGAGAAGAGAAGACCCCAGTTGAACTTCTAAACCAAGGCCAACCCAAATGATCTTGCGGGCGGGCCACTTTGGAAATGCACCATAACCCCACGGGCCACATATAAAATTATATATCCCCGTTTAGATTTAAACCCACTATCGACATTTTTTTGGAGTGAAAAATTGAAACATAATGATTTATTATTATTGTGTTTACTATTATTCTAACACATTATTGTAAGCATAGATAATATAATAATAATGACACTAGACGCGCCATATATTCGCAAGAATATTACTTTAAAATCAAAATTAATTTTTTCTCATAATTTCGACAGATGCACAATTAATGTCTTGTTTTTTTTTAAATACATTGTTTTTCACTGCTTTGGCTATTATAAAATAAATATATTTTGTAAAATTGTGATGAACCTCGCGGGAGGGGAAAATGTTCAAGGCAAGCCGCGGGTTAGCCACCCCTGTTCTAAAGGATGGAAAACTACGTGGTTGGAGTCAGAATCCCGACCACCTCGTCTGTATAACCAGTACATCCTAGTACTATCTTAGTAGCAGTACATCCTTAACAAGAAATAAACGGTCGTTATAAACAACTTGTCCCGTTACAGATTTTTTAACACAACAGTACGTTTATCTACTCTAAATGATAAATGAACGTGGAGCAGTTCAATATCAAAGATGAGTCGAGATAGCCATGTGCCGACTATTAATTAATGGGGTCAATCGGCCTAATTTACGTTATACTATAGATAATAACCGTGTAGTAGCACAGCTTCCGGCGGAAATTCCAATTTATAATAAACTTCCGGCGGTGGTGAGTACCCTGGCACCCTGACGGAGGCGACCTTCTGGCTGATGGGGACTATTTCTGTTGCACCTTTGACAGAGGACTCGACAGTGGTGCCAGCGGAACAATATATAAACGTAAGTGGCCGCCATATTGGTCTATATTTACCCGCCGCTGTTGATGGACATTCGTGTCAATCCGACAACAGTTACTTTACAAATGTTATTTTTACCTCGCTGGAGGCTGTACTTCCGGCCGGCTACGAGGACCACACACCTAAATTATGAAGGAGGCCGTATCGATATCGACAACCTTGAGGTACGCAAGGAAAAGCGTATGTAAATATTGTATACACGAATATATCTTTAAAAAAAAAAGAAGTAAGTGTTAAGTGTAGGTTATAAAATGTGTTCGTTTTATTTCTTTATGGCAGCAGTTTTCATTTTTGTTACATCAACATACAGAGAAGATAGTTTGAAGAACTATAAAGCTCGAGGAAGCATTTCATTTTATGAATGAGCTAATGGAACGAGATTTTTTTTAAAAAGGTTTGCACAATATAAATAATTTTTTTTTCAAACATCAAATCTTTATTCTGATAAAATTACAATCTGGCTTATTGGCCAATAAGTATCGTGTTCAGCTTTCTCATTCATACAATATTTACAATTCTTTATTCACTCGCTCATTCAGACATTTTTTACAAACAGCCCAAGGAACTCCAAAATCGACATCGTTATCAGGTGAGGGGACCTCAGCATGACGAGGGAGGTCCCTCACATGCGAAAGTGGAAGCGTAGTCCCCTAACCTCCTCATTCACCGGATACGATCCAGTGGAGCATGGCCAAGAGCACAAGAACCAGGACATTATTGGAGAAACTGGCCATTGCCAGGATTCCCACTGTCATGTATTTATAGCAGGTCACGAGGCCTCTACCGCTTTAGTCTCCCAGGAGGGTAATAGGGATGTGTGGCGCAGTGTAATGACTGGGCTTCGATGGAATTTCATGAACATTGAAGGGATGAATGCAGGGCATGTTAAGATCGTTATGAAGGGTTTTGTTGCTGACGTAGTTAAGGGGCATTTACTATTGTTCTCAGGACTTTTGATTGAAAGGATTGGATGCGTTTGATGTTCGACTTTTTTGCTGTCCCCCATAGCTCTATTCTTTATGTACAAATTGGCTTTAGTATAACTTTGTAGATTAGTAGTTTATTTTCTATTGAGAGAAGGGATGCCCTTTAAGTAATCTGTACAGTTTTCCAAAGTGTCTGTTTAGTTCTTGTCTTTTTACCCTCATATGTGAGTTCCATGTCAGCCTTTTGTCGTGATGGAAGCCTAAATACCGTACTGTTTCGGATACAGGAAGAGGTATGGATTTAAAAAAAAAAAACTAGTGGCCAGGACTTGCGGTAGAGGGTAAAGGTTATGTGGGAACATTTTGCTCCATTAACTTTGATCCGCCATTGGCTGCACCAATACTCATCAAGGTGTTTTTGAAGGTTATAGGATGCTATATCGGGGTCTGGGTGGGATGACAAGGACTGCAGTGTCATCTGCAAATCTTGCTTCCCAGGAAGGTATAGGGGGTAGAGGGGACATCAGTGGAGTATATGTTTTAGATAATGGGCCCGAGGACACTGCCCTATGGAAATCCTGCTTTTATGGGATAGTAGTTAGAATATTTCAAACTACAGCGGACTTGGAACAAACGGTTTGAAAGGTAGGACTGTAGGATTAGAGAAAAAGGGGGGTCTGTGGTAAATATGTTCAAAGCTTGTTAAGCAAACTTGCTTGCCATACCCTGTGAAACGTTTGAGTGTGCAATAATGTTTGGCTTCAAGGACTGAGGATCATCATCACGAAGGCCTTGTTGAGTAGTGGAATGCTTAAAAATAATAATAATTATATAAATAATCAAAAAAAAAAATCTCAAATCATCTACTCTAAAAAAACCAAAACTAACATAATCGCTGTTGAGTACGACTAAAGTCTTTGAAGCCTTTGAACACCCAGAATTTTATATAGGATTACTAGATGCTAATAGAAAAACATTTATTCACAATAATTATTTCCAAAGCTATGTGTGGGTAATTTATCTGTTAGCAGTATTGAATTTTACCTGTGTTTTTTGCCTTTATTTCTAAATTTTGAACTGGCTCAGCGACCACTAGGCATAGCATAAATTATTATGTGGCTAACAAATTGTGGGGCTAACAAAATGAATAATTTAGTTCGGGTATTAAACAAACAATTTCTATCGATAAATAATGGGAAAAGTATAGAGTTAGCTGATTTTCCGGTTGTGCATATATGGTTTATTTGTGGTGTGAAAGTGAGACTTCGGTCTAGATAGACCCTAAGGTATATTACAATTTTTATAAGTAGACTATTTCATTTACCCATTTAGGTCTTCTCACCGAACCGAACCAAAGGTGTTCGACCTCTGCCGCCGAAAGAAATTTGAAGCAGGAGAGACGAAGAAGCTTCTTAAGAGATTATCAAAGGCAGGGAGAGGGTTAAGACAAGAGGAAAGAGAGAAGATGTGCTTAGTAGTCCATGGATACGTTTCCTGCGACGTGTCCTAAATATTAACTGCCCCCGTTGCGGCTGCAACACTTGTGGCTAAGCATCTAGTCACCCACTGTCCTCTCAACAATCCCAATATCAATGTTTTTTTTTTGTTTTTTTAATGCACACTAACGTTTTCTCTTTGCAAGTGCATTCTGCGGGTTGCTCCCTGTACGTAGACGGGTCTCAACTTACCCTTGGCATTGCTAAGCAAATGGGCACATGACAGTATATTAATGAGCTTTTAATATAAAAAGGCTTTTTAGAGACTTAAACGGTACCTTTCAATCAAATTCATTACTCAAACTATAAGAAGTTTAAATGTTTAAAAAGAGTCGCCATACTCTTTCTGACAGGATGATCAAAAAAACACAGTACGTCAAAACGTTGTTCGCTAATAAACTTGATGAAAACATCTTTTTTTCAAAAATGAAAGCAGATCTCCTAACAAACGATTTAACTAAAGTAATTTTATGATTGATCTAATCAAGATAACACTGGCATAGATTGAACGGACTAATAGTATATCGGAGTTGGTATTTGTTAGCAACTCTAATTGTCGTAAACAACGACCTAATCTTGCAGATAGTAATTGACATAATAGTTTTCGATTGATTCTTACACCGTTTCCTAAAGATCAATATGCAAAAAAATACGATTTTTTTAATGCACTTGGTTTTAATGCTACAGTAGTCAACTCAGATAAAAAGAGGTTTAACAGCAGAAATAATATTATCATTAAATAAACAATATTAAAATGCTCCTTGATTTAATAAAAAAAATGAAAATCGCATTCCGTTCTATTCTGACATGTTCCTCTCCAGTAAGAAATTCCACCCACCAATTGCACTATAAAAAAACTTTAAAATCTGTGCATAAGGATTATAAATGGATGCACAAGAATATCTGAAATGTTATCTGACTTTATAATTTACCAACTGCGCATATCCAGAATAACTACTTAGTAACAAACGTTTATCACACAATACTTAAATTATGACTAACTCTCACTGAGGAGATATACGCCTGGGTAATTCTCAAATTATCTGATCCTGTGATGTCACTAGGTTTTGCGTAGTATCGGCAATTTGAATTTTTGAAAAAAATAAATAATCAATTTGATGTCAAATAACTTGATATTATTGAAATTGGGTAAGATGTAAAGTAAGATTGGGTAAAATGTTATTTGAGAGTAGAAGTCGAAAAATCTCACGAGTGCTACTATCTCCAAGGAGAAGTTGGCAAATTCATCACAGTGACAAGTCGTCATAAAGGTTTTATTTCGGGAAATTTCCAAAAGTGGAGTAGTTATGTTATTTATATCTGACTTTTCAATGTATGAAACAATTTTCCTGATTGAAACTGTTTTCAAAACAGTTTAGCGGAGGAATTAAGCCTCCAGAATTGGAAGAAAAATACCCATGACAGGTGTTACAATATTATTGGGGTAGCACTATCGTGTAAAAAGGGGGGAATGCACTAATAACATGCCCTTGTGGTAAGTCTGTCGGAAAAGGATCGTTGGACAGAAGAAAGAATTTTTCTTAGAAACCATTTTGAGTCCAAATAATTCACGAGTGTTATCGGTTTTACTTTACTTTGAGTGCCAACCATCAGGTTCAACTGTCTAAAGTACTCACTAAGTGGAAAAAAGTACTCCAAAAAAAAAAACAACAACCCAAATGTCAATGTGACGTGAGACTGTTTGGCAGCCTAAGAGAACAAAACTGCTTCACTGTGCTTCACTCAGGAAATTACTAATACTTTAGGGAGCTTTCATATACATTATTTGTAATATAATTTGTACGTGTGTTTGAAGGATAATTAACGAAGTACAACACGAAAAGTAATACAAAACATGTAATTCTCAAATAATATTTAAATAAATATATTTGTTATCTATCCATCTATCTGCAGAGATATCCTAAGTAGATTAAAAGCTCGCAGAAGGATGCCAGAGAGCATCCTGCCTGCATTACACAGCATCACTCACTCTCTCTCTCTCTCTCTCTCTACAGACAGCTGTGTGGAGAGAGTGCATTCATAAGTCAAGGGCAGAATCTAGACGACCTCATATATCGACTACAGTAGAATCTCGATAATTCGTAATGTCAAGGGACTGACAGTTTGGTACGAATTATCGGGAATACCAATTATCAGGAGTACAAAACTAAAAAACGTATTAATGCAAACATGTATGTATTAAGAAGTATGTACAATGTAGTAAGGATAAAAACTATGCAATAAACACTGCTTAGTACTAAACTAAACAATAAAAAATATGTACATACTTATGTTCTAGATTAAATAAACAACAATCAATAGTTCGAAAAAAATCCGTAATTTTTTAATGACGCAATCCTTGCAGACGGGTATTGTCAAGAGTGTTCAGACCAACATCTGATTTTGCTAAAAAAATGGCGCACGTTGTTCACGTATTGTTTAGCAACTTAAGCTGTAATTGTTGGTACATCATCTTCATCGCCCCTCCAACCTCCTCCTCCAAACCCTCCAATCACCTCCTCCAACGTCCTCAGATGGATCTAAAATTTCTCCACATCCCCAACATCCCCACTACTGCTAGGCCGTCGTCAAAATGATATTGACAACGATAACGAAAACAAGACTGGACCGAAGAAACGAAAGTAAAGCTCAGTACAATTCCTAAAACTTTCCCTCTCTCCTATTCTTATTTCCTTTCAGTAAAAATAGTACGAATTACGAAAACTTGTCGCTCTCCCTTTTGGTTCTGTAGAAGGGATTACTTAATTTCATAGAAATTATTTATCTCTCAGTCTATCACTGTCCTCTTTCCCTTTCTTGAAACAGTACGAATTAACGAGGTTTTTAAGCTGGAAATACGTATTATAAGGCGTTTTAAGTGACCTCGAGCATAAAAATAATACCGAGGGGACTGAAATGCATTATTTTTATACCACTTACCGGCAAATTTGTACGAATTAGCTAGAAATACGAATAATCGGGATTCCACTGTATTAATAATAATACTTAATAGCTATTAATAATGACTGCTATAACTGCACGTTATTATGAAACTATTATTAAGAAGGTTCGATTGTTATGGAAAAAAAAAAGCACCTAAGGAAGCTGAAGGAAAGCACCTAGGTTTTCTTAATCGGATTGCCTACTTTCTTATTTAAATAGCTACTCATTCATCCTTACGAGGCTATGGCGACCAGGATCTACCCCAACCCCTGCAGTAAAAATCCTCAGGGGAGCTGGGGATCGAACCCAGGTCGATTTTTAGCAGTTAGAAGTTTCCATGTCAAGAGGCTGTCCCATTATGATTTACTTAAATGAAAAATATCGCCAATATAATTCATATTAAGTACCATACAATTGCTAAACTTCAATTTACAATTGACCCTTACACACAATAGGCTGAGTTATACTTCGTTCATTTCAATAATCCTTTCAACCCACCTCGGCGTGCTCGGATTTCAGTCAAAGCTGTACGCTCGATTAAGCAATAATAATTAACTGTTTCAGGTTTACATATACATTTCTGGAATTCTGGTAAATTCTAAGCTTCCGTTTAATCAGAAATTAAATTCAGTGATTCATCAATGATTATACAAAATGTTAGCTTGAATGTTTACAGTTTTTTTTTTTCTTTATTTTTTTTATCAAAAACAACTAAACCAACAAATTTATTTTAAAATATGGCATCTCGTCGATTGTAATTTTTCTTTATAATTGCCGATTCTGGCAATAAATGAAATTTTATTGCCGATTGTTCTTTGTTGACAGCAACGGCCGGCATTAGAAAATATCTGATAACACAGTCATAAATCATTTAAGAAATATTAAGTCGTAAATAGACGTGATGTAAGCCACAAAAGGAAAGAAAAATTAATCGAAACCATCGATAATAAAACTTCCGCAACTCCGTCTCGAACGAATAACATTTATTTTTTGTTACTATATATGAAAGTAGTCAACAATTGTAGACATGGTTACAGTATGTTGCCATATAACATGGCAAATATTGCCATTATTGGGATTTATTGCACGCATTTTATACCTTGTGTTTGGTTTCAAAACGACGAAATCCACTCTCTACATATAAAAGGATAAGCACAATCATGTAATGTTTTAAAGAAAGGTATTATTCCGTATTCACTTTAAATTCTACGCATATATTTTTGAGATCATTATTGTCAGACTTTACCCAACTTTAATATTTGTATTGCGTTTTAAAATTATAAGCCTAGTTATTAACACAATTTATATATATTTATCACACAGATAAGAGGTTTTTCCTGGGGAACTATAATTTTTTACGAAAAAAAGAAGAAGTGTTTTACTGATTTTTCATTAATAAAATAAATATTAGACATGTGTTAAAAGTTGCTAGTGGCATCCTTTGTGGTTTGCCGTGAAATTGTAGATCGAGTAATTTTTGGTTCGGGTTGTGGATGTAAACTTTTTATTTGTTACACAGTGTACACTGTTTATGGTGTAGGCTTACATTCTATCTCGCCCACTAATAAACCAATGAAAATTAAACAACAAAGAAGATATCACCAATTCTTAGACAAAAAAAAAAAACACATTGTCTAGATTCCTAGTTCTGATTAATTACTTGGGATATGAAACGTCGAGCTTTCATATGTTGTACTGAAGATTCTATTCTATCTACTATGAAGCTACTGGGTTCAAATCCCAAGATTTGGTTGGCTGCCAGGAGAAATGACAAAAAAAAAAAATTATTCTTAACAGCAAGATAAAAAATATACTGGCAAGATCGGGACAGGAACCCGAGACTTCCCCATATACAGTCGGAGGCTCTACCAACTGAGCTAACCTGCACGAGTAGAGGTTCCTCCATGCCATCAGCATCATTAATGATTTACTATGGATTTAATTTCAAGATAAAAAAATTAAATTTGAATCGACCTGTACCATCAAACCCTAGGAGAAGTAATGAATGATAATAACAAATAAATCCATAACATTTCAACTACTTTGTTTCTATTCTGCAGACAGCAATTGCAGCAGTTCTAGGTGAGTACCTAGAGTATTTTCCCTCATGAAGCAAGGGCCAGACCTATACCCGGGGGTTTCCGAAGTTTGCACTGCTTCACAGAAACAGTGGATAAAGTCTACCTATTACAGGGGATGTGATGGATGAGGTACCACTTTTAAAGGGTGCCCCAGAATTATCGCAAGATTTGAATTTGCCGCCATTTGTGCAGTAAAGTCCTGGCAACCCTAAAAAAAAAAACAATTTGACAGCTGACAGTTTATGGTTAGTAAAAGTGGAGCGTTACACGATAGAACAACGTGTCTTTATTGTTGAACATTATCTCAAAAATAATGAAAGTTTGGCGGCCGCAGTTCGAAAATTTCATACAAATTATGGTCGGAATAGTTTTGTCTTCATCAACTGTGAAGAGATTAATTGAAAAATTTCGGGAGACTGGATCAGTTGGAGACACTAAACACACTGGTCGTCCAAAAACAAGACCTTTAAATGTCAATATCGAATCAGTGCGTGAGAGTGTTGTTGAAAATCCAGGAACATCCATTCGGCGTCGTAAACACAGTTCTTTGTGCCGAAATTGGATGATATTGATGTGGCCAATATGTGGTTTCAACAAGATGGTGCCATATACCATACAGCCCATGAAACAATTTAAATACTGCATGAGACATTTCCAGGTCGTGTACTCTCTCGTTACGATGATCAGAATTGACCCCCTAGATCGTGTAATTTAACACCTTTAGATTTCATTTTAAGGGGCTATTTCAAGTCAAAGGTGTATGTCAACAAGCCCACATCCACGCGTGCATTAAAAGAGGAATTTCAACGCTCCATCAACGAAATTCAACCACATTTATGCTAAATGGCCATGGAAAATTTCAACAAAAGAGTGCGTATGTGCTAGCAAAGTCGTGGGGGCCATTGGCCCGATGTGTTATTCCATAAATAACTCTATCCTATTTACTTTATAATTCAATAAAAAAATACTAAAAACTGTGTTTTCTATGTTTATTTACTGCCACAAGTCCGCATCCGATTTGAGGGAGTCAATGGATTGACTGAGACAAGTCAAGAACGTTAAAGGGACTTTTCGGATTAGTGTTGTGAAGCCCTTAGCCTAGTATCAGATCCGTTTGATTATTATTTGACAAACGAAAGTGTGCGTCAAAGGCCTTTGTCCGCCCGACCCAGGAAGGGATAAAGGAATCTTATCCTACAAAGGAAAATAAACGAAAGAGAATAAAGTTTTTGTGTTTTTTTTAAAACCTTGTTGAGTATTAGTAAATAATTAGGAGTTTAAACATACGCATGAAGCAATGGGCACGATATTAGAATAGCAGAGAACTCGGACATATGAACATGGTTGAGGCATGTATATTATACTTAAATAGATATACCGGCAACACTTTCCGAAACAGCGATTAGTTACATAATGCGGTTAATTAATTACTATTACGGAGAAAATAATGTCACCACATTACGAGACAGCTATATCGGAAGTTTAAAATATTCTGTCAGGATTATGTTTAAGCAAGAGTAATTTGTCATCGTGGAGCTGGTTTTTCTGACTAACAAGAAAATATAGCCTTCTTTAGGAAGGATTTATTCGCATCAATTTTAGCAGGCATTGTACATAATGACCGAGATACATTATGAATCATATTTCAAGAACAATTGCATGGAATTCAGGACAAGACAAGTTGTGGCCTTTTCATTACTGAGTATCTCATTATGTGACATGCATAAACGAAGGACTCGCTAACCCCATTTTATTTTAGAGAATGTTATATTATTGTTTTTAAAATATAATTACATAGAAATTTAAGGTTAAACTATTATCTGTGTTAAATATCATCTGAGAATCTTAATCGAAAAAGTAAATGTCAAGTTAGTCACTGATGGCATTTTATTATAAATATATTTTTTTATCGCACAAACTGGAAAGTGATGGACAGAAAGTATTTTTTTTTGTTGGGTCAAAATTGTTTTATTATGGAAGTAGTAAACGACAGACTAAGTAGAAATTAAAATAACTAAGGTTTGTTGGATATTATATTTAGATTAAGATAACAGTCAGGAAGATTCGATATGAGTAAAGTATCGATCTTTTTGTTCGATACCACAATACATCTTGCATCGATAATTTTTATTCGATACCAAGTAGGTAGGGTATCATTAGAAATGATACTCACGTCAAAAAAATTTCACAGGTTTAACCTTTCTACAATTTTTAGCCTGAATATACATAAGACTATTTACAATTATTTGAACGGCTTAAAACGAAAACGGCTTGAAGGATGACAGTCGTTGCTCAACAGATTAAAGCAGCCTCTATCGTCCCGTGTGGGAGTTTGTTTTGTATGCCAGGATGAACTATTTCTCAGAGAAGGGACAAATTGCAAGGTTTCAACTTTAATGTGCTTGTTTCAATTATTAATTATTAAAGCTATTTATAAGTTTATTATTATGTTTTTGTAGCATTTTTTAAGTATTAGTACTTTAATTTTTCCATATTTTTACTTTCCTTGTTTTTTTTAATAAGTATCGTAGAGTTAGTATGTTTAAACTGTACGAATTTTTTTAATTTAACAAATACCAAATTTTGTATTTTACGTTTGTTGTAGTACAAAATTAAAACAGATGTGTTTTTATTCCTGTTTATAAAATCTAGAAACGATTCACAAAACATGTTTGATTTCTGCACATGTGTTACGACAAATGATGATGTACAAACGATAACGATGCCAAATCAAGTAAAAGTATGAATACCATGTGGTATCTAATCATCCCTACACAACAGCAACACTTCACACTAAAATACTGGTTTGTCGATAACGTCTGTAATTAGGCAATATTACGATGAAAGTATTGCTAACACATTTTAAGACGGCTTTATCGGCGGACACTAGAGTCTAAAAGTGACAAATAAATGAATTGTGTACAAACCAAAAATGCCATGACCCAATGACCTCCTGATCAGGCTGAAATTTAAACTTGAACTCCAGTTGATCCAAGTGATCGCTCTCCAAAATTCGAAGGGTATCTGTTGGGGTTCGAAGGGACATAAAAGTATTAAAGAGGGACATAATCGATCTCTATTTATAGTCGATCTTAATATACCTCACATTCTTGAATTCATCCCTTCCAAGTCCATAAAATTCCATAGTAACCTATCCAACCAGCCTAATCCCCTAGCACAGTCATTGCACTGCACCACTCATCCCTATAACCTCCTAGGAGACTAAAACGGCAGTGGCCTCGCGATCTGATGTAGATGCGTGACAGTGGGAGTCCTGACAATGGCCAGTTTCTCCAATCATGTCCTGAGCGTCTGTGGCTCTTAGTCAGCCTCCGCAGGCTCTTATCCAGTGACGCGGCTGATGAAGGAGCATGGGGTCTTCCCAAGACTCCGCTTCTTCTTTCGCCTGCGCGGGAGGTGACAACCATGTGGACTTTGGGGGTCTCTGGGCTGTTTGTAAATACAGTATGAATGAGCAAGTTAATGAATTGTAAATTGGTATGAATGAGATCATTTATCACAGTTACTATTAGTCCAATGAGGCAGATCATAATTTCATCATAATAAAGTTGTTGTTGATTTATAGTCGTTTTCCCAATACACTTTATGGTACATGTTACATTCTGTACAAACCATTTTCTTTTTCCTTAAAACCCAAATCTTTTTCATCGCATCTCTCAATGTGCTCGTATGGTTCAGTTCGTTCATTTTTAGGCCTATTGTCTCTTTATCTTTCAACTCGCGACAATGCGCGCAATTCTGAGATTTAAAGCGAGATTGGCTCTCAATCTGTCGCAGACTATTCTTGTTTTTACTCCTATTTCACAACCACAGTTTTGGTCCTTTTAATTTTTTCTTCTACTGGTGATATTTAAGTAAAGTGAGTCAAATGAAAAACTTCCAGTTACCCTATTTCTTCTCCCAGACCATTCTTACCACTAGTGAGCAGTTATCACCCTTCTAAATAAAATTGACTGCAATTATCGGTTTGCTGCCCCACTAACCACCCAAGACCTGAGTTGTACAGGTGCGGTGGGCAGGTGGGCTCAGTGGGCAGCAGGTATCCAATCTCTAAACCTTTCTCTGCGGGAGACGACAAAAAAAGAAATTCCTTCACAAGGTAGGTAGATACGCTATCTAGGCTCGTCTTATAACCTACATTTTGTGGACCTATAACATTAATTAGGCGATTCTTCACGATTGTTTTTTTTTTTGTTTCTTAGTTCAACGGTTTGGTCTAATCAAGTGAAAGTTTGGAACATAAATTGTATTACAATAGCGGAAATTAAGTCAAAGAATGTTCATTTGTTTGTGTATCAGGGTAATTTCAGCGTAAATTTCTCAGTTCATCAACGGGAGTTCAAGGAAGATATCAGAGCCCAGGAGGCACCCCAGTCCCACATATCAGGCGGTGGTTAAAGATAGCGTTTGATAGGAGGATGTTGATAAAAACATGTAAAACACCTTACTGTAATGTAAACGACGTATAAGGCAAAGGATCGATATGCGAACAACTGTCCTTTCTTAAAATAGTTATTTAACGGTAGTGAAAAAACTTCTTGGGAATTTCGCCCAAAAATACTTCCTTCTACCAATGAAACCATTGCGTAACCTAAACATGCTTTGCTTCCTGTAGAGTACTTACATACAAACACACAAAGAGACAACGTTTCGACATACCTCGTATACTCTGCATCAGGTCTTTATGCGAGATGATTGGAGAATGGGAGCTAAGATGCTGGATGCTTAGCTCCATCCTCCGACCATCCCTCACTAGGACCTGCATGTAGACTAAGCAGATATCACAACAAACAGTTCATCGAAGAAGTATCTTTTCTAATAAAGTGGGTACCTGGTCCACCTATTGGACGCATAAATTAGCCTTGTACTCCTCATAATAGTTAAGGAAAAATAGAGAACTCGAGATGAAACGCTATCTCCAGCATAGTGGAGCTGACGGCTGGGTAACACAAATAGCAAGACCCCCCCCCCCCGAACGACTGATGTCTGCTAATAATATACCATGAGGAATTCGCATTTTCGCATTGCAAGTGTACATTCATCTCTCTCTTCATCTTCAAAAAATATAATTGGGTCTCGAATACAAGTACTCAAGCACCATGGCTGATTCAGCTCAATTTTTTTAAGTAGTACAATTTTTTTTTTTTTGTAACTTAAAAGTTAAACTTGAGACAATTTGAAAACGAGATTGCAGAATTCGTTCGTAACCTTCCGTAAAATATGATTAGAAAATAACGCCATTTCGCGTCTGAATAAATACATTGGAAAGTCAAAAAATTAACAAAAATGGCCAATATAAATTACTAACCATATTATTCAGGTATGTTAATACGAGGGAGCAATTGTGATTTTCTATGGACATACAAAACTATGTAAAGATCGGTTTACAGTGCTCGTACATGAAATATTGGTAGGCAACATAGTTTTTTCACACATCCTCCCATCAGCCCTCGTGTCCTTAAAATGAGAATAGATGTCCTGCATCTCTCGGCACCGTGCTTTTACTCTGTTCCATATGACAGACAGTATCTGGTTTTTAGTTGTATAAAAACTCCTTAACCCATTAACAAATCTCTTTCCAAACGCTGTAAAATTGTATCAAAAGTTAAATATATATATTTTTTTTTTTTTTTTTAAATTTCAAAACAATACAATGTACAAAAAGAAAAATAACAAAATATTTGGATTACATATTTCCCCTCTTTCTGCATTTACATGCATTTGGCGGAGTGCATAAATATAATAAAATAATTGAAAACATCACTGTTGTAAAATAAAAAATAGAAAAATTATCGTATGCGGGCATCAATGACCATTGCGGTTGACACCCTCTAAAACCAAAAAATGAAAGACATCAAGTACTTAAGGTATCTGTAGATGAGTGGATAAACTTGAAGGAATATCAGCTTAGGTCGATGAAATAGAGATGGTATATTTCATCAAATTTATTTGTGGACAAGGTTTCGAAATCATCAGGATCTAGTGTAAGATAGTTAGAGGATAGAAGTGAGAAGCTAAAGTGGTATGATAGCGGCGTAGTGGTGGCGGGTGACGGGTGGGGATGAGGAGGCAGGTGGGTAAGTTTAAACTTATGTAAACAAATGTAGGGGTGCACATCGAGGGGGAATGGTATGTCGGCATCATCCCCACCTCCAGACGGTCGCCACTAATCTCCGAAATGGAGAATAATTCGCACCACGCCATTCTATCAACACTTGCCATTTTATCATAACGTTTTCTCACGTTCGTGATTTGTAAAATGTAGCTTCATTCTGCAATGTGTTTTGAACTTCTATTCGTCCAGACGCACGCAAGCCCCTGAAACCTTTTTTTATCATGCCGTAGTGGTTGAACCCATTGCGTTGTTCACCTGCGTTCACTTTCCACATTATTATTATTAATGCTTCGAAGAAGTGCAAGGAGCATCTTCTTAGTCAGAAGAATCGTCAAGAACAGAAGAAAACATTGTGAAGAAATACAATTGCTTTCTGTCAAGTGGTAACCTATTGGTATGACATTGCTGTCTACAGTTTCAGTGGTCGGAGGAACCACGTCTCCACCAATAATAATAAAAGTATAATACTCCATCAATCCTATGCCAACTACGTTTACCGCCAAACCCTTCCTACGCCACTCAACATTCCAAATCCATTCTACTTTGGTGGGGGCCCGGACTAATACATATCAATGTAAGCTGCTTGTAACATGCACAGTACATCGAAAGGCTGTTCACAAAATAAATTTGATGAAAATCCAACGAACTCCATGGTTATCTGTAATCTACCTATCCCGAAAGCGGCGATTATTCTCAGGGAACATGAGCAAGTAAAATACAGCTCCGCTAGGCTGGAACTCAGCCCTATCTGTTCTGTTCCGTGTCAGTGCTTCAGGTGTACAACTGCCTTGACACAACCTGCTTTGTCTGTGAAATCTTTGTTATTTGCTCTGACGAGTAAACCATTTGGCCAGAGATATTTAAACTGTTACTGAAATTAAGTACTTATAGTTGAAATCTTTAGCGTAAAAGATCACCAGTAATTTTCCCCGCCTCGCCGTTGTCATTTAGGAAATCAATAAATAGCTAAAAGTACACATTGCGGAAAATGTTAAATTTTGAGGCTCGTTAAAACCACAAACGGCTTCTCTTTCAAAACTAGGTTTCTTAGGTTATCTTGTAACTTCTCTACTGTTGGTTTTTTTTCGTCAGCATGCTAAGACTAGTGAGTACATTATTTCTGTTTAGGTAAGCATATATAGATCAAATTTATTATTATCTAACTATGCTGAGTTACTAATTAGTTTATTGAAATATTTACTATTTAGATGAGTAGTTTAACAGTTTGTCGCGAGATCAGATTAGGTTGATGAATGATAATTGTTAGGCTTTCATCAAATGTATTAATGGTCAACGTTTCCTATATACTATGTATATCTGCATCAGGTAATCGTGTCAGACGGTAAGAGATGTTGTTTCATTGACGTAAGCCGATATCCCAACAAACTCTGCAACTTATCATTTGCTATGACTACAAGTTATTATCTCATTAAGTGCCGATTGTGTCCTTCGAATCCTATAATGATCCCTTCCTAGAAATTAAACGCCAACTTCGTGTGGACAAATGGGCCATATTTCACTGTTCATTTTGTTGTTGATCATGAATTCAGTGAATTGTTCACCAGTGTACTTTATTCACCACAGAGGGGACCCAAGAACCATTTGGTTCGTTAATGACATAACACTAAATTAACTGTAGCACCACCGAAACCTATACAATTTACCTGTTTAATTCTTAAAGTATTTTCAAAGCTGGTGAAGTGTTGAGATGCCCGAAGTGTAAAACTTAATGATATAGAGGTCACTTTTCACTTCGTAGCAATGACAATTACCAAACAAATTCACGTACAACCTCAATCCAGAGTAACAGTGATTGGAAAGATTTTATTAAATAACTGAAGGGTCCCAATTGTCATAACCTAAATAAATATTTTATGCTAGCGTTTAGATTGTCTTTAGTTGGTGAATATACTTATTGATTTCATTTTTTTTTTGTTTCCGCGATGAATATTACTCCACTTATTCTTGTGGAACAGTTGTTGATGCTGTGAGGAACAGATAATTTACAAGGCTTTTCTTATTTAGTATTTTGCTCACAATTGGTGATGTATTGTTTTAATGTATTGCTTCAATTTTTTGTTATTGAAGTTGGCGCTAAAACTATATAGATGTATTATGTTTGATTTCAAATAGTATTGTACAAATTGACATGTTTATTTGTCTATCTTTCTCAACTACCTTTAGATCTAAGTGCTAGTTGATGTTTATGTAATTATAATTTTGTTGACAGTAAAATATTCGAAAACTCAGAGAAGAATCAGGTACCCATTAAACCCCAGTTGTAGCCTGGACTGCAAGAGGAAGTGGCCCTCAGCCTCTAGCCTAGGTTCGGTAACCACTCTTACCAAACCGAGATCGGATACGGCAACTCTGTCAGAGTATCTCCATTCACGTCGCTTTCTCGTCTCTCTCTCTCAGTCGTCATTCAACGTACATATCCATTATTGTACAAAATAGTACACCATCCCGAGGTATGATCTCCATTTTAGGGGCAGTATATTTGCTGTTTGTCTTTACGTAGTCATGAAGATTATAATCTGACAGAAAAGTACGACAGCTGCTTGAAGGCAGTAGACGTGGTGTGACCCTTTGCCCCGTTCGATACATCTCGCCGGCTACTTCCGGATGTTGCGCTCTTTGCTCTAAAATAAGATTGTACAGCATTGAGCTAAATTGACACAGATTCCCATATTACAGCGGGGCAATTGTAAAGAAGTAATGTTGACTATGTGCAACATAGTGTAATCATGTTGACTTTGGCATATCAATCAATCAAGTATCAGTAGACCAACAGAAATTGAATTTAATACGGACTTGAGCTCAGCAGATCGCATTCTTTTTTTCCTATTGGACAAAAAACTATAATTTAAAATTAATTATATGTATCCAAAGCCAAAAGTATTTATACCATTTCTTTTGGTTAATTCTATCAATCTGTGCAACGAGACAACATTTTAAAAGGCCTACAAAAAATCATCAAAATTGGTTACTCCATAACATTTCACTTATATTTCTTCAATTCAAACGATGAAATCTTCTCTTAAGAGTTATAATAAGTCACAAAAATTTTCTATATAAGAGCAGTAAAGTGTTATTAAAGCTAGTAGGAACAAAATGGCTAGACAGAGGTAGGCGTTAGAAGCAGTTCCGTTGAAACATAAAGAACAGCTGTCACGCACGCCAGCGCCACCTGTTGCAGCGAATATTAAATACCGACTATCAAGGCAGAGGACAATAGATGGGTGATATTTTTATTATATCTGTTATTTTCAAATTATAATTATATCCATTTCCCCCCAGGAAACGCAGGTTATCCTTTCAGGAACGATTCGCCTATATTTGTAGAACTGCAAATAAAATAAAATAAATTACCTTCCGGCTAGGATTCGTACCCAGCATAAATAATTCGATGCTTCATTAAAAAAAATTTTTTTTTAATATGTCAATTAGGTTCATCCAAGGATCAATTATATTTCTCGTCATATCACAAATTACCGACTGATCGAGTCAATTTACACCTTAAATTTTTCAAACTACAAAGGCCATATAAAGTAGAAACCTATTAAATAAAAGACGTCAATTGTAGGTGTATAATTTGGGAATATTTGCGTTTAATTTTTTCATTGCTGTCTTTAAAAATTTCAAATTATTATCATCAACCGAATGCAATGTTTGAAAGTTGAGCCTCTCCCTTTAGAATAATTAGTATATTATTTAAGTTTGTCTAACGCATATTTAAATCCAGGATAGTATAGCTGATTCCAAAACTGAACAAGTTTCAGTCAGTATAGATTGAGATAGTTAATAGTCATGTCACAATTTTCAAGGGCCACTCCCTTCCTGCCTCCTGGTTCCACTTGTGGGGAGATCATCTCGTTCCTATAATTTCCTGATTAATAATATTATTATATTAGAATATAGGTCCTCTACTTTTTTAAAGTTCTTTCAATCAAAAATCCTGAGAACCATAGTAAATCAGCAACAAAACCCTTCATAACGATGTCAATATACCCTACAATCTTGAGCTCATGCCTTCCAAGTTCATAAAATTCCACAGTTACCTATCCAACCACCCTAGTCCCCTAGTCATTGCACTGAACCACTCCTCCCTATAATCCTCCTCGGAGACTAAAACGGCAGAGCCTCGTGACCTGCTGTAGATTCGTGACAGTGGGAGTCCTGGCAATGGCCAGTTTCTCCAATCATGTCCTGAGCGTCTGTGGCTCTCGCGTTCTTGTTCAGCTTCCGCTGGCTTTTATCCAGTGACGCGGCTGACGGAGGAGCGTGGGGGACTTCCCAAGACTCCGCTTCCTCCTTCGCACGCGAGGGGGTTGACAACTGTGTGGACTTGGGTATGAATGAGCGAGTGAATGAAAATTGTAAATTGGTAGGAATGAGATCATTTATCACAATTACTTATAGCCCAATGAGGCACATTGTAATTTTATTATAATAAAGTTGTTGAACGTACTTACAGGAGAAATGAAAATTAGCCATGGGTTTTAGCCCTTTCTTCCGAGAAACAAGTGGCGAATACAACAAAGACTGTCGTCGGACTGGACAGAAATATATGGCAGAGTTAGAAAGCTTGTCGGAACCACTGTCCCTTTTGCTGTGACGTTCAACAGACCAACAACCAGCCAGTCCTTAACAACGCCTATACTTTCTTCCTCTCCTAGTGGCATTGTTATTCTTTTAATGTTTCAATTTAGCAAGTATTTAAGAGCTAATGCATCTATTTTTAGCAATGGGTTGCAACAAATAATAAATACCGACTATCACGGCAGTGATATTTTTATCTCTACATTACACGAGTTATTTTCTAATTATAATTATACGCATTTCACCCCAGGAAATGCAGACTATCCTATCAGGAGCGATTCGCTTATATTTATAGAACGGTAAATAAAATAAAATAAATTACTGACCGGTTAGGATTCGTACCCAGTAACAAAAAAAAACAATCCGAGTACAGTTCTAGAATTGAACACTAGGAAGTCACTTCTCATCCTTGTTATTTCTGGTTTATGAGGCTACAGTAGCGGTCTGAGGAATAGCTAGACTGGAGCCAAATAGAGCGTGATTCTGACTGGCGTTTGCCGATATCGGCATGCCGCAAAACATCAAACAGAACAAAAAAGTAAAAGAAATAAAATGTATCTTCCAGTCCAGCGACCTGGATATATATGGTCCGCTGCGAATGTATTATATATTCAAATCTCCATTTCTATTAATATATAAAGCTACTACTTGCATCCACTTATCTACTTAAGTTTACCCTGGTTATCTGGTTAATATTAGTACACTTAATATGAAAGCCGCACCGTTGAAATCAAATTGCAGAGTCATGAACATAGTTTTGAATCCCGTAACTTAACTGTCAAAAGGCAAGTTAGAAGAAGAAGGTCTAAAATTATATATATATATATATATATATATATAAGTTAATGCTTACCGGCTTTAGAATTAAGAAACAAAGGGAAAAAAGGTACAGAGAAACAACACGCTTGAAAGTTAGAACTAGACTGTTTATTTCGAGTCTATAACCCTGTATATTTACATTCGGGATGTTTACATCCCGACGTTCGGGGATTAAGGTTGAGTACTGATGCTGCCCGGAGCTTAACTCCCCCCTGCCAGTTTACGCACATCTCCTCGTAAACTATGAAGTCTAAGTCTAAATTGAGGACGACTTAGGCGATATTACGATCACTCTCCTAATCGTACTAAGGGAGCGAAGGCCAGCCCAAACAGTACACAACCTGTAATCCCTTACATTCGGTCGTATTTATAAGACACTTATAGTCCAAATAAAACGCTGCTTCTAACACTGCAGCCACTAGTGACAAAATAAAAAAAAAACAAAAAAAAATTACATGGCTCATTACTCACAGAAAACAATGGCATCTTACACGCTACGCAAAGTCGATATTTCTACACAGCCTGTGTACATTCTAAAAAAACAACAAAAAAAAAAAATACTTCTACAAATGGTACAAAGTGTACGTATGTATACTATACCAAATTTGGCTACGTGCAGAAGCGAGGACACTCCAACTCACTCATGGCCAGCACCCTTCCCCCCTGGTGGAAGTTTTAACTGTTCGACGTGGACGGTCCTCCGTTTCGTCGGAGGTCTCGTACTCTCGATGGTGACGATGTTATGCTCCCTGATCACCACCACCTTGAATGGACCCTCGTATCTGATCGACTCTTTGCTCCGATTAGAGCCAATTTTACGATATAAATCGTCCCAATTTTAAGGTCCCCTATTCGAACCCGGACTTTGAGGTTTACCCGAGAAACTCTCTTGACCTTCTCCCTCACGATTTTGTCACGAACTTTGCCCCAAAGTTTTCCAGTGAGCACTTAACATTTGCTCCGCCATTCCCTCGTCCGCCACCGTCTCTGTCCCGTTCCGGCGCCTCGCGCGCAGTCCGAAGAGGATCTCGAACGGCGTAAACCCCGTGGTGGAGTGGATGGAATGATTGTATGCCGCCACTGCCTTCGGCATCGCCTCGTTCGCCGGCAGACCCTTTTCTACCTGATACACCCGCAGGTGGTCACTCAAGGTACTGTGCAACCTTTCGATGCCTCCGCGACTCTTAGGATGTCCTGGGGTGTTGAGATGCCACACGATATCAAGATTTTTCATCTCCGTCCGAACGTTTGCATTATCGAACTCCCTACCCCCATCAGACGAGATTCGGTCCGGTACCCCATAAAACTGGAACCACGTTCGTAATGCCTGTAAGACGGCGTTGGATGATTTGTCTTTTACGGCGTACGCCATAGCTACCTTACTGAAGGAATCTATTGTCGTAACCCACTTATACCCCTTCCAAGTGAACGTGTCAATCTGTAGTTCACTCAGTGGCGTCTCTGCTGTGGGTGTTTCCTCCTGTTGTCCCTGTGGTGGGTGTCGATCATATTTAGTCTTAAGACATATATCGCACGTTCCTAAAATCTCTTGGATCGTCTTTTTCATATCCCACCAGAAGTACCGTCGCTGTAATGCTTGCTAAGTCTCCGGCGCACCGCGGTGGTTCGTCTTCCCTTGATGGTAGGCAAGCGTTACTTCCCGCTGCCGTTCCTCATCACGCAGTGTCTGGACCATAGACAGACAACGAACAAACGATCGATCAATACCCAGTTGTTCTATTCTCCATAATTTTTTGATCAGATCCCACACTGTCGCGTTGCCGACAAATAGATGGTAGGTCTTCCCTGGTCTGGATGCATCTTTCAATGCCTGGCAAATTTGGTCACCCTTGACACCCGGTTGGGACCAGATTGTCGTAATACTATTCTTGCCATAGTTTTCATGAGTAGCTCGCATCAGGCCGGTCGTTTGCGTCTTCCAAATAATTTGTCGCCGTTTATCGTTAATCATACCCTCGATCGTCTCCATTTCCACCGGACGTTCTCCGGCAGATTCTTCCGCTTCTTGGTGTTCGCTCCCATCGCTATCGTCCCGCGTACCGCGACTTCCATCTTCCCCGGGCGCCCATTCCTGGATAAATTGTCTGTGATCCCCGGACGTTTCCCCTTCCTCGACTGCATTTACGGTAATCGCTCGAGATAGCCAGTCCGCCACTACATTGTCCTTCCCTGGTTTGTATACAATTTCCAGGTTGTATTGGGACAAAAACTCCTTCCAGCGTGTCACCCTGGCTGATGATTCCTTAAGCTTCCCCACCCATTGAAGAGGTCTGTGGTCCGTATGTACTCTGAATCTCCGCCCGAAGACGTATGGACGAAAATGGTCAATAGCCCATATGATGCCAAGAAGTTCGAGCTCGAGGGTACTGTACCGCGCTTCCGTGTCGGTCAGTCTTCGACTCGCGTACGCCACTGGTCGTTCCCCCCCATCTCCCTCCTGCGACAGCACCGCTCCCAATGCATACTCACTTGCGTCGGTGGTGATAGTAAATAGCTTCTCAAAATCGGGAAACGCCAGGATTGGTTCCTCTTGCAGTCGAGCCATGCATTTTCGAAGGTTTTGCTCCATAATAGGTGTAATCGCTATCCGCGCCCCCTTCCGCAGCAGGTTACTGATGGGTACGAGATACTCTGCCATGTCTGGCACAAAACGCCGATAGTAATTTAGCGTACCTAAAAGTCGCCGAATGCCCTTGACGTCTTTCGGCACCGCTATCTTTCGAATTGCGTCGACTTTTGCAGAATCCGGCTGGACTCCCTCCCTCGAGATGGTATGCCCTAAGAAGTTGATCCGATCCTCTCCCAGCGATGATTTTTCCATCGACAATTTTAACCCGAATTCACGCAAACGTCGAAATACCCTCCGGAGATCTTCGATGTGTTCGGATTCTGTTCGGCTGAAGATCAACAGATCGTCCATATAAATCTGGCATACCGCCTCGTCTATCCCCCTCAGGATTTCGTCCATCAATCTCTGGAAAGTAATCGGAGCGTTCTTCAAACCAAATGGCATCCGAGTGAACTCATAGTGCCCCCTCTCGAAAGTAAACGCTGTTTTGTGTTGATCGGTAGCGCTCATTTTGATTTGATGGTACCCTGCTTTCAAATCCAAAGTGCTAAAGATTGTGGCTCCATTCAGTCTGTCGAGAATGTCCTCAAAACGGGGAATCGGATACTTCTCATCCGTTGTGTTTTCATTTAATTTTCTAAAATCGACGACGACTCTATATCTCTCCCCCTCCTCTCCCGGTTTACTCTTCTTTCGTACTGCCCACAGAGGACTATTATAAGGGGATGTGCTATCAACGATTATACCCTGTCGTCTTAAGCTGTCGATTTCTGTCCGGATATGTTGGCGGAGTGCCTGCGGATATCGTCTCTCCTTCACGTACGTTATTCGGTCAGATTTTAATGGGATTTCATGTACTGTCTTCCCCGTTGCCCCAAGCATATCACCCTCCACGTAAAAAATATCTCCGAACTCCCTACGTAAGCTTTCCCTCCAGTCCACAACTTTCTTGACTGCCCCTATCCGCGCACTCCCACCTCTTACGGTCCCTTGACATTGATAAGTAACCCCCCCCAACTTGATCCGCCACTCCTTTCCCTTGTTCTCTACAAGCGCGCCTACCCGACCCAATAAGTCACACCCCACTATTATTTCATACTCGCGCGGCATGTACTCCACAATATGTACGTTAATATCGCCCTTTTTTTTCGCCCATTTCTCTAAATTCACGACCGCCTCTCCCGCCACTTTACAGGGCCCGCCCAGGGTAATTAACTTGCACTTACATACCTTGACCTGGAGTGCCCTCTCTCTGCCATACATCCGCTCCAACGCACCGCGTGACATTATGGTATTGGTGCTTCCTGTATCCACCAAGCACCTCTCTCCCCCCTCGACTCTAATTATTGGCAACTCGCACAGTATCCCTCTCACTGTATTACACTTTAGGGTGCGGTCGCCACTCTGCTGCCACCCTCCTCAGGCTGCCACACGCCGCTCCCATCTTCTCGAAGTAGTCTTCTTTCGCTCATGCTCTCGGCTCCTGTCGCGAGCCGGCTCTTCTTCCGTTTCCGACGTTCCTGACGCTCCTGAAGATTCCTCAGCTGAAGATTCATTACCCCTGGGTGATATATTTCTTCTTTCCCGCATCGTTTGCGTATTCACTTTCATGGGTTCTGCCCTATGAACATCTCTCCTCCGATACACGTAAGGGCAATGCCTAGCGATATGCCCCTCCTCACTGCACTCGAAACATTTTGTGCGGGGGCACTGTGCCACTAAATGACTCGTCTTCCCGCACCCATGGCATTTTCTCTCTTCTCTGCGGGGTCCGTACCTGGGTCTCGCCGCCCTGAACCTCCTTTCGCCTGCCGCTCCCCTGTCCCTACCGGTTGGTGTTTCGACTTTTTTCCAATTTGATTTAGGGACCCTGGTTCTTCTGTACACTATCCGGCTCCATTCTCCCTCATCCTCATGTATCCTCGATTCCTCCTCCCTGGCGCTGGTGTCAATCATGACTTGGGCACATTCGAGGAATGAGCGCTCATTAGGGAATACCTCTTTTCTCCCTGTTTCCTTCGCCAACTGTACATTCTGCCCTCTACCTCTTCGATGCTCATTGTCTCTCTCATTTTCTCCATTATTTGATTATAACGGGTTAGAAGAACTGCGGCATATTGGCCGCTACTCTGCCTTGATGATTTTGTTTCCCGGAACATCTGGAAAATATCTTCTTCAGGCGTCCATCGCCCCCCTCCATATGCTTTCTTTAGCCGCATCTTCACCGTTTCCCACGACGTCTCCTCATCCGCTTGGATCTGGTTGAGAATCCTTCTCTTGACCCGACATATCAGGGCCGCTCTTAGTGACTCTGCATCCCTGGGGTCCAGAAGATTTTCCTCCGATTTTGCTAGAATTAAGGCAGTGAGGCGATCTCCTCCCTTCAGAAAGTGGTTGAGTTCTCCTAATTCGCCAGTGAACCATTCCAGCTCTGAAATTGCATTTCTCAGATCTTGAGTGTTCATTGCTTTCACTCTCATCAACGCAAGAGCGGTAGCATGAGCTTCTGGCAAAATGCCCACCCTTCTCGTTGCTACATGTTCCGCGCCATCCGCTACGTTCAGAACAGGTGGTCGTAGCACGCCTCCTTCCGCCATTCTTTCTTCAATTTTTTATTTAACACGGCAAAAAGGAAAAAAAAAAAAAAATCGAACAGACGTCGCTTACTTTTCTTTCCACACCACGAGTTCACGGGTTTCGGCACCAGTTAATGCTTACCGGCTTTAGAATTAAGAAACAAAGGGAAAAAAGGTACAGAGAAACAACACGCTTGAAAGTTAGAACTAGACTGTTTATTTCGAGTCTATAACCCTGTATATTTACATTCGGGATGTTTACATCCCGACGTTCGGGGATTAAGGTTGAGTACTGATGCTGCCCGGAGCTTAACTTATATATATATATATATATATATATATATGTAAAGAAAGTAAGCTTTCTTCAATTAAATTAGCAGCGCTTTGTTATCACGCGCGTGCTTCAGTTGGCTGCCACTAGGTGGAGCTAGAGATATATGACCAGGAGGTTCTTATAAGGTGTTCATTGTAAACAATTAAGTAAAGTGAAACAGTGGTAACAATAAACTGTAATTGTTGTTTCTTTTGTTTTACAGGTATGAATTTAGATTTTATTTGTAATAGTTGTAACCTAATTATCAATTAAATAAACCTTTTGTTTTACAGAGAAACAGATTACTTATTGTTATAATAAGAAGACCTAGCAATCCTTATAAAACAACAATTTGTTTATGATGTCAAAACTGCAGTTTGAATTTACGGTAGTGTCTTCACCAAAAGACAGTAAAGCAAATGCAATTGCCATCACCTCAATTGGTACAGAAGATGGAAGAAGATATACATTGCCAGAAGAATTCAAATATATGGAAGATCATGTGGAGTTGAAAAAGACAAGTAAGTACACAAAGTTAGTTAATTCATTAAACAGAAGAAATCAGATAAGAAGAGTGTGGATTACAATGACAAAAGAATTAGAGGGCACATACATAGATGAAGATGGAAATCTGCAATTTAAAGATCAATATTTAGAGGAAATAAATGAAGAAAGTACAAACAAAACACAAGATCATAGTCTAAAGGAAATACTAGAGAAACTGATAGAAACAACACAGAAGAAAGATAACGAGAAAGACTTAAAAAAAATATCAGAAAAACTTCTCATAGAAACATTTTCAAGCAAAAATACTAATGCTAAACAGTGGATAGAAAGCTTTGAAAAAGAGTGTTCTAGATTTCAAATAGATAAAAGTGAGGAAAAAATTGAACTAATGAAACTATTTTTTGATAAACCAAGTTTAGACTGGCACTCTTCCACACTCATAAGACTAACAATAAATGCTGGTTGGTCTGAATGGAAAACAAGATTCTTAAAATGTTTCACAGATAATGGATGGAATAATATAACCTATGCACTATCATTTAAATATCGAGAAGGTTCGTTAACGGATTATGCTTTGAGGAAAGAGAAACTTTTGATAGATTTTAACAAAGATATGGATATAAAGTCACTTATAGCATTAATAGCAGTAGGGTTACCAGAATTTATATTGAATAGAATAAACAAGGAAAAATTAAAAGAAACTACAGACTTATTTAATGAATTGAGACAACTTGAATGTTTAGTAAATAAAAGAAATTTTCAAAAAAAACCTACATTAGATTCTCAAAAGAAATATGAAGTAAAGATACCTTGTAAAACGTGTGGAGATTTAGGTAAAGGTGTGAGATACCACCCAAAAGATAAATGCTGGTTCCAAAAACATGAAGAAAGTAGAGAAAAGAACACTACACCAAAAAAAGTAAATAACAATTCTATCCTAGATGTAGAAATATATAATGAATCAAAAAACGAGTAAACACACCACTAATTAAATTAAACATTGTATTGGAAGATAAGATAAAAATAGAAGGGATCTATGACTCAGGATCTCAAGTTTCATTAATTAATAAAAGATTAATAAAAACTATAAAAAATAATAATATAGATAAGAACAAAATACAATTAAAAACAATTAGTGGTGTGGCACTCACAAAGGGATTAGCAAGAATAAAATTAAAAATTTTCAATATTGAAAAAGAAGTAGATGTATTTATTGTAGAAAATGAGACTTTTCATGATTTTTTGATAGGCCTAGACATAATAAAGGAATTTAAATTAAGGCAAGACGAAAATCTAAATATAAGCCAAAAACAATCGCAAAGAAAAGATATAATAGAAATAAATTTTAATGAACATATTAAAGAGAAAGATTTTAAAATAAATTTAGATCATTTAGATAATGAAAAAAAATTCAAAATAGAACAATTGATAGAAGAATATAAAACAATATTTGCCAAAGACAAGTATGATATAGGGACTGTAAAAGATTATGAAGCAAGAATAGATCTCTTGATGGAAAAATTTTGTAGTAAAAGACCATATAGATGCACAATCGAAGACAGAAAAGAAATAGAACAGCAAGTGGCAAAACTATTAGAAAAAAATTTAATTGAAGAATCGTATAGTCCATTTGCTGCACCGGTAACCCTAGCATTAAAAAAAGGTGAAGGAAAAACCAGATTATGTGTCGATTTTAGAGATCTGAACAAGATTGTCACAACCCAGGCCCAACCTTTTCCGCTAATTGATGATTTAATAATTAAAGCTAGAAATTGTAAATATTTTACATCACTGGACATCAATTCAGCATTTTGGTCAATACCACTAAGGATAGAAGATAGAAAAAAAACAGGCTTTATAACCCAAGAAGGACACTATCAATGGACTTGCCTACCATTCGGTTTAAAAACAGCACCAGCAATCTTCCAAAGAATTTTATCAAGTATACTAAGAAAAAATAATCTAAAGAACTTTACAGAAAATTATATAGATGACATATTAATATTTTCAGAGACTTTTGAAGATCATATCATGCATATCAAACAAGTTTTAGAAGCCATAATAAAAGAAGGATTCAGATTAAAATTAAAAAAATGCACGTTCGCATCTAAATCAATTAAATATCTCGGACATATAATAGAAAATAATACAGTAAGACCAATTAAAGACAATTTAGTATCAATACTCAATTTTCCGACTCCAAAAACGCAGAAGAACGTTAGACAATTTCTAGGTAAAATAAATTTCTATCACAAATATATACCAAAAATCTCAACAATACTAGATCCACTACATAGATTGTTAAGAAAAGATGTAAAATATAATTGGTCTGAAGATTGTGAAAAATCATTCACAGAGATAAAAAAATTATTGTGCTCTCAACCAGTCCTAGAAATATTTGATAAAGATTTACCTATTAAGATATTTACAGATGCTTCAATAGAAGGTATAGGTGCAATACTGAAACAAACCCAACAAGATGGAAAAGAAAAGCCAGTAGCCTATTTCTCAAAAAAATTAAATGAGTCGCAAAAAAGAAAAAAAGCTATATACTTGGAATGCTTAGCAATAAAGGAAGCGATAAATTATTGGGAATACTGGTTAATCGGAAGAAGATTTGAAGTTTATTCAGACCATAAACCGTTAGAAAACCTTAATATAAAATCAAGAACAGACGAGGAACTAGGTGACTTAACATATTATTTGTCTCAATTTGACTTCAAAATTACATATATACCAGGGAAATTCAATATTGAAGCAGACTGTCTTAGTAGAAATCCGGTATTAGAGTCAAAAGATAATACCCAAGAAATATTAAAAATAGTAAACATGATCCAACTACAAGAAATAATTAAAGATCAAAATGAAAATACAGCATTAGGAGAACTTAAGAAAAAAAGTACAGATAAAAATGGTATAATCTATAAACATATTAAAAACAAAAAGAAGATAGTTTTATCAGAAAAATTAAGCATTAAATTAATACGAGATACACATATAGACTGGTGTCACATCGGAATAAGGCAAATGATGAACAGAATATGTCCTTATTACACTTCAAAAAAATTAATAAAAAACATTCAGAATATATGCAGAACTTGCGAAATTTGTAAAAAGAATAAATCTAGAGGTCAAGCAAAGTATGGATTAATGTCTCAATTAGGACCAGCAACAAAGCCGTATGAGATAGTGTCGATTGATACGATCGGTGGATTTGGTGGTCAAAGATCAACGAAAAGATACCTCCATCTTCTAGTTGATCACTATACAAGATACGCACATATATTAACTTCAAAAACTCAAGCTGCAAGTGATTTTATAAAAATAGTCCAAAATACATTAGAAATGAACAAGATAGGTACAATATTAACAGACCAATATCCAGGATTAAATTCTAAAGAATTCAAAAATTACCTAAAAGAACAAGATATCAGACTCATTTATACAGCCTTAAATGCACCATTTTCAAATGGCATAAATGAAAGATTAAATCAAACAATAATTAATAAAATAAGATGTAGAATCAATGAATCTAAAGAAAAGAAAGCTTGGACAACAATAGCAAGAGAATGTGTTGACAAATATAACATAACAGAACACTCAGTTACAGGTTTTACACCTAAATATTTACTAGATGGTACTAACACAAGTATGCTACCTGAAGAACTAAGGAAACTAACACATGCAGAGGTTTGGAAAGAAGATAGAAAATTAGCTCTAGATAACACTATAAAATCACATGAATACAATAAGAAATTATTTGACAAAAACAGAAAGGAAAGGGAATTCAATACAGGTGATTTAGTATATATCGAAAACGGACATAGATTAAATAGGAAAAAATTAGATGAACTTAGGGTTGGACCATTCAAAATTGCAGAGAAAATATCAAATACTATATTTAAAATCAAAACTGAAAAAAGAAACGAAGACACAGGATTATTCCACATAACAAAACTGATACCAGCAGAATAAACATTATATAATAAAAATTCTCACGAGAATTTTCACAGTGGGAGGGGGAGATGTAAAGAAAGTAAGCTTTCTTCAATTAAATTAGCAGCGCTTTGTTATCACGCGCGTGCTTCAGTTGGCTGCCACTAGGTGGAGCTAGAGATATATGACCAGGAGGTTCTTATAAGGTGTTCATTGTAAACAATTAAGTAAAGTGAAACAGTGGTAACAATAAACTGTAATTGTTGTTTCTTTTGTTTTACAGGTATGAATTTAGATTTTATTTGTAATAGTTGTAACCTAATTATCAATTAAATAAACCTTTTGTTTTACAGAGAAACAGATTACTTATTGTTATAATAAGAAGACCTAGCAATCCTTATATATATATATATATATATATGAACCCAGCCAAGACTCAGGGTATCATCTCTTATCAGCATGGGAAAAGAAAGCGTCCACCCAGCTTCACCATAGACGGGACTCAATGCTAACTTGCCAACAGCATCTGCTAGGCATCAACCTAGGTAGACACATGATGTGTGCCGAAACATTTGCAGAAGAAATTGAAACGAGTACGCAGAACTTACTACTCTCTCCAGGACAGACCTTTGTCTGTATCTCATCACAAGCCAGGACATATCCCTTCGACTGAAACTCTTAATATATAAGATCGTCCTGAGGCCAGCTCTACTGTTTGGGACACCACTCTTTAGATTCCTACATGCCAGCACCATAACTCGACTCCAGAGCTTCCAGAACAAGACCCTGCGAACGGCACTCTGGCATACCCCCTTTCGTGAAATGAAGGCTTCCGACATGCACGAAAAGTTCGAGCTCCCCACCATAACCGACGTCATCAAAAGAAGACAAATCAAGTTCTTCGACTCGATGAAACACAGTCTAAATCCTCTATTCAAAGACATGACACCACCACCTCTACCGGCACGATGGCAACTCACAAGATCGAGTAAAGCAGAGGAAATGGTGGACACGGCACTAGGACCACCAACAACAAGCCTCTAAGGGGCACCCATCACTGAAATCAGACTAAATATTACACTACATGCCTAGAGAGACTCTAGGCCCAGCCACCAGTGGACTCTCACCACCGTACCGAAACAACCAACCTCCACCGAGGCTTCCCATACCCCTTAATCCTCTCACACCACCTTCAAGCAGGTACTCCTAGTATAAGGATCCGATTAACCTAAATATTTTATATTTTTCTCTCATCCTGAATTTCTAACTAGAGAGCTTAAAGAGAAAAAAAAATAAAAAAAAATTATATTAATATTATATTATATTATAAAAAAAATTATATATATATATTTTTTTTTTTTTGATTAACAACAACTATATTATTATAAAATTACAAATTAGGCTATAAGTAATTGTGATAAATGATCTCACAATTTTCATTCACTCGCTCATTCATACTGTATATACAAACAGCCCTGAGACCCCCCAATGGTTGTCGCCTCCCTTGCGTGCGAAGGAGGAAGCGGAGTCGTGAGGAGTCCACCACGCACCTTCGTCAACCGCGTCACTGGATTAGATGGATTAGGGCCAGCAGAGGCTGACCAAGAGCGCAAGAGGCACAGACGCACAGGAGATGATTGGAGAAACTGGTCATTGCCAGGACTTCCACTGTCACGCATCTACAGCAGGTCACGAGGCCACTGCCGTTTTAGTCTCCGAGGAGGATTATAGAGATGAGGGGCGCAATGCTATGACTGTGCTAGGTAATTAGGGTGGTTGGATATGTTACTATGGAATAGTATGAACTTGGAAGGGACGAGTTCAAGAATGTAAGGTATACTAAGATCATTATGAAGGGGTTTGTTGCTGACGTAATAAGGGGCATTTACTATTGTTCTCAGGAAAATTGTAATTAGAGTAGTATTCAGGAATAAACAATTAGAGTAGTATTTGAAAAGTATATTGGGGTTTATATATAACCACACATAAACCCTAAAGGCACAACTGGAAAAATCATACAAACTTTTCACAATTATGAATAGACATTCAAACTTAATACTCGGAACAAATTATTCAATTTACAATTTTTTAGCAAAGTCATACCAACTTACGCTTCAACTGTAGCTTGCCTAGTGGGAACTTAGCATCACGATATCAACAAACTTGAAATAATCGAAAGTAATTGATTACACAAATTATTGAAAGCTGAGACATTTTAAAAGCGCTAATCATAACATTTATAATGAATGTAAACACAAGCGAGGATAAGATATCCAAACATTATACCCTTTGTGGTATAATATATTAGGAAAAAATATTTTTATTTTTTTCTCTAAATTAAATTAATTAACAAGTCATAATTCTGTCTTAGGCTCTCGCGCTCTTGGTCAGCCTCCACTGGCTAGTATCCGGAGGAGCGTGGGGGACTTCCCAATATGGAAGGTGAGCCCCATCACCTACTCTATTTTAATATGTAATTTTTACTTCAAAACGATTATTTTTGTATTTTCTACCCTCTTCAAAATGCATATGTTGTGCAGAAAAGGGTGCCATTAATCACAAATTTGTTCATTGCTATTGTTCATAATTTGTTGTAAAAAATATGAGGGAGGTGACAACCATGTGGATTTGGGAGGCCTCTGGGCTGTTTGTAATTGCTGTATGAATGAGCGAGTGAATGATGAATTGTAAATATGGTACGAATGAGAACATTTATCATAATTACTTATTGCCTAATAAGGCAGATTTTAATTTTAGCACAATAAAGAAGTTTCAATATATAATTCTGTCTTATGGTCATGGGACAACTAGAACAGTCAAACGTACATGGGGGCTTACAAGTTTTCTGGTACCTCAGCATATTTGTAAATTCACCATTTTTTTTTTAAATGTAAAGAGATGAACCTGTCTGTACCTTTGTCACCAGCAAACAGAAATAGTGTACGAATCTATGCTTTGTGGGCGTAGGAATCCTGCGATGAATAACCATTTGATCCGTCAGCGAGCCGGCAAATGCCGCACCACACCGACTCACGATCCAATTTGCAGGAATTTCCTAGACCCGCCTCACCGCTCTAAAAATAGCAGGTGAATAAGGGACGGTAGTTTGTACTCCTTTGTCTAATATTGTATCCTTTCTATGAACAAACTGTGACATCATCTCTTTTGTTTTAGATTTTTCAAACCCTTTCTGAACCCGGAATCTGATTACTAGGTTATACATATTTTCAGGATGATTGACTACTGCGGTTAAATAACAGTAGTTCCGCACAATACAATCCAATTTTTAGAGATATCAACAAAAATCAGCTGTTCATTCCATTTACGGTAGTATCGCGAGATTTATAACGTAAAAGTTACATTATAAGGGGGTTGGAAGTCATCAGTTGTTCAACTGTAGAAAGTTAAATAATCTTTGTAGAGGAAAGTCTTTTAAAAGAAAATAAATAAATAAATTATGAAGTAAAAGCAAAACAATGGTATATACAAAAATTTTAAAGAGTTTACATACTGGGTGGAATGTCTAGGGACGAGTGGGTCTGGGGCTAAAGCTGAGACATATATGTATAAGAAAAGGATAAGATGCTGGGAAGCAGGGAGGTCTTGGAGGGATGCGGCTGCTTACTAAAAAATAACAAGGGTTCTGCTGAAGACACTTGTTCTTAGCATTATAAAACTGAAGATAAAAAAAGATTGAAACAATTTTAATTAAATTTCATTGAAGTTTGGATAATTTTTATTCTTGAAACTAGTAAGTAATCAAGTTAATACATGAACTATTCAAGAAAAGGAAATATGATCAGGAATGAGGTTGTACAGAACTTACAATGAATTAAAACCATCGTCAGGGTCTAGGGATTTAAACCAAGAACCAACACACCAAAAATAAGTTTTCTTCATTATAATAAAGGTTGGTTCGTGGGTTCGGCTTAGGTAGATGAAATGAAGGGAGTTGTCAGGTTTTCATCAAATTTACTAATTCAATAGGCTCAATCTTCTATTGTTTGTACCACGGCCTGATGCAGATACATTGAGCGTCGAACCCGTGTCCATGTGTAAACTTGAAAACCACATGACAACTCGTACTCCTCAGCTAGAGCCGATCTCCCAGTTTTATAATGCTTGCTTTATATATAATATTTAGAATCTTGCTAAGGACAAGTAGAAGGGGCTTGAGCAGAACTGTATATCTGCCTCGTGACTTGATGGAAGTCACTGATGGTTCCTGTTATTTTTAAGTAAGCAACCGCATCCTTCCAAGACCTTCCTACTTCCCAGAATCTTATCTTTTTCTTGTACATATATGTCTCGGCTTTAGTCCCAGACTCCACAGCTGAAGGTGAGCCTCATCACCTATAATTGTGTCATCATAGTGTGTGTATAAGACAATGAACGTTTAACAACAAAAAGAAGTATATTTATGCACTCCTCCAAATGCATCTGTGAATGGCAGGAAGAGGAGAAATTTGTATCTCAATCATTTTATTATTCATTTTGTTCATTGTATTATTTTAATATTATTTTAGTATTATTGTAAAAAACATTCCACCCAATATGTAGTAACTTAACTCTTAATATTTGTATATACCAGTGTTTTGCTTGTACTTCATAATTAAGATTTTCTTTCTTTTATTTTATCCCGACAAAACCTTCAACTCATTTTCGCATTTACGTCTAATAATCAACTCTCATTTCGTTAATAATGGTTTGCTGTCTAAATGGTCTCATTAACGACAATACTGTAATGGCACTGATGTCTTGCTGCTTTTCCTCCAAGCCGAAGACGTTCTGTCGTCCTCTCTCCTTTCAATTCCATTCAGAGGAAAAGCAGAAGACACGAGATAAAGGCTGCAAGATAAAGGCAATGAGCGGTTATTAACTGTTGGGAAACCTGCTCAAGGCTTTTGCTAACCTTTTCCGTGTACTGACCTTTCGTTGAGTTCCCAGGCTGGCAATAGTTCTGACCCGATTTGCATTGTATCTCGGCGCCGAATATACACAGATAACCCGCCACAATTATCTTGCATATAATGATAAGCCGTTAAGCGGACGTGATAAGGTAAAACCTCAAGGTTGTCGAGTTTCCGCTCATTGTTAAGGCAAATTGTTATTTTTTCATTTTTTTTTTAAATTTGAGAAGACAATGCATTTTTTCTTACATAATTTGAAATAATGACAAATACCTTCAGGAAACATGCTTGCTTACATCACGGTTGAAGAGCTGTCCTTTAAGCAAACGGCGATTGTAAGATATAGCAAACAAGAGATTCCACACATCGGATGTTCGATCAGTCTCGAGTTGGAAAATATGTAGCCAGCCACTCGATGGAAAAAATGGTCGTAATAACCCTCTTGAAAGTAATAGCCAATCGCAATCAGCAGTGTAATGTTGAATGGATATTCAATTAGTCATTAGTTAGCGAACTGATATAAAAGATGTGTAGACAGAAAGTAGGAAAGAAAGATCTGCAACAAAGAACTTGAATCAAAAATACAAACAAGAGTGCGACCCCTTGTCCCTAAAGATTGAACTTGGGAGTTGTTTTTTTTCATCTTACTCTTCTTTGGCTTTTGTTTCCTTTGAACGAGTGCCTCATTTACAGTCTGGTACCGATTGGGTCATGCTTAATTAAAATGGGAATGAGAGGCCCCATCTTACCCGGGAGAGCGCCTTAATAATTGCGTCCTCCACTTTGTGACGACACGCACCATATACCGCGAGAGCTATGTGCGGGTGGTCGGTATACAGTTACTACACAGTAGTAGGAAGAGGACCTGAATATTAATTGTACCGAGCCCACAACCGTTACGGTGCGGTTTTCTCCATACCTCCGTGCGACTCATGCTCGATAAGATAAGCACCTGTCGCAAGGAGCAATGTGGTTCCGTTTTTACGCGCAAGCAACAGCCCTCCATAAAGATCCATATGGAACATTTTAATCATTTGACCAAGCAGGGAAAGAATGAGACGTCTTAACTGTCTCCAGGCTCAACGACTCCCTATATAGGCCAGTCACGGTGAGAAACCTAACTAAGTAAGCAACTCTCTTTTGAGTATAGAGAGAAGCGCATTTGTCATCCCACTATCAAGAGGTAGGCATTATCTACATTTAGCTCGACCAAACTCGGCACAGATGATAAATAACACAAATGAGAGCTAACGTCATAAACCACATTTTAAAATTACAATGTTTTTACAAATTATTTCTTGTTAAATGTGAAAAAATAGACGAAAATATTTATACGTGTTTAGTTTTCGTTCTTTGCCACTGTTGTGCCAACTTCTTCACCATGATTAAATACAAGTTACCCTCTTCTCGGTCCAGAAAACACCCGCCTCACTTTTCCATAATTTATCAATAACTCTATTTAGGGAGAGAGGGGACTATAAAAGAAACTGTCTTAGGATTGGCCGAAATAAAAAGCTCTATCATTCGCTTAGGCAGGAATGTCCTGCTGCTTGTTGCTCTTCACGAACCATGGTTTTCTAAGTTAATTACCTCTGCACCTCTCTTTCCTATCCTTGCTAGCTTCAGTGATGGCGTTGTCAGACCCCACACCTTCCTAGTGAGATTCTCTGAATTCGTCTCACTAAAACTGGCACATCCTCATAAAAGATCCCTTCCATGCAGACTACGATCTCTGGGCCCTACAAAATGCACCTAGTAGCGTCTCCCCCAGTGGTCCAGTCTGCCTCTCTCTGGAATCCGGACGGTTTCCACCTACCCTCAGATACAGAGGGTGTACTCATGGCCAATCCAAGACCTACCTATAAAACCTAGCCCATATCTCTTCTTCTGAACATAGTGCACATAGACCACAGGTTTATTCATTTATCTCTTTCTGATGCCCGCCGGACAATGGCTGGGTTGACGAGACCTTCACTCGGCGGGCGCCCCCGGCAGCCTCATACTTTCTCTACGAAAAGAGCTATGAAGATATCTTACATGCAGTTCTCAAGGGGATGAAACCCGTGATGCTGCGAACACTTACATGTCCGCGGCTACTGTTTATGAGTCGGAAGCCATCTCTTCGAAAATTCGGATTAAATTATCTTGATAATTATAACCAAAATTTATTACTACAAGCTGTAGCAATGTTCATAATGTTTAAAGTGATATAGAAACGAATAACATAGCTGTTGAAGAGTTAAAATAACAGAAATATTTGATTACAACTATTGCAAAAATGGTAAATAACAGTTACAGAAGATAAGATCTAAGTAGTAGGTATATGGCAGTCCTTGAGAGATAGGTACGTTAACAAAGGCTTGTGTCCCACGGTTTCTCTGCACGCCATGGCCAACAGTTGATTCCCACCTATTTCCTAACTTATATCATCTGTATTCGTTATGAACTATAATGTATTGAGTATCGTTTGAGCTTTAAGAACTCAAGTTCTAATTTAGGCAGACCACAAATGAGGGATAACTTTCGTCAAGGAATCCGTTACACCGAATCGACAGTTGAGCACCGAAACAAACTTAAAAGGCAAAACAATAAAACATATAGCGAAGAAATGTCGCTGAGACGGAGACCAACATCAGAAACCCCTCGTGTCAAAACGAAAAGACCTTGTATATACATAAATAACGCGACATGTCACAAAAGGAACCCATCCAACATAAAACTAGATTCAATAGCTGTGACTTTCTTTATTGACAAATTGTTTGTTTGCCTTCTGGTGGTATCTTAACCATCGTAACCTTATGACACGTCCTCTTAAAAGATAATTATAGGCCACTAAATAATCGTTTAATTAGAAATGTCATGGCGTTGATGACACGAGGTTTTATGCCTGAAAAAACAAAACGATACCCATTACAAATCTCAAAATCCTAGAACGGGTAAGTAATCTATTCGACATTGTGAAGAACATCGTTCAATGGAATCACACTTTCAATCCCTTACAGCCATAGTTTTAGAATAATATTGTTTCAACTTAAGAGTAAATTGTCATTAAAAGATGTTTAATTAAAAAAAGTTTAATATGATCGCGTTTTTGTATATAATGTTATGTATTTTCGTAATTATTTATATTCTACTAAACATTCAACATATGTTTCTAAGAAAACATTAATTTTTCCTTTTCTCAGTAGTTAACTGATTACTAATGACAATTAGTATTTGTCGTGTGATTGCTTATACTTTTGGCATCACTGGTTGAGTTATAGTTGCGAAAATTTATATCATGACTAAAGGCAACATCTTTAATTTTATACCCTATTAAATATGAACTATTTTTCATAGTTTTATTTATGCCTTCTTATTAGCAAGCAATTCATTATTCAACCAACGATAATTATTCTTTTAGAAGTTTAAAATAAATTTCATGTCAAATGAAATTTTTATGTAAAAATTCATGTTCATAGGTCAAATAGATGACTCATCAGGGCGGGTAGATGTGGTGAAAAGATAAGGGTAAGAATATGTGTTATTTATTTATTTTTTTATAGACGTATCTATAGGCTTATAATACAGCTTAATTTTGGCTCCAATTCATCAACTAACGAAAAAAAATACTAACTATTCACAACTGAAAATAATTCATCACCACTATTGCCACTAGCCCTATCATGTTCACAAGTTCCGATAATGTATCGAGAAAGACAGACTCGTAACTACCCACCATTTGAGAACAATATATGAAGATTACCTGTCAACTGATCAGAATTGAGCACTTAGGCAAATCTATGAATATAATCGTAAGGAGAAGAAAGTGGGGTTCATTTATCCAACTATATTTGTATTATTGCCCACAAATTTCAATATTGCGGAATTTTATTGCAACTTAAACCAATTTAGCATTACTTTTTTCGCGTTAATGCGTAAATTAATGACATGTCGCAATAAAAAAAAAACTTTCACAGACAACAAGTGAGTGGAAAGTAGTTTTGGCGTTACTAACTATGATTGACTCTACTTCGAAATTCTGACTGATTGTTCGCAGTCACGGTCTCTCTCGCTGGAACTGATCTCATCAAACATACTGCCTGCTTATTAGAGTTATAGTGAAATAACGTACATCGGCATTACCCGTTACCGTTACTTGGTGTGCCGTCGGTGGGTGAGCTCATCCGCCGGACACATTAAGTTTTTTGACTCGTTCCAGCACCTGACAAACCCAGAGTTTAACACTATGACCCCTCCCGCATCGATGGCAATAGACTGTCGGGGAAAAATTAGGTCAAGAATTAGTATGTAAGTTCTTAACACTAACTTGATCAAAAAGGTGAGCCCATCACTTTTATTAGTCATTTTAGTCCAGTCACGTATAATGTATATCATTTTTTTTAGTTTTCAAAACAATTTTATTAAGATAAAATTACAATCTGCCTTTTATTAGGCAATGAGTAATTGAGATAAATGTCATCATTCATACTATATTTACAATTCATCATTCACTCGCTCATTCATACAATAGTTACAAACAGCCCATAGCCCCCCAAGTCCACAAGGGTCACCTCCCTCGCATGCGAAGGAGGAAGCGGAGTCTTGGGGAGTCCCCCACGCTCCTACGTCAGCCGCGTCACTGGATAAGCCAGCGGAGGCTGACCAAGAGCGCGAGAGCCACAGACGCTCAGGACATGATTAGAGGAACTGGCCATTGCCAGAACTCCCACTATCACTTAGTTATAGCAGGTCACGAGGCCACTGCCGTTTTAATCTCCAAAGAGGATTATAGGGGTGAGTGGTGCAATGACTGTGCTAGGGAATTAGGGTGGTTGGATAGGTTACTATGGAATTTTATGAACTTGGAAGGGATGAGTTCAAGAATATAGGGTATATTCAGATCATTGTGAAGGGTTTTGTTGCTGACGTAATAAGGGGCATTTACTATTGTTCTTAGGACTTTTGATTGAAAGGATTGGATGCGCTTGATGTTCGACTTTTTTGCTGTCCCCCATAGCTCTATTCCGTATGTCCAGATTGGCTTAAGTATAACCTTGTAAATAAGTAGTTTGTTTTCTATTGAGAGGTGGGATGTCCTTCGAAGTAGTCTGTACAGTTGTCCAAAGCGTCTGTTTAGTTCTTGTCTTTTTAGCCTCGTGAGTGGGTTCCATGTCAGTCTTTTGTCGAGATGGAAGCCTAAATACCGTACTGTCTCAGACACAGGGAGAGGAATTGAATTTAAAAAGACTGGTGGACAGGACTTGCGGCAGAGGGTAAAGGTTATGTGGGAACATTTCCCTTCATTGACTTTGATTCGCCATTGGTTGCACCAATACTCGATCTCGTCGAGGTGTTTTTGAAGGTTTTGGGATGCTATATTAGGGTCTGGATGGGTTGACAGGACTGCAGTGTCGTCTGCGAATGTTGCCAAGAAGGTATTGGTGGTAGAGGGGACATCAGCGGTGTATAGATTATAGAGGGTGGGACCCAGGACGCTGCCCTGTGGAACTCCTGCTTTAATGGGATAGTAGTTAGAATATTCTAAACCACAGCGGACTTGGAAGAAATGGTTTGAAAGGTAGGATTGTAGGATTAGGAATAGGGTTTGCGGTAAATATCCTTTGAGCTTGTAAAGCAAGCCTGCGTGCCAGACCCTGTCAAAAGCTTGAGCTATGTCCAGAAAGGCAGCAGTGCAATACTGTTTGGTTTCAAGGGCTGAGGATATGTGATCAACAACGCGAAGGCCTTGTTGAGCTGTGGAATGTCGTCGGCGGAAACCAAACTGATGAGTAGGGTTTTTGGATTCAACAATTGGAAGTAGGCGTTTTAATAGGAGTTTTTCAAATATTTTTGAGAGGATAGGGAGTAGGCTAATTGGACGGTAAGATGAGGCGTCATTGGGTGGTTTACCGGGTTTGGCGAATAAGACAATAATGGAATGTTTCCAGAGGAGAGGAAAGTGCGTCGTTCGGATAATGCAATTATATATATAGGTTAGGAAGATTATGGCTTTAGGAGGAAGTTATTGGAGGAATGTATATCATTATACTTGTTTATTCATTACATCATTTTTATAAAATAACAAAAACTGTATATAATGTAGCGATGCTACAGGAAACACAAAACTAAATTGTAAATAGATTCGCCTGAGGATCTATAATTATATATAATTATCTATAAGTTTAAAGGGGCTAAAAAAAAAGAAAGAAAAAAAAGTGATTAACGTGTACCAATGCAGTTTTAGTATTTTTTTGTTGCTCTATTATACAGAGACACAGTGACAAATCGCACTTCCACAAAAGCTGTATATAATGTAGCGATGCTACAGGAAACACAAAACTAATTTGTAAATAGATTCGCCCGAGGATCTATAATTATATATAATTATCTGTAAATTTAAATGGGCTATGAAAAAAAGGGGGGGGGAAAGTATACCAATACAACTGAATTGTGTTAGTAACAATATTGTGCAGTTTATCTTCCTAGAGAAAAATTAATAATTATCTCTCAGTGACTAGTGAAAAACTAACAATTACAGTGCATTAGCAATGCCCCAAGGTAACAAACAGATTTTGCTCATGCGGTAGGTAGAGCAGTCAAATACTCATTACAACATATCTGTAACAACTGTGAATAATTATCAGTACCTCTGTTTTTTTTTTTTTGTTGGGCGAAAAATTGCTTAAGCAGTCCTTTAAATAAGGCATGGTCCAAGTCCATTTACAAATAATTACTTTTGTCATTGACCACAACTATAACGTGCGGAATAAATGGAAAAAAAAAAATACAGCATTGCTCAACCGCCTTATCTAATAAAGATGTCGTTTTCATCAAGTGTATGGAGAAAGATTAATACTCTGCCACAGTCCTCAAACGATGTCTGTTATTCTATAAACCTTTAAATATTTATTATCAACTATGTCTATTATTTATCTTTTGGTAATATCTAAAAAAAAGTCTAACTGTATCTGCCTTCCCACCTGCATCGATATTTTTATTGACATATATAAGCTATTTTGTACCCTATGCTGGTTTTTGGCACTTTCTAACTTCACCCAACATGTCGCTGCGCCTCAAACTGATGATATACGAGTATAAATGTGTCCTCCGGCCAGCTCGGCTGTACAAGGAGTCAGACATACCTCTCTCGAGAGGTTAGAGAACGCCAACCTGCACCCGTTGCTTGGTGTGCCGTCGGTGGGTGAGTTCATCCGCCGGAGACACGTCAAGTGTTTTGACTCGGTGCAGCACCTAACCAACCCTGTGTTTAACACTATAACCCCACCGTCATTCCCGCATCGATGGCAACAGACTGTCGGGGAAAATTAGATTTTGTCTGCAATATGTAAGTTAGTTTTAAGTCAATGATTCATAAGGTGAGGTCCATCACTTTTAAACATGTATAGACAATGTACATTACACCTTTGTAACAATCGCAAATTACAGTGTAAAATCGTATAAAATGTAGCCAAGCTACAGGAAATACAATCTAGACCTATTGTAAATATATTCATTTATATAGAATCTATAGCGAATTCCATAATTTTAATAACAAGGCGATATGAAGGACATCCTACATATCCTATTACAAACCAGCAGACTTACTTGTTTTTATCCTGTATTTTGAATTTTTGTGTATCCATGTCATATACACAGGTCTGTTTTCATATATTACTTAAATATCTTTGTCAGTAAGACCTACCAACTGTTACATATTAATAACAATTCATCAACAACATTGGACTTGTTTATACTTTATTTTCGATTTGTTGCTATTGTACCGAACTGAAGTAGGTAATTATCACTAATCATGTTTAACCCCTACGTTATGTTCCTCTTATCAGGGCCTGATGCTATGATAAGATTAATTAGAATGTCAAAACGTTTGTTGATGAATACCAACGAAGCCAAACCGATTTCCCAACAAACGCTTCACAACTCATTCATAGTTATTAATTTATTTTATACCAGTGAAGGTTCGGCATATAATCCAGTCCTGTTGGCCACCTCGGACTCCTCTAATACCCTGTGTACAGTGAAGGCCTGACCCTGAGGACACTATCACCACCAACAGCGGCGGTACAGAAGAAACAGAGCATGAAGAGTGGTGGCTAGCTGTCTTCAGTAACGGACCCACGTACCCACCAGCTACCTGCCTGCCACCTCGGCTCAATGAAGCACATTCCTAGCTGTCACACACACACACTCTCTCTCCCCTAGTGGTTGTAGTAGCGTTTGTCTGTATGTGGTCATCGCTTCTGGGTCATTGGACCAATGCTCCATTTAGTCCACAGTCTTAGCTGTTCACTGCTGAATGGTACAAATACACCATTGTTCATGATATACCACCAGTATTAACCACCCACCAACCAGAGTATAAAATATAATAGCTATCCTTCTTGTCCTTAGTTTGGTGCGTTCAAAATATACAACTCAATGGCATATGTTTTGAAATGAGTTGAGAAAATTATGCATATACATGTCAATCAATGAAAGCAAATGTTTTCAATAGAAAGGCATAACCACATATTGGACAGACTAAAAAAAACAACACACTCGCCACTCTGTAAAATAAACCTTCATTTGACTGTATTGTCGTAAAATTCCAAAGTTCTACGGAGGAAGGTGGGAACTTTTCAAATAGGTCGTTTTAAGTTTAAGTAGTGACACAAGGATGTGTATTAGAGATGCTCACTTTATTGTGATGAAATTATAATCTGCCTTATTGGGCAATGATAATATTTTCAATTCTTCATTCAATCGCTCCGAATTTACAAACAGCCCCGAGACCTCCCCAATCCAAAAAGTTGTCACCCCCCGCACGCAATAGAAGAAGCGGTGTTTTAGGAAGTCCCCTACGCTCCTCCGTCACGTCACCGGGTACGAGCAAGTGAAGGGTGACCAAAAGCGCGCCTGAGAGCCACAAACGCTCAGGACATCATTGGGGAGACTGGCCATAACTTGGAAGGGATGAGTTCAAGAATGTAGGGTATATCAAGATCGTTATGAAGGGTTTTGTTGCTGACGTAATAAGGGGTATTTACTATTGTTCTCAGGACTTTTGATTGAAAGGATTGGATGCGCATAATGTTCGACTTTTTTGCTGTCCCTCATAGCTCTATACCGTTGTCCAGATAATTTTGTCGGAAGAAAAGATCTGAAGAAATAAAATGAAAAACATCTTATTTTGTGGCATAGGGAGATATTTGTCTTCTATAGCGAGTCCTATAGCGCTTATGGTCTGTTACTGCGTTCTTGTGCTTCTTCTGACAAGGTATCGATCGGCAAAACCTCATTTCTATTATCGATTAACAGGGATTCGTGGGCAGTTGCTTTGAATGGAATTTCATTAACTTGGAAGCGATGAGTTCAAGAATGTAGGGTATATTAAGATCTGAAGATATGAAAGGGTTTTTTTGCTGACGTAATAAGGAAACTTAGCGACTTATATTTCCTTTGTACTTGCCATAAGTGAATCTATTTGTACTTTCACCAGTTTCTAGATAGGCAGCTGATAGAAATCGTACATTCTTTTTAAGGTACAATGCTATAAGTATATGTAAATTCACAGTCAGAAAGAGACGGCAGAGCACTCTGGTGCGATTCAGTGAGCGACAGTACACTATCGCCGGATCTGCCCGGCAGGATATTAACAGGACTGCCACCACATCCACCTCCCGGATATATACAGGGTGGATATAACTGCTATCTGGGCCTGCTACGGTTCGGTTGGCAGCTCTGTTCGCATATCGATACATCAATGCCGCGGTTAGGGCATGGGTGGTCACACTGCGGTATGCCATCGTAACATTCGCCCGGTTCTGGATAGTAGAATCATTTTGTGTTATCATGGCAACGAGATAATAATTATTAACAAAGGGGTGTACGCTGAGTCTCCACGTATGGTTAAAACAGCTGGAAAAGATTATAGCAATGCTGAGTTACAATCTCGTATTTTTTCAAATAGGTAATGTACTGTAAGGTATCCTGTAACCTATCAGCAATGTTTGGTCGTTACAAAACTAATGGCAAGAAAAGTTTCCATTTGCACCTAAGAGCGATAAAGAGGACTTCTAAGCTAGTTACTGATACTGGCCAGTTAAGGAAGGCCAATTTAACTAATGAAATTTGTAAACTGAATGTTTCAAATTATTAATACTTCCAGCAGGAATTTTTTTTTGTATAATAATAATAAATATTTTTATCCAATTAAATGGTTTTCTGACTTATACATTGTATGTATGTGAATGTGAAACTTGTTTTATTAAGGTAGATTAGAACTAAAAACAACGAAAAATGAGTTTATGCGATTGCATCGCAGGGTATGCTAAAACTTGACCTGACCTAAGCGTTTCGCTCCGACAATTTGAAGAACTACAGTTGAGTGTGAACGAGCTTTGAAGTGTTAAATGCTTCCGCTACTAGACTCGATCTCTAGGCTAAACAGCAGATAATTTAAGATAAAGTTAGTCATTATCTGACAGATAAAATAAATAAAAAGTATTTATCTGCTAACTGAGCAGGAGTATTACTTATTTGAAACAATACGAGATTGTAACTCAGAATTTCTATAATCGTTTCCAGCTTTTTGAATCATACGTGGAGACTCAGCTTACACCCCTTTGTTCATAATTATTATCACGTTGCGATGATAATGCAGAATGATTCTACTATCCCAGACCCTGGCGAATGTTACTGGCGCTGAACACTATCTGTTGAAATGTCAATCAAGCTCGATCATCATTTAAGATTAGATACTTTCAAAAGAGTCTCATAGTGCCTCAACATCATCATAAAAACATTCGTATTCGACATCATAACAAACGTATAGATAGTGACATAACAATAACTTTTGCTTCAAGATTGCTCCAGAGGCAGTTTGATCTCCCTAAAAAGTCTTTGACTCATCACAGTAGTGAGAAGAAGGAGGAAAGAAGCAGTGCAAATAACGGACGGAGCTATTGGAGAATCCCAAAGGAGAGAAAGCCTACTTTTAACAAGGCTGTTTGGCCTTTCGTTGTATGTTTGCGCATTTCAAGTTAGCGGCCGTGAAGTGAGCAAATAAATTTGAAAATTCAAAAGTGCATTGAGCAACAAAAGCAGTTTTTGAATTTATAGATTTCTCATATCGCAGCTAATCATATACGATCCCTTCCTGATTGATTTCTGAATTGTTAGCAATAATACAAATGGCATGCCAATCTTAGTAGGTTATATTTGTTCATTATTATCACTATTTGGTTGGATATACATATTTAAATAATATACTTTACAATACATGATAAGAAATATTGAGCGTGCATTTGGAGACAAACAAAATTAATACAAAACTAATGACTGACGGCTAAGAGCTAAAGGAAAAAAAAAATCAGGCTATGTCAAAGCGATCTAACTAAGTATTTATCGATAATAAATAATGGAGAGAACGAGGGGTATTTATTTTTATTTAATTAAGAAGCAATTTTTTATTTTCGATGTAATGAAGTAATAACACAGAGAAGGTTTCACGGGCAATGATACTTCGTTCATATTTTCACCACGGGATCAACTGTTGTTTTTCAACTCTCGCGATGGGAGTTTTAAGGCCGTGGCTAGTTAGTATGATATTTAGGAAGCAGCGGGATGAGAACGGAATGCGTAATAGCATTCATGAGTCCTCCCTTCCACCAGGAAAAAAAAACTGAAATGTTTAAAAGCTCGTCGTTTTTACATTTAGAAGCGCCGCTGTGACGACAGGCAGATAAAGCAACTTTAGTGGAAATTACTCATCAAGGGTACTCACTTGTCACAACTTGTCACCCAAGTTCTCTGCTTACAGCAACTAATATAATGATGGGGAGAAGTGTTTGTCAAGTACTTGTCAGCTCATAAAACTGTCCCCCGCCTTTAAAATGGGCTAATAAACATTATTTAAATTGAAACTAAATCAATGACACGACACCGGAGAAGATTGACGTGGTTGGTAAATCGGGTTGAGAACTAAGGTGCGTAGGTGGTTGGTGTTACCTCTTACTTTCGGCTTTCTTAACCGGATTGGCTACTTCTTTGTTTAAGTAACTACACCTACAATCCCTCGAGTCTGCGTGAATGGAAAAATCTATGGGGGGCAGGGGATGGAACTCTGATCCCCGCTGTTAGAAGTCAGAAAGCCAACTATTAGGCTATGAGACGAGTACTATTGAAATAGATGTCAAGACAATTGTAGATACAGCCGGAACAAAGGAATGACAAATGAAAGGAGACAATGGCAGCAGTTCACAGAGGGCGGAAAACTCAAAATCATCGCCGATAATTAATTCGTCAACATGAATATGGCGGGTCTTGGTTCATATCCGATATAATTTCGTTTGTGTGAATTGAGCCTGGTGCCCCCCCCATAAAATAGACCGTTGTTTAATAAATACATCCTGACTGGAAAATGAACTGCTCCAACTGCTGTCCTCGTACCGTACACTAGCTACGATCCAGTGATACCAACGGTCACCCCTTAGAACAAAAAAATAACTTTCACTTAGCTTCACTGACAGCCAATAAACATGGCTCTAATGATGACATTTATAAATATAAAGGCAACAAAAACCTTCAAATCAATTAAATATATTTTTAAAAACAAGTTAAAGTAATCAAAACAGACAAGGAACAAGTGAAAATATAGTCAAGCTGGAATTGTATCGAGAGGTTATATCTTATACCTGTTGTACTGGCTTAAGCAACATGGCGGGGCAGTGTAAATAATGTTCAAAGGCAAGTTAAACTGCTCATCAGGGAACAGTCAAAACAGACTATGTAGTACTTATATAAAATTATGGCTAGAAGCTTGAAACCCGGAGTAGAGAACTCGCCATTGCGCTAATATCAGTAATTAGCTAGCAACAATAACAATTTAATTGTCTTAGCAAACAGGGATGCATAGCTGCCGCCTTAGTCACGGCAGTCTTCCTCAATAATTAACCACAAAGGCTGTAAACATGACAAAAGAGCTTTGGTACACTTTTCAGAAGAGGCATGGAGGTATGCCCGGGTACGATGTACAAGGGCCGCCGTAGCGAACCGCCCAGTCTCTTGCGGTACATCGGATACGTACGAGGCCATGGGTATCTTGTCGGCAATAGATCGATACTAACAGCATCCATACTTCATTGCCGAGTCCGAAAGAAGGAAAATGTCACCATACATTATAAAGCTGAATATTATATTTAACGGTTGAGAAATAATAGACGAATCCAGACTAAGCTTAAAAGAAAGAAAGTTTGTGTTGATGTGTTACTGGTAATTCAAAGATGGGGGGATTAATTGTAGCCTGTTACTTATGGCCTTGTTTATATTTCGCCAAAAAACACTTAACTTAACATCTCGGATCTAGATCATTGAGAAGGTTTTTTTTTTTTTTTGGTTTTTTTACCCCTTCCTGGGCTTTTGGCCCACACGGGGAATCCTCATGGCCCGTGAAGCGGGCGCATGGGTCTGTTCGTCGACTATGGTGCGCGTATTCCGTGCAATGGGTTCTTTGCATCGGTCAACGCACCTTGGGTTATTCTGATTTAACATTTTATTTCATAAAATCAACAGTACAAAAACCAACAAAAATTTATCGTACTCCAACAGGGGAGTGAAAATAAACAGGAAACAGTCCTTGTCCACTCTGGAACTAGCAGCAACAAAACAAAAACTATATACATAAAAGGAAAACAAAACGAAGCCTACTATTTACAATTTTCTTACTTACTAACTTATGCTATATTTACAGTTACAGTTCCTACATACTAACTTACACTATATTTACATCCTTACAGCTACCCTAACTAACTTATTTACTAAATATACATGGGGGTGTATCCTCTAGACCCTACTCTTGATCATTGAGAAGTTGTACTAATGTCGGTATGCAACTTTTCGACTCACGTCGCTTCAAAAAGTAGCGAGTAGTATTTGTATTTTTGTTGTAAATGTCCCCCCTGTTTGTACTTGCAGTAGCTCCTGTCATTATTTCTCTACCGTTAGCTTATAATAAAACGCGGTAACATTTGTCTGAGAAAAAACTGTATTTTTAGCATCGGACAGTAATCACCTCTAAGCTGCTATTAAATAGATTGCCTCTGCTTGTCCTGGGGTCGACTCTTTCATTGGCGTGTTACGGATTTACTCCGAGACATTGAAATCCCTTTAACGGACAGAAGCGGTAAGGTAAGGCACTTCCTCCTACCTATACGGGACGCAGGTATGACCTTATCCCGACTATAACCGTACTAGCCTCACCTTATTTACAGGCCATTAGGAGCTCATTGCATATTAATGGCGGAAACAATTATACTAACTGTCTTCTTCCATGTAAATATAAAATGTATATGCATACTTCATCTGAGGCTTCGCATACCACCCTTGGCAGGAAGGGTGGGCATTCCATAGATTCTTATTATAGCATTCCATTTAAATCGTGGATCAGTCACAAAAATGTACCCCCCTCAGACCGCCTTAGGGGAGCAAGGGGTGTCTTACCCCCCACAGGATTCTATTTCCGAATTGCAAGGGTACCAGATTTAGTGAAAATTGCTCCAGGCATTCCAGAGATGTATTGGAAGATACATAAACATAGAAATAGACAATATTTTCATTTCTATACAGAACTGTTTTAAATTTTGTTCTTGTTAAAAAAAAAAAAAGCATTACTGCTTTAATTTCATAAAACTCAACATAATATTTAGTCTGATATTTATGTCAGGTGCATTCGTGACGAGAACGTAAATTATAGTAAACATCCTCTAGTGTGTAGTCAACCGTTGATGTTTTAATCTAATTCCTGACATTATTAGAATTTTTTTTTTTTTGAATTTTCCATAAATTGATTGCAGTAAAAATACAATAGATGCTTTTTGTAAAGAATAAAATTACATTGAACTATCTCGGGACAACTCACTTTATTCACAAACGATTAGCTGTATAAAACAAACAGTGGTTCTTTTTGGTTGAGAATAACATTTGCTACATTTCTTGAAAATATTATCTCAGAATTTAGCCAACCATATTTGAGATATTTTAAGCTGAATAATTTATGATTTTCAAAATCAAAATGTAAAATTGTTTACAGCACTCTCATTATAAATGGAAATTTGGTAATATTAAAAATTAAATGAACAATAATTTACATATGATGAATAATAACACACGTCAAAACTCACCAGAAAAAATAATAATACCGTTTTTTGTAAAAGTAATCCAGCGAAATGAGATTTGGAAAAAACTAAATCTATGAACATTTCAGGAGAAAAATTCCTAAATGATTGCCAACAGAAGGCAAAAACCGCCATTTAGAAAAACATCTCAATCCTTGTTAGATAGGATTTTCCTAAACGGCCGGTCAGTTTCAGTTGAATGAGGTGTTGAAAAATAAGCTGTAGAGAAAATTTCCCACGTTCTACTTCCCCTGTTACACGACGTTCTGTAATGAGCTTTCGTTTACAAATTCGCATTACACCGAGATACATAATATTCTGCGATACGCCGAAGCTGGGACATGAATGGTATAGTATACTCCATTGCCAGAGAGAACGGCTGCAATATTGAACAAATGAATTGTACCTTGAACTGATTAGAGTTCACGTCCCGAACAGATGCTCTTTCTCTCTGGCTCCTCTAGTCTACAGTTAAATAATCTTTGTGGAGGAGAGTCTTTTAAAAGAAAAGATAGAAAAGCTTTATTATGAAGTAAAGTACAATCAAAACACTGGTATATACAAATATTAAGAGTTACTACATACTGGGTGGAATGTCAAGGCACAAGTGGGGTCTGGGTTTTTTTTTTTTTTTTTTTTTTTTCAAAGCCCTTTTATTGATCAATAAGTTTTACAATTTACAAATTTTCGATATACAAATTTCTCCTCTTACCGCTTGCGCAGAAGCATTCGAAGGAGGGTAGAATTACAACAACAATTTTCTATTTGAAGTTAAAATTACAAATCACTGGGTGCAGGACAGGTGATGGGGCTCACTTTAAGGCACAAGTGGGGTTTGTGCCTGAAGCTGAGACGTATATGTATAATAAAAGGATAAGATTCTGGGAAGTAGGGAGGTCTTGGAGGGATGCGGTTGCTTACTTAAAAATAACAGGGAACCATCAGTGACTTCCATGAAGTCAAGAGGCAGGTATATAGTTCTACTCAAAACCCTTCTAATTTTTCTTAGAATTATAAAACGCATCTATGAAGTACAATTCTTATTTTTAACAAAGAAGTGTTTATATATAGACTGAATTGAGCTAAAATTTCATTGAAAAATAAGTTAATTGAAAAAAAAAAAGATGAAAATAAATCCACCAAGGTTAATTACTACCCAATTATAAATGTTAAACGGGTTTAATTACGATTAATAAATCGTAAATATAGTCCACTACCAATTTAAATGTATTGCCAAGGTTGAAGTTACGCTTTCTAACAGGCACTCAATGTTCAATGACCAAGGGGAAAAAAACTACCAAGATATAGAAGTCATCATGGAGACACTTTCATGTAAAGTGGATGTGCATCATGATGGGATAAAAAAAAAAAAAGAAATCATCTCGAGTTAAGAAATGATATTCCGAAACTTGGAAGGAAGGATTTGCTGCAACGTATAATGATCAGATCAAGTCCGCATGCTCCAAAAAAAAAAGAAAAAAAAAGTAAAACGTAATACATGTTATCGATAATCATTCTTCCTATTGTCGTTAGTAAAATATAGACGGTCTCCCTCACTAAGCTATAGGTTCGTAAGCGAATGTATCTTCGAAAAGAGCATACATTTTGTTCGCATTAGTAGCGATTACGCCATCCAGTATGGGGTCTGAGGAATTGGTTTTTAGATTCGTGTAGAAACTGCGTTTGGGATTTTTTGAGATTGTAAGGAACGGTGTTGGAGATGTTAAATCTGTTTCTTCTTCATCCGGAATAAAAAAAAATATATTCCACACCTATTAATAAATTAATTATATAACTTTTGGTGGATTCGTGGGGAAGCGAAGTTATTACCTAGACTCAATATTTTTATGGCAGGTAGAGAGAGAAAATGTTCTTGACCCTGTTGGCATTGCCGAGTGAGTTTTTTGATAAAACGTTTCTGGATAATATTGAAAATTTCTTTTTTGCATGGATTTGTTATTAATAATTATTGGTGCGAATTGATATATTTATAGTTAGTTTGTTGAAAAACAGGAGTTTTTGCTGGTAAATATTTCTCTGGATCCTGTCGACAACATGAGAAATTTCTCAATTCACAGAATTGATTTCAATCTAACAAATTTTCATTTCATACCCTACACGACCTTAGAGTATTCATACTCTACCCCACCTTATTTACTGTTAGGGTTTTTTTATGATTACATCGATTTTCTAGTCAACAGTCAAGTGAAACCTGTACTCACTATATCATATCCAAAACACTAAACCAATTCGTCTCTGTAATAAAATAGGATCGCTTATATGATAAAAATTCAAATACTATGACAGAAGGTATTGTTATACTTAATTGTTAGTATGTTTTAATACGTCAATTTCCCACGAAAAAACATTGTGCGATTATAACGTTAGCTAACTATTTGATACAAGTGAAATTCATTCGACATTTTAATTTTCATTTATTTATTTTATTTTTACCAACTCGTTTTTTCTACACCAATTAAGAACTTGTATATGTTATATAGAAATATTTTTAGGGGAAATAGCTTTGAAAAATATACGGAAAAACACTTCATCGTATTTGTTAAACTATTCCGGTAGCTGCGTATATTTTATAATAAAAATTTGAATAAGAAAAATAAATAAATCACATCAAACAACATTTAGTGTGCGATTTTTAATTGATAGAACCAAAATTATTACTATGCTATTTCTTTGAAACAATTTGAAATTAACTGTTTTTGTAAACATCAGAACTTCAAGTCTCAATTATCTCCTGATCTTTAAAGTAACGCTCCTCATAAGTAACGAAACGATCATGACTTTTTGATTTTAAGCCCTTTTAATTACTGCCCACCCTACTTTATTTAAGTACGACGACGTAATGATTAAAAATTACACACTTACCTTTATCTAAACTCCGTATATAGACCCGAATCCTCACATACTTGGACGAGCAACAAAAGACTTTTTGAGACACCGCGACGACTCCGGAGCAAGTAGAACTGCCATAAAACATAATTCTTCATACAGCGAGGTATCATTAAATGTTTTCCTCATCATCCCGCATGTCATTCATGACTGTTTTTATTACTACTCATTCATAAACTCATAGACTGGTTTTATTATTTGTTTTCTTAACAGAGCTGTGAACTTCCCGCTATTCTAAAAACTAAGAGTAGTATGAGTTTAAAGTTACAGACTATCGTAGGTGATAACCCCTCACTTACTGTTTGAACCCAGAGGATAAGCAAAAAGGCGGTTAGCTCACATTTTATAAAACTGGCTTTTGATGCATAAATCTCAAAATAACCCGCAAATACGAGTTAATTGGACTGGCTAAGCCGAAAGACAATTGTTTTTAATGGGCCATTAGAGGGTAGTGGATGAGATCTACCATACTCCGCGTAAGCTCCCCGATTCATTTGAGAGTAATGAAATAAATCCTGTGTCCTCCGAGAGATTCTGACCTGGAACTTTCAAACCATTAACCTTGACCACTGCACGTGAGAGCGTATCAATAATGTATTACCGTTCTGATGAAAATGCACGTGTGTGTGGCTGTAGAGCCACTTCGGCTAATAATGCGGTACCTCCAATAAACTCATAAGCTTCTAATCTGACCCCCTACTCCAGCCAACAGTAAATGGATTACACCAGAGCCCCACCCATGTTGGCCGTTTCTACTTAAACCGTCTACCTTCTTTACTCTAATGAAATACTGAATCAACAACTTTATTATGATAAAAATTACAATCTGCCTCATTGGGCAATAAGTAATTGTGATAAATGTTCCCATCCATACCATATTTACAATTTTCATTCACTCACTTATTCATACAGTAATTACAAACAGTCCAGAGACCTCCCAGATCCATATGGTTGCCATGCGAAAGAGGAAGTCTTGGGAAGTCTCCCACGCTCCTCCGTCAGCCGCATCATTGGATAAGAGCCAGCGGAGGCTGACCAAGAGCGCGAGAGCCACAGACGCTCAGGACATGATTAGAGAAACTGGCCATTGCCAGGACTCCCACTAACACTTAGTTATAGCAGGTCACGAGGCCACTGCCGTTTTAATCTCCGAAGAGCTTTATAGGGATGAGTGGAACAGTGCAATGACTGTGCTAGGCTATTAGGGTGGTTAGATAGGTTACTATGGAGTTTTATGAACTTGAATGGGTTGAGTTCAAGAATGTAGGGTATATTAAGATCATTATGAAGGGGCTTGTTGCTGACGTAATGTTGTTCTCAGGACTTTTGATTGAAAGGATTGGATACGCACGATGTTCGACTTTTTTGCTGCCCCCGTAGTTCTATTCCGTACGCCCAGATTGGCTTAGGTATAACTTTGTAGATTAGTAATTTATTTTCTATTGAGAGATGGGATGTAAACTCTAATGAAATAAAAACATTATCAACCATCATATCGGGTGGAATCCTAGAGGATGACGGTCAAGGGCGAAGAAAACGTTCGGGTACAAATCCGGAGAGACATAAAATTGTCTACTTCGTAATATATATAATGGATTCAACGCCACTGATAATGGCTTACTTATTGCTTATTTGTAAACAGTGCAGGTCTAATTAAAATGTCTCCGTTTTCAGCTGTTCCAGGTTTCTCCTTAATGCTATTATCCGGTCCTCCTGTCTCGCTCCACATCCAGCGGGCTCTTCCTGGCTATAGCTTGATGGCTCATTTCACCCATTTCCACCTCCTCTTGTACTTAATCCTTCGGCATTAGCCTAATCAGTTCCTCAGCTAAAAGAAAGTTACGGAAGGAAGGAAGTAATAACATCATAAGAGGCTCTAATATAGCGTAGTGTTCAGCATAACAGCTTCCTGTCGTATCATAACATCAAAACTACAAGTGGAATTTAGCCTCCTGAGATAATAATAATAGAAGTATTATATAGCTTATAAAATTTTTATTGTCCATTGCAGATTAATCGTTCGCGATATTTATTTTTTTTTCTTTCTTAACATAACAAGAGGACACAGTCATTAACATTCACCAAAAATGATTATTCGCCTTTCTAAATAGTTTAAAGGAGCATTTACTCTTTAGTCCATACAAGTCCACTTAATATAAAAATTGGCAAGTGATGCAACTAACTAACTGAAGACCGAAATTTTAAAATATTAAATCCTACCTTAAATGAAAAATAATAGAACTCCAAGGCTACTAAAGTACCTTGCCTGAACATTAAATAAAAGATTAACATTTAAACAACACGTTACACAAAAAAAATAAAATGAACAATGTTAAATGGCTTTTTATAAAATGTTCTCTTATTTTCATAAAAAAAATATATGCTAGTAAAAAAAGGAAAAAACGGGTCCGTTAAGAATTCCACCTTCCAATCAAATAACAAAATACTCGAATACTCGTGTTATTCAACAAAGTCGGAAATATTATCTGATCTTCCACTACCAAAATTGCAACAGAAGATATCCGAGTTTATATATCAGAAAAACAATTAAGTTATACGATTAAATCAGGCATTACCTTGATTCAGGAAATAGGGCGATCATGGAGAACCTCTCACTGAGAAGATAGACAAGAACTAAGGTTTATCGGTACGCTGCTCGATCGAGCATCACACATTGCCACAGATACATTGTTTGTCAAACAGTTTGAATGTGTCAGAGAATATTTAAGAAAAATAAAAGGTTTGGATCAATATATCTTCTCTGAGGTCTATTAACGAGAAGGGCTGTTTTCTAAATGACAACATAGTTCATAAAGACCCGTAAACAGTAATTATGACAATGGAGGGAACGTCACAGCTATTTACAGGTGTGTGACCGTTGAGAATGTGATTGTTCCGTTTGAGACGTAATAGGATACGTAGTGTACCATCGTGGCGGCTACGATTTCACTTATTACTGACTACATGCGAATCTAATAAAACTAGTCAATATTGAGATATGTTTCTTTTTAGTACCACTGCTTTTCATTTAAGCATCTCACTACTTGAACGCCCATAATTATCTGAATCTAAGTGTACAGCTGTTTCTTATCAGAGCAGCTGCTACAGGTCGAGGTTAACCTCAACATATAATAATAATAACATTTACAAATGGAATTGTCAATTCCCCGATTCCATTCATTAAATATAAAACCATTCATCATTCAAAGTAAAGTAGAATATATTTGATTCGAGTGTTTTCCCATTAGAACGCATAATAAACACCTCAAAACATATTATTTTTTGTTTATTTCAATTGAACTTTAAACTCTTAATTAGTTCAACCTTTGTCAATGGACTAGAAAAAAATAGATAACTTGTTTTCACCTGAGAATAGCTTGTATATTTAATTGACCCGGGAACTGAAGCCAGTCTCGATGAACCTCCATTGTTGGTAGTCAGCTGTCTTAAGTCTAGTGGGATCGTTACCGTTATCTTAGCCATAATTATTCAAATATAAAGCTTAGGCTCTCTCCAGGAAATTTATTCATTTCAAATTTATTAGTTTTACCAAAATTCAGGCCATCTTTAGGACCAAATTCAACGTAAGTTAATTGGTTTTATGATTTTTTTGATTGAAAACAACTTTGATAAAATTACAATCTGCCTCATTGGGCAATAAGTAATTGTGATAAATGTTTTCATTCATACTATATTTACAATTTTCATTTATTAAGTATTTACAAACAGCCCAGAGACCTCCCAAATCCACATGGTTGTCACCTTCCTAGCATGCGAAAGAGGAAGCGGAGTCTTGGCAAGTCCACCACACTGTTTTATTATTAATAAATAAATTTCTCGGTCTTCCTCCAGCTTAATCGACCCAAATACAATATTGGCAGCTTGAATAATTGATTACGTGCCTATTGTAAAACACAGATACTGGCACTAACCTAGTTGAAACAATATCCTGTAGAAGCTGCTGCTGTGTTTTATGAAATAAGAAACATACTGCCAGATTGTCTGTGGAAATGAGGTGACAGTGTTTGATATTATACATACAAGTATACTATCGTAACCAGCTATATGCAGGAAGAGTCAGCTAGAGGTGGCTAACAATACCATCAGCTGTCCGGGCTGACAGACAGATGAGACGATACAAGGTTTTGCGATGAAGAGGACGGAGCCCAAAACATCCTGGAGTACGCGGTTGGTTGTTCGTAGCAATATAATAATGTAATTATTTATTAAGGCTATAATACAAAGGCAAATATCTTTAATATTTACACGTAATGCCTTAACATTTGTGGCTAACTAGCTATCGGAAAAATGAACTTAGGGGTCCTTTAATGTCTCACACAGAAAAAATGACAAGGCAAGATCGAGGTACTCAAACCCGTTTGTATTTAAAAGGCGTTCCAACCGCAAAGTATCATGGACGCCTCACCCAATAGCGTCAATGCTCCTGTTTCATCCAATTTTTTCCTCTTGCGTTCTATTCTGCTTCCAGTTCTTCAAAACATCCTCAAATATCACTTGTACATAGATGATATTTCGTTGCCTAATATATATTATGCTATGAGGAAAGAAACAATCACTCCTGCTAATATATAAGGTGCGGTTTACTGTTAATATTACAGCACACCATGTGCATTCCTGACATGACAACCTCTTATTACCTCATCAATGCGTGCCACCGATCACCCTTCTGTCGCTTGATAATGTATTTGTATGTACTTGATCGATGATCGATTTTGGTCAAATGTCGCTTTGACTATAATCAATAATTATAGTAGCTTCTCTAACTATAGCGCCTCTGAATCAGTTTCAGTTAAAAAGTTTTTATTTCCTACCACTGCCCCTACCTTCGGAGGATCGACTGTAGGCATCAAGTAACATAGCCTGTTATTTTTATTTTGTGGGAATTTAAATGCCTCACGCTTTCCTGATAAAAATTAATGTGGCTCAAGTTCTGCTGCCACCATCAGAGTGAAAACATTTTTTTATGTATGTTCTTCCTAATCATATTATAATAAAGATTTGTATGCAGCCTACACATAGCCCCCCCCCCCACCTTTCCTATTCCTATTTTTTTTTTAATATCTGCATCGCAACCATTTCATCAGCTTTACCAGATACATAAAGGTAAGATTTTTTTTTAACTTTAATTCGTTAGTAGCTCTCGCGCTCTTGGTCAGCCTCGTATTCCGTGACGCCCTAAGACTCCGCTTCCTCTTTCGCATGCGAGGGACGTGACAACCTGGATTTAGGATGTTTGCAAATGCTGTATGAATGAGCTAGTGAATGAAAATTGTAAATATGGCATGAATAAAAACATTTAGCACAATTACTTATTGCCCAATGAGGCAGATTGTAATTTTATCATAATAAAGCTGATTATAAAAAAAATATCATAAATTCCTTAGTTTTATTCGTTAGCTTAAACCTTCCAGAAACACTTATTTTTTCATCTTTAATTTTTATTGAGTCTCTCAAGTAGGTAACATAAAAACCTAACCGATCTAACAGGTAATGTGAGTTATTTTAGGTAGAACATATCAAGCAGTAAGTGATTTACATTTAAGGACAAGGAAGTAACTTGGGCGCGTTCGGCCTTGCCCTCCCGGTTCACGTCAAGGCGCAGACCAGAAATATTTCATCATGTTGATTCATTTTAAATTATACACCTATTGGTTTATTTAAATAATTAATGATTGTTATAACAAAATTACTTTGATAAGGTGAAAAAAAAAATGGCAATATTGCATACTATCTCTGTTACTGTTTGATTTAATGAAGGACCTGGGTTCAAACACCGACTTAGACCCTGGTACCCGCCCTGTCTGCCTTTCCACGCTACACCAGAGAGACGCATACTCGTACATTCCTGGTGCCGTGAAGCCTTGATCCCCAGAGCTGTGGGCCAAGGCCGCAACTGTAAATATTACAGACCCCACCAGCCATCAGATCTCAACTAAACTGATCACAACAAGCAGGACGATCGAGGAGGTCTGTACTTTTATTTTAAGAAGTACATTACATACACAGAGCCTGCAAGGAGGTCACACCTTCGCTGAGTGCCGTAAATTCCAAGCTGCTGGACAAAAAACCAAGACTTCTAGAAGAAGGAATAAATCAAGATAAACTCTACGAAAGTACGCTTTTTTTGAAGAATTTGTTTCTTCCGAAACATTTAAATAGATAAATCACCTAGGCGAACATTTAACATTTATTCCGCCACAGTGAACGAGCAATTTAAAGTGAAAGTTGTTGTTTGTTGGAATAAGTGTGTATGTTGTGATCAGTGGTTCCCTCTCGTACCGTTTCCTAATTTCACAAAGAAATTTGTCTGTTGTGAAAGATGGAAGATGGCTGTTATGAAAATAGCTTCACGATCCGTGCTCCGACTTTCACCATTTCTGTATACACCTTCATCGGCACAAGACCTCGGTTTTAGGGACGGCTAGAACAGACCGTGTTGAACCGAGTCCTGGAACACGTCCAGACCTCTGCCCCATATCTAGGTCAGACCAAGACAAGCGTTAGGCCCCAGGGGCATTCAGAAATATGTTGTACAGTGCAGAAAACACATTTAGAATCCGGCATACCATCCCTTCGGATCATCGATTTTAAGTAAACGTTTTACTTACTGTTTAATAAAAACCATGAAGTATTTAAGATACAACAGCATTTACCTCTTGGAACTGATTTTAATAACGACATCTTTCTAATTGTTTCTTCACGTTGTATCAACATAGAATTCACTGGATGCTCCATGCGCAAACCATTTTCTTTCTGATACACTTATATCCCTGGAGCTTAATACCATTCATTTTTACTTTTAGCCGCTTACATTATATATAAATCAATAAATTGCATATACGAAATGTTTATAAATGGAAGCCAAGACAGTCCATAGAAAGGAAGAACTACTTCATTAACTAGCTACCAAGCCCACGCGAGTTCTTGATTACTCCCAAACTCTGGTACCAACAGAAATTATGTCCTTTATTGCACCCTTCAAACCAGTTTTCCAGAGTATTCGGGGACTCCAGCACGAGCTAGGCTAATCTAATTAGTAATCAGGGGTGTCGGTGATTAACAGTTAAGACTACAAGGCTAGTTAAACAATACAAAGAAGTAGGACGAGTTAAAATCACATAATGTAATACTAATATTAAAAAGATCTAAAAATCTACATATTGATAGTATTGAAGATTACATTTACAGATGAACGGCCTCGTGTTGGTTATCTATAAGATGTTCTATATAATGAATCCATTTATAGCGTCGGTAGGAATGTGCCAGCTACGGTTTATTATCGTGCAAGCATGGAACACTTATCTCTTGGTCAGATCCAGTGATTAAGTGAAAATTTCATTTATCCACAAATAGCTAACGATAAAATTATTAGAAGAAAACATAAATCTCCCTGTCCTAGTCACTTCCTTAAACTGCAGGGAAGTAAGGATATTTTTGTAAAAAATGAAAAAAAAAGTGCATAGTGTATCAACTAGGATCCAAAAACATTTTATTTTTAGAAATTAATCTTTTAGTGGCTTAAAAATTTATTAAGATTTATTACATTTTAATTATATTCTATGATAGTGTTAGTTTAGAAGTGCCTTGGCGCCCGGCGATTACATGTAACATCTCAAAAAAAAAAATAAAGCATTTTAATATTTTTCAATATACACGAACAGACTTCTCTATATAGTTGTAGTAGTTCGGGGCAAGGAGTCCAACCGCTGATATTTAATTATAGCCAGTTGTAGATACTAACGCTGCCATTCATACACCTGTGCCAATATGTCAGGCAGGGACATGTGCCAGCCGGCCAGCTGTAACATATGGCTGCCAAACCTTAACGTTAAAGTTGTCTTAACGTTAGACGATCTTCAACAGCCCAAGCGACATATAACGATTATTAATATGACGAAAAAATTGTCATGTGGTTTAAGAACAATCGGTCTACTGGTCAGTCGGCGATGCGTGTTTTATGAAAACTAGACACTAAAATGAGGTGTGTCGCCTCATTAACCCTGGGGAAAAAAGTAAAATGAGTTTTCAGTTGATCTAAAAAAAACAACAAAAAAAAACCTATTTGATCGGTTGAGAGCATTTATCTCAATTACTTATTGCCTAATAAGGCAGATTGTAATTTTAGCACATTAAAGTTGTTGAATACAAAAAAAACAACTATTTGATAGGATTTGTAAGTTAGTAAAATGTCCAAAAGTGTTTTCCCCATAGCACATTAAACATACTATGTTACGCTTTTGAAGAATTTGGGAACTCATTGAACTAGCTTAAGAGGCAATGGATGACGCCATATCATGGTCGCATCTACAATAAATAACATTATATTCCATTAATGTATTATTATACACTACAGTTTTATAATGCTTGCTTTATATATAATATTTATAATCTTACTTAAGAACAAGTAGAAGGGGCCTGAGCAGAACTGTATACCTGCCTGTATACTGATGGTTCCTGTTATTTTTAAGTAAGCAACCGCCTCCCTACTTTTCAGAATCTTATCCTTTTCTTATACATATATGTCTCAGCTTTAGTCCCAGAGCCCACTTGTGCCTAGACATTCCACCCATGTAGTAGCGTAACTCTTAGTATTTGTATATACTAGTGGTTTGCTTGTACTTCATAATAAAGCTTTTCTTTCATTTCTTTTAAAAGACTCTCCTCTATATAGATTATTTAACTGGCGATACTGGTACTATAAGAAGAAAAAGCAGTGATATAACTAATCTAACCGCCAATTATAAGAAAGCTGACTCATCTTATTGATGATTCTCCTCGCATAACTGAATGGACCTTGAGCTAATGGCCTGACTAGCTAAGCAACTATTGGAGGAAGCTTCGCCTGTTTACTTCAATTATTCTACGAGCGTACAAAACACAATCAGAGATGATGTTCACCATCACCCTTCAGCTCCACACGCTGGAGGGGAGAACGCGGTTAGTTATTATTTCGGCCAGCTGACATGGGGTTGGCCGCAGGAAAGATGAGGCATGCGCATTAACGTCCCCACTACCGAATGACAAAGGGCGTACTCGTCGCCGCTAACTAGAGAGTCACTTATACATTCCTATCCGCTCCCACTTTCACAAAGAAAGAGAAAGAGAGAGAGAGAGAGAACAGTACTCAGTCCAAGCAGAGGGATAAGCCGGCTTCAACAGAGCATTGAGCTCTTTCATCAGATAAGTCGAAACAGGATCATAACTTACTTAAGGCAAATGAAAGTAGCCTCTTCAGATAACAACGCGTTTCTATAATAAGCTCTAACGATTATGCGTAGTCCAATTCAAGGCATGCAATGCAGGTTAGCTTTCTTTATAACTCTATTTTTGTATTTCAAAGTACACAAATTAATCCATAAGGGAGGCAATCGGCCACCAGAGACTAGTACAGGTTGGCATGGTTAATGAGACCGGGGTTCAAATCATGGATTTTTTTAAAACCCGAATAAAGAAAATATCGTTTTCTCCTGATGTTAGATTAAACCCAAATCACCTAACTAAGTATTCATTATATTTATTTTTTTAAATAAATATTATTCACACTAATGCCAAATTTAAGGTAATCAAGTAAAACGACAAAAGTTAAAGAGTTGAAAGTTAGTTAAGAGATACTGAGTCAATGTTTGTAACTTTACATTTTTTTCTTTTTTCGTTTCTTCCGTTATTTTCTATTAATCAAGATTCGACAAAACATTATATGCATTGTTCAAGCTGTGGGAAATATATTAATACAATTTAAAAAAGACTGGGAAATTTATACAATCGCTTATTCGGATTCTCACTAGAACTAGAATCTCTCTTCAATTTAAATCGGAATCACAATTTCGAGTATACCATTCCAAAGCTGACTAAAAAATAAATTTGTTAACGGTTATATATTATTTTTTTTTTTTAAGATATTTGAATTTTTCAACATTTGTGCTGCTACTGTTTGGTACTGGTACCTGTTTGGTTGTTTTCAAAAAGGAAATCACACTAGCCTTAGGAGGAATTTGGTCAAAAGTTGAAAAAGTTTTTTTTCAACGGATTTCGGCCGTATAATTATTTTTTATAGCTTCAGAAATAATAATTCAGATAAGACGGCGAACTGATCACCTAATCATGGGGGGTTAATAGGCCAATATCTACTACTTGAAAGTGAAGCCTCTACCTCTCCGGGTTCTCCATTAACTTTCTACAGGGACAGTTCCGGATGTGATAGATATAATGCTCCGTGCATTTTCAACAAGTCATGAATGAAGACACGAAGATGGAATGGGGTTGGACAGAAATACTAATAAGAGGAGTGGGGAGGAAATACTACCCCATCTGATCCAGGAATAGACTTGAGTTGAGGCATCCCATCATCTATCGGAGCGCGGCCCCTCCCGAGCCAATTATGTTTTTTTATGTTCTATACTACTGGCAATCATCCGCGGAAAGTAAATATACTCCCTGTTCATAATATCTCATACACGAGCGCAGTAATCTAAAGCAACCTTGATTTCAGATCGGGGAGGCACATATGTATACAAGTATGTTGGTATGAGTGTGAAATGTACATATATGAGTGAACGGAATTGTGTATAAGGTATAAATGAACTCTTAAATCAAATTGAAAAAAAAAAGTTTGTCAGCAATACTACAGTTGTAGGATGAATTTTCAAATCAATCCTAAACTCGGGTGTCAGACATCATCAAGATCAACGCTGTCAAATTATTTTACGAGACGGAGTAATGTAGAATTTTATTTTCTTCTGAGCTTTATAGGAAACGAGAAAAAACATTGCTTTGTCACAGGTAATAAACAAACGTTTCAAACATGTTCTGAAAAAATTCCAGATGGCTGAAATATACTGCAAATTAAATAAAAAAATTGGCAAAAGATCCCTCGCGAATGTTTTTTTTTTATTAATCCAAAAATGGTATTAATGAACGCCTGTTTAGTCATTTTATTAATGGAATAGACGTTCAGGCAACTATTTTTTAATTAATATTAAAAAATAAGGTCAATGGCGAAAATTACAGAAATTCAATTTTATGCTCATGATTGAAGGAATCCGACAGAGGAAGATCCGTTGTTTTTTGTGTTGTCTGAGAAGTAGATAACCATTGTACTTGACAGGCATCATAAATAAATTTATTAGTATTATTTACCGATATAAATTAACTTAACTAAAATTGAAGGGTTTGCTGCAAAAAGGAGGTAGCTCCATCCCATAGCTGTTGGGAGTTAGAAACACTTTCTTGTGTCAAAAAAAAACCTCTTTTATTTGGCCCCAAAAGGATACAGCTCCAATCGTTATTTCCAGAGTTACTGAAGAGATGGAGCTGCTTGTCTTGTTAGTTTGTAGCAAGAGAGCGGTAGCTCCAGGAGCTACCTCTTTGTCACCCCAGACGACTGACGTGTTTTGTTTACAGGGAGGTTAACTATTGAATACTGTTATTCAATTGTGTTCATAGTTAAAGAGTATTTATTTCGTCGTTCGTGTCTTTGATTCTAATAAACATAACAAGTTTATTTTAATAAGTTTATTGAAAAAAGTTTATTTTGTTTAGAGGATTATGAGTGTCTCGGAAGAGGAAAGACTATTCAGTAGTGGGTCAAGTGATTTATATGAGCCTTCTGAAGAAGATATCACATCCAGTGAAGAGGTTGAATCCAACAAGAAACAAAAAAGCGATCTCATTCGCCCAAAGCGGAAAGTTAGCTGTCAGAGTGAATGGAAGCGAAATGTAAGAACACGACTAATGACTGAAGGTAAACCATACAAAACTGTAAGTGGGAAAGATAAATCACGCCGAGTTGTTGGCCGCGATTGCATGTGCAAGTACAAATGTTTCGATAAGCTTACCGAGCAGGAAAAATTAAGCCTTCTTGATTCTTTTAATAAATTGGGGGAAAAGCGATCACAAGATATTTATTTAGGAGGACGCATTGCTATTAAAGCTGTTAATCGAAGAAGAGTGAAAACTGGACAAGGTCAGCCTAGGGCTTTTTCAGGAGTATATTCCGTTCGCATTGGGGATAAAAAATTACGCGTGTGTAAGAAAGCATTTGCATCCCTTCATGGGATTTCTTGCAAACGCATTGAAAATATTGCTAGTCACATTTTCAAAAGTAAAGCTATAACACCAAAGCCAGATGGCCGAGGAAAACACAAAAATAGACCAAACCAGGTTGATGATGAAAGAGTAAAGAAGGTGTACGACCATATAGCAAGCTTTCCTACAAGAGAATCTCACTATAGCCGTAAAGATAACGATAAAAAAAAGTATTTATCCGCAGATCTTGACATCACTCAAATGCACAAGTTGTATTTACAAATTCATCCTGAGTCCCCTGTATCATACGACTTTTATTTTCGATATTTAAAGGCTAATTTCAACCTTGCTTTTGGCAGCCCTCGGTCAGATACCTGTCCAAAGTTTGATTGTTTAAAAAACGAAATGTGTTCGCCATCTATAAGTGAAAACAGACGTAAGGAGTTGGAGCTGCAAAAAAATTTACATCTGAGTAAAGCACAAAAATTGTATAATGCACTCAAAGAAACACAAGCTCGTGCAGTAAACGAGGACAATGTTGAAATGTTATGTTTCGATTATCAACAAAATATGCCGTTACCAAAAGTGCCATCAGGAGATGCATTCTATAAAAGGCAATGCTGGGTTTACAACTTTGGGATCTCATCAGCCAAATCTGGTAAGCATTATTTCTACATTTATGATGAATCCGTTGGAAAAAAGACACCAAACGAACCAATCAGTTTTTGCATCATTATATACACTCAGTGATGAGTGAAGATATTCAACAAGCATACACCAACCACCTACCACTTAAGGCTGCAAAATATAAAGATGTGATGGACCTTGCCCAAAAATACGTCGCACAAAATGATATGTGGTTCTACAATCGACTACAGCCAGACAATGCGCCTGATGACCCAGATGTTACAGAAGGAGAATGTGACGATTGAATTGATGTTATTTTCTGTTTGTAAGACCAATAATTTTGCTGTACTTTATTTTCAGTTTTCTTTGAATAAAAAATACATAATAATAGTACATTCTATTTATTTTTACACCTTTTTCCGAGACATAACATATTCCTCCATTCCTCATATTCCATTCTTTTGGGCAAAAAAGAGGTAGCTCCAAGAATCATCCACGTACCACCAACATTTGGATGATATTTTTTGAATGAAAATACTGTTCTAATATGTAAACACCATAATTGAAAGTAAGCAGCAACAATATTTTTACATAACTTAAAATTTGAATTTTTTAAACGTTTTTTTTGGTTTCCCAACAAATGGAAAAATTGGAGCTACCTCCTTTTTGCAGCAGACCCTTCAATTGCAAGTTCCTCCTAACTGTTTCATCCCTATCACCTATAAAACACATAATGTATAATTATTCGAAGTGATTTATGGTTATTAACGAATGGCAATGGATCCTGTGGACTATTGATCTATAAATGAACCAGTGAATTGAATTTTGGGTACCCCTGAGGGCTGTATACTGGCAACGACCTAGATATCTAGCCGTTGAGATGGAATTCTGGAGATGTTCCAGGCATGGGAACAACACAAGGTCTGTTCTGTCTCGAGGCTGGAAGGTTTCAAGATATGATCTAGAATTTGGATACAAACCGGGGAGCAAATAATAACCCAGAACCGATATTATATATCTAGAAATTATTTATTTAAAAAGCATTTCAGGGAAATCCAGTGAAGGTGTGATACACAAGAAAATGTAGACGTTATTTGGTTGATATTTATGCCTAATAACGTTTTTCCGAGTAATTCAATAATTAACTTAATTATTTGAAATGAAGCTATTGTCATTAAAGGACATCGAGTAGAACGTTAACACCTCAAGGGCTGTGCGAAACTTGAGAACGTATCTTGAGAACTACTGACAGTTAATGTCATTTTTTATAAATTATAATTAGCCAAATGGACTCCAGATGATAAAATCGTGATTTACTCGTTCCTGTCACCATTATTGAAATAGGCCTAAAATGCAAATTGGACAAAACTAAGTAATCTACTACAATGGGTTTTCGTTACATTCCACCACTGCCTTGAATAGGATACAGCAGTTTTAAAGCGAACCTAAGATATAATATTAGTACGGCTCCAGAAGAATGTAATGGAAGCTAGCGATCCGGAGGACACATTGGATAAATCATGTGGAAACATTCTCCATAGGAAGATCGTAGATATGAAGCGATTAGCAGAGTACAGAGGCTGTAGGTGTAGGAAATGCAAACACAACAAGGTGCCAAGGGGTACCTAAACAACATTTACTCAGTCGACAGAATTCAACTATCACAACCAGCTTATTATTGCGTTTATCCTAAACCCTTTTTTTGACTAGTACATAAAAAAAAAACTCTCAGTTTTTTCATTCAACACATTCCACTTCGTGTTATCGCGTAACTAACATCAGTAATAAAGTGTTGATTATTGTGAGGACTGTGGCGAGGCCGTTGCATCCCCCGGGCAGGAAGGGCGGGTCCCCTGCCTAGCCTTCGGCAGTGTGGGTCAGTGGTTCGTCCTCACCGCCAGTGAAGGGGTCCGAGAAAGCTAGCAGTTGTCCTATTGTTCCCGTTTACGTCAGAGAAGATGGTCTGGGAGATGTCACAAGGTGTGACGTTTGCCTTAACTTGTATGTTTACCCACCGCCTTCTTATTAAATGTGCTGTGTATATATGTATATATATATATATATTAAATGTTCAAAATAGATCTCGCTTCTTTTGTATTTGCATTGCTAATTGAGGAAGGACCGCCTTAGTTACTAACCGCGGCACACATACCTCGCACGTGCCCGCCATTTTCAAGATCTCTAGCCGCATGCCTACGGACTGTGTAATGTCCTCTGCATAGTCCAATTTTAATTAGCACAGCTTAGCCATCTCTCTCCGCCATTTAAACATCCTCTTTAAAATAATACCTAAGATGTAGATGTTAAGGTGCCTTGCTCGTTGGCGCCTGAAATAATAATACACCGAGCAAAGAGGGTGGTAGTTCCCGAACGTTGTTCTAAAATTTGTTGTTAGTGTCACTTTCGGTTATTTATTAAAAACCTTATGTTTTCACCCATGTGCCTGTCTATCTTTCGGTCCTTGCAATTCCCCTGTACATTATATCTTATATGGAAGTTACATTGCCCGATGACATAAAGACTAAATATTTTTCTTTGAGTTAGCTATCAAATAAATGATTTTACTAATAATTTTTTGCTATATCATGGGACTATAATTACACAAAACCATTACAATCGTGATCGCAGCTGTAGCTGTAAACCCAAGTCTTCTTTAGAGGAAAGATATTTTGATGTAGCAACGATGCTAAAAATGAAACGAATCCCACGACAAATAAATGATAAATTTTTGAGAAAAACAATTTCTGGGTAATTATTACAGTCAAACTATATCAATAATATACATTAATGCATAAATCCTGCCTAATGAAAAATACAAATAAAATAAATATTTTGTATCATATTGCCTATGGAATCAAATTACAGACCGTATTAATAATAAGTAATATCAGTTAAGGCTTAAGTGAAGAATAATTACATAAATTCATTAAAACTGTCATTCTAAATAGCGTCGTTCACTCCTTCATATAAATATGACAAAAATAAAAGTATTCATATAAAAAAAAAACAATGTCTCGTCAATTTATTCCTGCGTTAATAAAAACAAGTAATTGTTTTTTATCTTATCGAGTAGAAAGAGATATCTAGTTCAAGATGAAAAAGTATGTATTACATGGGGCTTTGGTTGAGTACCAAATTATTTACAATCATTAAAAGGAATTTAGTGGCAGAATAAAAAAAAAACATAAACAAATATTTATGGTTTATAGATATGAGCCACCAATAGGGCTTTAATAGAGAAACAGCTTTACGATATGAATGTAATTAAAATAATACTATACAAAATAACATAAATCAAGCAGAAGTTCATAAGAACAATCAAAACCCTTAAAGGTGTGGTACTGCACAGCATTCATTACGCCATAGAAACATTATTGTGATATAAAACGTTTCAATAAAATTAATGACTAATGATAACATATTATTCATTATAAAAACCCGACCGGTGTTTCATTTGATACGACATGAACTATTAATCCGAGATTCACCCGCTGTGACCCCTCGTTAATATAATCAATAGCATAATTAATATGTATACAGGGTATGCTCATGCAGCAAACTATATATCCTAACATTTCAGCGCTTTTAAAATGTACTACAAAATAAAAAATCTACTAAGATCATTTCTATTTGATTTTTTTTTTTTAAAGTTTGGCACTTTATAGGCCATCCGTTCTTTTAGTAATATGATGAATAAATGAAACTATAACATTCTTATAACAGAGATACTCCAACGACTCAAATTCTCAATTCTTGCCTAACAATCATCACACACTTTTAAAAAAACCATTAGTTACCATTTGAAAATGTATTATTTTTCATTTAAAGTAGAGAATGTTTTGAAATACCAATGCCGCATTTAAAAAAAACAACAAAAAAAAAAAAACAAGTTTAAAGATATAATGTTGTTGGGATTTAGTTTTGAAAAGGAAGTCAAAACGGTTAAGAAGCAAAAAAATATGTTTAAGTGAATCCCTTGAATTTTATTAGTGTATTTTAGCAAGTTTTTTGTAATCATTTAAACCTTATTTATCCTACAGCTAATACATTTTTTATCAATATATATACGATAAAATTTCTCATTCGCCAACTGATTTGGCCAATTGGTCGAAAGACGAAATACTCAATTTGACTATTTTTAAAATCATTTCTACAAGAACAGTTTGTACGAGTAAATACCTCTTTTTAACATAGTTTTTATTATTTACTTGTTCCGTAAATGTTAATCTTTTACCCATTGTTCAACCAAGTTACTTAATGAGTTTAGAATTATATTATTTTTCATTTAAGGTACGACTGAGTGTATTAAAATTCAAATGTATAATTAAAAATGTTTCAAGATATAATGTACTTTTTAAGATTTAATTTTGAATAAAAAGCGTCAACAAAGACATAACTGACTATATCGAAGTCGTTTCTAATAAACATCATGCCTATATGCCATGAGACTTTTAAAATAGTTTATTTAATTGTTTACGTGTTCAGTAAATTATAATATTTTATCTAGTGCTAAAAGAAGATATTTGGCAAGTATAGATAACGGAAGAATTATTAAATAGAACAATGTCATTTGAGTTCTTGTTTTTGCGAAAATTACTACTTCAGTTTTGAGCTCGATAAATATCATGGCTCCATTTAATGTCAATTTTGTGTCTTTTCTAAAACATCTTCTAAAGCCAGTTTTCAAAGTTCTGATAAAGTTCATCGTTACTACGAATACGGTAATCCTTTCGCTGGCGTAGCCGATTGTCTGCTTAAACTTTCAGAGGTTTTACACGGCAGAGTTTCGGATTTAGCTAAATTTAAATTCGGAATATAAAAGTGCCTATTAGATATAAGTGAGTGTATAAAACTGTAATACGGATACAGCTGGCATTTGCAGAATGTACACGATGTATACCAGGGAGATGAGAGAGGCAGAGGATGGTGGAGATGATGCTGTGCTCCGGGCTCCGTTTGCCCATCGATTTTTCCCCCCACTGCCGCCAGAACGGGGGGGGGGGGTGGCCCCGCTCCACAGCAAAAAACAATTTCAACTGCTCCTGTCTGTATGTCGAGGTTGTCAACTGTAAACTACGATTGGCAGATCCGATTTTATTTATCTTTATCCTTCATCTGGGGCCAATCTGCACCTCTGCAGAAAATATAAAAATCACTCAATTGTAAATCCAAATCCACTAATACCATGGTATTAATATGCTATTAATCAGGATCTTTAATTTGATACTTGATAATAATTGTTATTATTTATATGTCTGCTTTTATTCCAGTCGCTGGAGCATCAAGCTCTATATGAAACTTTGTTTGTAAAATAATTACGAAAACAGTTGCGATGACAGCTTTTAGGGCTTTGCGTAACTATGGACCACTTAAGCCCCAAGGCATATGCTAATCATTAGAGTTTAAATCGTCAACACTAATGAATGTTTTAATGGTTCTACTACAAAACTTAGATTCTTAATTGTTATAAATAATCGAGGGTTGAAATAAGAAATTTATTTTTGTCTTTTATTTCCGAGTGCCTTCAGCAATAAATTGCCATATTCAGAGCTCGGGAGTTAGGCTTCGAACTTTGATGGAAGTGGCCAAGGGCAGTCGTGATTAAAAACATGTAATTTTTGTTTTCATTTTCAAGCTGTGTGTCCCTGAAAGTCTGGCCTGGCTTCTTCGTGTCAAAGGGCTGGCTGTCTACACATGTAAATCTAGTCCTCTTGTCCAACTGGTTATAGGCGGGAAGAAAGGACAATGGAAGGGAGGACCATGCCCCAAGCAGGACAGATCCAATGTTCGCCCGATTCATAATAAGCTTGCTAGTGCCTGTTCATATTTTTAATGACTGCTCTCTTCCTCCCCGGCTCCGTATGTGGGCCAGGCCAACTAAAGTGATAACCGTACATCAATCATATGGTCACACGGAGGCTTATAAAAGTGCAGGTTCCAGCTACGACAGCTCGGCGACTCCAACACTTCCAAAACGGTATACTGATGAAAGTGGTCAAAGGTACTTCATTCGAGCAGCGGAGCAACAGTGAGCTTCACGAGGTATTTGAGCTGCCTACGGTGGATGAATTCATCCAACGTAGACATATCAAATTTTTCGACTCCTTGCAATACTTGACAAACTCGGTGTTTAACACTATAACCCCCGCTCCGTTCCCCCATCGGTGGCAGGACGCTGTCGCGGCTGGAACGCTTTAGTCTTAGGTTCTAGGTTTAGGCTTTAGTTTGTAAGTTTTCTCCCAGTTTGTAAATTGAAGGTGAGCCACATCACCTAGCATTATATTCATTTCATTGTATTTTTAACCACAACCTGAATTGTTAAGTAACCCAACCTCCTTCGAATGCATCTGCGCATAGCAGAAAGAGGAGAAAATATTGTAAATTGAGAATTTGTAATTTGTTAAAAATGTTTAATTAAAGGGGTTAAGAAAAAAAGAGAGATGCTTGACCATATTTGACAGTCGTCGGACAGACATAGCCACAGGATGCTTGGGTGGAGGTTCACTAGGAAATCCTACACCTGCAATATATACGAATATATTATTGACCACTTTTGGTCAATACATTCTCCTTGGTGCGGGACAGTCGAAGAGAGGATAGCGCTCAGAAGCAGAACGGCTTTTGTTTAAATTTATTGAATGAAATATTAACCATTTATGGAAGTGATTAACGCCATCAGATCCGGGCGAGTACAGATAAGTTTAGTTGCTAGTCACAAAGATGGAGCCATATTTGTTAAGAAACAATATTGTTCTGAGAAATTGTATTTCAGTAGAAGAAACATTGAATTTTACTACGCCTTAGCAAGCTGCTAAAAAAAAAATTAATAAAATCTAAAATTGTCTGCTATAATGTCTTCTTGAAGACATGCCAGGTACGAAAGTTTATGAGCAAGTGCCGACAAATATTGACAGGCAATGTTATTGTAAATATCCTTCACCACACAGTATTGAAGGTTGGATTTCTAGAATTTGTGCCAAACCATCAATATCGTTCGTTCTATTTCAATAATATTGTCAATATCTCAAAATGGCCCCTTTAAGTAAGGAGGGGGGACCCAGTATTGCAACTAATAGCTATTTCATGGAATAATAATTATAAAACTCGTAAAGAACAATTAGTTAACTAACAGTTAGATCAGCCAACCTGACCATGTTGGCCCTCACACCCAATGATACCGAATTCCTTAAAAATCACCTGCTGAATATTTAAAAAAAAAAACTATAAAATAAACTATCTGAAGGTTGAAATTTCAAGAAGGATCGCTCTTATCTGCTAATACGACTTCGGGGCTAAACAACACTTTGAAATATTTTTAAAATGTATCGCCCGACCTTAGCTGTAGAGTTATCATCGCTTGTAAGTTTGTTTATTATTTTTTAGCACGTATGAGACTAGTGCGTAGTTACAAGTGCATAGCAAATGAACTGACAATGCGACGTACCAAGTTGTCAATAACTAAAGATCAGTCACAGATTTCTACTTTTCGCCTTCAACTGACGCCAAAAGTAGCAAATGAATATTTAAACTGCGAAAAAATACCTTTAAAAAAAATAATGAACAGGATCTAGAAATAATGTCCATTTGTTACCTTCGGTCCATAGACTCATTAAAGGCAGCAATTTCACACTCACCTGAAACAAAAAAAAAAAAAATTAGTATTTAAAAACTGTTTATGGGATAATTTAATAATGTACTTTAGCGAAAAGCTTGCATGAAGATCGACGAGGTTAAAGAGAGGCTTTTATTGAACGCAAAAATGCGTGATGCTGACCCGACACCAGAAACTTGGCCAGTAGTAGTCTAGTAATGAGTGACTTAGCGATATGTTAAATGCTGATAAGTTATGGCTTGTTCGTACAAAACTATTTAGACAAGTAGTAAAATAAAATGAAGTGAGCATACTCATCGCTGGCTGTAGAATGGTAAATATCCTCCTGCCTGTGTAGAAATTATTTATTGCTGCATTAAAAATTATAAACACTGGCAGTTACGTTCAGGTTGAGATAAACACGTGTAATTTTTTTACTGCTTGCATAAATTATTTATATTGATTGTATAAACTATAAATACAGATGGTCACGTATGATGAAAAAACAAAACTCACATATGACAGATTTATATATATCTTCCACACTTGATGAATCTCAATATGCAATATAATCTTCCCACTTTACATACTACTAGCCAGGTAATTATGGACTAAAGACTGTGTGACAATCTCCCACTTAGTGTCAAGTATTTAAAAAAAAAAAGTGTCTATTATAATGGAAAGAAAAAGTAACGAGACCTATTTATTACATGTATTCTATGAAGCATGCAATAAATGGATAAATAAATATGCAGAGACATTGAAGGTGAACTATAAAAGAAGAGAGATATGAAACCACTGATGCCAGATAACTGATTGTTTGAGCCGGCCCAGATGGAAAGTGGCTGATAGCGGACTATTCAACACTGGCTCATCATCAGAAGTAATTCTTCCGCTATCTCCTCTATTAGTGGCGATGAGCAACCATCCGGGGCTTCCCACAGCCTCGGCTTGGTTCGAGGGCGGTATTCTTAAACAACGGTTAAAACCTGAATACAGTACAGTCCCTATAATTAGTAAAAACCACCTACCTCGGGTGTCAGTTACTGATTATCGAGATGTAAGAAAAATACAGGATTCGAATAATCAAGGAGTTTCAGGACCATGTGCTTTGTCCCAACAAAGGTCGGACAGCTAAATGTCAGTAAAGTGAGTATCATTGATACACTTAGTACGGATGTCTTGACCGTTGGTACGGATTCGTGAACCTTTTACACAATTTGAAATTCACGCGAATTATAAAGAAAAAATTAATTTCCTTAATCCATTAATTAAGTGTATCTATAAAAATGAATTTCGTGATTCACGCCCCATGGGAACCCACAAAGCAGACCAGAACAAACAACTAAGACCTAGCGGGGCTGAGGCCTTGACTCTATGCCAGGTACCTGGTCCTCCAGCCGACCAAATACCTTCTAAGGAACAAACAAGACGCTTGGACACTACAAGCTCTTATGTGCAGTTAAATCAAGCAAGCCTATATAAATTCTGCTGACCAGTTCTCTAGGTCTTATTTCGCAACCCACCCCCTCTATAATATGTAATAGTCTTTACTGTTGCGAGATAGTTAATTGAGAGTAAAAAAAAAAAAAAGGAAAAATTACGAATTAACGGGATTTATTTAAAAGCATGGACACATGTAATCTTGGGAAATTCGTCTTCATAGTAATCTTTCGACTATATTTTCATCACCGGCGATTGTTTACAAAACAAGTGCATGAGCGTCACGCATTAGCACTCATTTTACACTAGGCATGACCCGTCAAGCCCAACTTGACATAAATTAACGAAGCCGTTTAAAGTAACTTTTGAGATGCACAGCTACAAATAAGCGAATGTACCGTAATGAAATGTTTCTTTTTTTTAACGAATAACCACAATGTTACTATAAACACTTACAATTTTCTAAGAATAAACAGGATGCAAATTATCGAGGATATACTGCAATGACAGAGACAACCACGGCAAGTCAGGATTTGTTTTCTTTTATTAGTAACTGACGAAAAATACTTTATTTTTGAGGTGTGGCGGCTGTGAGTATTTTATTCTTGGATGAAAAGGGTTTCTGCCTACAAATTACTGATACAGTATTCTTTATTTTTTAACTATTACTGGCTCTCGCGCTCTTGGTCAGCCTCCGCTGGCTCGTATCCGGTGACGCGGAGGAGCGTGGGGGACTTCCCAAGACTCCGCTTCCTGCTTCGCATGCGAGGGAGGTGACAACCACGTGTATTTGGGAGCTTTGTAACTACTGTATGAGCGAGTGAATGAAAATTGTAAATATGGTACGAATGAAAACATTTATCACAATTACTTATTGCCCAATGAGGCAGATTGTAATTTTATCATAATAAAGCTGATAATATATTATTAACTATTACTGTGTCTACTAACTCATTTCCGATTATGTGTTCTAGTACTATTTTGATAAATCGGATATCCTGTGTTTTAACTGCTATAATACTACAGTATAGTATTTTAGCTTGTTGACATTGTGTGAAACAATTATAGGACCAAGTTTTTAATTTATATTATGAAAGCCCTCAGAATAATAATAATATATTAATAATTTGAGGGTAAACAAACCATTTCACAATCCAACAACAAAAAATGTTTTGTTTTTTTTTCTTTAGCTCTTAAATTTTTAAGATTATAGATAAGGGAAAAAATAAAGGGAATTTATTTGGGGTGAGCGGATCCTTTTACTAGGCAGTACCTGTTTGAATGTGGAGTAACAACAAAAATACTTCAGGGACCCTATTTCATCGATCACCTTCGTTAAAAATTCACGAGACGGTCAGTGTCGTTTTTTTTAATCAAATTGCAACTTCGTTCGTCGATTTAGATTTGAAAAGATGATGGTTGAAGTGGTTGGATCTTGATAAAATTTATCAACGATCGATATTTCCACATATCTGAGTGAGGGTCATCAGCATTAAGTCTTCAAAGGATGAAATTTGATGAAAATCTAAGATTAACCCAAGCCGATCCAATACAACCAAAATCATCTTTTACTAACAGACAGACAATCAACTGTTATTGATAATTAATAAGCGAGAAATTGCATATTCTTTTCAACTTTATGAAGAGAGTGATATTTGTCGAAAAGAGGACGGTTTGCGTCGGACATAAAAAGTTAGTAAAAAAAAATCTATTTCAGTAGCGTTAGCCCCGCCTCGTGAAAAATAAAAACTTGAACGTCGGCCAAAATATCTTTGAAAAGGAAACGTGTCTTTGTCCGAAATCCATTTAGCGCCCCCCCCCCCCCTATAACCTCACTCGTAAATTGTACTATTGTCCACTGCTGGAGACCTGCTGCGAACCAAACCCGTACTAAAACGCAGACGGGGAAAGCATAAAAAATGGAGTTGAAACATATTTCTGTTGGTCTTGATTCAAAAGCGCTCAAATAGAAAAGGAGAAGTTGCTCAAGTTATACAATCATAAGCCAAAAAATATATGTATAAGTATGTAGTGAAGTGGGTAAGATAATCATACTAAAGGGTGTCCCAGAATAAACGCAAGATTTGATTTAAATAGAAAACACAGTTTTTAGTATTTTTGTTGTTATTTTTTTTTATTGAATTATAAAGCAAACAGGATAGGGTTATTTATGGAATAACACATCCGGCAAATGGCCTCCATGACTTTGCTGGCACATACGCACTCTTTTGTCGAAATTTTCCATGACCATTTGGCACAAATGTGGTTGAATTTCCTCTTTAAATGCACGGGTGAATGTGGGCTTGTTGACATACACCCTTTACTTCAAATAACTCCATAAAAAGAAATCTAAAGGTGTTAAATCACACGATCTAGGGGCCAATTCTGATCACCAAAACGAGAGAGTACACGACCTGGAAATGTCTCATGCAGTATTTGAATTGTTTCATGGGCTGTATGGCATGTGGCACCATCTTGTTGAAACCACATATTGGCCACATCAATATCATTCAATTTCAGCACAAAGAACTGTGTTTACGACGCCGAATTGATGTTCCTGGATTTTCAACAACATTCTCACGCACTGCTTCGATATTGACATTTGAACGGCTTGTTTTTGGACGACCAGTGTGTTTAGTGTCTCCAACAGATCCAGTCTCCCTAAATTTTTTAATTAATTTCTTCACAGTTTATGAAGTCAAAACCCTATTCCGGCCATATTTTGTATGAAATTTTCGAACTGCGGCCGCCAAACTTTCATTATTTTTGAGATAATGTTCAAAAATAAAAACACGTTGTTCTATTGTGTAACGCTCCATTTGTATTAACCCTACACTGTCAGCTGTCAAATTATTTTTTTGTTTTTTTAGGGTTGCCAGCACTTTACTGCACAAATGTCGGCAAATTCAAATCTTGCGTTAATTCTGGGACATTCATTCATTTACAAGCGTGGAAGCACCGAGCATCTGTACAACCTGCAAGCCGTTTCCAAATGAGGTCACCTATCGAAGAAATTCCGGTGAATTAGGTTAGAATAAAAAGTACACCCCCCCCCCCCAAAAAGGCTACAAAATAGCGTGAAAACGCTGGCGGTGAGTATCAATTAGATCCGGCTATCGATCAAGGAGGCATAGAGTCGTCCGCTTCTCTCTCGGCAGTTTTTTATGGCCCTAGCTGTTCCATGAGACTTATACATTATAGCGATATCTATCGAGAGGAACGAAAATGACAAAAAAAAAAAAACTATAATAATTCTACAACTTCAAAGGAAATATACACTTCATTGTATTCCGAAGGGACCATTCAGTGAACATTTCACGCACAATTTGACCACTTTATATATACGTATATTATTTTTATTTTTTTTTTCAAATCAAATCTTTTTGTGATATAATTACAATCTGCCTTACTGGGCAATAAGTCAATTGCAATAAATTTTCTCAATCATACCATATTTATAATTCTTTCATTCACTGACTCATTCATACAGTATTTACAAACGAAAGAGGAAGCGGAGTCTTGGGAAGTCTCCCCGACGCTCCTCCATCAGTCATATCACCGGATACGAGCCAGCGGAGGCTGACCACGAGTGAGATTCACAGACGCTCAGGACATGATTGGAAAAACAAACTGGCCATTGCCAGGACTCCCACTGTCACGTATTTATAGCAGGTCACAATGCCACTGCTGTTTTAGTCTCCGAGGAAAATTATAGAGATGTGTGAGGCAGTATAATGTGCTAGGGGATTAGGGTGATTGGATAGGTTACTATGGAATTTTGTGAACTTGGAAGGGGTGATTTCAAGAATGTAAGGTATATTAAGATCGTTATGAAGGGTATTGTTGTTGACGTAATAAGGGGCATTTACTATTGTTCTCAGGATTTTTGATTGAAAGGATTGGATGCGCTTGATGTTCGACTTTTTTTCTGTCCTCCATAGCTCTATGCCCTATGTCCAGATTGGCTTTAGTATAACTTTGTAAATTAGTAATTTGTTTTCTATTGAGAGATGGGATGTCCTTTGAAGATGTATGTACAGTTGTCCAAAGCGTCTGTTTAGTTCTTGTCTTTTTATCCTCGTGTGTTGGTTCCATGTCAGTCTTTTGTCGAGATGGAAGCCTAAATACCGTACTGTCTCGGACACAGGAAGAGGAATGAAATTAAAAAAAAGTAGTGGACAGGACTTGCGGCCGAGGTTTAAAGTAATGCGGGAACATTTTGCTTCATTAACTTTTATCCACCATTGATTGGACCACTTTGATCCACCTATCTTTAGAATGAGTACCCCTATAGAGAGAGATAAGAAAGCTTTATTCACAATTTAATCTACAATTCAACTTGTTACTAAAATTTTATTACATGTCCCGGTCTCTTTTCAAAAAGCGCTTTCGACAGATCTAAGCTGTCGTCTTCAGTTAGGTACATGATTATGAGGAATATTTAAAACAATTATTATCTATTTCAAGTTAAAACAATATAAGCTCTTCACTCTATGACTCTCATTACTCTTTAAACGTTTTAAATATCCCACATAATCGACTCCAGATGACATCATAGAGCAGTCGAAAGCGCTTTTTGAAAAATAATAAATTAACAACCGTGACAAGGCAATAAAGCTTTGTTATTTTACTGTACCCTTTCACAATCCGGGATTAATCATTTGATTAAAATATTTTATTCAGTTAGCAGTTCTAATTTTTTTGTCATTTAGTCTGCAGAATAATTACCCGACCTCTCTAGATCAATAAGTCTGTGACATAAGCAATATTCATATAACGAGGTTTTCGGTTATGAAAAAGCCGACAAAAGCCTGAAAACGTATGCAAATTAGCCATGAATTAATCACCAAAGAGACATGAAAATGTCCCTGCTCTGCGCTGGCCAGAACCAGTCTTTAAAGCCACTCCACTGTACGATTTCAATTCGACATAATAGTCGAATACGTTTATATCTAACAACAATACTGACAAAAACACTTTATTGATAAAAGATCAATGAAGCAAATTGTGACCCCATTACCTTGTCCATCTCGATAGAAGGTTGACAAGGCATCCATACACGAGGCTAAAAAGACAAGAACTAAACAGACGCTTTGGACAACTGTACAGACTACTTCAGAAGACATTCCATCTCTCAATAGAAAATAAATTACTAATCTACAAAGTTATACTTAAGCCAATCTGGACATACGGAATAGAGCTATGGGGGACAGCAAAAAGGTGGAATATCAAGCGCATCCATACATACAGCCTATCCATAAGTCCTGAGAACAATAGTAAATTCCCCTTATTACGACAGCAACAAAACCTTTCATAACGATCTTAATATAGCCTACGTTCTTGAACTCATCCCTTCCAAGTTCATGAAATTCCATAGTAACCTATCCAACTACTCTAATCCATGTAGCTGCACTGCATTCTTACTTTTTTAACTATTACTGGCTCTCGCGCTCTTGGTCAGCCTCCGCTGGCTCGTATCCGGTGACGCGGCTGACGGAGATGCCTGGCGGACTCCGCTTCCTCTTTCGCATACGAGGGAGGTAACAATCATGTGTACTTGGCAGATCTCAGGACAGTGTACGAATGAGTGAGTGAATGAAGAGCTGTTAAATACGTTTTGACGAGAGAACATTAATCACAACTACTTTTTTCCTAATAAGGCGGATTGTAATTTTAGCACAATAAAGTTTGTTCTTGAAATATCAGAAAATAAGAGATACTCGAAATTATGGCATAGTTTACAGTAACGACTTTGTACAAACCAGCCCGATAGAAAGAAGCATTCCAAAATATCCTTGATTGGGGAAAATAACTCACAAAAAATGTTTTTTGGTTGAATAGCGAGTTGAAGTATACGAGTATTCCAAATACAAAATGGTAAATACACAAAATATTTGGCAGATACACTCGACGCTATAATAAAAACCTTTGATCCCCGAAAACAAAAAACACCGACAGAGTTGTTAAAATAACAACAGTGGAATACCAGAGAGAGGAAGAGCTATGGGGTGTGGATCGACGTTTATTTTTATTTGTTTTTCTATTTTTCTCCCCCTCATATGATAATTATAGAATTCAATATAGATTCTATATAGATGAATCTATTTATAAAAGGTCAGTATTGTATGCCCTGCAGTTGACAGTGATTAATTCATGGCTAATTTGGATACGTTTTCAGGCTTTTGTCGGCTTTTTCAAAACAGAAAACCTCGTTTTATAAATATTGCTCATGTCACAGACTCATTGATCTAGAGAGGTCAACGATTCTACACTGCGGTTTGAGATTGCTACAAATGTAAATTATACTTTCCTTCTCTATATATATTTGCACATCTTAACCTTGTTTCCCCCGGCAGTCTGTTCCCATCGATGCGGGAAGGGTGGTAGGGCCATAGTGTTTGTTAGGTACTGCAACGAGTCAAAAAATGTGATGCGTCTCAGGTGGATGAACTCGCCCACTGACGGCACACCAAGCGACAGTTATATAATAGTAATTGTTAGCTGAAATGTGTACTTCAGCCAAGGAAGGTCAACCCTTCCTTTGTATTTGTCCCTCTGCTACAACCCTTCCTAACCCTTTGCTACCTGCCTCCGGCAAAGATCCAACACTTGTCCTTAAACCTTCGTCAAGGAATGTTCTAGAGCTGTAATTCATTAATATTTGTATATATACCAGTGTTTTGAATGTTATTCATAATAAAGTTTTATAAAATACTATCCTCGAACAAGATTATTTAACTGGCGCACCGAACAGGCACCTGGCAGTATACTCAGTAAATTCACGGGAGTCCACCATCTAGAGATCCCTCACTTGGCAACGGACAGTGAGACCACTCCGATAGCGTGAGAAGACCGATGCAAATCCCTCTGGAAAGAAACCCCACAGGACAGGACTTCACCGATATTGGGTACTGATCTATTTCAATAGATTTTCACCAGGTTATACCCTAAAGAAATTTGTTACATATCTGAGGAAGTTGAAGGAAGAAAGAAAACTGGACTTCACTGAAGACATCATTCACTTGGTAAATACAATTATTATACACATACTGACTTTATGACATCAGTAACTGACAGACTTAACCTTTTAAGAAACATTACAGAAACAGAAGAAATGGACGGAACTAATTACATAATTAAAGATTCAGATTTTCATTTGATCCCAACTTTCGATGGGTCATCAGGCACTTTAGTAGATTTTATAGATAGTATAAACTTAGTATTCGAATATTCATGCAATGCTAATAATTCAAATAAAATAGGAAACTATCAAAGATTATTAGCACACGTCCGTAATAAACTTGTAGGAAAAGCAAGATCATGTAAAAAATTTTATACTAACATAGACCAATTACTAACCGACATTAAAAAGAAATTTAGAGACACTAAAACCATCCAGAAAAGCATTTGTGAAATCTATGAAACCAAACCCCATTACAATGAACATCCTTTAACATATATTGACAGACTAATGATCCTACGAGAGGATTTAAGTGCTAGAATCAGAACTAATGACGAATTTACTTTAGAACAAAAAGATGCAAAAATGGTTGAATACGATTTACAAATAGCTACCCATTGTAAGCGACATTTACACCCAGAATTAAACGCGCAACTTATCCATGTAAAATACGAAACGCTTGAAGATATCGAACAATTTCTAAAAAGAGAAACCGATGAAATTATAGAAAGAATTTACGATAAACCTCAAAAACGCGCACCCCAACAATCAAATTATAAAGGTAGAAACTTTGACCCTCATAAACATTACGAAAGAAGAGAACAATATGAGATAAGAAACAAATACCAACCAAGTTATCATAGGGAAATATATGAACCAAGACAACAATATCATAACCAACGACAAACAAATCCCAACTACCTAGGAAAAAATTATGATCCCAATTTTAAAAGAACATGGGAACAAAGACAAGACCAAATACAACAAAATTACCGACAATATACCCCAAACTATAACCGAGACAATAACGAGAGACACAACCAATCATGGAAACCTCATGAACAAAGAAAATATTTCAATCCCCAACCAAGACAAGAACAACAAAGAGAGAATCAAACAGTTTCTATGAGAACAGCTAGCAATCGCGTTCACTATACAGAAAACGATAAGGACGAAGAGATTAAACAATTAAAAGAACAACTTAATGAGATATCCCAAAAATTTGAACATTTTTTAGACTACGGTCGCAATGACAAAGAACCAACCCCCCGACCAGAATATGCGGTAAATCATATCGATTCCTTACCCAAACTTAAGGATAAAACAGGAAAAACTAACGTAGTAGCCGAAATAAAATGTCATAATGATGAAATAATAATAAACGGTATTAAATTAAAAGAAAAAAAAGACCAAAAATACTTGGAAAGTAAATCGGAAAATAAAACAACAACAGTAAAAGATAGTCCAGAATATGACACAATAACTATAGATTTAGAGCAACTTATTTCCCAAAATAAGGAAGACGAAACTAACTATAGTGATGATGGCATGGACATTGAAGAAATAGAATTACTCCCAGTAAAAGATAGTCCAGAATATGACACAATAACTATAGATTTAGAGCAACTTATTCCCCAACAAATAGATGAACAGATAATACAAGACGACTTATGTTCTAATGAAACAACTTCACATTCCCAACGCTCTTCTAATAAGCAAATTTGTGTAGTAAATGACGAAAGAATAGTTAATATAGAAAATCAACAAATAATCATAAAAAAGGAAAAAAAGACTATTAACTTTTCAAAACCGTTTGGAATAACTAGACAAAATAACCAACAAAATAAATCAATAAAAGAACAATATGTTCAAAAACATCATGATGATAAAAGACTAATAAATGACTTAGTAAAGACAAATATAATAAAAGATAAGACTGATCGAATAGAAAAACTAAACCAAAATCGGAAAGACATTCCGACAATTTATAATGAACAATTAATGATAAAAAATACTACCCATGAAAAGCATGATAATTCTTATAAACCAGTAGAAAAATATAGAGATAAAAATGAAATAAAGAAATCGCATGTTAACAAAATTAAACAACCTCGCAAGAAATATCGGACACATCGAAAATTTGTTTCACATAGCAATAAAGACACTTGCACTGATTCGGACAATTCTATGGACTGCAAAAACTTCTCTGAAAGTAACCGACCTGACTAACATCAACGGAATGGTACACTACACATTAAACAATGTAAAAGTAATTGAAAAATACTTCAAAACATACCACTTTTATAACATAAGCCTATTATAGTCAGAACTAATCAATATACAAAAACCATACTCTACTCTATAACAACTTAACAAACCTATCCTCTGATAGTAGATACATGATACATGGAACCAAGAATAAAATTGACCTACTGAGAAATCATAATAGAAGACAAAGACGTGGATTGATAAATGGACTAGGAACGGCTATTAGCTGACTAACTGGTACTATGGACGCTACGGACAAACAACATTATGACAATGTCATAAGTAAAGTAGAACGTAACAACTTTAATACCGAACATAATATTGAACAGATAGTAAACATGAATAAACAAATAATAGAGACTTTTAAGACGGATATTAAATTAATAAATGAAAATTTTAATAAGGGTAGAGGCAATATGATAAGCATTGGCAAAGAAGTAGCTTTTCAAGATATTTATATAACTTTAACCAACTTATATAACAAACTAAATGACTCAACGCTAAGACATACACAAAAAATGTAATATTAACTCCAAGTAAATCAGAAATATTATGGCTTATGAGCAAAATACATTGTATTATACATGAGGAAATACTCCATGTTTTTATAGACCTGCCACTAGCAGAACTAAATGTAAGAACCTCTTTGCTCATACCAATTCCTGTAAATAAAACTAATCTTTATTATTCTATTGATTTACAAAAAAACACTAGTACTAAGAAAAAAATGATAATCTTTATAACATTAATTGTAACTATTTTATGAATAACTATTATTTTACTAACCCTACTTTACTGCTTAATGAATGTATAAACAAAATATTATATTATTAGATTCTACAGTTCAATGTAATTATACTCAACATAAGCTATCCAATATTAATTATATTGACGATATAAATTCATATATTATTATTAACAATCGTAAGTTAGACAATTGCAACAAAAATAATACTATTTACTTACCTCTAATATCCTTTATAATGGTAAAATATCTCAATGTAATTTTAATAAATATACTAACCCTAATGTTAACATATATTGATAAACTAAATGTATACCTAGCTATAAGAACACTTAAATTTGATAATTGTTATAATAACGACACTATTTTTCTTCCAGACACTGCTCTGATTAATGTATCTAATGTAGATTGATATAAGAAATTCCTCCCATTCATAATCATATTATTGCTCATAAATATCACCGATTATATGATAACTCCTTTAAAATCCAAATCGATAATGTAACAACTATACCTCAATTGAATGTAACTTAAGTATAATTAATGTCTTTAATTACCAATGAATATAATTATATGTATTCTATATTATCCATTATTATTGTAATCATTGTAACAATCTTGTTTTATATATATGTCACAAATATTGTAAAGGCTGTTGTTCAAAAACTATCCCAATAGATATCCCCAGAGTTGTTTACCAAGCTCCTCCACCAATGACCATAAATCCTATTATCCTGCTCAGGTGTTCAGGACCTAAAAAAGGGAAGAGTTATATAATAGTAATTGTTAGCTGAAATGTGTACTTCAGTCGAGACATATGGTCTCCCTTCTCTTTGTCTGTTAACCCCCTCCTAACCCTTCGCTACCTGCTAGGGCCAAGACACACACACTTGTGGTGTAGCCTTCCTAAAAGAATGTTGTAACGCTTTAACTGACTAATATTTGTGTATATATACCAGTGTTTTGAATGTTATTCATAATAAAGTTTTATAAAATACTATCCTCGAACAAGATTATTTAACTGACGGTTGCAGGTCAGCGTTCTTTAACCTCTCTCTCGAGACGTATGTCTGACCACTTTTCGCATGATCCCATTCTGGAATTGTAGGAGACTTTTAGCTGTACTGTCAGTCAAGTGAGTATATAGCGGGGCACTGTACAGCAGAGCTGGCCGGAGGACACATTTGTAATGTATATCATCAGTTTGAGACTCAACGACAAGTTGGATGAGTTAGTGAGTGGTAAAGCCGGTAATAAGATCTACCGTCGACGTGTGCTGAGATAAGATACATTTTAGAATGAGAAGCGAGAAAGGACCAAGAGGCCACCGCTATACAAAAGAACTTTTGGAGCAGGCGAATAAAATCATATTTTTTAGAATTTGTATATTATTTAATGAATACTTCTAATTATGGGTTTGGAGAGATCATGATTAATACTTTTTGTCAAACCAGTGAAGGAAGGCAAAAATGACGCTTCCAAATATAGACCAATATATTTGTCTCCTCTCAGTGTTTGGAATGATTTTATAGAAAGCAATGATGACCTTTTATCACCAAGGCAGTGAAGATTCACTCTACAACGAGGGACAGACAATTGATGCATTACTCGATGTGAGAACACTGGTGATCTCTATGGACGTCAAAGGTGATTTGATGCGACATATTGGCCTTCAATACTCTAATCAATTGGCAAAAAAAGAGGTGTACGAGAAATCTATAGAAATTGGTAACAAACTCAAAGAGGGGAAAATAGGACGAGACGGATAGACACAGACATGGACTCCAGGACAGAAGTTGAAGATCAGCGTTCTACAGAGTTAAAATATGTCTGATGTATTTAGCTGAAAAACAGGGGGAAGGTTAAAGCGGGTTCCTACCTAGACGTGGGGGTAATTATCTGACTAAATGCTAGGCTCGGCATGGCCAACTACGGTTAGTTCAAGTGGTATTGACTGCGGGGAGTCCAATGTTTACTTATTTCGTTTTTGCCAAGCCGACCGTTGTTGGGACAAAGCAGGGTGGTATTAAGCGCTTTTTATTGCTTCAGCACATCGCTCTCATATGTTGCGGCTGAACTAAGATGTATACAAAGCTTAATGTGACATGCCTAATGTTTTACAGTTCATGGAGACTACAGAATTAGTTTCAATGTCCGTAACTGTGAAAGCTTCGCAAATTATAATAGAAAAAAGCTTGACGTAAAATACAGACGTGATCTATCGTGAGTATCTTACGTAAGAACACGCTATGGTAGCTCCTTCATCCAATAAGTTCATGTGGAACGATTTGCTAATCTCGTTTTATTAACAGGTTTATAATACTCTAACTTAAAGCAGTGCAACATTTAGCCACGAACAACTTGTATGACAATGTAAATTCATTGCTGCGTGAGATTTAAAATTTTCATCAACTTTATTCGAGGTTAGCTTCTGGTATATAAAGGGTGTCCCAGAATTAACGCAAGATTTGAATTTGCCGCCATTTGTACAGTAAATTGCTCGTAAACATAGTTCTTTGTGCCGAAATTGGATGATATTTATGTGGCCAATATGTAGTTTCAACAAGATAGTGCTACATGCCATACAGCCCATGAAACAATTCAAATACTGCATGAGACATTTCCAGGTCGTGTACTCTCTCGTTTCGGTGATCAGAATTGGTCCCCTAGATCGTGTGATTTAACACCTTTAGATTTCTTTTTATGGAGTTATTTGAAGTCAAAGGTGTATGTTAAAAAGCCCACATCCACCCGTGCATTAAAAGAGGAAATTCAACACTACATCAACGAAATTCAACCAAATTTATGCCAAATGGTCATGGAAAATTTCGAAAAGAGTGCCGGAAAAGTCGTGGAGGCCATTTGCCCGATGAGTTATTCCATAAATAAGCCTATCCTATTTACTTTATGATTAAATAAAAAATAACAACAAAAATACTAAAAACTGTGTTTTCTATTTAAATCAAATCTTGCGATAATTCTGGGACACCCTATACCTAATATTTTAAATACACCTATTTTCATCAATTGCCTATATATATATCTTAGTAAGTCAAGCCTACTAACTGTTACATATTAATATAAATTCAACAACTACCCACCAGCCAGGACTTAATACACCTCGTTTTTGTTTTGTTAATAATAACCCCTACAGTTATCAATAGCTGGAGCCGACATTCATATCATGCTAAAACGATGGTCCAAAAATAGACTTGATTAAAACTTAACAACTCTTTTTCCCGCTATCAAACGCTTTAACTCATTACTACGTATGGCAAACATAGAAACATTCACAATTTCGCCCTTACAAATAATGGTATTTTCCAGTAAAATAAACGTTGGAATAGAGATAAATTTTGGTGCAAATTAACAGGTCGCATGATAAGTGGTTTTAAGGGATAGTGAAAAGCCGGTCTAAGTAGCTTAAGAAGTCCCTAATAAGAAAACTGGATTAATCAATCAAGGAGCAAACCTGAATTTATCTAAGATTCGTCAAATTCATATTTAAATTTGTCAAGTATAGGTATATATCTAAATAAGCTTTAGAGAGGTTTCACTATGAAAGAGGTGACTTTTTCGTTCCTGCTAAGGACGCGAGAACAGTTCTTGTTGTTAAGATCATGACTTATATTTACCAACAATCCCAACAATAAAAAGTTTTTCGTTTAATTTTTCTTTTTTTTAATTTCGTTTCATCGGGTGGATTACCTAGGAACAGTAAACCATTTGGAACGTGAAGAGTCAAGTACAAGTTAAACAATTATTACTATAACGAAATATTTTATATAACGTAAACCACTCAGATATAGGCTGATGGAATGCATGCATTTTGTTTAAAGAAAGTTCTGAAGATATATAAAGGCCTACACAATTAATAGATAACATTTACAAAAATGATTTCATAAAAAGATCTAAGGAACGCCAACATACACACCGACCGGTTTATAGACCGGTCGTAACTTGAGCCCCAAATGTAGCGACAAATTCCAAGACATTCATCTAAATGATATGTTTTGAAAGTAACTTATATAAATGCTTCGGGCGAGGACATTATCGACGAGAGAAGTGGGGGCTTGATTTCACACACGGACCGGTGGGGAAGGAAGGCGCGAATCCGATAAGGAAAGGAAATGGAAAACGCCCTAAGATAAGAAACCGCAAACGGCGTAGGAGAGCAACCGCAGGCTACGAGGCCAGGATCCACCTGCTGCGAGTATCCAGGATCTAGCGAGTACAAAGACAACGGATACGGGGATTGCATCAATGAATGACACAGGTCCGAGAAGAGAAAAAGTTGTAGGATCAGAGTGGAGTCCTTCGATCTATTGTTGCTGATACAAGTTACGCAAGGCAAGAGTCTTACACAACGGCTTTGTGTCAGTCAATAGGCTCATTTGCAACTTGTTCTTCTCACGCCTATTGTGCCTTCCTGTGTCACTATTGAGTGTAAAAAATAATCAACAGATAAAAAAACAACTAAAATATATGTTTTTATTTACATTATTTGGTATTTCCAAAAGTTATTTCGTGTAAGTACGTTCGAGCCCCTAAAGGAGGTCGCCTGTTAGTAGATTTTATTTCAGATATGTTCCTTGGGGTGTTGTTAAGGATTATCTGGCAACGGTCTACAGGGTCAGCCATCTGAATTCGGAGTTCAAAGGAGTTGGGTTAAGACACTTAGGCCCCTACCTCATATACACTTTCTTGTTATATATACGAGTTTGCTGTGTGCAGTTATAAAGCCGAGATTTGTTTTAATTATACGCTTTACCAGATTTTTCCGTTTATAAATTTATTACGTTTTAAGTTATGCGATCTATTCTGTGTTGTTTGTCTAAGTTGACTCTGAAAAAAATACTGAGGGTTGCACTAAATGAGCATAGCATATTGAAAAGTTACAAAAACCAGAAGGCACTTCAAGTAAGGTTAGTAAAATTTGTAGGAAAAAACCAAGTTCGTATTTCTTTCACGATCTCTCTAAATTTGAGTTTTTGTTAATAATAATTTCAGTTTTTGACTAGATTCGCCTGGGTATCAAAATGTTTCAGTTGAACGTTCATTACTCGTCTAAATGTTGTCCTAATCCAACGTTTTTACTACCATTTAATTTGTCTAAAATAGTAGATTAAAAACCTACTGAGCATAAAAAGCATTGCGGGAGAGCTTTGATTCGACGAAATGTAAACCTATTTTTGTCAGTTCGTATCCTTGTATCCTTTGAAAGTTGGCATATAGATTCCTGAGGACGTAGGCACCATACTAAGGACCTGGAGTGTCCTTGCGAAGGAGAGACGTTGGCCGGTGCTGGAGAACCGGTTCCAGGCTCCTCCAGCCCCTCTCCAGGCTCCAGCCTCGACCAAACAGGTACAGGCCAATCTTCCGCGAGTCCTCTGTGCTCTGTCGTTCTTCCAGGGAAAGTGCCAGCTGCGACTTTCTAATTCTTATCGTCTCCTGCGTTCTACACATCGCCGCACAGATGATTATATAAACATATCGGCATTATATTCTTGAAAAAAAAAAAAAAATGTATATTACCACTGTTTTTGGTTCACAATATCAAGGAAATTGAAAAAAGTTTATATATTTTTTTAAAGTCATTTTCTATTTCTCCGCTGAGTCCCATATTTATTTTTCTTCATCATCTTCCCCTAATCTTGTTCTTGTCCACTTTCAGTAGCAAACACTGTTTTGTCCTGAGCTGACTGGTACAGTAAATCTTCACTTTTGATCTATGGGTGTATTTAATAACTGAAGAAACAGTGAGTTATAGAAAATCAATAACAACCGAAATCATTTATTTGTAAATAGGCTTACTTTTTATTATTTAATTATTACTAATTAACATTTTATTTTTTATTTTGAGCGATTTGATTACAAAACAATATCGTTTTTTTTATTTCGTAAGTAACTGTGGGTGCCTTACATGATCCTTATAAAAGGAACATCAATCAATCAATTTTCCAATTTGAGGAAAATATAAATTATTAAAAAAAAATGACGTGTAACAAGTTTCTCCTCGACTGAAAATACTTTCGGAAGCAATTATTGAACATTAAAAAGTGGTTTTGAATTATTATCTTAAGGCTAAATAAATTCGAATAAAAGGAATAATGCACAAAATACAATAGAATAAAAAGTTATTTTACCATGACACATATAAACATCAAGGATTTTTTTTTATTTCTGGAATATATTTAAGTAGGATCATAGGAAAAAATTGTGCCAAAAAATATTAGTGTGTGTGTGTACACTACAAATGCATGTACACTACATTTAAAAATCAACTTTTTGTCAAACGCAATGTTTAGGAAAGAAGTTAAGGGATGGACGATGTTTATTGTGACTTTTGAGACGTTTGAAACTACGTTAAGCCTATCGATATAACTTTTGAATCTGAATAAGGTCGCCCGGTTCATTGCGAGTTGCGCAAGCCTCAATTATCAAAGACCCCTTCCCCAAAATTAATACATGGCTCCATATGTGGAGCAGAGCAGACCGCTCCCTAATAATGACTCCAGATGTGTTGGAAGACATGAGCACCACCCCCCCCCCGGAAGTAGACAAGGGGGCTGTTTTATTTTCTTATCACTATGCGTAGGGGTCCATTCCCTGCCAAATCAACCAGTTAGTAAACCTAACCAAAAATTCAAATATTTTTCTTATGAAGATTGTTTTTTTTTTTCCATTTAGTTTTAGATGTATTGCATATTAATAGAAGATTATTTTTATTAAGTAAATTTGGGAAATACGTTGATTTTTGGATTTGATTTGAACCAGACGATTCAGGGATCATTCTCTTCAATAGAAACGAAATTATGTTTTTAGTTTGTTTTTTTTTATGTTATTGGATTTATAATTTGGAAAAATCGTCGTGTTTGCGTAAACTGTAAGGTTAAATTAAACGTGTTCGAGAACGCCTAGAGTTTGATCCCTTTATTTTAAATACAATGTCATAAAGGTTTTTTGGTATGCTTCTTTACTATGCTCGATGTACGCATATATGTTTTTTAACATATGGTCAGGAGGTATGGAGGTATTTTGTACAGCCTATGTATTTTTTTTGCAGTATTATAAATCTTAGGTTTTTCTCAAAACAACAGATCCTATTGATATATTTCACATCGTAAGTTTCAGGATTTTAAGTTTAAAATGTTATAATAAAAAAAAAATTGACCTTAAACATGTTTATATTTTTTTTCACCAAACATAGTCACATCACATATCAAATTTAATGTCAGAAAAATATCAATTAATTGAAGATCCAAAAAGATAAAAATTAAGCCTTTTCAGTATTAGGGATAGTGATCCCTGTTACATTCAAATCTGAAATGTGCTGACCGAATCATGATTTATTTGGTTGGTTGGTTGCTTTGCCATGGAATGAAGCTATAGACTTTTCGAACACAAGTGTTAACTGCTTAATTATTTCAGAGGTAGACTCCCGAAATATCACGTCTGAGACATTATGGGCTTATCGTTACATAACGAATCAGCTGACACAACCACCTGCAGAAGTGCAGAAATTGAAGAAACCCCGAGAAATAAAAATAAAAAACAATCTAACTACAGACCTAATACGTACAGTGTCGACAGCCACTATTGCAATACTGTATTATACAACAGGCGATAACCAAATACAATGGACAATAAACAAACGGGCAAAATGTAATATGATATAAAGAGATTGCTTTGTGCAAACGGCACTATCTTCACTGTCTCGGATGATCGGCACGTTGACCTTTTTGTTTAATCAACAATAAGAAAAAAAGTCGATACGTCGGTAAGTCGAAGCTGTAATCTATCGTTACGTAATGACTCGATCACAAGAAGAAAAAACCGAGATGTGTTATAATAGTAATAGACCACCAGTGGAGTCGGCTTGATCTGTCTGTGTCAGCTGAGGTGCAAGGCATTGCGTGAACATCAGTAATAATGATATCAACCACAATACAAATAAGCTTTGAGCTCATTCTTAGCCGAGAGTGTATTAATTATTTTAAGAGATAGTTGTGGGATCTGTTGCAGTTGATGAATGAGAGCTGTGAGGTTTTTCATCAAACTAAACTCTTCAACTCATTCAAATACAAATATAGAAAAAAAATTCTTGGACCATGTCCCCTATGAATATCAATATCATACAGGCAAATAAATCAAAGTCTCAAATACCCAAAAAAATCTAGTACATCACAACGAGAAAAAAAAAAAATCAGTCAGAAAAACAAACAAAAAAATATTCATTAAATCAATTAATCGTAAAAAAAAAAGGAAACTGTATAATAATATGTTAAATTACAAATAAAACTATAGAGTATATAAAAATATATACATACATGATATAAACAATAATATGCTACTAATAATAATAGATAATAGATGAGCCTGAACCCAATGGATTGTCATTTATTGTATTAGGAAGGTTTTGAAGGCTCGTGGAGAGAGGGAATTCCAAAAAGTCAAAAGTGACGGGATCTAGTGTTCAGGGAGTGGACTTTAAGAAGTTGATTTCAGTTGATTCACCATTAATTTCGTGAATACTTGGGTCAATAAAGTGTTTCTATATTTTAAGTTTAAGAAATATTATTTATTAGTCAGTTATTAACAATTCCATTCGAACAGTACTAAAAAAAACAAGCACAGTTAAGTAAACATTACAAACAGAAACAATACTTGTTTGTGTAATACATTACACTTTATCTGATCAAAATATTAATGAACCGTATGGTCGGGTTCGTATGTTTTTTTTTAACTTATCTTTAACATGTCTTCTCTTAGCGATGTAGTAGCACATAGCAAACCGCTTATAATCCAAGTAGGAACTAGTAGCTTATGCCGAAGTTCACGAACGGCTTGGTCAGTGATTGCTTAAGTGCGTCGATGTGCAATCAATCGCTGAGTGAATGAGCCATTTCGAACGATTGCCCATGGTATCAATAGCTTGCCTAGCCTCTTGTGAACCTAACCTGACTTTCCGAATTACATGTTCCTACCCCCTAAAGACTTTTTTTTAGTATACATTTTATCTATTTATTATCCTCAATTTATTTATTTCATTGAGTTTTCTTTGGTGTTATTATTTAAAGAAGACTATATTGTATTTTTTTTGGAGATTCATTTTTGTTTATTTCTTTTATCTACCTAGACCCTTAAGAGAGCATTCGTTATGTCACCGACCTAATGTTTTTAAAAATGACAACACAGTAAAAAAATTTTTTTTTTTGAACCTGTTAAATGTAATTTAAAATGATCTTAAATTGACAGAGTTATTACCCCTTGGATTACAAAAGGGCGGAAATTTGGTTTAACAACAGGGTCAACAGTTGGTTTAAAAAATCCGATTAAAAATTGAGGAACGAGGCAATACTAAAAATCCTAATTATATTTCTGAGGATTCCAGAAGAGAAAAAGAAAAAACTGAGGTGTTAGCGAAGATAAATAAAATTTAATTAAAAAAGTTAATTATAGATAAGGGATGCCCTGAACCAACTGAACTGGCGGTTGTTCTGGAGGGGCTGAAACTATGGCGTCTTTGTTCCAGTCCGCGACTGGAGTCGTTTTTATCAAAGAGCACCTCTTCTGGCTAAATCACGTAATAATTGGGGAAAAAAAAAAAAAAAAAAAGGAGTGCTCTCATAAGAAGAACTTAAGCTTGATCTTTCTCTCGGGGTAATTCATTAACCTTCCCTGATAACGATGCAAAACAAATAGAAGTTAAGTGAAAATCAACGAAGCAATGCAAAACATTATTCATTGTCCCACAGCAGCAGCAGGTAAAAAAAAAAAAAATGAAAATGATAAAAGAAGACGTTAGTGTAGCTAACACAATAACTTCGGTTCCCAGGTCATTTCCATATTGATGTGAATTCTTCTTAAGAATCCCAACCTTAGAGGACTGAGCTGCAAACGCGACCTCCATTCCTCCATCTTTAAAAATGAAATTAATTTGTATTATTGAAATGTTATCATATTTATGACCTCTCTGGTTGTGACGCTAGTCACAGTTGTAAATTACTTCTTATAAGTAACATGAAAGAAAAACAAAAGAGTACTTATACGTATTAACCGCCCATAAAATCATGCAAGTTGAGCACATGACATTGAAAGCGAAATATTTCCAGATGCGAGAGACAAGCGGACGGAAGATCCTGTGTTAACAGGCTACCATCTGGAGCGTGATAATGAACACATCCCCATGAAATAAGCCTAGGTCTAGACTACGTTCTTGTCTCTCTCTCGAGTGTTTTAAATCAAGAAGGTCACGAGTCTGTGTGTTCTGGCGAGTAAATTCTTCAATGAAAAAAAAAACAATTGAGGCCCATTGGCGATGTATTAATTACCTCTTACACTAACCGGAGAGTACATTTGATAATTTTATATACTATCTTCAAGTTTGTTTTCAGTAGATTTGTTTGTTCTTCTTTAAATAAACTACATGTGCAACGTCCACCCGCACATGATTGACGACAAACTTTGATTTGTATTAGAAAAATACTAGCGATTCACAGCAGTACGTAGGTAAACTTTTCCGTAAAAAATAAATAATATAATCTTTGCCACCATAACTAAATGAACAATGATCAAAAATTAAACGCACAGATCTGAATGAGTATTATACTATATTTTGTATTTATTTGTTTTATTATTAGAGATATTATATTGGGTTATTTATTCGGATTATGTATTTTGTCTAATTTTTTCGAGACTTCATAACCATTTTTAATATTTTTTAGAAGCTGTGTGAGTGACCTCTTATTTCTAATCACGTATTAATAAATTCTGTTAGTTCTTTAATATGATCTACAACTGTTTGAAGTTTTTATTACTGTATGATAATGACAGTGTGACCTGCAATAAAGCCCTTGGGTTTGACATAAACGGACTTTGTAAGTAGACACCTACCTATAAATGGCTGTTCAAACCCTTTGATAATAAACTAAGATATTTACAATGTTAATATATCTTTCCTCAGACATCGGTCTAATTTGTACCGTCAGGTGCCTTGTTAATTTCAGCCATTATTCAGTTAAAATGAAGCCTCCTCGGATCGTAACGAGTAGGGCATCATCAGGTTATAATTCTCGGATTAGGTGATGTGAAATTTATAATGAAATCGATTCCATGTAAAAAACAAAAACAAAATATTGTTTACTAACTTATATAACTTAAGAACGACGAAACTTCTTCAGAACATGTAAACATTTAATTACACGTTAATTGAGTTATCAATCAAGTTTGTTCTCGAGAGTACAGCCACCAGCATCCGCGCATGGATTCCGGCTGGTTCCATAATTAGATTTGCGTGACCTGCCTTATCTGTTGCTCACTAATTAAATTACGTTTCGACGTAAAAAAAAATTAGTATTTTCGTTCCGATTTGACAAGATTACTCAACATATTAAAAAATATTAATGTCCGGCTATTTCTATATATTAGTAGATAACTAAAAAGCAAGGTTATGGAACTTTTGACAGTGTGGCGCCGGCTGTTGTATTTGTGGCTGGTGGAGGCTCTGTATGTTTGGGTTTAACGCCCCCTTACGTCGGGGAAGGCGGGTTATCTTCATTTTATTCCTTTATTAATGCGTATTATATTATTTATGTTTACAATATGTATTTGTCCTGTATCCTCGCTGTCTGTCCCTGTGCCCATAGGGTGCATTGTGCGCACCCTTTGTTAGAGTTTGCCTAAAGATAATTCATATAAGAGGTCATCCACAGGGAGGTTAGAGCTTTAAAGTATTTATTAGGGAGTTCTCGACGTTGCGTTTTTTTTAGCTGCTATAATTAATAATGATATCAAAGTATATTTACCATATACGGGGCCGGTGACAGGAGACGGCGGACTGGTGAGTGATCCGCCCTTGTGGAGGAAGTCGGTGAGGCTGAGAGAGGACGCTATGAGCTGCCGTTTCTCCTCGAAGTTGAGGAAGTCGAGGCTGTTGGAGCGGTGCGGGGTGACGATTGCCACCGGCGGGGGCTTGGCCCCACTGGCCGGCTTGGGGTCGAGGAAGACCCTTACCGACATGGCTAGATGCCGACCGTCGTGAACAGGACGTCGCACTCCGACATCACGGCACTGACTGACTGCCGGCCGCCCCCCCCCCACTTACCTCTCCTCCCCCTACTATCACCGTACTCCCATACCCACCGATTGCCTTCAACGCATATAAACATACACGCTCAAATACTCCATTTTTCGTCTGTTTTTGTGGTAATTTTGAAAGGAAGTTAAAACAAACGCGCACGAAATCTTACCGGCTTAGACACTTGCTGACTTACACCAATCTATCTCAGCGTTTTTTTTTTCCTTTCATAGCCCCTTTAAATTTACATATAAATTTAAATTTATATATAATTATAGATCCTCAGGCGAATCTATTTACAAATTATTTTTGTATTTCCTGTAGCATCGCTACATTATATACAGGCTTTGTTATTTTCTAAAAATTATATAATGAATAAACAAGTATAATTATAAATATCATACGTGACTGGACTAAACTAACTAATAAAGGTGATGGGGCTCACCTTTTTGATCAACCTTAAAACTAACTTACAAACTAATTCTTAACCTACTTTTTCCCCGACAGTCTGTTGTCATCGATGCGGGAGGGATGGCGAGGTCATACTGTTAAACACTGGGTTTGTCAGGTGCTGCAACGAGTCAAAAAACTTAATGTGTCTTCGGCGGATGAACTCACCCACCGATGGCACACCTAGCAACGGGTGCAGGTCAGCGTTCTTCAGCCTCTCGAAAGAGGTATGTCGGACCACTTTTCGCATGATCCCATTCTGGAAATGTTGGAGACATTTGGATGTATTGTCAGTCAAGTGGGTAAATAGCGGGGCACCTTACAGCAGAGCTGGCCGGAGGACACATCTATATATCATCAATTTGAGACGAAGCGAAAGGTTGACTAAAAAAGGCGCTTCAAGCTCATGATTTATAAGAGAATACTCAGGCCTGCACCGCTTTTTAGCCATCTGCCTGAAGCGACAGCAAAGCCACTACAACCATTTCAAAATGGGATATTCCCGGTCCCGACTTACTACATTCCAACAGCGGAGAAACAGTGAGCTCCACGAATATTTTGAGCGGCCTAAGGTAGATGAGTTCATTCGCCGTAGACATATCAAATTCTTTGATTCGCTGCAATATTTAACATACCCCGTGTTTAACACGATTTACCTCTCTCCTTTCCCCCTTGATGGCAGAAAGCAGTCGAGACAGGAACGCTTTAGGTTTAAGTTACTATGTAAGATTAGTTTTTTAAGTCCCTTATGTAGTAAGGTGAGCCCCATCACCTAGTCCCCATTTACTTTGTATAAATTTTAACAATAAAAATATGATGTTAGCTTTATTATAATAAATGCTTAAAATCCATAGGTACAGTAAAAGGAGCCAATGATATAATATTGTATATAAATTTCAATTTTATTAAAATATTAATTACAGGGGTACTTAAGTACATTTAATCAGCAGCGCGACATTAACCCCACCTAAGCTGCGCCTCAGTGCTGTCGACACCCTGTCAACCATTTAGGGAAATTTCGCATTTTATCACATGGGGCTGACAGGTAGAGTATTACCCGACAAGTCACTAGGCCACGGAGATGATCGTATAATGGTAAACACAATACGAGTAAGGAGAGCAACAAGTGGATAACCCGTATTCCTCAAATATGCCAACTATGGAACCACCACCAATCATAGTACCATCGGTGTCATTGTTCAGTCTGTGAGCGGATTTAGTGAAATATTACACCAAGGAAATCTTTAACGGGCCTCTCTACCGGTCCCTTAAATGCTTTATTAATTATTGTATAAAACTAGGCGTTAATTATTGTTTAAAGCCATCTTTTATTTACAGAAAATCGCCTTTGCAAAAAATTAACACAGGGAAGACTATTAAATATACGATTTATATTGTTGTATCTCAAGATTGATATCCTTGAACAGTCAATAATTTCTCTTCAGCTATGAGGAAAAGATCACAAGTTTAAAACGTTATCCGTACTTTCCACTATTGTATTTTAGACAATCATTAATAAGCATAGATCAAGTTGTGGAATATAGGTTCGAAATTTCAAACTTATTTAATCATTTTGACAATCACTACCGTCCATGAATGAAACTAGAACCTGATTTTCCAGTTTGGAAAATACTAAATATATTCCGATTTTTTATTAATTTTGTGCTGCTGTTCATCTCGTCTCGCAAATACGCTCCAAGATGAAACTTGAGAAAAATTGTCAGTTAGATAAATGGTATAGATTTTTTTGCGATTCTTTTTTTTTTTATGGCCAATATGGAGTGTCATCCTCCACACTCAAAATAACCCTTTGTCGAAAAAATGAGGCTCACTCTTGACAAGTACCCTTGTAGCTTCAGATGAAACGGTTGCCATCACCAACAAGCTACATGGTATGGTACTCACGTGAGTTTGTGGAGGAGCCATCCTTGCCTGTTGCGTCCTCGGCCTGGGAAGAACAGGTCGAAGCTGTCGTTCTGTTGTCTCCGGCGACTTCCGGTCTCTCGGCGTCGTCATCATTACTTCCAGGAGGTGTGGTGTCTTCTGTAAGCACACAAGTACCTATTATATAACCAGTAAATACACCACAACCAGTTGCTGTTTCCTTATCGCATTGGAGAGCCTTTTCCCTTAAGTACTATGTATTGGCCTAGTAGCCATAAAAGCAACAACAGTCTTAAGGAGCAAGAATGGAGGCCTTCTCGACACCCTGGTGGAGGACAGACCTACTTCAGGGAACCACAGAAACTCTCAATGGATCCACAACTAGTATCGTTTCCTCCCCTAAACCAACTCTTTATATATCCAATCCACATCCTCGTAAGGGGTAAGTAATCTTACCATTACTTTGGCGGCTGGGCTTACGAACAGACTTCAACAGGTGGAGTTGGAACGGGAACAAACCTCACCGCTGAGGTAAAATACGTCCGTCCAAAAAAGGTGCAGTTGCCATGACCAGGGAACTGGACATTACGCCCAGACTTTCATACATATGAATAATCTCGTTATTTAGTAATGGGCGAAGAAGGAGGTACTTGAATCAATACGATTAAATAATTTTAGGATAAACTGCAAGAAAATAAATAATGTTACACTTTCTGGCAATAAAATCAGAAGTGTGTGAGGTTTTAATTATCTTGGGAGTGTTATTTCAGAAAGTGGAGAAACAGAGGATCATATACGAGGTTTGATAAAAAAATATCGAGAATTTTTCAATGGCGTAGTGCATCATGAGTTCCTGCCAGAAGGTCGTACGGTCACTAATGTACGTTAATTGCAAGTAATGCGCCGTTTACGTGAAGCAATCCGACGAAAATGACCGGCATCGCGATAACGCTCCCCGCTCATACCTCACTGATTGTTTGTAATTTTCTATCAAAATAAAACGCTGTTGTGTTACCTCAGCCACCCTATTCGTCGGACATGTTTCCCTGCGACTTCTTTTTATTCCCAAAGTTGAAAAAAAACTTGTAAGGACTACGTTTTGACACCATTGAAAGAAGAATCGCAGAAGGAGCTAAGAGCTATATCGAAAAGTGCTTCGAAGATTGGAAAAAGCGCTGGCACAAGTGTATTATATCTGAGGGGCACTACTTTGAGGGGGTAAAATTGCTATCGATGAATAAAAAAAAAAATTAAGATAAACAAAACTCTCGTTACTTTTTTATCAAACCTCGTACCCTCAAAAGTACAAGCAAAAGGCGTCTTGACTCTGAGAAACATTCGGTGGCCCAAAGAGATCCATCTATGGACTAAGTTGCGAATTTTTCGGAGACTCCCTCATTCTGTTCTGCTGAGAAGTGAGACGTGGAAGAAAGCTCATAGAAGAAACATATTAGGAAGACTCCAAATTTTTATAAATAAATCACTGTTAGGTATCTGATGGTCAGATAGGATAACCAATGGCGAGCTGTGATGAAGAACAATTCAAAGAGGTACAGCTGACTAAACGGGAATATAGCTGGCCAAGAGACAACCTGATTTATCAGGGCCACAAGTGGAACCCAAAAGGCCAGGGAAAGACACAAGGAGACATTAACAGTCTGGCGGAGGATCAGGAAGGATGGAGTAATTTGATGAGTGAGTGGTCTAATAGAAATCAAGGACCTGCAAAAATGAAGTGTTTCAAGGATTAGTTTCCTCTTTTAGATTATTTTTTGGATTGGTTAAATTAAAAAAAAAATGAGAAGAAATAAGCTCATAGGTGTCCTGAATGCAGTTTTAGGAAAGAAAAATATTTCTTTGAAAACAAGTAAGAGGGATATTTTCTTATATGCAGCCAGTCCTTCTCTTAAATTAAATAACTCAAAAATTTACAACGGAATCCTTAAGAGCATGTGCAAAGTAGCTTAAATCAAGACTAGAGTATAAGAAATGACTGGACAAGAGAGTACATAATTGTGAAAGAAAATATCTTCCTCAAATTAACTGAGAAGCTGCTTGAAGAGCTGAGGTCAAATACTAAAAATAATTATGAAATGCAAGCCAGAAAGAAGACCTGAGCTACCTTGAGGCTGAATGCAGAGGTGAAATTGAAGTTAGTCAAGTCATATCCTAATAAATATAAAGCGATACTATTTTTCATCTCTAATCCTTATACATATATACAGCAACTAGCAAAAAAAATAAACACTTTAAAATGCATTTTGAATGAAATAAGGTCACTCGATTGTAATAAAAGGTGCACATCGATAAGGTTATCTGGTCTGTATAACTGATCAATGTTCATCAAGATTTATTGCTGACTAAACCTGTGAATCGAACAAATTTTTGATTTCTATAACCAAAGGTTATATTATGAATAAAACGACTTGGCTAAAGCATTTTTTTAAAATTAAAAATACAACAACCTACATCAGCGTTTCAACAGTACAAAAGCTTATTTATCACCTTTATCCGGGAGTGAACTGAGTCTCAGTCTGAATTTTAACTACGACTGTGATTAGCACATTAAGAATGACTGAATTGAAGTGAACTCATGAGCGAAGGGATTTTTTTAAAAAATTACTGTTCTCGGCCTTTAATTAGATAACAACCATCTGGATTTGGGAGGCCTCTGGGCTGTTTGCAAATATTGTATGAATGAGAACATTTATCTCAATTACTGATTGCCTAATAAGGCAGATTGTAATTTTAGCACAATAAGGAAGTTATATTAAATCAACTTCAATTAGATAAAAAAATCAAATCTATGAATACATGGATTTCTGTACATAACATTTATATTTACATTTTGCTATGACCCTTGATGTTATTTTACCAAGGAGTACTCAACTAACATACCGATCCTACCATTTAGATTACTCGGGGGGTGGTAATGATCTCTGATATAGAAAGCTGGAGAAGAACCTCACACCCAATGCCTGAGAATCTATTTGTTATTTTTGTCTAACTATGCTAACTTACGTAATGCGACAACTGACATTGATGCCTGGCACTTAGCTAAGTCAGTTATGAACCTATCAAGATTACCCGGGCTCTCAATCGCAGGCAGATTGGATTCGAAAAAGGACTAACTCTGTGCAACTATAGCCTTAAAGCATTCTTTTTATCTCACAATGATCACCCTGTTAGGTCTTCCAACTTTGCAGTAGTTAAAAACTACATAACTATTCCAGATTGCACTTTATAAACCATCCTAAATATGGCTAGGATCCAATGTCACATTAACCATCATAACTAACTAACTCATTTATCGTAAAACAAAAGAAACTTGAGGTTTCCTTGGTAACGAGTATTTTCAAGTTTTTAAAGTGCTAAAGGATCCCCAGATACTGTTGCATTTCACAGCCCTACTCTGAGTTGGGATGGCTGTGCCCTTCTGCCCGTTGTCAAGACTTCCTTAGATACCTCCTCTTTAATACTGACCTGACTAAAAAGTATCCTTACCTTAACAACCTACTCCAATACAAATCAGATATCTAATTTTGCATTCCGGCCTGTATTTTCCAACCCACAAATCTGCCTCCTTTGACTTTTCTTTTTGTACCGCGCCACAAACCTTAGGAACTATATTCCTATCAATATTTGTTGCTAGCTCACTCACATCCATCCAATCTAGACACTTTACCAGTTCTCTACCTCCCTCACATATAACAACTCATCATTTGTCATTACTATAGGTTGCCCAAAAAGCCCGTTGGGATTTTGTCGTCACGAAACTTCAAGCAGTCTAATATGTAGCTAACTTCAGTCCGTCCCTTGCGAGTGCGCTCTCGTCAGATACTAGACACTTCAACATAGTTTGACGCGAAATTCCGACGAGACTGATTGTATTTTGTGTGTTTAGGATCATCTTGAAAATGAAAAACCAAAATGAACATTATCGACAACTCATGCTTTTTTATTTTAAAAAAGGCAAGAAAGCAGTGGAAAATTGCAGGAGGATATGCGCTGTATACAGAGAGGATGCTGTTACAGAATGTGTGTGCCAGAAGTGGTTTTCAAGATTTCGATCGGGAAATTTTTCGGTTCATGAAGCACCTCGCTCTGGCCGGCCAACTGAGATTAACAGTGACAAAGTGAAGGAAATAGTCGACACCAATTCCCGTTATACAACTAGGGAGATCGCAGTTATCCTCAAAATATCCAAATCGAGTGTTGAAAACCATCTGCATCAACTTGGCTACCTGAGCAGGCTCGATGTTTGGGTTCCCCATCAGTTAGTGAGGCTAACCTCGCCCAAAGAATTTCCATCTGCGATTTGTTGCGGAAACATGAAGAAAATGATCCTTTTTTGAAGAGAATGATGACAGGGGACGAAAAGTGGATCATCCATAACAATGTGGAGCGCAAACGCTCATGGGGGAAGCGCGGCGAATTACCACAAACAACCCCCAAAGCAGGACTTCACCCAAAAAAGGGTATGCTCTCGATTTGGTGGGATTGGAGGGGTGTTGTCTTTTACGAACTTCTTCCCACGAACAGGACCGTCAATTTCGGATGTGTACTGTGACGAGCTGGACAAATTAAATAATCCAGCGATCCACTAGAAGCGTCCAGAACTAGCCAGCCGTAAGGGGATTGTCTTCCATCACAATGCCAGACTGCACACTTCTTTGCAGACTCGGCAGAAGTTACTGGAGCTTGGCCGGGAAGTTTTGCCGCACCCTCCATATTCGCCCGACCTTGCACCTTCAGATTTCCAACTGTTTCGGTCTCTTAAAAATTCATTGAATGGACAGACCTTCAACTCTGAAGAAGATGTAAAAATCCACTTGTAAAATTTTTTTGCCAGTAAAGACAGGAAATTATGAATCTGCCCATGAGATGGCAGAAGATACTGGAACAAAACGGCAATTATATCATTGATTGAATAAATCGCTTTGTGTTTAAAAGTTGTATCTTATTTTCGCTTAAAAAACCGAACGGACTTTTTGGCCAACCTGATAGTATGTATGGTGGTTTTTATTTATTTTATTCATTCCCTATTTTAATATACCCCAGTAATCTTTCTTGCTCTTTTTCCCCTGGTAATAATTCCTATATTCCCTTATGCTCCTAGTTACAATTGCAAGCAATTGCCAATCACCTCCATTCAATTGTTTATTTGACTCAATATTAACCTCCTTGGTTCCATGAAGTCACCACATATAATACTTATGCCAAGTATCATTTATATGCTAATCACATCAGTGCAATTAGTGCTATATATTTTTTTGTGTTAGCTAGACATACCAATTGGCATCTTGTTGTTACCCCGAGGGGAAAATAAAATGTTTAGTTTTTTCATTTCAAAAATTTCCAAAAAATTAAATAATAAATGAGCATTAGTTATGGAAATAGCAATATCAGGAACTAAGTATGCCGCTTACAGGTAGCATACCTATAATAAGTCAGGTACTTTCATGCTCTTTGGAACAATACTTACTTATAATTTTACATTTTATCAACTCAAACATATTTGCCAAAAAATAATCTGTAGGTATCTAATTGTTTTCAATTTCAGATGAGGTTTTAAATTCAAAGAGATCCGAGTGTCAATTTTGGCATTCTATCTACCCTATTATTTTATAAATGTAGTCAGTACTTTAAATGGAGTTTGGACATGGTGTAAAATAGGCCCAGTCATATGATTTGCATCAAAGTGCAAGTCGATTTTCTCATTTCAACAGCTTGTTTATTCACAATCAACCTAAGCTTGAGCTGCTTTTGGAAACACCCAAATATATTTTTGGTATAGCGATGATCAGGAACAAACAATTACTATTATGATTTATGTTTTTAATAGGATCCATTTCAAATGATGAATGTAATGATTTCTAAATAATACATTTTACATAGTGCCAACCGATAATTTCCATGAGAACTTTAGTAAAAAATTGTTGGTTTTAGATAATTGTACAGCGTTTTCTAGTAACATCAACAAAGCAATAATACAAAAAAATCGATACATATAAAGTAGGAGGGAAGATAGATAGGCACTATTCACAAACCCTAAGAGAACGAAAAGTTAACCTGAACACACAAGTTCTTGATTTCTTTATCTCACATATAAGGGGTAATAACTACAGCCCAATCCTGATCACACCAACTCCAACCATAAAAACCTTTTTTTACATTTACCAGTTTCCACATTTTTAGAATACAAATGTATTCCGCCGAACAGATGAAAAACCACAAGTGATGAAAACATTCCTCTTTTTTCAAAACTTCAATAGTTCTGCTCTTGCCTAATTTAGACAGTTATGTCCCTACCTCAATCCCAGTAATTTCTATTCTTCTATAGAACAATGTTTTAGAGGGGAAGAAACATGGAGACAAATAACTCTATATCATGTGATTAAAATATATTTTTAAGCGTTTCTTTAAATTAAATCCATGGCTGCAACACCTCATGAGGTTGTCGACACATAGTAGATGGCACTGAGGCGCTGGCACCGTTGACACTAGGCTGTCGCTTCTCAATCTTAAGGACAATTCTTTTTTCAACAGCAAAGAATTGTCCTTTTGAGACTAAACAATACAGTCAACAAATATTAAACATGCAATACAATAGAACAAAGAAATATATATGTTCTATTCATCTGTGCATAAGATACAACCCCTTTTTTAAAAGAAAATATTAAACAAGTCTATACAACTTCAGAGATTATTTCATAAAACCTAGGATTTTAATTGTTATGAACATTTATTATTGAGAAGCAGTATGGAAGATGCATCAAAATGTTTAAGCTAATTAAAATTTTAATTTAGCTAACAGTAAATACCTACAATGTATAGTCATAGATAGGATAGAAATGTTGTCCACTGACAAATTTGAACTAAAATGTTTTAGTACATCGACCTAAGCTGTTGATCAAATAAACACCCCCTATTTATAAAATATTCAAACTTTATATTCAATATATTTAAGCTTCTTCATAATTATGATTTGCCGTTGTTTATAATCCCACCGGAAAATTTTAATAATTATTTGCAAATGAGGGCAATACAGCCTAGATATGACAGGGATAGATAAGGCTAAACAGAAATCACCAGATTCCATGTTTGAATCCTAGCTGTCATTTTTTTTCTCTTTCACTAATAGTTATTTAACATTTAATCTTTTTACAATCATGCATGGAACAATATCAAATAATGGATTACATATTTATGTGTTTTATAAATGGAAAAATTATTAATAATAATTAACTGCCAAAGAAAAACTGAAGGGGTAGGAAAAGGACTCGAACCCAATATCTAGTCAGGAGGTTCCCAGATTCGAGTCTCGATCATACCAGTATGTTTTTTCTGGTTAATTATTACTAATTATAAATAATAATAGGACCTGTACAACAAAAATTGCTCACTTATATAGGAATGTTATATTTTGACATTTAAATACAATATAATACATCTGTTTCAATAACATGTAATAGTTAGGTTATAAATGAGAGTGGAAACATTAAATCACATTTTACTGAGTCCAAATGAAAAAGTTTTACTTAAGTTGCAAACAGAAGAACAAATGAGGTTCAGCTAGAGACAGAATACCCCTGAAAGAGTGTTTTCTTCACCTGTAATGTATTTGATCACATAACATCGAAGAAATATATCTAGCTCTTGTCATATTAGCATATAAATTTTTCTTAATGGTCAATTGATATTTAAAATGACTTTTCCATGATTCATGTTTCCTTTTATTAAGGCCTACAAAACTAGTAACTGAATAAAATTTCCAAAGCACTTCATCTTCAGAAAACGTTTCCGATAAACTTTTGCACGTCGACGTAAATTTTAGAAAATTATTTGCATTTAAATAAAAACAAAGTCCTCGTATGATATGCCAAGGTAAAGCCAAAATATGATGTTGATGATATGTCTCATTTGGCAGATCATCCTTAAGCAAATATAGAGCATTTTTTAGAAATATGGTTAGTTCTGATCTCTTATCTACAGTGAGAAGTACTTTGCCGTTTTCCACAGAAACATAATCATTTATAGGAAGCATATATGTTTTCACTTGAATGTCATTAGGTAAAAGAAAATTAATAACTAATATATCATCATTAAGTATGCAATCAGTCAGTGATGCATAAGAAACAACTTTGATTACTTCAGGATATATTAAATTATGTGAAAAAACAGTGACATATTTTGAATTTTCTTTCTTCATGTGATTGAGCAAAATCTGAGGATCGCTTAAACAGCGCATAACACGAACATCGTAGGATAGCGATTCATTACGAGGTCCATCCATAAAATAAAAGCCGGACTCGTACATGGCAATATAGAGATATGCAAGTAATGCTTTCTCGCCGGCAGCTTCAGATCCAGTGAGAGATGAAATAATGTTGAGTAGCCACGGAGGGTCCCCATCACCAACCGACAGGTCACCTGTAAGATATATTGCCTTACAAACATTCAAAGAGAACAACAAAAGATATCTCTAAGTCACTATATTCTCGCCTCAGAGCAAGACTACAAGTACAAAGAATTTTTGTATAACTTTCATTAATTAAAACTGATTGCCAATATTTTTTAGTTGCAAAGAACATACTTCATTCTGCTATTAGAAGAAGTAAATTTAGAATTATTCTGATAAAAAATTAGTTTATATCTTACTGTTGCACTGTTAAACAAAGAAATTCAGTGATATTTAACAAAACATCTTTTACATAGTGTATTATCGGATTATTAAAATATATTGCCAAAAAATATTATTAAAATATGTACATACTATAAACTTTCACTAGTTTCTTTCAATATTTCCATTAGAAATTGTAAAAGAAAAAATTCTGAAAGATATTGCTTAGTTGGATATTAAGTTGCTCTGAGATGATGATATAACATTAAAGGTAATAATATCGAGTGTCTTATTGTTTATAAGCCAAATTATAAGGAATGCATTATTGATATAAGTCTACTCTACTATTTATAAAATAAAAAGGGAATTTGTCAGAATGTTTTTAAATCGTTTTCGATATTGAGAAGTGGTTCACAGGATCTGCTTGTGCGTTGGAAAAGAGGAAAAATCAAATTTCCATCTATTTGTAAGGGACAAGTTCACTTTGTCAAATGTCATCCAAACAGTAATCCACTCCATCTCTTTCTTCGCTGACATACGCTGCAAGTCTACCAACAGCATCCCTCTTTTTCCAGCGCACAATCTGTTCTCTGCTTTGAACCACTGCTACAATTTTACAAAGCATTCATAAACAATTATGACTTTTTATTTATTTTATATTTTTATTTATAACAATAAAGATATAGAATTTTGGCAAAGAAAATATAATTTAATAAGTAAATGAAGGAGCTCACAAGATGTCATAAACACAGAATTTGAGCAATTATATTGTTACATTGAATTAAAACTTATTTGTGGTTAACTTTCAATGGTATAAGTTAATATAAAACTGACGAAATTAAATAATGTAACTGTTCAAAACAAATTTGTCCTTAGTACATAATAAATGATTGCAAGTGAAAAATAAAAATTTAACATGCTAAGCTTTTTATTATTGAATAAAATGTTCTTTATTATTATTCCAAGTGCTTAAGACGTAGCTGATGTCTAAATAACAATGTGTACTACATGCTACATCAAGTGTCAAAGCCAACATGCAACAAACATACAACATACATAAAATCCGTACAGGTATTTAAATTTAAATTATTTAACAAAAATAAATGACATGAAATGATCCAAATTTGAGTAAAACTACAAACTTTTACATGCAAGATTATTTGTTTATTTTTCCATTGTTCATTCTAGGTAATAATATCTAAATAGTTCAGAGAATATTTCAGACTGTTAAACGTTCAACATGATAATAAAATAAACATTTAAAAACAAAAACAATAATATATTGGACAATATATGTTTTTATTACTTCATTTCACAAATTACTTTTCCTCAATCGAAAAACTTCATAGCTATTAAAAACTGACTATTAGCTGATTACTTATGGACACTATCCACAATCGTAGCCTAGACATTTAATCTCAAGTCTACATTTACAGTTATGAAGATTTTAATGTGAGGAATTCTAATTTACAACAATAACTAACATTTAAATATTGTCAACAAATATAATTACTGTACAAACACAAACAAATAATTCCATTACAATTGCTTTAGTATAAAATTGGTAACTTTATTTTCGTTCATAAAGTTACAAATATGTACAATCTGGTAGTAAAAATAAAATCACAAATTATTGCATTGACATAACGAAATGATATGCGCAACGATGAGGGCTAAAACAAAGCCATTACAAACCAAACGTAAATGCAATACTTTAAATAAGTATAATAAATTCTTAGTAGACTTTAAAAATATAATCCTATAGAAAGCTCAATATCCATATCAAAGATTGCTGGAAAACATCTAATGCCCACAATTCATTCCATCCCGTGCATAACATAAAATATCCATACTTAAAAAAAAAAGTAACATAAAAAAATAACAATGACTAGTCAACACTTATACTCTTACAGGATGGTTATTGACAAATAATTAATTAAAAATACAGTAAAGTAAATTTAAAAAAAAAAAAAAAAAAAAAAAGCGTTAGCATAAAACATTTTTATTAGAAAGAATAACCAACAAAACAAATGAGTGAGGTCTGAATTTCTGTTTGCAACTTTCTAAGGCATGTAAATCAAAATACACGCTCAAAATAAAAAAAAGCAATAAACACTGATAAATTTAATAGGTCGTTATTGAAACAAGCAAGCACTTTCTGTATGACAGGTAAACAGAAAATATGACTTACCTTGTGCTTCAGAGAGTACTTTGGTATTTGCTTGAGACATCAAGTTCTCCTGGCGATTCGTGTCGGATGAGTCACATTTATCGTTCATAACTTACGTCAGGCATATCAGATATTATCCACTATTAGTCACAACCATCAAGTCACAAATGTGTTTACAATTTCAAAAAGTGACCCAAGGAAAACCTGACAAGGGCTGGTCACTGATAGGCTAGGTTAGTAGGTTCACTGGTCTGTCACAGATTCTCTACACACAACTGTCTTATTTTCAAAAACAAAATCACCTTGTGCACTTTTTAAAGAAAAAAACTTTTTTTTTTTCTGCCTAATAAAACACATCCATTTACTCGGTCGACGGACAAGATGGTTAATAACAGACAATTTGGCTTCCTGAAAACTCACCTACTGGTTACAACACGTCGCATCGGCAGGTTATGTTGACGACTTATCACTTAGGTTTTCTATCCTGTTCAATTGCTTTCTCTTTCTTTTTGAAATTATATTCTTAAATTTATGAGGTCCTTGTACGAATATTTTTTTATCTCCAGAAGTTAACCGATGGCATCATTAGTCTGCATTATTACATCGAATTCGCTATGATTGCTAAGGGTCAGAAACTTTAGATTAGTTCCATTATTTTTTTTTTTCAAGTGACAGTTTTATTCATCCATTAGAATGTGGGAATTAGTCAAGCCGGCAGATAAATACATTTATGAATTTTTCAAGACGGGAAGAGATGTCAGACATTTTATCAATAGAAGATACCAACAAGCAGGTTTAAGATCTAATGTATCATCAGATGTAAAGGAAACTAAAATATTAAAAGTTGCCATAATCGGAGCCCCAAACGCTGGAAAAAGCACCATAATCAATCAAATTGTCGAGAGAAGGGTAAGTTTTTAATAAAGCAAGAGAGTCTGAAATTCTTTGTCTCACAATTATTATCTTTAATTATTACTGGTTGTGGTATTTATTCTATCTGGTTGAGTAATTAGCCTCAAAAATTAATCGTACAACCTCTGAAAAATCACTAGAGCAACCACCTTCCTTACGAGGCTAAACGTATTCTATTTATATTTGTTTAGAGTTCATTTGCTTTTATTGCACAATATGATTTAAATATTTCACATTTAATCAAGTAAATATTTGGTGTTACACCTCATTAAGAGGCAAGGCTAACTGAGGTTGTCACTGTATTTGGTAAGTTACACCGAGAGGCTAGCGTGCCTGGTGGTAAGCTCCCTCTCAATCTTAGTTCGGTTTTATAAACCGATTCTTTAATCATACATTGTTAAATCCTTTAAATATACAGCATTGTTGTCTTATTTAAAAGATTGTTGCTCCATTGATTTTTCAGTTGTTGTACAAGGTCAACTAAAGAGATTAGATATTGACAGGTTTACAGTTCAAAACGGATGGTTCAGTTTGAAAGAGTGCTTGGGGGGGGGTATCAGGAGTAGTACTAGGGTTCAAATCCCTGTCCTGTCATTATCTTCTCTCTTTTGCTAAAAATTAAAAATTTTAGCAGCTTGTGTATGACATGGAAGGCCAGTTTGTTTTATCAATTTAAGGTTTCTTGGCCCTAAAGTAGAAGAAATAGATTTACACATCGTAAGTAAGCATGAACCACTTGTATGTATTAAATGTGGTGTGTACCCTCTCGGGGAGATAGGAATTACATCTTTGCCAATCTGGTGGATTACACTTTTGAGTTCTACTGTCATGAGCCCCAAATTTTTATTTTTAGTCTTTATTTTGGTTTTCCATACTAACATTGATGCACTGTAACTATTGTTTCATTCACCAGACTAAAGGAAACTGTCTTACAAAGCTAAGAATTGAATCTACGTCTTTTGACATCTTATCAAAATAGCTTTATTAAAAGTTCCCGGGATGATCTAGAAACTTTGGTAGGCAATCGCCATAGAATTGTTTGTTTTGTAGCATTTAATTTAGTATGAATCGTGGAGGAAAATAAATTAATCTCTCTTAGACACTATCTAAGTAAAAGCGATATATATGTATGTTAAGTAAATTACTTGTTACACTATTACTGGGCACAACATTAAATGAAGAGAAGAAAAGGCTGCTGCTATAATAGGATCAAATTTCGTACCATAAACAATGACTTCTTTTACTATTTAATTCCGAAATAATAGTCCCATAAACTATTATTTCACGGTAAAAATCTTGGAATTATTTTTGACCAAACTTTATGCTGGAAACATTATGTATCCGAAATTCCCCGACAGATCTTTCCATTTTCAAATCACAGCTTTTTAACTGTCTGCTGACTATCAAATCATTCTAAGATCCCAAATGCTTTAATATGCAACTTTTTTTTTTTGTCTCAATATAAATCCCACTATTATTAATAACCAACCTTGCAGTAAATGCGAGAGCTTTGCTAAGAAGATTCATATTGGAAAGAGCACTCGTGCCAGCAAGCTCAGTTAGTAGATCCCCGACTAAATATTATGGAGGACTCATCCCGGATTTGAGTCCCTATCCTGCCATCATATTTTTTCTTTGGCTACTAATTATTGTAACCAAGGTTGGCAGGATTGATAGGAAACTTCAAATTGGCAAAGTTTTACTTTGAGAAATGCCATTGCATATCTAAGACTGAGATGAGCAGCTACTATAGTTTTGATAGTAAACATTAACAGTAATTACATTTTAGAACACAGTAGCTTATCATAGATTTATCAATTAGACAGTATCTTGAGGATTTTTTTTGTGCAGATTTACCTTTACCTTTTATGTTATTCTACTTTTATCTTCATATTACTTTATTTTATCTTTAAGATTTTTGGCATGCCTTATCTTAGATCTATTATATCCATTTATCTACCTATCTATTTAGATATATTAGTATTAAGTTTTAATTTCTTTTCTTTCTTAATTTTCTTTGATTTTTACCTTTTAAACATAGTTCAATCTCCTTGTAAATTATTTCTTAAATATATATATAATTTTTCTTGATTCTTTATGTATATTTTTCTCTGCTTGTTGATGTAAATATTTCTTATGTAAATAGATTTGTATGAAAATATTCTGCTTGCTGCTTTATAACTGCTAACTTCACCTAGCCTTTTACTCCTGAACTACCCTGGATTAGCTGTATTTTGTTTTATTGTCCACATATAGTAAGTAGTTTTTTCTCTTCTCCCCCCTCATTGGAAAATGGCTTGAAGCCTGGCGCTCGACAGATTTTTTATTTATTTTAAATTAAATATTGGTCATATTGATAAATTTTGTTTTCTTCCATACATTTACACCTAAATGGTACTTTTTTTTTTTTTTCCGTCACAAATACTTTATCGCGTATAAAGCCCAATATGTAGCCATGTAAATATTCTAAAATTTATTACTACTATCTGTCTATCACTCTGTCAAGTGATGCCATCCTCTAATTTCACTACTTAAGTCACATTGAGGCAACAAGGATTTTCCCATCGTAACCTCAGATGACCCCCTTTGTTTATAAAGAACTTTAATGGGATTCCATCTTTGTTCATCTTGACCACATTTCCAGCCCATTGGAACCCTGATAGCCAATCTTATTTATTGCTTTCAAGAGGATGCTGCTTCTTAAATTCTTCTGCTACAAGACATAACTACTCTTGGTAGCTATATTCTTATGCCGACCTGGCAACCAAGATAAACAAACTCATTGACCGACAGGAATGTTAACCCATCGGTATGTGCCTATCTTGTTCTCATCAAGAAACTTTATACTTACTTAGCTTGAATTTGTATGGTCTTTTATCTCTTTACAGTCAAATAATAAGGCACAAGATTTTATTTTAAAGCCTAATTGGAGATCTTGTAATCGTTGCTTTATTATGTTACTTTCTAAGGTATTTTGTATAAGAAATAGAAAATAGATTGTATTAAAAATGCTGACAAAGTATTGGTTCTAAAACATTAGATACAATTTCAGAAATAATTTTAATGGTAATTACATTGCAACTGCCATTTTTATTATTAATAAGTGAAGGATGCCATTATTACCTATCTTAGTATGCTATAAACTGTGTATTAGGTTGCTAATCAAATCACTTGTACATTTAAATGGATTTGGGAAAAATGTAACCTCTTGAGCTCACAAAGATTCATTTCAAACTTTATTTTTCTAAATAACGCCTACATTAGCTTCTTATTGCTATATATAATATAAATGCATACAACTTGCAGATGTAGTTGAGTAAACTTTTGTTTTGAATCCATCATACACAAAACAAATCCTAATTGATATTAAAAAATAGAATTATTATTCTAATCTAATAGAACTATTATTATCCCATTAACAGAAAAGCAAACAAAATAAACAAGTTTTTTCAAGATTAAAGATATTGTATACAAAATAGCTTTCAACTTATAAGCTTTTTTAAAATGTTGCTTAACAATTTTTTTAAAGGTTTTCGCCATCTCAAAAAAAGTTCATACGACAAAGGTTTGTGCCAAAGCTATATCTAATATTGGCAACAAACAAATAGTCTTTTTAGATACACCAGGCCTGGTATCATCAAAGGAGTTTGAACGGTAAATCATGAAAATGAAATATTAAGTTAGATTAGCTCACTATGGTTTAGTAAGAATTTTTTTTATCTAATTTCCAGATATAAGCTAGCAGGTTCATTTTTAACTGGTGGTGAGAATGCAGTTGTTGAAGCTGATTTGATCGGAGTTATCCATGATGTTTCAAATCCAGCTCATCGATATAGTCTCGATCGAAAAGCCCTCCGCCTTCTTCATATTTACAAACACAAAGAGTCGTTCTTAGTTTTAAATAAGGTAAAGGTTTATAATATGTAACTCTGGTAACCTTTCGAACTAACTGAAAAATGGTGAATTTTTTATATATGTAATGATTATGATTTAAAATAATGAAAAGTTGATCGTCAATTAATTGACAATCTTATCATATTGAGTAAGGTATACAATTTTATGATCTTGGCGTCCTAATTAATAATAAGTATCATATGTTTAGGCTTTAACAGACTAAATTTACAAAAAGACTTCTTTTTTTTTTTTTCAAATTCATTTATTTATTGAATATACATTTTTGACACCAGTGGAAATTCCACAATACGGAATCTACATAAATGTGCATTGTGGTTAGTATATGTACTGTAGCTACATTGTATATATTGTGAGAGGTTAACAATAATTGAGCTAAGGTAAGTTGATTTACATAATACCAGGCAGAACAATAGAGAAAATGATAGGACACTTTATATGAATGTGTGGTGCTAATACTAACCTAAACCTAAATAAACTAACTTAACCTAGGATTCCCGGACAGCCTGTTGCCATCAAAGCGGGAAGGGGGGTCATAGTTTCATAACACCGGATTTGGGAGATGTTGCAACGAGTCAAAAAACTTGACGTGTTCTTCTCCGGTGGAGAAAAGGAAATTAAAGTAGTCGACTGTTTATGAATTACTTTGTTAAAAACTAATCATCCTTATGATATTGAGCATAGTATATTTTGTGCCTTTAGCGAACTACAGTTGAATGTCATTAAAATCATTTTCACAGGCATGACAAAACATTTAATTATATAGTGCCTCACATTTGACTTCGTATTCTTTATTAATGAATAAGAGATCAGGCACTGCCTAATTATTGTTGTTTTGGTAGACACGGTTGTTGATGAGTAATTTATTAATATGTATTAGGCTGTTGAGAAATTTTTAACTTAAGGACAATAGGTCACACTAAAACAATAGACAATATATTATTGAAGTGGTGTTTCTGCGCTACTATAAAACACTTTTTACTCTTAATATCAGCAATAGAACATTTTATTCTAGGATTATGTTGAACATATTTTGATTAAAAATACTGAATAGTTTTCATTATCATTCAATAAGTATTCAAAAAACTTACATGGCCCGCTCCCAAACCACCTCACGTGTGAGTTTCTGCCCTTTTGGGGTCCTTTATTTTGCTTATATATTTTTTTATAAATACAATTTAGCTTATAATGATGTTACAAAATTTTATTGGATGATAAAAAGTTAACACAAAATAACTTGAAATAATGAGACAAAAGGTATAATGCTGAAGCCACTGACCCTTAGATCAATTAGGTTAACCACCCCAATATCCCAGGTGTTGGTCCCCAGTCCCCGCCCGGACCACATGCCTTTATGTAAGTCATGCTCTTAATTAGAAATATAATTATGAAATGAAATGTAATTTTCCTTCCCTAGTGTTGGGAGGGCTAAACAAGTTTTATAGAACAGGATTTTTTTTTTTTTGCAAGGGTTTAAACCAATTTGTTATAAATAAGAACTAAAAATAAACCCCAATTTACAAAAAAAAAATCATCCATTTTCGAATTGGTTTTAGATTGATACCTTGAAATCAAAAACCCAACTGCTCGACCTGTCTAAAAAACTAACTGGTGGAAAGCTAAGCAATGAAAAAAAATTAAAAGAATCAATATCCGAAATAAAATTGCAGGACATTATCAAAGAAAAGCAGCATTGGGAGTACTTCAGCAATGTATTTATGACGTCAGCACTGCTTAACAAAGGCATAAGTGAATTAAGGGTTAGTATCAAAAATATCTTTATTATTTTTTTTACAACATTAAGAAATGCCCTATTAAAACTGTTCAAAGTTGAAATGGTCATGCTAGTTCATTGTTATTTATTTATTTGTTATTTATGTGAGTGAATGTTTGATTGGGAATCATCTAGAGTTGTTAAAAATAATCACCCATGAGTCATAAAATATATTTCTGGTTAGCTCCTTTAGGTGATGACCTCAGTGCTGTGATACGGAGATGACTTGCTGCGCACTTTACATGGCTGATATATATATTATTACAATATTTATTATCATATATTTTATTTTTAATCTTTATATTTAACTTTTACTTTATCTTTAAGATTCTGTTAATAAAAATAGGATAATTCAGGCAAAAGGAATAATTGTTTATTTACACAAATTGATTTTAAAAATTGAATAAAATAACATTATTAAAACTAAAGTTAAACATGTACCTTATTACTAAACGGGACTGGCCAGCTTTTCTGTTCTTTATCCTTTTGTGCATTCTTCCTTTGTCTTGTGCGTCCTTGTAGCGTATACCTGCAGCTTCCTTTGTTGGCGTGCCGAGTGAAAGTGCATCGGAGTCGGCTTCTTCTTTGGTCATCTCAGTCGGGCCGTCAGTGAAAGAGTGACCCCGGGCTTCTCTCTCTTCGAACCTTTCCATTGCCTCCTTGATCTCTTGACCTCTTTCGTTGTACAATCCTCTTTGTCTCATATATGATTACTTTTCTTGTTTTTAAGTTAATAAAATAAAATATTTATATTTAATTATTGATATTATTTATATTATACATATTAATGTTAGATACAACGCAACGAATAGTGTTTAAACATTCATGAATCGTGATCCACTAGTTGTATATTGTTCATTCATGCTCGCTAATTTCGAGTTTATCTCAAAAATACCATCAAAAATCACAACATTAAAGTATCACAACAATATATTGTTATTATATTATTACGTTTTTTATAGAAATTAAATTTATTTTTAATTTTATCTTTATTGATTATTTATTATTTGAGGTTTTTAAGGTTCTTGCTAATAAATAAATAATTCTGGCAAAAAGGTGAATTTAATTGCAAGTAAAAAAAAAAAAACTTAAATTAATTATATATAAATACTTGTCTATAAATTCGCTTCCTTTTCTTCTTCAATTCTCATCATTCATCTTCAATCAAAATTAATACTTTCAATCAAATTCTCCTCTGTTCTTCTTTAAGTCCACAATCATTAACTAAGAGAAGTTTTTAAGTTTTTCTAACTCACAGGTTAAAACTAATCTGTATCACAGGCTGATCCCAAAACTAGAGTGGCTGACATACTGCGTCCCCTTAGAACAATAACAACAACTAATAGCCATTTTGATTTTTATTCTTCCTCTTTTGTTTTCATTGGCTTCTTGATACAAGGTTGGATTAAATCTTTATATTTCAATTTCTTTATACACAAATTTTACAATATCTAATATCACAACAATATATATAGAGAGAGATATAATATAGATATTATATATTGACTATCCACAAAATGTGTTCAAATTTAGAGCAACCCAATTTATAAGGCGCCCTTAATTTCATTATATTTGCAAAAATCTATTGATCACCTCTCTCACAACTCATTTTTAATAAATAAAAAAATTCTTGACGGAAATAAATACATCTTTCTATGTACATATGAATTACGAATGGAAATGTTTTTTGAATTTTAACTAGACTAAGGCAAACCAGAAGCTAAAGAAAAATCAAATTGCATGACCAGTGGGTCCACTAAAGTAAAGTTGAGTACCAGCAGAACGTGTTTTAGTTGCCCTGATAAAGTAGGTCTCATCAGATCAGGGCACTCATTCATACGTATGTAATTTTTTCTCTATTTTTCATTGCCTAAGTAGAAGTAGTCTGAAAAGTTTCCGACCTAATAAAGCTTTTATTTATTTTATTATCATCTTCATGTTGAGGTCGGAAACTTTTCAGACCACCTGTGTAAGTAAACCATGGTGCATGGCATTGGATACTCTTTGCTAATAAAGTCAATTATTCTTTCCTCAACATTATTAATTTAGATCAGAACATTTTCGACACAGACTAGGCTGTCATCTTAAAGAGTTTGAGCTGTAACATTCTTTTCTAAGACCAATGGAATGGGTGATAATTTTATTAAACTTAATTAACAAAGCATAATTAGAATCCACAACGCCAGTGTGGAAGTCATTGGGATTTTATGTCCCCCACCGCATGTCCAGTCCTGCCTAAATAAATTACTTTAACAGTTGTCTTTATATTGCTCATAGGAATCATTGCAGTGATGTGTCTATCTTTATTATCTTTTAGAATTTTCTTTTAAATAAGACCTACGCCAGTGAGTGGATTTTCCCAACGGATGCTTATACCGACCAAAAACCCATTAAAATAATCGAAGAAGCTGTCCATTCTAAATTACTGGAACATTTACCTGATGAAATCCCATACAATGTGAACGTGCAACTTGAATACTTAGATATGGAAAAAGAAGGTAAGAAATTTAGAAAGCTTCGCTAATATTATCAGATGTAGAGATTTACTGAAAGAAGAATCGTTACGCTTGATTATTTATTGAAATATGTTGACATTTCAGAAATGATTTCCGCCGTGGTGCTGATCCATTGCAACAGTAGTAGACTCGCAGGCTTGATAAAAGGCTTCAAAGGAGCAAGAATTAAGATGATTGCGGATGAGGCAGAACAAGCTGTCGCTGATGCCTTCCTCACGGGAGTGCATTTAAAATTAGTCATCACTGATAAACAGGCTAAAGTCGAAGAAAAAACCTATTCATAAGTTATACACTGTTCATATTTTAATATAACAAATATTTTATATTTTGTTGTACAATTATTATTTATTAAATTAAATTTGTTCCTCTGTTTTATTGATATTCTGTCCTTTGCTTTGAATCCCGTTTTTATAATTCGTTCGAAAATCGGTTAAAAAATGTGACTGACTGCTCGTTTCTTAGTTTTTGGTCAGTAAAATCTATGTAGTCATTCAAAGTTCTGTTGGAACAATTTTTATCTCCAAGCCCAGATGCTGTCTTTAAGTAAATTTATCAATATATGTAGTCTGTAGGACAATAAAAACAACATGTTTAATTAACAAATTTAATGTGCTTTATTAACAATTAAAATTTACATGTAAAAATAATTTTCCAATAAATGATAACATATTTCAATTTTATTTTTACATATATTATCTAATTTTAATTTAAGGTATTAGAATATTTGTAGGTTCAGTGAGTCCCAATGATCTGCGGGTCATAATAAATGTTAAAAAATATGAGTATATTTGTGGGTATGGGATTTAATTACATATTATATATTACAGTTTGCTAAAATTTCAAAGCACACCTTTTCATAAAGCTTAGAGCAAAAATAATAATTAGGATATCTTTTAATAATAATTAAATTACTTATATGCCTTTTCTCTGGTAGTTAGTTATCTGTTAAAAATGAAGTAAATGTATTTATTTATCTCAAAGCTTTATAGAATGAAATCAGATGATAATAATACATATGATTGGTGTTAACATAAACAGTCCTGAAAATCTCCGTAAGTTTGCTATTTAAGAGTTTATCACTCATAATCAATTCCAAAAAAAATTGTCGTTACTTTAATTTAATCAAATTAAATTTCCTAAAATTATACCTAATTTTATTATTTAGTGTCCCACGAAATTCCTTGGTTTTCTGTCTTGGTCTTTTTCTGACTACCTCCATATAAGCATGATTGAGAAAAAAACTGAAACTTGTGTTAACATCATTTAATTAGGTTAGAATTTAGCTAATAAATAATAATTCTGATTACTGCGTATAATCAGGACTACACTGTATACTGCGTGGCATTATAAGAAGTAATGATGTAGTGAGTTGCAAGTATTAATAAATTCTATTTTAGTGACATTAATAACTTAAAGCTCAGTTTATCAAAGGAAATCTGAGGTCTGTAGCCTCGTAGTTCTCTTGAATCCATTGTTCAACTTCTTCTGCAACTTCGTCAGTGTATTCCTCTGGTTTTTCTCTTTTTTCTCCTGGAAATTAGAATTTAAATTTAGAATTTTCCCATATTGATAACAATAGAGTTTCCAAAATATTCCAATTAAATTTGTTTATTGTTTGACATGAGTAAAACAATGAAATCCTCTCAAGAATTTCATCAAATATAATATTTTCGTCAAACAGTTAATTAAATATCTCTAACAGTTTCGAATCCTGTTCTTACTTTATTTTTCAGAAAGGTCCTTCCTGCCTTAAGTTGGAGTACATTATGGCGTTAAACCCAAACAAACAAATAAGGAAGTTTATTATTTTGCTGAATCGTCGGGCTTTTGGAAGCCAAACTTCTTCTTGAAGTTTTGGCACAAACAAAAAAAATAGATAAAAAATATTATTGAAATGGATAAAATATTGTTTTATATTAATTACCATACAATCTCTTGCAGCTCTCATTTTACTCCCATAACACAAGAATCTGCCTCTCCGATCTTTATTTTATACCTCTTCTCAAAAGTGCAGCATCCGACTTTTCTTATCTTGCTTGCTCCATCACCCTAAGAAATCCTCTCCCTCCAAATATCCCCGGTTCATCATCCTTACAAAACCCTCTTATTCCAACACCTCCTCACAATCCTTGGCAGGGACAGATTTTTGCTAGCTTGGGAACTGTTTATTTCCTGCTAATAACCCGATGTTTGGCTGGCACCTTCCTTATTTCTTACTGTTGTTTATTTATCTACTATGTAATCTTGCATGGGTTAACTCCAATGTAAATTCATGTGCAAGGCAAAAGACATTGCCATGCTATTGAAACATACCATATGGTGCATGTGAACGAATAAGTTGATTTTGATGATATCCCTCAGACTACCAGTAAGTATGGTATTTGCCTTTTGCGATTATCTAATACAGACCTTACTCCACTATTATTAATTAGCAGCTTTATTTACAAATCTTTCATCATTACATTTTAACATTATAGAATTATTATGACTAGTATAAAAAAACAAGTTTAGTTTCAAACTGAATAATAAATGTGTAAGGTCTGCAAAGGCATAATAAACATCAGTGATGTTTCTACGGGCCTTTGATAGCTATATTAATCAACAGTTGAGAATATATTCTGCATAGAGTTGGTTTAATTTTAAATAATTTACCTGTCCTGATGAATGATTGTCCCGTTTCACTTAATATACCAACACTCCTCAGTCCTTCCATATTCACAGACTTGTTCTTGGAAAAGTTCTGTATGGACATGTGGTCTGCTAGTCCTTCTACTTGCTCTTCGGTTACCTCCAGTTCCAAAAAGTCAGCAATTTTAAATATCGCCTTGGGTAGATCCTGTCAAGTATTACATTTTATTTATAACAGATCAATAAACAGACCTTCACCAGCCTTTGGCATCCTGGAGTTATCAACCATTAGCCTCACAAGTGTTGCTTGCATTAGGTCACGATTATGTTAAATATATAAAATTCCATAGCCAATAATATTAATATGAAATAGGCAATTATAATCTAAAACCATAAAATTCCAACAACTAACAAACTATTATTCTTTTTATGAACTCCTTTGACTCCTAATGAATAAGAAAGTAAAGTTTTAGCTAAGACAGATAATCGTGATATTATTTTACAATGGTCCAAATGATATGAAGGACAGGACCTCGAGTCAATGACATTTCGCATCAATTTAACCTCAGTAAATTAGAGTTTAGCTGACTCATCAGCCTTTTTTAGCCTGGGAATGCACAATAGCATAAAATTCAAAAATATTTTATTTTTTACAATGGCCACGCATAAATTTTTGCTCTTTAGGGGTTATAAAGGCTGGTAGCAAGGGGTGGACTTTGTGGCAATGGCATACTTAGTAAGACATTATCAGTTTTATAATAATGATCAATTATTTATGAACTTAAAAATACTACTGATCCTTGAATCTAATAGTATTAATATTAAAATGAAGAGTACTGGGTAACTCCATTTCTACACAGTGTGTAATGGTATAATATAATTTATTTTTGTGTAATAATTTGTTTTGTTGATAGTTTTTTTTTTTCCAATAAAACTTATTGATTTAAAAACTTCTTTTAAACTTAAAACAAAAAGTTTTTTTCTACTATTATTTCAAAACTGAATTGAAAAAGTTTTAATGAAAACACATTTTTGAAATATATGACAAATATCAGCACATATAACACAAATTTTACTGTTATTATAATTCCTACTCTTTGTTTTAAACATATAATGAACTAACAACACTCAGAAAATTGAGAAAGTGGTTTAATGGTATCTTAATATAACAGAAGACAACTTGGAAGTACCTGAACAATGTCCTCATAAAAAAGAAACAAGACATTCTCTTCTTCCTTGCAATTCCACGCTTCCTTGATGTGTGGCCAGAACGGTCCCCAAGGAACTGAAACATTAAACTAACTAAGCAAAATGTCATTCATAACAAAATGGCAGTTAAAAATAGCAATAATGTGTTTAAATTCTAATTTGTAGCTGATCTCATATTAAATGTATCATTGTTAAATAATAAATTTTATTTTTTAATTATTGTGATTCATCTAGTCTAAAGAATAAGTAACAAAAAGACACTAAGCAACTTGCCATGCCCATTTCTAAATTGCTTCCAAAATTTAAGGAAACTTCCTGAGTAACCAGAGAACTTCCAAAGTCTTAGTAGAAAATAGTAGGAATGAAGAATATCTTTTGGGTTTCTGGCTACGTAGATGATCTAAAAAAACAAACATATAATGTAATGCTAATTGGAGTAAGTAGAGTAAAGTAAATGTATTAATACCTTATTGTTCTCTTTAACCCCTCTTGGAAGAAGGCTAATCGGCAAATGAGTTTTTATTAATCGGGGAGAATCTGTGTTGTTTAATCTCTCCAGCGCTGACATGCAGATTTCATTTATCACTTCTTGAGCTCTTGGATTCGAATCATTTTCTTCCAACATTGACTTGGCAGTTTCATCATGAATAAATGTATGAAACCTTAAAAGTACACTTAATGAAAAAGTGTCCATTTTTTTTTTGGAAAGGATCTACTTGTTAAAAATGAATACTTACTCAAAAAATGGAGAACGCGTCCATAAATTAACTTCACTTCCTTTTTCATAATCAAAGTTGTTTAATAGTAACCAAATTAAATCTTGACTCAATGTAGTACCTGGAGAAAAAAAAATTGAAGTTTGGTACCAATGTTTAATCAATTTTTTTTTTGTTAAATAATCATTCTTACCCGAACGTGGAAAAGTGACAATCCAAACATCATCTGGTTTAGTTTCAAAATTGAATATATTGCTATTTTCTTGTGCATATTTACTTGGCAGTAGATAATTCTCATCTCCAACATAACACCAACCAGTTTTCTCGCCAGTGTGATCCTCCAATAATTCATTGTTTAGTTCTTCCTCTACTTCTCTAACGCTCGGAAGGTTGTCCGACATGGTTACTTCTATGAAGTAATTTTTTTAAGTATCTTAAAAATAATTGAATAATATATTACTGTTGGTGCAAAATTATTTTTTAGCAACGCCTTTGAAGAAGTTAAGAATACTGAGAAAGAACCCTTTAACTTTGTGAAGGTTATTTTAAAAATAAAACGTGATCACATTATTAAGCATTCATACCAAGAAGATAATAATGCCAAAAGGGTTTTTCATGAAAACCTCTATAGAAAACATGTTTTAGTTATGGTAATTACAGTTGGGTTGCGGTTCTTTCTTTCAATAATTGACTCTAATTTCAATTGACTGGTAGAGCCATTAATTTCTTAAGAGATCGTGAATTTTTCATGGCAGAGAACGGAAAGAAATCAATAACATTCCTCTGGCCAGTACTGATCAATAAATATTTTTAGGCCATTCAACACTCTTTACTAATAATTTTATTACAATTTATTTGACCAACAATTGCCATTTATTTGATTACTAAAATATACAAAAAATGTATTGAATGTACTTACTATCATAATAAAAAAAATATACTAAATATTTTTGTCATGGTTGTATGATGTAATAAGTATGACACAGTTTACTTGTGCTTACCCAGTTAAAGGCAAGGCACCCACTTTATGTAGTTACACATGATAATTTCTCCCTTAAAAACTTGGTATTGCACTGATCCATCCAAAATATAAGTATAAATAAAATATAAGTAAATGAAACTGTGCCAATAAAATCAATAAAAATTTTTTGCAAATAACAAAAACTAGAATTCTGTATTATATCTTGCAGTGCTGTACTTATATGTGTATAAAAAATGTATTAAATGTACAAATATTGTAACAATTACTTTTCTATTTTTGATTTAAATTGATTATTTATCAAATTCGTTTATCTTAGTTGTGTAGATATCGCATATTTATAAAAAAAACTGTCAAAGAATTTTTTTTAATTAAAAAATTATTTTCAGTTAATTTAAAATTGTTAGGAAAAAGTATTAATAAAAAAAAAATGAAACATTCCAAAGCCTTTTGGAATCTGTACTTGTTTTAATAATAGCAAAATAAAAAACACTTACAGCTTTTCCATGAACATACACAACTATGTAAACTTCGGTGGACTGTGCTGATTTATGAAATATTGATCGGGAACATGGTTTTGATCCACATCCTTGAGACCTTAAAATGAGAATACATGTCCTGCCTACCAGACAGGAAGGATGTCTGCCTTAGGGGTGGGGTGCCTGTGGCTTTGTTTTCTTTATCCTGCTCACACAGATCCATTAGATATATGGTTGCTGTGTTTAATAGTATAAACACCTCAAAGCACATTAAAAAATTTCTTTCCAAGCATCATAGAATAATAATAAAAGTTAAATACTTAAAAAATGCTGTTGTAAAACCAAAATCAAGAAAATGATCGAAAATATCCGAGCATTAATGACCCTTGCGATTGACAAGCCCTAAATTAAACAAACAGAACATAAAATACTAATTTTTAATTCAGTTGAACTGCAACTATCGCATTAAGGCATAATGTCTAATACAATAAATTTAATATTATTTATTAAATATTATTAATATTTACATATGCAAAATTATCAGTTCCCAAGCTGTTCTTGTACTCTTACAAATAAAAAAAAGAACCTGATTATCAAACTATAAATTATTATGACTCTGATTTGGTTATGTGAGATTGGAAATCAAGTCCATAAATAAAAAATGCTAACATGTGCCATGTTTTAGAATACTCTCATTAAAATAAGCGTATGCCATCTTTAAATTGCCTCGATACCAATAAACCGTCACACAGATCCAGGAACCGAAAGAGAGAGCCTAGGAAAGTAAACATCAAAGGAGGAAAACAATGAAGAAAGACAAGAGAAACTAGTATCAGACAACAGAAGTATCATTTCCTAGATTAGAGTTCTGTAAGTTGGATAGATATAATACTACTTTTGTCTGGGTCACTTCCTTATACGATACAATTCGATTCGATTTTTCCTTCCAGAGAAAAATTTTACCCCAAATCTTCTTTCCTTTGGATTTCTCTTATGTTGGGCTTTCTCTGTAAGTTCCAGGGTCTGTACAATGTCACCACCTAGTTTTAGCGTGGCTCGAGGATCATATATGTCACCTCAGCTGTGGCACATCTTAACAAAAGAAGCAATAAACCCTGAAGATTCTCTGGTCCACACCGTACTTCCTACCTCACACCGTCAGAAATAAAATTAAGTTGTGTGTTTTAAATGATGAAACTATTTCTTTATATTTAATAACTTTATATCTGTAATAGATACAACTCTTTTATTTTATTTTTTTGTTTAATCGTTGAAATTGAAATTTTATGAACTGCAGGGATGGTAGTTAGCTATACCAATACTTAATTTGAGTAGAATTTTCGTGTCTATAAAGTTTTTTAGCTCTTCGAGAAATCATATTTTTTTACTTTGGGATTTTAAATATATGTGCCTCATATATAATGTATGTAAAGTATTATAAAAATAAAAATAACTTGGAAATTTTGTACTTAATAGATAGCCAATAATATATATAATATACACACAAAAGTAAAATATAAATAGTATTTCATATGATTACTAATGTATGTTTTTCCTTATTGTTTGTATCATCACTTTTTTTAGTTTACCATACAGAAATGATCTGTTTCTCCTTAAAATAGTTATACTTTCTAGAGTTTTAAGCCTAAAAATAAAACATTATATATGACCATCCAGAATAGATAGATTTAAAAATATTCCATTGTACTTGATTCCTTCATACAGAATAACTATAAAACAATGAATATTAATTGCTTTATCAAATATAGTTAGATGTTAACTTTGTCATCAGTTCCTGAAGGGAAACAACCCTATCACAAATAGTATAAATATATTCGACAATTCAACACCCACTGATTTATTTCCTTTGAGGATTAAATCTTGAGCTTTAAACCCATACAAGGCCTATGTTGACTTGGCTTTCTTTTCCTTCGCCTTAAAATAGTACTGCATTACTACTCTGTTGAATGAGAATTAGTTATTTTATGAGTTACACACGAGCACTTTAAATTATTGGCCAAAGAAAATTATACTGGCAGGATTGGGATTCGAAATTGGGAAACCCCAATATTTAACCAGGATTTACCAAATATCCTGCGGTAATCAACTGGAGGACCGTCCCAATATGAATCCTTATTGGGTCAAACTCTTGCAAAAACTGTAAGTAATCTACCAGAAGGTCACAGGAGCAGACAGTGCGGACACATTGTGAACTCCAATTTCACTTACCCCTAGAGCTATTCTGAGGTGGCATGGCATTATATGAAAATACAAGGAATTTTAATATACCATTTGTAAGTACTCAATTTCCTTGTGGTATAGATATGATTTATTAAAATATCTTATATTTTAACATTGTACCCTAGCTGTCTGCCCCTGTGTTGACCTGGTCCATTACTTACAATTTTTTCCAGAGTTTAGCCCAAGAGAATTCATATGGGTCCATCACTTGTACAAGGAAGCTTGGAGTTGGTAGGGCCCTCCCGCCCTGCCAGTATGATTTTTTCTTTGGCTAGTAATTAATAACAGTGTGGTATATACCACAACAAAATTTCTATAAAAGTACTTGTAATTTCGGACCATTCTTCATGAGTAAATATTGTTATCATGGAGCCATACAAAGAGCACATCTATTCTTCACTGGTATCTCGAAAAACAAACAAATTATCTCCTTTGTCTGCCTCGAGATACAAAGATTCACTGTTAAATTATCACTTTGTAGCAACTTAATAAGTCCCATGATAACCCATGTCTTACTGTTGTTGAAATATCTTCACTCACATATTCATAAGGATGTCAAAACGAATTTTTACAAGTGCTCAGAGCATATTAATAGGGTGTATCAATATACCTTGAGAATCACTGATCGAAAAAGGTTATAATATTTTAAATACAGCAAAATCCATAGAGGGTTGGAGAAAATCTAGTCTTGTCCTGGACCGGAAAAGCGTGATTTATATTTTCGCCCTTCGTCGGGCCACTTTTGCTTCCAATTGAAGTGCATCAGGTCGATAAATCAAAATAACGAGAGTTATGATGCGACCTGGAAAAAGAGACAGAGTTCAAGGAACGAAGGACCTGATTTGGACTGGAAGATGGACTTGCAACTAAATAACTTTTATGTGGATGACTTCCGCACGGTTCAGGCTATTTGTAGTACAGGAAGCCGTACAACTACAAATCAAAGAAAATTTTAGCTAAGATTATAATATTCCTAGAAATTTAAAGAAGATGGCCTTAATAAAAATATGAGATCCTTTCTACAATGAGAGTAGATAGACCGTTATTCGTCTCCTCAAGCGAAAATTATTGCGAAAAAACACCTCAAGCGAAAATTATTGATAATTATATGCAAATAAATAAATCGTAAGGGAAGAAATCTTTTAAAAAATCCCAAGAGCAAAGGTTGATTAGTTAATGACAACGTCGTTAGCGAACACTGCTCTTTTTGAACGTTTCGCTCAGGAACATTTCAGCGTAAATTGAAATTACAATCTGATAAAAACCCCTTCAATTTTTTTTTAAAAGATTATTATTTAGTTGGTCGCTATTGGTGAAATGATCTCCTGAATGAGAGACTCTTTAGTTTCTGTTGGATGTAGTTTCTGCTTGCCTGCTGGCTGGATGGCCTGGATATCTTGTTTACAAATACAGATGGGGGGAGGTTTGTTTTGACGTTTTATATAATCAGCTGCGTTCTGTCCTCCAGGATGATGTTGTCATGTTCTCTTACAGTCGCTTCTATCTAATTCCTTATCTTCCAAGTGAATGTTCTCCCGATGCCTAGCACTGTTCCTTAGGCTGGCAATTCTCCCCTTAGTATGACATCTAACTAGAATAAATCTTTACAAAATGTGGATAAAACCTAAGGAGGTGTTGATAGCCAATGCTTTCTGGTAAGTTCAGTCATTTATCATATAAAACTACAGGTAGAAACCTAAACTGTATTTTGTTCGTCTTATGTGTTAATTTTTAAAGGATAACAGAGCAGTCCAGCCTATATTTTCTGTTGCAACGGAGGAAAGGACACGGGAAAGGTAGTAACAGCCTTTCTTCGTTGTTTGTTGGTACTTTGGACAGCGTCTTCGATACTAAACCTCCGCCTTATAGAATACTTCATCAAACCCCGACCTCTGAAGTTTACTATGGTACGTCCAATTACATTATCATCCTTCAGAAAATATCACCAGAAGCATACCTATGTTATTTATGATTTAAAGTCAACATTTTTTTTATGATAAAGAAAACTGTTAGGATACATGAATTAATTTTTAAAAAATTTGAAATAAGTTTACATTAGGGAGAACAGATATTTTTTGTGTTTTACAGTCCTATAACTATAATGTGAGGAGGAACAATTGCATAGCTGAGGCTAGTGCAGTAATTAGTAATGCTTTTCTAGGGGCTATCTGCAAAGTTATCTCTTGATTTTTTAATGTTATACTGTGTTCCAAAGTTTACCTTATTTGCTCCATTTATTTTAGCTGCGTTACCATTTTCTTATGAGAATTTTTTCCCAGGCATGACGTATCTTTCTTACTGACAAAGTTTTAATTTAACTATCAACATATTAAATATTTTTAAAGTAATTATGTTTATTTATTTATATTTTTTTAAAAGAATTTTTATGGATTCAGTTTCATCTGGTAATTAATAAAATGTTCTATGAAATATTTTAAATGTCTATCAGAGTTTCAACATCTGTTGAGGGGTTTAACAATGAAATCCTTGTTGATTTCAATGCAAATGATGAGTTGATCCCCGGATCTGCAACCTCACCACTTTACTTTGATCATTTAAACGATATTGTATTTACTTTTACCTACTAACAGACAACTAACATTTTTTCATGTTAATTATGAACTAAATTATACATTTTAAATGTATTGTAATGTTATTTTTAAGGAGTAATTTCAGTGAAGGATTATTTTAATATATAAAATATTAAATAATGTAAAATAAATTATAAAAAATTTAAATTCAAACAAGTGAATGTAACACCAGGAGTTGTTTATAGAAGGAAGCAGTTGTTTAGAAATGGTTGAATGAAGTGGTTAGTTGTCAGTTGCTTGGAATTGGACGAGAAGAGAGGTGTTGATGACAATTTGTTGCAGTTTGCGGATGGTCAAACATATTGCTCCACTCCAGTAACTATAAACAGCTGCTGTTACATTCACTTGTTTTGGATTTAAACTTTTTACAATTTATTTTATATAATAAAATAATCATTCTTAAAAATAACAGTACAATATATAAACAAAATAAAAAACGTTGAAAATGAAGAATCAATATCACTACAGAGAGAGATACTTTGGGGGTCTCTTGTTAAAGATTGTCAAAAACATTCGTAGGATTATTTATTTAAACTACTTCATTTTATTAGCTTAACCGTCTCGGTTACTAAAAGGCACCATTTCAACAATTGAAAATAGTTACAACAGTAATGAAACATATAATATATGTTTCATTACTGTTGTAACTATTTTAGATACATATTATGTATCTAAGAATTTTTTTTATAGCATCCCATCTTGAATGAAGACTGGGTGGGTGGGTGAGTGAGTGAGTGAGTATTTCATATGATAATAATTAATATTTATATGTTTACTTTCAGCCATTGCATGTTCACTGACATTGCCTGAAATTCAAAAAGATTGGGAGTGGCTTCTGAAGAATTTAAATTGCTTAGAGGCATTTGAAAAAGAAGAAGATGTAACAGGATTTGTGTGTGGTAAAATTGAATCGATGGTTGCTTCTTTGTCCCATACAGAATTAGAAGGCAAGAATAATTTTCTGATTTATGTATAAATAAAATTTAGTCTTACCATTTTTATTGAATATGTATTTTATTCCTTTTCAGTAGTTGATGAAGACTCAAAAGAATACCGTAAACAACTGAGGAAGTATCGAAGAATTTTCAACCTTCCTACCGATGATAAGCTAGTCAGCTATTATTCGTGCAGGTTATTTCCCTTTTGTGGTTTTTATCTACTATAATGATAATTGGTCTTTGCTAAAATTTTGTTTATTTATTTTTTTCCATATCCCCTTGTTTCAAAATTATTACAGAATTCAATATAGATTCTACTAATGAATCTATTTACAATAGGCCATTATATTTCCTGTAGCTTGGCTACATTTTATATAATTTCTGATTATCCTACAATGCGATTTGCGCTTGTTCAAAAGTATAATAATGCACATTACACATTAATTTATTGAACATCTTTAAAAGTGATGGTGCTCACCTTATTAATCATAGACTTAAAACTAACTTACATCTAACGTTTTTTTGAACTGGATTAACTACTTTATTTAAGTAGCTATTCATTTCACGAGGTTAGTGAACCTCCACTCACCCCACAAAGGAAAATTTCTATGGCAGCCAGGAATCGAACCTAATGTCCGCAGTTAGAAGATGGCATATTAATCATTAAGAGATGGGAAAGGCTATTTGTTGTATTCATTAAATTTAATTAATTTCTGTCGTAATCATAAATTTTATGTAAATTTCAAAAGACAACTCTTGTCATCTTACTTAATATTTTGCCGCAATTATATGTAACATTAATTGCATTGTCTCCAAAATAAAATAGGATGTTAATTCTCCTGTTCATCCTTATTATATCAAATTTGTGCATATTAATGTAAAGTTGAATCCGAATTTTTATTTATCATTAGTCACAAATCCTAAAAGAATTTTTTAAATTATAATATGAAATGTAATTTTTGTTAGAAAGGTTGAGAATTGGTTAAGAAATATTATTTTGTTATTAAATCATAGTGTTTGGTTTGTTACTAGCTATTGGAATGGTAAAGTGCCTTTCCAAGGTTGGATGTATTTGTCCGTGCAGCATTTGTGCTTTTATGCCTACATATTGGGCAAGGAGGTCAAAGTTGTCGTGAGGTGGATAGATGTGACCAACTTAGAAAAATCAAATAATTACTTCTTCCCTGAATCAATCTGTGTTTCGACTAGAGATAAAGAGGTTTGTATCTTGTGTGTATTGCCTGTAAATAATATTATACATTTTATTTTCTGATGACTTTTTTTTCCAGTATTATTTTTCAATGTTTCTTCGGAAATTAGAGACGTTTCAGTTGATGGGTCAATTGATTAACATAGCCATGAAACAGTGAGTAATTCTTTTATGCATACATTTTATTAGACATCTCAATATTTATGAGTTATTACAGTTTTCGTTTCAGTTTTTTTCATGTGGAATCCTCTTTAATAAAATTTAAAAGCTTTAAAAAAAAAAACTCTGAATGTTTATTTTATATTACATTACATATTTAAAAAATTATGGGCTAGAAAATTTAAATATTTATGGGTTATAAATCCTTTTTAAAATATTTTATAGACTTATCGATGAAAAACCTGGATTTTCTGAAGACAAAGAACTGTTGAACAAGATGAGGTATGTTGAAGCATTTTTACTAAATATGTGATATATATTGTCAACTATTATGAAAACGGAACTTTTCCATTGCCTCATAAAATGTTACTGCCACCTGTTAGTGAAGGTTACATTATTTTGACGATAAATAAGTAAATATAATCTTCCCTTAGCAGTTGTACCTAAGATAAGAGGGAAATAATAGTATTAAAATGTTTTACCCATAAGTTGTTTGTGGAATGAAAAGACAAAAGTAATTGTTAGTATGAATTCCAATTTATTGTTATATTAAATATTAATAATGCTGAAATATTTTTCAGTAAAAATGTAGCCCCAAAACAGTCATTCTTGAAACGGGATCTGGACGCGAGGGCACTGTCGGAATCATACAGACTAATGTTCCGATTGCCTGTATCTGAAAAGTTGGATGGGAGCATAGACGCCACTTTGTGGACACCGTACAACAAGAGACACGTATGGGGTCGCATCTTCGTTTCACAAAATTATATCTGCTTCGATAGCCGTGTAAGTAATTTATCCTTTCTTATAATTTATTGTTCATTAACAAAACTGGCTATATTTTTGAGAGTAGGAAATCAATTGAAATATTGTCATCACTCAATTGGTAAAAAATAATAAATGAAAAACTATTAGCCTATCTTTGAAACTTATTTTTCATTAAGTAAATGTATTACATTAGTTCTTTACTTTTAGGTAAAAGGGCTAGTGAGTGTTGTGATTCCCCTACGTGATGTTTCAAATGTGGAGAAAGTGGACAACCATGCATCCACAACCGCTGTAAACAACTCTGTTCTTCTGACCACCAGGGCTGCATCGAGGCCTACTTTCCTGTTCTCTCAGATTCAGGACAGGAATTTCTTCATTCAAAAGACGGCTGAACTTCTCTCAAGGATTGAAACGTATGTTCTGTGTATTATAAATAGGGTTATCATAATTACTCAATAAAAATACCTGATGCATGATGAGCTCTCTGGTGTGTCACAACTATCTATCCATCTATCTGTATGCTATCACCTTTTCCTTGCCAGGGAGCAATAAATTCTTGTATGTACCACTCTACTTGGTATTCATTTTTATAGCCGCTATCTTAGAACTAACAGACAGACTGACAAAAGTCGATCGGCCCATGCCTAAATGAAAGTAGTCTCTTCCTCTGAGCTCAGCAATTAGTTAGATTTCATAGCTTTATTGGGTAAATGTTGGTCTTCATTAAATCTTTTTAGGGGTATTCTCCTATACTACTGAGGAGTACTCCACTCAATATACTTGATGTTATGCTAACCTTTACTTAAGAAACCTTGGCTTCAATAAAAAGTTAAAATATGTTTACACTTGCTATGGTATATTTTTAAACTAGACTGGTTATCATGCCAAACTCTATAAAATAACCTTAATCTCAGCCGTAACTCTACCCATTACTTTTATCTTTTACTATTATTACCGATTCTTCACAAATGATCACTTTAAATACAGATTCATTTATTTTCTAGGCACAAAGGCCCAGAAGGAGGAAAACCAGGTATGGTGGTAATCAATGCTTACATACTTGCCATATTAGTGAAATAAAATATTTGATATGTTTTAATTTATGTCGTTATCTGTATATTTGTTAATTTCAATTTTAAATTTTATCTATGAAAGATGGCAGTGAAGATTGGAAGCTCCAACCACCGATGCGTCATATTTTTAAAAACGACCTACCCAAAGATTTAGCCGTTCAGGAAGAGGTCAAAACTAAACAGTGGGAGTTACATTTCGCCGAATATGGTCGAGGTATCTCAATGTATAGGACAAGTGAAATGATGAAGTTGATTTTAGAAGGAGTTCCAGATCCGATGAGGCGAGAACTTTGGCTCAGTTTTTCAGGTATTTACCTGTTCTGATGCGGTCAAAGTGTACAAAGTCTGTTAATGGGAATAGTTTTAACTTTGACATTCTGACAGGTGCTTGGAACATGTTAGTTTCTAATCCTAACGAATACAGGAGGCTTGTTAAGATTGGCATCGGTAGAACTTGCACTGCCAATGACGAGATTGAAAGAGATCTACACCGGTCGCTACCGGAACATCCTGCGTTCCAGGCAGACATCGGTATCAGTGCTCTTCGGAGAGTGCTCACAGCCTATGCAGAGCGCAACCCTCAGATAGGTCTGTATGAAGTCTACTTATGTCTTGATTTATAAAATTTAGAATAGTTAAAGAATTATAAAATCAGTGTCAAATGTTTCAATAGTGAATAGCTTAAGTTGATAAACTAAACATAACGTATAATGTTTAATTTTTATCATATTTATTAGTTATCAGCGGACAACAATATGTCTGTATCATGTCCTTAGAGAGGTGGTGTGGTTGTGAACTTTACTTGAATATCTTGTGGAATCTTGACTCAGTTGCCAAGATAGTCTTTGTAGTGTTCTCCCAACTCCCAAACATCTTACCTGATGTTGAATTGTTATAATGTTTAATTAATTGATGACCCCAACAAAGGCACTCAGCTTTCAAACAAGTCAAAAGTCACATCGTCTTTTGACTCTCTGTCTGTATTTCTATGATAATGGTCAAAAATTATTCAAATTTTAAAGGTTCTGCTGTGCTCAAATTGCTTATCTCTTGTTGGTTAAAATACATTAATGGGAAATATGAAAAAAAAAACAATGTGAGAAAAGTAAGCAATATTTTGCTAACGTATAAGCTTGTCCAAGCCAATGTTCAAAAGTTATTTTAGCTATAAAATTCTGATTTTTCCTCAGCTAAGTTCACATTAGAGACAGTAACATAAATAGAATTTGTAAGATAAAATCCAATAAATGAAGTGTCTATCAGGACCAAAAATAGAAATCACATATTTAATGACATTCAAACCAGGTTTCTTTTGCTCAATATTTTTGTTTGTTCAAAGGGAGATTCTCAGTGGTTGCGAAGGTTTAAGAAGTAAAAAATATTGTGTGTTTTTGATTGAAAATACCGAGTTTATTCTTTCAGAAGCATTTGATAATTATTCAAGACACTCACACAGAGTGCCTTAAGTGTCTGTCTATTCTTTCTTCGTCCTTTATTTTGTATTTATATTTTTCAAAAAATATGATTTAGTTTACATTTAAAAAATTTTTTAGTTGAAGTAAAACTTAATTCCTTTGTCTTCAATTATCAAGTACTCATTATACTTCTCACTTGGGCAGTGTCAAACCTAATACTAGTGAGGAGTTGAGTGTTTATTTATCAATTACAACCCACACCCAACCACTATACACACCCGAAATTGGAGTTGGAAAAAATTTATATTTGTAACTTATCAAAAAAAAAGAAAAAAAAGACCTTAAATCAGCAGATTAATATGATGAAAATTCAACAACTGTTTTCTTTAACCTAACCTCAATAAAAGATTCACTCCCATTAAAGAAGGTTGTTACATACTTATTTACGTATGCAATTGTGATTGACAATTTATTGATGGTTGGCCAAGAACAAATCAGATTGGTGTCCTTGCTTCAAATATTGACCTGGGCTTTGACCGTTATTGTTACATATTGACTGCATATATAATATAATAGTTACAAACCCTATTGAAAGTTTACAAAAGCTAAGCTTGAAGTTTGATCTATCCAGGCTACTGCCAGGCGATGAATATCGTAAGTTCCATCCTGTTGATCTACTGCGGTGAAGAAGAAGCATTCTGGCTGCTGGCCTGCCTCTGCGAAAGCCTACTCCCGGACTACTACAACACCAAGGTAGTCGGTGCTCGTATCGACCAGGAAGTGCTAGACGATCTTGTTTGTGAACACCTTCCTCATTTGCACTCTGCTCTCCAGCATCTGGGCATGATAAAAATGATTTCCCTCTCCTGGTTTTTAACCATCTTTCTCAGGTAGCCTTATTTTATTTTATTTTTTGCTTTTTACAATCTTTTATAAATATTATAGTAATCTTAATATTTTATTTGAAAGCAAATATTGAAAAATGTAAACTTTTATAATATAGCGTCTTCCAATAGGGACTTCCGAACTTTGACAGTTGATAGCGGTCATATTTTTGAAGCTGCATCTGTCGAATTGGCTGTAATTTATTCAGTCTGTTTTGCCAAATTACCATGGATGGATATAGCGTTCAACAACACGTGCAAATGATAAAATTGTTTTACCAATATGGGTGTTCTGTTCGGGCAACGTTCCGCAGTCACCATAACCGTCCTACCAAGAGGACTATTCGCAGTGTGGTGGATAAATTTGAGTCCACTGGTTCAGTAAACAATCAACCAACACCCGTACGTTGACGAAACACAAGATCTGCCAAAAACATCGCTGTCCGTGAGAGTGTGTAGGAGGATCCGAGGCAGTTGATTTCGCATCGCTCAAAAGAACTCGGTCTTTCGCAAACCACAACATGGCAAATTTTGCGTTGTGACTTGAGCCTGCACCCATACAACATTGAACTGACCCAGGAGCTGAAGGTATACAGCCTTAGACAACGACGTGTGGTCATCTCACGTGGAGGTGATGTGAACTGGCCACCGAGATTGTGCGATTTGACCCTGTTAGACTTTTTCTTGTGGGGTCTTAAGTTGCAGGTCTATGCGAACAAGCTACAAATCCCAGCGGTCCTCAAAGCCAACATATTCCATGCCATCAGTCAAATTCAGCCTGATTTATGCGCCAGAGTCTTGGAGAGAAAATTGGACATTTCGGATTCGCACCACCCAGCGAAGCCGCGGCGGACATTTGCACGATGTTATATTCCATACATAATGGCATCAACAGGTCTTTCAATCGAATAAAATATTTTGATGATATCTCACACGCACGTTGTTTTATTTAAATTTAAAGATAGGAAGCGCTTAATGAAAGACCCTATATAAAGAAATGTCATGTTTTCATAATTTACTAACCGCAAACAGTTCATGACATTTTATTCTATGAATTTTCATATTTATTATGTCTGATTTATGTGCTTTGAAAATGTCTTATAATGAAACTAATTGATTCACTAACTTAAAAACATAATAATTAATTTTAGTCCATTATACTGATATGATTTATAATCTTCTTGTTATAGTTGCCAGTTGTTACAAAAGAGCTATCTGTACTAGCCGAGTTCCTACTTGCTGTTTATTGTACAATGTACAATATACCTCTTCAAAGTGTTCTTTGAGTGCTTTCTTCTCGGCTGGTCAGTCTTCTTTTGGCTCACCATTACAACTGAATGCCTACTTCTCCCTTCATTTCTTCCCTCTCTACAAGGCCTTTTTCTATTATTTTCCTAAAACTGGTGGTTTTATGTTCTCTGCACAACACATAAATTTCAGAACGTCACTGGTTCAAATCCCAACCCTGTCTCTATTTTTTTTTTTATCAATGTTTTTATTTTATATGATAAGAGTTCATTTTTCTTCATAGATTGTGATGAAAGTCTTAAATCATTTCTTTTGGGTTGAGGTATTATTACTCGGACAAGTTGATCTAATGTTTTTTCTTTTCTTTTTTCTTTTTCAGTGTTATGCCTTATTCAAGTGCAGTGTATGTTGTTGATTGTTTTTTTTATGATGGTGCCAAAGTAATTTTCCAAGTAAGTCATTTTTTGTATTATTTACAACTTTGTTTATTTTATAAATATATATTTTTATCTAAAGCTCAGAAATTAAATGTTATTATTATTATTATTATTATTATTTGTTCCGGCATTTGTGCACCGCGGCCTCACTGAGACCTATTGTGCGCCGTCCATGTCCCTGTCCTATATATCTTAAATTAACTTGTTAATTTAATTTAACTTAAATTAAATGTTACTAGTTCAAATTGTTGACATAATGGTCACTGTGTGATTGTTGACTTAACGCTCACTGTAATAAAAATCCATCATAGTGGACTTATGCTTCTGCTTACCCAACTAATTACTCTATCCTATTTGCCCAGGTAGCGTTGACTATTCTCCAAATAAATCAGGAAAACTTATTGAGATGTCGCGATGATGGTGAGGCGATGCAAGTGCTCAGCGGATACCTGGCTGGAGTTTACAACGAGCAGTTAACCAAGCAGAAAATAATCAAGGATGGAGAATCTGTCAAAAAGGTTCTTTTAATTAAATTAATTATACTAATATAATTAACTAATATCTGAAATTATAAACAAGGTATAACATATGACTGTATCTATCCTTCATAATAATGTTTCTGTTTCAACTTACAGACTATTTCAGTTCAGAACCTCCTATACGAGGCCTACTCTAAGTTTGGGTCAATAACAACAGGTGGGATCGAAAGGCTGAGAATGAAGCACAGGCTGAGGGTGGTGCAAGGGATGGAGGACGAGCTCGGAAGGAACATCGTACGAAGCATCCAAGTTGACGGCTTCTTCAAGCCAGAAGATCTTATGGTCACTATCTTTTTCATTCCTTTAAACCTTTAATTAGCTATTAGTAGTTCAAATGTGATTTATTTCTATTAATGAATCACCAACAAGTTTATGCATTACAGTCTCATTTGAGTATTGCCGTTTCTTTCTGCCTGTTCCCATAGGTCCCTTGCAGCGATTTTCTTTCGCATTCCTGCTGGACATTCCTCTTTTTGGTTAGTCCTAATTTATGAATTATTTTAGGCTATCTTTTTCTTCAGGAGAAGGAGAAACATAGAACTGAGTTTACTAGAGCGCCAATTAAAAGATGATTGACATCTTTGCTGTCTTCCCATTGATTTTCCTTCACCACTTGTAGGATAAAGATTTGTGGCTTCTAGCTTGAGAGGACGTTTTCTGACACATTTAGCAGCGTGATTCCTCTAAAGTTAAAACCCTTTACTTTTTCAACTATTTTATGGACGAGGGAGTTAATGCCATATTAGCTTTTTGAAATTGGAGAGTACCGTCCTAATATTTTTATTCACCTAGCTTTGCTTTTGGTATTTGTCGAAGCTTGGAGATGCTGCTTTGGCACTTGAAATCCAATCCTTTTATTTGTAATCACACACCCCATTAAATTAAAGATGAATTTATTTATTTTACTTAAGTTTATGACTGTTTGTGTGATAGCATCAGTCCGTTGTTTATAGACAAACTCAAAAAGTTAATAGCTTTGTTAGGCTGTATATTAGTGAAATTGAGCAATACTGGTTTGCAGATACTTGTGAATTGTAGGGCTCTCATTGCTGATCCTTCATTGTAATATAGAGAAAAAACTATTAAAGTATTGTCCTGATGATCCGTTGAAGCCATCCTATTTTAGCTATTTTTCTTCCCGACCGGCTTACGTATGTGTCGTAGTTTCCGTTTTTTGTTATCCAGGGACTACCAAATACTTGAATTTCTAGCTTCTTTTTAATTGCCATGAGTCTATAGCTACTACTATGGCTAGATTGCCATACTAGAACAACAATATCTTTATAAAAAGCTGTATGTTATTTGTTTTTGTAGATGTACATAACCTACTTAATATTTATATTTTTGGCCAGTTCTGTCGATAAGAATAAATCCAATTAAAATTATTGTAATTAAGATTTTAAGAATAATAGCAAAAGTCACTTAAGAGAAGTTTTTCCAATTTTTATTTAAGTGAATTTTTTGCATTAGTATTCTAAACTATGGCAATGCCCCTATCATTAAATCCTGACACTGATCAATCATATTTTGAAACCAAAATTAATTTTTAGGCTCACATGAATATCTCAACACGATTTTCTCAAAATTAAGATTTTCCTCTTTGGTGACTTTGGCATATTTTTATATAAAGGGAATATGTTTATAATTTACTAAATATATATATTATTCCTACAATTATATTTTCTTATTTATTAGGATTTTGTTGCTTTTATCAAAGAAGAACTGATTTCAAGAAGGACCCCGGCTGAAAGGTATTATCGTATGTTATGAATTATCTGATAGTTGAATTGTTATTTGCTTAGCTAGTTCGAGATGTGTGATTTTTCTTATGAGTATAGAATATTGTAACATGAGCCAAAAGCTACTGATACAATTATACGAGTGAGAAAATCCTTACTTACATATTACACACCACGTTTTTCCTACAAAATTAGAAAAAAAAACAGTATTTATGGAAAAAAAAGTATAGTTATTTAGGTATAAATTGCATGTACCTTTGAATCAGTGTATGCCAGATTCATTCATTGGAGTGCGGTAAATTACTTTGCGTTATGTGAAAATGCTTGCTAATTAAAAAGTAAATACTTTTCTTAACACTACACTCTTAACCATGTGGTCAACTGCACTTTTCTGTATGACCTTACACAGAAATAGAAATTAGAAAAAATAATCTATGATATTGTAAGGAAAAACAAGTTAGGCTAATTTAAACTTTTTATACGTAATAATAATTATAAATTAAAATTATTTATTCTTCGATCGTGTGTTGTTTTAGATATGACCCCTCTCACCCTCCTTATGAAGCTTATGGAATAGACTTTGAACTCTTCAGATATTTGTTCAGCGGAATCTCTCCTTGGGGCAAAGGGGAGAGGGCAGACGATCTTGCAGCCAGACTGTTTCGGGTAATCAGCTCAACTTTTGCATTAATAGTATTTTAAATAGTTTTAACTTTGGATGACTATCAGATAATTAAAAAAAAATAGATGGTACATTGTATTTCAGATAAGCATTGATCTATATGCTGCTCAGTTTGAATATTGCAGTGCAGATTAAACAGTAAGGGCTTCGAACCAAGCACATGAACATAAATGATAAATATTTTTTAGGTTATTAAAATTATTAGTTTTTGTTTTTTTTAATACAAGTTAATTCATTAATTGATGAAAGTTACTCATGTATTATGTAAGTAAGTGGCTTTATTTGTAATTTTGCCTTTAGCTTGAACAGGGGAATCGAACAAACCAACACAAACTAACAGACCTACAGAGTGTAAACATACTGGTTTATGATTTAAAAAAAATCTACGAAACTCTAAAAATGTTAACATCTTTGAACAGGGTTTGTCAACATTTCCACACTTTCAAGTCAACATCTATTTTTAATAATTTAAACCAATAATATGTTATTAATTGGAGTTAAATAAAGAGACAATTTTGAGTGAAAAAATACTTATGTTATGTATTAATCATAAAGTTAATTAAATCAAGTTGTGTCTGCCCCCAATTTTACAAGGCTCCAAAGAAAAAAATAATTATAAGACAAAGAAATATCTATCTAAGTTAACTAGATATAAAACTAAATAAAATTTAATGGTAAATTATAATTATCAGCTAAAAACAAGCAAGTGTAGTCTATAAATCACAATGTGTGTCTCTACTCGATATGGCTAGTTTTTGTTCAGGTAAATTGTTCATGCTAACTTTATAACCTGAAATGAATATTTAGATAGATCTGTTAGGGGCCATCTAAAGTGCTTGCTCCAGAGATGGTTGCCCAACCCCTCCCTACCTTAGAAAATCTAAATATTCAAAGTAACCAAGGAAATGATTGTGTTATTACATCAAACATGACTTTACAACACAGTTGATTATTATGTTACAGCTGTTGGACAGCAACAGCGATGGATTCCTTAACATAAGAGAAGTCATCATTGCTCTTGGGCTCACTTCCTCTGCCGAGATGACACGGAGGCTAAAACTCTTCTATACACTTCATCTACCACCAGTACTCCCGTCTGTAGAGGTACATACTCCTCTAACGACAGGTAATTTTAATCGTTAGATTAAAATATATTAGGAAATTAAAAATTAAGTGTTAAATTTCTCATGCTTTATATCAACATCACATTGTAAAAGATCTAAGGTGGTGTCAGCTGCTATTGGCATTTTTTTAAGAACATATTATATTTATATAATGCTGTTGAACTGACCCGTCCTGTTCTCAGTAATATAGAAATATAATTACAGAGGAACCTTGCTGTTTGAAATTTCCTTTATTGCGATTTCACTTTGTCCCAATTAATAGTTTATTACCTGTTTTTTCAAAACACGGTTTCACTTATTCTTCATAGCTGATAGAAAGTGATGTCTGTTTTTGAGTGGCCAGTCTTCCTTGTCTTCCCTCAAATCATTATATATACTTACACCAGATCACACTGCGATTATCAAGTGCTTCAAAAACATGAAAAGATATTTGAAATATATATATATGCTAATGACAATAACAGTATAAACCGCGGGTTAAAGTGAAATAAAACTGCCTGTGTTATAGGAGCACCCATGCTATAGCGAGGGCGGTAAAATATGTATATACCATTTGAAGAAATATACACCACGCATATATATATTTGTAATGAAAGGAGCTTTATTTATAAAAAAAATAATATGTTGTACAACAATAATACATAATAAAAATCATTGTGAAAAAAAAAATATCTTGATATAAACATGTATGTATTTGTTAATGTTTCTTAAAATGATTAGTTAATTCAAGTTGCTTTAAGCCTTTTTGGTTAGCTTCATAATTATTGGTTTAAGGGATGTGACTTGCAGCAATTTTATGATCTCGATAGACAATTTAAACCCTTACATCTAAGCCAATAAGACATCGATTGAAACAAGCACTAACTTGGTGGTAGGCGTTGGTTTAGTTGCAATATTCTCTTTACTATCTTCCTTTTCAATTGGCTGTTTTAGCGTTAACACCAATACCACAGCGTTTAAGTAAGAATATCGTATGGCTTTTCATTAGAGTCGATCTTTGTTCATTCATTTAAGCAGTCGACTGTCAATCTAGGTTCACCAAGGATGTTACAAAGTGTAATGACACCATTTTTAAAAAGGGAGGGTACTTCTGTGAGCGCTGAGTGGGAGGCTATTTTGGATAGTTTTCCTGGTAACTAAGAAATTTGAGTATTGATTCAAAGCATCTGCTCCTCCTTCACCCAAACACGAATATCAAAAATTTCTATATCAAACTTATTTCAAGAACCTTGAAGTTTCATTGGAAAAAAAGCTTTGTATTTAGCAAACAAAATTTCTTGATATCAAACAAAATATGTTTGCATTAAATAAAAAAAAAAAAGAAATGAATATTGAATTAAAAAGTGTGTCCGTAAGAAGAAATGTAAATTAAATTTAAAAAAATATGTTAATCCATTTCAGAATGCCATAGAATTATAGAAATCCTTTTTTACGAAAATTTAATTACAGCTTAATAACACTTCCAGAAGGTACTTCTATGCTCTGAATCCTTTTCCTAGAAGCTATTGATAGTTAGATTGAGATTTTTACTTTAAATTCAATTTAGCATTATCTTTCTTGCTGAGAACATGAACCAAAAACAAAAATCATCAAATATGAAACAGAAGTTCAACTTGAAAAATGATCAGAAAGTGGGATGAATAATAAAGATGTGGCAAAAAAGTATAGAAATATAAGTAGGTACGATAACAATTGTGATTCCGTTATAAAAAAAATTTTAATGTTCTCTCGTTTTCCTTTTAGAATAATCAGAGATTGGAACCAGGGCTAGACCCATGTTATATCCGAATCTGGGGTATAAGTAGGGTTCATTGTATTATTTAGTCTAAACTAATAAAAATGTCACATTTATTAAAAATCAAATAAATGTTTAAACTAAAAACACAGTATCAATTATTATGAATATAAAATGCAAATATAGAAGTATAAATTATAGATGTGATTTAAAAGGAGAAAACAATTATGCAAACCAAACCATACATTTAAAAAATTTAATGACATAGTCGTGATGTGAATAAAATAACGAATGAACCCAGTAAAGAGTTAAAATTTAACCTAGCCCTAGATTAAGCAGTTTTTGAGACCTGTTACTGGCTTTATATCTCTTCCGTCAAATCCCCAAGTAATGGAGTCCATTTAAAATCTTCTTGTATGTCGATTAAATTGATTTGATTGTTAGTTTGTTAGTCCTTGCTGCCTGACAACCTGTTGCTGAGTCATCCGGGAGTATCTTTAGAATCATGGACAATAAGATTCTGTTCATCTTTCTCAGAAATAACCCAGGAGTGTGATTTGTAGTTCAAAGAAAGTTTTATAGAGGCATAGATTTGTGCTTCTCAAAATCAGGTTGCTCCTGCATATGAGATCGGAAACCATAGAAAAATCTGTTTGAAGATGTTATCTTTATCTTATTTCTCAGTTTCTCCAACAGCGTTTAACTGGAAGCCAAGTTATATTAACTCCTCTACCCAGTCAAACATATATATCTGTCAATTTCCAATTTTTTTCCTAGTGTCTCATTTCGCTTCGTAAACATATTCTTGGTCTTTGTCTCTATTGAGTGCCAGTCCAAGCCTTCTGATTTGGTTGACCATTCATTTATTCAATCACAACCCCCAACCAGCAGTTAAAAAAAAAGTATTTTTTTATATCTTCCCCATAAAATTGAGCCTTAACTTTGATATTCTTGTTTCTAGTTGACAGCTTTTAAGCTCATTAGTTCCATAAACCAGGTTGATTGTTTAGTATTTGGTCTTATTTTTTTATATTAATACATTTTGGAAGAATTCTCATGGCAAGGTTTTGATGTATCAAGTAATGAGCAACTGTTGCCAGGTCTCCGGATTGAATTTTTAAATATTTAATTTACATTTAAATATTTAATATACATAATATAGCATAATTAATTTAGTATTCATATAATATATTTATATAAACAATACAGCCATCATATTCTTTTACTTTTTATTAGAGATTAAGCTGATTCTCATGACTCACCTGTCAATATCTATATGAACCTGTTCTCAATTTGTCCAATATCTGCCAAATTTACTTTCTATCAATGAAATGTATTCATCAAACAAACACAATATACTTATATTAAAATTATCTTATGCTTACTTTGTAAATTTGTAACTAATTAGTTATAAATGAACATTTGTTTTAAATATGTAAGGCTATCTTAATTTTTTGAAAGATGGGGCAGAAGTGGCATCAGAGGCGACAGATTTTTTTGAAGATTGCTCTTTTAGTATTGGGTCAGGTTCGGCAGATTCTACACCCATTTTAGAACGAGTCAACAGCCAATCAGGTGTGTGTTCAAGTTGTTGGTTGGGATTGAGCATGATGTTATCTTTACCATGGCCTTATCGCTACGTTCAGTCAGTTAAAACCTACTGTCATATTTAAGCATCCCTTCCTTAGTGTTAGTTTCCTTAAAAGGGACTAGATGAAGTCCATGAAAGAAACAGAAATTGTCAATTTTAAAGGTTGAAACACAGCTCAACCTTCTTCATTTGAAAGACAGGTAATTTCCTAAAGTGTTTTCAGCCATCGCTCATTATAATACTTCCTGTTTTGTCTGTACCAAAAGATTTTACTCCTCAAACTACATGTTCTCAACATTATTTAAAAACTGACCATAATGGACATTTTGTGTTTCTTAGGCGCTCTCTCAATCCATTTCTGCCCAATAAATGAAAAAAATAAAATATTTTTGTTTTCTATTGAGAACAAATTGCTGGCACCATAGCATTGTCGTGCAAACATACAACAAATATTTTATTGTTCATATCAAAACAAGTAAAAATAAGACCCCTTATTCTTCGTAATACATTTTGTAACAATGAAACAACTTTTTCTCCAAGACTAAGATTCCGACCATATTCATTTTCGAGAGTATAGTATTTGTCTCTCGATCCAACATAAGGCTTGAACCAATACTCCTCAACTGAAGCCAAGTACCATATTTTCATCCCCGATAGGTTTCCCTTTGATGAACATGTTACACGAGTGACGTCCAAAATAGGGAACCATCTAGTACTAATACTAGCATTCAGCACAACAATGTAATAAGGCAACATTATTTTTATTGGTTCATATTTATATATAGGAAATACATAATTGTTGCATGTATTGTAATGGAAAAGTGAAAAAAACTCTCTAATATTGATTTTTGACGATTTACAAATATTTTACGTAATTTCATTCATCTCAAATAAAAATGACCTAACTACCTATAAAAACATACCCTGAAGTGAACATATAAAATTTCAGAATACCCCAAAATGATAGTACTCAGGTGGAAAAAAATTTTTGTTGTCACTACAATTTGGGTAATGAAGATAAATTAAAGAAATTGTAAAAGTAATTTTGTTTGTAGGAAAAAGATGTTGCTTTATCGCAACTTTGGGCAGAAATGGGTTAATATTTAGTTTGTCTGTGGAAATGTCTGTGTTAGTTTCCCCCAAGTGCTACATACATATAATACCGACAAATGGGATAACTATTGCCCATGGAGCTAGAATTGTTAGGATAGTTGCCTCTTCGTTAGGAAATTATATTGACAATTCTCGCCCCATGAGCGATAGTCACCCCATTTGATGGTACTAGAAAAGAAGTAATATCTTAATTTTACAGGAATAAACTAAAGTCAAGTCAACTTAAACACCTATTGTGTGGAAGTTAAAATGTAATGAATTGAAAAAATTTCCATTTCTGTTTCAGAAATAGTCTTATGTTACAAAATGTTTACCTATGAATTCTTGTCCACCGTAAGTTCAACTTCCAAAAATTTCCTTTCTCGAGTCCTAGCATCATCCGCTAACTTGGACATCCAAAGATCTATGGCCAAAAGACGATTTCCCGTACTCATTCCAAACCGGATCAACTTCTTTCGAGCTTAGCAATCAATTAATGACAATTTATCTAATTCTTTCAATAATCCAAGCTGATTACTGGGAAAATTCTGACTAATGCCATTTTAAAAATTATATATATTTTTTGTTTTGAAGAATATAATATAAACACAGAAGCAATTATATAATTTAAAGCAAAAGGAGTATTTCCAGCTCATATAAAAGATTGTTTTTGTCTGAATATTTAAATGAATTTTTGCTGAATGTAGCTGATTAGACCATGGGAAATTACATATCTTTCTATTCCTTGCATATTTCTGTATACGTAACCAATGCACAAATATCTTACTACTAACCACTGGAAAATTTCAATATATTTTTAACATAGTATAAATAAAAATTTCAAATGGCTTCAATTATTGCATGAATTTTACTATTATTGACGTTGCTATCGAATGGTGTGGTATTTGAGGCACTTCCTTCTTCTCTTCCAATCCAGGCTTTCACTATTATGCTAAATATTTTGTATTATTAATTCCTCTTTAAACCATTGTAGATTATAATTTATAAATAGATTAGTATAATAGTAATGTGGCCACAATTTTTATACCAGTCGTCCTATGTCAGGAAAGTCATACGTTCTTTTTAAACCTACACAAAGGCATGTGTGTGAACCCAGTGCAACCAACTGTATTGTCCGATCAACACCAGTACAACCAGTGTAAGGATCGTATGATTCAGCCATCGTCCTATGTATGGGAAAACCATATGATTCTTTTCAACCAGAGGCATGTATGTCATTCCAATGCAACCTACAATGTCATCTGATTACCATAAGATAAAACCAGGTTTGAAAAGATTATACGATCTTCCTGATGTTGGACATACGATTTTGGTGCTACATTATACGATTTTAGTCCCATTTGTAACCTTAGTTATAATTGTAATATCGTCATTTTGTAATTGTTATTTTCAGTTGTGTTATGTGATCCCGCTTGTGCTATTTGTTAATAATTATAGATTTAAGGAAAAATAGATTCAAGTCCTCGACCTTGGCCCTATTTTAGTTAGTGTATTAGTAAACAGTTTTTTGTATTTGTATCAACATTATAGACTATATATGAATGAGTTAGGTTTGATAAAAAATCAAGTAACTCTCTCTAAGTATTGTTATATTTACGATCACTGTGAAAAACATAACAAATTGGTTCAAAAAAGTTGCTTTTGATGTTTTTTCGTTATATTTCTAAGTTACATTTCCTAAACTGTTAACCTAGATTTGCCTTTACTTACCGAGACTCAATAGAGTTTCGTGTCATTATTTTGATTTAGAATGGTCATTCCCTTCTACTTGACAATGATACTGGCTTGGGACCTTTGTGTACCGAACCACATACACCAAATCAAATCTCTTTCAAGCATACATAATGTATTAAATTTAAAATTATCAATGGGGCACAAGATCTTGTTTATGGTATTACTACTACCTCCACAACCTTCATATCATAATCTTCCCACCATCTGTCTTTCTTCTTCCCTTCCAGTTTTCAAATCTGTGACTATTCAAATTCATAATGTCATCTCGACTCAGCATTGACTGACTGATTTAGTCGCACTAAGGCAATTAGCAAATTAGCCAGCTTGCCTCTTGCATATGACTTATATATGTGTGTCACATCTTACTTCAAATGAGATGTGCTGATCCCATTCTCACAAAACTACTTTTTAGCTGTTTTATACAATAAAATGAGGTTGGAACTAAAAAATCAGAGCAGATATTAAGTAATTGTAAAAATAAACTTTTTTTTCACTTGTCCACCTCATGCGAGGGGATCCGATCCTGTAATGCAGTGCTACCTACTCATGGTCAAAGTTAAAAGATTAAATGAAATAGTTTTAATGCTTAAAAAAAAAAAAAATTGATGGAAATATAATGATTGCTACTGTCCCTAGTGGTTTTCTTTTTTTGTTCTAGATTTAAAATTGTTTTGCACAAGTAAAAAATTAAAAAAACCAATCCCTTTTTTTATTTAAATGAAGGCTGATAGCTGAGAATGGGGCAGGTGTCAATTTTGTAGCAATACAGCGAAGACAGAAAGTCTCAACAACTTGTCAAGGAGGAGGTAAGGTTACTAATCAGAGTTGTTCAAGCTGTATGAATGTAGATGCGGGTTCCTGTTAGAAGAGAATGCAACCAGCATCGTAATGGTCGTTTCACAGAAATTATCAAATAATTTCATGCAGTTTGTTTCTTCAATGAATGGTCATTTTGAATTTTATATGACTGCATCTTTTACATCACACTATAACCCTCATGAGATGTTAGGTTTTTATAAGTTTACAAAAATTTAGCCCCCAAAATGAAGGTTGTATTTTGGTTTTGTATTTTAAATGTAAATGAGAGGTTTCAATCAAAACAATTATAGAGATGCTTAGTGACTTTGCAGGAGTGTGGCCTGTGCCATGTGACCCATTTTCTTTCATGTAATTTGTTCTCACCAGAAAGATCGACAAAATGACAAATGACTAAATGCTTTGTTATATTGGACCCCTTTACTATTTGCTGATTTTATAGGTCTAAGTCAATCGCATATATAAACATTGCATTATAATGCGTTCAATGCATAATTACTTTTTTTATAACAAATTTGAATTATATAATTTAATACTTTTTTAGTAATTTATGTTCATTTCTAAAGTATAATAACTGTTTAATATTTTCAGGAGGGGATGAAGGAAGCTGGGAGATCTGTAGCATAAGCTCTTTGCGAGCTTTAGTCACTGCGACTGATCGGAAAGGTGGTCGCAATGCACTTCCACGGATGAAGCAAGAGCACTTCATCGCACTTTGGCGCTCTCTGTATGACATGCTGCAAGAGCATCTTGATAACGAAGAGATGTATCATTCAATCGCTTCAGTTGGTTAGTACGAAGTGTTTGTGTCAACTTCTTCCGACTACAATGCCTGCATGTTTGGTCCTGTCAGATTGTAACCTTGAAATAAACATGCAAGGGAAATGAAATAATGTAGTCTACTATATAATTTAACAGCTCAAGAAATCGTTGCAATCACAGATTGATGAGTACCTACCGGGCTGTTAACATGGATAGCGACCACTCCTTCATGATGGCAAGCAAATAGGAAAGGCATAGCAACACATTATCACACATCATTAGGTTTAATGTCAAGAAGCTGAGAGAGTCCCTGGGTTCCAACAGGATTATTGCCTTATGTCTGCTACGGGAGATGATGATCCTAATATATAAACCTATTAGGCCCACCGTATGTTGTGGTAATGAGACTTGAGTTCTTATGAAGGATAGCAAAGACCTGCTTCTTGCCTTTGAGGGAAGGACACTGAGGAGGATATATGACCCAATAATGGAAGTAGATCATTAGAGGATTCTTCTCTATCCGGAGCGTGTCAAACAAATGACTAATTCTACTGCCCAAAAAGATGGCTTGAATTGCAGGTGGAGCAAGGAAGTGATGGAGGCCCCGCTTTTATTGGCTGGATGAAAATGAGGGAAACCTGGTAAGCATAGATGTGCTAAGATGGAAAAGATAGGCCCAAAATAGAGAGCGGTAGAGGTAGGTGTTAGTTGAGACCTCGGTACACTTAATGAGTTAGTTATGTTAAAATAATGTGATTTATTTATAATGTGAGTACTGAGGAGATTACTCCTGGGTACGACTAAACTATAGTTCGTAGAAATAAAAGAAAGGGGTGGAGCATTATCAGCTATCACCTGGTGCCTCTATTGTCTCGGAGGCCTATATGTATATACCTTCCTAAGAAGCAATTGTCGACTTAGCAAACCAACAGATCAACATTAAACTGGAGGTTTGTAAAGTGTCGTAATGATTTTTCATTGTTTAGGTTACAGAGCACACATTTGCTATGATCCTTAAATGAATTTTTATTATCTGAATTTATGACATGAACTTGAAACAGTAACTTTAGTATGGTAGCTTAGAAGTTCTGTTGCCAAAAACCTCACAGTTGATTAAGGCTCAATACTATGTATGTTTTTGCTTTAGGGACATTACTCCTGAAGCTTGGCGAAGTTGGTAAAAAGTTCTACGCAGCCAGAGATGAATCTGTAGAAAGTTTGGTACTAGCTGCTGAACAATGGAGTGAGAAAACTAAAATTGTACGTATAAGTTAGTTTTCTTATCAATTGATGTTTATTTTTTTTTTTTAATTAAAATTGCTCGACAATCGTTCAGTTTGTGAAACAGTTCTCATTATGATTATCTCATGGTTGGCCCCAACAATTTTTTTCTTCTTGATTTGTTATTTTTTCTGAATTTTGTGTTTTCATGGAAGTTTCTCATTCCAAGTTGAGCGAGCGATCACTTTGCTATGCGAGACTCAATATGTAAAGAGCCTACCCCCCTGTGTGCAAATAATATAAAAAACAATAAATAAGTTGATCTCTGACAAAGTTGCAATAGATTCCTCTCATAAACTTTATATATTTATTTTCCTCCTAGGTGCAGGACCACAATGGAAACCCAGGAGGGGAGGCTGAATGGTCAATAGCTGTCGAGCAGTTCCTGGCAACAGCTCTCACCGCACAGCCAATAGTAGACTTCTTTAGCAGAACGATCGATCTCTCTTCGCTACTGGCCTCGATGAGGAAGTCAAGATTTAGCTCCATCCACAACAATGGCATTGAGGCCTCATGATTAGCAGCGACTGAGAGTGCTCTTTGGCTCCTAGCCCAATCAATCAGCAGTGGGCCAAATATTCAATAAAGTAAACTTAGTCTTATAATAATGAATATATATTCCAAATGTTATTGATTCATATTAATAATTTCCAGTTTTTATCTGTAATCCAACCAGTTTTATAATTATCAGTCAAAGTAAAAGATAGTGATAGGCCTGATCTTACCATTCCCTAGTGATTTCTTGATGGGAAGTCCCCGGTTTAAATCCTGTATTTATATTTTTTCTTTGGATAATAGTCATAGATTTGGGTGCATACATTTATAAATATTCTGCTTTAAACGCAAATTTGTTATAACGCCTTAATGATGAAATGCAAACTATCTTATTTGATGTGATGAACCGAAAGAAATAATTATCAATGCTAGACCTTTACGTCTTAATTTGATATATTGAATGTTTTAGGAATATGTGTTTGTTTTTGTAAAGGAGTTGTACATATAAATTGTATATTGTAAAAGACTTATCATTCAATCTTATATTTTGAATTGAATTGAATTGTAATGTTTGTAGATAAGATAGATTGTAAATTTTAGTGGATTATTATCGACTGTTAGATGTAAATTAGGGTTACCTAAATGTAAACAGAGAAATGGTAGCTGTTGGCTAATAGAGTTGTAAGCACAGTTCGCTTGCCACTTGCTGTAAATGTGTCTTAGCAACTATAGGTCGATAGGTTATTATAAACATTTATATTTGTAACAAATCAAAAAAGTTTTCATTTTTCTTCTTTTATTATAAAAGTAAAACAGATGGGCTTGTATAGGTGAGATATTGTAACTCTTAACATAAGTGTACATGCAAATGGCCTTAGAAACTATACATATGCACAGTTTTAACATCCCTTCTTATCGATAAAATATTTTTACTTTTAAGGACACAAAAAATACACACATGAAAAAACAACAACATATAACTCATTTATTGAGTGATTGTTTATATATGTCCTTAGGAATTGTCAAAAATAACAATTTTTATAAAATTGACTCGAATCAATGCTTTTACAATTAATTAATTATTTTTACTTCTGTCACTCAGTCCAACACAATATACATTTGAAATTGTTAGGTTTACTTATTCATTTTAAAAATGGTGATTATATCATATTTTAATTAACCTTTTTAGGATTCACTTTAGTTTGATAATAAACAATTTGTCAATGAATCCTGATATTGCTGCAATTATTAGAGCAATTTATAAATCATTTTTTAAGAACATTGAGATTTATTTTAATATATACAATCAAAACTAATTATATTTGCAATGAATATGAGATATGCTTCTATTTTATTTTTGCTTTTCTTCTTGTCAGCCTGCCGTTCTTAAACCTGATCCAAAATCAAACTAATTTTTTTTTGTTCTGTATACTTTATTTTCTGTTTTCAAATATCATTTAATTAAATCCAGGTTTGATCACTTTGACAGATGTGAATCAGCTCTCATTTAAGTAATTATGAAATTTTACATTGGCCATATAATACCTTTCAAATAGCCACTAAGAGCGCTGTTTTTTTTTTTCAACCTTAACAATTTACATTCTTGATTTGTTTTATGTATTCCTATTATTATTGTAGCCTCCTATAGAATTTACATTCTTTATTATAGGTTTTATGTGATATATTGTGATGTGATAGCAAGCTTTTAATTATATTATTGTGCAAGTTTAGCCATTTGAAATAATTGAATTACTCTGTTGTCATAACTTGTACAGTGTTTCCCGAATATTTATTCAACGCTTTCTTCATATCATCAGATAAATTATCTTGACTACATCACTTTCTTATGCCAATCATAATCACATGAAATATTATGGAATATGTACACCTAGTCATAAGGTTGTTGCAAAAATCGAGGGAAATAAATTTTAATCATTAAAACTTTTAATTTTTTTGACAATATACGAAAAGAAAAATTAACATAAGGTTTCATGAAATATTAAATTTCATTTAATGACATACAATTTTAAGAGAAAATAATCAATAATTTTTTTCTGTCAATGCATACAAACATAGATGACTTTTTTGCCATTCACATAGTGCCCAATCTCGGACTGCTGTTGCAGTGAAGGTAACTCCGACAATCTAACAACTAAGAAGTGTTCCATCTCCTCAGTTACACCCGTTCACAGCATCCTATTGCAATAATTGTTCTGACGAATACAGAATATAGTAGATAAGAACAAATATAATGTTAATGAGTTACAACTAAGTCAATTTGAATATCGGAGCTGACTTGACAAACTTCTGACTGTTTGATTTAACTGATCCATACAAGACAAGTTTTTCCAATTCCAATTGTTACCAATTTTGCCAACATACATGAGTTAGTTACCGCAGTAGTAAAGCAAATTTTGTTCTTCTGATACCATAAATAGAATTAAGTATGTGTTCAAGGCAATAAGAGTTTTTTCTATGTAATTTATATGCTTCAATCTGAATGAAATTATATGTAATTTAAGGCTGGATTTCTCGTGAAGCACCAAATGTTAAATAATTTTTATGTAAATATTTTACTACAATTGTTTTAATTGTATATTTTTATAAGATGGTTTATAAATTTAGCAGTTAATTCATGAATTATTTTAATGAAAATGCTTGCTCATTCTGTAAATAAATAAATTACTTACATAATATTATAACTGTTCACTTTCCTAAACAATTATTTATATTCAACTAAATTTTCTTCTCAGGGAAGAAAAATACTTTATTTTGTAATGTTGGTAACTTTATTGATTGTTATGACATAGTGTTCAGATCAATTTTTGACAAGAACATTTTTTCTTTTAATCATATTTTTCTCCATCACAAGGTGATAAACTTTTGTCTCTGATAGCATTGATTGATAATATTAATGAGATATCATTGTGGTGCCTTCTGTATGTTTAATTAACCTTGGTTTCATATAGGTATGATTATTAGTAATGCCTTGTGCCAGCATTGCTAATGTTTTTATGTAAGAAAAACAAGGTAATCGCTTTTAGGTGTAGATTTTACTTTCTATTCATTGTTTCTTGAGCTTTGTGGCGGAATTCGATAAAACTCTTAAAGTATTTATCTGTAAGATCTGCCCCACTTTTTTTTATATTTAATGATATAATTAAGTTATTATATTTATGGTCTCATAAGTCTCAGACTTCCTCTACCAGCTATTGTTCAATCATAGGTCTGTTTGGGATTCGTCCAGCCAACTCTTTAGTTTTAGGGGTCAAATTAGGTTTATAATAAAAACTGTACTATTCAGTATATTTTTGCTGTAATCCATACATGCTTAAATGGATGCATGTAGGTTTGTATGTATGTTTTAGCGCAGCTTTGGAATGCCTGGAGCAATTTACATCAAACTTGGGGCACATACAATCTGGAAAAACTACTGAGGGGTTAGGACAACCCTAGCACTCATTCAGCGGGAGTTGGAATCCTACAAATGGCCAAAACTAGCGTTGAAACCTTAGTTTTTGGGATCGGTGAGGTGAATAGTGACACTTCCGAAGCCACTCAGGTCCAAGTTCAGTCCTCATTAAGGGGGGGGGGTATGAGAGAGAGAAATTTCAAATGAATGGTGAGTCGACCAGTATTAGTGTCCAATACATAGTTTTCACAAGAACTAAGCTGATGTCGGCAGTCCTGATGAGATTTAAGCCCAAGTTTGGTCTAATAGACGGTACAGAATGTTTCTCCCACCAACATTTCCATATTGGCACAAGGATGGGATCATCCAAAAGTGTATTTATTCTTGTTCCTGGATGTGAAACTAAAATGTTTATAATCGGAGAAGATTTTATACTGTATTTATATTTTTAATTGCCTTCAAATAAAAATACTTCGATTTTAAACTAATGATAAGATTCATTAATCTTCCTGTTTTGTAGAAGACTGGGATAAATAAATACCCTGGCAATGGTGGCTGAGCAACGTTTGTTTGTTGTACGATATGAACTCAGGAACTGCAGAATTAATTTTGAAAATTGATATCTTTCTTAGACTGGCGTTAACATATAGCCTATGTATCTCGATGCCAATTCTTTTAGTGGTTGGGTGGTGAACTTGTGCTTATGAAAGTAATCTTATTGTGTTATTATTGCCACGCTGGTCAAAAGCTAGTTAATGAAATAGACATTATTGAGTGCCCACATGGCTTCGAAATTTCCTGCAGTACAATTTGATTTCCAGTGTTGATTATTTCCACCGACATTCATTATTGAGTAAAGAAATATACCAACTGTGGAAGGACAATTAAATTGCTTTTTAATTTAAAACTGGAATACTTTCACGATGAGAAGAAATTGTATTAAAAAAATGTTGTTTGTTTATAGAGATTTTTTTTTTTCTTAGCTCTAATTATAAGATTAAAGATGAGGGAAAAATAAACAAATATTTGGGTTGAGCAGATCCTTGTACTAGAGTATTGTACCTGCTTGAATGTGGTGTGAGGGAATTAAGGAGTGTGGGAAGCCTCTATAGAGGTTGGTTGTTGTGGTTCAGTGGTGAGAGTCCACACTGGTGGCTGGGTTTATAGAGAGATGTAGAGTTACTTTCTAAAATATGAATGTTTATATGCATTCATCAGGGATAGCCTTTCCGGTTATTAGTTTTGCAGATAAGTGGAAAATATACTATCAGGTTGAGTCATAAGTAACTTCCGATGCAGATAAGTAGAACCTATTGTTCGTATCTACCCTATGAGTTACCATGATAACAAGTTTTTGTTTCCACTATATAGACGAGGTTTCAGTTAGTCTTTTGTCAACTGTTTTGTGTGATACACGTTACGTTAAACTGTTGTTTTTTTAACCTATGAAATGGAGAGTCACAAAGTACATATTCGTAATGTAATGCTTTGGGAATTTAAACAAGGCAACAGTGCTAGGGCGACAGCTGAAAAAAAAAATTGAGCCTTTTTTAAACAGGATTGTAACAGGAGAAGAAAAATGGGTTACCTATGACAATATAGTCCGCAAAAGACAGTGGCTTGATAAGGATCAACCCCCCCTACCAGATCCGATAGCAAACATCCATGGCAAAAAGATTTTATTGTGAATATGGTGGGATTGTCAAGGAATAATTCACCACGAGTTGTTGAAGTCAAATTTAACGATTACTGTGGATAGATACGTTCAGAAGTTGCAAAGAGTGCAAGAGAAACTCCATGAAAAGCGTCCTGCACTCGTCAAATTAATATAACTGTTATTTAATGAGAGCAAAACAAATGTCTGATAAAAAAACAGAAGTTACTTATGACTCGACCTAAATATTTTAGCTCTTTGGAATAGCAGGTGGTATTTGTAACCTACCAGCTTGGCAGAATGTTACCTACCTCATCCGAACGTGCTCAAGTTTAAATAACCCTTGTTAACTTAGCACACATTATTTAATTAAGTACAAACGATGGACGTTAGTGAAGTTCTCAGCACGGAGGCCGTTGATGTAAATATCAAAAATGAAGAACATTCTGAACTAGACCCTTTTGCTTATGTTGCCAATAATGGCTTTACCTCTGAAATATTCAAAATTGAAGTCAGAGGTTTACCGAAATATTATGGAATCGGGGTGAGTGAATTTGAATGAAAGGATATTTCGAATGAAAGTATCATTGTAACAATGGCAGATCCTTGCTAAGTAAAGTCATGGGATAAATATCCCTCAGGACTCTTATACTTGATATCATTATTGATTACTATAGTGTATGTCTTACTTGAATTGTCTATAGGCTGAGCTGTAACATTCAACCATTAATTCAGGGCAATCTTGTTCTTAACAAAAGAGGTGTGCACACATTGTATGCAATTATGTTTTTAAACGCATTTATGAGTTCTAGCTTAAGTGCTTAATTTTAAATTTAAATACAGCAATTATAGATTCAGTTGAAAACTTAGCATATACTCAAATATGAAGAGCTAACAAATAAAACATTCAGTGTAAATATCCATATATACATGTATTTATAAACAGTAATTTTAAAAGATTAATATCAGAATTAAACATTTATAATAATTAACATTTTGAAGTTTTTCTATGGCAGAAGCAAATATTTTGTTTTTGTGTTTTTTCTTTTCACTCCCGCTCAGTATGCCTTTAAGTTCTTGATTGGTCAATTGCTCTGCAAATCATTTTTCCTCTTCTGAGCTCCCGGTACTGTTAATATCCTTTCATGACCTGATCCAAATTTTATATATCTGTACCCCACCTTTTGTCCCTAAAAAACACAATATTCCGCTATCTAGACACCCTTGGCCCTGAAATAGTTCTACCGGGCATGGAAGCCTTAGATTGGTAACAATTGACTCCAAAGTGGACATCCTCACTGTCACGTGTCACATCCTTAATGCCCTAGTACCCCTAAAAACCTCTACCTGTTCTGTGGCTGTACTAGGAACTTAAGGATTTGAAGAAAAGGTATGAGGCTCCCTGAAGATGTTTCAGACAATCAAGGCTTTTAGATGGTTTTCAGGGTGCTCCGTAACTTAACCCAGTCTGGCTTACGAAATACAAGTAGTTTCATGAATCCCTTTTCTCTACTCGTGATTCAAAATCTCCCCCTCTGGGACTCCTTTGGTAATTCTTCCTCAGAGGTATTCTTAGTTTCCCCCTATTAACTAAATTTTTAATATTTTATATCCATAAATATGAAAAGAAATTATAATTTATATGTTTAAACACAAAACAAAAAAGAGTTATTAAAATCAACTTTTTCTCAGTGTTCAGCATGTTTTAATTGTATTGTTTATTCCAGGAATTCAAAAAACTTTTAAAAGTAAAGTTGAAATTAGATTGTTCAAAAGTGAAATCTCCAAAAAGTAGCAGTAGATGGCTTTATGCTTGTTTCCGTTCAGAGGAAGAAAGAAACAAAGCTATTTCCTTACTTTCGAATTACGAATGGAAAGGCTCCACCTTGTCAGCTAAGGTATCTATAATTATTAAAGGATTAATTATATTATTTATAATTAAGATCGTTGTGCTTTCATATGTGATTATTCACACTGCAAGAGTGTTAAGTTTAAACATCTTCATATTAACTCATACAAGATATTATGAAACCAAAAAAAAAATGTAATATTTAAATTAAATTTGTTCATTAAAATATGAAATAGTTCATAATATTAAAATGCTATCGTGTCAAACACCACTTTTAATTCAAGAAAAACATAACATGCTTATGGGTTTTATTTAATTAAATAATTATCTTTCTTGTGCTAGACTGCGGATCCAGTTCCTGATCCACTTGTCAAAAGAAGATTGGAGGGAACAGACAGTGACGTCCCAAACAAGAAGATCAAATTTGACTCCACCGAAGAGCAAAAAGAAGCTTTACTGAACAGTGTAGCGCCGAAATGGAATGTACCATATGAAGATCAGGTCAGGATATTAAATATTAATAATTAACTTACAATATTCTAAAATCTTCTTTGTTGTGGTTCATTCATTACTGTCTTAATACAAATAATTGAATGATAATTCTAAATTTGCTGTTAAAAAATAACTATTATCGAATATCTAATAAATATCAAATAAATTAAAGAATAATTGATGGGGTTTATTAGAAAAATTGCTTTTGTCTATGAATGTTTATAAATAAATTATAAAAAATAATTTATTTGGATGTAAAAATTTTACAAAAATTTACTATCAAAGATTATATAAAACTGTTGTTTGAAATATAACGAATTATTATTTAACAGAAAAAAAAATATGAGGATTTATATAGGAGCAATAAATTACTTATTAAAGTATAAGTGCTTGAACTCGCCATATGAAAAAATTTTGTGTAGGGTGCGATCTACTTGTTTTTTTATTAAGATGCATGTGCCAATGGTGTGAATCTGACAATAAATAAAAATTGCGGGTAATTGCATTCCCCTACCTCTTTGTAATTGGGGAGAAAGAGATAAAATATTGTGACTCCCCCTTAATTATAATTTTTGCTAGTCAGTAGTGGGGTTTGGAAGCCGCTGAGGCACGTACTACTTAGACACATCATTTCAAATCAATGTATACAGATGTTAAAACTATTTATCATTTTCAGGTTAAATCTAAATATGAAGATGCCAAATCCCTTCTACAGCGTTTAGGAATGGCTCTCGTCAAATCCAACCCATCGTTGAAGAATTGGATTGAATGGCAGAAAAAAAATAATGACGGTCTACCTTGTAAACTTCTTGATACAAGATTTCTTGAAAATAATCAGAACTGCTATCGTAATAAGTGTGAATTTACTATTGGTAAGTCATCACGATAATTTCTCAATACCTCATAATATTCTTTCACTATATATTTTCTCTATTCATTATAATTAATATTAAAAGTTTTGCAAAGAATCATTTTCTTTTGGGGTGAAATTTTCAGGAAGAGATGATGTTACTGGTGAAAGAAGAGTTGGTTTTAGGCTTGGAAGCTATGCTAGCGGCTCAGTTAGTGTCGGCCCGATCAATGACATCCCTACTCTTCCACTAAACATGATTGAATTGGCTAAGGTTCGAGTGTATCTTATTGCTTTATAATTATTTTTGTTTTTTATCATTCCTTTGAAAATGCTAGCCAATTTTTATTTTCAGGTTTTTGAGAAGTTTGTTCAAAACTCCGACTTGGAGGTATTTTCTCCAAAAGATTTGACCGGCTATTGGAAGCAGCTGACTGTAAGACTGGGTGTAGGCACAGGTGACGTTATGTTGATTGTCGGACTTCACCCACAAAACATGACTGCAGAGGAACTTTCTTCTGTCAAAGAGAAAATAAAGGTTTATTACACATCTGGAGACGGAGCAGCTTCTCGTGTAGATTCTTTACATTTACAAATAATGAAGAGAAAGTACGTATGAATTTTTCTAATTTTTTTTCCTCTTATTTGCTAATTATTTTTTTATCTTAGCTCATTATTTTTATGGGTAGTCCGTAACTTTTTTATTATAATAAAGTAATGTAGAGAAAACTTACACTTTTTTGTAATTGTATAGGTCAAAACATCGGCATCTCTGCCAGTAATTTTCTGATTCCCTTCTATATTATAGGGTGTAATCTTTGCCAACCGCAAGTCACTTTGAATCATAGTTTGTGACTGTTAGCCCTATAATTGTTGTACGCAGTTGATCTGGATATTGATAAAATCTTACGGGTGTCTGTGTGGTGGTTTGGCAATATCTGCAGTTTCAACTCTAGCTGTTGCGAATGCATGTATAGCGCTTCACATGATTCATTAGATGAGCTTAAGCATCAAGAATTGCTATTCTATTAGTTTTAGTTTGTCTAAGTGGTATCTGCCTGAACAGTGTACTGTGAGGAAGCCTCAACTCATTACTATCCATTTTGATCCTGCTCTCTGTTAAGAGAAAATAAAGAGGACTTTTGATGTCTCATTTGTTTCTTGGCTTGTCAGTGCGAGGCTCTCTCCTTCATTTAAGTAAAGTTCTGGCTCTTTAAGGAACATCATTATGTATTATTACGTTTTTTATATTTTATAATTAACTTTAATCTGAGGTTCTGTTAATATAAAAAGGAAACTTCTGGCAAAAGGAAAGTTGTTTATTAACAAATTGATTCATGAGTTACATGTATGTTATAAATTTACAATGTTAAAAAAATATAAAGTTACACTGTACCTTGCTATAATATTTACTGGCCAGTTTTACCGAGTTGTGTTCTATACGTGGTGCTTCCTTGTGCGTCCTTTGGTGAATTCTTCTTTGTCTTCTAGTCTCGTCTTTGTCTCGACCGTACCTGGTTGCTACCCAGGCCTCGTGGCTCCCACAACGATTGTAACGGACAAAGCCCAAATCCTCTCGTCGGCCGGTCCTAGTATGTCTTCTCTGGTTCTGGTGCCAGGTCAAAGTGCAAGAACCCTCGGCTTCTCCTTAGCTCTCGTCTGCCGGGTCAAAGTAAATGAGGATGATCCCAGGGTGATCCTAGCTTTTATTCGCCTCGTTGCTATATTGGATCTGTTAACCTCTTTGGTTTTACAATGCTTGTTGTCTCATATATGATTAACTTTTCTTGTTTTAAAATTAACAAATCCAATATTAAATTATTTATATTTAATTCTTGATATTGTTTATTTGATAACTATTAATATTGGACATAACGCAACACATAGTGTTCAAAACATAAATGAACCGTGATCCATGGATCGTATACCGTTCATTTATGCCCGCTAATTTTGAGTTTATATCAAAAGCAACATCAAAAATCACAAAATCAAAATATCACAACATTTAACTGTAAGTAAACTGTAAAATGTAAAAAACATCAGTTAAATAATTTCCACGAATCCAATGTGGTAGTAATCAGACTGTGTGTCTATATGTCCAGATTACACATGACTACTTTTTGACATCGTACACGACTTCCTCGTATTTTTGTGTAATTTTCTGTCAAGCCTGTGAGGCTATCTCTTTTTCTTACCAGGTGATTTCCTGAAGAATGGTTCAGGCTCTTTAAGAACATTTCTAATTATTCTCTAGCCAGTTTTTCACCTTGAAATTATTTTTTCTTAGAAGCTTTAATCGTTGGAAAAGAATCTGGGCAGCCGATAAAATAAAGGTAAATAAACCTAAAAGGTTTTCAATTATTTGGTGCAATATTCAGTGTTAATAGAATTCCAGTGAAGCTAAGTAAGACTATTTCCTTGTTATATTATTGTCTGGGATAAGTAATTAGTGATGTAATCCTAATTCTTTACTAATATGTATATTCATCACTGAAAGGCAGTTTTTGTTTATTATAGGGAGAAAGGTGGGGAGTCTCGTGGCCCAGAGTACGAATTACTTCTTGGTAAAGAATGTATTGAAGAAGTAATGAGTGGATTGAAGTTTAAAATTTCTCCAGCTTCATTTTTTCAGATCAATACTCGTTGTAATGAAATTTTAATCCAAAGCATTCGAGAGCTTTCAAAAGTTGACAAAGACACAGTTTTAGCTGACGTATGTTGTGGGACAGGAACCATTGGACTTTGTCTAGCCAAAGTAAGTAAAATTTCTTATTATCACAGTTACTTAGTTCTTTTTTCAATAATGTAAATTCATTATTTGTATTTTAGGATTGTTCTCGTGTTCTCGGCATCGAAATTATCGACCAAGCAGTTAAAGATGCCAAAGAAAATGCTGTGAATAACAACATTGACAACTGCGAATTTTTTTGCGGTAAAGCAGATGAAATTTTAGATTCGGTTATGGGCAGGGTTAAAGAGAATGAAAAGTGTGTTGCGATTGTTGATCCTCCAAGAGCTGGATTACGTAAGTTCTCATTTAGTAGCCGATATGAACTGTTGCATAGCCCCCATGACATGAATTTAATTTGTCCTGTTTCCAGATCCAAAAGCTATATTGATGCTGAGGCGTGCAAGAAACCTTGATAGATTCGTATTTATGTCCTGTGATGGTAAAGCAGCTTTCAAGAACTTTGTGGAGCTCGGGCGGGCAGCATCCAAAACTTTATCTGGCGATCCTTTTCTTCCTGTCGCTGCAGTTGCTGTCGACATGTTTCCTCACACGGACCACTACGAGCTAGTCTTATACTTTGAAAGGGTGAACAGCTCAAAACTGCAGTCACCTGCCCCTAAAGAGGAATAAATTACTATTAAAATAGTAATCGTACAATCAGTAAATAAATTTACTACTGAAAAAGGTGTTAGCACATTTGCTATTTTTTTTTTTATTTTGTGTACTATTGTACTATAGTAATGGAACGTGTTTAATCTCAGAAAAATATTATTTGAGAATGTATATAAATTATTTCATCTGAACAATGTGCAAACCTTCTCAATTGTTGGCAATCTATATTATGTATATATCTGATCAGTTTGATCAACTAAATTTTATTTATTAGAAATAAGTCCATTTGGATTCAGGGTAGTAAATATGTCCCAGAACAATAAATGAACCATTCTGTGGCGTTAAAAATAAAGTCGGATGTTCTGGAAGGAGTATGAATTTTACAACCTCAGGTTTAATAAGCCCGAGATGAATTGTGGTCAATTGACTAAGGAACAAAAAATAGAGAAGATAGGAGCTGATGGTGATGGAGCAGAAACTATGGTAAGGGAGCCGTTAGTGACTTCTTGGAGTTGAAGAGACCTATATAGCGTCTACCAAGAATATATCCACTTTACTACGTATTATTGTTTGTTATGGTAAAATTAGATATATATTATTTTAATTATATTGGAGGCAATATTAGCACTGCAAAAAAACAAACAAGGGAAGAGGTAATGTAACTCTCCTTTACCATTATTCATAATTTTGTATCCAAGTAATATGAACTTATTTTTAATAAATATCAACCATAAAAATATCATTACATTCTGTATAACATTTGTGCATTTTTTTTAAAATCAAGACAATTTTGTGAACTTTGTTAAAAAATGATCTATTTCAAATTATATATGTAAAGTTCACTTTACAAAGTGAACTTATTAAATAGTAAGTGAACTATTCCAAAGGGAAATAGTTATTATCATTTCAAAAACTATTTATGTTATTTTAGTTGTGAATTTGACTAAAAAAAAAACATTGTGTTAACGTGCCTCCTGCCTGGAGGAAGGAGGTAGAACCAATAAATTATTTTTCATAAATGTTGCCGTTTGATTACAATGAGTCGCTTGAACATAGCATTCTTGCTGACCTTGTTACTATACTTTTCCTAGAAAACTTAATGAAGTCATTTATTGATAGCATTTATATAAATAATCATAAATGTAAGACTTGAGGTGTGATTGTACTCATCAGTGATCCTTTTGTTTATCAATAATTCACTTAAATGAATTGCTCATGATCATAATTCTTACTTCGAAGCATTATAATAATAAATCTACTTAAAAATATGAAATGACTTCACATCATAGGTAGTTAGTTTTAAAAAAAAATACAGTTTTCGCATACAATTCTTTAAAACTGATTTATCATCATGTTAGCAACTTTAATTCAACCATCTTTTTTTAAAGGCATGATATGTTTCATAGTAGTTCAATTTGATGCAGTAACATGCTAAACTCCTATCTCCCCTGATATCGTCAATCCATGGTCAATATTTCTTGATAAAATTACTCTCCTTGATCGTAATTGACTTCACTTAGATTACGTGGGAAAAATTTTGAAATGAGAATGCCTTTTATAGCAACTCAACAAGGAAACGTTAGTTGATTAGAAGTAAAAAAGGTTATAAAAGAATATCACAAATAAATGCTTTTTGTATTTTCATTCTAACTTTTAACCAGTTAATCTGAGTAAAGTCAACAAGATCAATTTTAGCATTAAATAATGACCATGTAAGGGGAGTTGAGACCCTAAAATGTTAAGGGGGCGGAGCGTATTGCTAGTACCCCATGAGAGAAACCAGTGATGATTCCCAAGCTAAAGTCAGCATTCTCCATAAGAAAAACATATTTTGTTATCTAAATCTAACTATAAATGTATGAGTGCATTTTAAATTAATATATTGATTTGTTTTCCCCCAAATTACACATAACCACTTAAAATGATAAAACCTAGATGTGATTCATATGACAAAAGGGATTCTGGTCTGAATTTAATGTTAAAAATTCTTAAAGAATTCCCATTATATCTAGTCCAGTTATATTTATTGAGCACTCTATAGCCTGGAAAAGGCTAAAACTGCGATAACTTTAGACTACGACAAAAACTTTCTGCCTGTCAGAAAACAAATAAACAGGTCTTATATCTGAATTCAGTAGGATATACCTATAAGATTTTTGTTGCAAAAACATTTCTTTTTTTGTTAGCTAATATAATTAATAGTAAAACTAAAGATATAAGTTAACAACTGACAACATTTTTTTTTTTTTTTTTTCTAAGCTCTCAAACTTATAAAAATAGGAATGTGGGAAAAATAAGGAGAATTATTTTTGGCTGGAAAGTGCCTTTCACTAAGGGGAGACCCCTATTCTGACAACAAAAAGGGGTATTAGAAAAAAAATGTATATATGTGTAAAATTCCCCATTAATTTAATAGGGTATTTTTAACAAATGGAATACCCATAAAAAAAATCCATTTATATATAGTTAGATTCATTGTTATTAATCAGTATATAAGAAACACTTCATCAGATTAATGGATCATTTCTTAAATATATTAATGAAATCAGATTATTTTGCACAAATTGGAATGCAATGTAGTTCTATAGGCTACATTAAGAACTAAATTTTATAAAAATCAAATTAAAGGCATTGCAGTGCCATCTATTGAGTGAGAAGATAACTAGTTCCAGTAAAAAGTGGCTAGGGAGAGACAAAAATATTTAGAATAAGAGGGAAGTATTTCATTGCCAAATTAACGGGCAGTGCCATCTATTAGTCATAGTAGGAACTAAACAGCAATATTTGGCGTTTTTATTGCACCGTGGCGCTGTCTATTGAGTGGCAGAAGAACCACGTACTAGTTATTTAACATTTTACATACAGCGCTTTCTGTTGGAGGCAGTAGGAACTAAACAGCAATATTTGGCGTTTTAATTGCACCGTGGCGCTATCTATTGAGTTGCATAAGAACCACGTACTAGTTATTAAACATTTTACATGCAGCGCTTTCTGTTGGAGGCAGTAGGAACTAAACAGCAATATTTGGCGTTTTAATTGCACCGTGGCGCATTCTGTTGAGCACTACGAGAACTAACTGGTCCAAGCCGTGCCTGTGTTTCAGGTCAGAAAATTTTTATTTAGTACCAGGTCTTCAGGGTCCCACAGGAGCTAACTACTCCAGTCAGTACCAGGCTTAGTCCCCTCTCCCCTTTGGAGTAGTTAGCTCCTGTGGGATCCTGAAGACCTAATACTAAAGAAAAATTTTCTGACTCAACATACCGAGCCTGCTAGAAGCAGTTAGTTTTTGTAGTGCTCATCAGAATGCGCTACGGTGCAATTAAAATGCCAAATATTGCTGTTTAGTTTCTACTGCCTCCAACAGAAAGCGCTGCATGTAAAATTTGTAATAACCAGTACTTGGCTCTTTCGCCACTCAATAGATAGCGCCACGATGCAACAAATATTGCAAATATTGTTATAATTTATGGAAGGACTAGTTAGTCCTTCTAGTGCACTACAGAATGCACTGCCTTGCAATAAATAAGCCGTTTTCTTGTATTAGCTTCAAATTTTAGCCACTAGGTATCACTCCATGTCAATTTTTTTGAAAGAAAATAGTCTCTAATCCTTTAAAATTATTTAAGACCGCGAAATTTAAAATGAGGAGAGTGAAATTTATCACTCAATCAGTAAATATCTTTTTTATTTGTCGAATTTTGTTTTTTTTATTATGTGTGGTTTATGAAATAGGTTTTTAATGTATAAGGATGAAGTACTTTGAAAAACAATGTAATTTATTGATCTTTTGTGTGTTTTACAGTTTAAAAATTGAAAATTGATCTTACATGCAACTATTATTAAAATATGAATAAAATAATGTTCTATTATAATAATGTTGTTTAATTACGTTAATTCACAAATTTTAAGTCATGGATCAGTTACCTGAGTTCAAACCTTGTATCAGTTAGCTCCTTAAATTAGAAATGTTTGCAGTTCTTCCTACTTACAATGAGAGTATATGTTAAGTGTTAAACACCAATTAATAAGTTTTAATCTATTTAGTTTCTTTGTAAAATTTGAGAAGTAGTAAATACTTTCAAAATACAGTTATGATAATAAGTAAGTAAACTTAGAAAAGTTTTGGGTATTAACAAATTAATAAGTTTTTAGAAAATTGCTAATCTTCTTTCAAGGCAAAAGAATTCCTAACTAAACCATGGCTATTTAAATGCCGCCACTGGACATAAATTCTGCTAATTCCGGAGGCTAGTTTAATTAATTATATGCAGTGATATTAAATAGCTAAAGAAGGAGGTCAATCAAATCTCCTAAGCATTTTTAACTATATTCACACATAAATTTAAATATATTCACACAAATACATTCATTAAGTTCATTTTTGAAACTACTATTTTACATGTATAGCTTATATAAAGTAATGTTATTGTGATCGTAACCAGTAGGCCATTCTATATTTTTAAATAGGAAGGAAGATCTCAAAATTTCGCTGTGTAGAATTCTTAGTGAATTGTTTCTTTTGGCAGTAACTTACATGTATTAACAATAAGAGAGGTAATCCACGCACCAATCAACAAAATAATGCTATTTTATCTTCCAGACAAATACTATATTAAGAATGTTAAGATAACATATAATAAAGTTTAAAACATTTAAGCTGTATAATGTAAATACAAATATAGAAGTACAGTTTATTTACAGTTTAAGAGACATATTTTTTTATATTTTAATCACAATCCTTATTATACATATTTCCTTACAATTATTTAAACTTTTCTAGATAACCAATGAGATTTATTGACTATTTCATAGAGAAAACTAAAAAAAATTTTTTCACATATACAGTCGAAACCTAAAAATCTAAAAACTAAATTAAACTGTAATCTTTAGTTTAAAAAAAATAAAGTTAAATTATAACAAACTTGAAAACATCTGTAATAATTAAAATATGTAATTTTGTGTTTATTGATCCTTTTTTTTATATGATTACAACATAATATTTGAAAGTTGATCTTACATATAACTATTATCGAAATACGGATTAAACAAAATGTTGTATATGATGTTTAATTAACTTAACCTAAATATTTTAAGTCATGGATCATTTACTTCAGGTCAAACCTAATAACAATTAGCTCCTTAAATTAGAAATGTTTGCCACTCTTCCATAAAATGAGACTATATGTGTATGTGTGAAACTCAAATTAATACCTTTTAATCCATTTAGTTTCCTAATGAATTTTCATAACTAATAAATATTTTCGAAACACAGTTTAACTGCATATGATAATAGGCTAGTAGACTTAGATTAGTATGTTAACCACTTTTTTTTTTATCTATAAAAGTTTTGCTATTTATTCATCAGTTTTATACATAAAAATAAGTTATTTTCATGTACATAAATCATTGAAGTGTCCATATTATGTTAATAAATGAAGACTGAACCAGTGTTTCTCATTGTTTTTCCATATTTTCCGTCCTATTTACCGAAGCAATGTACTTTGAATGCAATGACTTGCAACAACTTGGGTTGTAACTTTTGGTGGAAATTCTTGAATCATTTTCCCAACAATGGTTTGATGTACCTCTTTTAGAAACTGTGTGACTGCCTGAATGTCCTTGTTGAGTTATTTATTTCCTAACATTGTTCTCTTCACAAAAAACTTGTAGTTTTGCTCGAACCAACATTTCCTTATGTTCTGGGACTTTCCTCACATATATGAGTAAACTTATTATGAAATTATAGTCAGCATCTTCACAGTTCGGGATGCATTGTTTTTGCTGATATGTTTGTAATTTTTTTTCCTAGAGGGCCAACAATTTTTCAATTGTGGTGGACTTCTTGGACTTAGGTGGTGGAAATTGTTCTTTGACTTTTCCGGTGCTCAGATGTGATTCTATACTCTCAGTTTGCAAAGTTAATTGGGACTCATTTAGGTCAGATTCAGGGAAAGGGAACCATCACCCCCGATGTCTTCAGTCATTTCATAATTCATTTGGGTCTGTGAATTACTTGGGCCATCGCCGTTTAAATTCCTTTTGAAAAATTAGCCCTTCAGAGATTCCATACTTTTAAAATAAGGCCAAGTAGATTCTTTGAAGAACCTACCTTCACGCCCAGAGCATCTTTTAGGGAGCTTTCTCAGTTCCTTCTGACAGGTGTCTCGTAATACTCACCATTTACTTTTGATTGTGTTTCCTGAAATTAACAAAGAGATTTACTATTGCATTTGTATTGTAACAAAATTTTTCCATAATTAAAGTTATCAAAGGAATGCCTAGGTTAGTTTATTTTATTAAAAAGACCTTAGATTTGTATTTTATTTGTAAACATAATAACTGCTAAGTTCTATAAAAGGTGAAATTTTCCAAAATGTATTGGCTGCATAGATGGAAAACACATTCAAATGAAATGTCCTCAACATACACAATCCCAGCACTTCAACTACAAGGGATATTTTTCAATAGCACTACAAGGGTTAGCTGATATAAATTACAAATTCATATCTTTTGAAGTTGTTGCTTACAGAAAACAAAGCATTTTCTCATTGCAAAGTCATTGCAACAAAGCAATTTTTCAGATTAAAATATTTATCAACAATTAAAATCATATTTATTTCATATTTCAAGCAATGAAAATATTACATCTACTGAAATTTCAGTTCCATTTGTATTTTTAGGGGACAACTCTTATCCTTCAAAGACATAGGTACTTATTGAAACCATATGTAAGACGGAAGCTTACACAGAAGAACGAATTTTTTATCATAGCTTCCTATCCAACCATCATGATCCCCTAGCACAGTAATTACACTGCGCCACACATCCCTATATTCCTCCTCGGAGACTAAAGTGGCAGCCTATTGACCTGCTAGGTGACAGTGGGAGGAAGTCCTGGCAATAGCCAGTTTCATATCCAGTTTCATAGTTTCATATCGTCTGTGGCTCTCATGCTCTTAGTCAGCCTTTACTGGCTTGTATCCGGTGACTCGCATGATTGAGGAGCGTGGGGCACTTCCCAAGACTCTGCTTACTCTTTCACATGCTAGAGAGGTGACAACCACGTGGATTATGGAGGTCTCTGGGCTGTTTGTAAATACTGTATGAATGAGCGAGTGAATTAAGAATTGTAAAAATGGAATGAATGAGAACATTGAACACAATTACTCATTTTCCAATAAGGCATATTGTAATCTTATAACAATAAAGATGTTTATAGATTATAAAGAAATAGAAGTTGCGTGGAATGCACATTTGCCATTTTATCAGGGAAGTGGAGATGTTTAAAAACTAAATTATAAATGCATCCCGAAAATGTAAATTTATGATATCTATTGTACATTGCACAATCTTATTATTAGTGGTAAGGAAGGTTTTACTTCACTGGAACATATTATGGAACATGTCTGTTGCAAGACGATATAATCACTATGGTAAACAATACAGTGACGTTCGATAAACTATTAAAAAGTTTTTGTTAGCCTAGTAGGAGAAATTCAGTTTCAATACAATTTATTCTAAGAAATACGGAAGTTAAAGACATTTGCTCGGTAAGACACTGTCGGGTAGGAGGCGCCCGCCGGGGGAAGGTCTTGTCGACCCGGCCACTGCCTGGCGGGCGTCAAGGTATAGATAAATGAATAAACCTGTGGTCTTTGACCTTTGCTGGCGGCCTAGTCGGCGGGCAGCTTTATTCGTGTTTTGTTTATTGATCTGACTCCATAAGATCTAAGAAGAGGCGAAGACATAAAAGCTTTGTAATAATTTATTGTAATTGTTTTTTCTGAAAATACTGGTACTTTGAAGAGAAAGAATTAAATACCTCGAAGTCTTAATTAATATGTAGTTTTTGAACTGAATTTACAGAAAGTTTCATTAAAATAGTGTTCACCCTTCCAAGTTCATGAAATTCTGTAGTAACCTATCCACCCTAATTCCGTAGCACAGTCATTGCACGGGACCACTCATCCCTATAATTCTCCTCGGAGACTAAAGCGGCAGTGGCGTAACAGTGGGAGTCCTGGCAATAGCCAGTTTCTCCAATCATGTCCTGAGCGTATGTGGCTGTCGCGCTCTTCGTCAGCCTCCACTGGCTCGTATTCGGTGACGCGGCTGACGGAGGAGCGTGGGGGACTTCCAACAATGTCACATCTCAGATGTTGTTTTATTGTCATCATGAGCTATTCTAATTGGTGTATAGGTCAATACAAAACCGGAAAAATAATTAGCTACATCTCTTAACAAATAAAACCAATATTATAATATAATGTTCATTTTTAGTTTTTTTATAATATTATTTTATGAGATCGTATTTTGTTCAATTTTTAATAAATTTTGTTTAAGATCATTTTTATAACTAAAAATTAATTATTTTGGAATATATTTTAGATCCGAGCCTCTGGCCAGTAACCGAATACAATTTTTTTTTTTTGAAGCTATAATTATAATAATGATTGATAGAAACTCTATACTATCAATACACATCAGTTGTGCTTGTTCGTTAAGAATGGTCGCCGAAGTAATGGAGAACAAATAGCTGTTTATAGCCGGTGATCGATTGGCTCTGTAAAAGAACACAGTTAAATAAAATAGTCATGCATTATAGAAGACTCGGGAGACAGGAGAAGACACTAGACCTTGAAAGTCCCTTTTGTCAAAGCATGCATATTTCATTTGAGGGCAAATATCTGTGGCAGGGGCAAGGGCTCCATATATTTATATATTCCGTTTGTCTGCGAGGTCTACCTGAGGCACCGGCCAGGATGGCAGAAGAGGATATGCCAACCTCCATGGAGAACCTGACCTCTCCGGAAGCGAACGCCTCCCGCGATGGCCATATCCCGTCCATCTACGACATCACGGTGGAGGACTCAAACTGGATTATGACAGCTGCCTTTATCATATTCACCATGCAGACAGGTAAGTAGTAGGTTGGGTTGTTTTTAGGGGGTTTATTTACTCCTTATTGATGGTGTATATTGAAACCTACCTCATTTTCTACCATTCTATTTTTCTAATTTAATAGATCAATTGACCTTAACTAATTTGGTAGGTCCGTCATGAGATCTTTAATTCAACTTGTTTTTATGTCTTCGACATAGGAAATTATCCCGATTGAATCGCCCGATCTCAAGGCTAATGTTATAGTTATTAATAAATTGAGAAACTGGGAATTGTGAAATATATACAAGTAAAATGGTTATAACAAATAATTATAATTATAAATAGTGCTGACATTATTTATATAAAAAAATATTCAATTCCTTTTGAACAAGGATAGTTACTACTAATTAGTTATATAAAAAAAATGATAATTGAGCTCAATCTCTTTTTAATGGATCCATAAAAAAAAAACAATATCTATATCACCCAATCGATGATATCCGTGTAACCTTCTTCTTCTTCTTCTTCTTCTCCTCTGCTTGTGTTGATGACCGTCAACGGAACGGGAGCTTGCTCTGCTTTGCTCTCTGGCTCTTGGCTAAGACTGACTAACTCTGGCCCTTCATCCCATCCCCACTCCTAAGAGCATAAGGGCAGATGCTGGACAAAGTGGGAGGGTGGCTGGTCATGATATTCTCAAATATCATGAATGTTACAATTGCCTTCCCTTATAAATAAAAAAAAATTTATGAAAATTTAATGAAGTTTATAGTAATAATAGTTCAAATTTTGCAAGGTTTTAAATTGCTTGAAAAGCGTACAAGTTGTTTTAATTTTTTACTTAACTAAATTATTATGCTAATTAGTATGGATTAGTTCGAAGGTACATTGTTTTATGGATCATAACGCGATTTAGAAAACATTTGTTGAAAAGACGGTTGAGTGTGATTAGTAATACAGATTGGTTTTTAATTAAAATACTAGACAATTCTACTGGTAATTAGTAACAATAGAGAAAAATTGTTGAGTGTGTGTGTGTGTGATTTGAATATTTTACCTGAGTGAAAAGATAGTGTTTATAAAAAAATTATAAATGTTACGAAAAGATAGGGAGGTCGTTGTCGTGTATAAAATTGTATGAGCTCATTTTATTTCCTTGCTATAAAATTAATTATAATGGACTTAAGCATTCAAAGAATATTTATGATCTGTTTTATAGATTAAGTGATAATGAAAGCAAAAACTTCACTTGCTGATAATTCCATAGACTTTACTAGGGTCAATACTTCTAATAATAGTTTTGTTTTTGTTTGTATAAACTTCTAAAGTTTATGTGTCATCCGATCAGTATTATTTTCATTTAATAATGAAAATAATAAAAGAAAACTATAATTTTTTTCTTTTTTTGAAGTCATATTGTATCGAACAAAAAACATCCCTGTAATTATTTTTAAATGCCTTCCATTCATTAATTTTAATGTTGTTCAAATCAAACACGCAAAAGGGAATTTCATCAAGATGAGCTGAAATTTGAGATTCCAATTTCTTCATATCCAAAACTTTATTTTGAATTATTTTTAAATTTTTCACGTTATCGCTGGTTGTCTGCTGATGCTCTTTAATTTGATCTTTCAATGAAATCACTTCTCCTTTCTTAATATTCGCTGTATCATCTAACTCTGAAAATTTATTTTCCAACAAACTCATATTATTCTCATAGTCAAGCTTTATTAGATCATGTTGACGTGAGGTACACTCATCATTGTTATCTGCAATCTTCTGTTCATCCTCCAATGAAGTCATTTTCTCTTCATTATCCTTAATTGAATATAAGCTAAGATCTGTCTGACAATCAGCATCAACTAGTTGTGACTTTGTTAAATTTGTTTTTTCATGATCTGTTGTATTTTTCAATAGAATGATTTCTTCTTTTAATTTTGAATTTACATTATTATTTCCTTGGAGTGTTCTCTCCTCACAAATTCGTAATTGTCTATCTAATTTTTCGTTTACATCCGTGAAACCTTGTTCGAATTTAGCCGATCTTCCCGATTTTATTTCTTCCCTTAATTGATCAAACTTCCCGCTCAACTCTTTTTGTTCTTTATTATTTTCTTTAATTGCGTTAGATTGACTGTTTAATTGGGCAAGGATTAGTTGTAACAACTTGGCATGATTTATCGTGGGTTCGGGGTCGGGGGCTGTGGGGTCTCCTTTAGAGGCTGGGTTTGACCCAACCCCAGTACCTGAGTCTGACCCGCACATGTTTGTTTTCGTCATTTGTGTCTGTGTTTGTGTAACAAATGTAAAATTATAGGAAATATAATTTGTTATTGATTAGTTCTAGTTATTATTCTAACATGCAATACCTCACAATTCCTTTGGTTTCTTTAGAATTTTTGAAGTTAATCCCGGAACGGCCCCCATTGAAACCTACCTCATTTTCTACCATTCTATTTTTCTAATTTAATAGATCAATTGACCTTAACTAATTTGGTAGGTCCGTCATGAGATCTTTAATTCAACTTGTTTTTATGTCTTCGACATAGGAAATTATCCCGATTGAATCGCCCGATCTCAAGGCTAATGTTATAGTTATTAATAAATTGAGAAACTGGGAATTGTGAAATATATACAAGTAAAATGGTTATAACAAATACTTATAATTATAAATAGGGCTGACATTATTTATATAAAAAAATATTCAATTCCTTTTGAACAAGGATAGTTACTACTAATTAGTTATATAAAAAAAATGATAATTGAGCTCAATCTCTTTTTAATGGATCCATAAAAAAAAAACAATATCTATATCACCCAATCGATGATATCCGTGTAACCTTCTTCTTCTTCTTCTTCTTCTCCTCTGCTTGTGTTGATGACCGTCAACGGAACGGGAGCTTGCTCTGCTTTGCTCTCTGGCTCTTGGCTAAGACTGACTAACTCTGGCCCTTCATCCCATCCCCACTCCTAAGAGCATAAGGGCAGATGCTGGACAAAGTGGGAGGGTGGCTGGTCATGATATTCTCAAATATCATGAATGTTACAATATATATATATATATATATATATATATATATATATATTAAGAAATAAAACACCTTCTGTCTCTCCACAACTTTATTTTCACTCGAACGTTTTCGACGGACTATGGCGTAATTTTCAAGATGTAGTTTCAAAGCGTGGTGAAAATAAATAAAGTTGTGGAGAGACAGAAGGTGCTTTATTTCTTAAAACCCCAATAGGTCATCAACGCCATTGTTTGCGTATTTAAACTCATTTTGAAAGCCCACCGATGAGAGGCCTAGAGTGTACAAGGAGGAAAGCCGAGGCACCCCAGTCCCACATATCGGGCGGTGGTAATAGGTGATGTTTTTCTAAGACAAAAGGTATGCTCGGAGAACGTAAATAAAAAAAAATGTAAGTAACCTAGCTTATTAAATACATAAGTACAATCCACCAATTAGTAGCAATATTAACCAAGCACACTAGGCCATTTCAAAAAGCCATTGTGAATCAAAACCTTGCTGAATATAAAATAGCATATTTCTTTCATTTATTAATATATGTTGAGATGGGATTGTCCGAAGAACAAATTGTGATTCTTAAGAATATACCGGAAAGACAGTGTGCGAAGGTAACAGAAGAAATTTGTTCGATGGAAGGTGAATGGATCGAAACACAACAGCGCTTTGGGTCAAACGCTTTAATGCTGGGAATAGGAATCTACAAGACTCGATTAAGTCACACATCAATCGTCGGCGATGAAATGAAACATAAACGCCCTAGGAAACTTTGTAGTAATAATTGTATAATCAGGTTGTGTTGACAGCTACTTGGAACCTCTGCCACATTCCGATGAAACATTTGTAAGGAAATCCCAGTATAAATTTCCCTTCCTAGAATTGTGGAAAAGAACCTTCCTTTTTCCCCCCTCCATAGCCCTTTTAAGTTTACAGATAATTGTATACAATAATAGATCTCCTCAGGCGAATATATTTACAAATTTCCTGTAGCATCACTACATTATATATAGGTGTTGTTATTTTATAAAATTTATATCATGGTATAAACAAGTACAATGATACACATTATACGTAACTGGACTGAACTGACTAATAAGGTGATTGGGCTCACCTTTTTGATAAAACTTAAAACTAACTTACATACTAAATCTTATCCTAACTTTTCCCCGACAGTCTGTTGCCATCGATGCGAGAGGGGTGGTGGGGTCATAATGTTAATCACTGGGTTTGTCAGGTGCTGCAACGAGTCAAAAAACTTGATGTGTCTTCGGCGGATGAACTCACCCACCGACAGCACACCAAGCAATGGGTGCAGGTCAGCGCTCTTCAACCTCTCGAGAGAGGTATGTCGGACCACTTTTCGCATGATCCCATTCTGGAAATGTTGGAGAAATTTGGCTGTATTGTCAGTCAAGTGGGTAAATAGCGGGGCACCGTACAGCAGAGTTGGCCGGAGGGCACATTTTAGATCATCAGTTTGAGACGAAGCGACAGGTTGGGTGAAGTTAGCAAGTGCGATAGCCGGTAAGAGATTTGTCGTACTTTTTCGGTTTCGTTACTAAAATGAGTAGAGAAATAGAGGATAGGTACCTCCACTATCCATTTTTATGCCCAGATAGTACATTGAGAAAGCTGGTGAGTTGCGTATTACTAAAGTAGAACCTTCCTCGCCCTCCGAAAGCTTAAATGATTGTTTTGTTGTTCACAGGTTTTGGGATGCTGGAGTCTGGTTGCGTATCGCGGAAGAACGAGATGAACATAATGATGAAGAACGTCGTGGACATCTTCCTGGGTGGAGTGTCCTATTGGGCGGTGGGCTACGGGATGAGCTTCGGCCGGGTGTGGAGCTGTCCCTTCTTGGCCCTAGGGGACTGGTTGCTGGACGTGTCTGTGGACGACCCTTACATGGGGGCCAAGTTCACTTCCTTTCTGTTCCAGCTGTCCTTCGCCACCACGGCCACCACGATTGTGTCCGGGGCCATGGCAGAAAGGTACGATCCACCAAAGCATAGAAGATATACTTGGTATGCCTAAAAAATGACAAGACTGTGATTCCACCAACTGTTCAGCAAGAGAATGCCTCTGAGTAGTGGGGCATGACTATCTAAAGTTCCCCTACATCTTACCATCATCCGCTTTACGTACTCATCGTACCGACCTACTGACTTTTGACTCGTGACTTCTCTTGTCAATTTTTGTCTTTTTCCAAATGTCAACGGCATTCCTTAGTTAGAAGCTTATAATCTAACATAATAAATACATACATACTAAACGTCTGTTTGAGTGCTAATACTCCGAAAAATAATAATGGTGAGTTATTTAATGCGTTACGCTTATTCTTACCGACAGGTGTAACTTCAAGGCCTATTGCATCTTCTCCTTCTTGAACACGGTGGTGTACTGCGTGCCCGCAGGCTGGGTCTGGGGGGACCACGGCTTCTTGAAGCGGTTGGGCAACGTGGACATTGCCGGAAGTGGTCCAGTGCACCTCGTCGGAGGAGCCTCTGGTTGGTGGTCATTTTAATGAATTATTTTTTTTTTCAAATCTGTACTTGGAATCTTTTTTATTTTATTTCAAAACCCCTTTTTTATTGATCAAAATTTTTACAATTTACAAATTTTCGATTTACATATTTCTCCTCTTACTGCGTACGCAGATGCATTCGAAGGAGGGTAGAATTACAATAACAATTTTCAATTTGAAGTTAAAATTACAAAGAACTGGGTACAGGATTAGGTGATGGGGCTCACCTTCAGATTACAACTACAAACTAAAACCTATAACTAGAACCTTATACTTGGAAAACTGGTAGTAGCCTCCTTTATACCCAGGATGAACTTCTTTGCTGAACTAGCTTGACACTGTTTACGCTCGTGCTTGACACTTGACTAAACAATATCATTATGTTTGCATTGAGAAATATTTTTAACCTAATATCCAATGATAGAGATACAGCCAAGTTGCTCCAAAATGTTGGATAAATTTAGATAGCCTAGCTACTATTGGTTGGAGCAAATGCACTATTTTCCAGATTACATAGGTTCACAAAGATATAAAACATTTATAAAATACGTGCTTGGGACATGTTTGTTAGTTTAGCAAAAAAAAAATAAAAAATGAATTACGTCCTTATGTACTCCAACCCCATTTAATGCGAAAGATGGGAGGGATATCTTATTGGGACCACCTGATTCCATTGGTGGAAAAAAATAATCACTTTCTCTTTTTTGGATTTGAACCCAGGACCCTCATGATCAGCAGTTACGCTATTCACTAATTCTTATGACAGCCCGATGGCTAAGAAAGAGATTATTCCCTCTAAATTATACAAATGCTATTATTATGATATATATATATCGTTCCATGGTGTTGCTTCTCATTGAAGTCCGTTAGTTATTCGCACACAGCAATGTAAACACCAGTGGACTGTGTTCATAAATGAAATATTGGGTTTTAACCACATCCTCCCCATTAGTCCTCGTATCCTTACAATATTTATATGTTTATAGTAGTAAAAACTGTTAAAGAAAAGTTGGTAACACTGGCATAGCAGTTGGAGGAGTTTCAGCAGTAGAAGTTCACACAAGATATTAAACAGACAATTAGGATGTAATATGGACTAAAAGGGCAATGAATCATTGTAACGAATAATGTTTACTGTATTTCATCCCCTCACTCTCATTCATAACCAAGGAATCTGAAGAATTAACCAGTGGGGCTAATACCTCTCCAGCAGCCACATCACTGTTAGATAGAATCTGAGTAAATACTGAGAGAGCCGCAGTCACTCCGGGCATAAGGGAAGATAACTGGTCAATCCCAGAACTCCCAATAACGGGTTGATTGCAGGAGATCTCAAGGGCATTTCCGCTGCAATCTCCGAGGAAGATTGCAGGGATGAGTGGTACTAGCGACTTGCAGAGGGATTAAGATGGTCGTGTGAGTTGTATGTGACTGAAATAAATTTATATGTATTGTTATAAGTGAACAGGTTGCATTGTTGCAGCGTTAGCCTCTGCCATAGCCCTGGGGCCCAGGTTGGGACGCTACGACAACGGGACTGAAGCTCTGCCCCTTGGCACCCCAGTCAACTGTGCCATGGGACTCTTCGTTCTCTGGTGGGGTTGGCTGGCCTTCAACAGTGGCAGGTAGCTTCATCTTGTATATTTTGTATGTTAATGTTTAGTTTGCGGATTCACGACAACACATAAAGTAAACTCTGCCCTCCCTTTGCACCTAACCTAAAGCATGACTGTTTTTTTTCCAATTTTTGTTTGTATTCATCAATCTGGGATTAAAATACACAAATGAACAGCGCTACAAAGCAGCAACAGTTGAATATAACGACCAGATAAAGACCAGTTGAATATAGACCGATAAATAAGCTAAATAATATTCCGATGAGCTTAAGCTAGATCTAATAATTCCTCTGATTATAACTTCATGTTTAACAATTCAAGATATTTCATTCATAACTAGATGTAAGTCACGAGTCGCAATTGGTTAAATGCTAGCTATATAAAGTACATAATAAAAAGTTTATGATAATATATAAAACGTTTATCTATTTATAGAAATAGAAAAATACCAAATCTAATTGAGCACTTAATTTTATATTATGAGAAAAAATATTTTCCTCGTTTGGAGAAACCAAGAATTGTAGTCCCAAAGATTCATGAATTAGGTAAAACAGTAGAAATAAAAAATAAATGTTCTACCAATTTCCTCTCTACAAACAAATAGAAGTTACCCTCTTCTTGGACGAGAAAATACCCACCTACCTTTCCATACTTTTATCAATCAATCTTACTAGGGGAGACTTCCCCCCCCCCCGGAAGAGGCCCGGCCGTAGTATTTGGCCTGATTGGCCAAAATAAACTTTCATAGGATTGGCCGAAATAAACAGCTGTCTATATAATAGGAATAACCTGTCTATATAATGCAGACATTCTGTGCTTTTTGAGGCATTCGGAATCAGAAACTTGAAGTGACCACTGCTCTCTCTCACTGCACTGGCGCTTGTTGCTCTGCTCGAATCGAACCATGGCTTTCTTATTTAACTGCCTCTGCACCTCTCTTTCCTAACCTCGCTATGTTTCAGATCGGCGTTGTCAGAACCCACACCTTCCTAGTGAGATTTTCTGCCTTCGTCCCGCTAAAACTAGCACATCCTAGGAAGGGATCCCTTCCATGCAGACGACGATCTCTAGTGCCCAACAAAATGTTTCTTAACATCGTCCCCCCCAGCGGTCCAGTATGCCTCTTTTCGGTTCACACTCGCCTTCGGGATCCGGACGGTTTTCGCCTACCTTTAGATACCGAGTGTGAATTCGTGGTCATTCCAAGACCACCCTGTTCCTCTTTTCTTGAATATAGTGCACTGTCATGGCACACCTTCTAAGATCTTCTGGAGTCAGATCAATAAAAATTACGTACACCCGCATTGTTAACAGGCCAGGAATGAATTACCAGCATTGTACTGTGAATCATTCACAATTTTTTCTAGATCCCACCACAGTTAGTCATACACAACGAATCGATCCGTTATGGGCACAAGCAAAGGCAAGAAACAAAAAATTACAACGTACAAGAAAAAGTTTGATAGACTCATATTTGTGTGAATGTTTATGACGCGACAGAAATAACGGTAATAATTTGTTCAATCAATTAATAAATAACATGCGTGTCATGTGTTGAAAATAATGTCGCCGAGATGAGCCCATGCCGTCCTTAAATCGTTTCAAAACTAGAAGCCAATATCACACTGATCGAAAAACTGGCAGAAAGTGCTTCGTAAAAACAAACGCCAAAGGAAGAAAACAGTGAGGTAAGTCAAGAGAAACTTAAGGGCAAAGAATCTAAGAGCGGCTCTAAACAAAAGACTGGAGCAACTCAGACAAAGGTTCCTCACATGATAAAGTATTGTGGTCAAAACTATGTAAGATGGCACCTTACCTTATAAAGCTTATACTCCATTTCATCTTCGTTCACCGGAGTTTTCTTGATGAGTAGTTTCTCCGAGATAACTGCTGCTCGTCTTGTACCACTTTCCTCCGTGAACACGATCTATTTTCCCTCCTAGCAGGGTGGAAGTCTTCATTCTGATTTTCCAATCCACTGCTCCCCGATGTAGTTTTGGGTTATCCCATGCCAGCGGTCTCCATTTCAAATGAAACTTATTAATTTAGAAAAGTTGAGGCCAAGGCGCTTCGCCTGGCTCATGGAACACAGCGATGCTTAAGGATGCAAAGTAGGCCATTTTAAATGAATCGAAATTTTGTTGGGATACACGCAACTGCGATTCTTACCTCTGTTCCGAAAGGATGACAGCAAGAGCCTAACTTAAGCAATGGACCAGACCTACCTGTACAACAAATATCCTTAACTGAACCACTTTATTATTGTCAGCCCAGAGAAGACAAGTCCGAAACAGAGGAGAAAAGACCATGCCAGACCTGGAAAACAAATATGAATGAACTCCTTTATTACTGACAAACCTAAGAACACCAGACTAGAACGACTAGTCAGCATGAGATGAAACAAGACTAGACTAAACCACACCAGCCCAGTCCAGTCAAGACATGCCTGGACAACAAATCTTCTGATTGAACCCCTTTATTGCTGTGAGGATAAAAATAAAGATCAGAGCTAAAAATACTCATGCGTGTCATGTGTTGAAAATAATGTCGCTGAGATGAGCCCATGCCGTCCTTAAATCGCTTCAAAACTAGAAGCCAATATCACACGGATCGAAAAACTGACAGAAAGTGCTTCGTAAAAACAAACGCCAAAGGAAGAAAACAGTAAGGTAAGTCAAGAGAAAACTTGAGGGCAAAGAATCTAAGAGCGGCTCTTAACAAAAGACTGGAGCAACTCAGACAAAGGTGCCTCACATGGTAGAGTATTGTGGTCAAAACTATGTAAGATGGCGCCTTACCTTATAAAGCTAAAACCATAACACTCTACCCTGCGACAGCTACTTTCGTCTGGGTCAATCCATTCTCCTGCGATAGAACTGTTCTTAGATTTTTTTCCCCTCAAGTTTCTCTTGTCTTGCCTCAAAGCTTTCTTTCTTTGGCCTTTGCCCATGCTAAGCTTTCTCTGCCAGCTCCTCGATCTGTGTGATATCACCACCTAGTTTCGATGCGGCCTGAGGATGACACGTTCCATATCAACCGCAGTACCTCTAAGACAAGACACACCCCACTCGACCCTGAGTATTTCCTGGCCCATCACCAGACTTCACACCCATCACAGATTATAATACCTAATTTGCAAGTCACAATTATTAAAAAGCAAGTAAATAATTTCGTTTTATACTATGCTGATCAACGTGAATCGAAATACCTGATCGCAAATCAAACTTATATAAAGATCCATTTTCGTTATGTACTATCTTGACCAATGAGCATTGGAATATCAAAACAATAAGTAAAAAACTGTAGTTACACATTTACCACATGAGGACCACTACAGAAGAACCAACCCCCAACCTATCTCCACAGGCCGTGACCTGCAACTGAGGATTAAGGAAGCCGAACAGCTGTTCACCTCGCCTAATCATTAGTATGGAACTTGAAGTTATTATCGATTTATGTGATAGAAATAATTATTTATTTTTATTATATCTATTAGAATTAAATATATATAGTTACTGTACTCCACGTAGTATATATATATGTACTATACTACACACACACGTACACGTATACCCGGGGGGGGGTACCAAAACTGGAACGATATTTTTTTTATCAATGTTAATGTTAACTAGCAATATGTATTTAATTTTAATAAATAGTTAACTATAAAAATAATTTAATTCAACAAAAAGTTCAAATTTCTCAAGTTTATGCAGGTGGCAGTGGCCATGGGCATATACAGTACTCGTTCGTATACCTGCTTATTGTTAAGTTTACTTTGAAAGTATTCTTTAATTTATCTAAAAAATTCTTAGTTTCATTATATATCCGGTTGATATTAAGCTGTAGTATGCATTGTTTGTTAGGTTGCAGATTTAGGCTGAAGAAACATATTGAAGACGACGAACATTTATTCGTAACTTTTTTTAATAATTGACATTTCCTTTGTCATTCACGTAAACCGTTGGTAACAAGAACAGCCTACATCTGTAGGGAGAAGCTTATAGAAACTGCTAGCCTAAAATGATTTTCATTTGATCTTTTTGATCTATATTTTACCTCTTGGAATTTGTTTCTGAAAGGTGAGACAAAAACTTACGCAAATAAAATAAAGCTGAAATTATATCTGACATGTAGGCATCCTACACCCGCATTATTAACATACCATAATTACCAGCATTGTACTGTGAATCATTCACAAAATTTCGTAGATGCCACCACAGGTAGTCTCATACACAACGAATCGAATCGTTATGGGCACAAGCAAAGGTAAGAAACAAAAAAGAACATGGTACAAGAAGAAGTTAGATAGAATCATATTTGTGTGAATTTTTATGGCGCTACAGAAATAGCGGTAATAATTTGTTCAATCAATTAATAAATAACATTGTAAATTTTTGGCCACTAGAATAAATATGTTCAAACACTAAAACATCTTTTACTAAACATTTTCCCCGAACCATTCATTTACAGATAATAAACTGGAGAAATGATTAAAAACTATCAGGGGTCCCTATTCCCAAAAAGACCCGACCACAGTTTTATTCATATCTCTTTCTGACACCCGCCGGGCAATGGCTGGGTCGACGAGATCTCCCCCGGTGGGTGCCCCGACAAGTAATGATTGGTTGGAGAGACCGTAAATCCATCTGTAGTGTATTTAACATACACTCACTAGAGTGTTTACTCGTTTAGATTTTTAAAATGAATAGTAGAATTGGGCTGATTCTTTATAAACTACAACTGCACTTTTACTTTATGTGTAATACATTTTATTAATATTATTGTTTGTATACAATGCAAGTTTCCATCTTTCTATTTGGTCGATACCTAATGGTAAATATTGACATACCTCCTTCCATGTTGCAGCACCTACGGTGTTTCCGGTGCGAAGTGGGCCTATGCGGCTAAAGCTGCTGTCATGACGATGATCTCTTCTTTCGGAGGTGGGGTGGTCGGCTTGGCGTACTCCCTCTGCATCAACGACGGCCATGCCAACATCCTCCACATCATCAATAGTGTCCTCGGTTCTCTCGTCTCGGTGACAGGTCTGTGTCAGTAATGTACTTACAGTTTTGCAAAAGAGAAAAACAACGAACAAAAGTTTTAAATCAAGTTATCCTCAATTCCTCTCTACGGATGAAGGAGGTATATGAGCCTGGATTCATCGACGAAAGAAAGAAAGAAACCTAATTGGATAATATGTCATAACATAAATATTGGTGGATCGGAACCACCATATTCGACAATTTGAAAATAAACTTTATTTTTAATTTTTGTAATTACATAGTGATAAAGACAAAGGAGTTTTTTTTTATTTCCTGTTAAAACAGTTAAAATATATTTTTTTTTCCTTTATAGCCCCTTTAAATTTATAGATAATTATATACAATTATAGATCCTCAGGCGAATCTATTTACAAATTAGGTTTGTATTTCCTGTAGCGTCGCTACATTATATACAGGTTTTGTTATTTTATTTATTTTTTTTTTTCCTTAGCTCTCAAATTTTTAAGATTATAGATAAGGGAAAAATAAAGGGAATTTATTTGGAGTGAATTGTTATTTTATAAAAATTATATAATGGAATAAACAAGTATAATGATACACATTATAGTGACTGGACTGAACTGACTAATAAAGGTGATGGGGCTTACCTTTTTGATCAACCTTAAAACTAACTAACATACTAATTCTTAACCTAATTTCCCCCGACAGTCTGTTGTAATCGATACATCGAGGTATGTCGGGCCACTTTTCGCATGATCCCATTCTGGAAATGTTGGAGACATTTGGCTGTATTGTCAGTCAAGTGGGTAAATAGTGGGGCACCGTATAGCAGAGCTGGCCGGAGGACACATTTATAGATCATCAGTTTGAGACGAAGCGACAGGCTGGGTGAAGTTAGCAAGTGCGATAGCCGGTAAGACCTGTGTCGTACTTTTTCTATTTTATTACTGAAATGAGTAGAGAAATGGAGATGCCTATCCATTTTTATACCCAGATAGTGCATTGAGAAAGCTGGTGAGTTCTCTTGCCTTCCTATACTATATGATTTTCGCAAGGCTTTTTTCCCCTTTTGGAAGGAGAAGATTACGCAGTCGGTCTTCCCGGCGTTTACACTGATGTTTAACATACCCAGTCTGTCACTGATAACGTTCCAAACTGACTCGGCCTGGGTAAGAATAAAATAAATTTAACAGATGGTCAAGTCGATAAAGTATGTGTTTAAGAGAAGGTTAGATGTTAGGTCAAACTGTATATGCTTTGCTATTGATATCAAAGTTTACATAATTTACAAATATTGCATTAATTTTGTTCAGTTGATAAAGTGAAAGTACTATGGCATTGCATATTTGACATTTAAATAAATAAATATTGAAAACTTTAAATAACAGATCTCTTTTTATTATAAAGAGAATGAGCACAACCTGCAAATACTACTAAGAAAAAATAAGGGTATAATATATAGTAGATGGTTAAATTTTGTTAGTGGATGTTGTAGCTTTAGCTGGTCACCATTAAGGCACAGAGTACTCTCTCTAATCTTGGATCGAATCCTAACGGACCAATCATTTTTTTTTTTTTTTTATACCGTTGTTGCTAATATCAGTTAATACTATTAAAAAGTTTTAATTTATATTTTTAAATAGATTTAAGAAATCGAATCAATAATCAGTTTGTATTTTAGTTATTATTTTTTTTTTGCTTAAATGCAGTTTTTTGGAAGGTATTTTTATAATAAATACTTCGACCTGGACATAGTTGAAAAGGATCTCTTAGTAAGGGTTTCTGTGTAACAAATATAATAATATTAAACCAGTCATGATTCTGTTCCAAAATATTATCTATAATGTATTATTGTTTTATGCCGCAGTATGACTATTAAAACATGTAGTGAAAAAAAGATTTCCAACTGTACAGCTATTGTCTTGAACACTACTCTACCGATACAGTGATTATTTTTCTTTATATGTTCCTCAGCTGGATGCTTCCTGTATACCTCCATTGATGCCCTGATAATTGGCAGCATTGGAGCTCTGCTCACTTCGGTGTCCACTCCGCTCTTCGACTTGGTCAAGGTGGACGACCCAGTTGGTGCTGCAGCTGTCCATGGTAAGACAACTAACTTATTACACATAGGAGATAGTGATTTTGAGGATTACCAGACCTTTTTATACAAAGACACAGGAAGGGAAAAAAAATAATAAGACACAGGCTTTTTTGGGAAAACGTTATCAAGGAGCATTTTACAGCTTGATAGAAGATGATGCCTTGACAAAAAAAAAATTTTCTTTTATAGGCTTTTAAAAAAGTCAAAGAACTGAAAGAGTGATAGTTACATACTTCAGCTTTTTAACTTAAAAATTATGTCCTAGTTTTTTTATTAAGCACTCAGACATTCTGAATAACACCGACAACTATAATTAACATTTTTTTTTATATTTAAGCCAATAATAACTTTTAATTATATATTTATTTATTGCTCAATTTATTTTTTTCATTAACAAATGCCTACTGAAGTTTAAAACCTAAAAAAGAAAATTACAATGTTATAATTAGTTTTATATATTTATTATTAACCTGGCTTCTCAAAAAAGAAAGAATCAATGTCATTAGTTAATTGTTCTACAGGCGTTTCCGGAATATGGGGTGTCATCGCAGTTGGTCTGTTCGCCGAGAATCCATATCCCCTTGATACTACCAATGGCCGGTGTGGCCTCTTTAAAGGTTGGTAGTTTTTTTAATTATTTTATTTGATCTCTCCTTTCTTGTCCCCGCCTCAAGTCATTGGAAATGTAACCAACAAAAGTTTATTTCTCTGACATATTTACTTACAACAATTTTCATTTTTATTTTACAATAGTTTCACCTTTACTCATGTATTTAAAGTTCCTTTTTATTATGCGCATCAGCCACAGACCGCAGTGTGGTTACTCTGGTAGGTGTATTTGTAATGGCCTGTTCTTAGGGGTCTTAAATCTCAGAATAAAGTTTATTTTCCGTTTCATTTCATTCATTTAATCTATTAATTAATGAACTAACTAATTGCCTTTTATTTTTTATGAAATTATTACAAGCTGCACACATAAATAAAATATTAAACTGTTACTGAATACTGACAAAGTATTATTGCAGGGTGTGGCTCGTATCTTCTTGGTGTTCAAGCTTTGGCCGCCATTTCTCTTTCCTGTTACAGTTTCATCTCGTCATACATTATATTATGGGTACCTATTTTTTCAAACTTGCTGGTAATATAGTATTTAGTTATCGTAATATAATTATGTATAGTACCAATCAGGATGTATCTTTTATATCTATATATTTTTTAAAGTATGTAATAAGAATGTAATTGTTTTCTTTAATTAGTGTATAAACAAGATAGTTCCTATACGTATGACCCCCGAAGAAGAACTTCTAGGTGCAGACTTGTCTGAACATCTCATCAGGTAGGCTGCTACTTACCTTATTATTACAAAGTAATGTCCAAAATTTAGAAATATGTATGTTAATTTGAATATTCAAAATATACTTGATGATGGGTTTCTGCTGAGTTATTACAAAAAAAAAATTTAAAAGCAATTATGTAACATCAGGACATCTTTTAAAGGCAATACTTCTGGATATTGTCGGAGAGTGATCTTCACTTTAGGATACCAGATCCCTAAATTTTGGGACATTACATTGTTTTAAAAAACAAGAGCTATCATAATTGATTGATTATTGTTTATGTTTGTTAAGGCACACTGATGAAGGCGTTTCAAAAGCGATTCACGTTTTGTTGAAGATTGGACAAATAAAAAGGGACTACACCACTATCAAGCCCATCGGCAGTAATCCAGGTAAAGTGGAATTTTGTTTTGTATAAAAATGTACTGAATTTCACTATTCAACTATTAATAAAGAGATAAACTAAATTGATATGGTTTAAGATTTATTTTTCTTTATTATATAAGTTTGCTCTTCCTATTCATCATCATGATAACTTTTAATTATTTGTTATTTATTCTGCCCAGTTACAAACATTAATATTTAAAGATAAGAAAGTATGTTATATGGCACAGTTTAGTACAACTGCTTCGTGGTATTGTCACTACAATGACTATAGAATGTGAAAATTGGCCTTTTTGTTTGAAAAAAATTATTCGATACCTAGTATTAAATATTAGAAACGGTGCACACATTCAACTTATTTTGCAGGTATTACCAATGTTTCTAAGGGGGCAGTTTTTATATTGTGCCTTATTGCTTTCAGAAGAATTTTAGGAAAAACAAAAAATGGCTTGTTTTACTAATAAAAGTTTGCCATTGTAGCGTCGAAATAAAATTACATGGTTTACATGCCTGAATGAACAATGATTTTATTTTACTTATATGATAGATAAGTGGATAGCTTGTAATAGGGTTGCTCGTTTCTAAATGGGAATACATATTGGTATACATATTGAGCTATTTGATAGGACTTCTGATAAAAGGTATTAGATGATTATAAAGGGAGCTATTATCCATAAAATATTAATTTATGTTATAATGTACCTGCCATTTTTTTTTTTTTACCCCATTAATATATCCAGTCATTTGATTCTTTAAGGGCATGAATCGTACCTAGAAAGATTTTACAAGGAGAAAATGGCAAATCAAACAAATGAAAAGGGTCAATTTGATGCTAAGGTTCTGAGTATCGTCAATTCGATTAAATTTGCTGAGAAGACTCCAAATTTGGCATGGATGGACTAATAAATTATGTGAATATTGTTTTTAATACTTTTATATTGGTTATTATCAATTATAATATGTACTTATTTACTCTTTCATTGCAGATTTGGGAGGAAGAGAAAACATATATTTTGGAGTTGGCACTTGTAAACTAATAATTGAGAAATAGAATCAAACAAGATTAGATTAGATTGTTGTGTACTGTAATATATTTGCCTGTAAATATATATATTTTTTTCATTGTTCAATGATGATAACATTAATCAATGAAAAATAATGATTGGACATATAAGGAAAATGATAACACAATCACTAATGTATTATTATAGTTACAATAGAAGTAATCTATCATTTTTCATTTATTTATATATTTACAGACTTGGAATGATACATTAAACAGAATATATTTACAATTCAGGATAACTGCAAAGCAACATTATTTACAACACAATTACACACTACAATCCATACATAGTTTGTTATTTGCCTTTCACAGCTAAAAAAATATGAAGATCAGTTCAGTTTCGCTGAACCTATAACCAGTAAAATGTATAATAATATAAATAGCAATATTGTTTCCGATTAAAAAGTTGACAATGTATTACTTCAATCATAGTAAATAAAACATTGATTATTTATAATGTAATTTAACACATCTGTTTTACTTAAAATTAATTTAAAATTGGTAAGAGGAAGTTTTGGATTTCATTATTGCATAATACTATATTACTTTTAAGATATTAAGATGAAAATATTTTAAAGCATGCCATTATATGTGAACATTCATCTAAAGAAAATCAGTTTACTACTACATTTTAGCAATAAAATTGTATTGTACACATTTTTTACGATTTAATTTGGAGAATAATATAATAAATTTGATTATAATTATCATAAATACTTTACAAATATATAAAATAAATATAAAAAAAAATAGCTCTTTGGTAGGATAGTTGCTTACATGTATAATCATGTAGAGTTTTAATAAAATAAAGCAATCATAATGAGATAAAAAAAAACATTAACTGAAGGTGTTTGATAGTATTAATTAACCTTTGTCGAAGGTAACGCTAGTAGGAAAACCACATACACACTTCTAACAAAAATAGTAAAAAACACTTACATGATTATCTAACTTTAATTTAATTATAATCCAGTAAATTCGAAAATAAAAGTACATTTTTTTTTTACAAAACAATAGCTTTTAGAAGCAGTAAATTTTTTTTGTTTTGTTTATATTGTTTTCTTTCGCCCACATTTATAACAATGTTTACAAAAGCCTTCAAAAGGAAGGCAACTAACCCTGAGTAAGGACATTTTTTCATTATCGAGCCTGTATAAAAACAATTCTCTACAGTTAGAGACAAATCTAGCCTAACCTTATTGACGACTAAAATAATAATTAGTCACTAATTAACTAATATGTTTTATGACAATGATAAATATTAAAAAGATTTATGCGTTATTCACAGCCCAAAAATAAATATATAAAACTAATAAACTATGTCTGGTAGTGCGCATAAATGATAGAGGGTTCCATTAAGAAGATATTATTGAACAGAGATCAATGAGAAGTACGCAGGGATAGCGGGCGAACTTTTATGATCAATAGGAAAGAGACACTTTGAAGAAAACAGAAACTAGTTTGTACAAAAACTATACAACTCTTAGTGAAATCCTTACTCATGGGCAATCATAACATAATTAGGCCATGACTTTCTCTATCCATGACACGAACCTCTGTATGTTGGTGTACACTCCCGGAAGGTGTTCTCTCCCGCAGCCGATTCCCCACGAAACGAGCCCGATGAGGACTTTCCTTCCGTCTATTGTTGTTGTCAATGGCCCACCAGAATCACCCTAAAATATAGATTGCATTAGTCATAGTACAAATAAAGTGAGTAAACAAACTTGCAGCAACCTGGAAGGGGCATGTGAAAGTTGGTCACCACTATTATCATTGATTGTGCTCGCTAACATTTACATTATGAAATGTATTTGGCAATAAACTTCTATAAAAAGAAGCCGCATAAAAAACAACAAATATAAACAAATTAAATGCTTATACTACTTTATTATTTTTCTAAAATCTGCCATACATTAGGATTGTTTCTGACCCATTTTATTACTTCAAACTTATCAAAAATTCTTCAGAACAAATTATTAGTGTCAAATATAGGTTAGTTTCATGTATCAACAATCCTAAACCGTCCTAAAAACTTATATTTTAGCACTGTCAGATTCTGTGCAAAGCATTTTTGGTTTAAAAAGACCACATTGGTTCCTCCCCTGGATCTAGTTTACTGTTTCTCATTAATAAAACAATTTTTACTAAAACATTTAATTTAATACTACTCTGTATGATAGCAAGAATTGATGACTAGGAACTAACACACGACTATGGGCTCAGGTTATAAACTTACAATCACAAATAGAGAGAAATACTTTATCAGCAATGCTGTCTTCAGCAATCAACTTAATCAATCTAAATTGATTGTTATCAATCTAAATCAACTTAGATCGGTGGGACACAACTCATTCACTAATACAGCGTACATTATTTTTCATTTTTTGTCCTCTGCTTCTTTCTCCTAACAAAATAATAAATAATACCATTGATTGATAACATTTTTGGATGTATATATATATATATATATAGTCAATTTTGGTTTTGTAAGCCGTTTACCTGATTAATAATATTACCAAGGGAAACCTTTTTTTTTTTTTTATGTTTTTTACATTCTAGAATAATTTAACTTTGAATTATATTAAAAAAGACAAGTTTGTAAATATTTTTAATCTATAGATTAAAATTTGTTCAATTTTGAATCATTGACATTTAAGTATCTATACCTCCAGAGAAATTGTATAATAAATTACTGATATAAGTAATAAAAAAATAAAATGACACAAATCTCAAATTTGGGATGTTTTGGAGTGTTTAATAAATAGCTGAGGAAAGTAGATTGATCAGAAAGAATAGAGTGAAGCTAAGCTAGCGCTACCTGTGTGGCTGCTTGGAAACCATACAGTCAAGAGGCAGTCATACATTCATTCATATTAGCAGCAAAATATTATCTGTGCATTTAAACTATTTATTCTTGTTACCACCGTGTAGTGTAGTGAAATGTAGTCAAAAATTGCGTGCATATTACAGCATCTGATTATTCACGAGATGGCCATTAATCTTCACAGAATGAACTTGGCTCTCGCAGTTACTGTTAGGTTTGTGTGCATAACCTTTGGATTTTCCAAGAATCAAGCATACTTACCTGGCGTGGGGGCCTACCGTGATCACCAAGGCGGTTCCCCCAGGGTGAGGCTCTTCCATTGCACTTCGGTCGGGCTGACCCCTGCGAATACCCCAAATGCGGGTATCTCGGGCGCGTAATTTTTGGTAGTCGGGACTGCGTTCGCGCTATCCCGTAATAATTCACTTACTAATTACAATTGGGCCTAAAGGAGTACATTCTCTTATAGATTCATTAACCAGACTAGACAGACTAGCATTTTTTGAAGTCTACAATTTTAATGGCTCCGTCCATTTCCTACTATTTCCGAAGGGGGGGGGGGACTTACAACTTGCTTATGGCCCGGAAGGCATCGTTGGTTTTCATTAACAAATTTTAAAATAACAAAGCCTTTTTGCCATCTAGTGTGCAAATTTTCGGTGCAATACCTCCCATCCCAATTCAGTAATTTTTTCCAAGGTTCGTCTTTGGTGGTTGCGGGATGGAAGGTTTCAGCACTTCAAAATGAACGAACCCGCGAATACTCCACCGGACACACCCAAAGCGCCATTTTGGGGCGATTTACTCGGAGAGAGCCACTGCCTTTTGCGATTATTATGTTTTATAATGCTAAGAACAATTAGAAGGGGTCTGAGCAGAACTGCCTTGTGACTTCTTGAAAGTCACTGATGGTTCCCTGTTATTTTTAAGTAAGCAACATCCTTACTCCCTATTCCCAGAATATTACCCTTTTCTTATACACACATCTCTCAGCTTTAGCCCCAGACCACTTTTAGTTTGTAAGTTTTTTCTCCCACATTTTTAAACTGAAGGTGAGCCCCATCACCTAGATTTGTATTCATGTTATTTTCCTATTAACTACAATCTGATTTGATGTAACCCAATCTCCTTCAAATGCATTTGCGCATAGCAGAATGAGGAGAAAATTTGTCAATTATTTTGTTCATATTTTTACACATTGTATTAAAATTTAAAGAAGTTTAGAAAAAAACAAAAACCCAGACCACACTCATTCCTCCTAGACCTTCCACCCTGTATGTAGTAACGTAACTATTAATAATTGAATATACCAGTGTTTTGCTTGTTCTTCACAATAAAGCTTATCTTTCTTTTCTTTTAAAAGACTCTCCTCTACAAAGATTATTTAACTATAGATGACTCATTTTTCATTACTAGCCTCACCCACCATACTCACCGGATAATGCGAAATCGAATTTTCATTTATTCCGATCGCTGCATTTTCTAAGAGGCAAAAAATTTGAAAATTTTGATGATGTTCAAAAAAAAAAGCCATCTCTATATATTTTGCTCTAAAACCAATTGATTTTTATCGATCCGACATTGAAAATTTGCACAGTAGATGGCAAATGGTTGTTGATAACGGGAATGATTGATTACATCACTGATTAATAACAAACACTTGTTAAAAAATTATCTGAATTTAATGTAAAAAAACAACAACATTAATATTAGCCAGAGTGGCTGGCTATTTCTGGAGTTGTTAACTTGAGGGTATTTCGTATAGCTGGGACATACTCCCCCCCCCCCCACTCCTACTGAAGGTGAGCCCCATCACCTAGATTTGTATTCATATTATTTTCCTATGAACTTCCATCTGAGTTTATGTAACCCAACCTCTTTCAAATGTATCTGTGCATAGCAGAAAGAGGAGAAAATTTTTCAATTCTTTTGTTCATATTTTTCACATTGTATTAAATTCAATAACAAAAAAAACCTACTCCAAGGAAGAGCGCTGATTAATCAGGAGAGTTGGACCGAAAAGGCAGTAAAATATGTAGCTTGCCACACATCACCTACAGCTCGTAGTGTAATGAAAAATTATTTAAACGTTTATTATGTAATGATTGTAATAATAATGATAATGGTATATGTATACAACATGATTTATATGAGATGTGGAATCTAATGGCTCCTGCAAGGAAAGAAAGAGACAGCTGTGACAGATGAGCATGCAATCTCAAGGCAAAAATTTAAAAGGCTGAGAACCTAACCAAAAAATAATTCAAAGAAGAAATGACCTCTAACTAGTTTGCAAATGGCGCAGTTAGGTTAATATTATCTGGATAAATTACAGAATCTCTCTTCTGTCATATTATTATTGCCTCTTAATAACAACCATCCCAGTCCTGATGGCATTAAGAAGACATTCAAAGTCACATTTTACACCATCCGTGTGAAACTTTGAAAAAGGTAGCTATCTAGTATTTATTAAATAATTTAATTTATTGTATTTTTGCATTCATCCCATCCACTCATTAAAGGCCCGATTTAAGCTGGTGTTATTGGCTTACTATTTACAAGTAATTTTCACCAAAATTCATTTATTATTATAAGATACACTATTGCTATTGTAAGTCAACAGAACATAGACTGTTAAGTCATTTATATCCAGTGTTATATGTTTATACATACACATATTATTATTTTGACAGACTTTGCTGGGGTTTGACTCGAGTTGATGAAAGAAAAATTGTTACATTTTCACCAAATTTATTTATGGAGACATTTTTACTAATTGTATATGTCTACATGATTTCAAAATTTGCTTTCATCTCAAGGCTATTTTATGATAGGACCTGAAGCAGATAAGCATAGTATGCCGAAACATCAGCTATAAATAAATTTGGTAAAAATCTGATCACAAACTAATACATTCACTCAAATCTAAATTCATGGCTGACTATTAACTCACAGCTTGACAGTTATTTATATTCTAAATATTTGAAAAAGAAATGTGTTCTTTATGATTACAACAAAATGTGTGCACAAATTTTACCTGGCAAGAGTCACGACCACCCTCTTTGAAGCCTGCGCATAAGAAGACGTCGTGTATGGTTTCTCTGCGACCTGCTGCTCGGAACCACCTCTGACATCTCTCATTAGGTATGACTTCTACGTCAACTTCTTGAAGTACCGTTGGCACAGTTACAACGCCTATGAATAGAAATAATTATTCACAGGTTAGATTTTATGTTGATTATTACAAATTTAAATATGGAAATCATGTTGTAACAATTAGATATTAAAAAAATTGTTCACCGTGTCTTGTTCGCCCCCACCCAGCCACCGTTGCAGTTTTCCCAACTAATTTAATGTTAGGATCTGGAAGACACACAGGGAGTATATGCTGTTTGTAGACTACCTGAAATATCTCATTGTTAATGATTTAACACTACTGCTTTTAATAAATAACTATTTATCAGTCATATAGTCGAGAAAGACTATTTTATAAAGGATAATTACATCATCAATACTAAATGACTTGAGAGAACAGTAGTAAAGCTCTTAAGAAACAATGAAAGTTCATTAAACATTATTTATTATCAACTTAATTTGATTTCTATCTATTATGGATAAATTATCTATTAATTACTATTTTCCATTAAATGAAATATATTGATTTTTTTGAGAATTTTGGCCACTAAAAAACAGAAAAACGCTTCAGAAATGGTTGCAAATTCTTGTCTTTTTTCAGAAAAGACCCATGAAAATTCATTTGTTGAGTTTTGTTGTAAAAGAAAATTTAGCCGGTGAGATGAATGGTTTTTTTCTCAGTAACTTCTGAAACATACTTACTGGTTTTTCGATTTTGACCAAAGCAACATCATTGCGAAAATCTGTAGGGCTGTATTGGGGGTGGACCTCCTTCCTCTCGACGGAATATTCTTCATGCACCAAACGCTCGTTTTGCTCCCTCACATCCCATTCTCCCAGTCGCACCTTCAGGTTGTTGTTTGACGTCCTTCGACAAACCCGAGTCTCAGTATCATCCGTCGTATAACATTAACTTACTAAAACACCTCTTTAATTGAGCAAGTGAACATTTAAATAAATAACTCTCCCAAAGAAGTTGGTCAGTTAATACTAAGTCAATATTTTTATAAATAGCAAGACATGTACAGGAATCCTATATTATGCTGGAGGGAAATGTTTGTATTGGAAACTTACAAAATCATTGATATTGTCATTAACTGTAACAAACATTTTTCATCATTGCCCCATTTAGCAGCCTTTACTTACTTCATATGGTCTATTTAATGTCATAGTTATGGTAATGTAAGTTTGGAAAGTAGTTACGCAAGTAATATTAGAAATTGTTGGAGGCAATGGCATTAATATTATAATATAATTTAAGGTTCACACCTTGGTGAAATATAGGACCTTAAAATATTCCTGTCCGAAAATGCTTAAAAATAAATGCATCAAGCCTGCATTAATGCTATTTATTTTGTATAATTACGTGGCAACGCAGTGTGCTGCTGTAACGACCCATCTGTTACTTAACAGGGCTCCTCCACAAGAAAGTTTCTTTGTCAGAAATCCTGACTTAATAATAGCCGCCTAGAAGACACAAGACAATAATTAAAATAATATTGTATTAAGAATAGTTCACAGAATACTTAAGGAATTGTTTTGAGTAAGGAATCAAAGTCAAAGAGTCAAGTATATTCAAGTAGACACTTCACAAGTTTTCTGTTGAGTATATAAATACATTTAATATATAAGTAATTTATTTACTCTGCGCATAAAAGTAAATGATTGTTGTACCTGCCAAGGATGTGTACCAAATGTTGAACTGTGGCCTCCAACGATCCTGTGACTCCGAGAATAAATCTCCCCACACCCTGAAACATATATAACGTGTGCTATATCTTCAACCATTCCTGGAAAAGTGTACAATGACCCGCATGCCCCGTCTGTGCCGCCAAAGCCAAAAATCAACTCAAACAGTATCATTTATAAGTTGTATATCTTATTTAGCATAGCCTCAGTCTCTTGCGGCTAATGTACATTTTAAGATTTCTTCAGATAAACAAAATGCAATGCAAAAAAATTGTACAAGAAGAATCTCATTCATATTGAAAGGTTTTCAAAAATGAAATTCATTTTTCCATGCTATTACCCATCAGTAAGAGTATAAGTTATGTAAAAACAGTTGCAGAACAAGGCAATTTAGGATATGCATTCTTTCATTCGCGGTCTTAGCATACCTCACTCATGATACAGCTCTTAGCATTTGTCATGTCTTAGCATAGTAAGGAAGAAGAGGAAAAAGAAAAGAATCTTCACAAGATGCACTAATTGTTTGAAGTCTGAATTATTTTTGCTCATTTAAGTTTAACTAGTGTTGTAGAAGAAGTGCACACACAAGTTTCCCTGTGTGTCAAAAATAATATATCTTATTCAGATCTCACAACCTGATAACAGGTCAAGAAAGAAAGAAATTAAATGTGTAGTTTCAACAAAAACCTGAACTTCTCTAAAGTGATAAATTTTGGTCAAGTTATACAAATATATAAAAAAATATATTATATAGTTTCTACTGTGCACTGAAGATGAATGCTATGTCAAGATGACATTAGTCTTACAAAAACTTCCTTGCGCCAGAAATAAAAGTGAAAAAAGTTGTGTAGTGTGAAAGGTGATTAAAAAAAAATATATATATAAGAATATGTGATATAATAAATGAAAATGTGAGACGAGCCACGTGCTTTGAAGTTTGTATGTGATTGCGAATTACCCCTGAGCTGCGGCTCTTGGAAGGTCTGAGGATGCTGTTGTGGGTATGGGCGGACAGGAGGGTAGGGGGTGGATGGACGGTAAGGGTAGTGAGGAATGGGAGGAATGGGTGGGAAGTAATGGGGAGGAGGTCGCGATGGGGGCAGGTTCCACAAGAAGTCCTGCTGGCTCTCCTCGGCATCCGGTTGCATGTTGTGGTGCAAGCCTTGGCTGTGCAGGAACGCTAGAGCTGTTGGGAGATCAACATTAGCTAACACAAATCTAAGCACTTACAAATTTAAATCATACAACTGCCTTTTTCAGTACATAAAATGAAATGCCTACTTTTAAATATTTAAGTTTTAAACTCTGGTATAATCCAAATAGACAACAGAACATTTTCAAGAGTTCCATTGTAAATTTTCTTCAGTTCCATTAATTGTGCAGCTTGATTACGTTTATATAATTATAACTTGGTTGCGAGTTAGCTAAATGAAACTAATTTGAGTTACAATTGGATATTTAAAGTAAAGTATGCAATAAAATACCAGATTTAACCTGAGGATCTTCTTAGCTAATTCTGTATAGAGATTCCTAAAATTTCCTAATAAACAAATATATTTATTTGGACAAATTATCTATTATTTCACATAAGTTTTAAACAAGGAAAAATAAACAAAAAAAAATTAAATAAATAAAATTTAAAGGTCTTGGTGTATAAATTATATGCTTTATACATTCTTGGATTGGAGTATCTGTTGTTAAGTTATTGTAAACTCTCCTATACGTTGAGATATTGGGGGGGATTCCCAACTCTAAGTTTTTTTGGGTATTCGTGATGAACCAAGGTGCTCCTAGCACAAGCCAGAGTATTTTGCTCGTAAGTGTTTAAAATCTTGTAATCTGATGATGAATCAAATACAGGTAGTGCAACCAATGGCCGCCATATACGGACTTAGGTCATTTGGGCTAGTCAAGGGTGGTAGTATGGCACCAGTTAGGTGGAACACACTACCAGGAGGTTGTTCATTGACAGGCTGCCACCCTTTGACACTAGGAGCTAATTTTGTCGCAAAATAATTCGCATAGGCATTGAGAGAGTAGGGAACTCAACCTGTTGCAGATCTGGTCACTAGGGGGTAGTCAAATATTTGCCTTTTATGGTATAGTTTAGAAAAAAATTAATCATATTTATTCAAAGAATAACTAAAAGTTGCATTAATTGAAAGAAAATGTAGTTTAGATGAGTGTAAAAATACAAAATAATTAATATCACTGTTATTATTATTCATCACAAAAATTTGAAAATGTTTATTCACTCATTAATATTTTATATCATTAGTTTTCCCATAAGTCTAACAAAATAGAATAATGCGAGTTTAAGTTACTTTAAACTAAGGTGGGTGACTTCCTCAAGCAAGTTACTTGTTTGACAGTTCTAAGATAGTCACTTAACAGTAACTATAGTTGGTGTCACGGAATTAGAAGCGTGAGACCCGCAATGCATGACAAGCCGTGTCCCCGCTCTGTGCACTACTTCTCTTCTAACCACGTGATGTCTTTACTTGGATAATGTCAATCATTAAGTAATTAAATTAATTTAATTAAGTAATTAAAGCAAATAAGTGATTAGTGTCCCTCCCACCCCTATGTGGTAACACCGCACCAAGTAGCTCCTTCATCCCAAGTGTCCCATTTCATGACAGCGACTATAGTGTTTGGTAATAGCTATTTAGTCATTCTGCTGTACATTTCTCAAATGGTATTTCATAATTTAAAAAACCTGCCTGGCCAGGCAAATGCTGCCTAGCTTGATGATTATTTTTGTTATTCGTAAGGCAGTACTTTTTTATGCTTACATCTTTATTTTTTTATCCTGATTATTACTATCATTTATTTATCTTGTATTTTAAATGGCGTGGTCTCTTTTTAATGTAATATAGTACTATTCCGATTTTTCCCTTTATTTTTGTAACTATATATCTATATATTTAATAGATGTTTTTCTGATTTTTTTTTTCTTTTCAGTTTTCTTCTAACTGGGGTATACACTTTATTTTACATAGTTTTTTTTCTCTCTCTGTGCTGTACCATTTATTTTCTGTTACCTAGTGAACTGTTATTCATATGTGACATGGTCCCGGAATACGTTATTTTTTCCTGTTCTTTTCTATTGTAAACATACACAACAGGAAGGGGGAAGATGGAAGTCGTCCATTGTCTGTGACCCAGAAACCGCCCAGACTTAGTTTAGATGATTCAGCAAGACAGGACGAATTGTTCGTAGCTTCCGTTCGACTTGATGAGTGCACTGTGATGCGAGATCACCGTTATCGGGAAATAACGCATGTAACCACCGGAACGACGACGAGTATGTAACAGTAACGACAATCTGTGGGAACCGCCTGTCTCATCCTAGAGTAACTCCTATTAGAACGGTCCAAGAACTTACTGTGTCGCCCGGACTGTTGCGTAATCTTTTAGCGAAAACTATATATGCAAATATGGCCAAGACGCGTGGGCTAAAGATCTTCTGAATAAATAACAATAAGATTTGTTCGACTTTATCTTTTGTATCATATTTACATCACATATGTGCAGTAGCTTGGACCATTTGTAATTTACGGAGCTGAAAGCGAAGTAATATCCCTCCTCGGGATTCGAACCAAGAGGTTCTTATCATTAACAGTTCCACCACGGAGCAACGCTACCCTAGGCCCTTTTTCAATAGACCTGGCTTCAATACAGCCAAGATCAAATCATTTTTATTGTCCGGAAGTTTGAAGTAAACATTTATCACATGTATCATATTTGTAGCGCTAGTCCCAGTTGTGAATCAAATAATGAAAGTAAAAAAAAAAAAAATGTACCGATTATGTAAACATATAATTAAATAATTAATGAACGACCTTTCATTTTTAGCGTTTTAAACGGTCTACTATGACGTATTATTAATTACGTCGAATGTTTGCATGCTTCATGGATCACTCACTTTACTACATATTATACAAACAAATTGACTAATTAATATTCCTTGATTTTTATCAAGGTATCATCAATTTTTCACATTCAAATCAACAGGAGACTCTTTCCACGGCCACCCGTACTAAAATAATTTGTGGTTTCGAAGGCATGAGTTAGATTCCTGGCATCTCTGAAAAATTTTACCTAAACTCTGTACATCAATGATGACATAGCTGTTTTCGTCTATAATAAATAAACGCAGCGAAGATAATCCCATTTTGGATCCACCGAATATAATTTGTTCATTTACAATGTAGTTGTATATTGGTAGTCCATTGAGTGTATTCTTACCAGTCATTGCTTCTTTACTTCGAACTTCCGGGACAATAAAAATGATTTCATCTTGCCTTTATTGAAACCAGGTCTATTGTGAAAAGGGCCTAGGGTAGCGTTGTTCCGTGGTGGAACTGTTAATGATGGGAAACATGTTGGTTCGAGGGATATTACTTCGCTTTCACCTCCGTAGATTACAAATGGTACAAGTTAGTGCATATATGTGAAATAAACTTTATGATCTTGATTTTTCACCAGATAGGCTTTACTTTGAAGCAATTAATTGGTTATCATCATATTTCTGTATATCTCTATGGTTAAAGGACACATTTGAATCTTCTAAAACTATTCTAAAAAATAAAAATTTGGGATCCTTGAATAGAAATAGATTATTTAAGGTCCCAGTTACCGACACCAATACAAAATTTTGGTTATATATTGTTGAAGTCGATTGTTCAAAAGGGGATTTTCAGTGACCAAAAATTGTTGGTCAAAAATACTTTTGACTACAAGTATTTTTTTTTAAAAATCATTTATTGAAGTACCGCAAGTGGAGTTCCTTGAGAATCTCTTGGTATTTGAAATGTATTCTTCCCTTGTTTCATTTTTATATATTCAATAAATTACATTTTGATTCATAATTAATTTAAAAGAAATTTCGGTCGGAAAACAATTTTTTTTTTAAGTTTAGTTGTTGGTAGAAGTTAGCTCAAAAATAATTTTTACGATAATTAACATCGTTTTATTATTATTAAATAATTATTATCGTCAAAGATAATAAACTTTTTGATAAAAAAATAACGAGTACTTTTTAACAATCATTTAGTTTCATGAGTATTTCTCCATCGTATTCTTCGCTTATTTCGTTTTTATATATTCAATAAATTACAATTTGATTCATAATTGTTCTAAAAGAGATTTATGTATGAAAAACAATTTTAAATACCAAAAACAAAAAATGACGACTCTGCTGAATCATAGATAATATAATAATAATATATACGATATATATAATAATTATATAATATTACTTGAAACGTTTTTTGTTTTTAACATTAATTGTAACTTGCTATTGTCATAGACTTTTGCTAAAATATGTGTTATGCCACAGTTTATGGTACAACACAAGGGCTACTGTAAGAAGCAGACAAATATATACACATATGTATATTTATTTGTATACATATATAACATAAATAAATGACTATATATAGACGAAAGTGATACTGTGTGGCTGTGGAAGGCGGTCGAAATGGAAAGCTCTGACACACTTCTCTTACAACTCTCTTTTTAACTGCCCAGCCTCTATTTAATATGTTGTTTGTTATTAATATTAATAAATATATTCATATGTTTGCTAGTCATCTAACTGTATCGAGTGCAAGGAGGGGTGGGTTTGGTTACCGCCTGTGCTAAACGCTCCTTGAAAGAAATACTTTGATTTGTTCTACCTTCTTCCCATTTTAAACAAATTAAAAAAAACAACCTCAAATTAGAGCCGGTTAAAGGATTCTTATTATTGGCTATTAAAACATAATTTTTACAATTTTATGTTTGTGGTTTTATTTTGTATTCTTAACCTAGAACACATTCTTAACACACATTGATTGCCACGGCAATTTTCAAAAATCTGGCCTAATATGACAATTTGATTTAATCACATTATATTATTAAAAACTCTAATTCTAGTGCATAGTTATCATCAAAAAGCATAAAAAATGTGTTTTATAAAAAAAAGGTCTTATGAATTATCTCGTAGTTGCCTTCTGTAACAGAAATCTCTTCGCAGAAGCCAACTACGAGTTAATTCGAACGCAGACACGCTTCCTTCGACCTGTCGCTTCCTAAAGCTGAACCCAATATGAATAAGAAAAGACCACTGACTCAAAATGAAATTGAGTACTACGCAAATCTAAGTGATTCAGAATTTGACGGGATTTTTGGCGAGGGTGGTAACGACAGTAGCGAATAAGTACCTTCTGAGAATTCAAGTGATAGTGAAGAAGAAGTCGTCTCCGAATCTGAAGATAATGACGATGGCTCCCAAGCAACAACATCAAATGCGAATGATAATTTGTGGACAGAAATTCAACAAAATCCTGAATTATTTTCCCAGTTCTTTTCCCAGAAGCCATCTATCGATATAGCACTGATATATTTCCAGTTTATTTGTATCTGCACAAAAATGGCAAGTAAACACAGGACGAGATAACTCGTAGCTGGTGTCTTAGAAAAGAACGCAATCTACGAGTTATATCGTAGTTGGCAGTTAACGTGTGAACTATAGAAAACAAAATTAATGAAATTGCCCTACACCGTGACTTGAGAACGCTTGGAAGTTGGCATGACAGGGTCGACTTTTTCACGTGGTTCCCTTTATTATACTAAAGACAATTTGATTAGCATATTTGGAGGTGTCGTGAAATCTCTATGTATTACACAGGTGGTCTGAAAAGTTTCCAACCTCAACATGAAGATGATAATAAAATAAATAAAAGCTAGTGAAATAAAGCTTTGTTAGGTCGGAAACTTTTCAGACCGCCTCGTATTTTCTATTTTAATTTATCGATTTACAACTGTGACTAGGAGCAAACAGCCAGCGGATGTGCTGTAAATATGACCAAATGACTTGTCTGACATGAAAGCAGAGGACATTCAGTGAATACTCCCTTATGTTGTTGAAGCTAAGTTTTTTTTCCCCCTAAGCTCTCTAGTTAGAAATTCAGGATGAGGGAAAAATATAGAATATTTAGGTTAATCGGATCCTTATACTAGGAGTACCTGCTTGAAGGTGGTGTGAGAGGATTAAGGGGTGTGGGAAGCCTCGGTGGAGGTTGGTTGTTTCGGTACAGTGGCGAGAGTCCACTGGTGGCTGGGCCTAGAGTCTCTCTAGGCACGTAGTGTAATATTTAGTCTGATTTCAGTGATGGGTGCCCCTTAGAGGATTGTTGTTGGCGGGCCTAGTGCCGTGATGCCCACCATTTTCTCTGCTTTACTCGATCTTGTGAGTTGCCATCGTGCCGGTAGCGGTGGTGGTGTCATGTCTTTGAATAGAGGGTTTAGACTGTGTTTCATCGAGTCGAAGATCTTGATGTGTCTTCTTTTGGGAGCTCGAACTTTTTGTGCATGTCGGAAGCCTTCATTTCACGAAAAGGGGTATGCCAGAGTGCCGTTCGCAGGATCTTGTTCTGGAAGCTCTGGAGTCGAGTTATGGTTCTGTCATGTAGGAATCTAAAGAGTGGTGTCCCAAACAGTAGAGCTGGCCTCAGGACGCTCTTGTATATTAAGAGTTTCAGTCGAAGGGATATGGCCTGGCTTGTGATGAGATGCTGGAGAGAGTAGTAAGTTCTGCGTACTCGTTTAAATTTCTTCTGCAAATGTGTGCCGAACGTCATGTGTCTACCTAGGTTGATGCCTAGGTAGCAGATGCTGTTGGCAAGTTTGCATTGAGTCCCGTCTATGGTGAAGCTGGGTAGACGCTTTCTTTTCCTATGCTGGAAAGAGAAGATGATACCCTGAGTCTTGGCTGGGTTCACTTGAATGTGGACAGCTCGCAACCTGTCGGCGATTAATTGACTGGCACCCTCTGCAGCCTTTAGAGCTTTCGCTGGGTTGAGGCTGGTGCTGTAGACCCCTATATCGTCCGCATATGCCGCTACCTCACGATTGGAGTATGATGCTCCTACTATGTGCGCGGTGTAGATGTTGAAGATGAGGGGTCCCAGCACCGAACCTTTGAAGCTAAGTTTGAAGAAATCTTATTGTTATTAATTTATAAGATGTCCATTCCAACGAGACTAAAAATGTTAGCAGCTAAGCCAGGTGTACTACAGGTGGGTTTGCGAGTAAGCACCGTTTGTCGTGAAAATTCTCTAAAATGTTTTTATGTCAACAGTTTTTTGGGCAAGGGAACTTTTGAACGATGGCCCAGTAAATGCTTCAATATAGTCAGAGCAGTTAGTATTTGCGGTTTCTAAGTCAGTCGATTATAAAGTGTAAGTCCGTAAGTATTTAACTGTTCGCCTCAAAGTTTGATTGTCAAAATTTACGCGAGAACATTGTGAGCTTCACGTGTACCGAGTATCCTGGCATAATTTCTGTTTTCAACGATCTTTGGACATAGATAAAATTATATACTCGTGCAGAAAAATAAAAGCTTATAATCCCTTTTCGTTGTGTCTCTGAGTTTCATTTAGACAAGATGGAGAGAAGCGTAGAAGACAATCGACATGACATATTGCACTTCACAGGAGGGGTAGCTGAGACATTTTTCAAGCTATTAAACCATTAGGAATTAATCGAATGTTTGTGTGGCACACAATTAATCGCTTCATTGCAACCAAGTCTGTTAAGGGCAGGCTCCGGTCAGGTCGACCAAGTACGGTAAGTACAAAAAATGCCTTTTTTTTTTTCTCCCAAAACTCCCCAAAAATTTTAAATTTTTACAAAAAAATGAACAATACAACTGAACAAAATTTACGGATTTATCTTGCTGTATAGCATGACATGCATTTGAAGGAGGGTAGAATTATGAAACATTTATCTTTAGTTAAAATTTCAATATAAAAATAGACTGGAGTACGTGATGGGGCTCACCTTCGGTTTACAAAATGAGAAAAACGTACTAACTAAAACTTAAAGACTAAAGCGTTCCTGCCTCGTCTGCGTTCTGCCATCGATAGGGGAACGGAGCGGGGGTTATCGTACTAAATACTGGGTTTGTAATGTACTGTAGCGAGTCGAAAAATTTGATATGTATACGTTGAATGAATTCATCCACCGTAGGCAGATCAAAGACCTCGTGAAGCTCACTTTTACTCCGCTGCTTAGTATCAGTATATCAGTATACCGTTTTGGAATTGTTGGAGTCACCGATAAACTTCCGGGAAGCCCAAGAGAAGAGTGGAAGGGTAGAACGAGGGTGTCATCCGAGCTCAGTGATGGTTTGGTGAAGGGTAGGTGATCTGGTAGGGGTGGTTGATTCTTATCAAGCCACTGTCTTTTGTGGACTATATTGTCATAGGTAACCCATTTTTCATCGCCTGTTACAATTCTGTTTAAAAAAAGCTTAATTTTTACCCGTAAGAGCAGACTTGTCGCGATTGACATGCGATCTTCTTTATTCCGTTCACTGAGATTGTGAGGTACCCACACTCCTAACTTGCTGACTTTCCCTAATTTCTCCAGGTGGCGGTTAACAGTTGATTGTGATGTATTCAACCTTTCTGCTATACATCTTGTTGATTGGCGTGGATTTTCCTCCAATATTGCCTTTAAAAATTTGTCGTCAAAGTCGGAGGGACGTCCCACCCTCGGTTCGTCTTTTAAGGTCGTATCTCCTGAACAGAATTTTATAAACCTATTTCTAACTGCCCGATCAGTTATTAGTCTTTCACCATATTCACTGCATATTTTTTCAGCTGTCGCCCTAGCATTATTGCCTTGTTCAAATTCCCAAAGCATTAAATGACGAATATGTACTTTTTGACTCTCCTTTTCAAAGGTTAAAAAAAAAAACAGTTTAACGTAACGTGTATCACACAAAACAGTTGACAAAAGACTTGTCATGGTAATTCATAGCGGGTAGATACGAACAATAGATTCTACTTAGCTGCATCCGAAGCTACTTATGACTCGACCTGATAAAATGATCTCTTAATCTTTTCTATATTTTCAGCTTGGGTAGGGGTGTTTACCCTCCGCTGGCCAAAATTCTGAAGTACCTGTGATGGCTCGGTTAGCCATTTTAGAGCTCTGGTACATGGTGATTGGAGCGTAATGTTGGCCACTAGGTTGAGTAGAAACAGTACATACCCGCCTAGCTCTGAACCGGAGGACCTACCTCAAACAGCCGATGGCCTCGTGAGTGCCACGCAAGATGTCACCGCTACAATACTATCTGTCAGCGACATCTGACAAGGAGGCCACTAAGGAGGCTCTCTCTCACTCATCTTCCCATTCACTTTCTAGCTCACTTTTTCTTAATAGTCCAGCCATGAATGAAAGTGATGGATATCTCTTCGACAGATGAGTGGTATTCATTCATAAAATTTATATTGCTACTGTTTACTTGATGGTGGTGCTCGTGGGGGAGTTGGTTACGGCGCAAAATCTCCTTTCTAAGACTAGGTTGTTACATATTTAAAACCTGTTTCGATTTGAGCTCAACAGTATGTTATCTTCAAGATGTCACGTCAACTACTAAACCACTTCTCTCTCATAAATTTTCTGATCTTTCTTCGAAATAAATGTCCAATGCAAGACATCGATGAACAACGACTTACAGTCAGAATTTGAGTAATATATATATTAAGGTAGATATAAACAAATTGCTAGATTCCAGTTTTGCTGCGAGCCGGTCCCAAAATGCTCAACAGATCCGGTGAAATCTCCAAATTGGATCTAAAGGTCAGTGGCGATACTTTCTATCCACCCGTTAAAATCAACTTTTCATTTTATATCTTATCGATAAACGGCCATTTACTGAAAAATCTCTTATTTTATTATTACAGATATTCAAGCCATCGCCAGTTTTCTTCATATTCACAACTTTTTTTATAAATTTAGACCGCTAACAAAAGTGTGCTATCGACAAATAATAGTTCTGATGATACTGAGCAATATGTCGTAAAAATTAAGATTGATATCTTTGTGCCGTTTATATATTTTATCTTTTCATTAGTTAAAACAAAATTAATTTTTACAGACTATTTTTTTAAATCCCAATTATGAATAAAATTATATTTTTCAAAATGTATATAATCGGGATAATTAAAATAGTGAAAACACGAGAGATACTTAAAGGACTTTATTAAATGTTTGTTAAATAAATATGTACCTGGTATTTTTTTTCTTCATATCCCGTTGTTATTATAAATGATGTAAATCAGTATAGACTACATAAATGAAGCTTGGCTGCATTTTATACAATTTGTGATAATTTTACATTGTGATTTGATATTGTTACAAAAGTATAATGTACATTATACAATCATTGTTTAAAGACGTTTAAAAATGATGGAGCTCATCTTATGAATGATAGACTTAAAACTAACTTACATCGAACTACGAAATCTTAACCTACCCGACAGTCTGTTGCTATTGATGCGGGAACTGTGGAGGGGTCATAGCTTTAAACATTGGGTTTGTTAAGGTGCTTCAACGAGTCAAAAGCACTTGATGATCTATAGTCAAGAGACCTGGTATTTTTGATGAAGAATAATTTAAATTATTTATTAAACTATTTAGGTTACTGAGAATCCCCTTTTTAATTTTCTTTTGACATTGCCCGGGTAGTGGCTAGAACGACTATAAATTATAAGTGTTGCTGTTACTACTATAATGTGTCGTTAATCGTTGGGGAAAGGGGCTTTACATCCGTTTTTCCCTATTTATGAATTAATTCACAGCTGTAAAATGGAATGAAAACCAGCGAATGGAAATGACAAAAACAAACAAGAATGACAGTATTTAAGATTGGCCATCTTAACAGATGTCTATTTGAGCTTTGACTCGTTGCAGGACCTAACAAACCCAGTGTTTAACTCTATGACCCCACCACCCTTCCCGCATCAATGGCAACATACTGTCGGGTAGGTTAAGATTTTGTTGCTCGATGTAAGTTAGTTTTAAGTCTATCATTCGTAAGGTGAGCCCTATAATTTTTAAACGTGTTTAGACAATGATTGTATAATGTACATTCTACTTTTATAACAATTACAAATGTCCGCACATCTGTGATCGGTAAGTGTATATGCCACTGTTATTCGAAGCGTATTCCGTTTAAATCTTCTGTGATGATTTCATGTCAGTCGTTTGTCGAATGTAAGTCCGAGATATCGACTGTGCCATAGGTCGATTGTTAATTTAAATCGGGTTACACAGCCCACAATGAAGTTTGAATATTATTTTTAGTAACCTTCTAATGTGGAGTTATGTTTTCTATTGGCGTCTGGTTGGCCTCCACACAAAACACAGGCAATACTGATCTACTTCTATCGTACTTACAAGACGAAAGCAAACGTAAATAATGGCCTTTCCATAACAAACTATACACTCATAAATAGAAATGGGGTGTCATGAAACTTCCTCCCTTTAAACCTCAATCGGAGACTGATGAGGAGAGGTCAGTGGAAACTTAAGTAACTTCACACTTCAACTAACCTCTCAACTAAAACATTAAATGGAAAATATCAAATTATCGTTTGAATTGAATTGAATCAAAGGAACACATGGTAATTGTACTCATTTTCGAAAAACACACTCATTGATAGTTCCAATAATTAACTAATTAGTTTGAGTTGGTTATAAAACTATCGCCATTCCGTTCCTTTCAATTTTGCTTCCGTTGTTCGATTTGTAGTATTTAACAATATTGTTGAATATTATAGTTTACAATTTCATATTTATTATTTATTAGTAGGGCATTCGAACAGACGGAGGATTGCTTTTTCCCTCTTTGACACACAATAATTGTATACTCTTACAAATGTTCATTATAATTTAAACCAGAAAATATTTTTAAAGGCCAGCTCACTCCTCATCTAAGGATTCACACCGAAGTCCTTTTTTCAACTTCAATATTCACTATTCACTACAAGCAATATGAGAGGCCCTGTTTAATTAAACAGTCCGAGGCAATAAAGATTAGGAGCAGCTAGGGACTTCAACGCTTTCTAAAACAGATCCTGTCTTTGTCTTATGCTAATGGCCCTCGTCTCTGTGTCAGAGGCTGGCGCCTCATCTTTCACTAATACATATATGTATGTATAAAGTACAGTTTACTATACAGAACCAGAACAGTTTGACTTCGATTCCAGTCTGAGAAAACTGGATTTTCAAGTATTTTTTCTTCCTTATAATCAAGTTTTCCCACCAGTTTGTATGTCTGTAAAAGTTTTTGCGAATCCACTTGTACAAGGTAGCGACATGAAACTTTACATGCTTAAGTAAATATTTTTCTCATATTGATTATATGCATCAATCTAAGGTTTTCGACGACCCGATTGAGAATATATTAATATCAAGTGTCTCAATCTATGATTAAAAATTACATTAAAACTTCTTCGATGATACTGACAATAAAACGATCCCCCAATAAAAATTATGAAGGGTCTGCTTTATGAATTAATATAAAAAATGAATTAATTATAAAAAAACAAATATGTTGAGCATAAAATTAAAGATCTTTGACTTCCTTTTGGTGGGATATTTGGTGATTTAGTGGGATATTATTACTAAAACTTAAAAAAAATAAAAAAAATAAAGCGCTTTCGAAGACGTAGTGAAATCTTTAATTGTATGATGCAAAGGAAAGTAAGTCGGGGGTTAATAGGTTATTTACTAGTTGCCAATCATTTCTGTAACTGTCCTCGCGAAATAAAATCTTCAAGATCAAGATATGCATATTGTTGATTCAAAATATCCGATTTAACAAACAATATATTGTATTAAAAGTATTTGTGAAAAAAATTTATTTTATAGCTAAGCAAACACTTTTAGTGGCTACAACATCATTTTCAAGCATCTTATAAGAATTGAATAATAAAAATAAGAAAAGTTTAAATAATATGTTTGTTTAATGTGTGTTGTATGTTTGTAGCAGAGAGTATTTACTTATTAGTTAACAATAATTGCTTATATATGTTACTCTATGAAACTGCCAATAAAACCATTTTTGAAAACTTAGTGAAACTTAATTGCTTATGGCTGTTATCTAATCTATAAGAAGTAATGACTCTAAGACTAATTAATAATAAGTAATAGTAGATATTATTTAAACTTTTTTTTTTTTCATTTCCTATTCTGCAGTTTAATAATTATAAGATACTTGTAAAATGGTGGCCGTCGAATTCTCAGAGTCCGACAAGTGTGTGTGTGTGTGTATTTAAAATAATACAATTTAGTTCATAATTGATCCAAACAAGTTTTAAGCGGTTAAAAAATAAAGAAACAAATGTTGTGAGGACTTAAGGCAAATTAGTTGAATAATAATACTTAATATGTTTCAAATTCAATATGAATATTTGGTGTTAATAATCAGCCGAGTCAAGCAAAGGTGTGTGCGTCCTAGTTCTGTGAGTAATTTTCCTGGATGAAATTATCGACAATAACTTCCAGCAATTGATACAACAGAACAATCAGCTAGACAGCGTAAATTCAGTGGATTTACCCTAAAGTATGCCGATGTGTTCTCCTTGGAAATTGAAGTTTATTGTATTGTATTTAGATGTTGGAATGTTTATTTGTACAATAAAATTTGTAAATATGTTAAAATCTATATAAAAACTGGAAAATTAATTGAAAACCTTATTATTAAATAATGTCAATCGAGCAATGTAAAAACTTAGAAATTAAAAATTTATTGTAATATAGTTAAATGTTAAAATGTCTGTATGGTAAAATTACACTATATGACACATATTTTGATATTGTAATTTAGTTGTAAGAAAATGCGAATTGTTAAAGTGCTGAAAAAGTGAAAGTAAAATCAAAAGTGAAGTGAAATAAAATATTTTTCATCGACAAGGTCAAACATTTTTTTAATCGGAGCGGACCAGAATGTTGTGATATTTAGATCCTACCTGTGGCAATTAAGGATAGAAAAAGCCTAAATAAACACACTGTCTAACTTGTACCTGAGAGATGTCACCTGTTGGAGGTCAGAGAGCGTTCAAAAAAAAAAAAATGACCTAACCTAAGGGGCTTAATTACTTCATCAAAAACTTATTTATTACCTGTTGTCCGAAAGAGTACGCAATTTCAAATCGTAAACATCCTCGATTATGACTTTCACCATATATCTCGCTCGCCTTACTTCAAATATATAAATTTGATAATTTCCATAAACAAAATGCTTAGAAAAAACAGACGTTCGTGCTGTTGAATTCGGGATAACGAAACCACAACCACGGATAGCTGGAGCGTATGTTATTACCAACAATGCCATAGAGGAACTACATAATACTTTACTGCTAATAATAAGATTCCTGGGACAGAGAGATTACTCACGAGGATATAGAAACCCTTAGAAGACAATGGCCTGGAAGAGGAGTCGACGATGGGCCATTGTTCCATTTCTGCTCCGCTTGCCTCCAGCGAAAGTGTCTCCAGTTATTCGTTAGCGGCCACGCGTCGAAGGGCAATTTCCCCTGTCATTATTACTCATGTTACCCACTCAGGTTTCTAGATAATATCATGTATTATTAGGTTGTAGGATAATTTTGGAGATATTTTGGCTGTTCTAGTGGACATGTCAATGGTTCAAATCATCTTTTGTGTACTCCTCACATAAAGCCTAAAATTAGAGGTAGGTTCCTCCTAACCTAAACGCCAATAAAAGACAAAATGAATAACAAATCTATGTAATAGTATCTCTATATATTGTTTTATTAATTAACTTATATTTTTAATTTTGCTCACATGAATTATGAGATAAATTTTACATTTTAAAAAATATATAAACAGTTAGAAAGTGAAGCAATATGATAGAGAGATACTCGTGAGACTAAATGATAATGAAAAACTATCCGATATTTTTTTATCATATACTTAGTTATCTTTAAAGATCAAAAAAATTATTTTTTTTTTATTATTTATTTATTTATTATTATTTATTTTTTACTTTTACCAACTAAACTAAAAAAAAATTCCGACAGAAATTTTTTTTCATAAATTATAAATCAAATTGTAATTTATGGAGTATATAAAAATGAAATAAAAGAAGAATAAATTTGAAAATAAAAATATCAAGGGATATTTATTATTATTCTCAAATAACTCAATATGTGGTTCCTCAATACTTATTAAATGAGTTAGAAAAAAAAATACTCATATTCAAATTTTTGACCAATAACTATTGTACACTGTAAATCGCTTTTTCAACAATACGAAGGAAGAAGAAACGCGAAGAATACGATGGAGAGATACTCGTGAAACTAAATGATTGTCAAAAAGTACTCGTTATTTTTTTATCAGAAAGTTTATTATCTTTAACGATAATAATAATAAAACGATGATAATTATCGTCAAAATTATTTTTGAGCTAACTTCTACCAGCAACTAAACTTAAAAAAAAAAATTGTTTTCCGACAGAAATTTCTTTTAAATCAATTATGAATCCAAATGTAATTTATTGACTATATAAAAATGAAACAAGGGAAGAATACATTTGAAATTAAATATACCAAAAGATTCTCAAGGAACTCCACTTGCGGTACTTCAATATATACTTGAACAGTTGACTTCAACAATATATAACCAAAATTTTGTATTGGTGTCGGTAACTGGGACATTAAATAATCTATTTCTATCCAAGGATCCCAAATTTTTATTTTTTAGAATAGTTTTAGAAGATTTAAATGTGTCCTTTAACCATAGAGACATACAGAAATATGACGATAACCAATTAATTGCTTCAAAGTAAAGCCTATCTGGTGAAAAATCAAAATAATAAAGTTAATTTCACATATATGCACTAACTTGTACCATTTCTAATCTACGGAGGTGAAAGCGAAGTAATAGCCTTCCTCGGGAGTCGAACCAACAAGTTTCTCATCATTAACAGTCCCACCACGGAACAACGCTACCCTAGGCCCTTTTTCAATAGACCTGGCTTCAATAAAGCCAAGATCAAAACATTTCTATTGTCCTGGAAGTTCGAAGTGAAGAAGCAATAACTGGTAAGAATACACTCAATGGACTACCGATATACAACTACATTGTAAATAAACAAATTATATCCGGTGGCTCTTAGATAAGATTATACTCACAGCATTAGACAGATGAAAAAATTAAAGAAAAAAATTAACAGGAAAAAAAGTATAAGCTATTTTACTAAGGTTTAAGATTTCTCAAGTCTTAGCTGAGAAGCTTTTTAGTACATATTTCCCTACGCTTAAGAACACGTTGACGTTAGGTGACAACAATAAAAATGCCGATGACTGGGTAACTTCAGGATCCACTCACTACAAATAAATTTCCCTTTATTTTTCTCTTATTCCTCATTTTGAAGTTTGAGAGCTAAGAAAAAAAAAAACTCAGTTTCTTCAACAAAGCAAATCCATCGGAGGTCGGCTATTGCAGACTAAGGGGCAGACACGAGGTGCTACAGTTTATCAACTGCACTTTCTTGCTCTGATTGGCTTTGCGTTTCCAATCACTCACTTCTTCTGCATTAGGCACGCCACTTTTTAGGCAACATTTTAGCACGAAAAAAACGGTAACTAAACCTGCGTCCGAAAGTCACATCTTCCATCTCAATTTTTGGATAAGATAGAACTTAAATAAATTCCGTAGGTAAAAATAAGCTTTACGTAAGGTTAGCACCATCAGCTTTATTAGTCAGTTTAGTCCAGTCACGTATAATGTGTATCATTATACTTGTTTATTCCATTATATAATTGTTATAAAATAACAAAACCTGTATATAATGTAGTTACGCTACAGGAAATACAAAAATAATTTGTAAATAGATTCGCCTGAGGGTCTATAATTGTATATTTCTGTAAATTTAAAGGGGCTATAAAGAAAAAAAAAATTATGTAAAAAAATATTTAGAATAGGGATTAAGAAAAAAAAATGTATTTTTTTAACCTTAAGTAGTTCAATTAAAACTCAACAGATCATGCAAATAAACCACGAAGTGAAATTAACGGCAGCTACACAGGACAACAGTAAGCTCGCAATTCTATTTTGAATTTGTCTTTTTTTTTTTCTCTCTGGGAAGAGCACTGCTGGGATCGTGACTACCAGATCTATAATTTATTCTGCCACGATATTTATTCGAACCGTAAAATCCAATCAAGGAATACAATTGTTCTGAAATTTAAACAATTGTCTTGAAAAGGTATTATTTCCTGACTTAGGCCATAAGCTTATTATAGCACTGGAATTTATTTTCATCCAAGGAATACATTTCTCATGGGATTGCCTGGGTAGTTAATTACATCGTGTTATTATATATATATATAATGTAATAATTTTATAATATAAAAAACTGCTAAAATGCTAAAAATGTAGTAGTAGGGTGGTACTTAAGAAACATATTAGCAGCCTGTTACTCACTTGCGTTCTCGATGGCCCCTAGGGAAGGGTCAGAAGCGGTGTGTATCTTGTCCCTGGACACACAGCAGCTCCAGATCATCCCTCCGGAGCAGAGGTCGAGGGGCTTCCCTCCCTCCAGGACGCAGGAGAGGGAGAGGCCGCACTCGAACTGGGTGCCGCGGTACCAACAGCTCTGCGGGATCACTGCAAAGAATACTATTTCTTAGCAACATAAACATACAAATATTACAAGCAAAGGGGAAAATTTGAAAGAAAACTTTATCCTTTTAAGTAATCCTTTATGATTGTGTGAAATGTTCCACAATGAAATTTATACACAAGTATATGCGACACTGATTCTGTGTCATTTTAGTGTGATGTTATACATTTTTAATAAAGATGGATAAATTAATACAAAACAATAATAACACTAGAAAGTCTAACATTAAGCACATCCAATCCTTTCAATCATAAGTCCTGAGAACAATAGTAAATGCCCCTTATTACGGCAGCAACAAAACTAATGATCTTAATATACCCTACATTCTTGAACTCATCCCTTCAAGTTCATAAAATTTCACAGTATCCTATCCAACCACCCTAATCCCCTAGCACAGTCATTAGACTCCGCCACTCATCCCTACAATCCTCCTCGGAGACTAAAACGGCAGTGGCCTCGTGACCTGCTATAAATGCGTAACAGTGGGAGTACTGACAATGGCCAGCTTCTCCAATAATGTCCTGAGGTTCTGTGGCTCTCGCGCTCTTGGTCAGCCTCCACTGGCTATTGTCCAGTGACGGGGTGGACGGAGGGGCGTAAGGGACTTCCCTAGAGATGCGAGGGAGGTAACAACCATGTGGACTTGGCAGGTCTCTGGGCTGTTTGTATGAATGAGATCATTTATCACAATTACTTATTGCCGAATGAGGCAGATTGTAATTTTATCATAATAAAGTTGTTGTTAATAAGTAACAATACAAGTAGTTGCGGGTTTCGACAAAGACATGATAAAGCAAAAGTTATTCATCATGCCATAGCAAGGGAAGGGACATGGACTTGTTAAGCAATCTGCCTTCTACCAATAGCATCCAACACCAATTGTCTCAAGGAATAATATCACTATTTACTGAGATCGTCCTATCATTAGTACTGGCTACATCTTTTTAAATAATAGGCGAGACATCTTATTGATAGGTAAGAAAAGAAAACTGGTGCAGATTATAGAGATAGGAGTGCCTGCGGATGACAATTCGCTAAAGGTAGGAACAGAAAAGAAGCCAAAATAGCAGAAGAACAAGGCAACTCTATAGATCGGAGAGCATTGGGATTTTCCCTGAAATGGCTTGGTCCTGGAGGACATCCTGGAATTTTTCCGGATGCTAGCAGAGCTGCCAACGAAAATACTGGACAAAGTTAAGCAAGCTTTTGAAAATGCCAACATAGTTTGAAAATTCAACAACATAAAATAATCCAAGCCTAACCCTTGACTTATAGCCCAGGTAGGTGAATATTCCCGGAGAATAGACTCTGCCGACAGGTTAAAGAACGCCGACCTGCACCCGTTGCTTGGTGTGCCGTCGGGGGTTAGTTCATCTACCGAAGACATATCAACTTTTTTGACTCGTTGCAGCACCTGATCAACCCAGTGTTTAACACATCATGTCCCAGCCATCCATCCCGCATCGATGGCAACAGACTGTCGGGGGAAATTAGGTTAAGATTTGGTTGTTAGATGTAAGTTAGTTTTAAGTACACCGTTCATAAGGTGAGCCCAATCATTTTTAAACGTGTTTAGACAATGTACATTATATTTTTGTAACAATTATTAAAAATTGTATAGAATGTAACCAAGCTACAGGACATATAATTTAGCTCTTGTGGATAGATTCATTTATGTAGTCTACACTGATTTCCATAATTTATAATATAATAACAAGGGGATATGAAGGAAAAAAAACATTTTCTTTTGTTATTCATTAAATGACGCTTTCAGTTGACTTAATGACTAGCTCCAACATTAGAAATTTTCTTTAGATAGTGCTTCTTTCTGATTTCTGTTCTGTTGAAATTCGACTCAATTTATGATTTGTAATGATTGTTTTCTCTCTACATTAATGATTCAGTATTATTTTAAAATTCACTCCGTTTATAAAGTTTTTTAAACATTAAAATAATCGAAACTCATTTCCCACTCACTCATTTGTCAGGTTCCAGCTCTCTCAAATGAACGGATTAAATATCATTTTGTGATATAGCTGGGTGGGTGAGTAATTTTTTTTTCTTTAATTAAGAACTACTATTTTCAGAGTTCTATTGTCGCAATGTAAAATTATTACAAATTGTATAAAATGTTACCGGACATATAATGACGTACTAGACTGCCCCCACCATCCCTCCCGCATCGATGGCAACAGACTGTCGGGGAAAAATTAGGATAAGAATTAGTATGTAAGTTAGTTTTAAGGTTGATCAAAAAGGTGAGCCCCATCACCTTATTAGTCAGTTTAGTCTAGTCACGTATAATGTATATCATTATACTTGTTTATTCATTATATAATTTTTATAAAGTAACAAAAGCTGTATATAATGTAGTGATGCTACAGGAAACACAAAATAATTTGTAAATAGATTCACCTGAGGATCTATAATTGTATATAATTGTCTGTAAGTTTAAAGGGGCTATGAAGAAAAAAAAAAAAAAAAAAATGACGTACTGTATAGTTTTGCCTGAGAATCTATAATTGTATATAATTGTCTGTAAATTTAAAGGGGCTTTGAAAGAAAAAAAAAAAAAAATGACGTACTGTAAATAATTATTATATAAGATATATTCATTATGTAGAATCTAAACTGATTTCCATATTTTGTAATAACAAGAGGTTATTAAGAAAAAAAATATCATTAATAAAAAAACAAAACAAGTAAAAATACAACCAGGAAAAAAAAAACTTGACATCTTCATGTGTGTTTTATTGTTTAATTGTCATAGCCTGAGCTACGAAAGACCTGGGCTGTTGAAAAAAATAGCATCAAATAAAGCCAATTATTGCTGAAACATGAAAAATTAGTGTTTAATGTAAATCTAACATTAAATAAATGGATAAATAAATTACTATTTAATCCAGTGCGTTATTATTCCGGATATGATCTATCCCGATACCATGGAATCTCCAATTTCACATTAGGCAGATAATTTCTCTTTTAAGGAAGTAGGGAAGAGTTTTTTTACATTCCGGTTGTGGAAGGCGCCTTCCCGCCAGTAGTTCCACTTTCGCAGGTTTTAGACACGCTTTGTGTAATTGTGCTCAGATTGTGGTACTTTCAAATATATTACAACAAAATCGAAAATAATATTTTGAGTGACAACATTAGTCATGAATAGTGAGCAAATCTAACAGACTACTTTTTCTAAAATACGGAAAAGTATTAGTCTTCAAGAATTGCCAAAATCATAACTAGTTTTTCCAAGGATCGGTATTCTATTTCATTAATTAAAGGGTTTTTGTTTTTTTTTCAAATATTTATTCTACATCGAAAATTTATTATTAATAATTTATAAATGAAATAAATGAGGTAAAAAACGAAGGGACACTATGGGTTCGAGCCGCAGTAACGTTCTTAAATGATTGAGAAAGAACTGCTAGCAATTTGGCCTTTTACTTTTTTATTTCTTAAACTATTTCGGCCACAATCGGAAAGGGAGTTAGTCCGACCTAACCAGGTACCTAAACCAGATTTCTAGGCTACTTTCTGTGGGTTTCCAAATATTTATGGGATATGATAACCTATAAATAATAGCTGGTAGGAGACAGAAGAGCCTCTCAGCTGAGGGTGAGCCCCATCGCCTCCGAATCACAAAAAACTTTGAACTGTATGAATATATCAGACTTATACAAACAATATTGTCTAGCCTCACAAACTATACCAAATGTAGGATCAGTAAATTTTAGAAGTACTATGTTGGTCCATGTAGACTCGTAGATTGTAAATACTGTCATTTCTAACGAATAGATCAAAATAAAGGGTTTATTAAATAAAGCTTGAGCCTCTTCAAAATGCTTTTATTGACAACAGTACTGGACTAAATGTTTTAACGTAATTTTTTTTGCAGTTAATAATAATAATTAACAGTAACTTTATTCTATTTAGATATATCGTTTCAAGAATTTGCAATTTTCAAAACATTAAATAACACAAAACTTTATGAATAAAATAATTGTCTGAATAGTTAGAAAATTAAATAAAATAATAAGTAAACCTGCCAATTGATAGTTAATATTAATCAATAAATAAATATCCACACTAATTCACGTTTATGTTATAAAAAACATAAATAATTATTTATAAATTCTGTAATTTATTGTTTAAAGTATAAATATTAAGAATATTCATTCTTTTTTAGTTCAGTATTCACTGAACAAAAATAGGAAGAGTAAACAGGTAATTATATAAAATTCTTGGCTACATAAATAATTTAATTGTTGAAGGTTTAATAAGTCAAATAAGGCTTTTGTAATAATAGACTCATTACAGAATTGAGGTCAGCTAACCTTGAATTTAAATTCCAAATGTCCCTTTTTAAACATCCATACCCTGGAAAATAATTTATTGAATCAGTATATGAAGTCTGTCACCTACCTGATAAATATTCAGGAAGCAAACATGACCTCCTGGAGATGAGAGTGACTACTTAAAAGAAAAGCAAATAGAATTAGATTTGTTTTTGTTTTTTTTTCGGTGGAAATCAGTTATTCAACTAATTCCGTACCGTTTCACGGCTGGTAGCATTTTCTGGGCCACTGTTTCACAATTAATTGAATGTTGGCAACTGGTCCGCGGTTCCACTCTGCTGACTGTCTTATTGCTCTTTATTTCGTTAAGTAGCAATGTAATGTCCATAGAGGTTGTTTTTTTTAGAAGGCTGTAGAGGGAAAAACGCTTTTGGTCTGCCTCTGTGGATGTACTACGATTGAGTTGAAACAAATTCATGGCGCATGCCATTGATCAGGACATAGGGATTTCTGATTTCATACCCTACAGAATACGACTGAAAAATATTAAATTTTTAACTACAAATTAATCTATTAACTCATTAGTAAAGTGGTTCCATTTATTTGGCACATGTCTGTGGCTGCGAGAAACTAACTAAAAAGACAAAATGTATGACGTTTTTAATGACTTTGTAATTATAATCCATTATTGTGTCAACACATGCATGACACATATTATTAATCAAGACTTCTAGATGTTACAAGGTATGATAGAAAATGTTTCTAATGATTGATTCGATGGAGGTGACAACCATGTGGGTTTGGGAGGTCTCTGGGCTTTTTGTAAATACTGTATGAATGAGCGATGAATGAAAATTGTAAATATGGTATGAATGAGAACATTTATCATAATTACTTGTTGCCTAATAAGGATTGTAATTTTAACACAATAAAGAAGCTTCAATTATTGACTAGTTGTCTGATGACCTGTCAGGTCGTTTTCGACCTTCATTTTTCGTGAGGTTGGATCTGTTTTTGGCATTATCAATCAGTTCACCAAATGAAAATACCAAGCAAAATTTCGTTGATTTTGAAAAATCACGCGTTAAGTACGCCTATAGTTTATATGACCTTGAGATTTTTAGTGTTATATTCTACTAACAATCACGAACATTTTTTTTGTTATTACCGTCAACGTTTTGCCTGTTAAGGCATCGTATTTATTTCCATGTAAATTTTCACTTAGCATCTTCAACAGAACAGGCACACTGATTAAAAAATAAAGTTTGCTGGATTTTGGAAAAAAAAACACATTAAAATAGAAATCTGAAAATAGCGATTTTTAATTAAAAAAAACCTATATCAACTATATCATACGCTGATATTTGATCCATTCATTTGAGGGAGCTGCAGCCTGACAAATTGTGGACAAATATGCTTCGATTTTTTTAATGTTTCAAAAACTTTACGAACGGAGTGAATTTTAAAATGATCATGAATCATTAATGTAGAGAGAAAACAATCATTACAAATCATAGATTGAGTCTAATTTAATCAGAAAGAAGCACTATCTAAAGAAAATTTCTAATGTTGAAGTTAGTCATTAAGTCAACTGAAAGTCTCATGTAATGAATAACAAAAGATAATGTTTTTTTCCTTATATCCCCTTGTTATCATAACTTATGGAAATAAGTATAGATTTACATAAATGAATCTATTTACAATAGGTAAATTATATATAATTTTTAATAATTGCGATTTGTGATTGTTACAAAAGTATAATGAACGTTATACATTCATTGTCTTTACATATTTAAAAAGTGATGGTGCTCACCTTATGAATAATAAAACTTCAAACTAACTTACATCTAACAACAAAATCCTAACTTAATTTTTCACGACAGTCTGTTGCCATCGATGCGGGACGGGTAGTGTGGTCATAGTGTTAAACACTGGTTTGTTAGGTGCTGCAACGAATCAAAAAACCTGATGTGTCTCTGGTGGATGAATTTTATTTTAACTGGGTACGTGTAATTGATAGATAAAAAACAACTTTACTATCATAAAATTACAATCTGCCTTATTGGGCAATAAGTAATTGAGATAAATGATATCATTAATACCATATTTACAGTTCTTCATTTACTCGCACACTCATATAGTATTTACAAACAGCCCAGAGACCTCCCAAGTCCACATGATTGTCACCTTCCTCGCGTGCTACAGAGGAAGCGGAGTGTTGGGAAGTTCCCTACGCCCCTCCGTCAGCCGCGTCACTGAATAAGAGCCAGCGGAGGCTGACCAAGAGGGCGAGAGCTACAGACGCTCAGGACATGATTGGAGAAATTGGCCATTGCCAGGACTCCCATTCATCACGTATTCATAGCAGGTCGCGAGGCCACTGCCGTTTTAGTCTCTGAGGAGGATTGTAGGGATGAGTGGTGCAGTGTAATGACTGTGCTAGGGAGTTAGGGTGGTCGGATAGGTTACTGTGTAATTTCATGAACTTGGAAGGGATGAGTTGAAGAATTTAGGGTATATTAAGATCATTATGAAGGGTTTTGCTGCTGACGTTATAAGGGGCATTTACAATTGTTCTGAGGACTTTTGATCGAGAGGATTAGAGACCTCCCAAGTCAAGATGGTTGTCATCTCCCTCGCATGCGAAAGAGGAGTCTTGGGAAGTCCCTCACGCTCCTTCGTCAGCCTCGTTACTGGATAAGAGCCAGTGGAGACTGTAGATTAATTAAAATAAAATTACTGGCAAAGCTTTCAATTTAAGGAGCGGTAAGTGAAAGGAAAAAAGAGATTCGAACCCATAATTCTCACACGATGAAGCATTTACGTTAGCTCCTGTTATGAATGCAGTATATTAGCATCTTCGTTAGAGCGTCGCTTAGAATTATTAAAGCGTTATGAAAACACTATCTCACGCACTGTTGAGAGCCAACTGAACCTTGGAACCAGTGATACTCTCATCTCCCATCTTCCTCTGCTAATAGTATACGCACTGTATACTTTCACTGATTCTGAGTCATTATCATATTAGAGAGAGCGTGAGGAGTCGGGCAATGTCTACTTATAATGAGTATATAGATTAAAGTGACTTATCATACAATTGAGGGACTTTTTTTGTTTATTGTCAACATTCCCCGTGACCGTAGGATCGTTACGGGATGGCTCTTACCGAGGTTCATTTAGTCTTCTGAGGATACGTAGCTAGCTACTTGAATAGCTAATCTAGTTAAGAAAACCGAAATCAAATTTGAAAATTAAAAGCTCAGTGCCAACCACAGTAACTCAGCGCCACCTACAAACTACGGTGACAGCCATTCTCTATTGAACTTGGAACACTGAAGCTCACCCACCATCATTATATCAATTTGGACATCAAGATCTATTATTTGATACTTTTGTCAGTAGTATAGGAACTTCTTTGATCAATAACACCTAATCACTCCTGCCAAATACCAGACAGGTCTTATACTCGACAAGCGAATCATTTGGGGTCCTCATATTGAGTCAAAACGACAAGAAACTAACAGACGATTCAAACTACTTTCATTTCCACAACTACGAGTTTATTCCAACCTAATAGGTCCTACTGAATTTTAGTCTGGAGGAGTGCAAATACTCCAGGTCCAATCCCTGGAATCCTGGAACAACAATACCCTTCACGCTGTTCTCAACATTCAATGTATCCCAAGACTTTCATTCCTACATCCCTGGCCATCCTAATCCGGATGCCAACACTCTGTTCTCCCAGCTCATCCCCGGAAATCGAGAGTGACGTCTAAGGCGGAAGTGGCCTCGTGACCTTCTCCAAATCAAATAGTTCTTATAAGCGTGTTGTAGTACTGTGTCAAGTGAAGAGCCTTTTCCCCTCAAAGAATTAAGTCACTAATTAGCTAAAGCCATATAAATTACTGATTATAATAATTATGTATTGATTCCTGTAAAAACAATTTTAATTTGTAATAAGGTTCTTCATCTATCAGTCTAAGCCCCAGATACCAAATTGACTCTTACATACTCATTTATATAAGGCTATAAATGGAGTCCTGGTGAAGTTAATAAATAATTACACTTAATCATGTTTTGTTTACATCTATTGGTCATGTCTTCCCGAAATAAATTAGACCTCTATTGCATACCTTTAGGTTGAATATACTAAAACCACAACAGAGACATGAGTGAACCCAGTACCACACCGAGCTTATAAGAATAAAATACTAGTTGGTTTGGAGGAGGTCACGAGGCCACTTCCGCCTTAGACGTCACTCTCGATTTCCGGGGATGCACCCATCTCATCCGGATTAGGATGGCCAGGGATGTAGGAATAGATAATAGATCTTGATGTCCAAATTGATATAATGATGGTGGGTGAGCTTCAGTGTTCCAAGTTCAATAGAGAATGGCTGTCACCGTAGTTTGTAGGTGGCGCTGAGTTACTGTGGTTGGCACTGAGCTTTTAATTTTCAAATTTGATTTCGGTTTTCTCTACTAGATTTTCTATTCAAGTAGCTAGCTACGTATCCTCAGAAGACTAAATGAACCTCGGCAAGACTGTGCAAGAAATGATCCTACGGTCACGGGGAATGTTGACAATAAACAAAAAAAGTCCCTCAATTGTATGATAAGTCCATTTAATCTATATACCCATTATAAGTAGACATTGCCCGACTCCTCACGCTCTCGTACCTCTCCTACTCCTCACCACCGTAGTTAATCTTTAACATGGAAATAAGTATAACCCTCCAGTCACGATGGTGGCACTAATGAATATTCTCTCGACTAATTGTTGACCTTAAATGCCACCTTTGACTGTATAAAATATTTTCCTCGGACAGCAGGACGCTAATCCAGAGACGGGCTAGTAGGACCATCGAAGACTCCAGCGAATGAGATATGTGTGCCAGTGACACGATGGCCACTAAGCTCCAAGGTGAAGGTCGCACACCTGCTGTAGGAGTCGTTCTCTTTTACTTTCTCCCACTCTCTCACGTTCTCTTCTAGATATCTAGGCTTTTTACACCATAAATTGTGCGCATCTAAGCTTTTTACACCATAAATTGTGCGCATCTAGGCTTTTTACACCATAAATTGTGCGTATCTAGGCCTTTACACCATAAACGGTATATATCTATGGGGTTTACACCATAAATTGGTGGATATCTACGGGGTTTACACCATAAATTGGTGGATATCTAGGCTTTTTACACCATATATTGTGCGTATCTAGGCTTTCACACCATAAATGGTGTATATTTACGGGGTTTACACCATAAATTGGTGGATATCTAGGCTTTTTACACCATAAATGGTGCGTATTTAGGCTTTTACACCATAAATGGTTTATATTTACGGGCTTTACGCTATAAATTGGTGGATATCTAGGCTTTTTACACCATAAATGGTTGATAGCTAACCTTTTTTCACCATAAAAAGTGGATAACGTATGTTGTTTCGAAAGTACCTCGAATTGCAGCATTAGATTGTAAAATAGCTTACTGCTAGAGTAAAATTTTAAAAGAAGTTTAAAATTAGCTAGGAGGGACTAGACAAAGTGAATATGATTTTTTCAGAATGATTATGTAGCTTTTGCGATTGACAGACTAAGGTAAGTAAGTACCTGTTTTTTTTGTTTTTTCATAATCTTAAACCCTTCTGGTATTTTTCAGTCTCCCGTTCAATTTGAAATGAAATGAAATGAAATTGTTCCAGGAGGCCTCACTTGATATAAGCAAGATTTGAAAAACATGGAGTAATCTTTAATATCAACAATGTTTATAGCGATAAAATTTTAATCTGCATTTTATTAAGCAATAAGCAACTAAGCAAATAAGCAAATAAGCAATAATTAAGGATGGTAGGGATGTGTGGTGCAGTGCAATGACCGTGCTAGGGGATTAGGTTGGTAGGATAGGCTAACATGGAATTTCATGAAGTTGGAGGGGATGAGTTCAAGAATGTAGGGTATATTAAGATCGTTATGAAGGGTTTTGGTAATAAGGGGGATTTACTATTGTTCTCAGGACTTTTGAGTGAAAGGATTGGATACGCTTGATGTTCGACTTTTTTGCTGCCCCCCATAAGCATAAACTTATGGAAATTAATTATTTATTTTCTATTGAGATGTGGGATGCCCTTTGAACCATCTGTTTAGTTATTATCTTTTTAGCTTCGTGTGTGGAACCTTTAATATCATTACAGAAATTTGTTTTTTAATAGGACTTGTTTGATATAACTTTTTTTGAACGCTATGCTTTCCGTTCGCTGCTCCCCCCCTTTGGTTTCAGAGCCCCAAGGACTGTGGTCAAAATTCCAGCCCTGTATGTCTTGTCGTTACTTTGAACTACTATTTTAGATATTATTATAGATATATTAATAATTTTAGATCTTTCTAGGAGTCGAATTTTTAAAAAAAAACTTTTTTAGTTTTTAGAACGGTATTAGATGAATCATCAAAAGGAAATTTCAACCACCTAGGCCTTATTGAAATACCGTGATGAGTCAATAAGTGGTTTTTACGTGAGAGTACAAAAAAAAAACAATGAAAGGAAATGTGCCTTTTTTTTAAAATAATTGTTTAACAGTTGATCATCGAATATACCACTTCTTAGTGTATTCCAATTATCAATCGAAAATATACTTAAATAACAAATGTTCCGTACAAACGTTTTCGACATTTGTAAGCAGTCATCTTCAGTTGCTGAAATGAAAAGTTCTAGTGATAAAGTCATTAAAGCAGTAATGAATAAACGCTATTTTAAATTTGCACGAATTGACGAAATAGTCCTTCCATTTTGTGTATTATAGAATAAAAAAAAAAAGAAAAGTTGTATTCTACAAAATTAGTGGAAAAAAAAAACAAAACTAATTGGAACATTTCTCTGAGCGGAACGGCAAAAGTCAGAGAAAGATGGATATTTTCCCCGCGTTCTCTATCGCTGCTGCGGATATCCACTTTCTCTCAGTGCCAAGGCTACAACGCTTCAGCACTACTTTCTTCAAGGCTGTGGTCACTATCACGGTGAGTATTGAGTAACTCATAGTTGCTGATGTCGTTATTGCTGCCGGGCTCAAATCCGTATCCAGATAGTGGCTTTTTTATTCCACTTTACCTTTCCTGCCCGATTAAAAAGGAACATAATATAAAAAAAATAAAGTAGCCCATGATCATAACATTTAGGTGAAAATACTCAATATTTATCATTATGTTTAAAAAGTTTATTCTTATTTTTAAGGATGAGGTCATCAAATGGGACTACAATGCAAAATATCACGCTTCTATGTCAATCACAGGTCGTTAAAAAGTTGCAAATGGTAGTTTTAATGTCTATTTTTAACCATAGCCACCTGATGTGCTAAAACACACGTTATTATTCGTAGCGCCGAGGTCTTTGATTTGTCACCTGACTCATGTCAGACAGACAGACCCAAACGTAAGAACACCTCAATATTCAAGTCAGCAAAACGTTAGCCGAAAGGGTTAAATTTTTGTTCAGTTAGATTCATTTGTTCTGAACTAAAGTAAAAAAAAAAAGTATTAAAATAATAAAATTTGCAGAATATAAATTTTACCATGGCAAAATTCTAGATATTTCAGGTCAGCTTCTTGTCTCCGTTGCTAGAGACAGGTTTAAAATGAGAAGGTGACCAAACACCAAACTTTTTTAAAAAAAAAATATAAAACTCAAAAACCATTTTTTTAAAATGGTTTGTGTACAAGGCATAGATAATTACAAGAGAAAGGGGAGGCAAACAGATTAGCTACCAGCATATCCCACCAACGGCGGTACAGGGACAATTTTACTTTGAAGCTAACTAACATCACCTGCGCAATAACTAACGTAACGAGTGTGACAATGCACAGCAACTGCTACAATATATGAGGACGTGGGTTCCTATCCCGAGTTGACTAAAGTATTTGTATACTGCTAATTGATACTGACCGGAGATAAGAATGTTTGTTGAGAGAGAAAGAAATGCGCAATACTTTTTTTTTTTGTTGTTGATAAATCTTGATGATATTTATTGAAAATTAGGATATTTTATTTTTGATTCAACATAATTCTTTACTTTAATTAAGCTACTTATAAGCCTGTCATATTTAGGCTATGGCATCATAAACAAAATGATTGGATTATTTTTTATCATATAATATATTATTACGTTTTTTGAATATTATATGATAATTTTATTTTTTATTCTTTTACTTTAAATTTATTTTATTTACTATTTACTATTAGGTTCTATTAACAAAAATAAATCTGGCAAAAAGATGAATTTAATTTTACAAATAAAAAAATAAACTTATATTAATTTTATAAATACTTGTCTATAAATTTGATTCCTTTTCTTCTTTAATTCTCTTCATGTTTTAAACAAATTAATACTTCTGCTCTTCGTGCTATTTCTCTTCCGTTCTGCTTTAAGTCAATAACCACTAACCAACAAAGTTTTTAAGTTTTTCTTACTCACAATCTCAAGCTAATAACATGTATTACGGGCTGATTCCAAAACTAGATGAGTATAATTCTCTGTGTGTTTTCATTATCACAACCACAACTATACTAATTATAACTGGCTAAAACTAGAGAGTAATTCTGTGTGTGTTTCTATCATCACAGCAACCAGTATACTATCCTTTGTTTTTTTCATACACTCTCACTTGTTTTTATTTTGCCTTCTTGATAAGTTGGATTAAATATTATATAAACACTCCACAATCTCTAATATCACAACAATATATTATAAAAGCAATAACTATGTGTCGCAATAAATTGACTAGTAAAACCGATTCCACCCTACTAAGGTAGGTCATATCATGCCTTACATGTTGACTTAGTTACAAGACCGCATGTGAATGAAAGAATAACTTTGGTATAATGACACTAATTTTTTATCTCGGGAAGACAATTATTAAGAGAATTATTTAAATGTTCCTTTTTAAACCTCTATGTTAGGGGAAGAGGCTGCTCCTCACAAAACTCACAGTTCAGAATCACCTCCCCATGAACAACAGCTAATATTGAGGAATCAGCGTGTACTTCACTTTCTAGTGGGTTAATACAAAAAAAATAGGAAACCATGACAAGTTATCAATTAGGAGATACACTCAAAAGAAAACGAAACATATACTTTTTCGCGGAGCTCACAAAGGAATCTGTTCCAATTACTAATGTTGGGCTTGCAGGCAAATTATTTAAAATTTAAACATGAATGTGTTTATCGAGAAATAATGAAATTTTTATTTTCCAAATGAGTTTTTTATTTTATTCATATCCCCTTGTTATTATAAATTATGGAAATCAGTATAGAATCTGCATAAACGAATCTATTTACAATAGGTCATGTACCTTGGCTAAATTTTATACAATTTTTAATAATTTTACATTGCGGTTTGTGATTGTTAAAAAAGTATAATGTACATTACACGTTCATTGTCTATACATGTTTAAAAGTGATGGGGCTCACCTTATATGATCATAAATTGAGACGAATTTCATCAGAACAAAAATAGTAAAGCACTATCTAAACAAAATTAAGTCAACTGAAAGCCTCATATAATGAATAACAAAAAAAAAATGTTTAGTTTTCTTCATATCCCCTTGTTATTATAAATTATGGAAATCAGTATAGAATCTACATAAACGAATCTATTTACAATAGGTCATGTACCTTGGCTAAATTTTATACAATTTTTAATAAATGCGATTTGGCAAAGTGGATTTAAAAGGGATGGGGCTCACCTTATGAATCATAAGACTTAAAACTAACATACAACTAACAAACAAATTCTTAACCTAATTTCATCCGACAGCCTGTTGCCATTGTTACGGGAAGGTTGGTGGGTTATAGTGCCATACTGGGTTTGTTAGGTGCACCAACGAGTCAAAAAACTTAATGTGTCTCCATTGGACTTTAGTCTCTCTTTTTTTTTTTTTCAAAGCTCTCAAAATTTGAAAAGAGGAATGGGTGAAAAATAAAATAACATGGGATTTATAGGAGTGAAAGGGATCCTTTTACTAGGAGGGACCTATTTGAAGGGGGTGACTTTAGTTTCTCCAGAAAAATTTATTTATTTGATCATCAAGGTTTTCGGGGCTTTACTATTGTTATAGAACCACCAAAAAAATAAAACATTCACCAGAGAAAATTCCAGGTACTTTGTCTAAAACTCGGCACTCTGAGTAATTCAATTTAATGAGTTAATGCTTCTATTAGTAATTAGGTTGATATCTGCTGGGGAGACTGAAGGCTTTTTTTACTTGAAATTATTTCTGTAGTTGAATATGTTTTTATTTATATTTCATACTATTATAGAGAAATTGATTGTTGATATATAAAACTAATACGAATCAATATAAAAAAATAATAAAAAGAAAAAAAAACGTCTCATTTAAATACAATGTGTACTTAACATTGTATTTAATAACATTGTTATTGAATATGGAATAAAAATTTAAATAAAGTTTTTTTTATCTTACTAGCAGTGGCATAACTTCTAGAACCGGTCCATTTCTAGCTGTGTCACTTCCTATTATTAAATATTCACTGGACCTCTGCTAGAGTAATAATTATTGTTAAGAACACTTAGCTGATGGCCTACTTACAGGCAGAGAAGAAAGGTTGCTTGCTAGACTTTCTCATCTCTAAACCAACGGAGCTTAAGCTATCATCTACGTCTTCCCCGGATCATCTGGCTTAGGATTAAACTAGAGCATCAGGGGCTTTGCAGAAGAAATTCGAATACAACAGACCAACTCAACTCAAACAATTATTTTCTTATTAGATGTTCGTTTCGTTTAATAGCGTCAGTTGTTTTGCTTGTGTTCGAACCAGCCTATTTAGCACAAGATCTTAAGTATAATGCTATTAAACAGGGATTTATCAAAAATACCTGCTTGAACACAAAAATCTTTTGATAGAAAATGAAACGCGCCAATTGTTCTACAGCTTAAAATTCTTTTTAAATCATTGAAACGTAATATTTCGATAGGTTAAGTGTTAGTAAAAATCCCTTTGCTCTCGGAACAATAAATTTGAAATGAGTTAATACATATATTTCTGAATCAGTGTTTTTAGATTTTATTGAAGAGTTTTATAGTTAATGTTTTAAAATTAATTACTGTCAGTTACCATGGCCAGTTAAACATGGAATTATATCGAGTGACAATTAGATGTTTTGATTCTGTTATTGGCGACTATGTGAAGGTTATTAATAATAGTATATGATGTTATTTAAAAATAATGTTTTCATACTTGCTGCTGTACAAAAAAAAAATTTTTCTTTTATTTCTTTAGTGCTGAAGATGCCTGAATTTCGAAGAAACATTCAAAATTAAATAAACCAATTTGGTTTTTCAAGATTTTCATTTGGAAAAGATTTTTTAAAAATACGTAATAATTCTAGTTATTATCTTGAAGAGAAATAAGGGCTGCGACAATACAAGCTATACTAAACATTTTTATTTTAAAAGTTAGTTTTCTTATTGTCTAGATTTTAAATTCAATGAACTGTCATGTAATAAAAAAAAATCTTCAGTGGCCCAGCAAGGGGTTTATATTGGGCTAGCTACCCTCTTACTTAGATCATCAGGTTTATCATTGGACCTGTGTAAAATTTTTAAAATGATTTGAACGAATGATTCAAAATGAATTGTAAAATTTATAATATATTTATGTGTTATATATTATGTAAATACTAAAAACCCTACACAAATACCTAAATTATTTTTATTTTTATTTTAAAAGCCAGTTTATTTTTTATCGGGGCTTAGTAATAATATGTTTGACCCGTATATCTAACCACAAGATCACTTTTATATGCTAGAAAGTATTGCTTTAAGTAGGTAATATATTAGGTAGTTAACTATTATATAATATATAGGCTTAGTTGCTTCAACGTGTTTTAGCTCTCAAAAGAGAGCGGAAGTTTGAGAATTATATGTTGAAACCAATATTGCATTTCTCGGGTCTCTATATATTAATTCGGCCTAAAATATTAATTGGGGGTTATAATTCTTTGGCGGAGGAGTTTTTCAATGCCTTGGCTTTGTAAGTTAGAGAGCTGTAAGGAATTTATGTGATTTTTTTCAGGTTTCCATCATTTTCCATTCCTTGAACATTGTTTTTGATCATTTTTCCAACCGGGTTTAACAAGATTTTTTAAACTTTATTCTCTCAAAATAATTTAATAAAACTAGATACATTTAACTAAAATAGGTGAATTTATATGCTAACTGACTACTTGGTGGAAAGTACTTTTTTTTTTTTTTTTTTTTTTTTTTTTCTAAACCCCTTTAATTTATACAATGTCAAAATAAATGAACACGAATTGACAGTTTTCTCCTCTTTCTGCTATGCGCAGATGCATTTGAAGGAGGTTTGGTTACATAATAATCAGTTTGAAGTTAAAAGTCTATAACATGAATACAGTACAAGGTGATGGGGCTCACCTTCAGTTTAAAAAAGTGGGAGAAAAAATTACAAACTAAAACCTAAAACTAGAACCTAAGACTAAAGCGTTCCAGGAACGGAGCGGGGGTTATAGTGTTAAACACCGGGTTTGTCAAGTATTACAGGGAGCCGAACAATTTGATATGTCTACGTTGGATGAATAATTTTAATTCTGAGATATCTAGATTATATATAGAGACAGGCGAAGGAAAGATATGAGAATCCTCTGGCTGGAAAAAAGGGTGGCAACCTGTTGATAACCCCTCCTCCCAGCCTTATGCTGGAATGAACAAAGGGACTAAGACAAAACAAGCAAAAATCCACCCATTCCGGCCCATTCTTTGTTATTTTGTCAGACTTTCCACCAATTAGTCAGTTAGTATATAAATTCACTTATTTCAGTTAAATGTATCTAGTTTTAGAGAATAAAGTTAAAAAATCATGTTAAACCCGGTTGCTAAAATTATCAAAATGTTTGAGTGTTAATTGCACTATTGACGGAGACACAAAGATGGCGCCTAGAACATGCTTCAAATTATGACTCCCCTTCTTTAGAGCCTGTCAAAACATAATGTGTACAAAATAAAATCTTCTCGAGCAAATTTATTTATTTAAGTGTCTATATTTTTTTCGAAGTTCAATCTTCGTCAGGCGATTAAAAATTTAGAAAATGAAATCATTAAAAACATATAATTTGTATTACGATACAAATTCATCTAACTCGGTTACTCATGTTAACATTCCTATCCTGAGCAACGCTGCTGATAATGTAATTAGTAAATTTGCCTGAAAGACCCAATGCATTAAACAGGAATATATTTTTGAAAAAAGAACTATATTATCTACTTGGTACTTATTAGGAGTTTTACTCACATTCAATCAACAACTTTTGCTATTAGGTAATTTCTAAATTCAGAATATCTACTGTTTGATTAGACCTATGAGCTGAAATCCCATAATTAGAAACAGTTAGGCTCACGAATCATTTAATTACACACAATGCGTATGTTAACAAAATTGAACTGATTTTTGCACTACACAAATACTTTAGATTTATTTATAAAACAACTTTATTATGATGAAATTACAATCTGCCTTAATACTTAATAGGCAATAAATAATTGAGATAAATGTTTTTATTCATACCATATTTACAACTCATCATTCGCTCGCACATTCATACAATATTTACAAACAGCCCAGGGGCCCCCAAGTCCACATGGTTGTTGCCTCCCTCGCATGCGAAAGAGCAAGCGGAGTCTTGGGAAGTCCCCCACGCTCCCCCACCAGCCACGCCACCGAATACGAGCGAGGCTGAGGAAGAGCGCGAGAGCCACTTACGCTCAAGACATGATTGGAGAAACTGGCCATTGCCAGGACTCCCAATGTCACGCATTTATAGGAGGTCACGAGGCCACTGCCGTTTTAGTCTCCGAGGAGGATTATAGGGATGAGTGGAGCAGTGCAATGACTGTGCTACGGGATTAGGGTGGTTGGATAGGTTACTATGGAATTTCATGAATTTGGAAGGGATGAGTTCAAGAATGTAGGGTATATTAAGATCATTATGAAGGGTTTTGTTTCTGACGTAATAAGAGGCATTTACTATTGTTCTCAGGACTTTTGATTGAAAGGATTGGATGCGCCTGATGTTCGACTTTTTTGCTGTCCCCCATAGCTCTATTCCGTATGTTCAGATTGGCTCAAGCATAACTTTGTAAATAAGTAGTTTATTTTCTTTTGAGCGATGGGATGTCCTTCGGAGTAGTCTGTACAGTTGTCCAAAGCGTCTGTTTAGTTCTTGTCTTTTTAGCCTCGTGTGTGGGTTCCATGTCAGTCTATTGTCGAGATGGAAGCCTAAATATCTTACTGTCTCTGTCACGGGGAGAGGAATCGAATTGAAAAAGACTAGCGGACATGACTTGCGGCACACAAATACTAACGGAATATGGTGGAGTCAAAAGTTAACTGACGTACTACAGGATTTGACTACGTGACTTTAAAGTTATTACTGCACTCTTACAATACGACAAAATTATGAGTCTAACAATAGGCCAACACTTCTTTAGAAAATTCAAACACATCGTTAATTTGAAAAAATACTACTTTTAGATGTTAATAAATAATAAATATTTAATTATCATGATAAATCTATCGATCGTTCGTAAATCGAGTTCAGTTCTTTAATCTCAACTATTTCATCTAATTTTCAACTACTTTTTTTTGTTTTTTCAGTTTCTTCAAAGTTTCTACACGTGCTGGTTGTCTGAAGTGTTTGTATTTTTCATTTTGAGCTTATAATTATTTTTTATGTGTTTGTTTTTGTTGCGTAGTTTTTTAATTTTATTTTGTTTCATTATTTTTTGATAGGCGCAGTAAAGCACATGTAAACAATGAAACAGTGTAATGTTATGTTGAAAATATATATTCAGAAATAACTGCAGGAAGGAAGAGCAATTAATTGGAATGTAAGGGTGCAATGCTTACATATTTATGTATCAATATACAATATACTATGCAATCATATTGTCTTCACGCTAGTGCTTAGTAATGTCATTGTTTGAACTGTAATTAAATAACCGTTACGTGAACAAGAATATTTCCAACGTTTCGCTAATTGCAAAGGGGAATGTAAAACAATAGCAAACATTAATGTAACAATATACATACCTCATCTTCAGAGGCAACGATTCATAAATCATATTGCAATGATAATGCTAAAAACATTCAAAAATGAACAAGACTGGATTTGAATCCGCAATTTGAAATTTGCGTTTCACTTGAAGCACTATAAATTACTGGGTGTTTCTCGATAAATAGCCTAACGTTTCTGTCTGTTAGAAACCTATTTTTTTTTTCAGCATATATTAATAATAATTTATTGGAGCAGTTAGTTTATATTATACTGTGGAAGAGATAAATATGTAATAGATTTTTTCTTATATTTTTATAAATACACGGAGTAGCTAAAGAGGATGACGATAATTGATTTGAAAAACCGGGAATAAATTTTAACTTATTATGCAAAATAAATGTTTAATATATAAATCGATTTCAGTTTTTAACACAAATAAAAGTCGTCAGCCTCTGCAGTAGTGACTGGCGAAACTTCTTCAGGATGTGAATGTCTGTGGTCCATTTTTCTCCGATTATGTTTCGCATCTAATAATATAAGTGGATGGCTACCGTTAGGGTGGTGTTTCCTGTTGATGTTTAGGGGTTCATCATACGGGTGGAAATCAACAATCAACAACCAACCACCGAAGGTGAGCCGCGTCGCCTAGTCCAGTCTATTTGAGTATGTAATTTTAACTTTAAAAAGATAACTGTTTTTGTATTTTCTACCCTCCTTACAATCCATATGGCATGCAGAAAAAGGAGCCATTAATCGCCAATATGTTTATTGCTATTGTTCATAATATGTTGTAAAAAATGTTTGAAAGAAGGGGTTGAGGGGGAAAAAAAAAAATTTACAACCAAATTTCAAAACGGCATACTGATGAAAGTGGTCAGACATACTGCATACCAGCAGCGGAGAAACAGTGAGCTTCACGCGGTTTTTGAGTTGCCTACGGTGAATGAATTCATCCAACGTAGACATAACAAATTCTTCGATTCGTTGCAATATATGACAAACCCAGTATTTAGCACGATAACCCCCGCTCCGTTCCCATGTCGACGGCAGAAGGCAGTCGAGGCAGGAACGTTGTAGTTTTTAAGTTTTAGTATGTAAGTTTTTATTAATTTAATAAAATTCCAAATTTGTAAACCGAAGGCGAGCCCCATGACCTAGTCCCGTCTTTTGATTTTGTAATTTTTAACTTTTAACTTTAAAACGATAATTGTTTTGTATTTTCTAACATCCTAAGAATGCATATGTTATTCAGAAAAAGGAGCCATCCACAACCAATGTATGAATATTGTTTATAATTTGTTTTAAAAATGTTTAAAAGAAGGAGTTGAGAAGTAAAAAAACAAAAAAAAACTAACCAAAATCTCTAGTCGTGTGTGATGATGATTCACACAATTGTGAATGTGTGGTGACGTATATTATTATGTTCGTTCTCAGTTACTCAAATTCACTATTAATTAGCTAATTTACAAACGATACTTAATTGTTAACTAGAACTTAATTTGTAGTCGTATTTAAAACATTTTTCATTATAATAAATGCCAGTAGGTATCTAAAGTTTTAACAAAGGTATTAAAAAAACGCTAGACCTAGTTAAAAGTGCATTATGCATAAGAGCGTCCAGAGTAATAAGTGATCAAGACATGTTTTTCTTGATAAGCATCTAGTTTTTTGTTTTTTTGGTTGTTAGTTTTTTTTTAAATATTTTTTCCTAAATTAAAAAAAAAAAAGTTTACTTCAATGAAGACGATGAGCGATGATGTTGGTTTTTTTTTTGTGAGTTTGTTACTACGTTTAGCATCATTGGGACATAAACATGAAATCCTGTCTAAATGTTAATAAGTCAAAGTCAAAAATGGACTTACACGCCCCTCAACACATACCGACGTACGGGCAGACACATTAGCAAAAAAATAAGACGAAAATCTAAGAACAAAGCCGGAAGAAATGAATAAGAGAACGATGCCGTATGGAATAGTTATTTTTCACGGTATTTTTGTTTTTAGTGCTTTGTTTTCGGCTTACGTAAGTCACCAAATCCTCGGTTACAATCCCAGGAGATGTCTTCACTCTAACGAAAATACTTCTAATATGAGCTGTAAGCCAGGCAATAGTCATCGGTAGGATAGAATTTACCGAAGTAACGGCTACGAATTTATTGAAGTAATACTTTTTTTCGATTAATTTTTTAACGAAATAGTACAGACTACATAAAAACTAAAATAACAATCATGCTACTTGTAAACGTAGAAACCGGTAATAATACGAAAAGGAAAATTTTCATAATAAACAAATATCTCCATACCAAGTAGCTTTTAATGTGTAAAAATGCATACCATGTGGTTTTTTAAAAATGACAAAAAAAAATATAGACTTTTATGTAGACTGTAAACGATTTTAGAATGTGAATATGAAGAATTTTTCTGGCAGTCTTCAGAGCATATAAGTATGGGCTTAAATTAATCTAGTTGATAGAAGCTAGTAACGGTTACAAATTTATTAAAGTAATACATTTTTTTTTCGTTTAATTTTTTGACGAAATAGTAAAGTGCCGACTAGATGAAAACTGAAATAACAATAATGTTACTAAACCTAGAAACATAATGTATATAATATGTAAAATTTTCTTAATGCAAAAAAATCTCCACCGAGTAGCTTTTAATATGTAAAAATACGTGATAATAGCACGTGGTTTAAAAATGTCCAGAATATGTATATATACTGATAGAATGTGAATGTGAAGAATTTATCTAGAGCATATAAGTATGGCTTTAAATTAATCTAGTTGACAGAAGCTTTACACAAAGGTGATGCGTGAAAATGACCTCTCTGATACCCGTCCCAATGAGATCCCGTCATGATGAGATCCCTCTTACCGTGTCGACAATTACACGAGTACTGCATGTTGAATTATTATGCATGTAGTATGTTGCATATAGTACTGTTTCATTATTCATCATGTAGATCCTTTTATTTTTTAACTTCACCGGGGCATCAAATGTGATTACACTGCAATACTTTATGCCCTAAAGTCACCAATTGAGAGATTTCATTAAGATTGAGAAAAACGATTTTACTGACAGTTTTGATGACTTGTAATAATACATTACTAATAAGGACCTTAATCATCATTAATTTGATTACTTACTTAAAATGATAGGAAAATATAAAATTTTTAAATTACAAGTAATTAATTAATCATTTGGCCCTTTCATAAATTTTCATGGCGTTATTATCAGTAGAAATATCATCGGACAATTAAATTGCCAATTCCTCTAAAAACAAACAAAAAAAAAACACTATTTCAGTTAAAGTCGCGAACATGAGGTTAATGATCACAAAAAAACCAAAACCTAATCAAATTTATAAAAAAATATTTATTTTTTAAAAATAAATTAATGATGCAACTACGGCTCATGAAAATGCCTATATTTCTCATATTGTATCAAGTGGAGCATCCATTAATTATTTCATGGCGCTAGTCTATAGATATACAGGCTTCTAAGTCAAATTTGGGTTTAGTAAAGTTACAAAAACCATTTTAATGACAGGCTTGATGATTTTTGGAACGAACGGGTCCTCCTTTCATTTGGCTTGGCAACCGTACTTCGTCTTTCTGTCTGTCTGCATCTATCTAATACGATAGTTGTCTTAGTAATGATTGTGTATGATATAATAAAAAACACGGCGAATTACGGTAATCAGTTTTTAATAAACATAAAATAAGGAAAGTTACAGGGAAAATAATTAATCGTGTAATAATCTCCTGCTAATTTTTACGATTTATTATAATTTTCCCCACGAAGATATAGAAAGATTTAAAGATCTGATTTTGCTTCAATTTGGTCAAGGACACCGCAAAAAGAAGCAAAAACTAAGTTTATAAATTACTTTTTTTTTTTTTATTTCAAAACCTCTTTATTTATATAAGTATTACAATGAACAAATAATTTTTCTATTTACATTTTTTTCCTCGTGCTGCAGATGCATTCGAAGGAGTGCATAAATATAATACATTATTTTTTTTAAGTTAAAAGTCAAAAAACACATACACACACTAGGTGATGAGGCTCACATTCAGCTTACAACCATGGAAACATAAATTACAATTGAGCAGAAATCGTTTTTGAAACCGTCTTCATAACTAGGCCACTGATTCTCGAATGAACTAGTACTAAATAGGTTAAATGGTCAGTATCACGTTCCAGACTACCCCATAAATTGGGTGGGCTTATGTTTATCGGGGGCTAGAGAACCGATTGGCCAGAACAGTCATCTTTGAACCTAAATTAATCACGATGATTTAAATTTAAACATTTAAATACTAAAATATACTTGAATAATCCGTAATTTATTTATTTGAGTTCGTAACTCTTCACATTATTATTACGCAAAGCTCTCAAAAAAATATTTTTAGAGCCGTAACATAACACTTTTAAAGAAGTTTTGTTAAAAATAATAACAATAATTTAGCTCTGAAACAACACCTGCATTTAAAATTCCCTTAGAGTATGCAAATTATTACAATGAAAAACTACCTGTGCTAATTAACTTTTATTTTTTCTGAATATATTAGCATTTTCCTTGAGCACCAAAAACTTTGCTTTCAATGACAGATTTATTGATTATTGTTCAGTTTTTTGAACATCTAAAGAAAAGTTACTTAGAATTTTATTGATGTCAGTGTCAAGGTTTGTTGGTTACGAAACTAAATGTCTACATTAAAAAAACAACAAAATTTGGTATATGGAAAATGAATGAGTTTTATACATTTAGCCAAACTTGGCCATGACATTTCATAATTGTGACATATTTTAGTTTGGTTCGGAAATTGATCAACTTTTCGAAGCGAACTCCAGTTAAAGTGCACTTTCGATCTTATAGAATTTGGTCTGATAATTCATAATCCTTATCCGTACATTACATATTTATTTTTTAAATTATTATTAAGTATTATTATTAATTCTTCTTTAATATTATCCTTTACCTAATTTAATGCACCTTTCACTCTCATACTACGCTTGGTAAAAATAGTAATTTTTTACCTTACGTTCCTGGTTAGAATTTCATCGTTATATCGTTATATACGTTACTCACTTTTATTCGTTTACGCTGTTCATTTTAGCTTACCCCATATGGGCCGAAAATTATCTATATATTAACCAAAGAAGAGAAATTTATTTTATATTTTTTGTCTGCTAGTCATATTATTTTGTACACTTTTGTCATGGGGGAAAATTTCATTTCTACATTGATTTGAGTAATAGCAAGAGACAAAAAAATTATAAAATATATTTGACGGAATAAACATGAACGCTTGTATGTCAACTTCCGGTATATACCAAGGATCTAATGCCTGTGGATTAGTTTTTTTTTTTATTATGAATCCATATTTTAATGTAACGAAACTCTCACAAATTTCTAAGTTTATTAGAGATTTTAATTTAAGATTCAAGACTAAAACCGATGTTCGTTTCTCTTCAAAGACGTTTCTTTGATCGGTAACTACTTTCAACAGTCTAAGACTTTCATGCTCAGGCGCCACAGGGTGACCTCTTATGGAGTGCAGTTGTTAATCTTATTAGGAGACTAAGTTACCCTCCAAGCATATACTTTGCAAATCTTAAATATTAAATTACATTTATACGTTTCAAAGTACGTCTTATACAGTTTAAAGGCTAGGGTAATTGAGGGAGATGACAACCATGTGGATTTGGGAGGTCTCTGGGATGTTTGTATGAATGAGCGAGCGAATGAAAATTGTAAATATGGTATGAACGAGAACATTTATTACAATTACTTATTTCCCAATAAGGCAGATTGTAATTTTATCATAATAAAGTTGTTTTATCAGTTAGATGATATTGAGGCTATAGGTTCAAATTCGTGGGAAACATTGCTGTTTATATATGAATAAAATATGATGTCTTAATTGAATGTGACAGAAAATTTTCGACAATAAAAACTTCCAGCTCCAATGCCATATGTAGTAAGCTATATGCCATCGTAATATTATAATAGAAATATATAGTTTTATAGGAAGGTATACTTTTTTTCAGTGACGTTTCGTTCACTAGCGGTTCACTCAATTAAAAATATCTACAAAAAACCTCATATTGACCAAAATTAGCGTAGATGTCGTCATTTCACTATTTCTCATTTACATCCCGAATAATCTTGTGTACCATTCGCGGAGCCTGCTAACACCAGTAAACATTTTTTCCAGAAATGTTGATTTTCTAATTCTACCCTTCAATCCTTCAAATGCATCTGCGTATGCAGCACGAGGAGTTATTATATTGTAAATCTTGTTCATTATATTGTTCATATGTTTGTAAAAATTTTAAATAAAAAGGGGTTAAAAAAAAAAAAAATTCCAGGTAACGAATTAGACCCCTATTGAGAAAAAAAACTATAGAACAGCAAAGAAGGTTGTAAACATTTGTAATATATTTCATTATTATTCAAGGTTATTAAATTAAGGGCTATCGTATAATGGTGGAATAAAAGAGTCATTCCCTTAAATTCACATAATGGAATATATATATATGAAATGCATCAGCTTACCTTTGTTGGTACCGTCAAACGGGGTGGCTATTGCCCATGGGGTGAGTATTGTCCAGATCAGGATAGTTTCCTGATCCTGACAATTCTCACCCCATTGGCAATAGTCCCGTTTGATAGTATATGATACTATTTACTATGCAAGATATTTGTCAGGTGCTTTATTATCCCTGCAGTTTTTTATGAGGTCAAATATACATAAATGCAATCAAGGCCCTTCTGTAAAAAGAAAATTTTTCTTAAATACAGAAATGTATTTACCATTTGTGGAGCTCCGATAGACAAATGCAGACATAACTGACCTGACAACTGGATATCCTGTACATAATGAATACTAACTTTTGCCCAGCATCTCGACGAGGGTGTGCTGGAATCCCCTGGGGTCGTCCTGTACCTGCTGGAGCTGATTGCTGGAGTTCTTGTACCTCTCTGTGAGTACTTGGGCGAGGATGGCCGCGTCTTCCATCCTCCGATCCTGGACCTTGGACACCTTGGCCAGTTCCCCCGGGAAGCTGAGCTCGATGGCCAGGGACACACCCGCCGTCATGAGTACCACCACTCCGTGCCACATCCTGCCCATCACTGAGCCGCAGCCCTGCTGCCTCCCCCCTACTGCCCCCGCTCTCTGCTCCACCGTTCAAGTCTCCCGCTAATTACCCAAGTGCGGTGGAAAGTCGTCACGTAAGTGTCATCAACGTAACACACCGTGTCTGCTCTTTATTCCAGTGACATTTCAGACCTCTGTCCAGAACCTCTGCTATTTTAGAGATAAAGACAAACCAGAAATATGGCGAAAAAGCATAAAATATCAGGCTATGCTCGCATAATCTGGAAGGTACCTTATATAGATCTACTAAGTCTCGATAGAGATAGCAGTAAGACTGTCGGGGAAAATTTAGGTTAAGAATTAGTATGTTAGTTAGTTTTTAAGTTTTCTTTTTTTGTGATCAAAAAGGTGAGCCCCATCAACTTGTAGAGTCTTGTCAATGAAGCCAAGTGCATTATGCATCATTGTACTTGTCCTTGATTATATCACTTCTATGCCGATTCAGGCCTTGTATAGAGTGTACCGATGGTACAGGACATATGAAATGTAGTATGTAAATAGATTCACCAAAGAATCTATAGTAAATAAAAGTTTTGCCATTTTTTTAAGAGGATTGGGCAAAAAAAAAAAGAAAAAAAAAAAGAATGCAGTAAATTACTCGAAAACATTTTTTCTGTAGTTGTATAATAAATGTACACTTCAGTAATTATAGGCTGTATTTATTAACTCCAAGACAATCCGGCGAAAAGTTTGTTACGATTTAAATTCACATTACTTACCGAGTTTCCATAGTTTCACTGTAAGAGACATGGTGAAATTTTTATTGCAATCTATGATCAATGAGGAAATACGTATATTAACTGCACCATTGCCAGTGAAATACATGACAATTATATATTACTGATCACTAATACAATTATATATTTAATAAAATGAATATAATTATATGAAACTGCCGTTTTAATTAAATAATAATTAATTTTTTTGTGAATTAAAAAATATGTTTGTAACAATGGATATTTTGTACATCGGTCCATTAAAGGAAAAAGAAACTCGAAGATGGTTGAAAGTCTACAAATATCGAGATTGTCGATTTTTTTAATGTCAATGACACTGGAAAACACGTTTTCGCAAAAATCGCACTCAGGGTGTAACTTCAACTAACAGCGTTCTGGCATTCAATTTAAATTTATTTATAGCTAAAATACAAAAAATACACTTTGTTCAATCAGCGGAATGAAAATACCTCAATTTTTTCCAGTACATACAAGTTATGAATGAATGAGGTTCGATGAATACCCCATTCACCTTAGTCTTCTAAAAACATAACGAACTGGAAATTCTATGTTTGATATAATATTAATTAGTATATTGTTAGAGACAAGTATGCACAGGTGCACGAACTTATTTAATAGGCTCAAAATCATATCTTTTGGTGAACCAGTACATTTGTAATAAGTTTGAGGTTTAAATGAAAATTAAAAAGAACAAAAATTAATGAAAAAAAAAATTGATGAGATAACGGATATTCGTGTGAAGTAACTCGCGATGCCATTTCCTGTTCAGAAGGTGCCCTGAATTTTGAGGGCAGTAGATTTATGTCCAGAATGACCGATTCAATTGAATTTGGAAGAAAACGGCCAATTGACGAATTTTCGAAAACATTTTGATTGCAAGGATTTAGAAATATTTAAATTTTCGGCCCCACAATTAAAGCCCTTGGGTGATTTTCAATCTAATTATTGTGGTCTTTATAACTAGTGCGTAATTTAGCGTAAATTTTTAAGTTGTCACAAAGAAGTAGAAGATTTTATTTTGAATGTTCGTTCAGTTCCTGTTTTGTTTTTTTGTGTGTGTGCGGATATGAGTACTCCATGTGATTGTCCAAGGTTTAAAATATTCTTTTCGTTACGGTGGCTAGGACAGTAATATCAAGGAATGGAGAACTGTTGCTGTCGCTTGGTCCAAGAAGTCCAACTTGAGTGACCATTATCGTGACCAATTGGACTTGACAGGCACACCCACTTCCTCTCGTCCGGTGCTTACTTACTGTGAAGTCGTCTATAGATGCTTGTCACCACGGTTCACGGATTATGTAAAACATAAAACGAATTATAACTAGGGTTTGTTCTTATACCTTACAAACGAGAATTATCATTGGGAAATTCAACCAGTGAAACATTTCCAAGTTCCCGATAATCTCAAGAGTTAGTTGACTGATTGCTGCATGGCGCTTGAGCATGACATACATGGGTTGTCGAAAGCGTTTAAAGACAAAACGAACATAAATTATACTATATCTTACAACCATACATCTCATTGCATATTAAACACAAATCCCTGAAGCAAGCTGAAGTTTGAACACAAGCTGTTTAGCTAAGAAAGTAGACTTATTCGCTTACATAGTTCCTCGAACCATCGAGATTCGTTGGCGTACAGTTTTCTCCCGGCACCGTAGACGAGCCTCTTGTACTGGAAAGCGGCAGTCTGCACGTCCAGCTTGCCGTCTCTCACTGCCTCCAGCGCCGGCTCGAGTCCGGTCCCTTCCAGCGAATCTGCAATAAGAAAATAACATTTAATTTTACCCTTGTTTATTTCAGTGTGATACCATCCCTGTGCACTGGTGATTTTCTTTTCTCTATTATTCAATATCAACCACAGCCCTTTATTAATTTATGTTTTTTTTTTTAAATCAAATCAAATCTTTACTGCGATTAAATTACAAACTATATAATTGGGCAATAAGTAATTGTGTTCAATGCTCATTCATACAGTATTTACAAAGAGGCCAGAGACCTCCTAAATACACTTAGTAGTCACCTCCCTCGCATGCAATAGAGGAAGCGGAGTCTTAGAAAGACTCCGACACTCCTCCACCAACCGCGTCACCGGATACAAGCCAGTGGTGGGTGCCCAAAAGCGAGAGAACCACTGACGCTCAGGACAAGATTGGAGAAACTGGCCATTGCCACGACTCCCACTGTCACGCGATTATAGCAGGTCACGAGACCACTGCCGTTTCAGTCTCCGAGGAGGATTATAGGGATGAGTGGCGCAGTGCCATGACTGTGCTAGGGGGGTTAGGGTGGTTGGATAGGTTACTGTGTAATTTCATGAACTTGGAAGGGATGAGTTGAAGAATTTAGGGTATATATTAAGATATTATGAAGGGTTTTGTTTCCGACGTAATAAGGGGCATTATATATTGTTCTTAGGACGTTTGATTGAAAGGATTGGATATGCCTAAGTATAAATAATAAAGACAGGACTTGCGGCACACAAATACTAAAGGGATATGGTGGAGTCAAAATTTAACTGTCTACTGTCAAACTTAAATTTGTCTACGCGACTTTTAATTTATTACTGCACTCTTACAATACGACAAATTATGAGTCTATTAATAATTATGTCAGGCTTATGTTGAGACGGAAGCCTAAATACCATCTCAGATACAGGAAGAGGGATGGAATTAAAAAAAACTGGTGGACAGGTAATGTGGGTACTTTTTGCTTCATTAACTTTGATCCACCATTTGGTGCACCGAAAGGTCAAGGGATGCTGTATCAGGGTCTGGGTGGGATGATAGGTCTATCATCTTCAATGTTGCCAAAATGGGTATTGGGAGTAGAGAGGACATCGGCGGTGAATAGGTTATAGAGTTTCGAAAAATCACTTCCAAAAAATGAAAAATCACTCCCATCAGTTAAGAATTTATTTATTTATTAATACCAGATTCAGTAAAACATAACCTAATTCAAACAGCTTCGTATTGACTAAAATCAATGCCGTTATAATCCGCTCATAAAAAAAAAGAAAAAAAAGAAATACCAATGATTTATTTTTTTACGGTTTCAACTGGTGTTCTGCGTCTTTTATTCAGGCTGCATTACGGTCCATAAATTACGGACAAACTAATAATTATTTGTAGGCGCATAATTGATAGCAGTATATTGCAAAGGGTACAGGAGCTAGAAAGAAGCTATGTGCGTTAGATTGTTAACGAGGCCGTGATATCGATCTGGTTCTCATTGGCACTGTAACGATGCAGCTCTGCCTCTACAGTCATAATCGATCTCTGCTCAAAGGGGATTTAAGGTCAATAGATCGATTACCCTCGAGTATGCGGATAACGAGAAGGAACTGACGTCGTTGGAAAACCTGCTATTTGGCGGATTTATTTTTAATGTTTATATGATTAATATCATTGATATGTCCAGGTGTGCCGTACCTACAACCTATCTGGCTGAGTTCATCCACCTGAGACACATCAAGTTTTTTGACTCGTTGCAGCACCTAACAAACCCAGTGTTTAACACTATGGCCCCACCATCCTTCCCACATCGATGGCAACAGACTGTCGGGAAAAAAATTAGGTTAAGGATTAGTATGTAAGTTAGTTTTAAGTTTGATAAAAAAGGTGAGCCCCATCACCTTTATTAGAGTCAGTCCAGTCACGTATAATGTGTATTCATTATATAATTTTTATAAAATAACAAAACCTGTATATAATGTAGCGACGCTATAGGAAATACTAAAATAATTTGTAAATAGATTCGCCTGAGGATCTATAATTGTATATAATTACCTGTTAATTTAAAGGGGCTAGGAAGAAAAAAAAAATTAGTTAAGGGTACGCTATCATGCAATGCAATGTTTCCATGATTTTAATAATCACTACCTCTCGTTGGTAGTTTGTTTTAGCACTGATATTCACGGAACAAATTTCTTAAAAAAACAAATATTTAAAAACATGACACATCCAGAAAAAAGCGATAATCGAGGTTGTACTGTATATTGTTCACAAGTCAAAGATCGATAATCATCTATCTAGGAAGCATATATCATGGAATTAATAAACATGTTTGGATATTCCAGGCTTATCACGACTCCTTTTTATTTTCAAAATAAATTAAATCTTTATTAAATATAAATTTTAAAAATGGTATTTAATATATAAATCACAGACCTACGAATTATTCAGCTAAATTGAGGAACTGAGCAGGGATTTAATTATTAAAATTAAATCTTCCATCAACTTAATCCTTCATATGGGGGGAGGTTCTTTCCCGCATATCATTCATCCCTATTTGTTATTACTCATCATCTCATTCAATAGTTATATTGTGAACAAATAAATATAAATCGATAATTGCTTACTAAATAAATAAAATATGAAATACTACAACTGCACAGGATAACGAATTCTAAGAATTTCCTGCTAAAAAATTTCATATCCAATTAAAAAGACACATTGGAAAATTACAAGCGCGATCGGAGCTGGCCAGAACTTTCCAGGACTTATCTTAGCCCAGACAGGACCTGAGTGGCTCAGAATCACTGATCACTCGCCGATTTATCGATAAAATGTTGATGATAAAATGATTTATTGATAAAATGATTTATTGATAAAATGATTTATTGATAAAAAAAAATGTATGCTACTCACTTATGACCATGCTGCCGATGTCTATCGATGCAGATAAGTCTATCAGAAAGAGAATCAACCATGACCAGTTCATCTTAAAAAAATATACATTAATTAATGAAAGCGTTTATGATAAAAATATCAATATTCTAATATACACATAAAAAATATATATATAATCGAACTGAAGAGATGTTATGTATTCATCACGTTTATTTAGCTAACAATCAACTCACAAAATAAATATAATATAGATGTTATTACATTTTAAACGGTGAAGACGTAGAGGATTTAAGACACAGGAACATGTGTGAGACGAGGTCCGATGAACTCAATGCGATGGTTGATACATTAAGAACAGCCTGATTGGGAGGAGGAGAGGAAGAACCAGAGAAGGCAGGATTTAGAGGAGGGAGAATGTAGGATAGTGGGAGGGATAGAGTCATTACTCACGATGGAGGCTATGCACTCATGCAACGCTAGGATGACATATATGTTATTTAACATAGGATGGAAGTAACGAGGTGTGTTGTAACAAGTTGGAAGGACGGCTGTGGGGGTCATTCGTATTAATAAATGGAGCAAAAATTATTTTATTTAGATACAAGGGCTGCATCGAAGACTAAAACATCGTTCTCTTTACCATCTAATTAATACTCAGTAAAAATACGTGTAAGCGATTGGTCGTTTTGGGTATGTTTTTAAGGATTTTAAGGATTGAATTTAGATACATTAATGTACTTAAATACACGGCGTATAGTTTTCAAATTCACTCTATTTTTGTTTATTTTGATTAATTATATTTAATTGTTATTCATATTTCTGTTCCTATAGTAAAATAAAAGTGTTATTAAGTATATTTTAATGAGTAAATAACAAATTTTGAGCTTTCCAACCTATGTTTATTTTTTTATAAAGTAGAAGCATACACTGTATTTCTATATATTCTTAATATATAGGCTTTAAATAAACAAATAATAACAGAATTTTAGTTTAAATAATCCCCCCTAAAAAAAAAATTTGTTTTTCTTTCAATATAAGAGTATGTATTGAATTTATTTTAATCTAAGGTAATTCTGAATTTAGAAGACTGGAACTATCCAAATTTGACTCCGAAACCCAGCGCCGCGAAATCACTGAGTGAGTAATTGTGGGAATAATTAAACAATTTATTTAAAATATTTGAATAATAAAAAAACTAAACTTGCTAACACCAAAACAATACAAAAACTAACACCATCGTTGTCGGTTGTGAATAAAATCTTCATTGAAGTAAGCATAAATTTTAATTTAGGAAAAAATATAAATACAAAAAAAATCTAACCAATTTTAAACTAATGATGTATAATCATATTTTTTACTTTTTAGTGTCTGGAGGACTATTAAATTATTATGGATTTAATAAGATGCAATGGTTGACAGTAACTGCCTCGTAGTTCACATTTTCAACTCCTTAAGCTCAAGGGAGCTTGAAATTAAACACAATCACTCATTACCTACATAGCGTAACATATTTATATATTATAATGCATGCATGGTGCATGGATTGCAATGAACTTGAACTGGGGGTGGCTATTGATGTCACTCCTTAGCCTCATTCACAGTACATAAATTGTGAAACCACCTATGAAGAGAATATTTATTTTTTTTATGTCGTTTTCACTTTTCGAGGTGTCCTAAATGTGAATTAGAGAATACAAAAAAAGAAAAAAAGCCTCCTTTATAATTAGTTTTCCCTCGCAGAACGGAAAATGTAATTACAGCCTAAAAAAAAAAAAACAGTATCAACATACAATGTGTCACAGCACAAACTTAGTGTAATGTCGGTTCAGAAAGATTTTAATTATTTTTTTTATTATAGGTATAATCGGTTGATAGTTGTTGAGTAATGAAAATTGTAAATATGGTATGAATGAGATCATTTATAACAATTACTTACTACCCGATAAGGCAGATTGTAATTTTATCATCAAAAAGCACAAGTGTGCTGGGTGGGTTTACGATGCTCAGAGGCACATTGCCAATCTACTGTTCAAAGTATGTTCAAAGGTGCGACCTATTTTATAATTAAATCAATTTATTTACAATACTTGCATGATTAAAATGATTTTTTGCTTGTATCAAAACAATTTTTAAAAAACTAACATCATTGCTGTTGGTTATGAATAAAGTTTTCATTGATGTACAAATACATTTTAATTTTGAAAATATAAATAAAAAAAATCAAACTAATTTTAAACTAATAATGATTAACTATATTTTTTTCTCTTTTGTGCCTGGACGACTACTGAAACGTATCTGTGGTCAAAAATGCAGTTGTTTTTTTTCAAAATAATTAAAAAATACAAAACAGAGTTTATTTTCAACAAAATTTTAGATAGTAACTTCATCAGTATCAAAAAATTCTAATAAATGAAATAGATTGTGGAATTCGTTTTATTTTGGAACGAATAGATCATAGCGTCTATTTATTTATTTTTAAATATTTAGTACTCTATATCTATACTAGACTATAATATCTAGACTAAGTTGGTATAAGGCCTTCGAGTCTACGATTCGTATATCGGCGTCCCGGGCTTTTTCAGTTATTACTATAACAGTTACTATTACTGTAACTACAGTTATTACTGCTACAGTTACTATTACTGTAACTACAGTTATTACTGCTACAGTTACTATTACTGTAACTACAGTTATTACTGCTACAGTTACTATTACTGTAACTACAGTTATTACTGCTACAGTTACTATTACTGTAACTACAGTTATTACTGCTACAGTTACTATTACTGTAACTACAGTTATTACTGCTACAGTTACTATTACTGTAACTACAGTTATTACTGCTACAGTTACTATTACTGTAACTACAGTTATTACTGCTACAGTTACTATTACTGTAACTACAGTTATTGCTGCTACAGTTACTATTACTGTAACTACAGTTATTACTATTACAGTTAGAAATATCTATGTCTTATTAGACTATATACTTTCTATAGTAGCACAAGATTATTTTTAATCTGTAATTAAATTGTATACTTGTTAAAGGACAGGTTTTTAATTTTAAATAATTATGGGTTTGTACTTTTGTTTTTCTTCTCAAATCCAGTTACAATTATGTTCTGACTGTTCTGGTAAAGTTCAAACCTTTGAGATTTTAGATCCCATCTCCTATATTATACGTATTATACCCATATCTATAAAGCGTGACATGAAGTGGCATTTAAAAATCGTGTTCACCACTTTAGTTCAACCACAATTTTTTATATAGTGGATGATATTACGATAGCTGATGGTATAGTGTTACTTCCAGTTGATGAACCTGTTGATACTGGAAAATAAACCCTATGAAAAATAATTATATTTCGGGAGGGGAGGGATTGTATCCAAGAAGGCATCTCGTGATATTTGACAAAGGTGTGTTATCTAGTAAACCCTTAACTGCGAGATACCTTTGTTTTACGGAGTTTCACACTTGGGATTGCTGGATTCGGAATTTGTCCGTAAGGATTCCCATTGTGGCTAGTAAAGGCTGATAACCTTTAGATAAGCTGTACTTTCGTTCCTCTATTTTGAAGTTCGTAGGGCGTTAACCCTCCCCTCCCTCTAAAAAAAACAAAACCTCCCCTGAAGACCTTAAGGGCCCAAGTCCTTTGAAGAATCTGTCTCCATTACTCATTGTAGCTGTGAAAACAACTGATACACGACATCTATAGAAACTATCTTAATCGCTTTTCAGATTTTTTTTTTCTCCTAAAATATAGAATGAGTCTCCTGTAGGACATTCCTTTATGTAAATTCTTTTTACATTAATTTATTATCTTTTGATTTATTTTATCGACTTATTTATTTATTATTAATTGACTTATGTATTTATTAATTTCTAATTTATTTTATTAACTTATTTATTTATTAACTCCTAATGTATTTTATCATCTTATACATTTATTAACTTCTGATTTATGTTATGAACTTATTAATTTATCGTGTTCTGATTTATTTTATCGACTTATTAATTTATTGTCTTTTAATTTATTTTCTAGACTTATTTATTTATTAACTTCTTAATTTATCGTGTTCTGATTTATTTTATCGACTTATTAATTTATAGTCTTTTGATTTATTTTATAGACTTATTTATTTATTAACTTCGGATTTATGTTATGAACTTATTAATTTATTGTCTTCTGATTTATTTTATCGACTTATTAATTTATTGTCTTTTGATTTATTTTATAGACTTATTTATTTATTGTCTTCTGATTTATTTTATCGACTTATTTATTTATTAACTTCTGATTTATTTTATCGATTTATTAATTTATTATCTTCTGATTTATTTTATCGACTTATTAATTTAAGCCCATAAGGGACATGCTGTACTTTCAAATAGGTATAGGGCTAATTTCGCCTGTTAGTCTGTAATCCGAACCAGTCGTATAAAAGTACATACCAGTTTGATATTTTAAAGGCAGTTTTCACAATATAACGGATTACGTTAGATACATTAGATCGACTTATTAATTTATTGTCTTCTGATTTATTTTATCAACTTATTAATTTATTGTCTTTTGATTTATTTTATAGACTTATTTATTTATTGTCTTCTGATTTATTTTATCGACTTATTTATTTATTAACTTCTGATTTATTTTATCGATTTATTAATTTATTATCTTCTGATTTATTTTATCGACTTATTAATTTAAGCCCATAAGGGACATGCTGTACTTTCAAATAGGTATAGGGCTAATTTCGCCTGTTAGTCTGTAATCCGAACCAGTCGTATAAAAGTACATACCAGTTTGATATTTTAAAGGCAGTTTTCACAATATAACGGATTACGTTAGATACATTAGATCGACTTATTAATTTATTGTCTTCTGATTTATTTTATCGACTTATTAATTTATTGTCTTTTGATTTATTTTATAGACTTATTTATTTATTGTCTTCTGATTTATTTTATCGACTTATTTATTTATTAACTTCTGATTTATTTTATCGATTTATTAATTTATTATCTTCTGATTTATTTTATCGACTTATTAATTTAAGCCCATAAGGGACATGCTGTACTTTCAAATAGGTATAGGGCTAATTTCACCTGTTAGTCTGTAATCCGAACCAGTCGTATAAAAGTACATACCAGTTTGATATTTTAAAGGCAGTTTTCACAATATAACGGATTACGTTAGATACATTAGATCGACTTATTAATTTATTGTCTTCTGATTTATTTTATCGACTTATTAATTTATTGTCTTTTGATTTATTTTATAGACTTATTTATTTATTGTCTTCTGATTTATTTTATCGACTTATTTATTTATTAACTTCTGATTTATTTTATCGATTTATTAATTTATTATCTTCTGATTTATTTTATCGACTTATTAATTTAAGCCCATAAGGGACATGCTGTACTTTCAAATAGGTATAGGGCTAATTTCGCCTGTTAGTCTGTAATCCGAACCAGTCGTATAAAAGTACATACCAGTTTGATATTTTAAAGGCAGTTTTCACAATATAACGGATTACGTTAGATACATTAGATCGACTTATTAATTTATTGTCTTCTGATTTATTTTATCGACTTATTAATTTATTGTCTTTTGATTTATTTTATAGACTTATTTATTTATTGTCTTCTGATTTATTTTATCGACTTATTTATTTATTGTCTTCTGATTTATTTTATCGACTTATTTATTTATTGTCTTCTGATTTATTTTATCGACTTATTAATTTATTGTCTTTTGATTTATTTTATAGACTTATTTATTTATTGTCTTCTGATTTATTTTATCGACTTATTTATTTATTCACTTCTGATTTATTTTATCGATTTATTAATTTATTATCTTCTGATTTATTTTATCGACTTATTAATTTAAGCCCATAAGGGACATGCTGTACTTTCAAATAGGTATAGGGCTAATTTCGCCTGTTAGTCTGTAATCCGAACCAGTCGTATAAAAGTACATACCAGTTTGATATTTTAAAGGCAGTTTTCACAATATAACGGATTACGTTAGATACATTAGATCGACTTATTAATTTATTGTCTTCTGATTTATTTTATCGACTTATTAATTTATTGTCTTTTGATTTATTTTATAGACTTATTTATTTATTGTCTTCTGATTTATTTTATCGACTTATTTATTTATTAACTTCTGATTTATTTTATCGATTTATTAATTTATTATCTTCTGATTTATTTTATCGACTTATTAATTTAAGCCCATAAGGGACATGCTGTACTTTCAAATAGGTATAGGGCTAATTTCGCCTGTTAGTCTGTAATCCGAACCAGTCGTATAAAAGTACATACCAGTTTGATATTTTAAAGGCAGTTTTCACAATATAACGGATTACGTTAGATACATTAGATCGACTTATTAATTTATTGTCTTCTGATTTATTTTATCGACTTATTAATTTATTGTCTTTTGATTTATTTTATAGACTTATTTATTTATTGTCTTCTGATTTATTTTATCGACTTATTTATTTATTAACTTCTGATTTATTTTATCGATTTATTAATTTATTATCTTCTGATTTATTTTATCGACTTATTAATTTAAGCCCATAAGGGACATGCTGTACTTTCAAATAGGTATAGGGCTAATTTCGCCTGTTAGTCTGTAATCCGAACCAGTCGTATAAAAGTACATACCAGTTTGATATTTTAAAGGCAGTTTTCACAATATAACGGATTACGTTAGATACATTAGATCGACTTATTAATTTATTGTCTTCTGATTTATTTTATCGACTTATTAATTTATTGTCTTTTGATTTATTTTATAGACTTATTTATTTATTGTCTTCTGATTTATTTTATCGACTTATTTATTTATTAACTTCTGATTTATTTTATCGATTTATTAATTTATTATCTTCTGATTTATTTTATCGACTTATTAATTTAAGCCCATAAGGGACATGCTGTACTTTCAAATAGGTATAGGGCTAATTTCGCCTGTTAGTCTGTAATCCGAACCAGTCGTATAAAAGTACATACCAGTTTGATATTTTAAAGGCAGTTTTCACAATATAACGGATTACGTTAGATACATTAGATCGACTTATTAATTTATTATCTTCTGATTTATTTTATCGACTTATTAATTTATTGTCTTCTGATTTATTTCATCACATTATTTATTTATTAACTTCTAATTTATTTTATTGACTTATTAATTAATTAATTTCTGATTTATTTTATCAGCTTATTTATTGATTTTATCAGCTTATTATTTTATAACTTTTGTTTTATTTTCTTTGATTTTCGAACATAATCTTTATTCTTTAGTAGACTCTGCATCATAGTTTGCGAACGCCACTTTTATATTCGGGAGAATCACTTTGTTGTAATGTGTAGATAATACAACCAAACGGAGCTGCTCAACTATAGTGAGTTGTCTTATCCATTCCTCGGAGAATAGTTATTGCTTATATTAATACAGACGCTTTTATTGCATCAATACATAAAAGTGGTTTCTTTGCAAGAGTATCCATAACCATCTCTTCTGCTAGTGAGAACAGATTCTTCATGCCTATGTCTGAAGAAATCGGCTATTCTGGACGGAACAGTTCCCCTCAAAGCCATCGTACTTCCAAGTACTCTGCAGCCATACTATATAAACTTCTTAAGTTCTATTTATAGACTATACAAAGGGATGCTTACTAACTTATTATAACTATTCACAAGACGTCAATCCTTTTCTTTTCCTAAATCTAGCCTAATTAATCCTAACTAACTTACCCTATATTTACAACGCCTCTAACCATCCCGTACAACGATACCTTTCTGACGAGACATTCCGAAATCACGGCTAGTCATCCTGCACCACCCTCCTCTGGAAATGCTGATGTGGCCAAGTATCTGAAGCTCCCTCCACTTCTTGAGAGAAGCAATGCCCCGAAGTTCTCTTCCGTTTTGATCAGCGACGGCTGGTTGAATTCGCCCGAACTGTCGAGAACGAAGTCGAGATATCTAACAGGATATTGCTTTCATTCTCCTCGGGACCAAACAACAATCTATCAGCGGTTCGGCTATCCTCCGAAGACAACGGTACAGGTTGTACCGGTGAGAGGTACTGGTTCTGGATGGACCAACCTTGACCGGTCCGCTTTGGCTGGGACCAGACTGTACCCACTTTCTCTCCAAGGACATTTCTCCAGTCCACTTCACTTTTACCTCTTACAAGGCGCTCTTCCTAGCTTCTTCTAGTTTGTTACAGTCTCACAAAATGGAGTCTAATTGCCGGTCCCTAAAGGAGAGGCTCTACTTTGGTACAAGTAAGAGGTGATCGTCTTTCGTTATCCAAATCTGCTCTATGGTAACATTAATCGACAAATGTCATTAAGCATCACACGATTGAGTTTTTTTTTATTGCGATACACATTTTATAGACAGTTTTACCTTAGCTAAAACTGAGCCACTAAATAAACTAAACACTAAAAGCCCCAATTAATAATACACATTACGTTGAAATGACCTGATTTATTTATTTTTCTTATGAGGCTAGTTTTATTGTATGCTCCTTTAGAGCATCAAATAAAACTACCATGCAAAATATCATACCTGTAATAAAAAAACCAAAAAACCAAAACCCGAAAAACGTTTTGTTATCACTGGCTAATAAGTGATAATGATACTAATCACAGGTTTAAAGATATTTTGTAATAACAAGATATTTGAAAAAAAAAATAATACATATAAAGCGTCTTCCAATAGGGACTTCCAAACTTTGACAGTTGATAACGGCCATATTGTTGAAGCTGGATTTGTCAAATTTGCTGTAATTTATTCAGTCTGTTTTGCCAAATCACCATGGACGGATATAGCGTTCAACAACACGTGCAAATGATAAAATTGTTTTATCAATATGGGTGTTCTGTACGGGCAACGTTCCGCGGTCGCCATAACCGTCCTACCGAGAGGACTATTCGCAGTTCGGTGGATAAATTTGAGTCCACTGTAACCAATTAGCGTAGTCCAGTAAACAATTAACCAGCACCCGTACATCGCCGCTGTCCGTGAGAGTGTGCAGGAGAATCCGAGGAAGTCGATTTCGCGTCGTTCACAAGAACTCGGTCTTTCGCCGACCACAACTTAGCGAATTTTGCGTCGTGACTTGGGCCTGCACCCGTACAAAATTCAACTGACCCAGGAGCTGAAGGTAAACGACCATAGACCACGGAGTGTGGTCATCTCACGTGGAGGTGATGTGAACTGGCCACCGAGATCGTGCGATTTGACCCCGTTAGACTTTTTTGGTGGGGTTTTCTTAAGTCGCAGGTCTATGTGAATAAGCCACAAATCACAGCGGTCCACAAAGCCAACATAACCCATGCCATCGGTCAAATTCAGCCTGATTTATGCGCCAGAGTCATGGAAAATTGGACATTTCGGATGCGCGCCACCCAGCGAAGCCACGGCGGACATTTGCACGATGTTATATTTCATATATAATGGCATCAATTGGCCTTTCAAACGAATAAAAAATTTTGATGATATCTACACACACTTTGTTTTATTTAAATTTAAAGATAGGAAGCGCTTAATGAAAGACCTGTTAGTTAAGCAGTGCCCGAAGAGCTTTAACACTTACTCATGTTTCGTGGAAACGGCTCTATTTGTCACGTCTTTCTTATATCGAATTGGGGGACGCCTTTGTCAAATTGCATGTCTCCAGCTCGAACAGGGGATTACAATGACCGAGGACAGACACTAGCATGAAAACATAAAGGCTTCTTGTTATCAAGAAATTGATTTTGCCGAGTACATATATATATATGGATGTGGTGGTTTGAATATGTGAAGATAATCTGCGGGCTTAGTGCTTATAGCTCATGAGGTGCATGCGAACCCAGTCAGTAAGGATATGTATGGTACAGAACTTAGATTTAAAAGACGTTATCCAAACAAATTCATCCTATAAGTTACCTCTCTGTCTCAGGACCTTAAACTAGAAGTAAGGTAGGACCGGAAGCAGCAAGGTCTATTGCCTGGCTTAATTCGTCCTTCATTAGGGTTGCCTGGCTGTGACATAGGCCCTAGGTTAAAATACACTAGGTTGCGTTCTTTTAAATGTACAGTTTCAAATGATACGTATCCAGGACCTCAATATTGACATATTTCGAAGTTTTAACAAACCATGTTTCAGTTTTTGCATAGAGAAATCGACTCAGTTTTTTTTCGTATTGATTGGAAATGGTCACAATTCATCGATAGATGAGTTATTTTTTCTGTTTATATAGGGTGTCCCAGACTTAACGCAAGATTTGATTTAAATAGTAAAACACAGTTTTTAGTATTTTTGTTGTTACTTTTTTTTATTGAATTATAAAGTAAATAGGATAGGGTTATTTATGGAATAACACATCGGGCAAATGGTCTCCACCACTATACTGGCACATACGCACTCTTTTGTCGAAATTTTCCATGACCATTTGGCATAAATGTGGTTGAATTTCGTTGATGGAGCGTTGAATTTCCTTTTTTAATGCACGGGTGAATGTGGGCTTGTTGACTTACACCCTTGACTTCAAATAACCCCATTCTTATCATAATATCTTGTTAAATCACACGATCTAGGGGCCAATTCTGATCACCGAAACGGGAGAGTACACGACCTGGAAATGTCTCATGCAGTATTTGAATTGTTTCATGGGCTGTATGGCATGTGGCACGATCTTGTTGTAACCACATATTGGCCACATCAATATCATCCAATTTCGGTACAAAGAACTGTGTTATGCATTCTCAACAACACTCTCACGCACTGCTTCGATATTGACATTTGAACGGCTTGTTTTTGGACGACCAGTGCGTTTAGTGTTTCCAACTGATCCAGTCTCCTAGATTTTTCAATTAATCTCTTCACAGTTGATGAAGTCAAAACACTATTCCGACCATATTTTGTATGAAATTTTCGAACTGCGGACGCCAAACTTTCATTATTTTTGAGATAATTTTCAACTATAAAGACACGTTGTTCTATCGTGTAACGCTCCATTTTTACTAACTCAAAACTGTCATCTGTCAAATTGTTACTTATGACAAATTGTTGTCAAGTTATGACTTTATGACTTCATTATGACCTAGTAGATATCGGGTTTGGTAGATAAAAGAAATATGTTGGATTTTTATTAAATTTATTCATAGACGAGTTAATTATATATTGAATGCTTACTATGTATTTAAAAACCATCTTTGGTAATGGGTTGTCCATTTAGTAATGACTGAATTCACGGCACACTGCGGCCTCACCGAGTGAGTTAAGTTGTTGTACTATTGCTCTAAACTGGAATTAGTATTTAAAAATATTTTTAACCATGAGAGTACACTATAAAACAATAATAGCCAGAGTATAATCGGGAATATGTTGATTGATTAACTAGTTAGATCCACGGTTTGGCGCAAAGGGCGAAATCGACCCTTTTCTTTAACTGTACCCTACTTTAAAATTTACCAAACAACAACAGGAACTAAATGTGTTCTCGACGCCTTAATTTGCAATATCTGTTTAGACTTCAGTCAATAAATAAAACTGTAGATAATATCGGTTTCGTAGTTTTTTGTTCTGCGATTGAAGGATATGATATTTTGCTTAGTATTCCCTCCCACTTGATGACCCCCAACCCTTTAAAAATCATCAAGGGTCGTTTATAAATTGAAAATTCCTTCTTTTCAAAGACCCCCCTCCTATAATAAAACTATAACTAACGGCAGTTATATAATGCTAAGAATATTGTAATCCTAATATTATATATAATGCTAAAAGCCCCTTCTAGTCTATACCTGCCTCGTGACTTCATGGAAGTCACTGGTGTTTCTTGTTATTTTTTAAGTAAGCGACCGCATCCCTCCCAAATTCCTGAAACAACCCTTCTCATATTCACTTATGTCTCAGCTTTAGTTCTAGTTGACTCTTGTATCTCAGACACGAGTCCCTAAACACCCCTCCAACCCAGTAGTATGTAGTAACATAACTCTGAATATATGTATATACCAGTGTTTTGCTTGTACTTCATAATAAACCTTTTCTTTAATTTCTTTTAAAATACTCTCCTCAACAAAGATTATTTAACTGACGATGACTTATTAGAATGACATTTAACGAAAAGAAAAAACGAAAGTTTTTTCCATGAAAAAAGGTTTCCGGAAGACTCTACTAGCCGTGGCTTTAGATATCGTGCGGTGAGCCTCGTCGACTTTCTTCAACCTCACTCGCTAAATAATTCTTCTGATTCTAATGACTCACGGTCCCTATTAGATTTATCCCACGGTTGCGTAAGAGGACTGGACAACTTTCCAACGGAGGAGCGACTTCTTAAGGGCGGTTTCTAGGTAGATTTCTTGTCAGAGGAAATGGCTTCTTTGGAGTTGCCTGTAATTTCTATGGGAAGAAGGAAACGCTCTGGTCCAACTAAAGGAGTTGAAGTACAAAAGCTTAAATAAATCGAAGGGAAAACCAATTATTAAAAAATTTTATTTTTGGGTCCGAGTATTGCTGACCTCACCAGAAACCAGAAACCTCAATATTTCTCCTTGTGTGCATGCCCCGGTCTGGGTTTAAGTCTACCAAAAGTGCCTACTGTATCAAAAAATGTTACGAGAGCATTCTACCCTTGTTTAGTGTATGTATGGGCTTAAAATTCATATAGAATTAGTTTTATTAACCTTTTTTTAATGTTGGGAAATGTCCATAACTTGACATATGTGTCTAGACGAGCAGTTAATCTTTTAGGAGGCTAAGTGAATGCTAAATACATAAGCATAACCGATTGCGCAACACTTGGATGTCTGATGAATTGTTGCGCAGCATTAGATAGTGACATGTGAAATGTTTTATGTAGCAGTATTAGTAAGCGCCTTACAGAATCGATAATAACTCGATCCAAGTCTCTCTTGTGTTATAATCATTAAAATAGGTGACTCGATCGAAATGTTTATAATTATTTCGGATTGGTACGTAGATGGATGTTACAAAGATGGATTATATCAGTAGAAAACTTTCTTATCTTGGGTAGATTCATATTGCACAAAGTACACGATAATTACAATTTGTTCAAGTGTGATTCCGATTCTTATTATATTAACAAAAAAAATGCAATAAAACTAATTTAGCATTACAGCTATTTTGACGCAAACCAAGAGTGGGAAAGTGAGGTATACCCATTCCTGAACCTAAACATGGTCAAAAGTGTTAGTTTAATAAACAATATTTAGTTATCTTGATTTTTTTTTTTAATAAAAAACTCAGGTCCCTCCAGAAAATTTATTTATTTAGATATCAAGCTTTCGGCAATATCCAGGATTCTAAAGCTGGCACAAAATCACCAATCATCTCCAATATCAAAAATATATCGTTATAAAATGAAAATTTATAGCATTTGTTAGTAATTACATGAAATTTCCTGTAGTGACAAATTAAATAATAAATTTTCTGGAGAGATCAAAATAATATATTATATAATTAAATATTTGAAAGACGAATTTCAAGCAACCAATGCCATCTTATTGGTCTCTATTTTGGAGTCTCCCACTTAATTTAAAAATTTTCTCTGTAATGTACAGAGCACCAACATCCCTGGCTAAAGGTTATAATCTATCGTAGGTATCTAAGACAAATGCATTTTAATATGTTTTGATTAGATCTGTCTTCATTGCTTAGACGATACATCGCTACAGATAACCACGTGCCAAAACCTTACGTAAACGATTCGGCCGTGAAGGATATGTTGCCAGGAGAAAGAGAGGGGGACATAGGAAGAGGATTAATATATTCTCATGGTGAAGCCGAGCCGCGAACAAACTAGGCGAACATCTCCCCGAACTTTCTAGCGAACACAAACAAAGCGAGTCCCAAGAAAGCCACTTTCACTGCCCGGAGGCCTCTTTGATGATGGCACGGGTGAAAAGCCATCAGCAGGAAGTGAGGAAAACATCAGAGAGAAAAAAAAATTACACGAGAAACAAAAGACTTTCCGGTTTCCGGGATAGTCTGTCGCAATCGTATTTTTTTATTCTCGATTATTTGGAAATAATGATAAAAAGTAGACAATTACGAGACTGCTGAAGAAGTGAGTATGTTAGTATGGAAGGGAAGTGACGTACCTTTGTAAGACCGGAATCACGAAGCGTGGAGACGACCGACTGTGGCACCGGGAACGACTGAGAGTGAGAGTGGGTTGTGTCGCACCAGCTTCCCCCGCTGGCTCTTCGGTCTTCGGGCGGGTCCCTGTGGAAAGTCAAGGCTGAGGGCTGGATGCCTAGGGCGTTGGATGGCACGGATAGATACCGGAGTGTCGCCTACAATAGCACGGACCTCTAAATCGGTTTCGAGGTTGATAATAAAGATATCTCAGTCGGGCAGATCTGTAGATGGCATATCTAGACAAATAACCTACGTCATCTACCACCTGATGACATATAGCTACTGGATCGAAAAGTACAAACTCATAAACTCAATGACTCGAGTACACGCCTCGTAACAGGTACGAAATAGCCATCTCAAGGCCATGACCTAAGTAACAACCGTTTTTGAAAAATTTAAACTTAATATAACTTTATTTATTTTATATATATTTTTTCCCCTTAGCTCTCAAAATGTTAAGATTATAGATAAGGGAATTGATTTGGGGTGAGCGGATCATTTTACTAGGAGTACCTGTTTGAAGGTGGAGTGAGGGAATTAAGGAGTGTGGGAAGCCTCGGTAGAGGTGGAAATGTTGCGGTGCAGTGGTGAGAGTCCACTGAAGGCTGAGCCTAGGCTCTCTCTAGGCATGTAGTGGAAGCTCATTCAGTTGGAAAGCAGTGATGGGTGCCCGTCAGAGGCTTGTTGTTGGTTGGCCAAGGGCCGTAATGTCTGCTTTCCCAGATCTAGAGATTTGCCGGTAGTGGAGGGGGTGTCAGGTCTTGGAAAGGGGTTTTGGCAATGTTTCATCGAGTCGAAGATTTTGAAGATATCTTATTGTTATTAATTTATAAGATCTCTATTCCAACATTTCTTGAATGTTACCAGGTGTCAGGTGTAGGTGGTCCTTGTAACCGTGCAGTCACGGAAGTTTCTAAACGGCGTTCTAATTCCCAGTCGGGAACGTAATGAACTTTGAGTTAAAGAAGCACGTAAAATAAATTATTATACACCTCGTGGTTGAGGCTTCCCTACAGGCGTTAGTGATAAATCCATAAAATCCCACACCCTCATAACCCATTCGTTTCTTGTTACCTGCGTTGTCTGTCCTGTGTGGGAGTCGACTTTAGTTTAATCAAGCTAACCAGGATTTCGTTTATATATTCATTTTGTATCATGTTATACGATATGTATGTTGTTTTTCTAAAATGGTTGCTAGGTCAATGTGGTCATTGGTCTTTATGTACTATTAACGACAATTTAGTCCGTAGACAGGCACTAGCGGAAGTTATTTCTTTTTATTTATGGATGAATATATGGCTGAATATCTCCAATTACGCACGCCGTCACGTACATTAATTATTCAATCTGCACAAATACAGAATGCTAACATCAAAACATTACTTCACAAAAAAGATTTGAGATATTTTTGTAGGAATTCCTTAGCATGTTTTGTGAAGTTAAGTTGAAGAAAAAATGACTCATGAAGAAAATGAGTTTCATTCTGACATCGGTTTATTTGATCAAAAATATTTTATTTCATGTGTTAAACCTTTTCATCAATTGAAAAAAAGTAAGTAGTTAAAAAAAATATTAACAAAATGAAAACTATTGAAAGCAGTTCGAGCAACATTAAATGCTAAATGTTCATACCTCATATTCTATTGTCGTATACATATCCAAAATTGTTTTTCGTCTTTTGCCATTGAGAATAGTCAAACAAACGATTTCTATTTGTTTGCTCCCATAACTTTACTTTTGCAAGTGGTGTTCGTGAAATTTATTTTGCGTTGCCGTCTTTAATGTGCTTTGACCATGAGAAAAATATGGGAACTGTATATGATAAATAGCTTATATGTAGTAGTTAGAGAAACAGCTTAAAATATAACGAAACGGGACCTCTCGTTTTTTTAGCATAATTGTATTTGTTAATACTTTCATTTATTAAATTATACCTAATAAAAAACAATCCAGTGTATTTCGAGGTGTTGTAAAATGTTGTTTAATTCCAGATAGAATGAATAATATTTTTAGGACTATACAATATACGGAGAGACAAATAACGATTAACGTCAGCAATAATGGACTCCAAAGTCTACTCCGACTGGGGCAGAGAACCTTGAGGACCTCAGACAAGACAATACCAATTAAAAACGTCTGCCTCCTCCGAAGCTTACATGACGGGAGAAGACAAAAGTTTGCGTAAGACATGTGTGGCCAAGTGAAGAGTCGCCGACGTTTCACTGGCATTGTCTTCGCCGCTTCAGGCTTACGACACTGCCATTCGGCGACTACTTTCCCTAGGTCTCTATCTGAGTAAAGATCAGAGGAGTTACCGAATCTTTTAGTTCTTGTCTCCAACGGAGTGGAAACGGACGAAAACTCGACAAGGATATGGAGGAGCCAAGAAACGAGGCTTACGGAATAACGGGTTCGTGCGTCACATCACTTAAAGAGGACTGACAATCGTATGACACAATCATAAAAAAAACTATCGGTGCATATTTTATTATTATTTAAGTCGAAAACGATTTTATTGACCGTTTTAATGACGTTCTGTAACTATAATACATTCAATCTACAACACTTATTACGTATTATTAATCGGAATTGAGATCATTAAGTTTATACTCTTCTTAATATATTTATTTTTCTTTCATAGCCCCTTTGAATTTACAGATAATTATAGATCCTCAGGTGAATCTATTTACAAATTATTTTTGTATTTCCTGTAGCATCGCTACATAATATACAGGTTTTATTATTTTATACAAATTATATAATGAATAAACAAGTATAATGATACACATTATACGTGACTGGACTAAACTGACTAATAAAGGTGATGGGGCTCACCTTTTTGATCAAACTTAAAACTAACTAACTAATTAGTTAGTAAGAATTCTTAACCTAATTTTCCCCCGACAGTCTGTTGCCATCGATGCGGGAGGGGTGGTGGTGTTAAACAATGGTCAGCGTTCTTCAACCTCTCGAGAGAGGTATGTTGGACCACTTTTCGCATGATCCTATTTTGGAAATGTTGGAGACATTTGGCTGTATTGTCAGTCAATTGGGTAAATAGGGGGGCACCGTACAGCGGAGCTGGCCGGAGGACACATTTATAAATTATCAGTTTGAGACGAAGTGACAGGTCGGGTGAAGTTAGCAAGTGCGATAGCGGGTAATATATTTACTTTGTAATAACAAACAATTGATTTATTAAATGATTATTGTAGTTAATCTTTATATAGAGACAAACCAAATTATATCATTAAAGGCAACATTGATAACAATCAGTAAGTAAAACATATTTAAATTATTAACAGTACTGAATAGCACCTACTCCAAAATGAACCATCCATTTTATTAAAATTTGAATTAAAAAAAAATGTACACATAAGTAATAAATAATTAAAAAAAAAAAAAAACAACAGTACAAGAAGCTCATGGCTACACACTGAATCGATGGTGTGAAAAACTTATATTGTTTATAATAATTTATCTCTATTAATTAGAACTTTAAAGAATATCTGTTATCACCTCCGTGTTGACTCTACGACTGCCTTGGTATGGAAGAGGTGGGTTTCTTAGTATACTTGTGTTTATTATTTCTTCCTTTTTATTATGTTATATAAGTAAATATAATTTAATTGCAATACTCTCCAGGATATTAATTAATGTGGTGCATCATAATTCCTGTGGATGTTGGTAGCATTCCCACACTCTATTCTATAAACGACCGATCTATCTTTTAACTGAATCTGGTCTTTAGTGTGGGAAATTGAGTTGCATAAATTAACTTTACCTTAAAAACCACACTAATGCCCACTTTTTTTCAAGATATTCCCTAATTTGTCAGAAGTATTTTATAAATATGGGAAGAAATAATAAATATACCTACGCTAAGAAACCCTCCTCCTTAATAAAACCAGTCGTAGAGTCAGAGGAGATAAAAAATATAGTTTAATGTTTTAATGAATAGAGATAAATTATTTTAAACGATTTAAGTTTTTCACATGATCAATTCACTGTGCAGCCATGAGATTCGTGTACTGTTGTTTTTGTTTTTTTAATTTTAAATTATTTATTACTTATGTGTAGAATTTTTAAAAATTTAATTTTAGTAAAATGGATAGTTCATTTTGGAGTAAATGGTATTCAGCACCACTTATAATTTAAATATGTTTTACTAACTGATTGTTATCATTGTTGCTTTTAATAATAGTATTTGGTTTGTCTCCAAATATGCAAGATTTTTATCATGTGACTTTTCATTTTAGCAGAATGAAGATGAGAGCTTAGAGCTGTTGAAAACGTTATTTCAAGAATAAATACCTTGTTGTGGAAGGACATAAGCTTTATTATTTAATTGATTTATTATTTTTCATGAAGCTACTTTCATGTTTAGCATCTTTCGCACACCAAATAAACCTTTCTTAAAAAATATAATGTCCCCTTTTTTTTTATCTAGGGTTGTGTATACACTTTTACTGATTAGGTTGGCAATGTTTTTTTTTCACATACCTGGAGACTGGTCATGTTGCTTTGCTCCGTGTATGGTGTGCAGATTTTGCTTATATTTTTTTATTTTTCATAAGCCTATAATTATTAATTGAAACAGTTCGAAGGTATTTTTCATCTCAACAAACTATTTTATGATAGATGGAAGAGATCAGGACAATATTTGCAATGAAAACAATTTTATCTAATGTTAGTTATAAAATATTTATATTTTACAGTATTTACAGAAAAATAAATACAAATAAATTCTTTGGCTTCATTTGACAAAAAATATAATTATAGACAATAAAATAAAATGATAATATTCATTTCCAGTTTCGTCTATTCTCTTTTATTTAGCTTAAAAATATACTTACATGCAAACATTAAGATTCCTAGGTTATAATTGATTAACAGTACATCTTCATAAATTAATTATCTTAAATTTATTGTCTGTTTGCAGCCAGACCGTTTATATTAAAGGTATTGTGGCAAACGCTCACTAAAAATTATTACAAACATAAAGTTTTATAATGTATCCGTTAATTAAGTAATAAGGGTATTTTGAAATCGCCCCTTTGATGAATGGATCTCTACAGCAATATATAGAAATCGGAATATGTGTAATGCTAAGTCTATTTGAAACATGCACCTTCGATGGTACTTGCATAATTTTAAGTATCCACTTATGAAACACGAGTGTTTAAATTAAACCAAATCCGATTGTACCTTTTAAAAGTTTTTCTAGAATTTTGATTTTTAAAGTTTTAGATGTATCGACAATTTTTGAACGGATTTTTCCTGTTTTTCCATAAACAAAATCGAAGAAATTTCTTGGTGTTTTCTGCTTTTGAAGTCATGATTTATAGTAAAAATATTATTTGTCTTTAATTTTAATTAGACAAGGGTTAATTCATTTTTCTGTGTTATGTAACTCCCCAACACAGTAATGTTTGTTTTTCCTGTGAAATGTGCACGCTATGTTTTCCATTTTGAATTATCCAAGTAAGTTTTTATGTACCGCAGGTTGGTAAAATGTTTATTGTTTCAAAAGTTGTTACTTTTTAATGTAGTATTGATTTTACATTTTCAAATTAAAGTTTATTATTGCAATAACGTTAACAATTCGGGATATATAACAATGGATTTATAAAAATTGAAAAAAAATACCATTCATCAGAGTGCTGTTACACTCTTTTTATTCGTTTCCAATCTTATAATTTATTAAGTTATGTGCTAATGTGTAAATGTATGTTTGTTGTTTTCAATTGTAGTCCTGAGGATGCATGAATAGGCAAAATGTTGACTGATGTTAAACAAATAAAAAAAATATATTCTGGGAGAGACTCCATACTTTGTTCTAATATAATATAAATACCAAAAATATTTACTTATCTTAAGTGTTCTATCAACCGACTGTTATTTACTAACAAAAATATTTTTCTAGCAACATACTTATATCTGTAACTACTTACTAATCTTAATGAGCTATCAAAGTTCAAAACCATCTTAAATTTGTTATTTATAGACATATTGGATTTCTTTATTTTCTAATTTGGAGCATATTTTCTAAAAACAATTATCATGGGAAATGATCATATAGTTAGAAAAAATAGCTTATTTATTTTTCTGATATCTAAGGTTAAAAATCATAATAAGTTCTAAACAAACTTATAAACAGAAAAATATTAATAAAAATCACATCACACAACAATATGATAATCCACTTTCATTTATATACTTTCAAGCCGATACATGCAGCTAATAATATCAAAACATTTTGTTATTATTGATTTGCAGAAAAGACTAAAAAAGTAAGTCGAAAATTACACATGACCACCAATTGGCTTGTAATTTGGGAAAATTAAAATAAAGTTGATGGAACCAGTTTTGGAGTCATCATAGATAATTTGGACTGGAGTAGATACAAATCCAATTTTGGTAGGATGTCAGAATCCAGCAAGGACTTGAAAACATTGAATTTAAAAAATGCTTGATGGAACTGATTTTGATGCTAATAACCTCTGATATTACATATGTATTTCAGTGTTTTATCAGATTGTTCCTAAGTTACATTAACTTTTTTTCCTTCTAGTGATTACACAATGTAGGCATGTGTCACAGGAACTACCGCAGAAACGCTCTATTCCTGAGCTAAAGTTTCAAAACTTTACATACTTTGTTCAATTGCCACCTTAATAATATTATATTAAGTCTTCAACAATCTTATTTCAATAGTCACATATTCACAACTAACTACAAAAAGATCATAACAACTTAGGTAGTCTTGATCACAGATTTTATCCAGTCGGATGTGAACTGTACTTTGTGATATATCCCTGGCTGATGATCAACGGCGCAGCCAAATCCTGCTGATGTTATCCCCGCTAGTGTCCATCGCCCTTCATCTTGTACAATCAGTGGCCCTCCACTGTCCCCCTGAAAAATACAATTAAAATTATGTTAGAATCAAAATTAAACCTCATAAGTGCTAGTTGATCTTATGAGTAGTGATTTTTAAAATTATGTTTTATTATTTTTACATAAATTAGGAACTTAATTGGCAATTATATTTTTAGTGTATATTGGACATACAAAATGAAGAAACTACATTGAGAGATTTTGGGAAGGCTGGAATCTCTGCCTTGGTTTCTAAAAACCTCATTAAGTGATTGTGAAAAAAAAAAACTTGGTATTTTTTACTGAAAATACATAATTTTATTTGTTATACCATCTTGATCGTCTAAAATCACTTTGAACAAATTTAAAGAATTATAAATAGGTAGAAATTTTTTTTAAAAATTATTAAAAGTGGGAAATAGGGAATAAAGTCCTGTTAGAATTCAAGAGATCCAAACACTAAGCTATAGGGACAACTTTTAGTTTGGAAGTATACTACGCTTGAAATTTAAGGGGAAAAAACAGATCAACATCTTTTCATCTTCAATTCAGTATTCTATAATTTATAATTTTTTATTTATTTTTTAATTCCATTTTCAAGCTGATTTAAAGTCTTATACTTAATTGATCAATGGACATGAAATTTTAATGGACAAAGCACAACAATTAATGCTGATTATTAGGCATATACTTCATGATTAAAAAACATGTTCTCCAACCATTATCAATAGACTTGATGTTCTGATAAATAGTATGTAATGTTCGTAGGGATTCTTGCACATTATAATAACATGAAGTTTAATGTGAAAATACTATATCTTCTGAACATTTCAGTTTGTTTTTATGTGTTAAACACCCTTAACTGCTAGGGGAAGGAATGGTATATATCTAACTGTAGTGCCCTTTTCTAGCCTAAGTGAGAATCAAACTCATGTAATTCTGACTCAAACAAATTGTACCCTAAACTCAAACTTGCAGTTTTTGTTCAGCTTAAGTTGTCTTACTTTGAGTTATAATTGATCTTCTAGTAACAGTCACAGTTTGAATTTGTTTAATTATTTTGTAGGATATTTCCCTGTATTACGCTGTTATATACTTACGAGGCAAGCATCCATTCGCCCGTCACTGTGACCTGCACAAAACATTTCCTTGTGAAGTTCAACTCTGATGTTTTTATGCCTGTGCCATTTTAAACATTCAGCATCCGTTAGAATAGGAACTATTGCTTTTCTTAAAATATTCGTTCCCGTTTTACCTAAATAAATAAATTATTAAAATCAGTATCTTTTTAAAAATAAATAAAACATAAAAGAGAAAGATGGATAATGCCATTTGATGGACTCAGAAATAGAAACCAGTAGATCCCAAACCTGGCGGTATCATTATTTCTCTCTTCCACCAATAATTAATAAATAATTAAACCAATGGGATTATATACCACAGCTGATAGTTGTTGATGAAAAACATTCATTTTATTCAAAATGAAATAACAATATATGTTTTAAGTGAATAAATATTAATTACATCTTTATTGGGGATGCTCAATTGTTTGCTAGTACAATATAGCGCACATTTTTAAACTTAATTAAGACTTAATTTACAAATTAAATATCTGTCTGTGAAAAGTGTGCTAAAAAATAAATCAGAAAAAGTCAATTAATGCATTACCATAAGTAGTATCTGTTTTCCCCCATCCAGCAACAAGTCCAGTTTTTCCTCTAAGTGAAGTAGTCCGCTTTGGAAGACAAATTGGAAGTATATTTTCTTTAAAAATGACACCACGGGCCAGCCGTATCAAAGCTACATCATACCTAAAAATATATCCGTATGTTTTTAGCAAATATTTTGTCATCAGGTAACTGCATAAATATTGCGATAGATTATTTTTCCGTAATGTGTCATATTCAATATAACAAGTGGAACTCAACTGTCAAATCTAACTGGCACTTGGAATTTAAAAAAAAAAAATGAACTCATAATGAGTGACTGATTTCCAGAAATGAAATAGCACCATTCAAAGTACATAAAACCGCCCTTACACCATGAAAAAGGTTTATAGTTAAATAATTACTTATTATGTGTTTTAAAATAAAAACACAGCTAAAATAAGTCTCCCAGACTTATCAAACCATCTCAGCATCCATAAAATTCTCTCATTATAGGAAATTATGTATAAGTATGTTTTTATACTGTTACAATATTTTTATGAACAAATTGAATTGAATTTTAAAATCAGGTGGTAAAGAATAAATAGACCTGGGAAAACCGAGGATGATTGGTGGGGGGTGGTAGATGTTCCCAATAAATAGCAGGTAGTTCTAAATGAAAGAAGTGTTGTGTAGTTCGAAGGTGAGACCCATCACCCGTTTCCATTCTATAGTTTTTAACTGTAATCAGATATGTAATGTAAACAGACAGTGCTTAAAATGCATTGCATTGCTGTAAAAGGATCCATCTACAACTAAGTTTAGATTAATTGCATAGATTAATTTTTTTAGATATTTAAACTTAGGGGTAAGGGAGGGGGGAATGAAAGAAGTTTGGAAGGAAGATTGCTGACGAATGCTCATCTACGAACAATGAAGACTGTATTCATCTGTAATTTTAGATCATTGTTTTTAACTGATTAGGTAACTATTATTTAAATTATATATAAATGCCTATAGTCAATAATGTTGACATGAAATAGATCACATTATAGACTAAAACCAATAGCACCCTGGGTTCATATTATTTGAAACTTATAAAATAAACTATTAAACATAAATTATTATTCATTATGGAATTTTTATAAATTTCCTTTAACTCCTTATAAACCAGAATTTTAGCAAAGTCAAGATATTATAAATATGTGTACATATATTTTAAGGATTTAATTTGAACTTTTAGGGATATACATATGTATTTATGATGGTATGGTGTTACCTATCTGGTTGGGCTAATCTGAATTGAAAATTTGGGTGTACATATTTTTGAGTCACCCTATGTACTTCTTCTGGGTATGGTTCATATCCTGTGTTCTGAGTGTCGTATTCTCCCAAATAAACCTTGATGTCAGGAAGTTGTGCCCTAAACAGAAAAAAAAAGTAATGCTTACTTATTATAATCATACAAAGTTTTTCTATTAGAAGAAATTTTAATAGTATTAGCAAAACATATATAAATGCATATCGATTAGACATATTTATATTCAAATAATCTTTCTAGAGGATTAGAAAAAAAGGAAAGCTGTAAATTAGTTCTCAGCATGAACGTCCAATTTGTTGAGATTACTCCTTACACGTTTATCATAACAATTGTAAAACCTTTCAGTCATCAAAACTTATGGGACATAAATGTTACCACTGATAATTCTAAAATATTGGGCTTCGCTACATGAGCAAGTCATGAAAATTCGACCTAATATTCTTAGGCAGTTCAGGACAAAGTATACTTCACTTTAACTTTGGGAGCTTAGTTTTACATTAATAGATTGTAAAGTATTTCAAAGTACATATTTCAGAGATTATTACGATTAAGGTATTAATGTATAAAATGTGTCATACCTGTGAACACAGTGAGCGGCTGTGATGACATGCTTCCTACTTACGAGGGCACCACCACACTGATAGCCTCCGATGCGTAGATGTGCTTGCCACGGCAGCTCTCCGAAATATGCCTCCGCCCCACCAATGATTCTCTTCTGAAGGGTCAGTGTAGGCACACCGCATTCAACTGTCGCAATATTGTTTATTAACCGTTATATAAATTCATTGGTACTATTCTAAAAGTTAGTTATACCCGAAACAATGCAATTTTATTGTTGATTTATCTTAATAATTTACGGAAATCTCTTTCGAAGACAAGAGATGACAAACGCAGCTGAATTAATTGTATGTAAAACAGTTTTTTATAGCTACTCCAATCAATCTTATTAGGAATTCCATCCTTGGTTCATCTAAAAATTGCCTGTGATGGGGAAAATTGTCTTGTTTGTTTCATCAACGATTCATTTATTGTCTAATAATATCTAACTGTTTTTTCTTTATATGAAAAATGTATTGCTTTATTCCCAGAAACAATTTAAATGAGGTCATACAACAACAGTATGAAATTAAAGAGATTAGGTTTAAGAGTACAAAATTAAAGAGACACTATCTCCATGGTGTAAAAATGGCAATAGTATTACTTCATAGTTTCACAGACTTAAGGGGTGCAAGTTTTCATGGAAGTGTCATTTAATATACCAAGGATGTGAAAAAGTAATTAGGGAGCATTTAGTAATCACCTTAGAAATTAGAAATTATCGAGGCTTAGAAATTTCAGTTATAAAGTAGTTTTAGCTGAATAGCTAATGTTGCCATACATACCTCTGTCCTGCCTCCTGAGATTGTCCCTTCGTTTGAAGAGCCTGGTTGGAGGGGGGATGATTGGAGAGAAGTAACAGCAGGTGTACAGCCAGGAGGTAAAGCTGCCGAGGCCTGAGCAGGTCCCGTGGCTAAGTCCTCCCGAGATCCAGCACCCTACCGACAGGGCGCACTCTCCTCTGCACTCATTCCTGGCACCTGTGACAACTCTTTGTCATTGACTAGTTGAATAATTGCGTAGGTACAAAATTGTTTATTGTTGATATTCATTTCGTATAATCAAAGAGGACAAAAGGACTGTCTTCACTTCATTTTAACCAAATAAAAAGAGTTGTCTCCCTTTCAGGCACTTTCGGACTAAAACTTGACAAATTGTAGCTACAATTGTAGTCCTAAAAACCTGGTGCACCTTGAATTTTATTTTAAAACTCAAGATTGAAGAAAAATTGTTGGGTTTGAAGTATTGATGAAACAAACATGAAAGCCTCTAGAAATATTTTAACCTAATTTTTTTAATGGAATAATTGGTTGATGTTTGGCTATCATATAATATGTTAAGGTGAGCATTTCATGATCGGATGGATCTGGGTTCATATCTCAAGACATAGATTTACTTTCACTTGAAGATCTCTAAACCAGAAGTTGGTAAATAATAATAGTAATGACTTCGGGTTGGCGGATTCTGGCGGCGAGGGAGTATCTGAAAAGACATGATAATGCTGCAAAAATTATTTATCAAACCAAAGGAACAAAGATGAACTTCTTAAGCAACCAATCTCCCTACTATTAATACGATCCAGCCCCAATTGCATCACTATTTACTAGGATCATCCTATCAGGACTGACGACATGGTTTTAAATAATAGGCCAGGCATCTTATTGATAGATAAGAAAAGAAAACTGGCAATCATTGAGAAAGAAGTGTCTGCGGATGACAATTTGCTAAAGCTAGTAGCTTGAAAGAAGCCAAAGTGCCAGGATTTAGCAAAAGAGTTAAGGCAAATCTATAGATTGGAGAGTTTTGGGATTTTTATGATAATCATTTCAGGGTTCAACAAGCAACACTTTTGGGAACTGCCAGTATAGTTCGAAAATTCAGCGACATAAAATAATCTAAGCTTGAGTTATAGTTTGGGTAGGTGAAAGTTATTCCAGGAAGTGTGAAATTCATAAGTATAATAATAAATGAAACTTTACAGCTACCCTTGTTCCCATATGAATTTGTAGTGAAAAAACTCTCAAATTCAAGATTGAAACAGTTTATGCCTGCCAAAAAATATGAGTTTTAAAAATTATTGCCAAAAGAACCCAATGATATAAAAGAAATTATAAAAATTAATATTGATATGATCCCTGAAAGTTTTATTGAAGTATGAGATGTTGAGGTTTGCAATTTTGCAATTTTTTAGTAGGTTTCCCTGGTAGGAATAACCTATTATAAAATTTTCACTAGAAAAGGTGTTCTTTGCATAAGATTGTTTTTTATCTTGTTTGACATAAATGGTGATGACCTATTTGTCTATTCCTAGTAATAGATGTATAGAAAGGAGTTTAACTCCAAAATAAGCTTTTTCTGAACACATTGTAGGACAGAGAGAGAGAGAGTCTAACCATTGTTGTGAATGAAAATTGCCAGATTTCTGGACATTGCCTCGGTGGTGAAAATGTTGGCACTTGTTTTGTTCTGACATGAGCCATTCCAAGCATGCCTATTCTTAGGACACAATAAGTAAGAAACCTGAGTTTCTATCGCTCATTGTATTCCTCCTGTGTGTTAGAGGACACTTCCATCATTTATTTAAACATAGAAAAAGAAATTTCTTTGTGACAGCTGAAAAAGGGTTCAGGGTGCTTGACTATTTTTAGGATTTTTTTTTTTTTATACTAGAAACCATTATGTTTTTCACCTGTGTGTCAGTCTGTCTTTTCTAGTCTTGTGAGTTTCCTGTTAGAACAAGAGACATGAAATTTTGCAAGGATGTACCATTTGATGTAACCATCTCCTTAAAATATAAATAACCGTTATTAATTAATTAATCAAATGGTTTAAAAACAAATAAATATTTTTCTATAATTTTAAGTAGAGTGTAAAATTAATGATTTATTGAGATCTTGTACATTGTCACAAATTAAAAATATGTACTGTGTTTTGGTGCTTAATTATGGAAGCCTTTAATATAGAGGGATAATATTTTGCTGTTAAAGTTTAACTTGATGCCCTAAAGATGCTGAATGACCTCATGAAAAATAACGAAGAGTCAATTATTTATAATTAAAAAACTTTACAGCCATATTAAGTATGGTATAAAACTAATGATCTCAATTTTACAATTTTCAATTAATGATTTGTTTTAGTGTTAATATTTGTCGGGGATAATTTAGTGGACTTTCCTACTATAAGTCCTTAAAGCTGTTAATAAAACTGTTTTTGTAACCTTAGCATTAGCCTTAATTGTGTGATGCATTGTACTTGACTTACATTTTTTAACTTCACCTTTGTAAGAACATCTCATTTAGCCGTAAATAAATATGAGTGATAATTAATTAAATTGATTTATTACATGAAAATTCCTTTTTTTTATCGAGTACTAAAAAAAAATAGCAGTAGTTATATATTACAGCTAATCTTATTATTTTGAAATTGTAATAGATGATAATGAATAACTTACTTGTGAAAGCAGCTGAAGTAACCAGAAAAGGAGTGACGAAGAACCACAACACCATCACCAGACAACCCTGAAAATAAAATTACTGATTTAGCATATTAACACATTTTTATTCATTCACATAGTTTTATGATTATGGGAGAGTCTATGGCATAATAGGTCTACTACAATATCGTTATCAAGTTAAGCAAGATAAGCACTTGGATGGATAGCACCTTCCGACCAGTTGCTACTAAGATGGGAACCATCAGGAAGAGTAGCCATTACAACAGTTGCGCTAATGAAAAAAAAAATTTTTACAGGCCTGTTGTTTTCTATGAAAAACAAGTTGAGGTAGTCCTGATTTAGCTCATTTTCTAATTGTAGGACCCGTCCTGAAAAAACTTGTTACATGTCTGATATCTAGGTTATGCATTAAATCTAAGAGACAAAGGTGTTTTTGTTTGGCAGGTGAGTAAATAAAGCAACCATTAATTATTTTTGATCTGACCAGACTTGTATAAACTTTTAACATACTTATACAATCTACTCCTCAAGTTGTTCCTGGTATAACTTTCATGATATTTAATCGAGAAGTGCAATTTTGCTTTAATCAAATACTCAAATGTAAAATGTAGACTGACAGTATATTAGGACAAAGGTGTTCAATAGACTAACAACAGTACCCAATAAATAAGGTTCGATGCTCACCAATTTTAGATGAAATAATTTCATTATTCAACTATTTACTTTGTGACATCTAATATCCTTGTCATTTTTACTGTACCCTACATGTTGGAGAACCAGAAAATTTCTATTCAGTCAAATTAAACGATAAGAGCGGTCTAGTCTACTCCGTGGTCGAGGTCCCTATTGTACCTCATTTATCCTTTGCGAAATGGGTACCCAACCCTTCACTATAATGGAGCGATGGTAACGAATTCATTTGGTAACAAGTTGATTTTTTATAGGTATTATTGGCATTTTAAATCAAGGAAATAAAACACATCTCCATTCTCTTCGCACAAGAGTCAGTATGTCAATTAAAGAGCGCTTGGATGGGTATCGCCCTAACTAACCAGTTACTACTGTCTACTAGTTGATGATCAGGGTAAGATGGGATACTCCCCAGATAAGAGATATTATCAGTACTTGACAAGGGCAGATTGCGCTACCAAAAGCACTCGTTGATACCAAGATATTATTTTGAGTGAAGACAAGGAGGTGTGTTTGATTTCAAATTCATTCTTGGTTCTTCTTGGAGGTTTATTTGGGCTGTCTGTTTTCCTTTCAGCTTTGGTCCAGTGCGAGATACCTTTTGTCGATCCTCCTCCGACTAATCTTTTACGTTTTGAACTAGTTTCACAGCACATTGCCTCTGTGAGCGGTGAATCATAGCAAGGCATATCGATTAGATATAGACAAAACACTTCTTCATGCCCACACCGGCGCAACATTTTAAACAGTTCATCGGAAGATATTAAGCTATTATCTTCTCAGCCATTGGTTAAGACCTTTAAGTCATATTTAAAAAAAATATTTTAATAAAAAATTCACCGTCTTTCAATAACCATATTCAGCCTTTGCCGACAAAACGGGGCAATCGATCCAATAAAAAGTGAACCTGTAGCAACTAACAGCCTTTGGAAGGTTCTAAACTAGAACGATTAAGTGTTATTCTTTGACTAATTGTTATTTAAAGGGGCCCGAAGAGAGAGGTTATACTTTCAAACTGATGCTTATATCTGAAGGGTTTATTTTTAAAACACCCCAGATTAAGCTGCGTATGTTTTAATTAAAGTTAAAAAAAAGCACACAGGTAGTGTGGAAAAAGTCGTTTTCAAAATTTAAGATTTATTTATATTGATTTAAGGTATTACTAATCTACAAAGGTATACTTAAGCCAATTTGGACATACGGAATAGAGCTTTGGGGGGGATTAGAAAAGTCGAACATCAAGCGTATCCAATCTTTTCAATCAAAAGTCCTGAGAACAATAGTTAATGCCACTTATTACGTCAGCAACAAAACTCTTCATAACGATCTTAATATACCTTACATTCTTGAACTTATCCCTTCCAAGTTGATGAAATTCCCCAGTAGCCTTTCAAACCAGCCTAATCCCGTAGCACAGTCATTGCACTGCACCACTTATCCCTATAATCCTCCTCGGAGACTGAAACGGCAGTGGCCTCGTGACCTGCTATAAATACGTGACAGTGGGAGTCCTGGCAATGGACAGTTTCTCCAATCATGTCCTGAGCATATGTGGCTCTCGCGCTCTTCGTCAGCCTCCACTGGCTCGTATCCGGTGACGCAGCTGACGGAGGAGCGGGTAAGACTGACTGCGTCATTTTCTCTTTTCAAAAGGGAAAAAGCCCGCTACCTACTGGTTACATAGTAGGAACGGAGGAAAATTCACCTGCCAACAACCTAGTATATCTGGGAATTAAAATGGACAGACCCCTCCATTTTAGTAACCATTTGACGAAGAAGTTGAAGCATACTGACACGAAGTCTTACCGGCTTACGCATTTATTGACTTTCCCCAATCTATCACTGCGTCTCAAGCTGTTGATATACAAGAGCATACTCAGGCCTACCCTGCTGTATGGTGCACCGCTTTTTCGTTATCTGACGTATACGACAGCTAAAAAACTCCAACAATTCCAAAACGGTATACTGATGAAAGTGGTCAGAGGTACTTCATTCGAGCAGCGGAGCAACAGTGAGCTTCACGAGATCTTTGATCTGCCTACGGTGGATGAATTCATCCAACGTAGACATATCAAATTTTTCGACTCCCTGCAATACTTGACAAACCCGGTGTTTAACACGATGGCCCCGCTCCGTTCCCCCATCGATGGCAGGACGCTGTCGCGGTTGGAACGCTTTAGTCTTAGGTTCTAGGTTTAGGTTTTTGTTTGTAAGTTTTTCTTCCACATTTTCAAACTGAAGGTGAGCCCCATCACTTAGCATTATATTAATTTCATTTTTAACCACAACCTGTATTGTTGAGTAACCCAACCTCCTTCAAATGCATCTGCGCATAGCAGAAAGAGGAGAATTATTTTGTCATATTTTCACATTGTATAATTTTAAAGGGGTTAAGGGAAAAAAAACAAAAACCGGAGGAGCGTGGGGGACTTCCCAAGACTCCGCTTCCTCTCTCGCATGCGAGGGAGGTGAAAACTATGTGGATTTGGGAGGTCTCTGGGCTGTTTGTGAACACTGCATGAATGAGCGAGTGAATGGAAATTGTAAATTTGACACGAATGAGAACATTTATCACAATTACTTATTGTCTAATAATGCAGATTGTAATTTTATCACAATAAAGATTTACCAAGTCAAAGCACAGAACATATTTTTCTTCATGGTCACATACGAAATACAGCAAAGCGAAAATAAATTAAAGAACAATCCAAAAGTTTTGAGAGACAACTAACAAAATCACGTATTTTAAGTTTTATGATATTTTAGTTGTTCACAATTTTTATTTTTTCATTTTGAAATATTTGAAGAATACTCAACAAGAAGAGATTGAGTGAGAAATGAGACTGAGTATAGATGGGCATGAGGCCATGCTCAGAGACTGAACTTTTAACTAATATGCTCATGTTTGCCTCATGGGAGAAATAGGAAAACCAATTGGTTATTCGAAGCTAGAACAAAAGAATGGAGACCCAGAAAGCTATGTGATGACTATTATATATAAAGAGTGGATCAGCAAGAGGAACATCCCTTGGTGAGATAAAACAGATTACGACAGACAGGGTGCATTGGAAGAGATACGAAGAGGTATGACATCCATCACACCGGGAGTTGTTGAAGAAGAAAAAGGTGTTCAAAAGGAGTTCACAAGTCTCACTCACATCATTCAGGGACCTCCTGGCGAATATTTTATCGTTCCAAATGATAATTCCAACACTTTTATGTTATACCGCTTATGTTTTGAAAACGCTAGAAAATCTAAATAATTATAAGAATCACTAACCATGATTGGAGTAGAAGAGACGTAGAAGTGCTGCTAGTGCCTTCAACACAGTTCCATCGTTCAATGATAAAAATATCAGTTTTTTCCCTGCTAGCCTAATGTACAATTAACATATTAACGAGAGTTAGGCATGTGAGCGAAGTGTGGACAAGCGAGTTTCCCAACTGGTTGTAAATTGTGACCATAAGCGGAAATTAAAAAAAATATTACAAATTTTTAAGCGACACTTCCTGGAGATGAAGTAATAGCAGGAAGCGTGTTTACTGCTCACCGAAAGTAGGTAGGTACATGTTTTTAATGATATTTTCACCTTTAAGGCTAAGGATTTCTAATTTATTCATGTTTCAGAATGATACATGTATGATTAATACAACTAACTGTTCCCAGAAACGTGCAAAAATATAATGGTTAGATCAAAATGACACGTATAAAATTCCTTTATTGGCTCCTTGGCAGCACGCGGAATATTTAGCATTTCTAAGTAATCGATTGTTGCCATTAATTAATTTTTTAAGGGTTGTTTTAAGCGTCATTGTGACGCCAATAAATAAGGGATACACAATAGTAATTGGCATTAAAAAATTATTTGACTAAGAACACTTATTTATACCTAAACTATAATTTTTGTTATTCTCCTTGACTGAGCTGTCGAAGTCTAAAAACTTAAAATATTGGGATTTTGGGACGCCGATAATCTCCGGCAGTGACGTGCTATAAATACGTGACACTGGGAGTCCTGGTGAGGGTAAGTTTCTCCAATCATGTCCTGAGCGTATGTGGCTCTCGTGCTCTTCATCAGCCTCCACTCGCTCGTATCTGGTGACGCGGCTGACGGAGGAGCGTGGGGGACATCCCAAGACTCTGATTACTCTATTGCATGCGAGGGAGGTGACAACCATGTGGATTTAGGAGGTCTCTGGGCTGTTTGTAAACACTGCATGAATGAGCGAGTGAATGGAAATTGTAAATGTGGCATGAATGAGAACATTTATCACAATTACTTATTGCCTAATAATGCAGATTGTAATTTTATCACAATAAAGATTTTGGGACGCCGATAATCTCGAGGTATTAGGTGGAAAAAGTTCACCTATATTACTTTCTAAACCTTCAAGAACGCTTTAAATAAATAAATATGGCAATAAATGAAGAAGAAGGTGAAGAGTATTAGAAAAATACGGGTAAAAGGAATGCAAGAAAACTATTTATTTTAAATCCATTGGTGTTCACGTAACAAACAATGTACCATGGAGATCAGAGAACAGTGGCTAGACTGGATACGACTGTATCGGGCAACGGCTGATAAACAAGAAGGAAGCACCGAAAGAAACTAGGAAAAGGGTTATCTTCCCACACTTACCTATTCTAGTGAATATTTCTGTGGGATCCCTAAACACAAAAGCCAGGTAAAGCAGGAGAGACGAGGTTCGTGTGGAGGATTGGGGGCAAGACAATTATCGAGGAAAACCAAATCAGATGGTTGAAATGCATTGGTTTTTACTTTACGGTCAAAGGGCCATGGAGATCAGAGGACGAGTCCATGCAGTGGCTAGACTGGACTCTACGAAGTGGCAGAAGATAGGTCAAAAAGACCTCAAGGAAGATCCCGGTTGTAGTGACTCAACTACATAAGTGTTAAATTACCCTACACTCTGGTGCATATATAATTTATTGTAATTAGATGTAAAACATTGTTTTCTAGTAATAAATCAGGGAGATATCGGCAGTCATAAAACAAGTAACAGAGGGTCGAAGGTCCAGCAATAAAACCTGGGAGGGTAAGCCACCTGCCCCCTCATAAAACGGAACCGGCAGACATTTGGTCACCTTCCGGCGGTCATAAAACCTAAGTAGGTGAGTCCCTAGCAGCTATAAAACACACCCTTTTAGGCCAACAGTGATAAACCTAAGGGGTATTGGCCACCTGGGCATCATAAAACATACCCCGTTCAGCCGATTCCACCTTCCACTAGGAAGGGGAAACAGTATTTAAATCAGGAAGTTTCGCCCTGTAGAATACTCTTTCCCAGTCTCTTCATCTCCTCAGCTGCACTACTCGGTCGCTTTACACCAGGGCCGCTTGGCCATGGAAGGCAGTCACTTAGACTCCTCGTCAGCCTACTCTCTCTTCAGCGCCACTGAGCCCGTCACCTGATTTCTCAGCCGCCTTGCAGACCCTCTGGCGCCTTGACCTGTTACGCTGCCGATCTACCACCCGAACTCTGAAAACTGGTCTTATTCTTTATGAAACCTCTGAACCTCTCTCCTGAACACAGTGTATTGTCGGGACCTATCATAAAAATGGAGTCAGATATTAACGCCGACATGGAACCTGGTCCATATTATAAACTACAACAATCCACACTTGTCACCAGGGCTAGAGTGATTAGGCACTCCCCTAGTGGCGCCCCCGACACCGGTCAACTTGGGAGGGCTAAAAATGTGAGAGATTGGGATGCCGATAATCTCGAGGTATTAGAGAAAAAAACGTCAAGTTTCCCAATATTAGTTTCTAAATCTCCAAGAACACAAAATAAATGAATGTGGCGATGAAGATGAAGATGAGTACTCGAAAAATACGGGGAAAAGGAATGCAAGAAAACTATCTTAAAAAATCTTATGCATTATCGAAGGGATGAACTGGTTCAGAAGAAGAGAGATAGTTTCCGACAGAGAACTTTGAACCATGGCCTGTAAAGAAACCCTTGCACAGCAGCTTAGACGATAGATGAGAATATTATGTACTCATGCATAAAGGAAATCATGGAGGCTTGTTTCATTATCCAGTGATTTAAAGATTGTCTCTCTTGTATTTCCTTTTGGAGTAGTACGCTCGGGCGTTGGTTAGTTCAAATTGATATGATTTTTTTATAAAGCGGCAATTGAAGCGGTCGATCGCTTTAGAACAAACTGGATCAGTTCTCAGTGAAATTTTTCTTTCTCCTATAGCTCGTTAAAATGAATTGGTCATCTGGTTTATCTTTAAGCTCAAACAAAAAATTTAGGAAAGTGTTTACTTGTTGGTGATATCTATTTTACCTAGAATCTACGGTTGCTTACCAAAAAAAAAAACAAGCAAAACACAGCTCACATCCGCTTTAAAGATAATTTCTCCGAAAGAAGTTCTTGGGTGGAATTGGAAAGTTTTTTCGTCTATTACGGCACATGTCGCGGTCTGATTCCTGCGCAAAGAGCAATATTTTACATAGCTGTTAGCGGTCTGTCGCTGTCTCACCTCTCTGACCCAATTACATATTAGAGAAGTTAGGTTTTTATCATTGATACATAATAATAGACCCATAACCTCCCCCATTATTTAGCATTTATCTTGACTAATTCAATATCAACTGTATCAGGGAAATTCTACAAATTTAAAATGGACCTATTAAATTATGAGACGAATGAAATTCAGGATGATATAGGACCTGTATTTCTGTATTGTAAATTTCATAATGTGTTAATTTTATATCCATCTGAAATTTATGTAATAACTCCTAGACATTTAGGGAAACTTAAAAAAAAATTTGTTGGCACTCTGCCTTTGGGCTATTCAATAATTAACAATTAATAATTTACGAGCCAGTATTGTCAGTTTCCCTATATTGGTAAAAACTGATTTTGAGTCTAGAAACAACTTTCTTCTTGGTGAGGTCCATAAGGTCCAAATCTGAAATTCGCTAAAAGGAATGAGATTCAAAAAATCATTTATTGAGCTATAAACTCTAGTCATATGTTGCCCTTGTATTGGTCTATAAAAGTTAAAAGGTCTCAAATTCTTCATCAAATTGATTTTAGCTGATCCAGACAGCTTGTTGAAACTCAGTTGGCCAATAAATTTGAGAAAAAATTGACCCCTTTTTTTCATCAAACAAAGTCGAAATTTCAACCAAAAATCCACGCATACATTGTTTTTTTTTTTTTTCGGTTTTCTCAAAAAATCGATTCCCAAAAGAAGACGGTTCCCCCAGAGATGATAGCCCTCCTTTCAGCCTTGTCTTGAGAGTGGTGTAAAAGCCAAACTAAAATATATATTTATACATTATAATTTACCGAACGGTATAGCCTTGGAGATAGTTTAGTAATATTTAATTTGTAAGATCATGACAGCGTGAAGTGATGGTTTCACGCTAGTCTTGACCATTAGCTGTGATAATTGATTTATGTCCGGTGGCGTGTAATATGCTGCGTCCAGATAACTTTCTTATCGATTTTTATTAATCAATTACGTCCCGTTGAGAAATCGATACGGGTCGACGCGTAATGCCTTCTGTAGTGAAATTGCGTACTATTTTTTTTGGGGGGGGGGGGCTAAATTCCATTTTCATTCTGACTCAAAATATAGATTTGAGTTAAATATTTGGAACCAAGTCTTTATGGTAGCAGAAATGAAGTTTCTGAGGAGAGCGGTTGGGAAGACAAGAAGGGATTGCATCCCTTCAAATAAGAGAACAGTTTGAGGTGACAGAACTAAAGACCACACTCGAATCCCGACAGCTGAAGTGGTTTGGCCACGTGTGCCGCATGGGAGATGAAAGAGAACCAAAGAAAGCTCTAGAAGCCCGACCATCTGGGAAAAGACCGAGAGGACGTCCCAGAATTTCCTACCAGGAGAACATCCAGAGGATTGGAGGGAAAAAAGGCAAAACGCTCCAGCAGATGAAGCAGCTATGTAGGGACCGAGAGAGATGGCTCCAATTCATTGAGTCTCCTCGACGCTGATAACAAGGCACAAGAGGAAGACAAAGAAGAAGAAGAAGAACCAAGTCTTACATAAAAACTGCTTCTTTACCTACTTTTTTACCTACTAAAATTGTTTAGCTTATATAGGAACAATACACTCATTTAGTTTTTAAGGAACACTGAAATTGTTTTAGCAGCTGGTTACATTTTAATCTTACGTATTAGTTTTTAAAGAGATTTATATTAGAAGCGCTTTGCTGCCTCTCAACTTTATATATGGGTCGATGGAACAAAAATAAATACAAAATTATTTTAAAAAAATATGTTTTATAAATTTTACAACCGGTTTCGTAGGACTCGCAGACAGGCAGACATCTAGGGTTGTCTAGTATTTGTTTGGAATTGAACTTAAGAAAGATTTATTTTCCTTCGGCCTTGGCAAATAAATATTTTTTAGGAAGTCAAGATTGGAATCCGTTGTCAGTCTTGAGACATAGCGTGTAAAGATGGAACGACAGACTGCCGAAGGCTAGATTAAATGAGAGGAGATTTTAGGAAAGACTACAGGCTTCACTGGACCGATTCATATCTGCAATTGAACTGTCTTAGAGATGAAAAAAAAAAATAAAATGGCTACGATAGAAAAATCCCGTCGCAGTTCTTTTGCAAGGTTCTCTCGCTTTCTTTAAGAAACCAAGCTCGGACTAACGCAATGTACAGGCTATTGTCAAAGGTTGGGACTTTTGATACAGTTGCAGCAATGCTACATATTGCTCAAAGTCAACGGCAGAAAATATCTTTGTTCGTTTCTACCGATCGCGAACATTTTAACATTTGGGAGAGTCAATTTTCGAGAAGGTACATCGTGAAAAGTAATATTTAACTTTTTAATTAGGTTAAAACTTGAACTAAATACAACCAAAATTTTTTCTTATTGATAAGCGATTGATAAAAAAAAACTTCTTTAGGTCCTTTGTATCTTTGAAAATTCTGTTTAAACAGTCCTTCAATTTAGTTTATTAAGTGTAATCATTGTCAGCAGAAAATTGTTTTTGTCCAACAAAAAGACAAAGCTTATGTGTGTGTTTCCAGTTCTAATATTGGCAATCATTTCATTTATGAACAATATTAATTGTCAATACGATTGATTTTTTCACCATCCAACCACTGCCCTTGGAGGGGACGAACTTAAAAATGCCTTACAAACTTTAAAAAAGGTTTTTTGGTCTTAAAATTGTCATGAAGACTGTTTCCATTTGGAACCGTAAATAACTAACCATGCAAGTGCACATAACCTTTCTCGATATGTGGAACAGGATCACAGGACAGTACCAGTGCTCTATATGTTCTAGGGTGGTTGATAATGAAGCGGCTATTATACATTAATGACTCCGGCTAAATTTACAAAGTAAGCAGTTAATTTTAATTTGAAATAAGTAAAAAGTAAAGCTATAAGTGTTAGCTGACAGAGCCTGGCAGTGGAATACATCGAAAGGGTGTTCAAAGGTTCCTGCCAAACGGACCCCTAGTTATATAATGCTTATTATAGCATACATTTTCAGTACCATTTCCCGAAAATCCTACCCTTTGGGCTACCTGCTCCCTCACCCTTCAAGATACATTCGTGCCTTAGCCATAGCCAAAGAATGTTCTAACGCTGTAACTGATTAATATTTGTATATATATCAGTGTTTTGATTGTTATTCATAATAAAGTTTTTTAAAAGACTCTCCTCTACAAGACTATTTAACTGCCCCCCAGTTTTTGCCTTTCGATGCTCCCGTAAACATCACCGCCAACACTGTTCCGAAAATTGAATTGACCTATCCATCCACCCTAATACCCTAGCACAGTCATTACACTGCGCCACTCATCCCTATTATCCTCCTCGGAGACTAAAGCGGCAGTGGCCTCGTGACCTGCTATAAAGCGGGACAGTGGGAGTCCCGGCTATGGCCAGCTTCTGCAATCATGTCCTGAGCGTCTGTGGCTCTAGCGCTATTGGTCAATCTACACTGGCTCGTATTCAGGGCTGACGGAGGAGCGCGAGGGACTTCCCAAGACTCCACGTCCTCTTTAACATGCGAGGGAGGTGACAACCATCTGGATTTGGGAGGTCTCTGGGCTGTATGTAAATACTGCGTGAATGAGCGAGTGAATGAAAATTGTAATTGTGGTATGAATGAGAACTTTTAACACAATTACTTATTGCCCAATTAGGTCGATTGTAATTTTATCACAATAAAGAAATATCTCCGCCCTCACTGTTCCGAAAATTGAATTGATTTCTTCCTCCGCAATTTAAGCCATGGCCACCCTTAAGAACAACTCCTGTATCGTACAATCACATGTTTCTTTGATTATTGTAATAAATCCCTCTTGATTGATACTATTGCAAAAGAAGAATCAATGTTGATATAATGATGAATGTCAATGATGAAATAATGAGTTAAAGAAGAATCCAATTCATTAAATTATTTTTATTTATTGCATTTAGCAAGAAACGCCATTTGTGCCCGAAGCTTCGCTCATTTGGGAATCTTGATGGAATAAAACTATTTTCAATTTCAAGTTTAAATTCACTGCTACCTAACCCTTAAAATAATTAGCGTTACGATTTAAACAGCCTACATCACTATCATTATGTTAACTGGCTGTTTAAGGAAGATATCAATTTATCAATTCAGCAGTTCCTGAATTTAATTCGTACAAAGAAACGTCAACCATCGTTGACATGGTGTTTACTTATCCCAGTCTTATTATATTAGAAAGGAAAAGTACTGAATTCTGTCTACAGTGTAAAATCGAAGCCATTTTATTTAAAGGTAATTAAGAGAATAAGTACAGTATATAAATTATTGAGTAAAATCTTTTTCAAATTCATTTCAAAAACATTAATTTAGTTCAAAACTTGATTATAGTATACAAATTTTAGTCTCACTTCTAACCTCCCAGAAATAATACATTCTAGGGGGTGGGCCCACCCTTAAGCAGCAAGCAACATAAAGTCGTCCGTCGAAGAATCATGGCGATCTCAAATCCAAATTCGTGTGTTCTATTCGACTGGGATTAAATGTCAACGGAATTGTCCCCATCGACACCCACATATTTTTTGACTAAGTCCACAGATCTTTTGTAGGAAAATGCTTCTGAAATTCTCTGATACATTGATTATCTATTGACAAATTAAAAAAAAAAAAACTTTTATGTTTTTTAACTATAGACAGAAAGTCCTAGAAATTCAGCCCATATGAGGCAACTCTTAACCTAACCCACTTGACTACTTACTAAAGTGCTTGTCATGTTAACCAATGACTAGATCAATTATTGACACAACTGGAAAAAAACATTAGAACGATTAGGTTAGTTCTGAAGAGGAGGTTATTTGTAGAAAATGTCTATAATTTAAGAAGCCAATCAACATTTTCATATGAGTTAATTATGTTCATATGAGTGATTTTTCGGGATGTCTAGCTAAGTTGATTGATGATGTAGAGATGATAGATTCTCATCATATTTATGAATGGACAATGTTTCTTCACACATTCATCATTTCCTAGTTTGCGATGCTTTTATGATGTACGTAAAATTCGAAATGTAAATTTATGGCTAACAATGAGCTCCCGGTTCAATTTACATTGAATTAAAAAATAAAAGCGCTATTTAACGTCGCTTAATATGTAAATCTGTTAGTTAATTGAGTTTTTACCAAGCTCGACAGATCAGGAGGCTTCACTTTCAAACAGGGACGTGGCAAAAAAACGACTTAAATCTATTGTACATTTAACTTACACCTGTAATGCACTTCATATCTTTGGGCTAGGATTTAATGACAGAAAATATGTGTAAGAAATTATTGATAATTTGTAGCACATTTCTGGCAGGATCGGGACTCGTACCCGTGTCCTTCCCCAACATCTAGTCGGGTGCTCTACCAATTGAGCTACTGTTACTTGAGTAGCGGCGACCTTTCCAATATGAATTTTCTTTAGCCCAACTCTCGCAGAGGCTGTCCGCAATGTTGAATATTATGTTCTGTTTGTTCCGTGGCTTGGTGTGCCTTCGGTGGGTGAGTTCATCGACAGGAGACACGTCAAATTTTCTCGTTGCAGCACCTAACAAACCCAGTGTTTAACACTATGACCCTACCACCCTTACCGCATCGATGAAAACAGACTCGAGGAAAATTGGGATAAGATTATGTTTGTTAAATGTAAGTTAGGTTTTAAGTTTTATGATTCATAAGTTGAGGCCCATCACACATTTAATCATATACAGGCAATGTATAATGTACATTTATAACAAATCACAGAGTAAAATTATTCCAAATTGTATAAAATGTAGCAAAGCTACAATGACCTATTGTAAATAAATTCATTCCAGTAAATTCCATAATCTTTAATAACAAGGGTCTATGGGGGGGGGGGGAATTGGGGACAAAAGTTTGGCCCATAAATTAATTTTTACGAGCTATTTTGCCAATTTTAAGGCATTATATTGGTCTATGTTTCAATAAAATGCCCCCCTCCTGAAAAATTATTATTTTTATCAACCATAGCCTATACTCAACAAACACTTATATAATTATTCTTGTGGTTATTTGTTTTTTAGGCGAACATTCCTGGTATAACCAATATACAAGAAAAAGTTCAAACATCGTTTATCAGGACTAAATATTCGGTTCTTCATGGTCTGGGTTTGGCTTCATAGACCGTTAAAGACAGCCTGTATTATCAAATCTTATCCAGCTGTAGTTGAAGTGCCAGGGATTCCTTTCTTTGTACTTAATGGCTTTATAACCGTTAAGCGAAGTAGTCCATTATTTTTTACTATTGATAAAGATAAAAACTTTAACCTGAAAAAGAGGGCTCTCATATGGCGGAGTGGTTATGTTAATGGATCCCATTACGTGAAGTAGTTGTAACGATATTAGAAATTCACTTCTGAGAGCCATTTATTCCACTTTCCCAGCATGTTGGATATTAATTTATCATTTTTAATTATTTAGCCAAAGAAAAGAGGTTTTGACTACGCTCGAATCCAGAAACTCCTAGGTCTCCCATTGGGTACTCCACTTCCGATCTCTGCACGAACACTAGCCTTGTCAAAACCTTGTAGCTCTCCTCTTACAACTTTTTTGGAGTTGCATCCCATGGCTCTCACTCCTGGATTCCACGAAGGCCACGCGTGAGACAAAAGCTGAAGAGATTTGAATGTGACAAGGTTCAGGGATTGCTCAGAGAAGATCGTTAGCTCCGAACTCGGAAATATCCCCCCTCCCAAATGTGAAGCAGTTTTCATAAAGGTCACTTATATTCACATCGAACATCTGTTGCAAGGCGCATCTACCTTGTTCGCCAGCACAAAATTCAAGTCAAATCTGCCCATTTGCACAGGTTGCGAAAACGATTTTGTTGACAGTTTTAATAGATTTAAAATAAATTAATAATATTATACTAAATCCCCAATACAACGCATATTACCAATCAATATGTCGAGATCTCTAATTTGTATATGAGATATTTAAAGACAAGTCGATCGTCAAGGCCATTATAATCCGTCAAACTTCTTTAATATAAGTCTTCTTTTTTCACAACTTTTCTTCAGCATGTATTCTTTCTTCTTGACTTCTTCTTCTGGACAATATCTTCGTCGTTTGTGTCATCAGGTCACAACGTGCAAGCCATTTTAGCCCAATGCTCAACCTCATTGAAACAAAGGATCTCGTCAGTTATCTCTTACTCACCCATCTCTACTTTGCGCTTTCATAACACCGAAGGAGGCCAGTTATCGTCCAAAAAGTGAAAAAACATCCGTTTTTTCTCTAATCAAAACTTGATGATTCGTGTCAACATTGCGCTAACATCTGACTCTTCAGATGATTCTGAAGTCATGAGATGATTCTCTAATCAGAGCAGATGGCAAGCCGTAGAATTTTCCAATGCGTTATATCGCGACAAAATCCGCTGTGAAGAACACCCAACTCCGCTCATTGCTTTAAGAGAGCTGTTTTAAAAGGAACAGAGAATGTACGTGAGGGGTTCTAAAAAAGGCAAATCTTTATTTGACAAAAGTACTCAAGGTGTTGGGTGTCCTCTCGAACACTGTAGACATGCCATCTACCGTTAACTTAATGTACACAACTTGCTACATCACAAGGCAGTCAGATGTACGACATTGCTGGCGGGGCGCCAACCGTCCAAATGTTTATTTCTTGTATTCCCAACAGTTTTTTAAAATGTTTGTTAACTATCTCTATTTAAGTGCATCAAACAGAGTGGCAGCTATTAGGGCCAAAGTACATCCTCTCCCTTCGACTTAATGATCCCAACAGGGAGGTAGATAGGTTTCCCTTTCTTACCTTAGAGGGAGGCAAGAACCGTTGCCCGTAGCTGGCTGGGTAGAGCGAGTGCAAATGAAGCGGTGAAGGGCACTTTCTGTTTCGACCAGTCGTTCGCCCTACTTCTGCATCTCTCAGCCTTTTACAGCAGGGCCTGGAGTATGTTCGCCTGCATTTAGGGCGAATCGATCCGATTTTCTTTCATTCATTTTATTGGTGAAAATAAAAAAAAAACTCAGTGTTACACTCGGTGTTGGGCTAAATTAAAAATTAAACTGGATCAGTTTAACTAGAGATTTAATAAACTGAATTAAAACTAGTAGATTGTGATTGAAACTTGAACTGAAATCAATAAAACATTTTAGCTAGAATTAAATTGAACTATCGATAAATGTCGTTTGTCATTTGTTGGAAAAACAAATACTAGTGCACCATTACTATTAGCAATGCAATTCTTTACCAGAAATTCAAATAACCTTGGGTTATTATTTGTTTAAAAATTATAATAAATAACTCCCAAATAACTAAACTAATATAAATTTTAACTTAAAAAAATGTTTAAAGGATGTTCAATCGACTAATAGGGGTAACTTTGTCTATCGCTGGTTGCGCTTCATAGAAAGGGCGAGTTGAAGTGTTTTAGACTAGAAAAAAAATCCTCAGTCAAGAGATATTTGAAGATATAGAAAAGAAAAGTGCATTTTAACTCCTGTGATCATTCTTTCTGGGATTCTTAAAAAAAAAGCGAAACTAAAATAAAAAGACATGAAAAAGATAGAATATATTTCTTGGGCAGTGGATCTAATCTAGAGATAGAAAAATTCACTGTCTTTCTTTGAAATGAGAGTCAATAGACGAATCTAAGAATCTACTTTGCGCAATGGGTTTTTGGTTTGACTCGACCTATAGGAGGCCAGCAATGTCCAAACTCGAGAAGTAAACCAGTGAGGTGAGGCGGTCTGTTACGACTGCGGTTTATTATTGGTTCATGAGTAGGCTTTTACTGCTTTATACATAATCTAGTCCAATAAGGTGGTATGAGGTGATAATTATTTTTAAAAACTTATATTACAAAAAACCAAGAAAAAAATTAATTGTGGATACACATTGCCTCGTTTTGATGTGATGATAAGTTTTCATTAAGTTTATTAGCGAACAAAGTTTAAACATACATCTGCATCGGGTCCTGATATCAGACCCAACATTCTCTTCTCTTGTTATTCAGGGTCTGAAGTAGACCTACACAATACGTCGAAACGTTGTTAAAACGTAGCCGATCCCCTAAGAAACGATTCAACTCTTACAATATAATCTTATGAACCCTGACAGATAAAAAGTTATAAAAACTTAAATAGTATAGTAAATTACTCTCGAGAGTAATTTGTGTTGTAAGTATAAGCTTATATTCTTTATACAATTTAAAATTACAAAAATATCAAACGCTGTTTGGTAAAAGCAAGGAATTACTTTCAAATTTTAATCTTTGTAATACAAATAATTCCAACTCCATCGTTGGACGTTTCTCTTAAGGTGAAAGAAAGTAGTACGATACGTTTCACTACTTAATGCATTAACATTTATCACAATTACTTATGGCCTAATAAGGCTGATTGTAATTTTAGCACAATGAAGAAGTTTCAGTAGAAATACTTCATGCATTATTATAACACGTAAAGAACATATGAAATATCTTGTTTATGCAATTAGAATAGAATTGATCATTTTTGTTTATAAAGTGAGCAGTTAGGTTATTTAGAGAACGTAGGTTACCTTTGGTGTTTTGTCAATAAAGTTTCGTTTTAGATTTGTGCCTGTTTTATTCAAAAAGCTTGGTACGATTAAAAATAATTAAGACATTTAAACATTGAAACTACATTGGTACTGTGTAAACTTCCTTAAAAGTCTGATAGTATTATTATAAGTACAATATAGCGGTGGGTATAGGCTAGACTAGCGAGACGGGTAGAATTGGCCGTGAAAAGAAAAAGTGAGGCGAAGTGAAATCGGGTCGAGCGCCATTGTGTCGACTGGATCATTAGAGCAGGCACCCGCACCTCTCAGCTGTACAGTACATACTGCATATACATATATATCATTGTATGTATGTCTGTATGCTCCTTTTGGGCCGCCATTTAGTCCCTTCCATTCACCTCTCGTGTTGGCTTACTTTCTATTTCTTTCATCCTCTGCTAGTCCACATCTTTCCATTAGAGAACTCTTCCAGTTTATAACAGAGGCTTTATAGTCTCGTTTGTAGAGCCACGGGGCAGATGATAACTACAGCAGAGTCATTCTCAGTTCTCAGACTGATGACAATTATTTTATTGGATGTACACCTTCTTTGAATGGGTCGTTCGGTTTTATCTATTTGAGTCAAACACTGCTAGCTACGCGAATGTATAAATGTGTAGGTTGAATATGGAATAGATCTGACCTGTGAAGTGCCCCAAGGAGCCGTCTTATCCCCTGTACTACACAACCTCAGAAAGTGTAGGTGCGATATAAAAACACAACAGTACTGCTTTCGCAGATGACATAGCGGTGTACAGTAGCAGCATAAGCGCCAAGGTCTAAGACAGGCTGAAGTAGCCTGTAACCAGATCAGTGAGAGATTGGGGAGACTCAATATCTCTGGAAACGCGGGTAAGACTGACTGTGTAATTTTCTCTTATCAAAAGCCCGCTCCCTACTATTTAGATAGTAGGAACGGAGGAAAATTCACCAGCCAACGACCTAGTATATCTGGGAATTAAAATGGACAGACACCTCCATTTTAGTAACCATTTTACGAAGAAGTTGAAGCATACTCGCACGAAGTCTTACTGGCTTACGCATTTATTGACTTCCCCCAATCTATCACTGCGTCTCAAGCTACTGATCTACAAGAGTGTACTCAGGCCTACTCTGCTGTATGGTGCACCGCTATTTCGTTATCTGACGTATAAGACAGCTCGGTGACTCCAACAATTCCAAAAGGGTATACTGATGAAAGTGGTCAGAGGTACTTTATTCGAGCAGCGGAGCAACAGTGAGCTTCACGAGATCTTTGAGCTGCCTACGGTAGACACATAAAATTTTTCGACTTCCTGCAATACCTGACAAACCCGGTGTTTACCACTAGAACCCCCGCTCCGTTCCCCCATCGATGGCAGGACGCCGTCGTGGCAGGAACACTCTACTCTTAGGTTCTAGGTTTAGGTTTTAGTGTTTTAGTGTTTCCATGGTTGTAAGCTGAAGGTGAGCCTCATTACCGAGTGTTGTATATGTGTTTTTGACTTTTTAACAACAAACTGAAACATATTATATTTATGCCCTCCGTCGAATGGATCTGTGTATGCAGCACGAGGAGAAAAATGTAAATCAAAAATTATTTATTTATTTATTTTTTGTTCATTGTATACTTATTAATAAAGAGGTTATGAAGGAAAAAAAAAAAAAAGGAATAGATCTAGTTTTAGTGGGAGCTGGTAGGGGATGTTGTCTGTGAATAACATTTTGAGAAACTTTTTCGGTAAATAAATTTGATGGAAAACTCTTTTCCATATTCAACCTAAGCCGATTTCCCGACAGAAGCTTCTACTTATTTACGGTCTGACATCTTTATGGAATGAAAAAGGTTTTGGGTTCAAATCAATAGGATCACTAGGCAGACAATGGATATTTCTTTGTCATGAAGAGAGTGGCTCCTGTTGTAATATAGAATATAGAATATATTCTATATATAGAAATGTATAGATCCCTTAGCTGACCTGACCGTTCCCAGCGTCCCAGTGTTTTTTTTTTTTTGGCCCCCCCACAACCCCTGTGAGTCAATATTTTTTTAAATGATTATATAAATTTTGATTACAATTTTTGCATGAGGCTTTCTCCTTGTACTGCATAGCATGCCTTTTAAGGAGTGCATGTCTTAAAAAATAACAATAGCTGTTTGTGGTTCAAAGCGTTCATGGTTAGGGGCTGTTGCGTATTTATAAGAAATTTCAGTCATAACCACCCTCTTTTATTAATTTTGAATTAATGTAAATAATTCCAGTTATAATATTCATAATGTTCACATATATTATCATATAATATTGTACTTTTATAATTGCGTCTTTTGCGTTTATCATTTAATTAGTGTCTTTGGATTGGTCACTCTAAACCCGGCTATGTATAATATATATACAGCCTATATATTATCGTATGTCAATATATTAAAGTCTAGTTAGTTAGTTTATATATAGTTTTTTGAGTATAATTGTGTATTATTTTATGAACTATTTCAAAGTTAAGTTAAGTATTAAGAAGTTAATCCTTGCCTCAAACGGGTTTGTATCTCCATTCGTCCTTCCCATTACCTTTTTTCCTTTCCTTGGGATACACCCAACTACCTGCAGCTGCGTAAATTTTAAGGTTTCGTTTGCTTTATTATTGTGCTCCCTAGAGATCTTTATATATATAAAATTTTCATATGTCATTATTCTCATTTTTATTTCATATATCATATGTGGGTTAATTACTCCACATTGGCTATAGTGGAAAATTTCCTTTCAAAGAATTCCAAAGTAAATTTATATAAAATAACATTTTTTTTCTAAAGTTTAAATATAAATGAATTAATACAAAATAAATTAATTTGCCATTAAAATACCAGCCGGTTACGTTGTTCCAAACACTGATAGAAATTTCGGTTCAGATTAATTATAAAGATTTGTATATGGACAAAACAGCAAGTACCAATTTGAATGAGTAGTGATTTGACCTAGCACCATGGGTGTTCGATATATAAAAATATAATATGTTAGGTTTCATCGCTAGTTGTCGGTTGTTAACGAATAAATAATAGATCAATCAGTCTTTGACTTTCCATGGAATAAGTGATTAATAGATATTGCCATTATCTAGAGCTTAAAAATGCTCTTTATAACATTCGCCTAAATATCAAAAAACAGCTGACATCCACCTCCTTCTCACGCAAGGACCTGATGCTGACATACATAGTATGACGAAACCTTGTCATAAATTTTATGAAAACTTACCTATTCTTTTTCATCAACACAAGCCGATTTTCTAAGAAACTCTTCATCACATTTGTATACTCAAGGCATAGTATAGCTGCGTATAATTAGTCTGAGACCGCTTGCAGTATTTTAAGCATTTATTAACTTCAATTGCTCGACAACTACGACGATTCCTGTAAACCCCTGAAAAGAACCCTTGTACAGGCCAAATGTCAATAACGGTAGCTATTGGACTAAAAAAAATCTCAACCCATGTATCAACCCAAAAAACCTCCGTCTACATCGTTGTTTTTTCTTACAGTTGAAAATAGCTGTTGACTTCACTTCACGAAGTCCGGTGAGTTTCCAGACTATTGTCAGTGGTGTAAAAGCGAGTTTTTTTCCCGCAATGGTCCCTGATTACCCCATCGGAGTTAGCATTGAACGGCTCCCTCAAGAGCTCTCTGGCAAAGAGTGCCGGCCTCTTTGACAAGTCAATCTTGCTATTTCTTCACAGATGTCAGGGTAGTTTCACTTCGGATTCAGCCTTCGAAGCGATTGTACAACCTGGCGGTCTATCCTACATTGACGGGCAGTTGTACGTTTAAAGGAACGAAGAGTATCAATGGGAGTAGATCTGTATCAGAATTTTACCATCTTTGACTCCTCCCAAGGACCCCTGCTAATGGTACTGTAGCGAAATCTTCTAAAACAAAATATACTAGGAATAGCTTCGAATATTACCCTGTTCCTCAGAAACAAACAATCAAGACTTACTAACAGAAACAATATATGAATTTATCAAGAAGAAATTTAATGAATATCATCAAGATTTGCAAAGCGTATAAGGAACAATCAAATATAACATTGGTGATCCGTGGTCATATTCAAAATTAGAAACCCAAACTTCTACAAGAACTACTGCTATGAACAGCCACACGTTATTTGGAAGCTATGTTCCATTGTTTTTTTAAACTAAATTATCATCATCATTACTTACAAAATAATGGCTGTTGAATTTTTATTCCATGATATATATATATATATATATATATATATATATATATATATATATAATTTTTTTTTGTATTTAAACCAGCATACTTTATGTCCCTCACTTTTGTTTGTTAAAAACACTTTCGTTTTATTATAAAATTATACCTGGTTAGGGGTGTCTCTTATTATTAAATGTTATTGTTATGTTATTGAAGCCAATCTGGAAATAAATATGTACTAATAAAAAAAAAAATAGTAACAGATATGTGAATGGTGCTTGGAAATTTGTGTATTGGTTTTTAAATCTCATCCATAAATGATAAAGAGGGCTGATTCACCCAAAACAAACAAAAAATTCTTGTATTATTAAATAATTTTTAGTTTAGTAAAAAAATTATAGAAACGTCCGGGAGTCGAACCGAGGGTCTTTCTCTATCCGCAATATTTCGACTCTTTCCAAGAATTCACTCCTTCTTAACTTTAACTCTCAAAACATAACATGCCATTTTTTCCTGAGTAAACAACTTTTTGGTTATTTTTGTATTCTTGAATAATGAGCAATATTAACACTACTTACCTAGTTTATATGGTGTGACGAACAGTTAGGATCATAAATGGGGCCTTTCATGCGGTGGCGAGGTTTCCTGCTGTTTCATGGTATGGAGGGCATAGGTTCGATTCCCGATGCGGGCGGTCAATTCAAGTCTTTGAGAATCACCAGATAAGACAGCACGCCCTTCCTGCCATCAGTGGGTGTATAGCCTAAAGATTAAACAAATATAAAGTTATACGTTACTTCGTCATCGTTAACACAGTGTTGGACACACATATATTCAATTCATTAGAAAAACAGTCATGTCATAAATTAAACTAACTTTCCAGTAATTTTTATTCCCAATCATTGGTTATTTCGTTTAGACCAAACGCCAAAACCACTTCCATCCAGATTACACAGGTGGTCTGAAACGTTTCCGACCTCAACATGAAGATGATAAAATAAATAAAAGCTAGTGAAATAAAAGCTTTGTTAGGTCGGAAACTTTTCAGACCACCTCGTACGTCCCCCCACCCAAAAGAATGATGTGATATTGGTTACAGAAAGATTATATGATCAATGAATTCATAGTGGAATCGAAAACAATAGCAGGACGACTCTGGACTTCGAAATGTCCACCAGAAGCGAAAGTATAGTTTCAGAGATGTGACTGATCATATTAATGAAGGATCAATAAAAACAATCGGCAGATAACACGTAGTATTTTTGTGAATACAGAGCGAGAGAGAGAGAGAGAGAGAGAGAGAGAGAGAGAGAGAGAGAGAGAGAGATATGCTTCATTTTCCAACAGGGATTGGTTCATTTAAATTTTAAAGAATTTGGTATCGAACTTCCACAAATCCTCAATAAATCAAACCTAAAAATGTACATAATATTCTACCTTTTTTATTTTGCTGAGAAGCTGCGAACTATTTAGTTAATTTTTAAGCATGGGTTTAGTGTGCTATGCTTCATAGCTGAATAAATTGAAATTGATCTCAATCTCTGACCAGTAAAATCGTTAATTTATAATAATGCCTACTATAATAACTTGTGGTTATTTATATAAATTTATTAAAAAGACTAATGAAATGAAATAAATAAGAAATTTTTTATCGTCGATTAATCTTAGCATCTTTAAAAAATGTCAATACATCATACGCCACATATATTTGTTTGGCGAGAAGCATGCGAAATAAATTAAATTTCATTGCTAAGTAGACATCAAAGATGTTAGCTTAAACAAAAAAAAATATATTTATATAGGGTGATCTTACTGATTCCTTCACCTTGGATTTATGGTGAGGTGACATACCCGCAGGTGAATCTAGAATATTCCTGAGCTACGGACATACATGTGTATAGTGCATGTATGTCTATTGTATATAGTGTATGTGTATGTATAAGTGGATGTAAATTTGGTACTACTGACGTCATTTATCATCATTAGCCACAACACTATTGAGGCTGATTGGTATTTCCGTTTAATAACCTATTAACGTATTTCTATTTTAAAAAATCTCCCTTACTTTTAGCTTTCCCTAGGACTTGAGTCTCGGAATCTATTTAAAATTTAAAGTTCTGTTTTTTACTTTATGGTTAAGTTCACATTACAGGCGTTACATAAATGTATTTTTTAAAAAATATCGTAATAGTGATGTGGCTTAGGTTGTAGCGTATGATTCGATTCCATCCTCCATCAAATTGACAGTTCTCATTTTAAATTCTGACGATTATTTTTTAATATTTTAACTTTTATTTTTATTATATTTTAAAATTTTTAAATCGAGCATTTTACTTTTAAAATTGTTATTTAGATAATTTGTAAGGCAGTAGAGTACGTAAAATTGATATAATTTGTCCAATTGAGCACCTGAAGATGATGTTATAGTCAAAAGTACTTGTGCTAGAATAAGTAATACTGCGTGGAGACAAGTACTTTATTGTAAATACCACGAGTAAGAGAGTCCCCGCCTCGCACTCAGGCCGTTTGTCACTGATATTCCTTCATTCTGCTTTGGACACTTCGTTTGATGAAGTTTATCTTATAAAACTTTTGTTGAATGCGAGGACACAGAATAAATATCATTATTGAATGTAGATATTTTTCACTCACTATGACCACAAAGGAAAAACCTATTTTTCCCTAAAAGTCCTTGTCATGAATCATAGCAGTAACTAAGGGGTTTGCTGACCATTCCACCCCACCTCAGAAGGGAGAAAGCTACTTTTTTTTTTTTCAAAACAACTTTATTCAACAACATTTTTACAATTTATGATTAAAATTCATTGAACAATATTTACAATTTTCTTCTCGTGCTGCATGCGCAGATGCATTTGAAGGAGGTAATATTTACAAAAACAAAATTTTCTACTTGAAGTTAAAAGTACAATACAATGTGAACAGGACTAGGTGATGGGGCTCACCTTCAGATTACAAAGAGGGAAACTACAAAATAAAACTAGAACCTAAGACTAAAGCGTTCCTGCCATCGATAGGGGAACAAAGTGGGCGTTATAGTGTTCAACACCGAGTTTCTCAAGTATTGCAGGGAGTCGAAAAATTTGATATGTCTACGTTGGATGAATTCATCAACCGTTGGCAAATCAAAGACCTCGTGAAGCTCACTGTTGCTCCGCTGCTCGAATGAAGTATGTCTGATCACTTTCATCAGTATACCGTTTTGGAATTGTTGGAGTCGCCGAGCTGTCGTATACCTCAGATGACGAAAAAGCGGTGCACCATACAGCAGAGTAGGCCTGAGTATGCTCTTGTAGATCATGAGCTTGAGGCGCAGTGATAGATTGGGGGAAGTCAAAGAAAGCTACCTGGCTATGAAGAGGGATATGTAACCCAGACACCGTCCTGTGAGCGGCCGCCCTTGACAGCGGGGGAGGAATTGGAGCGTAGTAGCTGCCACAGTTCGGCTAGAGCAATTGTGTCATGTCGTCGATTATTGCCGCTACCCAATCAACTCCGTCTGCTCGTCTTCTTCAGTCGTCGCCGAATTCAGTATTTCTTTTGTCCGTTTGCGGCAGGACTCATTTTTGTAAAAAAAAATGCAAATTACAATACACTCTAATTAAAGGGTGCCAGATCCCACTAACGAGAGAAAACTGACAGGACAGTCAACCAAGGGTGGTGGTATCGAACAGCTTAAGCTCAATGGCGAACCATAAGGTGCACTTTGTATATCGTTATAAGCTATAAAATATTCGATATATAAATGCACTAGTGATAAAAATAAATTAAGATAATTGCAACTTAGTACCGGAACATAGGGAAAATATGTAATCATTTAAAAGTAATTCAATCTTATACAAACTGTTTACAAGGAAGAAATATAAAGTACAATAATTTTTATTAAACAGCTTTATTATGATAAAATTACAACCTGCGTTATTGGGCAATAAGTAACTGTGATAAATGATCTCATATTTACAATTTTTCATTCATTCGCTCATTCATACAGTATTTACAAACAGTCCAGAGACCTCCCAAATCCACATGGTTGGATACAATAATAGAGAAAAAAAAAGAAGATACTAATAATATGTAAGTAAATTGTTCCGACTATTATTTTGTAATAATAATAATTGGTAATATATACCATTGCACTAAACATACAAACGCGATTCGCAAAACTCTTATGGTCTGAGGGCCCTACCTCTACATATCTTACCTTAGGACTTATGTTACCTTAGGACCTTGCCGTTACCTTTTTACTCTGACCGATCAATTCATACTTAAATTTTATATACACGTAACAAATAAAAGACGACAACATATACCGAGGGGTACGCCTGAAAAATAACGCTTTTTGCGTCATTAGCCCTCTGTTCTGTATTTGGAAAATATGAAGCTAACAATTAGAATACGATTCTATCTGTATATAGCTAGTGCAACGATAATATAGAATATAAAGATAAAAAAGTTAGTTTATGATTTCAGTCGGTATAATAAAAAAATAAAATGGCTACTATCAACGGTTTTCTTCGAGTTTTATTTGTAAGCTCAAACTTAGGGGGAGTTAGAATGGAGGTTTGTATGTTAGTGAGGTGAACCTACAATATATAATGACTATGGAGTTAATTAAGCCTCCTGAGTCCCAAGAGCGGTCCTGAAATAGTCCCGTTATTTGATGACTATTGGAACTAAAAACCTGTTAGTCCTTCTGCCTCCTTTCAAATATCCTATTATTCCCCTGTCTCCGAATGAGGACTCCAAGGATTTTCTTTTTTCTAATTGTTTTTTATTTAATTTTATTATTTTTTTTATGGCCTCATTCAAGTTAGTGCGTGAAGTTTGATGAGTCACATCCATTTCTAATAATAAAAGTCCCGTCAGTGAAATGCACTTAAGCTTTCATCTGTTGAGTTGGATCCTTCATATGACCAAGTTAATTTGATCTATACACTATACAAAACTCCGAGGAATTAATCTGTTTGGAGCCAACAAAGATCTTGTTAAACCGAAATCACAGTTAATGGAAACAGGTAATTAAGGTAAATGAAAAAAATTGGGTTTTTCGTTGGGTTTTTTTTCCAATTTCTATTCAAGCTAGATGTGCGAGATTTTACATTTAATTTAAGGGAGACGTGCAAAATATTCCCATAAAATAGGAGTGTCATTAATTGAACAATTATTTAGCATAACAAAATGTAGGTATGCTTCCATCATTTTGAACAGGAAATAAACTCAATGATTTAAACGTGAAAAATTAACAACAACGTGTGATTTGTGTTTTCTATTTTCAATCTATAATTAAGAAAATTCATTAATACCGTGATCATAACTCAACATAAACTTCATTGGCACGGTAGTTCCACTTGGTGCACTTGATGCTAAGATAAATAATAAAAAATCATATAGATTATGGTATAAAATTATAGATCCTGATTAGTCATAAGTATTATGTATTGGGGATTTAGGGTGCCATAACTATGATAAAATCATTAAACTGTTCACCTGTAATTATTGTAAAAATAAGCCCCCCCACCCCTAGTAAATTGATGGTTTTCCTTTTGATTCATTAGAAAACAAAGATTAACATTTTAATAAGTTTCTTAGTTTAAGAAGGGACTCCAGGATCAAAAGAAAAACAAAATAATCTAAGACGCAATGGAGGACAAAAACTGGATGAAACGGTTTCCATCACAAAAACCATGAAAAAGTTTTCTGCACTGGACTCCTACAAGTTCTCTTCTTCTTCTAACCAGTGTTCAACGTTCTTCCTAGTGCGAAATTCCTTGTCCCTGAAGATTTAGTTCTTCGAACAAGCAGTCTGGTGGAAAACGCCTAAGATTAGTAACAACATCGGCACATCTTCAAAACATTGTTCCTCCATACATTGTCATGGTGTATGGACTGTTCATGGTCGATGGTGTTCCGGCACGCCATCTGCTAATAACACCTTTCTCCGCTGTTGCCTCTTTGGCATTTTAATGTGCCGGCTACTGCATTATTAGCATATCCAAAAGAATATGCTTTCATATAGTGCAATCGGTCATATGATCAATGAATAGTAGGTTTGTAGCATAATAGTAGGTTGCGTGAACAGAAATATACAGGTTTTTTCAATTGTATTACAGTTGTCAAAAGCTCTTCTTTTCAATAATATTAATAATACAATGTTAAAAAACAAAACAAAAAAAAAAAACAACCGAAGCTTTCATTACCAAACATTTATTTAGGTAATAAAGACGATACGTAATTAAATTTAAGATTTTATCTGTCTGTCTAGCGACCCAACATAAATAAATTGCTTTAATTTGGTTATTCGTAAGAATACGATAAATTGCCAAGCGGTGTTTATAAATATTTCAATAACAAACCCAACGGCAGCTCCAAAACGTTCCTGTTAACTTGTTTTTCAAAATTAGCACTTGACTTGTATTTATCGAACCCATTTAGTTGCCATTTATCACATACGAGACTAGTATTTTTTGTAGCTGTTAAATTTAGTCAAGAAAAAGTGTATTTTTTAAGAGATGAATTTTTACTGACTGGTAAAAACTGATTGTGAGCACAGTAAAGACAACTTACAATTACATTTGGAAAGAGAGTTTTAATTAATGATTACCATAAAGAGTTAGACATATTTGTTGACCTCATAGACTACAGTGAACTAAATTGTATATTCGATTCAGGTATACATTTATTTTGTTTTGTTTTTCTTTATTTATTATTTAATTATTGTTTTTTCTTGTTGTGTTCTATTAATTTATTACTATTTACTACCATTTCGTTAGTCTTATTTTTTTTTTATTTTAAATATATTTAATTGTTAGAACTACAATAGGTGTTAAGAAAAAAAAAGTTTCTTTACTTTAGCAGTATAATTTTAACTAAGGAAAAATCAGGAGGCCGTAAAATTCTGTGAACTGAATTCTAGAGTTTATAGTTCGTTTGGAAACTTCCTTTTTTTTTTTTTTTTTTTTTTTTAGAGAAATGTTAACCTAAGCACTAGGGTTGCTTAATTGATTAGTATACCATGTATCTACAATTGCTTATTACATTGTAAAAGTCGGTTTGTACGTCTATTCCATTCAATAACTACATACAATAATCCTCATGTATAAATACTCATAAGCGTGGTTAATAAGATGAATAAGTATAAACAAGTAAAAAAAAAAAATTCGTAAAAAGGAATACTACGAAAAAGGTAAAAATAACTAAAATGTTTTTTTTTTTTTTTTTTTCTTCATAGCCCCTTCAAATTTACAGACAATTATATACAATTATAGATCCTCAGGCGAATCTATTCACAAATTATTTTGTATTTCCTGTAGCATCACTACATTATATACAGGCTTTGCTACTTTATAGAAATTACATAATGTATAAACAAGCACAATGACATAAACCATACGTGACTTGACGAAACCGACTAATAAGGTGATGGGGCTCACCTTTTTGATCAACCTTAAAACTAACTTACATACTAATTCTTATCATAATTTTTCCCCGACAGTCTGTTGCCATCGATGCGGGAGGGGTGGCGGGGTCATAGTGTTAAACACTGGATTTGTCAGGTGCTGCAACGAGTCAAAAAACTTAATGTGTCTCCGGCGGATGAACTCACCCACCGACGGCACACCAAGCAACGGGTGCAGGTCAGCGTTCTTCAACCTCTCGAAAGAGGTGTGTCGGACCACTTTTCGCATGATTCCATTCTGGAAGTGTTGGAGACATTTGGCTGTATTGTCAGTCAAGTGGGTAAATAGTGGGGCACCGTACAGCAGAGCTGGCCGGAGGACACATTTATATATCATCAATTTAAGACGAAGCGACAGGTTAGGTGAAGTTAGCAAGTGCGATAGCCGGTAAGACCTTTGTCGTACTTTTTCTATTTTATTACTAAAATGAGTAGAGAAATGGAGATGCCTATCCATTTTTATACCCAAATAGTGCATTGAGAAAGCTGGTGAGCTCTCTTGCCCTCCCACGCTATACGAATTTGGCAAGGATTTTTTCCCCTTTTGGAGGGAGAAGATTACGCAGTCGGTCTTCCCGGCGTTTACGCTGATGTTTAACATGCCCAGTCTGTCACTGATAACGTTACAAACTGACTCGGCGTGTGTAAGAGCTCTTTGTGCACTCATGCTGCTGCTGTAAACCGCAATGTCGTCGGCGAAAGCGATTACAGTAGCTTTCTGATAGTTTGTCCCAACAATTTCAGATGTGTACATACTGAAAAGAACCGGAGATAGAACCGCTCCTTGAGGAACTCCACAAGTCAGAGGGAATGGGTTAGAGAGGCAATCACCCACCCGTACCCTCACCGATCTGTTCTTCAAGAACGAAACCAACATGGTATATAGCTGCTCTGGGCATTCCCAGTCACAAAGCTGTCGGCACAGCATCCCGTGGGACACTGAGTCGAAAGCCTGTGTGCAGTCCAACGAGATCATAGCAGTTGCTGTATTCTTGTTGATACCAAGGGTGGCTTCCGTTTGTACCTTCACGAGCGGATGTTCTGTACTCAGATGAGCCTGAAAACCTGTCTGCTCATACGGAATGATAGCATTTTCCGAACAGAACCCCTTCAGGTAGTTTAGTATTATCTTTTCGAGAATCTTCCCCATGTGAGGGAGAAGACTGATCGGGCGATAGTGGGCTGGGTGGTCGCCTCTCTTTGTGGGCTTGCGCAGCGGGAACAAGATAGCTTGTTTCCACGCTGTCGGGAAGTATCGCAACCTGATACATGAATTGTACAGGTTAACAAGTTGGGCAATCCCTCTCCTCGGCAGCTGTTTCAGCAATACCGTTTGTATCCCGTCGCCCCCTGGTGCTCGGTTTCCCTGACACCGGCGAAGAATCGCCTTAAGCTGCTTCGGGGAGACAAACATATAGTTCTGACCTGTCCTCAGCTGCTGAGGTTCGTGGTAGTTACCTGTCCTAGCGGTGTTGTCTGCGGTATAGTGGTCGGCCAATATTTTAGCCTGTTCTTCCGATGTGTACAGGGTGTCTCCGTCATGAAGACGGACACCTGAGTCCTTCTTGGTGGTAGTCTTTAGGAGCTTCCAAAACTTACGGAAATCGCCATGTAAGCCATGTAGCCGTTCGTGCCACGTTGCCGTCTTCCAATTCCTCATCAAGCCACGAATTTGTGTTGTAAGAGAGTTTACAACTTTCTTGGCCTGACGATTCCTTGTTCTATACCAGTTATTTTTCCAATTATTGCGTAATGCAATAAGTCGAAGAATATGGTCTGGTGGTTTTTGTAGCATGGGTGGCTTCGGGCTAAACTTTGGGACAGCTGTGTTAGCTGCATCGACGATAACCTCGGTCAGGAAAACTACCTGTCGATCCACTTCCTCTGTACTGCGGAGAACAGGAACCGTATGCAATTGGTGGTAAAGTTGTGATCGATATAGGTCCCAGTCAGCCCGACGATAGTCGTACTTCGTGGGACGCGGGATCACAACTCTACCGTCAATGGAATACAATACTGGTAGGTGGTCGGTCGTTACTAGGTCCAGGGTCTCACAATTGTTTATCCTGTGTGGCTGTTTTGTGAGTAAAAGATCTAGGGTGGAGGTTTGTGCGCTGTTACCTCTATGGCGAAAGGTGTGGTTCTGAGGGTGAACGACAGTAAAGGGCGCCTTTACCAAGGCTCTCCCCGCTGGGTTGGCGGTGGTATTATTCCACAAGGTATGCCGCGCATTTAAGTCTCCGACAACCCAGTGGTTATTTCTCTTGGCACACTCTTTAATAAGAGCTGAGAACTCTTGGAGAGACGCCCTCGGTCTCTTATACATGGCGGTGAGATAAATGGGTGTCCCTAAATTTATTTTCACCGTCAAGTGGTGGAGCCTGACATCAAATGTATTCAGTGGCGGATCCACTTTCATCCATGTGATGCCGTGCCGTATAGCCACCAGAACTCCACCGTAGCCATCGGTCCGTTCGATGACAACAGAGTAGCCCTGTAGCCTTACGTTCTGGTTCACAATTCTCGTATCCGTTAGCACGACGATATCCGGTGTGGAGATCGCTATTAGCGCCTCCACTTCTTCAAGTATAGTCATCAGACCGTCAACGTTGAAGTTAAGTATCTTGTACTTACCCATGGCGTGCCAATTGAGCAAATACGGTCTGTAGTCCGGACATAAATTCCCTGATCATGGTCTCAAGAATCGAGAACCAGGGCGGAAGGCCAGGGGTGTCACGTCTTGATGACGTTGCAGAGGCGTCTTCTGCGTACGTCGCTCCTGCTGTGAAGTTCGGTGTGGTGGTGGGCGGCTGTTGGTTACTGCTCCTAGGCTGCTGGCGTTGGTGGACTGGCGGCGCTTTCCCCGTCTGCTTCTGCTTCTTCTTCTGGTCCGCGGCGTCTTGTAGCTTTACACGGTAGGGGCACGCTCTGTACGAGGCTACGTGAGGTCCCCCACAGTTGGAGCACTTTGCTTCTTGTGCCTTGTCACATTGAGCTGATGCGTGTTCTTGCGAGCAACGTACACAGACGACTTTTTGGCCACAGTGGTTTTTAGTGTGACCAAACTCCTGGCACCTGTGGCATTGTGGCATGCCCTTTTGTTGTATATAGGGTACTACCCTAAAAAGGACATAATTTATACTTCGAATTTTCCGAAGGTCCTCTATTTTTGTAGTCGGCGCCACCGTTACTAAGATCGGTGAGATCTCGGTTTTCATGCCATGGGAGTCCGTCTTTCGGAGGCGCCAGACATCCAATACCCCCGGGGCAGTTTTTAAAGTTTCTGTTATTATTGTGATATCCTCACTTACATCGATGCCCATAATTAAGAACTTTTTTAACCTTTGGCCACCTCTTGGGGCATAGGTGTGGTGTGGAGTGTTCTCTTTTTTCAGGGCAGATATTGTTTTTTGTCGATCAGTCTCGCTATCGAAAAACAGCCTGACCCCCTTATGAAAGGGCCGAAAAGAGTACGCAGAAACACCAATATGCGCCAACCTCGCTCTGGTGGTAGAGGGTGGCTCTGGCACAGTTATGACGACCGGTGGAGGTTTTTTCACAGGGTGGTTGTCTTGCGTGCTAGGACCCGATGTAGGTTTAGGTTTGGGAAGTAGGTCGTACCTATTGCTTACGACCACTCCCTGGGTAGGTTTCGGCCGCACCACCCTAGCGGCTTTTTTCTTGGGGACAGGCACAAATCCGGTGGATTCTGATTCCACTGGTGTAGGGGAAGCCTGGCGGGTGCGTTTGCGAACCGCTGTATGCACTTCCATGTTCAGCGGTGTAGCGTGCCTATGCCCGTGCATACGACTGTACCCCTCGGTAAGCCCTGCTGGTCTGTTTATTCCAGTGCAGTGATCGGAATGGGGCACCGACCCCCTTCCCGGTGAAACTGCACTGGTATGTGGCCCTGTGGAATAGAATTGATTAGTTGTTACCTGGCCCGTGCTGTCCAGCGACGGGGTTTGTTGTTCCGCAGTTTTTAGTACTGGCAGCAACTTATCTGTTGTTTCTTTTGCCGGTGCTAGGCCTGCTTCGTCCTACTTCTGCGATGCAGTTTTCAGGGTCAGCAGTTCACTAACTCACGAAACTTTAATAAATTATAAGACGATGAAAAGTAAATATTTTTAACTTTTCATCAATCATATGGTTTTTTACTAAAATGTTGACACCGATTCCGGTTTTTGAAACACACTCCCGTTTAATCGCTATGAGATGGAGACATTTTTTAAATATTTTTTTTTCTTGTAAATTCCTATTTTTTATAAGTTTGAGAGCTTAGAAAAAAAAAAAAAAAAAAAAAAAAAAAAAAAAAATGTAAATTTGTGTAAGCCGTACACTACTATTATACGGCCGACTACAAACCAATGCCTAGTACCCCTAGGCTCCACCATAGGTAGACTCTCACTACCTTCCCGAACCCACCCGCCTCCTTTAGGCATCCCACACCCATATCCTTCTCATACATCCTTCAAATAGGACTCCCCTTTGTGAAAGGCACTCATTAGCCCAAAATAATTTTCCTTTTATTTTTCCCACATCCTATTTTTTATAAGTTTGAGAGCTATAGGGAAAAAAACAAAAAAAAAACTTGTGAATTTAAAAGGGCTATGAAAGAAAAAAAAAAAAAAAAAAGCATTAGTGTTTTATGGTTACTTTTTTTTTCTGTTCCAGAATCTGTATTCAGATCTCACAATTAGCTACTTAATTTTTGTTTATCTGTAAGTTTTTTTTCCTGGCCCAAAATTGTGTTTTTTTTTGTCATATGGAAGGGATTCGTGGTTCATAACGCGATCTTTGGTTACGAAAGTGACAAGCTAAAAGATGGTTCCAGAAGTAATGACACGCGAAGAAATCGAGGAGAATGAACTTCTAAAGGAAGGAACTCAGAACAGACGGCTCCAGGGGACCAAGCCCCCAAAAGTGAGGATATAAGCAATATCAGTTACCACCTAACCTTCCTGGACATCTGTATTACTACTATAGTATGGTAAAGTATATACTATAGTAATTACTATCTACACCGTAAGATCTAATAAGCAATGACCAGTTAAGCTATGCAAGCACTACATAGCAAACGAATGGGGCACAGTCATATAGCCAGTTTAGGGAAATTATATAATTGTAACCGATTAGAAAAAAAACAGGCATTTTGCAACTTTGTGATAAAAACCTGTATTAGTTCGCGTTCTGTAATGTCCTAGGAGATCAACATTCGTTTGATAATTTATCACTTCAGGCACTCCCTACACCAATGGGAGTTAGTCAGGAATATAATGATTAATCTAATTAATTTACCTTTATTCATAATTAATGACTAACCGTTAGTCATTACTTGCTGCTTAGGGCGTTGGGAGGGGTTTGTATCATCAAAAAGGTACTGGCTCAGTCTTGTGTGTCATACGCCAAATGGCTGTACAAATGATCCCTTAAATTTTCGACGTTTTGAATGTACATTTTATGTTGTGATTGGGATAATTAAGATATATAATAATTTAATTCATTTAACATATGTATATGAAAAGTGTATGATCCATGTCTCTTTACTGACTCGTTCCCCTCCGATTTCCATTTAAAAGACAATTTTAAGTGCCTGAGGTAGCTTTCTGCTTCGTCATAAATCTTTCTTCAATTTATTGATAACAATTGGTATACGAAAATTTGATTGGGCCAAAAAAAAAATCAAAAAAATAGAACTTTTTTCAGATGAGCCTTTGACTCTTGATATGGCGTCAAATATCTAGATATCGACAAGTAGCTCGTGCTGGCTTTTCAGTGAATTTTTTTTAATCAAATACATTGTCGTCCGTACATAGACGCCTTACAAATTTACGGTTCATTAAAAAAACAAAAAAACAAACTATAAGTATATAATATGTTTATCGTTTATTATGAAGAAAGCTAAACACTAGAGTGATTACGGGTCCTTAAAGTTTCCTATACAACTTTGAAAGTACATACATATAAAAAAATAGAAAAAAAGATACAGTGAAAATGTTAACTTTTTATCGTTGAAGCACCACCTTACGTCAACAACAGGTCACCCCTCTACAATATATATGCAAGACTATATCACACATTTTGTGATTACAATCATCCACATACCTCTCACATGTATAATCCAACAGAAATAATGTTGAAAAAGAAGCTGGATGAGAGATCTCCTTCAGTGAGTTGCTGACGCCCTCATGACTGGGGAGGGTACACCACTGGGTCCTCATACTCTCACATATTATAATAATATAACTTATTATATTGACAGCACAGCTGATTCTACGCTTATATTATAAATAAATCTGTGTGAAATAAATTTCTAAAAAAAAAAAGAATCACAAATAAATTAAACGACTGGCAGTCAATTATTTTTGGCTTTAGGCTCCTTTAGAATTAAGTCCCATTTTTTTCCATCGAATCAAATGTTATTTATTTCGTTATTTTAATGATTATAATTTCGTTAAAGTTATGAGATACTGAATATTTAAAAAAATAATAAATCAACGAAAAGACATAGAAAACAAACGGTCATTGTGAATGTCTTTATAAAACAAAACAAAATATCTTTCAACTATACCAAAAACTTAATTCCCATTGTTTGCTCTCACTCTTAAAATATCATTTATTGGAATTTTTTAAACAATTATTATTATGTTTCCAGTACATAATGGGTGTTTAAACATAGGAAAAAAAATCATAAATTTTAATTTTAATATAGATTCTGATCTGTGAATTGGTGAAAATCTTAACAGTTTGCGAACGTGGCAGATTTTTTAACCAGTTTAACCATTTTCTATTATATATTATATAAAGTATATGATACACTTTGGTGTCAATTTTTTTAGGATATTTTTTTTTTTATTCTGTCGTTTATGATGAAGAAAGATTCAAAATCAGGGTGGTTTTGGATCCTTCAAGTTTCTTCTACAACTTTGAAAGTACATACATAGTGAAAGTCGGAGAGGCTTCATAAGCGAATCAGGATAGTTTCAAATCTGAATCACTCCGCTTATAAACAGCCATTGTATGCTGCAGAATACATTAAAATGCATGCACGAATATAAGTACATACATAGACATTATGTACAAGTACGTACCTTACAAAGAACCCTGCAGAAGCAGCGAAGAGGCACATGGTCTCGAGTCGACTGGCCCAGTGTGGGTCATGCACCGTTAGCATTCGGCCTAGATGTCTTCGTGGAGGGGATCGGAACCTGTGTTCTCGCTGGTACTTGTTGGTGTTGTGGTGAAGGGGTAATCCTCCATATAGGGTACGGGTTCTCGTACCCCGAGAGTGGGAGGTGCCCGCCCTTCCTGCCGTGATGATGAGGGCACGCCCCTTGTTTTCGCGAAGTCTCACTACCGAAAGCGTCTGTGGGCCGATAGAGTTGTTTTAATTATATTCAAGATTTAAATTACAGCCAGTAGGATATTACAAAACAAATTTTTTTTTTTTATCATCAGGTAGAAAGAATGGAGCTAAAGTGAGTGGTAACCCAACCAAGGAAGAAGTTGAGAGCAGCATACAATGAGTACTGGTAAGTGAGTTGTTACTCATACCTTTAGAATTTTGGTTGTAACAGCCGATTACGGACAGTTAAGAAATGCTTTACTTCAAATTGGTACAAACAAGTCGTATTTCATCTATATGTCTGTCTGTTTGTACACAATTCAATAGCTTTCATCACTTTCTGAAGGATCTGAAGATAGTATATTTATTATATACTTATATGGTTAATATGTAATAATAGAAATTATTCAAATTTTTCAAGGCACAGCTCAGAGCTCAATATTTCCTATATTTTATGTTATGTATCTAGGCAAATCGTTATTCACTTCCATAACTTGTATGGAGTAATTTTGAAGTTGTTGGTTGATTGTGGTGGCCACACACACACACACACATATATGTATATGTCAATTAACCAAACAACTTCAAAATTAATCCATACAAGTGAATAACAATTTGACTAGATACATAAGATAAAATGTTGGAAATATTGAGCTCTGAACTGTGCCTTTCTATATGAATAATTTCTATTATTACATATTAACCATATAATATATAATATATATCTTTAAAATTTCAGATCCTTCAGAAAGTGACGAAAGCTATTGAATTATGTACAAAAATACTGACAGATAGATGAAATACGACTTGTTTGTGCCAATATGAAGTAAAGCATTTCTTAAACTTTCCGTTATCGGCTGTTACAACCAAAATTCTAAAGGCATGAGTTGACAACTCAGTTCCCAGTTATATATTGTAACATTCATGATATTTGAGAATGAAGACCAGGAACCCTCACATCTGGTAAGCATTTTCCATTATGCTCCTAGGAGTGGGGGTGAGATAAACCGGCAGTCTTAGCACAACCGTCGAGAAGAACGGACTTAGCAAGCTCCCGAATTGGCGGTTACCATACAGGAAGAGAGGAGAAGAACCAACAGCAGAAAGTAACGTTGATTGGATTACAGGAAGATCATCGATTGGGTGATATCAATATTGTTTTTATTATGGATCCATTAAAAGAAATTGAGCTCAAATTCATGTTTGTAATCAGTAGTAATTATCCTAATTTACAAGGAATTGAATATTTTTTATACTTTTATCAATAATCTATGTTAATTATAATTATTTGTTATAACCATTTTATTTGAATATATTTCACAATTCCTAGTTTCTCAATTTATTAATAACTACAACATTAGCCTTGAGATCGGGCGATTCAATCAGGATAAATTCCTTTGTCAAAGACATAAAACAATTTGAATTAAAGATCTCATGACGGACCTGCCAAATTAGTTAAGGTAAATTGATCAAATAAAGTAGAAAGGGAAATGGTGAAAAATGAGGTAGGTCTCAATATATATACACACACACAGAGCCCATGCACACCAGATCAGAAACTAATTTCAAAAATTAGTCCATTATTGACACAACCAAATTCTAATCGGGGAAAATTACGAAATCAACTATTACTATTTATTTTATAAAAACTGGAAAGGAAAGAATTCTGAGATCAAATCCTCACACAGCATGTATTCGGGGATGTTCACTGTTTGTAGGTTTTACAATAAAACAAAGTAAGATGTATAGGGTTAATAAAATAAAGTGACAGAGTTGAAATTGCGTACAAGATTTCAATGGTTTTTTATAATTACAAATGTCAAGGAACCGCAAAACTACATTTCTTTTCCGAATCTAAATACTCGATTTATTGGTTCGAAGTATCGAGACCCTTCATTATTTATTACCTACACCTCTCTCGAGGTCCTCTACCCATATCCTTCAAATGGACCCCCCCAGAGAAAGGCTTCTCTCAATCCAAATAAATGTCTCCTTTTATTTTTCCCTTATCCTTATTTGTCCAAGTTTAAGAGCTATGGAAAAAAAACCCCTTCATTAATTTTTTTTTATATCACTATTCGCATGTTGGTAACTTGCTACATTCGGTGAATTGGGTGTTTCTATTAATAAGGATAGATGCCTCTGCTCGTATCGTTATATACCTATACTAATCTATCTTGATACACAACTGTATCCGAATACATAAAACTCTATACTATAAGGCAACAATATAAATGATGTGTCTTTTCTAAGGGTACATATATCATTTTATATATTTACCTGCCTTACCCATAGACACCACACTGTTACGCTCTAGTTGAGTAATTAATATTTAATTTTCAGGGATGCCATCTAACTATTCAACTATTGACAGATTCGATTCCTCAAATCCTGAGCGTATTGCATTAGCGTGAAATTGTACAAAATTATACCTTACTCAAATATTCAATTCACTTACAGTTGGTCCCAATCGAATCTAAACCCAAAGTAATTTACCTTTATAAATTAACGTGGACACCACAAAATGGAAGGAATTCAATGGTACAATAGAAGGGTATAGACAAAAGATTTTACTAACAGAAAAATATTTTTAAAAAATGATGAACAGATTACATCTATATTACTAGCTACAAATAAAATTTCAATCTTACGAGTGTGCATCGATGTTTTCAATTTGATGTAGAAGGTAATCGTATCCAAACAGTCGGCACTTAACGGCTCTCGATAAACGTGAAATGCTCTCTGGAAGAACATCCAAGCAAGAGACCGCTCCTCCAGGCAGAGGACTCACCAACTAAGTCCTCACTCCAGAGCGACTAAGTCCAGACCCACTCCGGGCAGTTGCCCAAGGGAAAAGGGGAAAAGCCCGCTCCCTACTAGTTACATAGTAGGAACGGTGGAAAATTCAACAGCCAACAACCTAGTATATCTGGGAATTAAAATGGACAGACACCTCCATTTTAGTAACCATTTTATGACGCATTTATTGACTTCTCCCATATCACTGCGTCTCAAGCTGTTGATATACAAGAGTATACTCAGGCCTACTCTGCTGTACGGTGCACCACTTTTTCGTTATCTGACGTATACGACAGCTAAAAAACTCCAACAATTCCAAAACGGTATACTGATGAAAGTGGTCAGAGGTACTTCATTCGAGCAGCGGAGCAACAGTGAGCTTCACGAGATCTTTGAGCTGCCTACGGTGGATGAATTTATTCAACGGAGACATATTAAATTTTTCGACTCCCTGCAATACTTGACAAACCCGGTGATAACGCCCGCTCCGTTCCCCCATCGATGGCAGGACGCTGTCGCGGCTGGAACGCTTTAGTCTTAGGTTCTAGGTTTAGCTTTTAGTACGTTTTTCCCCCACATTTTTAAACTGAAGTTGAGCCCCATCACTTAGCATTATATTCATTTCATTTTTAACCACAACCTGTATTGTTAAGTAACCCAACCTCCTTCAAATGCATCTGCGCATAGCAAAAAGAGGAGAAATTATTTTGTTCATTCATTTTGTCATATTTTCACATTGTATAATTTCAAGGGGTTAAGGGGAAGAAGAAGAAAAACAAACAAAAAACTAATAAACTAAAAAACAGGACTAGGGGATGGGAGTCACTTTTCTCTCTCTTTTTTTATTTTTTTTTATTTCATAGCCCCTTTAAATTTTACAGATAATTATACAAGTATAGATTTTCTGGCGTATCTATTTACAATTGCTCTATTGTATTTCCTATAGCTTGGCTACATTTTATACAAGTTATAATATACAAAATAAGAATGATCTGAAATGTCCAAAGTGTAATGATGTACATTATACATGAATGGACTCTGATAAAGGTGATGGGGATCATCTTTTTGATCAAACTTAATACTAACTTACGTACTAAATCTTATCCTAGCTCTTACTGCCTCGTCTTGGACCGTATCTATCTCTCTTCAACAGAAAGCTTTTCTCTTTATGACCCTTTGTGATCGTGTATGCCTCTTCATATTTCTATTTCAACACTTAGAACCACCTAAGTAATACTTAGCTGATCAGTTCCATATCCCTTCTGGCACTTACTTTCGTGACAGGTACATCTGTTGGTACATCTATAGGTACATCTGTCGGCCTACATCAAAAGAGGGGTTTATGGCATGCCGACATTCGGCCTTCTACCCCCCCCCCCCCCAATGTCGTGGGCTGAACATATAACAAACTAAGTACGTGAGCCCGTAATAGATCGAAGTAGGGGGCGTTACAGATGACGGCAATGTTGACTATGGTAATATTAAACAATAACAAATCGGAACTATTGTATTCTAACAACATTCATTCAACTTATATAATATATTTCTTTACATACAGTTTAAATTTACAGACAATTATATATAATTATAGATCCTCAGGCGAATCTATTTACAAATTATTTTGTATTTCCTGTAGCATCACTACATTATATACAGGTTTTGTTATTTTATAGAAATTATATAATGAATAAATAAGTATAATGATATACATTCTACGTGACTTGACTAAACTGACTAATAAGGTGATGGGGCTCACCTTTTTGATCAACCTTAAAACTAACTTACATACTAATTCTCATCCTAATTTTTCCCCGACAGTCTGTTGCCATCGATGCGGGAGGTGGTGGGGTCATAGTGTTAAACACTGGATTTGTCAGGTGCTGCAACGAGTCAAAAAACTTAATGTGTCTCCGGCGGATGAACTCACCCACCGATGGCACACCAAGCAACGGGTGCAGGTCAGCGTTCTTCAACCTCTCGAAAGAGGTATGTCGGACCACTTTTCGCATGATTCCATTCTGGAAGTGTTGGAGACATTTGGCTGTATTGTCAGTCAAGTGGGTAAATAGCGGGGCACCGTACAGCAGAGCTGGCCGGAGGACACATTTATATATCATCAATTTAAGACGAAGTGACAGGTTAGGTGAAGTTAGCAAGTGCGATAGCCGGTAAGACCTTTGTCGTACTTTTTTCTATTTTATTACTAAAATGAGTAGAGAAATGGAGATGCCTATCCATTTTTATACCCAGATAGTGCATTGAGAAAGCTGGTGAGCTCTCTTGCCCTCCCACGCTATACGATTTTGGCAAGGATTTTTTCCCCTTTTGGAGGGAGAAGATTACGCAGTCGGTCTTCCCGGCGTTTACGCTGATGTTTAACATGCCCAGTCTGTCACTTATAACGTTACAAACTGACTCGGCGTGTGTAAGAGCTCTTTGTGCACTCATGCTGCTGCTGCTGTAAACCGCAATGTCGTCGGCGAAAGCGATTACAGTAGCTTTCTGATAGTTTGTCCCAACAATTTCAGATGTGTACATACTGAAAAGAACCGGAGACAGAACCGCTCCTTGAGGAACTCCACAAGTCAGAGGGAATGGGTTAGAGAGGCAATCACCCACCCGTACCCTCACCGATCTGTTCTTCAAGAACGAAACCAACATGGTATATAGCTGCTCTGGGCATTCCCAGTCACAAAGCTGTCGGCACAGCATCCCGTGGGACACTGAGTCGAAAGCCTGCGTGCAGTCCAACGAGATCATAGCAGTTGCTGTATTCTTGTTGATACCAAGGGTGGCTTCCGTTTGTACCTTCACAAGCGGATGTTCTGTACTCAGATGAGCCTGAAAACCTGTCTGCTCATACGGAATGATAGCATTTTCCGAACAGAACCCCTTCAGGTAGTTCAGTATTATCTTTTCGAGAATCTTCCCCATGTGAGGGAGAAGACTGATCGGGCGATAGTGGGCTGGGTGGTCACCTCTCTTTGTGGGCTTGCGCAGCGGGAACAAGATAGCTTGTTTCCACGCTGTCGGGAAGTATCGCAACCTGATACATGAATTGCACAGGTTAACAAGTTGGGCAATCCCTCTCCTCAGCAGCTGTTTCAGCAATACCGTTTGTATCCTGTCGCCCCCTGGTGCTCGGTTTCCCTGACACCGGCGAAGAATCGCCTTAAGCTGCTTCGGGGAGACAAACATATAGTTCTGACCTGTCCTCAGCTGCTGAGGTTCGTGGTAGTTACCTGCCCTAGCGGCGTTGTCTGCGGTATAGTGGTCGGCCAATATTTTAGCCTGTTCTTCCGATGTGTACAGGGTGTCTCCGTCATGAAGACGGACACCTGAGTCCTTCTTGGTATTAGTCTTTAGGAGCTTCCAAAACTTACGGAAACCGCCATGTGAGCCATGAAGCCGTTCGTGCCACGTTGCCGTCTTCCAATTCCTCATCAAGCCACGAATCTGTGTTGTAAGAGAGTTTACAACTTTCTTGGCCTGACGATTCCTTGTTATATACCAGTTATTTTTCCAATTATTGCGTAATGCAATAAGTCGAAGAATATGGTCTGGTGGTTTTTGTAGCATGGGTGGCTTCGGGCTAAACTTTGGGGCAGCTGTGTTAGCTGCATCGACGATAACCTCGGTCAGGAAAACTACCTGTCGATCCACTTCCTCTGTACTGCGGAGAACAGGAACCGTATGCAATTGGTGGTAAAGTTGCGATCGATATAGGTCCCAGTCAGCCCGACGATAGTCGTACTTCGTGGGACGCGGGATCACAACTCTACCGTCAATATAATACAATACTGGTAGGTGGTCGGTCGTTACTAGGTCCAGGGTCTCACAATTGTTTATCCTGTGTGGCTGTTTTGTGAGTAAAAGATCTAGGGTGGAGGTTTGTGTGCTGTTACCTCTATGGCGAAAGGTGTAGTTCTGAGGGTGAACGACAGTAAAGGGCGCCTTTACCAAGGCTCTCCCCGCTGGGTTGGCGGTGGCATTATTCCACAAGGTATGCCACGCATTTAAGTCTCCGACAACCCAGTGGTTATTTCTCTTGGCACACTCTTTAATAAGAGCTGAGAACTCTTGGAGAGACGCCCTCGGTCTCTTATACATGGCGGTGAGATAAATGGGTGTCCCTAAATTTATTTTCACCGTCAAGTGGTGGAGCCTGACATCAAATGTACTCAGTGGCGGATCCACTTTCATCCATGTGATGCCGTGCCGTATAGCCACCAGAACTCCACCGTAGCCCAAGAAAAAAGCCACTAGGGTGGTGCGGCCGAAACCTACCCAGGGAGTGGTCGTAAGCAATAGGTACGACCTACTTCCCAAACCTAAACCTACATCGGGTCCTAGCACGCAAGAGAACCACCCTGTGAAAAAAACACCACCGGTCGTCATAACTGTGCCAGAGCCACCCTCTACCACCAGAGCGAGGTTGGCGCATATTGGTGTTTCTGCGTACTCTTTTCGGCCCTTTCAAAAGGGGGTCAGGCTGTTTTTCGATAACGAGACTGATCGACAAAAAACAATATCTGCCCTGAAAAAAGAGAACACTCCACACCACACCTATGCCCCAAGAGGTGGCCAAAGGTTAAAAAAGTTTTTAATTATGGGCATCGATGTGAGTGAGGATATGAAAATTATAACAGAAACTTAAAAAAAATGATTAATTAGTAACCATCGAAACTGTTATAACCATCACCATTGACAACCTTTCAAATTCATTCAATTATTTTTTCCTTCGTTGATAAATGAAAAATTATTTTTTTATTCTTGAAAATTATTACTATTCATATTATGTAATAATTGATTATTATTAAATATGAAAAACTTGATGAATGGTTTTTGGCAAAAGAAAGTCTAGCTTATTCCAATGCTACCTAGAGTGAAAACATACAACCAATCCACAGTAGTCATTTAGTTACCAGCGCTGCCAACAAATGTCACTTTTTTTTTTTTTTTCTAAAACCTTTATTTAATATTATTACTAGAGTGAATATAATGCTCTGTGTGTTTTCTCAGAACTACAACAACTAATTATAACTGGCTAAAACTAGAGAGTAATACTGCGTGTTCATCTGATACAACTATCTTCCTTTGTTTTTTTCATACACTCTCACTTGTTTTTATTTTGCCTTCTCGATAAGTTGGATTAAATATTATACAAAAACTCCACAATCTCTAATATCACAACAAGGCAGGGTAGACCTTCCGGCCGAGTGGCCGACTTATTTCAGCCCCCTGCCGGGGCGGGCCAGGCTTGACCTGGCCGACTACAAACCATTGCCTAGGTACCCCTAGGCTCCACCCTCGGTAGACTCTCACTACCTTCCCGAATCCACCCGCCTCCTTCGGGCATTCCACACCCTATATCCTTCTCATACACCCTTCAAATGGGGGACTCCCCTTAGTGAAAGGCACTCATTAGCCCAAAATAATTTTCCTTTATTTTTCCCACATCCTATTTTATAAGTTTGAGAGCTAAGGAAAAAAAAAAAAAATAAAAAATAATATCACAACAATATATACAGAGTGCGTTACAGATTCCACATAATGCACATCGTGATAATTATATTTACTGTAGCGTAGCTACATTTTGTATAATGTCTGAGGTTTAAAGAATTTTTCTATGGTAGGCTGATGTACAGACTACAAGGCGTGTGAACATAGAAAGTGATATGGCAAAGACGAAAAATGAGAGCTGAATAAATTCCTGAGACGGCAATGATATCTGACACATATATTGCGATGTAAAATAATCTTGCTATAATGAAGAAATAATATTAATAACTACATTTTGCTAATATTTTTAGTTTATGGTATTATAACGCGATAAAAATAAGCAACTCCAATAATATCTCACTAAAGATAAATAAATTGTACAAAAAATGTTTGTAGCGAACAGATCACTACGGTCTGGAACTGGCTCCTTAAACCGGGTCATTTGATAGCTCGTCTCATTCCACATTCAAAATCAAAAGCTTGAAGTGAGCATTGTTCGCTTGGTTGCTCTCTCTCTCTCTCTCTCTCTCTCTCAAACTCTCTTGAGATTGAGATCAATTTCAATTTATTCAGCTATGAAGCATAGCACACTATACCCATGCTTAAAAATTAACTAAATAGTTCGCAGCGTCTCAGCAAAATAAAGGTAGAATATTATGTACATTTTTATGTTTGATTTATTGAGGATTTGTGGAAGTTTGATACCAAATTATTTAAAATTTAAATGAAAGACGATTAACCAATCCCGGTTAGAAAATTAAGCATATCTCTCTCTCTCTCTCTCTCTCTCTGTATTGGCGCTTGCTGCTCTACTCAAACCATGACTGTCTTATTGACTTCCCTCTGGACTTCTCTATTCCCTTACCCGCTAGATCTAATCTCAGTGCTGACAGACTCCACAACCTTTCCCGAGGGATATTCCTGGCTTTTGCCCGTTATAATAGAACTCCTTGGAAGAAACCATTTCCACGTCGGCGACGGCTTCAGGGACACCACAATCTTATCTAGCTGACTCCCCCTCCCTCAGTGGTCCAGTACGCTTTTGGGATCCGGACGGTTTTTACCTACCCTTTGATACTGATTCGCAGACATTCCAAGACCACGTAAGCTACCTCTACATAAACCTGTACCTCTTCTCCTTAACATCGTGCACTGCCGGGGAACACCTTCTAAGATCTAACGGAGTCCAATCACGGACCCATTCGTGCTCCACACAAATTTTAAAAAAATTGTATAGAAATTACAAAACAAAATAAAAAGGGTTAATATTCTTATCATGCCGTTACGTACGATTGACGCACGACTGAAGTCTGTTTAGGCCTTCAATTGTTTAGATGTTTTAATTAGGAATGTTTTATGTATTCGTGAGTTGGTAGGTTTATTTTGGTCCTGGCTGAGCTTAGTTATTTCCTTTGATGAGAATTTTTTCTTCAACTTCTTTTTTTTTTTAATGGTGGTGAGAATATTCGTGATAAATAAATAGTTAATGAATAGTTAATAAGTATTAATAAATAAATAGTTATGAGGAAATGGTCGGTTAACGTTGTCAAATCTATAACTGCGAACTGAAATTAGCCTTGAGGAAAGAGTAAGGTCTATGACGCTAGATCTCACTCACATACGTAAACTTGGTTATTATATTTATTTTCCCAATTCAATAAACCATTGGTCAAATATTTCCTTTGGATCCAGGAATATTTATGCTCGTCCTTCTTTAATAAAGACGAAAAAGTCGAAAATATCTTTGAAGCCTTTATCTACAGGTCCTCACTCCTATAACATGAATGTATATTTAGACAATTTAAACAAGAGATCACATAAAAACAACACACATAACTTATATTTGAAAAAAAAAAAAAGCTATAACGAAATAATGGACCTGATAGTAATACTTCCTCAGGCGAGGAACCAGCAATTATTATTGGTATGTTTAAAACAAATAATATTATAATAAATAACATAAACCTGGAGGTTTATCCTTTACGAATGATATTATACCGAGTATAATAGAGACCGGAAGAATTTTTACTAAAGATATTTGATTGTTTCAAAAATATTTTATTAATAGGCGAGTTACCTAGATATTTTAAGTAATATATTATTATCATTTTAAACCAGTCAGGCTATTCTCACAATGTTATTATAAGAAATAACATACTGGCGGATCATTATGAAGTCGTGAGCCGTGGCCAAGGCCAGCCAATAGGAGCACTCGACCCCCCTCCCCCTCCCTCCCCACCACTACCGAAATCTACACCTAAGAAATAACTTTAGCCCATTTAGATACTAAACTATGTATTTATATGATTATATAATAAAATAATCACAGGTAAGTTTAATACCTTTATATATATATAATCCAATTAGAAAAAAAAAAGTAGTCCCCGATCCCCATTGAAACATTAAAGATTAAGAAGACATTAAAGACGCCACAGCTACATTTTGAAAGTCATCGACTTTCAGGCTGACAATAGACCGGTGCCCTGAACAGACAGACAATTAGAAACGAGTTTCTCTGGCTCGAGGGGCTTTCGAGATAGTGCCATTGAGCATGTTGTTCAGTTGGACAACCGCGGAGAAAGCCATAAAACTGGTAACGAATCTTACAGGAATTTAGGAAAAATCTTTTAAATTATTTTATAACTAAATTTAAAGAGAGTAACAAAAACTATAATGGCATATACATATTTAAAAAGGTAATTGCATAGTAAGCATTACCTTATTGACATTTAGTCGTTATTTGAAAAGTTTGATACGAACCATTCCTGAACTATAACAGGATAGATTCTGAACGAAAGCGAATGCTCACTGTGAAACACAATTAAAATAAATAATACAATCCATCTCTTGGTAAAATGAAGGATTTAAAGCGAATTTCGAAGAGGTAAGTGCGGGAAAAAAAAAATAACTCACTCAATTCTGAAACAGTAATAGAATGCTTTAATGATAGTAAATATTTGAGTGATGCTCGTTTTGTAAAAAAACAAAAAAACTTTGGTGTATAGATTCATTTAAATTTTATTTAGGATAACAATTTATAATTGTAGAAGGATAGTTTTGTTTCTTATTTTTACTGTAGGTGTCCATTCATTTTTAGTAATAATGATTGTAAAGGAGTTGATAAGCATGCAGAGTGGCATAACATTTATGAAGAATGAAAAGCATATTTTTTTTTCCCCCCTGTGAAATTATTATATTTATTTACAAGCACTATCACCTTTAACAGTTCGCGCTGATGTTCTAAAGTGCTAAAAAAAGAAACAAAACATCATCAGGAATTCATAAAACTGATTTGGTGGTCAAAAATATCTTTAAAATATGTATTATTTTCATCAAATTAAAACTAAACCTTTACTAGTCTCTCTCTCTCTCTCTCTCTCTCTCTCTCTCTCTCTCTCTCTCTCTCTCTCTCTCTCTCTCTCTCTCTCTCTCTCTCTCTCTCTCCTCTCTCTCCCTCTCCTCTCTCTCCCTCTCCCTCTCCTCTCTCTCCCTCTCTCTCACACACACAATCCATAAAATTCTAATTTGAAATACAACTTAGTAGTTTAAAAAGTTTTGGTTAAATGTTAAAACCAAGATATATAAAAAATTAAAAATATGTTACAAATGTGCAAAAGAACTTAAAAAAGATGCCATTCGGATGATGGCGCTTGCGGAGGATTACACAATAATGGAGATCACTCAAAATATTCTTGCACGTTGTTAGAATTTCAGCGGTTATTTTTTAAATTTAATTCTCCAGAATGTTAACATGGTGATTATAACGAAAGGTTGTTCGTCAAGAGGTTTGGGGAGAAGCAAGCCTCTATGTTTCATCAATGCCTATAAATTTAACCATTTTGTATTTATTTATTATAAATCTTATTTTGGTTCAACTACAAATATGGCGTAAGAGAATCAGATCTATTATTATGTTTAGATTTAGGATGGTTCGTTCTAGGCTGACCATTTTATAGTCAATAGTTATATTTTATTGCTATGAACCTTGTCGGCGCCTGCTCCTCCATCCTTGCCAACTGGAATTTATGATTTTTGAAACAATATAGCAACATTGTTTTTCATGGATCCTGCGTTCATCACATTTACTACAACGTCGTAAGCCGGGTTGTAGTGAAGTACGAGTTTTACGTACAACAAAAGAGCGGTTTGAAAGTTAACCCCTTTTCTCCACCCCCCCCCCTCACTCATAGCTCACCCAACAAACGGCGAGATGTGAGTGGTCACAAAAGTTTATATTTACGAATGATGATTTTAATGATGATGATGATGATTAATAGCACTTCCAATTTGAGGATCTATTTTATTCAACTCCGAGGTCCGGTCGACGAACTCATCTTTTCGGCTTCCGCCTGCTTAAAATTCACCAGGACCCGTTTAATGGCCCAGGTGGGCAATAATTTAACTGTAACTTAGGCGTATTTACATACAATGTGAGTAGATGAACTATGAAGTATTCTATTTGTCTAGGCGAAGGTTTCAAAAGGTTAGCAGCGACTGGGATCGAATCTCATCTGAATCGACTTTTTGAATTGCTTTTTAGTTTGGGGCATAGTCGTCAATCAGCTTGCATCGGGTGTGTACAACCGGTCAGAGAGCAACCAAAAGAACTTTTCTTAGCAATCCTCAACGGGAAAACTCAAAAGGTAAGCCATCAAGCCGTTATTAAAGTAGCTCGTTACAGGCATACAATGGTTGGATCATAATCCTGACAATTTTATACATAGAAAAGATCTACTCCCGTCAGACTCGATAGTTTTTCTTTAATGATAGTAGAAACAAACTATCAGGTATCTTTTTTTATTCGAATTAAAAAAAAAATCGGTTTTCGTACTTGCTAACTTCACCCAACTTGTCACTTCGTTTCAAACCCCGCTATATACTCACTTGACTGACAATACAGCTAAAAGTCTCCAGCAATTTCAGAATGGGATCTATAAGAATAGCGGTCAGTCATACCTCTAGAGGTTAAAGAAGAGGTGTGCCGTCGGTGGGGGAGTTCATTCACCGGAGACACGTAAAGTTTTTTGACTCGTTGCAGCACCTGACAAACCCAGTGTTTAACACTATGACCCCACCACCCTTCCCATATCGATGGCAACAGACTGTCGGGGAAAATCAGGCTAAGATTTTTGTTATTAGATGTCAGTTTTAAGTCTAAGATAAGACTGTTTCAATTTTTTTTTTAATTTACATAAAATGTAGGTATTACTCATGACAATCAGCTGTTTAAATCAATGAAATTAATCCACTTCATCTTCCCAGAAAAGTACGTGTGGCTATTAATGAGCTCATTCGCCAGCACCAAGTCGTTTTTAACTGCTCCAAAAAAATACAACAAAAACTCTATGGATATGTTAATGACATTTAATACTATTATAGACAACATGAAAGTTAATAGTTAACTAGAAAGTACAAAACATTCTGCTAACTGAAATCTAACTCATGATTTAATTATTTGTAGATATTTTAAAAGTAATAAATAGTTAAACATGAAATTATTAACTGTTATTATGTATTTAAATTTCTCATTTTAAAAATGACGACTACTGTACTTGTCAATTTTAAACATAAGTTCTCCGGCGATAAAGAGTAGGGGATGAAATAAAAGGTCTCAGTGTATTCAATAAATTTAAATATTTGATCCTAAAATACTTTAATGTAATAATTTAATAAAATTTTATATTGAAGGAGGTTAGTTAGGTGTGCTGTTTGCTTCCGTGTTTGGTCACGGTTCTTGAATATTTGCCAGGTCACGAATTCAGCTACATACAAATAGACAGTAATAATTTTTTTTTTCTCTTTTTTTTTAGTAAAAATTGTATTATTAACGAATTACTAAAATGCGTACAAAATAGAAACTAAAATATACAACTATTAAGCTAAGTTTAATAATAAATAACTAAGGCAATAATAAATTAAAAATAAGTTTAATAACTTTTTAAATTTAATAAATTTTTTAGACAGGTAACGATTTTATTAGCTGCAATCCACCTATAAGACCACTTATGATGAATTTAGTAGCGATAATTTAGACAATTTCTGATTCATCAACGTCCGGCCAAAATTTACATCCGTGTGACTAGATCTGATTTATTTCTTGAGTTAGATCATTGTTTCAGAAAAAAATAAATAGTTTTTAGGGCCACAGTATGGCTCACTCTGCAAAATTTGAAAAATGTCTTTGAGTTTGAAGAGACTTGAAGTATTAAAAGGGCCGAAACGATCTTGCTAATTGGTAGATAACTTTTAAATAAGAATTTTTTTATGAAATCAGTGTTTTCAACAATCAACCACAATGAAATCATTATACGTGAGTATTTTAATGATTTAGAGCGTTTGTGGGGAGTTAGTTTTGAGTCGATGACAGGAGGGATTAAGTTATCATCGTTTGATTTTTGGAGAACGTACTTTGTGTATCTGTATCATACTCCGATAACAAGAAAACATTAATACATGTATGTATATATTTTTTTTAATCATTAGAAACAAACTAAAAAAAAAGCCTGCATCCTTCATATCTTGGCCACTGATCAAGATTTGAAACACAATAATTTTTGCGAATAAACTCCCAAATAAAGGGTGTCCCAGAATTAACGCAAGATTTGCCGCCATTTGTGCAGTAAAGTGCTGGCAACCCTAAAAAAACAAAACAATTTGACAACAGACAGTTTAGGGTTAGTAAAAATGGAGCGTTACACGATAGAACAACATGTCTTTATTGTTGAACATTATCTCAAAAATAATGAAAGATTGGCGGCCGCAGTTCGAAAATTTCATACAAAATATGGTCGGAATAGTGTTTTGGCTTCATCAACTGTGAAGAGATTAATTAAAAACTTTAGGGAGACTGGATCAGTTGGAGACACTAAACACACTGGTCGTCCAAAAACAAGCCGTTCAAATGTCTATATCGAAGCAGTGCGTGAGAGTGTTGTTGAAAATCCATAACACAGTTCTTTGTACTGAAATTGGATGATATTGATGTGGCCAATATGTGGTTTCAACAAGATGGTGCCACATGGCAAACAGCCCATGAAACAATTCAAATACTGCATGAGACATTGGCAGGTCATGTACTCTCTCGTTTCGGTGATCAGAATTGGCCCGCTAGATCGTGTGATTTAACACCTTTGGATTTCTTTTTATGGGGTTATTTGAAGTCAAAGGTTTATGTCAACCAGCCCACATCCACCCGTTCAACCACATTTATGCCAAATGGTCATGGAAAATTTCGACAAAAGAGTGCGTATGTGCCAGCAAAGTCGTGGAGGCCATTTGCCCGATGTGTTATTCCATAAATAACCCTATCCTATTCACTTTATAATTCAATAAAAAAATGCTAAAAACTGTGTTTACTATTTAAATAAAATCTTGCGTTAATTCTTGGACACCCTTTATATACATTATGTGTAAGTTAATTTATATTCATCAAATGACATTGTTCTACTGATGGTAGATTGTTTATTGATGTGTTTTTGTTCTGTCTAATTATACATTTAAATGATGTTAGATACATTCTTCAATGAGTTGACAAGAGGATTGAGGCAGTTTTATGTGATTTGACGCGACAACGCTAGTTTTATGCCAGCAGGTCCAAATAGCTGAAATCCGGTTCAACGTTGTCATGTCTTTTTCTGTGCTAAGAATATCTCCAAGTGCACCCGTGCTATGGAGTATTTTTCAATTAATCGGCCTAATTTATTGAGATATGGCTGTTGTCACTTATGTGATTCTTAACCCCAATTGGATACGGTTTTATTATATTTTTTTTTATTTATTTTTTTTATTTATAAAAGACAAATTTACCTTATCTTTTTTTTTGGCAACATGGTATGTATGTTTACGGTGATAAGTAGAATTCATCAAGAAGGTCCAGTATATTCCATTATATGCACTAACCTTTTCAAAAGCTCATGCTGTCATTCTCAAGTCGTGATGATCAGGCAGAGCCCTCCTCGGCAGCATCATCAGCACATGATAAAGAAAGCTCTTCTGCGTTTGATAACATAAACTAATTTGTAGGAAGACATAGTTGTTTATGGATACAAACTTAACCCACAACCAGCCGTCACGTAGTTAGAATTGAGTATTGATTAGGTAGTTAAAGGTTCATAATTTCTTGTTTATCTCTTATGTTCTATAGATAACCATATCGTCTGTCCATAGATCTTCATTGTGAACATGTTTTTACAGCAAAAGTCATCAAAAAATCCCCCACCCCCTCTTAACCACTAATTTTTATATTGATTAAAAAAATTAATTATATACAATAATATAATATACGAGCTGTATATTACACATGGTGTATTGTATATTATAATGTTTTGTATAATGAGCTCTAAATGGTTCCCTGTACTGCATGATATGCATTGTAATCAGTTTTTTTAACCTAACCCGTTTCACATTAATTTTTTTTTTCCCCTATCCGCTTGATAATGATTATCTTCATTATAGATTCTCACTTGAATCTATTTATATTGCAGTTTTATATGTGCTATAGCATCGCTACATTATACACAAGGTCTGAATTCCGTATAAAATTATATAATTTAATACAAGTATATTGATACACTTATACTTGACTCCTTTGATAAGACTGTATAATGTGATGGGGCTCACCTTTTTTATCAAACTTAAAACTAACTTGCATACTAATTCTTAACCTTTTAACTTCAATCTGATTTATGAAACCCAACCTCCTTCAAATGCATCTGCGTATAGCAGAAAGAGGAGAAAATTTGTGAATTCTTTTGTTTATATTTTTGACGTTGTATAATTTAAAGGGGTTTAGGGGAAAAAAAAAATTGTTTGACATAAGTTAGTTTTAAGTCTATGATTCATAAGGTGAGCCCCATCCTAAACATATTTAGACAATGAGTGTATAATGTACATTATACTTTTGTAACAATCACAAATCGCCATGTAAAATGTAGCCAGGCAACAGGATATATAATAATCGATGGCAACGGACTGTTTGGGAAAATTAGGTTAAGATTTAGTATGCGAGTTAGTTTTTAGTTTATGATAAAAAGGTCGAGACCTATCAATTTTATTAAATTCAGTCTATTTATGTATAATGTACATTACTTTGTACATTTTAGACCATCATTATTTTGTATAAAACTAGTATATACTTGTATAAAATGTAGGGAATCTAATTGAAGCAATTCATCTAATTTAGATTCGTTTAAGAATCTATATTTTGCACACATAGATAGAAAATAAAATAAATCCTCGTAGCCGGAAGGTGAGCGCCCCATCCTCCTGTTTCAGTTTATAACTTTTAACCACAAAAAGATGTTAGTTTTTAAGATATGCAGTCCTTAAAATTCATATATTATGCAGTAGAAGGAGCCACAGCTAAATTATATTGCTGTTTATAATTTAAATTTACAAAAAAAAAATAAATAGTTTACTTTTAATTGACATGATATTACCACGCGACTTAATCTGGCCACACTATATGAACTTGACTTGTATTTGAACGTAACAGTTCGCCCTGAAAAAATTTGAATAATTTCTGTCTTTTTGAAAGTGACGGAGAGAGGCGATCTATATAGCTTATTTGAATATGTATACTTATTTTGATTAATAAAGTATTATTATTGATAATTACGATGAATATTTTCCATTTTCAGATTAAACAATATGGAAGGGGAAGTGGTGATTTCTGGAATCGCTGGGCGTTTCCCTGAATGCGATAATGTTGAAAGTTTAAAAGAAATGTTGTTTAATAAGATCAATGGAGTTACGTGTGACAATAGGAGATGGGAGACAGGTAAGCCATATGTATACAAATATATATGTAAATGTGGGGAGACAGGTAAGCCATATGTATACATATATATATGTAAGTGCAGTCACTACTGGGGTGGCTGGTTGTCGATTTCAATAGATTTTATAACGATTATTTTTCAAACAATATTCCCAAAATAAAAATTTTTAATTTTACTAAAAAGTACTAATTAATTTCTATAATAAGATGCCTGAAATAAACTATAACTAACAAAATCAAATTTTATTGTGCTTCTTACACTAGAATGCCTATTAAAGAAAGATAAATTAAATAAAGCTAGGAGTAATCCCGTACGTTTATGGGATATCTTATAAACCGGATATTGGAGAGGACCCAGCATTGAAAGATGCCATTTTTCTTTACCGTAGCCCTCATCATAAAAAAAGTTTTGAAGAATTTCAGTAGAACATGAGAATATAAGGAATGAAGGAACATAAAAGTGATAAATTGACGTTATTGAGATATTTAAAAAAAAAAAGACTTTTTTCCGAAAATTTTATAACGACTTAATAAAAATTACAAATGATAATTTAAAAATTTTAAATATTTTGTAATTTTGAAACCAACGTTGTTTCTATTTTATTTATAATTTTTTTGTTTATTCACAGCACTGCTTAAAATATTCTATTTAATTGTATAATGTTTTGTATTCCTATTAAAACGATCGTTTATTTTATGGCTATTATACAATGTACGTGTAAAACTGGTGAGGTTTTCTATCTGGATGTGGATTAGTAATTCGTTTTAGTTTAAAATGGTGATTTCATATTTCAAAAATGTTCGGTCGTTAATAATTCATGGTGGCAGTGTGAAGTGCCTATTCCACGCAGGGTGAAGTTCCCTCGGAAGTGATATTATTTGTATGTTGGTTTCAGGTGAACTAGGAGTGCCAAATCACCTTGGTAAAATTAACGATCCTTATAAATTGGATCTTACATTCTTTGGCATTCACTCCAAACTAGGGGAGAGTATGGACCCTCAGACGAAACTTGTCATGGAATCTGGATTTTCTGCGATTTGTGATGCAGGTATAATTAGTCATATTTTACAATTGCCTAAATGAAAACGAATATGTAACTGAGAGTGTGTGAGAGAGAGAGAGAGAGAGAGAGAGAGAGAGAGAGAGAGAGAGAGAGAGAGAGAGAGAGAGTGTGAGAGAGAGAGAGAGAGAGAGAGAGAGAGAGAGAGAGAGAGAGAGAGAGAGAGAGAGAGAGAGAGAGTGATAGGGTGAGAGAGAGAGACAGAGAGAGAGTGAGAGAGAGAGAGAGAGAGAGAGAGAGAGAGAGAGAGAGAGAGAGAGAGAGAGAGACTTATAAAAAATAGTCTCTGCTTGTTTCAAAGATTCATTTATGTTTAATACCCATGGGACTAAGAAAGTGTAAACTGTATGACAACATTAAGATTCTGACAATGCTTTTTTTCCCCCTATTACTTATTACGTATTTATTTTATTTTTTGTTAATTATTTATTTATTTCATCCGTGATTTCATTGTGTTTTTTTTATTGGTCTTTATAAATACCTTTATTAGAACTTTTTTTTTTTTTTTTTTTTTTTTTTTTTTTTTTTTTTTTTTTTTTTTTTTCTTAGCTCTCAAACTTATAAAATAGGATGTGGGAAAATTATTGGGAAACTAAAGATTAGAACTATACGCTCCATCTATATTAGATATTACATGTACACAATTTGTCACTACGAGTATGATAATTCAAATCGAATCTAAATTTATTTGAATTAGATCATAAATTATATGGTAGTAAATTGTAAGAAATAAAAAAAAAAAATGGAACATGTAACAAAACAGTAACGCGAAACTTAGATAATGACTTGTTAACAAAATCAAAAGATTAAGGTATGACTCTACCGTACCTGTATACTACAATTTATTTGACTGTAGTCTGTGAGGTCAACTAATGCCTTGAACTCTTCAAAGTAATTCCACATTTAATATTACCTTAACATTTTTCTTGGTATATCCAGTAGTTTTTGTGTTACCAGTCAGTTTAAACCTGTGCAAATAGCTTCTACTTTCACCTTACCCGGTCAGCAATTGGCTCATTTTTTTTTTAATGTATAATGTACTTATTGTTTGTAAACCTGCTTGCAAACCTATCGTCATATTATTGTTATTATTACTAAATTGGCAAGCATCACATTTCTGTGGATTGCCTAAAATAAAGGATATAAATATTTATTGGTTGATTAACTGCTTAATAATATTCAACCCGTGTTACTTATAAGTCGCAATCAACATTACGCAGCTGTTCCACATCAAACTTACATTGAATACTGTATTTAGGATTTTTCTACTTTTTGGCACTAAATATTGTCGATTTGAGCTTTTAAATTTTGAATTTGGAATCGAACGGGCGTACTTGAGAAATCGGTGCATTTAATTGGCCATAGTTGAATACTGGCTAAAGTAAATAAATATCCACTCAACCTGGAGTTTATTTATTTATTCTAACGATTGTCATTAGCGGGCATTAAATTTAAAAGTAAAATTAAACTTTATAATTTACCTTTTACAAGGGAACAATGCTTCCAGCATCCGGGTTTCCGTTCAAAATATAAGTGTGTTGGGCGTGGAGTTCAGTTTACTAACTTTTTTTTGTTACTTTTTATCTACGTACTTGAGACAGAGGTTAACTTGATGAACTTAAAGCATGTTAATATTTACTTTGAATACTTTATTAGACCTTTAAAGCGTTAAATAGTAAATGGAACTATCTACAAATATTACAATTAAAAATTACGCGAATAATATAAAATTGTCTGAATCTAGCCAATCAATTTTAAAAACTTCGAAATAGTTAATATATATTATGATAACCATAAAATTATACCCATTACCTGTCGAAGTAGGAATTTATCAGTGGCCAGAGTAAGAACGGTAATTTTTCAACCTATATATATATATATATATATATATAAGTTAAGCTCCGGGCAGCATCAGTACTCAACCTTAATCCCCGAACGTCGGGATGTAAACATCCCGAATGTAAATATACAGGGTTATAGACTCGAAATAAACAGTCTAGTTCTAACTTTCAAGCGTGTTGTTTCTCTGTACCTTTTTTCCCTTTGTTTTGTTAATTCTAAAGCCGGTAAGCATTAACTGGTGCCGAAACCCGTGAACTCGTGGTGTGGAAAGAAAAGTAAGCGACGTCTGTTCGATTTTTTTTTTTTTCCTTTTTGCCGTGTTAAATAAAAAAATTGAAGAAAGAATGGCGGAAGGAGGCGTGCTACGACCACCTGTTCTGAACGTAGCGGATGGCGCGGAACATGTAGCAACGAGAAGGGTGGGCATTTTGCCAGAAGCTCATGCTACCGCTCTTGCGTTGATGAGAGTGAAAGCAATGAACACTCAAGATCTGAGAAATGCAATTTCAGAGCTGGAATGGTTCACTGGCGAATTAGGAGAACTCAACCACTTTCTGAAGGGAGGAGATCGCCTCACTGCCTTAATTCTAGCAAAATCGGAGGAAAATCTTCTGGACCCCAGGGATGCAGAGTCACTAAGAGCGGCCCTGATATGTCGGGTCAAGAGAAGGATTCTCAACCAGATCCAAGCGGATGAGGAGACGTCGTGGGAAACGGTGAAGATGCGGCTAAAGAAAGCATATGGAGGGGGGCGATGGACGCCTGAAGAAGATATTTTCCAGATGTTCCGGGAAACAAAATCATCAAGGCAGAGTAGCGGCCAATATGCCGCAGTTCTTCTAACCCGTTATAATCAAATAATGGAGAAAATGAGAGAGACAATGAGCATCGAAGAGGTAGAGGGCAGAATGGGATTTCTGTCTACTATACTAAAGGTACAGTTGGCGAAGGAAACAGGGAGAAAAGAGGTATTCCCTAATGAGCGCTCATTCCTCGAATGTGCCCAAGTCATGATTGACACCAGCGCCAGGGAGGAGGAATCGAGGATACATGAGGATGAGGGAGAATGGAGCCGGATAGTGTACAGAAGAACCAGGGTCCCTAAATCAAATTGGAAAAAAGTCGAAACACCAACCGGTAGGGACAGGGGAGCGGCAGGCGAAAGGAGGTTCAGGGCGGCGAGACCCAGGTACGGACCCCGCAGAGAAGAGAGAAAATGCCATGGGTGCGGGAAGACGAGTCATTTAGTGGCACAGTGCCCCCGCACAAAATGTTTCGAGTGCAGTGAGGAGGGGCATATCGCTAGGCATTGCCCTTACGTGTATCGGAGGAGAGATGTTCATAGGGCAGAACCCATGGAAGTGAATACGCAAACGATGCGGGAAAGAAGAAATATATCACCCAGGGGTAATGAATCTTCAGCTGAGGAATCTTCAGGAGCGTCAGGGACGTCGGAAACGGAAGAAGAGCCGGCTCGCGACAGGAGCCGAGAGCATGAGCGAAAGAAGACTACTTCGAGAAGATGGGAGCGGCGTGTGGCAGCCTGAGGAGGGTGGCAGCAGAGTGGCGACCGCACCCTAAAGTGTAATACAGTGAGAGGGATACTGTGCGAGTTGCCAATAATTAGAGTCGAGGGGGGAGAGAGGTGCTTGGTGGATACAGGAAGCACCAATACCATAATGTCACGCGGTGCGTTGGAGCGGCTGTATGGCAGAGAGAGGGCACTCCAGGTCAAGGTATGTAAGTGCAAGTTAATTACCCTGGGCGGGCCCTGTAAAGTGGTGGGAGAGGCGGTCGTGAATTTAGAGAAATGGGCGAAAAAAAAGGGCGATATTAACGTACATATTGTGGAGTACATGCCGCGCGAGTATGAAATAATAGTGGGGTGTGACTTATTGGGTCGGGTAGGCGCGCTTGTAGAGAACAAGGGAAAGGAGTGGCGGATCAAGTTGGGGGGGGGTTACTTATCAATGTCAAGGGACCGTAAGAGGTGGGAGTGCGCGGATAGGGGCAGTCAAGAAAGTTGTGGACTGGAGGGAAAGCTTACGTAGGGAGTTCGGAGATATTTTTTACGTGGAGGGTGATATGCTTGGGGCAACGGGGAAGACAGTACATGAAATCCCATTAAAATCTGACCGAATAACGTACGTGAAGGAGAGACGATATCCGCAGGCACTCCGCCAACATATCCGGACAGAAATCGACAGCTTAAGACGACAGGGTATAATCGTTGATAGCACATCCCCTTATAATAGTCCTCTGTGGGCAGTACGAAAGAAGAGTAAACCGGGAGAGGAGGGGGAGAAATATAGAGTCGTCGTCGATTTTAGAAAATTAAATGAAAACACAACGGATGAGAAGTATCCGATTCCCCGTTTTGAGGACATTCTCGACAGACTGAATGGAGCCACAATCTTTAGCACTTTGGATTTGAAAGCAGGGTACCATCAAATCAAAATGAGCGCTACCGATCAACACAAAACAGCGTTTACTTTCGAGAGGGGGCACTATGAGTTCACTCGGATGCCATTTGGTTTGAAGAACGCTCCGATTACTTTCCAGAGATTGATGGACGAAATCCTGAGGGGGATAGACGAGGCGGTATGCCAGATTTATATGGACGATCTGTTGATCTTCAGCCGAACAGAATCCGAACACATCGAAGATCTCCGGAGGGTATTTCGACGTTTGCGTGAATTCGGGTTAAAATTGTCGATGGAAAAATCATCGCTGGGAGAGGATCGGATCAACTTCTTAGGGCATACCATCTCGAGGGAGGGAGTCCAGCCGGATTCTGCAAAAGTCGACGCAATTCGAAAGATAGCGGTGCCGAAAGACGTCAAGGGCATTCGGCGACTTTTAGGTACGCTAAATTACTATCGGCGTTTTGTGCCAGACATGGCAGAGTATCTCGTACCCATCAGTAACCTGCTGCGGAAGGGGGCGCGGATAGCGATTACACCTATTATGGAGCAAAACCTTCGAAAATGCATGGCTCGACTGCAAGAGGAACCAATCCTGGCGTTTCCCGATTTTGAGAAGCTATTTACCATCACCACCGACGCAAGTGAGTATGCATTGGGAGCGGTGCTGTCGCAGGAGGGAGATGGGGGGGAACGACCAGTGGCGTACGCGAGTCGAAGACTGACCGACACGGAAGCGCGGTACAGTGCCCTCGAGCGTGAACTTCTTGGCATCATATGGGCTATTGACCATTTTCGTCCATACGTCTTCGGGCGGAGATTCAGAGTACATACGGACCACAGACCTCTTCAATGGGTGGGGAAGCTTAAGGAATCATCAGCCAGGGTGACACGCTGGAAGGAGTTTTTGTCCCAATACAACCTGGAAATTGTATACAAACCAGGGAAGGACAATGTAGTGGCGGACTGGCTATCTCGAGCGATTACCGTAAATGCAGTCGAGGAAGGGGAAACGTCCGGGGATCACAGACAATTTATCCAGGAATGGGCGCCCGGGGAAGATGGAAGTCGCGGTACGTGGGACGATAGCGATGGGAGCGAACACCAAGAAGCGGAAGAATCTGCCGGAGAACGTCCGGTGGAAATGGAGACGATCGAGGGTATGATTAACGATAAACGGCGACAAATTATTTGGAAGACGCAAACAACCGGCCTGATGCGAGCTACTCATGAAAACTATGGCAAGAATAGTATTACGACAATCTGGTCCCAACCGGGTGTCAAGGGTGACCAAATTTGCCAGGCATTGAAAGATGCATCCAGACCAGGGAAGACCTACCATCTATTTGTCAGCAACGCGACAGTGTGGGATCTGATCAAGAAATTATGGAGAACAGAACAACTGGGTATTGATCGATCGTTTGTTCGTTGTCTGTCTATGGTCCAGACACTGCGTGATGAGGAACGGCAGCGGGAAGTAACGCTTGCCTACCATCAAGGGAAGACGAACCACCGCGGTGCGCCGGAGACTTTGCAAGCATTACAGCGACGGTACTTCTGGTGGGATATGAAAAAGACGATCCAAGAGATTTTAGGAACGTGCGATATATGTCTTAAGACTAAATATGATCGACACCCACCACAGGGACAACAGGAGGAAACACCCACAGCAGAGACGCCACTGAGTGAACTACAGATTGACACGTTCACTTGGAAGGGGTATAAGTGGGTTACGACAATAGATACCTTCAGTAAGGTAGCTATGGCGTACGCCGTAAAAGACAAATCATCCAACGCCGTCTTACAGGCATTACGAACGTGGTTCCAGTTTTATGGGGTATCGGACCGAATCTCGTCTGATGGGGGTAGGGAGTTCGATAATGCAAACGTTCGGACGGAGATGAAAAATCTTGATATCGTGTGGCATCTCAACACCCCAGGACATCCTAAGAGTCGTGGAGGCATCGAAAGGTTGCACAGTACCTTGAGTGACCACCTGCGGGTGTATCAGGTAGAAAAGGGTCTGCCGGCGAACGAGGCGATGCCGAAGGCAGTGGCGGCATACAATCATTCCATCCACTCCACCACGGGGTTTACGCCGTTCGAGATCCTCTTCGGACTGCGCGCGAGGCGCCGGAACGGGACAGAGACGGTGGCGGACGAGGGAATGGCGGAGCAAATGTTAAGTGCTCACTTAGAGCTCGGAAAACTTTGGGGCAAAGTTCGTGACAAAATCGTGAGGGAGAAGGTCAAGAGAGTTTCTCGGGTAAACCTCAAAGTCCGGGGTCGAATAGGGGACCTTAAAATTGGGACGATTGTATATCGTAAAATTGGCTCTAATCGGAGCAAAGAGTCGATCAGATACGAGGGTCCATTCAAGGTGGTGGTGATCAGGGAGCATAACATCGTCACCATCGAGAGTACAAGACCTCCGACGAAACGGAGGACCGTCCACGTCGAACAGTTAAAACTTCCACAAGGGGGGAAGGGTGCTGGCCATGAGTGAGTTGGAGTGTCCTCGCTTCTGCACGTAGCCAAATTTGGTATAGTATACATACGTACACTTTGTACCATTTGTAGAAGTATTTTTTTTTTTTGTTGTTTTTTTAGAATGTACACAGGCTGTGTAGAAATATCGACTTTGCGTAGCGTGTAAGATGCCATTGTTTTCTGTGAGTAATGAGCCATGTAATTTTTTTTTTGTTTTTTTTTTATTTTGTCACTAGTGGCTGCAGTGTTAGAAGCAGCGTTTTATTTGGACTATAAGTGTCTTATAAATACGACCGAATGTAAGGGATTACAGGTTGTGTACTGTTTGGGCTGGCCTTCGCTCCCTTAGTACGATTAGGAGAGTGATCGTAATATCGCCTAAGTCATCCTCAATTTAGACTTAGACTTCATAGTTTACGAGGAGATGTGCGTAAACTGGCAGGGGGGAGTTAAGCTCCGGGCAGCATCAGTACTCAACCTTAATCCCCGAACGTCGGGATGTAAACATCCCGAATGTAAATATACAGGGTTATAGACTCGAAATAAACAGTCTAGTTCTAACTTTCAAGCGTGTTGTTTCTCTGTACCTTTTTTCCCTTTGTTTTGTTAATTCTAAAGCCGGTAAGCATTAACTTATATATATATATATATATATATAAAACATTCTTTATTGTGCTAAAATTACAATCTACCTTATTAGACAATAAGTAACTGAGATAAATGTTCTCATTCATACCATATTTACAATTCATCATTCACTCGCTCATTCATACAATATTTACAAACAGCCCAGAGGCCTCCCAAATCCACATGTTTGTCACCTCCCTCACGGGCATTCACCAGGTGTTCATGCGAAAGAGGAAGCGGAGTCTTGGAAAGTCCCCCACGCTCCTCCGTCAGCCACGTCACCGGATACAAGCCAGTGGAGGCTGACCAAGAGTTCGAAAGCCACAGACGCTCAGGACATGCTTGGAGAAACTGGCCATTGCCAGGGCTCCCACTCTCACGCATTTATAGCAGGCCACTGTCGTTTCAGTCTTCGAGGAGGATTATAGGGATGAGTGGTGCAGTGCAATGACTGTGCTAGGGGATTAGGGTGGTTGGATAGGTTACTATGGAATTTCATGAACTTGGAAGGGATGAGTTCAAGAATGTAGGGTATATTAAGATTTTGTTGCTAGAGTAATAAGGGGCATTTACTATTGTTCTCAGGACGTTTGATTGAAAGGATTGGATAGGACTTGACGTTCGACTTTTTTGCTGTCCCCCATAGCTCTATTCCGTATGTCCAGATTGGCTTAAGTATAACTTTGTAGATTAGTAATTTATTTTCTATTGAGAGATGGAATGTCCTTCGAAGTAGTCTATTAAGTTCTTGTCTTTTTAGCCTTGTATGTGTGTTCCAGGTCAGTCGTTTGTCGAGATGGAAGCCTAAGTACCGTACTGTAAGTTAATACATCAATAAAAAATGGTATCTTCCCCTTCGGTGCCCCAGGCCTTGGGCTCTGCCCCCCTTGCCATGATGTGTTCAACGTTGTTACATGTACTACAATGTGTACGTACCAGATCCCTCATTCCTCAGGCTGTATGTCCAAACGTAGTCTTTCCAAGGTATTTTTTTTCGATCTAATTCTATGTCAAGTCATTCAAACAGCCACATCTTTCTTCACTTATCCTTGTATAACAAGATTGTCTTTCCACTCTGTAGTCTTTATTTTTAAAGCCTTTTTTTCCCAGTCTTTACTTTATCGTAATTGAGAGCAGTGTCCTGTGGTCAAAGGTCAATTCTAGAAATCGTGAATATTTGGCATACTCTTTCACCGTTAATGATTTCTTAATCCAAGCAACTATCATGAGCTATTGTTTAAGATCTATCTTGTTCACTTTAAAATTATTTTGGAAGCATCGAAATTTCTGTTTTTATCTTGGGCTTATGTGGAGACAAACTTACGAACTATCTAGAAATTGGAGATCGCCTTCTCGAAAATATTCAAGATTGGAACCAAAGTTCAATCCACCGAAATTTTAGGTTGTCAATAGATATGAAAATTGGCTAAAACCTCCACAGGAGTCAGGAAGGTAACTGGTCTGAAAATATGTATTTTAGGACAGAGGCCATTTAAATACACTTTTGAATGGTTAGCTGGAGTTAGATAATCAATAATAAAATGTTACTGATGCAGTGATGCTAGTCACCTTCCTTGTGTTAATTCATTGATGTCCTTGAGTGGATGGAGTAAACATAAGAAATTCATATTTGTACTTTGCCTATCTGTTTTTAATTTTAGGCATTAATCCATCGGATTTGGCTGGATCCAGTACTGCAACTTTGGTCGGCTCGTCTTTGGCGGAAACAGAATACGAATGCTTGATCACAAAGAAACGTCTCGACCAGACCATCTTATCACATGCAGTGTCTATGCAAGCTCATAGGATTGCTTACTATCTTGACTTAAGAGGTATGTTGACGACTATGAGATCGCGGCTCGTTTTGTATGTGATCGGAGATACGATTCATTTCTGTTCTGTTTAAAGGGCCGAGTTATGTCCTTGATTCGTCTTGGAACGGAGGACTGTACGCGTTGCGATACGCAAAAGATCTCATCTCGCGTGGCAATATAACTGCCGCCCTGGTGACATGCACAAATCTCATATTCATGCCTCAAGTGTCATACCACTACAACCGTTTGGGCAGGCTCAATGAAGATGGCAAAACCAAATGTTTTTCTAATGATGGTAAGATGTGTGTATACATTGACAGAAATATGTTTTAAGGGAGTAAACAATTGATCAGTGCTGATTTTATTTATTTATTTTTTTAATAGCTGATGGGTACAGCAGATCTGAAGGATGTGTATCGTTCTTTTTACAAAGGAAAGAAAATGCTCTTCGCAATTATGGCACCCTGCTGGGTGTAGACACTTCGCAGTACGCTTCCAAAGACTGCCCATTGGCAGATTGCAGCAACATACCAATTGTCTATCACTTAAAAAACTTATACGAAAGCTCTAAGGTTGACCCGACTGCCATTAGCTATCTGGAAGCTTCCGGATCCGCTTCTAAGGTGAGAGGTGTTTTTCCTTTATTTTCAGTAAAAAAAAAATTTCCTTTTGATCTAATGAACTTACCATAAGAAAAAAAATTCTTGACAGGTGGTTGATGCATCAGAATTAAATGCTGTTGCAGAAGTGTTTCTTCCCGAGAGGAAAGAGCCGTTGCTTATCGGTTCGATTAAATCCAACGTCGGACACACAGAAGCAGCTTCTGCTTTTGTAGGATTACTCAAAACGATTATCGCTGGAGAATGCGAAGCGATCCCGCCAAACATTCACTATTCTAGTCCCAACGAGTTAGTGCCTGCTCTCCTTTCTGGAAAATTGAAGGTAATTTTAATATTTTTACAAAACAATTTTTTTTTTTTAATACGGTATTCGGATAATAAAAGTTATTATAATACACAATGTGTTATAGGTCGTAACAGAATCAACTCCATTGGAAGGTGACTACCTAGCTTTAAACAATATATCGGCGGCTGGAGATTTCGGACATGTCATAATAAAGAGAAATACAAAAATTAAAAAGAGGAAACCTGAGATTGGTGTTTTACCACCGGATGGAATACCCCGTCTCGTTCTCTTATCAGGCAGAGTAGAAGAGGGCCTAGCTGCAGTAATAAAAATGGTAACTCATTGTATCATTAACAACTTAAATATGATATATTATCATCATTGGTATCAGAAATAGCCAGATCGGGATGGGTTTAATGAGCAGTAGAGTAGGATAGCAACAAGGCGGGCTCCCAAACAAACACACACAGCAAACACTATCAATCAATGGCTATAATAATAATACAATTCATTATTAATAGTTGACACTATACAATAATATACTGCTGTAATGGTTTTAATGATTGATTACATGACCTCAAAAATGTTATTTAGTAAATGTTGCTAAGTGTTGACATCATTTATACTCTTGCAGTAGTTTGCATCAGTGTCAGCTTCTTGCTTTTCTATTTTTGCTTTATCCCATTACCGACCTTTGTAGAAATTAGCAAAAAAAATGGTTTTTAACTTTTAATATTAATATTTATGTTGTGTGATAGATAGTTTTTCAAAAAAAGCTTGAAGTCTTTCCCAAAATGTCATTTATTAATGATATTACGCCAAAGTCGACGTTTCACCTATTCAGGATTCTCAGGACTACGACTCTGGAAAAAAAATTAAAACAATAAGATTTGCAACAATTCAAAGAATAAACGACACACCTGTGAATGATAGTCTCTTTAAATGCATATTCATTCATTGTTGCATATGGAATTGGTAACCATTATGTAAAAACCAATTAAAATTTTAAAATAGCAAATCAATATTACATTAAAAAGTAACTTAAATCATTTTCAAACCTCAAACCTATGGTATGTGTAAAACATATTAAATGATTTAAAATAGAAAACTTTTTTGTGTATTTCCAAAGAAAAATTGTTTGTTTGTATGGAAATTTAATTGTTTTGTTTGTATTTTGGATTCAACCATCTTACACTAAAGTAACAAAACAGGCTACTTAATCAACCGTCAAAAACATATTTTAAATTAAAAAAAAAACACTATTAATAAATCCTTTGTTAAATTTTTAGAAATCAAAATAGAAATTTCTGAATAATTATTTTAAATAATTTTTTTGAATATTTATTGGATTTTTTTTATATCCTATTCATTGCCTCTTATCACAGAAAACGTATAACATTAATTAAAAAAGAATTGAAAGCCAAAATAATTCTATTAGGAAGTGAAAATTAAATTTTTCTAATTAAGTGCACCACTTTTTTCTGTGGGGCTGTGTAAATATATAGGTGTCTCTATTTGAGTGCTACTCTTAAGAATAATATTTAATATTAAGCTATTTGCTGCATAATATTTATTATTTTGCTATATTACTACAGATTTATTTTAAATCCTTCATAAACCTGTATGATATCACTATTTCAGAATATGTGTAATACTGTACAACTTTCAACATTTTATTGTGTTTTAAAATTACAAATGAGCTTATACGAAGACATATGCAATAAAACCGATAGTTGATAGTCAATAGGTGTGAATGTGAGCCTTAATTATGATTGAGGCATAGTAAAGATAACACAATTTTTTTGTATTGTGCAGTGTTCACCGTTATGGGATTTTTTTCCCTTCAGGCTATTTATTGTAGGGCCAGTAGAGGGGATCATTTCTTATTTACAATATACAAAGCAATCTACAAATTGCCACTCTTTTCTTACCTCCGTGGCACTCGATTGGAGTAAAAATTAATCGAGCCCATTCTGCCAGGGTAGGAGTCAGTCACACTCGCTCTCCTAGCGCACAAATTGACTGAGACTGTTCCAGTATTTTGTCACTTGTTTGTAAAAGTCTCCCAATATGGCTGAATTTTTTTTTTTTTTTACTAGGATGTTATCCTTCAAACATTGTCGTGTAAATAATTGGATTTTAATTATGTGGTACCAACGTTTGTTTAAATAGATAGAATGTTTTAAATTCTTAATACACCTTACAGTTGGCTATAAAATGGAAACAATGCTCTGGTATCTTTATATTGAAAATAGTGTATGTTGTCACATTTTCAGGTGGAAGAGATGCCCATTGATGAAGAATTCATTGCCTTGACTCACCAAGTTTTCAGTAAAGGAATAAAAAAACATATCTGCCGGGGATACACGATTCTTGATGAAGATTCAACAAAGAAATGCAACCAGATTCAAGTAATCATTGTTTTAAAATAAACATTATTAATATATTTGTTTGTATTTTATTTGTTAGCAGTTAATTAAGAATGGAAAAATATGATAAGAATGATGTAGATAAAGATTATCTTCCTATTGAAATACTTGTATATTATTCTATTAATAGTTTCTTTTATAAATGCTTAGCCATATAATGGAGGAGAAAAGAGACCACTTTGGTTTGTTTTCACTGGTATGGGATCTCAATGGCCAGGCATGGCAGGAACTCTAATGAAATTACCACTTTTTGCGAAAACCATCCAGTTTTGTCATGATGAACTCAAGCACCTGGGTGTAGATCTTATGAATATCGTAACGAGTACAGATAAAACAACATTCGATAACATAGCAAATGCATTTGTTGGAATAACGGCTATACAGGTAATTTGCAACGTACATATGAAGCAAAATATAGCATTAAAACATTATATAAATATTCGTAATATTACTAATTTTTTTACAGATTGCACTGGTTAATATCATAAATGAGGTCGGGCTTGAACCAGACGGCATTATAGGACATTCTTTTGGAGAATTGGCCTGTGCCTATTGCGACGGTTCAGTTACAGCTAGAGAAGCAATTTTAGCTGCTTATAACCGTGGAAAAGTTTCCGTTGAAGCAAAAGTAGAGCCAGGCCTTATGGCAGCAGTTGGTAAGACAAATGTCACATATAGCTACAGAATCAATGAGACCAAATAAAATGGTATCAGTTAATTAAATTCTATTTGTACTAATACGTTTTTAAATAGATAATTGCTTTTGTGCTGTCCCCTTTTATAGTCAATAGACAGATAAAATATAAACATTCATAATGGGGCTTAACACTATTGGTTTAGCAAATATAAATGAGCATTGAGACTCTTCACCTCAGCTCCATAAACTAATGTTTATAGATTTTTCCTCTGGCAGTCGGCAGATCATGTGAGGGCCACGCTGTTCACCAGATGTTAGCAATACATGTCTCTTCGTTGTCATATGAAAAGCATAAGGTATTAACTCTTGAAGACCATGATGATCATCATCCCTGTTGATATGATTGTAGCTTATATTCATATTTTAATCTGCATGAGGAAGATGTCTACTTTGGTGAATAGAATTTGTTTTGTGTGCTCAAAGTATAACCTCTTCTGCAACTTGGTATATCACTATCTTATTAGTTATTTCCCTCTATTTCTCCATTATGTCATAAAGTATTTTCCAGGGAAATATCCTGGTCATCCATCGAATTACCTCATATCATCTCCAATCCCGATTATCCCCTAAATCGGGAAGCAGGTGCTTTGCCGAGTCAATATTGGATATTATCTACCCACAAAAGTTTTTACTAAAGCATGAATTCTTTCGACTGTGCTACATAATCATTATTGAGAGTAATGTACATTGTAACATGATGTAACAAATAAAAGGTTAATCAATAAATTAGAAAGCATCAAAATCAATCTAGACTCTTTCCATACAAATAATATTAATAAGATAAAGGGAATTACTATGTCGGCAATGTTTAGAGACCAACCACCTTCCATTAGATAGATCCAGTAGCCATGGGAATAAAATTGAGATTACACACCTACTTCAATGAATATTTAATTGAATAATTATATTTGGGCAATTTAATAGGTATGTAGCTGTCAGATTGATTGATTTAGTTGAGATAATGAAATATGAATAAGTCATAATTTTTTTTTAGTTTATATTGTCAATAGCATTAGTCTATTTTGTAACACTCAACTTTATAATATTTAAGGGTATTATTGGTTCTAGTGCATAATTTTGTTTCTTTCATATTATTACAATTTTCTATAGGAGTTTTTATATCATTTTATTTAGACCTTCACCACTTATCTGAGTGACATATTTCTAAATATATAATTTTAGAAAAGTTCATTTATTGGGCCTTAATATTTCATCTGTAAAACAATAAGTATTCAAAAATTTAAACTTCTTTCTCTTTCAGGCTTAGGATATAAACAAATCAAAGAGCTTGATTTGCCCACAAGTATTGACATCGCATGTCACAACTCCCATGAAAGCTGCACTATTTCTGGTCCGGTCAAGGATATTGAAAGGTACATGGAAGAGCTTCAAGGAAAAGGAATATTTGCGAGAAATGTATCATCTGGTGGAATAGCGTATCACAGCAGATATATATCATCACTGGGTAGTAAATTTAGAGATGAGCTAAAAAAGGTAAATAAAGGTATTAGCTAAATAAACTCATTTGCAAATGAAGTGGGTCATTAGAATTACTGATTACAAAAATTTAAGCATTTCAATATTTTTACAATGGGACGCATGCTAATAGTTTACCCTGAGAATGGACAAATTTTAATGAAATTTTCAAAACACAAACGATGTCCTTCTTATAAGTATAAAAGTAGGAATTATCCTCAGTTCAGTTCATTTATAGCAATGTTCACTTCACTTCTGATTATTTTTTTTTATTAATCTTTTTTAAAAGTTCCTTTTGGGTAGTAAAAAATCCCTACATGATATCTTACAAGAGTAGAGCTTGCAACAGCTGTTGCTGGTTAGGGAAATGATACCCAGAAAAATGGAGCAGGAAAACTACATCACAAAGTGTGCTAAGTTGTGCTTGGAGAGGTAATGGTTGCTTTGACTCGGCACATGGTGGAGGATGTCGAAGGTCTGTGACAAGAAGACTGATATTTAACAGCCTGGGCTCAAATAAATTCCTTCAACTTAAACCAAAGGCTTGGTGATGATTTGTTTTCTGTTTCTAAAGTGCGAATTAGCTTTCTCACTGTTATAAGAAAGTTTTTAAAGCATGGATTGCACCAGCAAAACCTCGGTGTTTTCCAGGGCCACCTCACAGAATGAAGTTTGAAGACATCAATCGCCTCGGATTCACATCTCATGGACCGATGATGACTGGAATAATTTTCTTTTTTCAAATAAATCTGAACTTGTACTGCACCATGATTCAAACTGAGCAAGAGTCATCAGAAGATCGTGGGAATGAAACAATGCCCCTAGTCCTACCTGTTGATCCGTTCAGAAAAAGCGAATTACAGTACGGGATGGAATTTCCTCAGATGGTTGCACAGAGATTTTGGTGTGGGGAATTGCAACTGTGACTGTTCAGTCTTACTTGGACAGAGGCTTAGCACCAATAATGTAGCCTATGAGAGAAGCAATGGGCCCAAAATTCGTTCTTATGGATGACAATCACAGAGCTAGATTCATAAATGAATTCTTGCAGGATCAATAAATTAAAAAAAACCAGCCCTAATTCCTATTGAGCATTTATGGGATTAACTTTAAAGAACGATTTTAGGATGGAATACCATTCTTAGAGCACTCTTGAAGGATTAGGAGATCCCACAAGATAGCTTCTCAATTTTAATAAAAAATATGCCTTGTTGTCTTCAGCAGTAATTATTGTTCAAGGTGCTAGAAATGTTAAGAAAAACAATTAAATTAACGTTTTTAAAAAAGTAAAATTTACTTAAATTGTCTTTTTTTCCAAACCCTAAAAATATAATGTAAACAATTTTTTTTCAAAACTTTTGCATTTATTTATTGTAAAAACAAATTTCCTACCATAAATAAGAATCATTAAAGAAAAATTGAGTATTATTTTAAATTATCCACTTCATTTGCAAATGATTTTATTATCTTAATTTCCATACTATTTGCATTATGAGTTTACTGATAAAAAACATGATTTATTCATCTTGGGCATTAGTAAGACCTGTTAATGTAACATAATTGAGTGACCAATGCCGCTCCTAAAATAATTGATTGTAAAGTTAATTCTCTTTTCAAACAAAACTATATAGTTGCATTACTTAATAAGTCGCTATATTAAAGAAAAAAATTTTTAAATATAACTCCTTTATGTATTTTGATATTTCGCAATTTAGAGCAAGATTCAGTATGTGATCAAAGCTAACACATAATTTTTAGATCTGTGTGCAATGAATTTTTATTCCATTAGATTACATGTTTTTTAAACTACAATCATCATCTCAAGAAGAATTAGGACCTACCAAAAATGCTGCCGTAGTTGGTAGATGGTGCAGAGATTATTGGTGGGTCAGTGCTATGTTATTACCTTGCAACCTTTATTTTGGTTTTTATAAACCAGATAAGCTACATCTCATTTCCACTCACAAGCCCTGATGAGCATTGACCATAACCATGCACCTCAGAAAAATATTAATATTCATGTATAATTATTTGACAGAACATAGGTGTGTTTATAAATACAATAAAACAAAGGTTTTGTTTAAATTTGTTATAATCTATTAATTTACTGGTGTCCACAAGTATTTAATTTTATTTATTTGAAACTGCTTGTTGTACAGATTATTCCAGAACCGAAAGTTCGCTCTTCAAAGTGGATATCAAGTTCAATACCAGAAGCAGATTGGGGCTCTGATCTTGCGAAATACAGCTCAGCGGAATATCATACTAATAATCTTATGAATTGTGTACTTTTTGAAGAGGCTTGTGTGCACATACCGAAAAATGCTATTGTAGTCGAAATTGCACCCCACGGTTTGCTACAGGCAATTTTGAAAAGGACGTTACATTCTGCTACAAATATTCCACTCACAAATAGGTCAGAATCTGACAGCTTAAAATTTCTACTAGCAGCTTTCGGAAAGTTAGTATTCATTTATTAAAAAAATATTTATTATTTTATTTTAATATGATTTTCCATCTAACAAAGTTTTCTTTGGCCTATCATTATTTTTTTTTTTTTTTAAGATTCTTGTCTAGGTCAAATTTTTTTCTCCTTCCGGCTCCCATTCACTAATGACTTTTTGTATTTGGCTATTCTTCATTCTTAGTATCATTCAAGTCTCTACTCAGTCGTTTTGAGAAGAATGTATTTTTTTATCCCTGTGTACTCTCTAACCAACTCGTACCTTATCCTTTATAGACTAGAATTACCTTTCCCAAAAGTCCATCTCTATTCTAATTAAAAGTCATTAAAACTAAAATCATTTAAAATTCAGATCAAGCAGGCTTTGATTACTGTAGCAGATTTGTTTGAGCGTCAAACAAATGCATAGTTTCATAAAAATCACCTTTGTTATATATGCAAGCTACTATACGACTAGGCCAGATATTCCCAGAATAATGGGAGGTTATGGAAAAAAAATATTAATTGTAGCAATAAAGCCACTTGCATTGCTGTGACCAGCAGACAACAGCCTGGCCATCTTTTTCAACTACAGTCCTTAGAGGATTTAGATCCTACTCTTTCTCTTCTGGCTCAGACCAACAATTTTTGTCACTGCAAATTTCCATATTAAAATAGTTAATAATACTATTTATTATATGATATATTGTAGCTATTATTAAAATAAATTTCAGGTTGTATAATGAAGGAGTGTACATTGATCTCACAAAACTTTACCCACCAGTGGAATTCCCAGTTTCTCGAGGGACCCCGTCTCTTGCAACCATTCTGAATTGGAGCAATGCAGGATCCTTCAGACCTTGGACCTTCCTCAATAAGAAAAAAAATGTCAGTATCTATTTAATTATTCTTGGAATTAGGTTATTGCCTACATAGGCCATATAGCTTCAAAACATTTTTTTTTTACATATAGCTATGTGAATGGTATTTGATAGATTTATATAATTGATATTTTAATCTCTATTTCACAAAATATTTTTCTTTCTTTTAGGCTAAAATTAGCAAAGAAATCAGGTACACAAACAGTAACACAAAAGAGGAACGATTTCAGATGTATACTATTGATAAAGTTCCTGTCATACCAAAGGCGATATATATAGTAAGTAATAATGTTACTTTTGAAAAACTAGATGCTCAGTTGTAGAAATGAATATGTCACATATTACAAAGTTGCAGTTTAATCATGGACTAACCAACCTAGTTGTTCCTTAATCCCTCATTAATAAATCAATCATGGTTTGGTGACCATAATAGACAAAAGATCCTCTTGACTATTTAGAGAAATGTGCGGTCTATATCAATCGCGGGGTTACAATAGGGGATGTCATGGTGATGGAAGGTCTCTAGCAAGTGAAAAATGCTCTCGGACTTCATCATAAGATCTAGAAGATTCCACTAAATGGAGCCTAGTCAGTAAAGTTCTTGAGACTGGCAGAAAGAACCTGTCAGCAATGATGTAATTATATGAAGTGTGTACGAGTCTCTTTAAGTCAATAATCGGTTGTAAGCTAGGATAGTTTTACTATCTCTTGCCTGTGGTCATTACAGGGGTGTTTCAGTTATCTATTTACAGTTTCATCGCTTTATAAAAAATGCATAGAAGAATATTTTTCAAAATTTTATTCATAGAACATGTTTATTAAGACTTGCCATTAAGCAATAAAGAATCAAAATTCAGGTTTAAAAAATAATGTCCTTCAAATGATGCCCATTTCGGCGCACGCACTCTTCAAGCCTCTCCCGAAAGCTCAAGATCACCCGCTGAACCATTTATCGAGGGATAGCTGCCATCTCTCGTCAAATCGCTTCTTTCAATTCTGTTGTAGTTCTCGGCTTCTTGATGTAAACCTTTGCTTTGATGTGGGCCCAAAGAAAATAATCGCATGGTGCCAGGTCTGTGAGATGAGGGGGCAGATATATAACGATGTCTTCTGTCACCATTTCAAGCATTGTTTGAGCGAATTCCATTCTGATGTTGTAATCACAGGGCAACAACTGTTGTTTAATCGCGAGTTTATAAGGGTGGAAGCTCAAATCCTTTAGAATCCTCCAAACGGATGAATGGGAGATCCTCAGTTCAGCTGCGTGTCTCCGCAATGAACGCCCTGTGGTTGCCTCCACTGCCTTGCGCACACTTTCCACATATTGTGGCGTACAAACAGTACGTTGAGCCCCCTACTGCGTTTTTCACTTGAGGTCCGCTTGTCCACTGATAGGTCTGTTCCAACGTTAAGGTGTGTTCCACCCGACCGTGACGCCCGATATTGAAGTGCGTAGGGAACCGTCTTTGAGCCATCGTCGTAAAACACCGTTTTTTTTCAAAACCTCTTTGTTGATAATATATACAATGACAAAAATAAATAAATAAAATCACCGTTCTTCAGAAACGCCTCCACTGCCAACGCGCGTTGCTCGTCACTCCACGGATCCACGGTTTTAACTGAATAGCAGGGTCAGGAGAACACAAGGAGACCATCCCCACCCTTCTACAACCCTCCCTCACAACACAGGGCCTTTTTCAAACTGTAAATAGATAATAGTTACAAGTCGTCAGAGGGTCTGCTAGAGGCTGTGAGACAGGGACGGAACAGAGGTGTGGCAGAGATAGTAGGCTGACGAGGAGTCTGTGTGTCTGCCTACCAGGGCCAAGTAGTGCGGCTGAGGAGACTAGGAAAAAGAGTCGTTTTCCAGGGCGAAACCCCTTGGTTTTAAACATTCCTACCGGAAGGAGGAGCCTAGCTTGAACGGGGTATGTTTATGTCACACCTGCGCCGAGTACGTGCCCCTCGTCCCCTAAAGCACTGTTTATTGGCATGGCTTTTAGATTTTATGACCGCCGGAAAGTGACTGAAGGTCTGCCTGGGTCTATTTTATTAGGGGCAGGTGGCTTACCCTCTCAGGTTTTATTGCTGTCCTTCGACCCTCTGTAACTTGTTTCACGACTACCGACCTCTCTATGATTTATTACAAGAAGTTTACAAAGATTTGCATTTATATTATATAGGTAATTTACATATATGGTTAGCGTTCGCTACAATGAACTTACCTTTTTTTTTCATTTTTAAATAATTTAATATGTGTAATATTAGAACTTTAACCTCTTCTTATCTTACATTACTAAATGATGTATACTTTTCAATTGAAGTCAGTATTACACTTTTCTTGTTGCAGGTTACAGTCATGGAAGAATTTCTCAAGTATAAAAATGAAGATCTGACTAAAATAATGTTTGAAAACATAAGCTTTAGAAATCTTGTTAAATATACCGGTAGGTATAACAAGAAATAAAAATTCTTGTCTTTCCATAACATTTGATTTGGTTTTATAGAACTAGTTCTTTCTGCAATTTAATGGTCATCTTCAAATGATAAAATATATTATTAAAATATTTATTATTCATATATTTTTTATATAATTTATATTTTATTTTTATTCTTTATATTTAACTTTTACTTTTATCTTAAGGTTCTGTTAATAAAAATAGGAAACTTCTGGAAAAAGGAATAATTGTTTATTTACACAAATTGATTTAAATTAATATACAAATAAGTACGTACGTTGATAAATTAACATTATTAAAAACTACAAAAACTAAAGTTAAATTGTACCTTAATTATTAAACTCGCGTTACTGGCCAGTGTTTCTTTGTTGATATTCTTCGTGTGGTTCTCGATCCGTGCCGTGTGAAAGACTGGGGCCGGTCTTCTCTTGTGCACCACGAGGCAGTACCCGTGCCTGGGCTAGCGTCCCTCCTGGCGCTTCCACGTCTCCTGCCAGGTCAAAGATGAATGCGTGAGCGAGCTTCTCGGTATTCTATTCGTCCTTTCCGCTGCCTTCTGGGTCCTTTTTTTAACTGGCATTGTATAACTAGTTGTTTCGGATATTTATACTTTCATTTTTTTTAGTTTAATAAATTAAAATGTTTATATTTAATTGTTGATATTATTTATACTATAAATATTAATGGTAGATACAACGCAACGAATAGTGTTTAAACATTCATGAATCGTGATCCACCGTTCATTTATGCCCGCTAATTCTAGAGTTTATATTAAAAACACCATCAAAAATCACCACATCAAAATACCACAACAATATATATAAAAAAATGTAAATTTTTGCATAATTTCAACCCAACACTAAGTTAAGTAGTGTCTTAGTCTAAAATTAAAAAAATTACAATAAATAAATAAAGTTAAAATAATTGAAGCTTCTTTGTCATTTTTATTAATAGTTGTGGACTGAAGTTAATTGAATTTTTTTTATAAATAATGGTAAATTAAAATTAAAAAAATTTACATTGGAAATTCCAATCTTTAGTTAGGATCAGCCTTTATCTCAATAACAGAGTCCATTACATAACCATAAAATAAAAACATTTCATGTTCCAAAGCTTTTTAGCAAACATCATGCTATGTATAGAAAGTTAGGCTCTCTGAAACGAAACCAAATTAATACTAAAATTGGTAAACACTATAACAAAAAAGGCCAATGGTTTCCCAAAGTTATCAATGTGACAGATACTCTGATTAATTATAAAAAAAACAAAATGTTATATAAAGGCGTTTGGTATAGCCCCGCTAGACGTAGCACTATTAATGATATCACCAATCTTATGGCCATGGTAGAATGCACTACAAATAATTACAAAATTATCAATGAGGGTAGAGTAACAGTTGACAAATATATAGATAAAATTCCATCAAGTCCTGGTAACAACAAAACTAAGAACGGAACACCATTTTGTTGAATTAAATTAATATGTTTGTTTATTTTAAAAACAATTCAGGAATAATCAAAGTAGTATTTAAATATTGTTCTTAACTTCTAATTGTTGTTATTACTTAACAGGTGACACAGCGGTACAAATGACCTTTCAAAAAGGAACTGGAATTTGGGAAATTAGTAAGGAAGACAACGGCATAGCTACTGGAAAAATTAATACATATGTCCATGGCTTCAAAACACAAGCTATCAAAAAAAGTATTGAAAACAATGGTCGTGTGATTTCAAGTAGTCAAATTTATTTCACGCTTGAGGGATTGGGGCATACAGTTCATTATGACCAAAAACTCATTAGGACTTTGCGTATTATTGAAACTGGTACACATATGGATTTTCAATCAAGAAGTTTATTCCAAACAGCATTTATATATATATTTTTTAATCGCTTAATTTCATTACTTATAGGTGCAAATGCTGAAGTATTATGGAATGGAGACATGTCAGCCTTCCTTGATTCCATTTTTAAGATTGTTGAGTTCCTCGATTCTATTGAAAATTGGGAACTAAGATTTGTTTCATTCATTGAGCGTATCAGATTAGACTTATCTGAATTTAATCCTAAAAAAAGTAAAGGTAATGTATTTTCACACTCAAAAATATTATTTATAGCTAATTTTCTTCTTTAACATATAAATACATAAATGTTGTAGTTTGTCTGTTGTCTTACAATAAACAAATGGGACTGATTTGGGGCCAAGGAATTGAAATTCTTTATCCGTCAACTTGTCATCCAAACATTTTGCAAAAATCTTCAAAGATTAAGAAGAAACCAGAATTTTTAGTTCCTAAATTTACACCATATCAACCACTGGAGGTTTGCACTGAAGTAAGTAAAAATTGAATTTCTATTTTATTACTATGACTGAAAGACCAAAAAAATCACTTTAAATTAAATTAAAAAGTGAACTAGAGACATTTTTTGAAAATTAATAATGTAACTCTTCCGAAATCTGTACTGTTTAAAAACCAAAAAATAGCTCTTAGGCTTTCGGGAAACAAGCAGAAGAGACATACTACCCACAACTGGTATAAGATAACAAAATATTTTCCAAGATGTTAACTGTTATATTATTTAATTAAAAAATGTTTTCTGGTATCTCGTGAAGAATCGTGCCTTCAGATGTTGCTGAGGTATAGTGATATAAAAATTTACAGTAAAATTTATTTTGGTTTCCTGATCTGGATAAAAATTTATTTATTTAAATATCTGCTCATTATTGCACACAAGCATGAGGAAACATTGACCCTCTCCCTAGGCTGGAATCTGTCCTGCATCTTTGCATTTAGCAGTAAAATAGCGTTGAATACAACATTACCATACAATTATTTAGTAATCTTTATCTTTTTGAACTAAAAAAAGGTTTTATTATCTTACTTATCTATTCATTACAGGATAATTTTTTCAAAATGTGTATGTTGATTGTCAAAGATAATTTGCACAAGAGTATAAATGAAGCGTGCCCAAAACTCTGTGTGATAGAAATTTCGGAAGACAATACTACATCAAATGTTGTCAATGACATCTTAAAGACTCAAACCAACATACAGGTAACACTTATATCAATACAATATTAACAATTTTAAAAAGATTAACCATTATACATTTGTTTGTTTTTTTTAATATAGATCAAATTAAGTACTGTGGGCAGTGATTATTTAATGCAGAATACAGACATGAAAGTGAACAGAAATAACTGCACTCTTGTCATCAATTGTAGCCATACATATGAAAATACAGTGAAAGTCCTCGAACAATCTGAAATTGGTTTCCTTATTTACAAGGGAAATACACCTCCTCCTAGTTTAGCCGTGGTCTCTACACAAACGATTGCAAATGAAACTTTCTTTTTTTGTAAAACGGTAGGCAAGAATAAATAATCTTTAATTTTATTTCATCTCAACCCCTAACCTATCAAGTGGTTTATTATTATCTATAAAATAATTAAAGGTTACTTTTGGTATTACATCTAGGTGAAAAAGATAAAATCATCTTTTGTTTTATTCAATATTGATTGGAAGTCAAATTTAAGAAAGGAACTGAATAAGAAAGAAGAGAGCTTAGTCTTTCTTGTAGCGCAATTATCTTCATTAGTGGCTATTAATGATCTAATGGAACAATGTATGGAATTGGATAATTCTCATCTCTTAAGGTAAAATATCAGTAGTTTTTGATAGTTCTAAAGCAAGAAAAGTACTCAGTAGTAAAAAATCAAAATAGAAATAATCAATAATAATAATTGTATTAGATTAATTTTTTTTTCAGATATGTTTTTATTGACTCAGAATTGTCTTCGTTTGAAGCAGATAAATATAAAGATTATTTTAGAAAAGATCTTCGTGTTAATATATTTTCAAAAGGAGTGTGGGGAACATCTCTTTTATATCCAGTAAACTTGAGTTTACAATCGGTCATAAAAAATGATGAAAACAATAGTATCTTTCGATTCAGTAACATTAAGTAAGAGTCACTTCATCTGTTATAATAAAGTATATAATGGCTATTCCGTATGGAATAGGGCTTAGTGATAGATATTATTGTATACCGTGCATTTAAAAATATTTTCAGATCCCTTAATATAGATCTTCACTCCCTTGGGTTGAACCTAAAAAGAAGAGGAGTTTCCAACGAGAAGGTAAAGTCAGTCTTTACTCCCCTAATTCAATAATAAATGAGTTAATTTGTTTTATCAATTGATATGTGAGAAATACTTTTTTTTTGTATTACAAGATCTTTATTTGAAAAATTACAATTGCTTGTACAGCAGAAATACTTGTAAAAGTTTTATTATTTTTTTAATTTTAAATAAAGTTTTATTTTGTTTGACTGTATCCAGTGATAATGGAGGAATAGAGATTATGAGGGTTTGGGAGGGCTGGGTGTAAATGTATATATTGTATGTATGAAAGTGTGAATACTGAACTGTAAATATGGTATGAATGAGATCATTAATCACAATGGCTTATTTTATAATCGGACCATTTCAAAACCTGTCATTTGCGCTATTCTCTACTTTGAGTGTCATGCAGGGCTAAACATTCAATTAACTGACATGTATTCGGTTGTGTTATTTTAGCATTAGGAATTATACTAAAAATTATTTCAAATAAATATTTTTCTGAGTATAGTCAGCGGTTTACGAGTACAGTGGTATGCGTGGAGATGAGGCCATTTGTGGTCTGGCAACAATAGAAGAAGGCAGCTTTTATTTAGAACCAGACCCTGAATACCAATGGATCAAGCCCAAACACCTGAGCCATGCAGAAGCTTCCTCTGTTATACTCGCTTACACCACGGTATGTGCATTCTGAATATTTTCTTTATTATTTATAATACAATCCGTAAAAAATAGCTGGTTTTGTATATGAAAATAGTGTTAAAATTGAAAAAAAAACATATATAAACACAATGAGGGACATTGAGGTGGTCTGTATTGGAGACTTATTGTTAGTTTATTAAATTATTTTGAAAAAATACCAATTTTATTTTTTCAAGCTACTCAATTACTGAAAATAGCTTTAAAATAATATTAGCATTTTAAATTCAGTTTGAATGATATTAAATATTACTTTTTGGGGATGTTTCCATACTCAATGTATCCTTAACCATAGGCAAAAACTTTATTTTACAATTTTAGTTTCTGATCTGTGACTTAAGAAATCTTAACAGATGCAGTCTGCATATGGTACTTATTTTTTTATTACTTTTCCCATCCTCTTTACAAGTGCCATGATATTTCTCCATGTGAAGTTCTTATCTTATATCGCATGCTATATACTTGACTACAGGATACTGGCTGAAAATAATTTTGTTGAGAAGTCATTCTTGTCTTTGGTAGTAATCAGTAAACAGTCCGTACAGATATACAGTGTATACTTGGACTAATGTTTTATTCAAAGTGCTGAAAATAATATTGAGAAAATTTATCAACAACTTTTAATATCTGGACATTCGGTTTTACCCAACGATTCTGATTTTGGGTCCGTTGAAAATTTACAACTACTAAAATTGGACTGCTTTAATAAAAAAAAAAAATATTACCGGAAGGAAATATGAAGTAAACTGGTTGAAAATGCAGGGGATACGTTACAAAAAGTGCTGACCATATCAAATTCTTTACAAAGAATCATTAGAAAAATCTGTAAATTTACAAATTTGAAACTGATGAAATTGGTCAGGCCACTACAATTACATAATATACCCAGGGAGGTATTTTATAAGATTTTAAAGAAAGGGATATGATTGATCTGCTACCATATATTCCACCAATATACCATAGTTTTTTACAAAACCTTTGGGAGAGGATATTGGACCTTAACCTATTTCGAAGAACAAGAAGACTCAGCATCATTAACTAAAGACTGAAGATTATCAGTTTAAGCTTTATGATAATAAACTTTACCTTTAAATTTCATTTTTTGGTAACTGATATTATCATTAATATTTTCTGAAATTTTATTTGGAATATAGATTTTGAAATTTGTTGGCCTAAATCATTTTTTTTTTTATGACAGCTTATTTTGTTTAATATTGAGAATAGTGTAAGCGTTTCTAGCACACAAAAACGAGTTAATAAAAAGTGATAAAAACACGCACAACTGATTTTTTATTTTATTAAACTTTGAATCTTTAGAGGCTGGAATTGATACATATTCCATTTTGTCTAGTTTGGGCAACGCTTAAAAAGAAAATTTACAAAACATTAATTTTCTCAAGATTATAAAACTTGACTTTACCTCTGATGCATTCCCACCGGCAATAAATGTGGAGTAATGGATTTGAGCCCGTTGAAACCATTTAATAAATAAAAATTAACACTTGCACAACTTATTTTTTTTTAATTTAAACCATTGCTGGCTAGAATTGAAATATATTCCATTTTATTTTGCTGAAGTAATTTTTTATAAGCAAATTTACAAAACATTCATTTACTCAAAATACAGGAAAGTTGACTTGCATCACTATCGTTCTCACCAGCACATTTTTTGGGGGGGGGGGGGTAAATTCAACTGGGACATTGGTCTACACATATATTATAATGATATCTCTCTTTGGTACAATTTTAACTTGCTTATTTATGATAAGTAAAAGGACATTTATAAAAAGTTGATACTGAATAATAGTTTAACTTATAGGCTTCATAGGTTTTAATGCCTAGTTAGTCTATTTCAAAGATTTTATAATAGCATAATTGGCTATTGAAATTTATGCTTTTTAAATTTTAATAATTGTTACATGATACAAAGAATGATCTCAAATCATAGGTGGATACAGTCTTCATTATTCGAGGATGGACATTTTATTGTCATATTTACCTCAAAATTATCCTGCTCTTTCCCCTCTGAAGGTTTAGGAATGGCAGACTGATTTTTTTTGGTCTAACCACACTCCTTATTCCCACTAACCGTCTTTGGTTTTGCCTGGTAAATTATCCCTTTCTACCTGTGCCCATACTTGAGGTCTTAACAGTACATATTCCAGATTTTATTTCCAACTAGTTATTCATTTTAAAATAAAATTCAATTTTTCATAATAATATCATTGTAATATGTATTTATCTTCCTTCATTCTTCTTTTGTGATTCATTATTGCTTGGGACGATTCATGAGGCATCTTAGAATGCATCTACTTTGATTTTTCACCGTTTATGAGATGCCCTATTCTCTTTGTAGAGTCCTCCATTGCAACATCAAGGTCATCAGTAAATCTTAGGAGCTAGACACTGCTGTCTAGAATCGTGCCTTCTGTCTGGATTCCAGAGCTCCTCACTGTTTTTTCCAGGGAAAAGTAAAATTCGAGGTATGCCAAGCTGCTCTCTTGCCTGGATACCTGTCCAAGTACCAAAACTTTTTGACCATTCTCAACGCATTCGTACATAACATTCATTGCTTTCCATTGTCATTTTAACAGGCCGAATGAATTTTGTGGGAATGTTCACCTCTGCCATTCCCCTTATGCTTCATTTCTGTCTATCGGGGCAACGATGCATGCTTTGAAAATAATTTATGGCCAAAAGTACTAAGAAAAGTAGTTGAAGAAGTTCATGTGGGCCGCAAATGATTTCCTCCTCCTATTGAATGCCAATTTATTAGGAAGTTAATTGTGGAAAGAAATGCTTTTGAAATTATTTTAGTTTATTTTTAAAATTTCACTATTAAAGAAATAATTAACTTTTTTTTTTTTATAGGCCTATTATATCCTTCATACAACTATAGCCATGGATCCTCAAAGTATACTTGTTCATGATGGACTATTGCCTCTTTCACAAGTTATCATCAACCTTGCTTTAAGCAGAGGGATTAAGGTTTTCACTACATACGATGGACAAACAGAGAAAAAAGAATTAATAAAAAATAACTTCCCCCAGGTTTGAAAAACTAACATAATTGAGTTTAAACTTATTTGTAATAAAATATTTATTTCATTATAACTTAATACTTGTAATTTTTTCTAGATACATCAAGACCACATAATAAATTACAATGCATCCCAGGTGGCAGTAACACTTATGATAGCAACAAAGGGTGAAGGCATTGATATTGTGGTTAACACAACTGATAACTCCGACAAGCTAAAGGATTTCTTTAAATGTATTGCATTTCATAGTCCTAGATTTTTCCAAGTTATTACTCCTAATATGCATCAAAGATTCAATATTGGTAATTCTTCTTTCCTTGATATAATATGGTATAATTAAATTGTATATTTAAGAGAGGCATTCACTTCATGTCGCATCTATGTTTTACCTGATTGTATAAAGACATTTGTTACAGGTATGAGCTCATTTTTACCAGGTACTAGCTTAAGCTGCTTATATCCAGAAACATTATTGTCATTGCCAATAGACACAAAAAAAATAATAAGTGATTTAATGACTAATGGTTTTCAAAAAGGAGAAATAAAGTCTATTTCTTTTAACACTATTTCATCATCTTCCCTAAATATTGACGCCACCCCAACAACTGAGTGAGTTTCAATGAGTTTTTATTCAATTGAATAATATTCAAGATTGCTCTGAAAGTCAAATGGTGAATTCTACACAATGTTTATTAATCTCCTGTTAGTATAATTATGAAATTAAATTGTATATTTTTCTACACAGGTCCGATGGTCAGAAACTGGTGGTTTCTATGAAAGAGCCATGCCTATTTACACGAAAAATAACAAATGCCTATATATGTTGCCCTAGTAAATTATATTTAATTTTGGGTAAGTTAAAATTTAAATAAAGGTAATACCTGTGTATCTGGGCTAAAGATACTATAATAATATAGTATAAGCTATACTGATTTATGCTTATAATCTAATCTTTGGATTCTAAGTGTTACAAATTTTTATCATTTTTTTTTTATAGGAGATCGAGAAGATGTCTGGCTAAATCTGCTAGATTGGCTTATAAAACGAGGAGCTAGAAAATTCGTAGTAGGTCTTTCTGTTCTTACATCAGTGGCATCTCAAAGGTACATAGCTCAAATTCCATTATTTTGAAATCATGCCAACATTATTCCTAAGTGTAGGATATTAAAATAGACTTCTTTTCTTGCTGAATTATTGATGAGATTCGCCTAAATTAAATAACCTACTGGCACTCTGTCCTTCCTCACTCCCCTTTAAATTGTGTTACAATTAAAATTACGTTTATATTGAATTTGATTCCTATTTTCAGGCTTAGTTCTGTGTTAGCTCGTCATGATCATGTTAGTATTACCACACACTCCTCAAGAGAATTAAGTTCCATTAAGGGCATTAAAAGTTGTATCAATAAAGTCGCTGATGGTGCACAACTAGACGCTGCTTTTGTTATTGGAGAGGTTAGTATGAAGACTTTTTAAACATGTGTATTATAAAGATCATCTTATCTTGGTAACAATTTTACTTGTCTATTTATAAGGAGTAAAGGAATATCATAAAAAGTTCAAGATGAATGATAATTTATTTTACATGCTTCATTTAAGATGATAACTATTTCACAATACAATATGTATATATAATATTATATAAGGATTCAATTCCCTTGAACAAACCACAATTAACTTATTCCTAATAAATACATTTAATTGATCATAAAAATATCATCACTGAAGGCGGTAAATAGTCAACATCTTTAAATACCCGTAAGTAAGTTTGTGAATGTTCATATGAATTTTGACAATATTCATAATTATTTGTGGTAACTATTTCCAGGAAAATCAAAGAACCATACGGTCTTTGGCTATAACTTTTGAAAAAACAAAGATTGTTGCAATCTGCAACGGATCAGGAGTATTCCAAGAGGAACAATCTGTAAACTCCTCAACTTTGATTATAAAGACACCTAAGTGCCCTGATTACGGTTACATTCTGGAGGCTTTAGACTCCTTGATCAATCTACCTGATACAGTCCTATACATGAATCAATGCGAGCACAATGAAATCGGTAAGTAATCTATTGAAAATCACAATTGTTCTTTTATATTTAAGCAAAACGTTTATAAATTTATGAATAAGAGTAAAAATACTATCAATATTCAATATTAAAAAAAAATAGTCTGTATGTGAATTAGTTGTTTCATTATTTTCTTATAACATAATATTAAACTGCCCAGATAAACTTTTTACTTATCAGACTTCCAAAAAAGGGTTTAGAGATACTATTGAATATATAAGTCAGGTAGGTTGTTGCTTAGGATGGGAGTTAAAGGATCTGAGCCATGAGAAGATTATACCCAGTTGATTTACAGAGAGTTAAGTTACTATAAAGGTATTTTACCTTTTACCATAAAGGGGTTTCCTCTGCCTTTATAAGAAATGACAGAGAAGTTGGAAAAATAATAATATTATTTCCATAGGAAGGATTTTGCTGGGTAGGATGAAGTGTAAAAGTACAGCGAATTCTTAAACTCTTTCTCAGCCTGATGCATCGTAGGACCCATCGTCATGACGGTGTGGATGTGTCACATAATATACTTCAGCATCTTTTGTGTAGCTCCCCAAAGGGATTTGTCCTGAGTGGATAAAGATGAAGTTTGAATTAAATGTTTGGGATCAGAAGGTTGCCAAATGCCGCTTTAGTAATTTAAAGTTTTGATTATAAAATCAGGGATCAGCAGTGTGTTCTGGTGTGCGTTAGGTCAAAGAGATTTTGAGATGAACAATTTTAGTTCTGAACTTCTGGATAGGGTAGAAGTTTTAAATTATTCCAAACACTTCAATTGTTAAATCGAGGAGCTAAAGGAGTGTACGGCATTGTCTAGATGCTGAGGGGTTTTTAGGGTAACTCTGAGGTCAACTGGCCTCTTAATAAATGAGAGTATTTGTTGTTTAGAAAAAAGTGAGGAGTGAAATGGCTATGATCTCATGAGAGGACATCAAGCTGCATCATTGATCAATTTATCATTCCTAATTAGTCCAGAACAAATTTTAATTTTAATCCATTAAGTATGCTTCTTTAATTTTACAGAAACAGATTCATCTATGCTACAAGATTGGCAGCATATACCAAATTCAGTTCAAGAAATCGTAGAAGCCGCTAGTGGCCCAAAAAAAGCATTTTGGAAAGAAATAAGGACTAGTTCTCCTTGTTACAATAACTGCAGAGAACTCTCTCCTGTCTTTGTACTTCCATCTTTAAAGAAGGGACAGATGAAACCAATTATCAGGTCACTTTCTCACCCAGCATTTGAAGCTGTTATTCCGCTACAATTTGAAAATTTGCAAGATTTAGCAAATCAGCTGCTAATGGTAAATGTATTTTTAAAGTATTAAAATGTTTGCTTAAATGCTATAAATCTTCTGTATTTTGCATCTCAACTCTTGACTAAGTATTGCTATAACAGTTTTTCAATGATTTAGTAACTCCATGGTTGATGGTCAAACTTATTTATTCTATCAACAAATAGTTCCAACTGCAGTTGAACCTCTGTAAATTGAACATCCATATATCCAACTTTTTTTAGGAACCTTGAATCATTGGGACAAATAAATAAAGGAATTTGAGAATTATTTTGCATGTTAACGAGACCTTAATTGTGGCTGATTATCCTACTGATCAGGACATATTAGAGAAATGCCTTTTCTCTTTTTTTTTCTTTAATTCTGAAAAATTCCCTTTGATATTTCAAGGATGAAAAATTGCGCTCTTTCTATATATCGAAATTTCTATATGTGGAATTTTTTTCAAGGAACCTTAATGTTTGACATATAGAGGTTCGACTGTATTTGTGAATTTATCCCCAAAGCGAACAAGGCCTGGGTGTGCAAAACTCTAAAACGTCGTATCCTCCATCACATATATCTAAAGGTTTTGCCATGACAACAGTGGATGAAAACCGCCTCCTTACTTTTGAGGATGCCATCCTCAGAAGCATGAATGATTCGGAATGGATAGAATGGCTGGAGATGGTGGAAGAAAAGAAAAGATAGCTGCTGTATATGTATGGTCATACAAAATAAGCAGGCTTCTTTGGTTGTGACAACTTATCCATTGAACGATTCTGAGGACAAAGAGTGCCTTGTGTCCAAAGGCAAGATGGAGTGGCTGCAGATAATATATTATTTGTACTTTGAAAGAAATATTTGAAAAACTTTGTTAAAACGGCTTAAAGTCTGTTTAAGTGTTGATTCCGGTTGAAAGTAACTGAATTATAGATTCAGGTTAAGGATAGATCACTCAACCTTACTGCAAGGCCAACTAGATGGATAAAGATATAAATGCAGTGAATATTATAAAAACAGGTTATTCAACACAGGAGCCTTCTTAATGAAAAACATGCCCCTGTGTAAATTTAAAGGTACATATTATCTAATATTGAAACTTCTAGAAAACAGTCCCGAGCGATTTGTGGCAGTTATGTAATTTTTCCTTATCTTTCATCGAAGAATGAGCACTATAAGGGGGTTAAATCTTTCTGACATTAGTTGTATATTAAGGTCAGTATCAAAGAGAAATATACTGCATTCCTTTACAAACAATTTAACCATACTAATCCCAAATGTTCGAACCCTGTCTGCTCTTATGATATCCTCGCTTACTCAAGTATGACTAAAAGTACAATGGAAAAGAGATTTTCTAGAGGGTTAATTTGTACCCATATCCATCAAGCCACAAACACAGCCAATGGAAGTACTTTATATTATTTATTTTTTTGTAGTAATAGACTAGATCCTGGAAAATAAATATTTGTTTACTAATAAATATAGAATATTTTTAAGTTACTTCACATTACTGAGTTATCTTAAGCTAAACAATATTTTGTGTACACATATAAGTTTTCATTTATTTTCTTAATTCAATGTAATAACCATTATTTTTTAAAATAATTTTTAGGACCTGAAAAAGTTCTCCTGCTCCGTGCATACAATAATGTGTTGTGATTGGATGTGGCTGCTTGGTTTAGAATTAGGAAAACTTTTGGAAACCTACGGAAAGTCCGTTTCATTAATATTGCTTGGAGTATCCCCTCAATGGGCGACACCAGAGTCAATAAAAAGAGTTTATGTTAATGTAAGAGAACAACTTTTATACTTTTTTAAATTAATTAATAATTTTATTATATGATCAAGTTGGAAGTTGGAAGAGGTGATATCACAACGTTTACATGACAAATTTGTTGAGCCTATTCTAGATTTTTATTTAATGCGAGTGCTTTCTACAAAATCTTCAGATGCTTAACATTAATTAACCTAACTGATCAGTTGTTGTGCTAGATGAATTGCTTTGTGACTGAAAATGGCAGTCATGGAATGACGAATTCACAAAATAATTCTAAAAGATGCTTTAACAACTTAAATGTTTTTTATTTTGCATTTCATTAACTATTACCTACTACTGGAAAACAAAATGACGACTGTGAAGGAAGCACCTGGTTTGGAAGCACATTCGATCAGGGGAAGGTGAAAGTGAAGGTGAGTGTTGCTTCATTGAAATACAGCAGCGGTTTGGCTCAAGCTCTAAAAAATGCTTGGAATATCAGTCTTCAAGATGCTCCTAAATCAGGTTACTCTTCAGCTCTCAATGGTGATAAACTACTCAAGAGTGGGTAAGCCAGGATTTGTGTGGCCAGAGCACAATTAGCAGGTAGATTGGCTGCTTCAAATGCCAGCACTAGTATATTAATTTCTGAAATAAACTAATTTTATGCCCAAGGACTTTTATGAAAAGCTAGCAGTAAGGTTAGGGACCAGTCATTGAAAATTGAGGCAGTTTTCATTCACTAATGCATCACTATTTTATTGCAGAACTATACAATCTCACTCATAGACTGGTTATAAGGACAAGCTACATTCTCTAATCGTCACGGCGAGGCAAAAAGACCCTATTGGCTCTCCGCCAGGCTATTCCTACATCAGAGTATTAGTAGGATAGCTTCTCTTGACTGATATTTTACTTTCTTATTCATAAGAAGGACCATCCTTTTAGTCGAGTGATTAGCATGCAGGCTTTTGAATTGCAGTGATTTGATCTCCGGCTCAGCCCAGGATTTTTCTTTAGAGGATGGGTTTGATTAGTGTCAACTCAACCTGTTGAGGATAAATGAGTAGCTACTCAAATAAAAAAAAAATGTAGCGAATCTGATCAGAAAACTGAAATTAAGGTTGAGAAGTAATTCCTAGTAAGTAGGCTGGACACACTACCATCTCAGCGCCAACTACCAATTATGGTGACAACATTTGGTCAGTCAGCCCCTACCTCTTTATGAAGTGTTACACCATGGATATTTTTTGTTTTTGGGATCATAAAGAGTAAAATAATATTTAAAAAAGTTTTTAATGAACAATAATTTTACGAGCTAGGTGATCTTACGGTTGCATTGGTACTAGTGCGTATTTTTGGCTATTTAAATATTTTCTAAAAACATAAATGGTTATAGTAAACTTATGCATAGTATTTATCTAATCAGTCAACTCTATATCATAGTTTATTCTTCCCTCCTGGCTTATATCTTTGTTCCTCGGATATGATTTATCCCTTGCTCTCTTCGCCCTATACCCGAGGTTGTAAAAGTAGAAATAACACTCTACACATTCTTTCTATCTATTTATCAATTTTAAACCCAAAATTCACTCCTGTAGAATGAAACAAACCAGCTTACTTCTAATAAAGAAATTTAGTGCATCATCAAAATCACGTAGAATGTATATCATTATACTTGTTTATTCATTATATAATTTCTATAAAATAACAAAACCTGTATATAATGTAGTGATGCTACAGGAAATACAAAATAATTTGTAAATAGATTCGCCAGAGGATCTATAATTATATATAATTATCTGTAAATTTAAAGGGGCTATGAAGAAGAAAAAAAAAAAAAAAAAAATCATCAAAATATCGTTAAGATATCTACAATGAATTTATTTTCAGGCTATTGCAAACATGTCACAAAATTATACCATACAAGGGCAAAATAAAATGGATAAAAGCTTAGAAATACTTCAGGAGAGAGTTCAATTAATTTCAAAGAAGTGCACTGACAATGAAGTTCCCTTCAAGGGATTATGTCATCTTGTAACCTATTCCAAGCCTACAGACTCGTCTTTAAAACAGCTTACAGAGGTATTTGTAAAGATAAATATATTTTCACATATTACCTTGTTAATAAGTTTGTAATAAAGTTGTTCACAATAAGCTTCTTCTTTTACTGTTTTATGCTTTTCAGCTTAGAGCTTCGTAGTAATCACTGTTTTGCTTTTTAATATTTTACAGTGTTGCCAAAGAAACATCAATGTACATGTAGCAAATGAAAGTGATTATATAAGAATGTTGAGTAACAACAAAACAGCCAACTTTATTAATTCAAATATCTTATTCGAACATAAAGACTGTGCCAAACCAATGGATAAGGATTATGAAACTGTATTGGATGTTAATTTATCTCATCTAGAAGAATAGATATTAAGTCTGCAATTGTACAGTCAATTCCTATGTCATTCAATATTGGAAATATGACAGATACCAAATCAAAATTTGTAATTAAATTGATTATATAATTCTGTATTTTATAGCAGATTCGACTTTTAAACACTTCATGATAAGAATAAATCCAACTAACTAACCACTTTACCTGCCTGTTTGAATTACTACTCCCTAGGCGTTAATGGTACACAAAGCACATGATGTATTAGCAATTAAATGTATTTATTTTTTGTTATAAGGAGTGAAGTTTAAAAATCATTAAATAATGTGTTGCAGTACTTCTTATGTGCTTCAAGCCCAATTCATAATTTAGTTTCTTCAATAAAACAAGTATTACGATTTCTTTTCAAATCCCCGGAAACATAAATATATGTTTTCTAAAAACATATGGAGTATGACATATCTCTCTCTATTTATTTGTCAAATTCAATTGTAACCTTGTGTGGAAATAATAACATACACACATGAATTTGGGGGATACAGTGGCAAATTAGTCTCTGTGACCTAGAATAGAATCAACAGAAACACAACAAAAATTAAATTGAAAAAATAGAATAACAAACAAGAACTTATAGTTTGTAAGATAGCTAAATACTTTTAAACGTCTATGTAATTGAATATTAATAAACCCGTGGCTAAAACCATTTGAAGGAGTAAACACTAATATTTGTTCCCCTTTTTTTTTTTTTTAATTTAATTGTGTATTGTACTTTTTTTCTGTATTTATTTGTACCTTGTTTTTATTAATAGACAGTTCCAGAATAAAGATTTTTCTCTATTTCTCTGGACTGACTATTGAATGTTATAAATGGAAAATATCTAAAAAAAAACAAAAACACTAAATATAGTTTTAATATAAAAACTTTATTATTTTGTAACTTCCTACTCTGTAACTTAGAATGTATTGACACTGTTCAAAAAGAGCATCTTATTCGAATGATATCATTTGATATAAGATAGGCCTGAAAAATCTAGCAGTCTATATAAAACATAGTTAAGTGCCATTAATTATTCACTAAGTATGTAAAAAACAGATTTTTCTAATATTTTAAACTTTTAATAAAGATCTTTAAGTCTTCCTCAAGAATATATATAATTTTCATTTTGTTGAACTATAATCATTATTAAGTCATTAATGTCATGTTCACAACTCATTTTGTGTTTTTTTAAAGGCATGATATTCTAGATGGGAGTTCCGTTTGTCAAATATTTATTTACAAGTAATAAATTTAATTAAATACATGAGTAAAACAGCATTTGTTCCATTCCAAATAGATATACATCTACATGTACATTAGTTGCAGTCAATCATTCCATAGAGTTTAAATATAGGACAATTTTTTTCAATTAAATTAAATGCAATAAAAAACTGTATTGCATAGTATAAGTGTGTTTTAATAAAATGTTGACCTACATATTCAATAGATTTTTAATTAAATATGATACGATTCACAATTTACAATTTCTAACTGATATCTTTAATAATGTACAATAAAAAGAATTATATTATGCGTATTCTTTTAATCAAAGGTATATTTAAGGTTTGTGTAGTAATTTATTGATGTAAATACACTTATTATATAAGAGAATTATTGTAATTTAATATAGACAGAAAAGATTTTTTCAATGTTAGTTATTAATACAGTTTGTTCAGTACATTTGTGCACAAATATCAATATAAACTCTCAATAAATCATCATCATTTTTTGTCTGCCTTTTTCAGATTAATTAATATTTATTTAACCTTATCTGGTAATTAATTGAAAACTAATTTCAAATGGATGCTATTTACTTACGTTGTTTGGGGCATGTAGTAAATAAATAGGGATAGGGTCAGTATAAGAAGGAAACAAATCTATACTAAATAAGTAAAAAGATAATCAAAAACATGTTCGTCTCCGGAATTTGACAGTATTTAATATTTCGGTGAGCCCCGGTCAAGAAATCGATATTTTAATTGAATTTTTACTTAAAAGTTATTTTTCTAGTTTAAATTTGATCAAAGTATTAGTGTCCATTTACATTGAATACTTGAACATGTAAAAAAAAAAAAAATTCACAATCCAGACTCCTCGATTGTAGCAAGATATGTGAACTTAGCCATAAAGTTTTTATTATAAAAGATTAATGAAGTTAGCTATATTATACAGTTTAGGGTTTCGGTGATGTTCCTATATTCTTCCTGATTATTCACTCTTGATTGATTTTCTTTGTTTTATTCAATTATTTTTATTATCATACACAGCCAAAAGCAGTAAGCTCAATTGATCGGCAATGTAAATGGGAATTTGTAGCTCCGGCCACAGTTGTAAATATTTTCAAAAAAGGTGGTCATTATTCTGATTTTATGTTTTTTGTAATTATAGTCCACTAACTCCTAATACATTAAACATATTCTTAAACAACACGAGCCCTTTAGTTTGATGCCTTCTACAAAATACTGGGGAAAAATGATTTTTTCTATTACATGTTAACTAATTGATTAGTGATTAATTGTTACTTACTTATGCTTACCATAAGGCATTTAATTAGATAAAAAAAAAACAATTTAACATATCAAGTTACCAATATTTATATACAGTCTGTCTCAATTTCTTCTCGCAAAAGAATTGCTTGTTAATCAATGAAAGATAGTGTGGATATTGAACAATTACAATAAACCGTGCATTTGATATTATGAAGAACTTTATTAGTGTCAAAGAAATTAATTTCAGATTAACTCTCTTTATGTCTTGCTAACTGATAACAAAATCTTCATATTAAATAAAAAGTGGATTGCTTGGATAAATAGGATGGTAAGTATAAACACAGTGAAGCAATAAAAAACTGATTCAATCTTTATTTATTAACATAATCTGGACACTTCAATGATTTATTTACATGAAAGTAACTTATTGTGTATAGAGCTTTCATAGATAATATAATAAATACTAATCTAAGTTTACTTACTTAAATAAGTAGTTAAACTATTTTTTAAATATTTAATTCTAATTAAATTTCATAAAGAAGTTACATCAATTAACCATTATTAATTGGAGTGTCACACACAATCATGCATTCTCATTTTAAATACATAGAAAGAGCTGCAAACATCTCTAATTTAAAGAGGTAGCTGTTGTGAGGTTTGAACTGAGGTAAATGAACCATGACTTCAAATGTGTAGGTTGAGTTAATTAAACATCATATAAAACATTATATAATTCATATTTTGATAATAGTTTGATATAAAAAAAAACTTCCAAGTGTTATAGTGTGAATAACAAAAAATATGTTTTTTTTTTTTTTTTTTAAAACCTCAAAAAAATTAATACAAGTGACAAAATAATATAATAAAATAATTGAATTACATATTTCTCCTCTTCCTGCCATTCATAGATGCATTTGGAGGAGTGCATAATATAATAAATTTTGTTGTTAAAAGTTCATAGTCTCATATTCAACACTAGGTGATGAGGCTCACCTTCGACTTGTCACCGACACCAAACACTAAAACCTATACCTAGAACCTAATACTAAAGCGTTCCAGCCGCGACAGCGTCCTGCCATCGATGAGGGAACGAAGCCCGAATAGAATAGTGTTAAACACCGGGTTCGTCAAATACTGTAAGGAGCCAAAAAATTTGATATGTCTACGCTGGATGAATTCATCCACCGTAGGCAGCTCAAACATCTCATGCAGCTCACTGTTTCTTCACTGCTCAAATCAAGTACTTCTGACCACTTTCATCAGTATACCGTTTAGGAATTGTTGGAGTTTCTTAGCTGTCGTATATGTCAGATAACGAAATAGCGGTGCACCATACAGCAGAGTAGGCCTTAGTATGCTCTTGTATATCAATAGCTTGAGACGCAGTGATAGATTGGGGGAGGTCAATAAGTGCGAAAGCCGGTAAGAGTTCGTGCGTGTTAGCTTCAACTTCTTCGTAAAATGGTTACTAAAATGGAGATGTCTGTCCATTTCAATTCCCAGATATACTAGGTCGTTGGCTGGTGAATTTTCCTCCGTTCCTACTATGTAACTAGTAGGGAGCGGCCTTTTTCCCTTTTGGAAAGAGGAAATTACACAGTCAGTCTTACCCGTGTTTACAGAGATATTGAGTCTCCCCAATCTCTCACTGATCTGGTTACAGGCTACTTCAGCCTGTTTTAGAGCTACCTTGGCACTCATGCTTCTACTGTACAACGCTATGTGATCCGCAAAAGCAGTAACTGTGGTATTTTTGTACCGGGCTCCGACAATCTCAGACGTGTATACGTTGAATAGTACAGGGGATAAGACGGCTCCTTGGGGTACTCCACAGGTCAGTGGCCAAGCTTCAGAGAAGCTATCACCCACCCTTAGTGGGATTTAGCATCGATCTGTTTTTCAGGAAGCTAGCCAGAATTGAATAGAGTTGCTCAACAAAAAATATCAATAAAGACAATAGTACATATTTCTATTTATAATACTTCATCATATACATTACAAACCTATTTCATAGAACGTGCATAAAATAACACAAAACTTAACTGGTAAATAAGCTATTTGCTATTTGAGTCATAGATTTCAGTCTTCTGGTTTCAAATTTCGCGGTCTTAAGAGATTAGAGAGAGGGAGGAATTGTTTTATGCAAATAATTGGAATGCAGCACGATCTATTAAAAAATAATAGAATAACTTTGCAGTGCCATCTGCTGAGAGAAACAAAAACTAGTTCTATTACAGGCTGGAGAGATAGAGATTTTTTTTTCTTTCTAAACCCCTTTTATTAACATTTTTTACAAACATATGATCAAAATACAATGAACAAGATTTACAATTTTTCCTCGTTCTGCATACTGAGATGCATTTGAAGGAAAGTAGTGAAAGAGGTTTTTTTTTTGCCATAGCTTCTTTATTAATAACATTTTTTAACAATTTACGATTTCAATTTCAATTTACAATGTTCTCCTCGTGCTGCATACGCACATGCATTCGAAGGAGGGTAGGATTACAATTACAGTTTTCTATTTGAAGTTAAAATTATGCATGTGCGTATGCAGCATGAGAAAATTGTAAATTGAAATTGAAATGACACAATTGAAAACTGGAGTAACTGCTTTTGGCTGTGTATGTTAATAAAAATAATTGGATATAACATAGATAACCAATCAAGAATGAATACTCAGGAAGAGTATAGGAAAACCACCGAAAATGTTTGTATTTTAACCCTTGCTGGCACAAAAACCATTGACTGATGCTAATAGAAAGATGTTTGTAGGAAATTTTATACACTTTTATGTAAAGTACTTTTTGATAAAATTATTAGTTTGCAAGCAATTTGAGAAAACCTAAAAAAAATGTATGTTTCGGTACGTTGTAGATAACACTTCCCCAACAACTGCACGCTACTATGCATCCCACACCTACATGATATTTTATTACTTTGTTCCCTGGAATAAGGTATCCATTTGTAGATTCACGGATGTCAGCCAATTCAACAAAATAGCGAAGGCTGTATGAAATTAAACGACTAAGGGAATGCATGATGCGTTAATAAATTAAAAAGATTTTCAATACAAGAAGGGAGCATTAAATGGTGAGGATCCAACATTATACTATGCACATAATACAGGGCATTTGGGTTCTAAACTCATTTTATGTTTAATAGCTTGATGTTGACTCTCATCATTTAGACTTTAGTATTATTTTGTATTTCTCTTTATTTACATATGTGTACTAGAATATACTAAGATCATTTAGGTACAAAATCGATTAAAAGAAAATTTATCCATGATGTAGGCTATCATATCGGGAGCTACCGACTGCTATATCATTAATGTATAAGTGAAAGACATATGTTTAGTTCACCTAAGGGTTTTAAACCAGAACGTCTATATCATGCAGTGGGTAATGTTATCCATATGAGAGCATATTGTAAGGTTCTTTTAAACTACAAGAGGGGTTTGGGTTCCAATAGGTAAACCACAAAAACAAAATAACCTTACTAAGATAAGCATATCTAACAGAATCACAAATACTTGAACTTTAGTTTTTTCGGGCGCCAATTGTTATGTTTTATATCTGAGGTTAGATTCGATATAACAAAACTTTATTTAATTCTTTAATAAGCCAGTCTGTGACAAATTACAATGTTAGTAACAATTTTCATTTACCTTTTCTTCTCGCTTCATTCACTGAGACTGGCACACGGTCAGTAACTTTACCGACTTAACTTTAAAAAATAAATCCACTGCTATCACCTCAAACTTCCTCTCTTAATAAAACCCTTCTTCCTTCAATCTTTATCCAATCACCACAAAATTCTTCAAGCTTCACCATTTCACTCTCCTCATTCACCACACAAACAAAAAAAGCTTAAAACTTCCCAAACTCCAAATCTTCATCCAATGCTCCTTCTCCAAGGATCCAATCCATGCTTGTTTTCCAAGCACCCCTTCCTTATCCCAACTCGTTTGCCGCCCTTTTATGCCCGCTAATTTCAAATTTAAATCAAAGGCATAGCATCTAAATATTACAACAATATGAAAAAAATTGTCAAAATTTATGATCCTGTTGGTGATCCATCCTGACTTAAAATTTTAGACCCCTTACAACATTGCAGCATAGTTGAATAATAAAAAAAAATTCAGGCCAATATGATATGGTTTATTTCATGACAATTTACAATATAACTTATAAATCCATGTTTTTTTTATTGAATAATGTTAATATTCAGTATACAATACACATGCTAAGCATAAAATATGATTATTGAATTCTTTCTAAGCCCTTCCTGGAGGCCCAAGCAGAACACTCAATGATATTTTTGTCCCCGAACTTTCTGGAAACTTTGTCTCCAGTCTTATGCTCAAATAGTACAAGTGAGTTGACAAGATCTGCTGTATTTTTTTCAGACAAAAAGGAAACATCCGTAGCAGGGATAGAGTGGATTTTAATTGGAGTTTCACAATACTGTAACAGAAGTGTACAAAAGCAATAATTAAAATTTGTAAATTAAAGAATCACCCTGTTTGGGCAACATTTGTGTATATTATATATACCTGCTGCAGTTGGCTACTGTGAATGTCTTCTCCAGAATCGGGCTTTATGATATGAAAGAAACCTTTGTATTTATAAGTATCATTTAAGTTTGATTGATACACAAAATTAAGTCTATTCTCCAAAATTGACAAGCCTTTTGAGACATTTTCATCTTTATTGCTCATTAGTAATTTCATTCTCATATCCTAGAAAAATAAAAACAAGAAGAATAATTAATTAGTCCCAGGCTCAATAGTCTCATAATTTTTTTAACATTTCATTGTGGTTTTTTTTTCAAAACCAGAAAATATAATGCGTTTGTTTGTCTGTCTGTTTTAGTATTTGTGGATTTCTTTGCTGTTCAAATTAGAGACTTTTCACATAGAAGTCTAATTTTATATGGAAAGACTTAAAAAATATAGCCATTTCCATAAAACATGATTGGGTCATTAATTAATTGCTTAGCATAAAAAAAGCATATGCATCTATAATCATGAGTAGGATATTAAATTAAATATCTTGATGTCCTGATCAAAAATATTTAATTCGTTTTATTAAAACTATAATTAGGATTGGACACAAAAACTTTCATTAACATTGTGCTCACTTTTAACAGAGAGGGATTATTTTTGGTAGGTAGATATTTTTCATAGTTTCATTTAATAATTCAATGATGCTAAAATTAAACATTAAAAATACTAAACGGTCTTTAGTAAATTACTTTGTAGTACAAAATAAATATTTTCCTATCACATTGAGTACGGTTATATAATAATAAAGATCAGGACATCAACCGATTAATAATACACAATATGTGTGTATGTATTAATTGAACTATGTATGCTATTGTGATCTTCATTATTGTAAAAAAATGTCTTTTTAGTATTACACAACATAAAATGTTCCAAATAATTAAGAAAACAAAAATGAATGGTTTCAAAAATGTTCAGCGATATCCTGCCACTCGACAGGAAATTAATAATTGAGATACTTTAAAATGAAATGATGTAAGTACAAATCGCTGGAAGATTTAAAACTGAAGGTTGAATATATTGACTAAGATTGAGGTAATCTAATTTTTAAGGTCAAGAACCAAGACCCAAGTTCTAAAAGAATTCATTGGAGGCTCCCAATGGTCCCTGGTTTGATTCCTGACCGTGATACAATTTTTTCTGCAACAAATATTAATTTACTAATGAAAGAATGGTCAACTGTCATTAATATAAACTTATTTTCCTAACAAATACCTCAGTAATGAAAAAATTCTTCATAGAGTGGTCTCTAATAACCCATATGGGACAAGGATGCAATCCCCCCCCCCCCCCAATGATCAATATTAAAATATATTCTCAAATTATTATTCAATATATAATATATATATTATGGTTGAAATATACTCAATAAAGGTTATTCTATTATAAATGACAGTCATGCAGATTAATTTATACAAAAATATACATACTGCAATATAGTTCCAAATGATAGTTTTTGAACACATTTTAGTCAAAGAGTCTAATGCTATAATAGCAACTAACTTATTTTGTTCTTCGAGGAATTGTGCAATAGCGAATCCAAGAGACCAAGCCCAATCACTGCACACCAAAGTTACCACATTGTGTTGGAATTTCAGGATTCCCTGTATTATAAATATGATAATTATTGTTAGATTTTGATTCAGAAGAAACAGAATTTTATCTTATCTTAGTAATATTAGTAATTTTAAAGCTTTGATAATTGTTTTATTATAATCAGAGATAAACATTTATATACAAACTTGAGCGAGCTGTTTGGCGATATCCATGATTTCATTAGAATCTGAAGGGATGACAGCTTTGAAAGCTGGATTCATCAGTGATTGAAAAAACTTTTGCATATGGCTTTCCTTGAGTGTTGGTAGAACAAAAATTGGGGAGATTTCTCTAGAATGGATAGCTGTCAGTCCACTAGTTCTAACTTCTCTCCAACTTGCTGTTTTGCTATTATTTATTAATTGTGAAAGATCATTTGGTGTGCTTGGTAATCCTTGTAAATACTCCGGTACCGTAAGATCATGTACTGTAAATTAAAATCAAAACATTATATTGTCAATATATCTCAAAAATACCATGAAAAATAATTTTCAAAATTAGGTAAAAATGTTCAAGCCCCTTGCATGTTCATCCATAGTGGAAACAGAAATACCTACCAAACCGGACATAGTAAAAAATAAAATTAGTTAATTATGTCATACCACACAATAAATGATATCAATTACTCACTCTTGATTGGTTTTATAACTTTTATTCAATTATATTTATTAACATACACATTCAAAAGCCGTTTCTCTGACAAGCTTCATTTATCGGACTTGTACATTCTATTTTGTAAACCATGCTCACAAGAGTTTTATTTAAATAGGTAAAAAAAAAGCCATTAGTCTTAATCAGTTTGTGAAGATCTTTTAGTTCTCTAGTAGTTATTATAGTATTTAATACATAGTTTTATTATAGTAGTACTAGTTATTATCTAGTAGTTCTACACAATATACTAGAAGAAAAAATAATTTTTTTCATTACTAGCCAATCAATGGCACTTATTATTTTTTACAGGACCACTTTTATTTTTAGCATCATCAGGGCTAATGTCAAATGGAACTACCGATTCCAATGGAAAAAATCATCGGGTGAGTTGTGAACAAAGATATGAACATGCTTTGATGAGTTTTTGTAATTAAACTTAAAATACGATTACATGTTAATAACCAGGGTGGCAAGATCTTTAATTTGGTTGCCTAGTCAATATGATAAGGAAGTACTCATTTTTTTGATTACCAATAATTATTAATTGATTATGACACATTAGTAATTCACCGTGGGATTGGCTTTATTTTTAGCGCCACCAGGAGATTGAATGCACTTTGGTTAAAGTTCAAAATATTATCTCTATATAAAACACAGAATGAGTTAAAATTGTGAACTTGATTTTAATGGCTTTGTGTTATTACAATCATTATCATGGGTCAGCAGAACACTGATACATAAATGAAAACAAGGGTTTCTGATTTTGAAAAAAAAATAAACAATTAAGCTTGAAACCAATTACCTTATCCGACTGAAATTATTTATTAAATTAGCCAAAGAAAAATGCAGTAACATGGGCGGAATTCGAACCTGGACTCTCGGAATCTTTGTGCGGGTGCTGTACTACTGAGTTACTTCTATTAATCATAAGCCTATTTAACAGTCTAGTCTTTGTCTAATATTTATAACAGTGGGATAAGCATCACTCTTAATTATTATTAATTAAAATATTATTTTTGAGAGGGTTTTTACCTTTAGCTCGGGTCCCTTTGAGTTCTGAAAAGTAGACTACTGGTTTACTCTGAGTGAGCAAAGGATCTAGAAGAGGCAGTACTGTGTGAGGCTGGAGAAGGGCATCCGTTACACAGATAGACACAGAAGGCAATCCGGAAGCGGCACGAGCTTCACATTCAGTTTCAGCGCCAGAGCACAGCGAAACTAGCAAGAACTTGTCTTTGGATTTACAAAGACATTTCACAGTATCTTCGTTCTCCTGCAAAGAAAAAAAAGATATTGTTGTGATATTTTAATGTTATGATTTTTTATTGTGTTTTTAATATAAACTCGGAAAAAGCAAGCGTTGAAGAACGTACGAACGATCCGTGGTTCATGCCTATGAAAGGATGAACGTTTTTATTGTCGTTATATTAACTATTAATATTTTTAATAAAAATAATATCAATAATTTAATATAAATATTTCATTTTTATAAACTTATAAATTAAGCAAAGTATAAATATCCAAAACAACTGGCATTGAATAACCAGTTGAAAGATCAATAAGGCAGCGGAGAGATGCAAGATATATAGGGATACCGAGAAGCAAGAGGTCACTCTCTATTCATCTTGGAATCGGCAGAGGACGAGGCAGCACGAGGAGGGACTCCAGCCCAGGTAGCAGCCTCACACTAAGGCCCGGCGACTGCCTCGTGGTGCATCAGGGAATACTGGCCTAGACTTTCATCCGGCCTCGAGACAAGATCCACGCACTCTTTCATTGACGATCAAGAAGAAGACGCTAATCCGAATCACGCAATAGAAGACGACCATCGAAGATAGCAACACAAAGAAACATTGGCCAGTATAAATACGTAAATTTAGATTTAACAGTATTACTTATTACGTACATATTTTATTTGTATATCAATTGTAAAATCAATATGTGTAAATAAACCATTATTCCTTTTGCCAGAAGTTTCCTATATTTTATTAACAGAACCTTGAAATAACGTAAAAGTTAAATATAAAGTTATAAATTATATGAAAAAATATATAATTAAAATATATAGATATAATAAATATTAGAATAATATATCATTGTATTTAAATGTATGAGTCTTTAAATTTTTTAATTTCTATTTATTCAATGTCTGCAAAGTGAATTGAGCCCATAATGAATTATTAAGCAATCATGCTAACCAGTACCATTCATGAGATCTCTACAGTAAACATTAACAATATTTTCACTCATAAATTTATTTATTTACTTGATTTTTATAAGATAATTCTGATATTGTAGTCGTATAAGTATTTTTTTGTTGACGTAGAATATGTTTTGTGGGAGAGTATTGGGGAAAGAATAGTTTCGCAAATTTGCAGACGGTGTTAGTTGCTGTTAGTGCTGCACAATGTACAGACAATCATTGAGGCAGCATTATAGTTCAGAATGTTAAAAACAACGCAACACACTATTGGGGATGAAGTAAGACAAATCAAAGGACTGAAAAATTGTGAAGAACTACAAAAAGTATATGTCTTATTTATTATTTTTTTATTCCATGTTCATATGGTTGTCAATTACCACCCTGAGATTAAAAATAATAAATTATAAGTTTAATTAACTTTTTTTTTATCATTGTAAATAAAGGGACTTCATAATATATATAAGAGTGTATGTGTATTTTTTTCTAATTGTTAATATTATAAAGTTCTTATATATAGTGAAATAAACATTTCATTTCATTTTCCTTATTTCACAATGTTACTCAAATCACACAACAAATCAAATTTAGAAAATAAAATGTATTCTATACATTTCGTTTCTGTGGAAATGGCCAAATTATTTTTGGTTGTGAACATTGATGGTAATGCAGAGCGTAATACCTAAATATATTAAATGTTTTTAATTTCACAATAACATATTTGCTAAGAAATAATTAATAAAATTTACTTTTCCTATGACAAATACGGCTGCAAGACTATTAGAACGGTTTATTTCTTGTAAAGTGGCATCAATTGATTGCTTATCTTTGGTCCGCCCCAAAGAGAGCAAGTTGAGGTTCAGCAATGGATTCATATGTACGAGGCTGTTAAACCTAAAATTAAAAAAAATCAATATTAATGAAATATTATTAAGTACTATGTTAATCTATGTACATATTTGCAAAAGTTCATACCAAGGGTCCAAAAAACAAGAGGCACTCACCGGACTCTACAAGGAGGTTAGGCCTCTTCCTAAGCATCATTTATCTACAGATTAAATTAGTGATTGCCTTTGCACCTGGTACAAATTTTAAGTTCCTTACTCGATTCAAGGTCATTTCAGGTAATAAATGGAGGATATGTAATAACAGCAAGGAATACTCTATGAGGTGTTTCTCAAGGTGCTACGTTAAGTCCAACACTTCTTAATCTGCATTACCATGATGTGGCGACCGATGACCACTAGAATTTTTGTGTAACGTAAAACGTATAGTAAACACTATGATCTAAACAAAGAAGTAGCCAGATTACAGCAAAGCATAGACCTATCACCAGACTGTTATATATATGTAGGCTTTGACTTAATCACACTAATACGAATACAAAATGTTTGCATTAAGACAGTTTAATTTACAAACCACTCCCCAAATTCAAATTAACAGCACTCGATAACCGAGTAAACAGCTATCAAATACCCAAAACTATCACATCAACAAAAAACTAAATGAGGCTCAGACAGTAAAGGACAACTATACTCACTTATGGACACAGAAACCCCACTAAAGATAACATGCACCCAATTTCTGTCTAAGGCATTAGCACTAATACATCCCTTGTGGTCTCACTTTCCATTGGTCGAAGGCATGGAGTAAATACATTTCTGCCAGTTGTTTCAACAATTCTGCTGTTTCCTTCTTTGCAGCATCAACTGGATCAAAATGTTGCCCTTTAGGCACTTTTTAACGTTTAAGAAAAGATAAAAGTAGCAAGGTGCTAAATGAAGGAAATATGGAGTATGTTCTCGTGTAGTAATGTGGTTATTGTTGGTCAAAAACTGCTCCACAGAAAGTGGTGAACGGGCAGATAGCACCTGAGTGGAAATAAGTACAACAAAGTTGCTATGCTATTGGTTATTAATACTCGTTATTACTTACTGTTGATTAGAAGAACTGGTTAATGCATTCTTTTTTAAAACAAGGTATATATTTTGTGCCCCTCGTTTGATCAGCCATTCACAAATATACAACCAGAAATTTCTTGAATCACCTAGTAAAGATAATTCAGTAATTAAATATTAATTTATTGTCAGCTAAAGTTAATTATATTTTTATTTTAATGGTAAATATAATAATGTACACAGGAATCATAGCTGAGTTTTTCCAGTATCATCAAAACCAATAAATTGACCATTTTTCACTTTACAGTTCGGTGATTTCAAGTTATAGGTAGTAATAAGTTGTAAATAGTTATAGTTAGTAGTGCCTAATAAATCTCAGAGGATGTTGGGATAGAAATACATTGTTTACTTGTTAATTTAGTTCTGATGAAAAACAATATTTCTTTAAAAATCATGAATAGAATTTCTTTCAGAACCTTTTTCTTTAGGCGACAAAATTGCTTTTGCCGGTTTAAAAATCCACCAGTAAAGAAATCAAAGCTATAAGAAAATTAACCTTTATCTAAATATTTTTTATGAAATAAAACTACTGAATTGATACGCACAATAATATTTATGAAACTAAGAACAAAAATGGGCAATAATTATTATTTTAAATTAAAATCTTCTAAACAATACTTTAGATGAACAGTATTCGTTATTTACCTATAACAAAATAGCTTTTGTCAGGTGAAGCTGTGAAAAATGATGATGAGGTAATTGGTTGATTTTTTTTCTCCAAATTAACTATTACTTTCTTATTCAAAGAAGTTTTATCCCTGAAAGTAACAAAAATAACAATGAAATATATTTAAGACCATTATATTAATTCTCTTTAATTTAATGAAATGTTTCAATCTGAAGAATTCGCCTGTAACAGAGGAACAAATGTGTGTTAAAAATTTACAACCCAGAAAAAGGTTGAATAATTATTTTAATGATTCTGAGGACATTTGTCTCAATAAACAATAAATATTATTACTAAAGTTTAATACTCAAATCAGTAAAATGAGATTAAATGTCGCCATCATGTAAGGCATGAAATAATGCAATACATACATAAGGAGAGAAACAGCATCGACATTCAAGTGTTCAGCCGTGAGACTGGTTGTGGGAACTGGCTTTATTTCACCAGATTGGAGACCACCAGCAACATGTCTCTGTATTTCTTTCTTTTGTGAATCATGTAGAAACATCAGCTTATCTGGGCTTAAGCCAGTCACTGTCGATTGCTCAAGGAACACCTCCATTCCTAAAAATATTATGTCAGAATCCTTATACCAAGAAAAAAAAAAATACTATTTGATTACTATTTAAACAATTACCTATAGATTTATCCGACAACGTATAGGTCAAACTTGTATGGTAATATTTCCCACAGAATCCAAGCAACTTTAGTAATACTTTTACATAGTCAAGTTGAGGCAAAGTATTAACCATAAGTTTCAACTTCCCCCCCTTGGTTCTCATCATAAATATTGAATCTGCCTGCTTGTGGTTTAAATTGATGTAATTCTCTTCAGGAATCTTAAATATCAAAGTTAAATAAAGTGATTTATAGTATATATATATAGATAGTAAATCAATTCTTATAAATAAATATATATAAAGATAGTTTATAAATGCTAAGATAATCTTATGTCAGTTCTTTGAATGCCATGCACATATTTTAATTCACCAATTGATTATTATAATAATCGTGATTTATAGAATAACTTAGTTCAACATATATATTTTACATCCAAAACCATATTCAGTTTCAATTTTACTTAATAGAGAAAAAGAAGATAAATACTTCAATATGTAATGCTGTATTACTTTTTTTTAGATTGCTTTGACACAGAATACTGACAAGACAATTCTTTTTTTCTCCTTCTTCCTTCTAACAACGTAATAAAACAATCTCCATTATAATTGATTGATAAAATAAATGAGATATCACTTTGGTGCCTTTTAGGATATTTAATTAACCTTGGTCTCATTGGCCGGAGCTATGATTGTTAATAATGGCCAGTGAGTAAATTATTATAGATTCAGTTAGCCTAGTTTATTATTTGGCATTGATTGCCATTTTCAGAAAGGTTGTTTTGGTATTGTACCTCTATAACCAAACCATAACCTGGTAACATGATAATGTTTCACAGCAGGAAAGTTTTCACACAATATTTCTTCATCATAAAGAACTATTGTCGTTGATGCTGTAGACCTCTTTAGAACATTGGAATGGCTCCATAATTTATTGTTTTTTATTGTGGTGTTGGTGAGTGACAAGCAGCATACCAGGGTTTTGGTCTCTTTGCTTCCAAAGAGATTAGGACAAATGTGTCCTACAACTGCTGAGAACTGTCCACTGGCACCTTGAACACCATTTAATGTGATATTGTTTTAATATGTTAGTCCATAAATTTATTGCAGGCTGTGTGTGCTTTATCCCAATTACAAGCCTGCAATAGGGCCATTCATTAATAGAATCCTCCCTCAGGGATTGGGGATGTCCGTAGTTATGTTCACCCTCCAGCTCATCTATACTTGGGACAGAGTCGCTGGGCACAAGCGAATTGTTGAATATGCGATTAAATTGCTCTTCCTCAACTTGTGTTGGCTTTTGTACAATGGATCAATGCTGCGAGAGTGCCTTGGAGCATACAGTATACAGCATACACTGAATTGGCTGGTAAGCCAACAATCACTTTCAAGCTCTTCGTGATTATTGCGTACACCCAATCTAGAACCTAAGCTGGAATCCACATTAGTGGCACTTTTTGAAGTGGAAATATTTTTTGATTGATAGTATTTATTTTTTTTATTATTAACAATAATTCCCTGGTGATGCTTGACCCTAGATAATTGATAATTATCAGATTATAATCATTATCAGATACAGATACTACCTCAACTTCATATTCCAACTGAATAGTCTGGGGCTTTGAAATTTCCCTTTTTTTAATTATAACTAAAGTGCCTTTATTTGGATCGCCTTTTAGAACAATATCCTAAAGAATCTATTGAATGCGGTCGACAACTCTTTCTGCTGTCTTTATTTAGCATGTAGTGAGATCACCTGATATCGGCCAACCAAAGGGGGAGTGGAATATTTTACTTTATCAAGGTAATCAATATGCATTTTAATGAGATCAGTTTCTTTTTCAGAAGCGCAAATTTTTATTCCATTTTAAGAAAAAGTGCTACTACAATCACATTTGTTAAATTAGGTGATTGCGACCTATTACACCCAATCTAGAACCTAAGCTGGAATCCACATTAGTGGCACTCACTGTTTGAAGTGGAATATTTTTTGATTGATAGTATTTAATTTTTTTTTAGGTTACGATAACAAGCTCAGGTGTTATAAGCTTGTTTAGATTTTCATTTATTTATGTCCATATTATGTACTGATGTCCAACATTGTCAAATACTCCAGTCACGTCTAAAAGCACTACTTTTTCAGCGCATCATTAATAATTTCATAAATAATCATGGGATTGATATGACACCCTCGTAAACCCTTCGTGAATTCCCTTTTACTCCTGAAAGGTTAACTCTTTAAATATGAGACAAGTATTGAGTACAAAGTTATTTCTCGATAAAGATTTGATCCCTCTACCTTTGTTCGGCCATGTTGAAGTGGTTCAGGGACAAAGCTGGTTTTTAATATGTATTATGTTGTTTATTAGCTTGACGATGTATAAGATGTCGGGTCCCTTAATCATCCATATAATCAAAGCATTATGGACCAGCTGATGTGTCTGAAAAGGTCTTCTTAACAACCACTTGTACGACAATGATGTCAGAGAAATGCATTTCAAGCTTTGCAGTAGAACCCCCTTAGTAATTACATGCATTTGTGTTCGTTGGTATGCCAAAATAAAAATTTTGTTTATAAAATATAATAGAACCCCTAGGCACGCTTACGTTCATTATACTGTGTGCTCATTTTCTCCCCTGTTATTTTTTATACATTTTTTTTGAACTATTAAAATCTATTTACTAGAAAATTTGGATTTGGTCTGGAAAAATTAGAAAAGATAAACAAATATTATTTATTAGTATTATTATTTATCATACCTGTGGGAATAACTTTTTGATCGCGTTCTTCTGTTCCTCATTCATGTAAGATGTGTAAACATTTAACTGATCTTTCAGTGCAATAACAATGCATGCTTGAGAAAGAGGGTGCAGGGCATCACTCACAAAAATGCTGGTACCCTTCGGGCAGTCGTTGTCAACTCTCAAAATGTAATACGCCTTTGGGAAGAAACAAGGTAATATCAGTAGCTACTAAGAATTGGTTTTAATTTATTAGCTTAATTTCAATTACTTTTATTTTTTAAATTGTTTCCACATTGCAGTGAATTAGGGGTTGGTTTTTGAACTGAAAATTGTTTTAATCCCTTCAACAACAACAGAACTAGAATGAACACATTAAGTTCCCCCCCCCCTCAAACTAAGGTAGCTGGTATCTACAAATTTATATTCAAAATCAATGTTATAGTGATTAAAATAAACATTTCTCAAAATATTGTTTAAATAAAAGTTGCTCTATCTTGAAATTCTGAGTAAAATTAGTAGTCACACTTTGTATTATAATAGAATAGGAAGCCCCAAATCAATTTTTATTAAGTCACAAATTATTTTTTTTAATTTTTATTTTGTGAGGCCTTCTTGATGCTTTTGTAATTATTTTAAAATTTCAGCTGCCAGGTCAGCTGAATTTGTAATGATGTCATAATCTTCTGAAAAATTGGTGCACAAGCTTGCGCTTTGAAATGGCAGTAAATTTTAGAACAATAGATGCCAGCTTTCCTACAAAAATACTGTTGCTTTAAAGTACTTTCGGTCATATTCAGCATTTGTTCAAGACGGAAAACGATTCTTTTTCTTGCTACAACATACAATGCAAGATAAATAAACCATAAATGTCTGTATTTAAGTGTACATCATCTATCGCAGTAGCATTTCGATCTAAAAATACCGAATTTTAGATCTAGCGTTTTCATCAACGAGTGATAATGGAAATGAGCCAATTCCAACTAAAGAGAAGAGGGATATTCTGAAAAATTTTCCAGCTCATATTGAAGTTCATCATGAAATTTGACTTGGAACTAGAACCATGAATAGGCATTAATCGGTTGTTCATTTGAATTTGAAACTTAACCTTGGAAAAGTTATCCCCAATCATTTTTTTTACAAAAAAAACATCTGATTCGATAAGTGCTGTAATGGGTTATGGGATGAAAACCAGTCAACCGGTTTCTTTACATCTACCTTGTCTCTTGATATTTTTTCATCCCTAGCTGAAGTGACACACGGTCATCTTTGAATTACAAGTAAGTTGATGAAAAAAAATCTATTTTTGGACTATTAATTTGTACGCAGTAGCTTAAGCTCACTTTATAAGTAGTGATTACACTTAAAATATTCATTCCAGACCTATATTAAAGGAATTAAAACGATTTTCGGCTTTCCTCTAGTGAAGTCCAAAAATTTGTCTTTTTTATTTTTTTATTTCACTGCGAAAAAATAGCTTGGAAAAAATGGTGCAGTGGAATCTACATGCTCCATCTGACAAGGATATCACACTCATATTTACAACATTTTAAATATAATATTTAAGTTATCATGTAACAAAAAATAAAAAAATATATGCGTAAATAAGATAAATGCCTTATCCTTCCTTTGTGATGGATCATGTTTACTTCTGAATGTGCTAGGTCAGTTTTGTGTAGTTGACTGTGCATTGGTTGAAGTCAAGGAAGTAAAAAACCATAGTCTGTTTATCTAGTATAATTTTAGATATTAATTTATTTATTGGTTTGTCCATTGAAATTAATTGAATAAAAGTAATAAATAAAAGTTGTCCTTTTCCTAGATGTAAATAAGGAATATTATATAATAGAATAGTATTATTGTCAGTTAAGAGCTCATTTGGGTTTTGGTTTAGAGGTGCTATGGTATCTGGTGACTATGTGGGATATATGTAACTTGTAAACAAAATGATGAGTATTGTTGAAATGATAAAAATTATTTGTTGAGACAGATGACATAGCGAAAGGTAAACAAGCACTTACCATTGCATAATTGAGTAGAATGGATGCTACATCTTGATCTCGCCAAGACTTGGGTTTGGTCCAAAGAAAATGTTTGTCAGGTTGAATAGTTTGCGAATCTTCTGATAGCGTCGCTAGACCACAAATCTTTACCCCATCCCTTTCTCCTACGTACTCTATCAATCCAATCTATAATTTGTTTAAAATATAATTTATTTATACATAAGTGTATATATATAAATTTATAATGTTATTTTTAAGGTCACTAATGGCGATTATTATGATATAGTGAAATTAAAATAAGTACGGGAAAGTTCGTGACCTAGTTGGGACTCCTTTTTGCCGTAGACCGACCAATGGTGAAAGTGAATTTTTGTGATGTTGACTTGCATGGCAGGATTACTTTTTCTGTTGCTGCAAGAGAGCCAAGACACCATGCTTACTTTTTACAAGAGTAAATAATGCTGAGCAGTGCAAATTTATATTCATAACTGGTGTAGGTGCATCACAATAGCGAACAGAAAAATAATGGCTTGTTGTGATATATGTTCATTATTTTAAATTTAAATTTTAATGGCAGAATTTGAATTAACTATGATAGTTTAAATTTAAAATTATGAACAGAAGACACAAACACCCACCAATAAAGGGTGTCACCAATACAGAACCAACAGAGAAATTAGCCGATAAAATTAAGAAGGTTCAGGAAATTCCACAGAATGTTGAATATGAGGAAATAGGCAATATTGGCTTGAGATCGGGAGCAGTAGAAGGGCATTCCTGAAAAAACTTGATGTTTGATTTGATCCTTAATTAGTTAGTTAGTTTTTCAAATGAAAAATTGTGACCTGAATTTCAATTTTAGGCACCTCAATGGGTTTGTCACGCCACTCTGAGGGGTTGTATCAAGTACACCGAAGGATATTATCTTACCCATGGGAGCACCGTAGCAGGCAGGGCAAGGAGGACTGTCGCCCATTCAAAATCTGAAAACACTCGTTCATCACGATTTGCTTAAATTTATTTGATCTTCCAGGTTACTGCTATTTGCTGCTTGAAGAATAGGAGTTGTTAGGGGCAGTGGTTATGAAGTAATCACAGAGGATTACAAACATAGTTTTTTTTTCCTTTAAATAAATTAAATAGAAAAAAAAATAGAAGAATGAGTTCTTGTTCAGACAACGCTTGAGGTCACCAAAAAATGAACTTTTTTTGGCCAGATTCCCTGGGGAGCAAAATTGTTTTGTCAATGTCTTATATTCCACTTAAACCTTCATTACTCATCTGAATTTTTTCTAAATCCAACGTAATTACCACCATTACATGTAATCACAACCAGAAACTTAATTTCTTCTCATTCAAGCAAGTAAAGCTCAACAGGCAAGTAAGTAGGTTTGATGTCTTTATGAGTAAGAAAACAAAAGAAGAAATTGAAAAAAAAAAAAACCTCAAACATTTTCTTTAATATCTTTGTTTGTTTATGGAGACTGGGCTGATGTGATTGTTCTATAAAACTGTTATCTGGCCAAAGAATCATGGACCATGATTAAAGTCAGCTGTTGGAGTTCAAACTGAAGGTGTTGAGAAAGATCTACAGCCAAGCAGGAGAAAGAGATACCAGTTAGATTTGGTATAACCATGAACTAGAAATGATGAATGATCCTCTATATGATGAATCTAAGGTAGTAAAGTTCATTAGAACAATGAGACATAATTTGATGCTCTAAATAAAGTAATATTGGCAGGTGCGGCAGAGAATTTATTTAATTTCTTAAGACACACAAATAATGATCAAAATGTAATATTACCTCACTCAATGTAGCAGAAACATCAGCTAAATTCACCCCAATGAAATTTAATTTAGTATCTGGGCATCTAAAACAGATTTAACAATTTATATTTTGCGATGATTATATGTTAGCTTAAGCAAACAAATGAGATGGATTGATAATTACCTCAAGTTAGAGAATGGAAAAATTTCATTATCTGTTTTATTGTGTTCTGTTTTCAATATAGTCGACTGTAATCGGTATGTGCCCCATTGTCCGTTTTGATGAATATTAATTTTCAGATTTTTAGCTAATATAGATTTGTACTTGGATGGATTAAAGGCCACTGGGTCTTTGTCAAAAAACACATACCTAGGAGGATATAAAAAATTAATTAAGTCAAATCTTATTTCGGCATACAAAGTATTGAGTTGCCTAAATATTTCTTAACAATTCATGAATTTTACTTCAATAAGATCTTTAAGTATATTTATAAATAAACAAACATAAATAATATTGAAGTCCAGACTGCCAACCTTAGGGTCACTCAGACACTGTATTAAACATAATGTATGTATATAAATTAAGTTTTAAATACCTTATCTGTGAAAAGTTACTAATCCCCTCACATTCTTCTATAATCTTTGGTATATCCGGTAGTGATCCATAAGTCCCGACAAGGTAAACTACACCATTATTAACATTTAAAAGTTTTCTATCCAAACTATCTTTCCATCTTGGGTCTGAGAGCATGACAAAATCTGATCCTATATCAGACGAATCTGTATTCTGGAAAGAATATTGTACAGAATTAAATATGATAATTATAGATTCTTTGTAATCTATTTTTATGCTTACATTAAAAACAATTTATGGTATTATTTGTCACTATTTATTTATAGTAGTATCAATTATTGAGGAGAAAACATCAACAAATGAGCAGTTCAAAAATAATTAACCCTTCCCAGCAATACAGACAATTTTATTTCCTATTTCTAACCTACACTAACCCCCCCCCCCCAAAAATCCAAATATTTGCTTCCTAATATAATTATTTTGGCTTTCAATTCTTTTTTAATTAATATTAAACATTTTGAGTGTAAGGGGCTACAAATAAGAAGAAACCCCCAATAAATATTAAAAAAAAATTACACAAAACTTTCTATTTGGTTTTTTGTATAACTGATCTCTAAAAATTTAGCAAGAGGTTTTTTTTTATTTTATTTAAAAAAATGGTTTTGACGGTCAAGCAAGTGTAGCCTGTGTTGTTGCTTTAATAAAAGAAGGTTGAAGACAAAGATGTGCACCCCGTGCATTGAGTTTACCTGAAACTACTGTCCAGAGAGCATTTAAACGTTACCGGAGACAGGTTTGTGCAATTACAGACTCAGATCAGATCGGCCGTGAGTAACAGAGCTAAGGAATTTATTATACTACACATGCTTCAGAATCAGTTTTCTCTGCTACTAAGACAGCTCAACTTCTTCGTACAACTCGAGGAGTAGCAATATGTGCAGAAGCAGTTAGAAGGCTTGCTGAAGTGAATTTAAACACTCAGAGACGAGCATCAGGGCCATTGTTTACCAAAGAACATTGTAGAGCTCGTTTGGAATTTGGTCAGGACACCTTACGTGGCCTGAAAACGAATGGAGCAATGTCCTGTTTTCCGGACAGTCACACTTCTCTCTTTATACACCAGGTGGATGGATGAGAGTTTACCGAAGGCCTGGTGAGCGCTACGCTGAGTGTAGTGTCACTAGGGGAGTTTGGTGTGGGGTAGAAATTTATTACTATTTATTGGATTATATTTATAGCCCTATATCCCTGAAAATGTTCAATATTAATTAAAAAAGAATTGAAAGCCAAAATTATTGTATTAAGAAGCAAATATTTGAATTTTTCCATCACTTTTATTTGTGGAGCAGTGTACTTGCTAGCTCCGACAATATTAACTATGCAATTTCTATTATTTCATTTAATCTATTATATATTTGAGAAATATGATGTATTTATAATTAGCTGAAGTAACATGTAATTAAATTTAAATGAAAAATAAACTGTATTCTGGTAATATATTCTGACCTATAAGAATAATAAAAATGACAATTGTTGAGTGTCACAGCTTGGTATATGGATACATGTTGTAAACAGATAATTAGATTTAAGACGAGTAGCACATCAAATACATAAATAAAATATACATAAGAGATGCTTATAAGACAGTAAGTAATAGATGATTACTACCTGTTTTGTAAATATACCATAGAATAAAAACAGAAAAAATGATTAATTAGTAATAAATAGTCAATCAAATTGAGAGGAAAGAAGAAATTAATGAAGATGGTAACTGAAAACTAAGAGGTAAGAAGAATTAACAGATGGTTGTAAGCACTGATGAGAAAGAAACGATGGAAAGAAGTGGATCTGTGAGCAGGGTGGTAGAAGTATGATAGCAAGATCTTGTGTTGCGGGAATGGATGGAAAATTTGAGTTTAAGGAGATAATACATGTATGGTAAGATTTTAGTGGGTAAGGTTTGGTAGAATAAAGTATAGGAAGTATCAGAAGTATCCTCGTCGGGTGGAAAGGAACAGCCATTCTGACTCCAATGAAGCCAAATGCGTGAAACAAATCGGAGGTCACAGTTTATAAGACATTTTAGTTTATTATCAAAATTCTGAGAGAGACCAAAATAACAATGAATGGGGAAATGGGGAAGAATAAGGCAGGAAACAAGAAGTTTGCAGGTTTCTTATGATATGAAATGGCGGGATTGGTTGAATAGTTTTAGGGATGGAAATGTCTAGTATTATAGGAAATATGTCCATTCCATGTTAAGAATTGATCTAGGATCAGGCCGAGGGTTTGGAAAGATGAAGAGTGTGGGATTGGACTGGAATTCTTCTTGAAAAAAGTCAACAGGTGGGAGTGGATTATTCTCCTTAGACACAGAACTGATTTGGTTCAGATCTATTTCAATTTAAGGGAAGTAGTCAGAAATCTAAAGATGGAAGAAGAGGTCTATTTGAGTGTTATCAGTAGATAAAGTTAGGGAGATGGAAGATCCCTGTGTAACTACTATGGATAGGGGAAATGAAGAAGAAAAGGGTTTATTGGAAACTAGGACAACTTGGGATCGGTCAGAAATAAAGAATTGCAACCACCATACAGCACTACTGGATAAGTGCTTATTTTATAGTTTGAATAGAAGGATGGTATGAAAGCTTCAATCAAGTCAAGGAAAATGAGAATGAGAATTTTGTGAAGATAGGCCTCTGGTAATTTGGCTTAGACAGATTGAGTGGGGGGTTGATGTCTGATTGTAATGGATTGCGACTGCTTTTGAGAAAAGTAGAAGTTTGAGATTACCAAGTAATTGATTTATTTTTATGGAGTTGGTTTAATTTTTAGCACCACCAGGATATCAAGTAGAACTTCTTTCCAAACTTTTATACCTCTAGTTCAAACAGGCAAACCGAAACAGACAGAAATGGCTGAAAAATACAGGTTTCTGGATTTGAAAAAAATCAAGTCATGTATATTGTATCACCTAATGTAGTGTTTTCATATGGTTGTGAAAACAAAAGGCCTACTCCTGTTAGGAGAGCATCTCCGAAGGAAAAGAAAACAAACTACTGCCCTCCAAGATATCATCAGGGAGGAACCACAGAAAAGGAAGGCCCACATTTCCATGGGCCTTCAGTGTCAAAGGGGAGGAGCTTGCGCAAGTGTTTCACAATGATTAGGGATAATTTAATGGGTACAAGGATCACCCAGATTACTGGAGTAGTGCTGGCAGGACAAGGGGGATTCTGTGGAAAACTTCATAAGTTTAGGAGAGCAGATAGCCCAAACTGTCCTCACTGTGGAAAGGAAGAAACTGCGGAACACCTTGTACTCACATGTTCTGCCTTTTAATAGGCTAAAGTCAACCTCTGTGTAAGACTGGACTCTGGAGCTTCTATGAACTTGATCTGCCTGGGATGGTAGGAAACGAGGGTAATTACAGGGCATTTCTTCTTTTTGTTCATGAATGGAAGATGCTAGAGGGACTGGATCATTTATATTGGATATATCCAGGGGAGCAGAAGACATCATGAGAGACAGTGGAAGAGGAAGAGAAGGAACACAGTAAAAACTCAAAAAGGTTACTTCGATTAAACAGTAAAAAATGTATAAGGTAACAGTTTAAAAGGTCTGTTGACCAGAACAGCAATCCCAACTGCATTGGAATAAGCCCACAACAGACAACAATTCCTATCTGCTTGCGTCACAAGCATTGGGAAACCCTGTTCAGGAATAACGATCGCAGGTAGAGTGAGTGGGGAAACATGCATATTATTAATCAGGACATCGATAACTTTAATTTGATGACCTACTTAATGTGATTTCTTAATGTGATGACCTACTGTTTCAATTACAAGTTTTACTCACTCTAAACATTTTAGAGCACATGGCATTTTAATAATAAATAAATTTGTGAAAAGAGTTGCAATTTATCTCTTGCAATCTCACAATTAATCTCTTGAATAACATTGTATCATTTTATAATTACTATTTTATCTTACCAATTTACATAGGAAGAACGAAGTGGACTTGGCATTGTGCTCAAGAATAGTGACTAGAGGCTGTGGAGGCGTTTGATTAATTAACAGAAAATAAAAGTTTTCTTTGATCTGTTTTAGCATCTTTGCAGACTGATTCTTCGTACCACTCACAACGAGAGTACAATCGTATTCGTCTTCACCCCAGTTTCCCACATTGTCAGCTTGATGCACTATCATAACATCAACCTTTAAAAAATATATTTACATACATATATTGTAATGTTATTTTTAATGAGTGATTTGAGGGAAGGATTATTTTATCATATAAATATAAAATAAATTATAAAAAGTTGAAATTCGAACAAGTGAATGTAACAGCAGGAAGTATGTCAGTAATTGGAACGGCTGAGAGAGACGCCGGAACCTCAGTTGGTTATAGGTGGCTGAAAGATGTGTGAGTTGTTTATAATTGCTGAAGAAGAGAGGTTTGGATGACAATTTTGTGCAGTTTGTGAATGGTCAAACATATTTCATGTAAGGGTCCTCACTCACACCTCTTATTTCTTCATATATTGCACACCAATATATGAATTCTCCAATTATGCACGCCTCCTACATAATATTTGCATATTGGCAAAGTCTACAGGAGACCATTAAGGCAGCATTGTACTTGGAGCGTTGGGATCACAAAACACATTACTTGGATGGAGCATGGGAAGCATTAGACGGAAAATTTGTGAAGAACACAAAAACACTAAATATATTCATTTTTTAAAAATTTATTTGATGTAAATGTTTAGTTGTCAAGGACCCTCCTGAGATATAATGAATTATAAGTTTAATTTTGATGTTTTTATTTATAAGTTAAGGAAATATTACAATATACAAAATTTAAAATTATTAACAAACTACTTAAGGCTTATGGTGGTAGCACAGAATTGAACCTGATGGGAGCGATGGCTCTATTTCACAGCTTAGCCGCAATTAATATTGATTATCAGTATGGTCTATGCTGCTACATTTCAAGTTTGAAATTATATTTCATAAATGAAAAAAAAATAATATCATGATTTGATTGTTGGTAATACTTATGGTTGTGGATTAATACCAAAAAAAATATTACATTGTGAACATATAAAAAAAAATTCTAGGTGTCAAATTTAGCATTAATATATATTTATAATTATATTAACATAATAACATTTGTTTCCCATGTTTAAAGTTGTTGCTGCATACTGTAATGTTTACCATTGTGGCATTCATTTATGTTTATGTTAAGTCCCATGAAGACATACATCTAGAGGAATCTAAAACAACCGGAATATTCTAGGTCCCGAAAAGTATAAATATCAGTTCATTTCAAACCACCTACAAGTACGCAATGCATTTGTGAAAATTATGGTAAAGTAGGTGATATGGTCATCACCGAGTTGTTTCTAATAGAAGGGATATTTCTATTTTAAGGTTTATTACTTCATCTAAAAAAAGACAATTAGAATAAAAAGTTGATTTTTGTTTGTACGCTTCTTTTAAATAACTTATTGAGGATTTGATTGCATTCAAATAGCTCATAAATTTTAAATTTAGCAATGAAAAAATTTAGAATTCAAAACAATTTTTAATAAAACTTTTTAATTCTTTGATTTACCCTGAAATTGCCTTAGCTTGTGTCATGTCTAATGGATTATTTTTAAGTTGCAGTTTTTGTTATAAATACTCTAAATCCATACAATAAAGATATAACTTATGATAAATTCAGTTACACAAATATTGTAATTTTAACAATACACATACTTTTTTGGTAGAAATAGGAAGATCATTTCTACAATCGAGCTGTTGGTGGCTTATTGTAAAAAGGCTAGAAATTTTATTGATGGTATTTAGAAATGTGTATTGTAAGTCAGTGAGGCTGGCTGTTACTAGCCCTTCTGCAAAAAACTGGAAGTACAGGAGCCCAATTGAGAAACTATCAACCTTTTCTCAAAATGGTATTGTTCTACTTAAAACCTAGTCTTTTTGCAAAAAAGCTATTTCCTAATAGTGATGCAGCTTAATAAATATGACAAGAACTTAATGATATTATTATATCATATAAGGATACACCTAAATATAAGAATAATTAAACATACGCTGTTTATTTGGAATTCATCTTACCATAAGGCCATCTTTTTTTTTAATATCATGAATAAGTTTTTCATGTATATTTAATCCTTCTAATACAGCAATAATGTTTATTTTTGGAATTCTGTTGGTTTTTAAGTTTTGTAATATAATCTGCATACTATCATCAATTAATTCCTCAGTAATCTACAAAAATATCATCATTAAAGCACTCAATTTATGATCCAATTTTGAAAACTATATACTATAACAAGCAAATAAAAAAGGTGATAATAACAGTTTCGTTTGTCCCAATAATGAATGATTCAGCCAACAACAATATCAACTTTGACTGTGGGTATTTTTTTCATTTCGATTAGGCAACAGTTGGCTTATGAATGGACTGGTGACACAATCAACATCCTACTATATTATATATTCTAGAGAATTCAACATATTAATATACAATTAATTAGTGTTTCATCAACATTAAAACACTTGATTAAACCCTCGTCCAGGAATTCCTCCATGTCCCTAGATGAGTTTTTTAATGCGGAAAGGTAATACTTCTGATTCTCACATGAGCCCCCACTTAATGTACAGGATTAACTATTATGCCCTAAAATGAAAGAGACAAAGGTAGGATGTAGAGAAGGCAAAGGGCCTCATTACAAGACATCTAGTAAGCTATATGAAAATACCGTGAAGAGGGAAATGGAAAGGTTCAAAGAGAAAACTGTGTAGAATGTTAAAACATACATGAATCGCTAAAGCGGTAGAACAGGTCATTTAAAAAAGAGATTTAAGAAGAAATATATATTAGTTTGATGCAGAGCTAGTTGGATGCAAGGACAATCTAAAAATTCTATAGAGTTAGACTCACAATGGTAAGGAAGTTTATGTTGGTTAAGCTGAGTAAAATGATACATAGAGAGAACGACAGAGAAGAGAGAAAAGGAAATTTCACCTGCAGATTTCATCAAATAAGGAGGATATTAATATTTCACGATATGACTTTTAATACGCACCAACAGGAGAGAAAATTAAAGGAATGGAATTTCTATAAAGAGTACCACCAATTACCTTTAAAAACAATGCTAATAAATTTGATATTGATTCTAAGAGGGTCTGCAGCAGTAAATATCTCACTGATTACACTGGGGTGGTTTTCAATGAGGAAGAATCTACCACTTTACTTCTCACTATGAATAACGGAATTTCATTGATAAGGTGCATTCAGCTTCTCGGTGACTAGAAAATAGTAGAAATGCAGAGACCAACCAAAGTTAAAAACAAAGTGGTTGGACCAAGTAAAAAGGGCATGTGAATTTAAGAGTGAACATCATGACCTCTCTTCTAACCGCACTGCTAAATGGGCAGAAAAAAACATGGCCCAGAAGTGTCAACATCAAAGGCTCCACTGCAAACATCCTAAAACCTGTCATCTGGTTCTGGAGAGGTCTGAGTGAAATACCTGAAAATAAAAATGCAGGTGAATCGATATTAAGTTAATGCATTGAGTGAGAGATTCACTCGTATGGATTCACTCGTATCAGAGTTAATCCAATATAACTGGATAAAAAGAGGAAACTTAATAACACTAATAATAAAAACAGCAAGAGACAGCATCAAGGGATGGCTAAAAGGACAATAAATACCAATTATATCCTATAATATATTATATAATATAAAGCCTTACACGATTTAGACACTCATACTTGACAGTTTTAATGTCCTCAAAGCTACATCTAGGAATAAGAGGATTAAACCAATATTGTTATTTATATATTATGACATGCCAGCAAAAAAAAAAAGATCCGAAATGACCTTTACGAAAAAAAAAACCCAGTTTCTAAGAAGAAAAAAAGTATCATAGGAATGCAAACGTCCTGCTAGACCTCTAACCCTCCAGAAGTCCAACACATGTTACTAACAAGACAGAATATAAACTACCTACAACCCTACAAAAGTGGCAGTCCTCACCAGCTGGAAATTAACAATAAGCAATAAAATATTGCTAAGAGCATAAACAAAATATAAATTAGAACATTATTTCTCTACCTCTATTTTCGTTCTGTTAATAATTTAAATATTTTATCAATGAAATATTATGGATTAGACACCTGGTTCATGGATATATTATTGAATAAATTGAAATAAATAAGAAAATAAAACTCCTAAGAAACAGCTCTGCTAGCTGTATGTAACATTTCTTCTACATACAAACTGACCTAAACATATTCAGAAATTATAAATATTAAAGATAAATTTTGAACCATTGGTGATGGTAGTTATATAAAGACAAAACGGAAGAGTTTGAATACTTACAGCAGTGTGCGGCTGTATATATGGCAAAAACTTTAATGTACTACAGAAAACTTCCTTCGAACTTCTTTTCGGAACGTTAATACTTTTCATCTGGGGGTATAACATTTCCAAACCTTCACACCATACCAAACCACTTCTTCTATCAAAGGATACCTTAAATACTGAGAAAGAATTCATTTAATATCAAGGGTAAGCTTCAGAGGAGGTATAAATGATATCATCCGTACCTTTCTCTTCTTTAGCAGTGAACACCTTTAAATCCAAGACAAGGCGTTGAATTTTATTGATAATCCTTAGTTTATTTTCATTGTCTGGATCTGATAGTAAAGGTAGCAACAGAATACTATCCAAGAATGTGCTCAAACATCCATTCCACAATACTTCAGCTGAGCATTCTACAAAACGTATAAACAAATATATTTTATAGGATTATTTTTATCAAATATATTCTATTTTGTTTGTAAGTATTACTAACTTATTAGGGTGGTTCCCTTTCTATATTATTCTCATGAGCATATAAAGAATGAGTAGGAAAAAAACTGTGTTAACTACTTTGCTCACTACCCTTTTGTTCATTTTTTTTTTTTTCAATAACAATCTAATTCATTGTTCATTTATTTATAAATGTATTGATGACGTTGCTCTCTTTCAGGGAGCATTGTTGTTTTTTTTGAAAACAAAATTGAAGTCATAAGTTGATTTTTTTTATTTATATGTACTACCGCCATTGATGTAATAAATAAATCAGTTGCATGTTTTACCTTCATCAGAAACTGTCAGAGATTGTACAAGCCTGTAGGACTGACCAACTTCTGCGCCCATACTACTGAGGTAGTCGTATATTTCATCCTGGGAAAGTGTGATTCCTTTGACTGAAAGATCTATCATAGACCCCAGTGGTTTTATATTTTCCATGATACGCCCTCTCGATACTGCTTGATCGTCTTGACACAGCTCCCAGTCTCCAAGTCCGTGTTGGTAGCATAGGTATAAAGTACACTGATCTACAAAACATTAAAATTGCCAAAAACCTGATTAAATAAAAGGCATATTCTAAAACACATGAAACAATTTTACTCATGTAATAATACAAAACTATTACAACTGCAGGTTTGCAAGTATGTAAGGGCACTGAGAGGAATACTATATACTATCAAGAATATATGCGACCTCTTGAATCCTGGAGAATATCATTGTTAAATCCTTAAATTTTGCTTCTCAAGTGAAGGAAGATAATCAAAGAGTTAAAGTGTAAGGGCCAACCAGATTAAAAATAAGTACGTCAAAATTCTTGCATCGAAATCAGAGATGATTTTCAACATAGACATGAGGCCACTAACCTTGGGAATTTATGAAAGAATAACCAAAAATGAAACCAAAGTGTGGGGATATCCCTGAAATCAGTCAGGATGAAGTTAAATAGATAATTGAAAAGCTTAACTATTGAATGAGCTGACAAAATATAACCTGAGCTGGCTAAAACAGGAATAAAAATTATTGTAGAAGCTATGTATGTAGTAGTACACAAACGATATGGCAAGAAGGAAGAACTCGTAAAGAATGACACTATACCACAGAGACATATAACAGTACTGTCAGGATACAAAGTGATGTCAATGATCTTCCACAAAACAGATTGGAGCCATATGTCAGGCTAATTCTCAGCAAATACCAGGCACGTTTTCAGCATGAACATGACATCGCTGATAATTTGTTTCCCTCCCTTCCAGAAATACCTAAGTCTCCACACATACAGATAGTTTGTGGAGCTACGGCGCCCTATGAAATTAGCTAAGGTGATTCAAAATAAAGTCAAACAAAGAGACGGCCCTTCAACCATACTTTTTAATTTATATCTTGAGAAGCTTGTGAATGGGGAAGTTAAATACACAAGTGGTATCAATCAGAGCTAACACTTCAACTTGCTTGGTAACTAAAATATATAACAATTATAATAAATATATAACAATGTAACTTACCATTTGCTATAGTTGAATTTCTTAAAAATAAATAATTTTCCAATACAATTGAATTATTGGTAGGGCATAGAGTTTGGAAGTGATCAACTATTAATTCCTAAAAATGATATTTTATTAGAAATAGTACAGTAAAGGTTATTAACGTTATATCATAAAATTTATATAAAGCATTTCAATTAGATCTAGAATCAATTTGAAAAATAACAGTTAATCTAACTTTTTTTAGTAATATTGTTCGGTGTTCCATTGTTTATCCTTTTAGTTGGTTTTCTCAAGCTACATAACTTGGGTTGATCTTTTATAAAATGAAGATGACTCTGGTAGCCTACAATAATTAAAAGTGTTTTTTGGCAGTTTACTATTGTATTATCAATTTCTGAACATGCTTACTAAAATAAGTCAGAAATATTATTCTGTAACGAAACAACATCTATTATCATCTTCCCACATCATCTGCAACACTTTCATTAAGCTTCACAGAAGTCATCTATTTTAAATTTCTCTACCAGGTTAAACTGGGAGTGTGAATTTATATATGAGTAGAATGAATTTATGAACAGTAGCTGTTTAAAACGTTTTTACTTAGTAAATACAATTGTGGATAGACTAATGATTTCTTATTTAATTGAATCCAGGCATTATTTTTTCCACGAGGCTTTTGGTATTGACAAACCAAACAAAAACCCGAGGGAAGCCAAACTCAACAGCCTTTCCATAGTCGACTTGGTGAAACAGTTGATGTGGCCTATACTTTCTTCAAGTTTTTGTCAATGATTTTAATGTCAGCATCAAGGGTCCTTAAAATCTGATTACATACATGAACATGTAATATACATATAAGAAGGGGCCAGGGAAAAACAGTATAACTCTTTTTTTTTTCTATTTTGTGATTTTAGCTCAATGTCGTAGCTTTAAGGAAGACTGATCAAATAGTGTGTATTATTCTGGAGAAAAACATACTAAATGCCTAGTTTTTCAATAGAAAAGAATAGGGGGTCAGGGAAAAAACTCAGGAGTTTGGAGAAGACCTATCAAACTTCTTAATTGTTGTAGGTAAACAAACTCCTCTCCTTTATTTTTTATATACTATATACCAATTTGTTATATTCTTTTTAGCCTCAAATTAATGTTTAAACAATAAAGATGAATCTTATTCTTGAAAAATTTTGAAAAAAGGATTTATACTTGTTTCCCCCTGAGCCCTTCATATATCTTCTTTGTAATGGTCTTCGGTTTGCTCAATTCTCTGAGCATCCTGACCTCCTACTTAGGTTGATGACCTTTGCCTTTAGAATGATGTTTAGTACTCTGTTCCTGCCCCGGTGGATCTTCTTCTCAACTCACGGCCTTTTTTTCTATTAAATAACTGTTCTTTATTTCATATTATGTTACCTGAATTAAATTGACATTGGTTTGAAGAACCTTTGAAGGCTTTCTATTAGTTCATCATAAATAATTTCAATTTCAGCGCAATAATATCATTTCTACTAACATTATTAATCATGGTTAGTCAGAACGGTTTTAATATCAATTATAATTAAAGTTTTACTACTAAATTACCAGATGAAGTGTTGGTGAAATAAAGTGCTCGCCATTTATAGAACCCTCTTTGATATGTGAATATTTCTCCTTATTCAATTCTACGATGAAATTTGTAGTATACTCTGTCTCCTGAAAAGCGAGATATTTTCTCTTATCAGTCCATGTGCTCGTATCAATATTATATTTTTATACAGAATCCTGCACTTGAATCTGTTATTAGTCTAACATAAACATTTAAATAAAAGTAATCAATCAATAATGCAAAATATCCTTCTAATAATGTTTTATTTCTCGAATGTTTCGAACTATTTCAGTTCATCTTCAAGCAGAATCTACAATTTACAATCAGTCATAAATTCGAATTAATATATTATTAATTTCATAATTCAAAGTAACACAATAAATGTTTCTTTCTCATATGTTGTGTCATGCACCGTAGTCAAGATAGATTAAAATTAGATTTAGCACGAGTTTAAATCTATACTTTTATCATTTGGAAATCAACAGTATTTTTTATATTTTAGTATTATTAGTTAAATAGATTGATTCTAACAATAGCCTGGATCATTTATTAATTTCTTCATTTAGTATTTGTGGGGGGGGGGGGTAAAAATTAAAAGATTTTAATGTTAATTTTGGTTAGTTATACTATCTTTCACAAGTGCTGTTAGACATTTTGGATTTTCGCAAATTATTCTGAGTTGTGATATTCTGTGTTTTACTATTTGTGATTTATCACCTACATAGTATTTTGATCATCTATTGGTTTTTTATTTCATGTTAGAAAGGCTATTATTTAGTTTAGTGTTTTTTATATGCATTTTTATTTAAATTAAAATAAAACAATATTCAAAATTAGCCAGCCAAGTAATTATTATCTTTAAATTGTGAACCTATAATAATCTGTTATCATTAAATTATGTTATGTAGAGACACATTCTATCAAGGTAATTTAATTTTGACAAATCAAACATCTCCTGACGGTTCCTCTGTTCAGAGGATGATAAATGTAATTTCAATTTATTTTGATTATGATCCATAACACATAATATGATGATGAAAAATATATTGTGTCAGTTTGAATTATAAAATTTTTAATTTATTAATTTGAATATATGATTGATTGTAACTGCAAAGTTACATACTAATACTATTTGAAGATGAATTGAAATCTTATGGTTGATATCTGGTTGTGGGTTGAGATATTAACAAAATAACTTGAAATTTCATAATCCTACAACTATTTTATTGGCTTATAGGTTTGATATGAATCGGGACGAATTCTAAAATGTAATACTTTAGTCTAGCAAAACTACCATATATACATGATAGTAAGAAAGTTTTGTTGCTTTTGTACCACTTGATGCAGCTGCAGCTAGTGAAAGTGGTTAAAAAAAAAAAACTTGTGGAAAGACAAAATTTTAAGTTATTTTCCCAATGAATGGAAACAGTTCATTAGATTGAAACATCACGGAAAAAAACAATTTTCAATTATTTGGCAAGTTATTTAATACATTAAAAGAAGGATATTACACACAATTCCAACACTTTTTTTTTTATCATTGCATCTTTCAAAATAATCACAAAAATAAATAACTTACCCGAGATAAAACGTTGCAAACTTTAACATGATGATTCCAGTACACAAACGGTTCAAATGAAGGTGTTCCACGGGAAACTGGAAATTCCACAGGTGGATACAACTTGTCTATATGTAAAACTGCTCCTTCCAAAAATAACCTTTAAAACAAATTCACTTATATTTAATGGTCAATGTATTCCAGAAAGAATTAATAACAGTTCTTACATTGGATCAATAATTCACCCTCTAGTAAAAAATTAAAAAAACTCTTGTCAACTACGATCACATAATTCAAATTTTTGTTATTAATGGGAAAACTATTGCAATTACAGTTTCAATAATTTTTGTAATTATATCCTACTATAGGTCTCATATTATTAATCAAGATATCAAGATTTTTAATTTCATACCCTACTTAATAATGTATGATAGGAAAATATTCACATTTATAATTGCAAGTATTTGAATAATTAATAATCAAATACATTATTTTTAAAAATGTGCTAGTGCACTGTAATACTTTTAGCATCCTTGCGACATCATGTAAAACTTCCAAGCAAAATATCATCCGACAAAAAAAACACTGGTTCAATTGAAGATGTGAACACCATGAATTTTGTAATTATAATTTAAAAACAAACAACACAAAGTATATACGAGGGTGGTCTGAAAAGTTTCCGACCTAACAAAGCTTTTATTTTAGCTTTTATTTATTTTATTATTATGTTCATGTTGAGGTCGGAAACTTTTCAGACCACTTGTGTATTGGATCAGGTCATTGAGATGTCACTCAAAATTATTTAAAATAGTTTTCTTTTCTTTTTTTCCTTTCATAGCCCCTTTAACTTTACAGATAATTATATATAATTATAGATCCTCAGGAGAATCTATTTACAAATTATTTTTGTATTTATTAATGATACACATTATACATGAATGGACTGAACTGACTAATAAAGATGATGGGGCTCACCTTTTTGATCAAACTTAAGTATTTTCTTGATTGCTGTGTGTAGTTTAAGTATTTATCTAAACTTTTACTAAGAACTATTTCTTTACAGTGCTAACTCAAAATTCGTATTATTTGAGATGTCGCATTGCTAAAGTCAGTACTAATAACAAACTTTTGGGGGAGGGATATGTAGTAATATCAGTTTCAGATTTTTCCCATTTGTAATTTTTAAGTTATAAATAAAAAAAAAAAATCTGTTTTTTTGACACATTTTGAAACATTTAAAAGCTTATAGACCCAAAACTGTTTGCCCTAGAAAGCTGAAAACAGTGTCATTCTTTTCAGAATTGCAAGGGTTTTCATTTGATATGTTACTTGCTTAAAGTTTCCAAAAAAGTTAATTTTTGAAAAACACAAAAACACAAACAATTGAATTTTGTTAAAAAACAAAATATGTTGCATGTACATGTTATTAGAATGTATAGGCCAAATTTCATGCTTTGGGCAGAGTATGATTGACCCTCTTTTATCATTATTATTTGGTGTGGAATGACCCATTGGGGAGTTTATATATCTTTGTAAGAAATATTCACCCTTAGCTAACTAAAATTAGAATACAAAAAATACTTATCATAAAAATCATAATAGCAAGAACCGCCAAGAAACTTCTTAAAATATTTTTTATGAAAAAGTCAACAAAACCCCTAAAAATAATTTTCATACATTCATAACCTTATATACCACAATACAAGCTAAAACCTTCAATTGTTCAATTTTTCTTAAAATTTCAGCATAGAAAATGCTTTAGTTGGCACAATTAGTCTTATAGTTAATTACCAAATCCAAATTTTGTGTAGTTTTATGCACTTCCTTTGTTCTATGCTCCATGTTGCACAGAGATCAAATTTGGCCACAAAACCACAAAAAAAAAAAAACAACACTGAAAGATATACTAAAAAATACACAGGGATCAAATATTATATAGAAATTTAGGTGTCTTCATGCCCTAAATTATACATAAGAAAAACTTCTCGAAACTTAAATATGCCTAAAAGAAAATACCAACAAAAAGGTGATAAAATGTAGAAAATTAAGGACCTAAAACATTAAGGTCATGTCAAAATTCAAAAAGCTATGCGCTTTGACAATTACAGAACCTCAAAATCAAAAAGAAGACTGAAAAAAATGCTTGAAATACACAAAAATTTGGATTTGGTAATTAACTATAAGACTGATTGTGACAACTTAAGCATTTTCTATGCTCAAATTTTACCAAATACGAACAATTAAAGGTTTTTGCTTGTATCATGGTATATAAGATTATGAATGTATGAACATTATTATTAGGGTTTTTGCTGACTTTTTCATTAAAAAAAAAAAAATTTAAAGAATTCCTTGGCTATTTTCAATTTTTGCTATTATGATTTTTATGATAAGTATTGTTTGTATTCTAATTTTAGTCAGCTAAGGGTGAATATTTCTTACAAAGATATATAACCTCCCCCAAAAAAGTAAGGTTTGTTTTTCTTATAAAATATGCAAATTATCTTCTCCATTTTAAAACATTAAAATAAGTTTTTCATAAATCTTAGGTTCGTTTAATGGTATTTGTTTTAACAGAGTTACTATTTGATGTAGTATTGATTAAGCATTTTAAAAATTTTAATTTATTATTGCAATAGATTACCTGTCCAGTATAAAATAACAATGGATTAATAAAAATGAAAAGATAATATCATTCACAACTAAATTTTTTATTGTTTCCAATCTTATCATTTATTAAATTATGTGTGTTTAAAAATGTAATAGTCGTCTATTTATGTAAATTTATGTTTCTTGTTCTGATTGTAATCCTGAGAGTGCCTGAATGAAGATATATTGGGGAGACTCCAAGTTTTTTTTTTTTTAATGGTAATATAAATACGAATATGTGAGTCTATGTTTGACTGTTACTCAGAACAAGAATATTTTGTTTATGTCTATGAGAGTCAACTTGTATCTACTTATAATTGCTAGAAATCCATTATGAATTTTGTTCTATTTCAAATGATCTATCTTATAAGAAAAGCTGCTGCTTGTTTGCTGATTTTGCTAAAAAAAAAGAAATTTTGATGCACTCACTTTCCTAAAGCAGTCAAAAGGAAGATGACACCATCTGGCTGTGACCTGTGAGTGAGAGGGATATTTACTGCTTCCGGAAATGCCTTTTTCAGGATAGCTTGCAGTAACCCATGAGGTGCGATTTCAACAATTATAGCATTTTTTGGCACAAATGCTGAAGCTTCTTCAAACAGCACACTTCCAAGAAGATTGTTTGTGTGATATTCTGCTGAACAGTACATGGCTGCTTCAGTACCCCAGTCTTTTACTGGTACAGACGAAGATATCCACTTAGATGATCGTTTTTTTGGGGAGGGAACCACCTTAAAACAGAAAAAAAAAAAAAAGTATACCAATAATGATGATATTTCATGAAAAATATGACAAAAATCCCTTAAAAAATAAAGTGAAAAGCAAAGGATTAAATAATAAACCACTAATGTTTGCACATTGTCAAGATAAAGAAAATTAATTAGTTAAAATAATATTCGATAATACAGAAATGATTTTCATAGTTATTTTACTCTCTTGTAGTGATGAGAAACAACAGTTGATAGAATTAATACTGGTAAAAATATTTTTTTTTTTTAATTCAACAAACTCATAAGTTCCAAATAAATAAAAAAAGTTAAAACGAGTGAGGCACTTTCACATTCTACTCCTTAAACTTAACATTACCATTTAATATAATTAGTTGTATTTTTCTTATTATGCTTTAAGTAAGCTATTAATTTATGGGGTTATTTCTGCTCATAGATAAGTCCATTAGGTGTTAAGTTCCTCTGATAACAACATAAATTTATTCTGTTCTCTTCTAATGTTTTAAAAATAAAATTATTAGTATACAAGTGATAACAAATTTTAGTTACTTTCTATGCCATAATATTGCGAACACTTCAACAAACTATTTAGTTAGCATTGCAAGCTATTTAACAAACTATCCAAAACCAGAGTATTTAATACTGCCTGACAAAAATCTTCCATGCTTTAAATTTTAAATATCTTGTACAGTCTATTGAATTAAGCTAAGATATTTATAACAGATTCTATTGATTTCTCACTTTTTTCAAACTTTCTAACAGTGCAGGTGCTGCTGGCTGAATATATCTACTGTGGTAAGGTATATTGGAGGCATTGACCAATTTTGCGAAAGTTCCTTTTGCTTTGAGGGAAGCAACATATTGTTCCATCAGTTCAGTAGGACCAGATAATGTGCAGCTGATAGCAGAATTGTGGCAAGCTACATCGATTCCTTCCGGCAGCTTATCTTTAATATCATTGTAGCCCATGCCTAAAACCAATCCATTTCAATTGACAAAATATTTCATTATTTTAATCAGCAACAGAAAAAAAATTAAACAGCAGTGGCTATGCGACACTTCCTCCTAACACTGTTTTTTTTTTTGTTCGTAAAGACAGAGATCAGACCTCTTGGAAATCTTGAAATAATATTATATCAACCTGTTTCAGATCATATAATAAACAGAAGGCATATATATAGTAATAGTAGAATAGATTATTTATAGATATTTAGGGTTTTTCATACTTTTTAGTTTTAGAAAAAAACTGATCTTTGATTGCAGGCAAAGTATGCGGGTGGTGCAAGAGAAAAAGAGAGGGGATGTCATATAAAAGATTGTCTCAAAGTTTAGCTTACCAACTGCGGCCATCATTCCAGGAATAACCTCTGCATCAATGGAAGCTTTGCCACGGGCATATGCGGCTAGGATCATTTGTTCAGCGGTAAAACATCCATCAGCATAGGCACATCCTAATTCTCCGACCGAATGTCCGAAAATACCATCAGGGACCAATCCAATCGCGTTTAGGATATCGACCAATCCAATCTAAAATAAAAATAAAAAGCTGCACATATCAAACTCTATTGTTGTATTTAAAAAAAAGGTACTTTTGAGCCATGCAGCCAGTCTAAAATGCCCCAGTGATTATGTTTGTCAAATATTTCTGTAGATAAGGGAAATCCTATTAAAGGCTGGTAAACTCCAGTGGCAATGTTTAATAGGACTCTTTATAGGCGCTTGCAGAAAATATGATAGTAATAGAAAGGAAGAGACAACGAAGGATCCTGTGCCCACTAGCAATTGTTGCAAGCTTCATCATTTATCATATGTTATAACGATCCCTTATTTTTCTTCTTATACTTCTTTTATGCTTTCCAGCAACTGCCTTCATGACTTTATATCAATTTTCCCTATTATATATCGTTACGATTTTTTTATTGATGTAATATAAAAATAATAATATTTACTTTTGAATTAGTCATGTTTTATCTAATGTTATATCAGAATATTCTTAAAACTATCATGTCAATTATTGTTGTGGTATAAATCCTACTATTATTGGTAATTTCTAAAACTACTTCTGACGTGAGTTTAGATGGATTCACTTCTTTTATCTCTGCAGTAATCAGTCAAAGTAACACTTGAACATTCGACAAGAATAATAGACAAGTGAGCTTGACTCTTAAAAATGTCACTTAGAATAAACACTGAGGCATGGTTTTAAAAACATTTGTTGAGAAACTGGCTACTTAACTCCCTGCATTAAAATTCAATTCCCGCCTTTTTGAGATAGAAAAAGATACGATATTTAGCATGTTTGTTTCAGTTATTGGCCTGAAAATAAAACGAACGTTATGGTAAATAACAATTATTATTGTAATTAATTAATTACTTGGTCTCATGTCTCAGACAATTAATATATAGTTTTTGTTATTGTTGAACTGTAGTTACACAAATTAATGAAAATTGTTTCAAATTTTTTATAGCGTTTAAACATTAGAAGTAAATGAACACCAAAAATTAATTATTGTTTTAATTGTTTGCTTTTGCTTTATACATAATTAGGGGGGGGGGCTCTGCTTCCCTGGGCTTCTCTTAATATTTATATAAAACAGGTATAGATGTGGTGAGAAAATCCCATGTACAATATCAATCATGGCGAATGTTAGAGAAACTGTTTTTGAATATACATGTTACTAGAAAGAATTCTATGAAACATAGGAAATCAATCAAGAGGGAGTTATATGTAAGTTATTTGAAACCTCCTTTAATTGTGTCATACTGCACATTTTTTTACTTTAGAACTATTACTGCCCTAAATGACATTACTATTTAAACCACCTGCTGATGGTTAACAAGTGGAAGCACTATGAAATACTGAAATGATAATTTTAGGGTCAATTAAATTTATTACTTAGAAATAAATTCATTTTAGTTTAGTCTAAGGAAGTAAATTTTCTGTTAAAATAAATCTGAGGGCGGCAGATAGGGGACCCAGCGACAGTGAGTTAGGCGCGGGAGCGGAGGAGTAATTTGTAGATCAGCAGCAAAGAGAGACAGACATAGATCCATCCAGCACCACCACTCAAAAATATATCCATTTTATTATAAATCATTTTTTATAGTACTATATTAAGGTAAATATTGTTTTAATAATATCGAAGTTTTATAAAACCATTTTTTTAAATGAAATATTTAAATAGCCAAAAATAAGCAATAGAACCAATACCCTGACATCATCTTCAAAGAAGCTTGTACCTGAAATTGTAAACTTTTTATAAATATTTCTTTGTTCCTTATAAACCAGCAATTAAAATTATTATAGCAATTATAAGCCAGGATAAGATATTGTTATAATATCTTCAACGAATTATAAAATGACAAGCAATTTAAAACCATAAATTTACCTGGATTGCAGCAATCCCAACGAACGAGTTGAGAATATTCTCGAAGATTGATTCATCCTTAGTAGTTATTATGTTAATCAGATCCAGCCCCAGTGGTTTCAGAATTTCATGGCACTTATAGACCGCTTCGGAAAAAATAGGAATTTTCATTAATGTTGCTCCCATTCCTGTCCATTGGGAACCCATTCCAGAAAATGCAAACCAAATTGGCGTTTTAGTGTAGTTGTGTTCCTATAATAAATGCATATTTTTTAAATATAATTAATCATAATTATATTATATGATAGTTATAATAATAATTGTACAAATAGTCCAACTAAGAGTATATTTCTGAAATATACCGAGGAAGCGTGTAATTTGTGATGCTAGTAATAATAGTAAAATGGTTATAATGTGTCATTGCCACAAGAGCCTACAGAAAGCATATCTGTGGGAAAGATATAAGCAACTGTGTAGGAGTAAGGTGGAATCTACACAGCATGTCACTTTGGGGTGTCAGATTCTCCTCAGATTCTCTCAGGCAAGAGAGTATCTGCAAAGACATAATAATGCTGCAAAAATTATTCATCAAGCCCTGGCATCAAAGATGGACTCGTTAAGGAACCGATCTCCCTATTATGAATATCATCAGCAGCAATTGTCTCAGGGAATATGTTCACTAATTACTGGGATCATCCTATCAGTACTGGCTACACAGTTTTGAATATTCCAAAATAGGTCAGACAGTTTAGTGATGAACAAGAAAAAAAAAGTGTGCAGATTATTGGGATAATGCTTGCGGATGACAATTTGCTAAAGGTAATAGCTGAAAAGAAGTGAAAATGTCAGGATTTATCAGAAGCATTAAGGCAAATCTATAGATTCGAGAGTTGAGGGATTTTCCCTATTATCATTTCCTGCAATGGCTGGAATATATTCGGATGCTTGAGCTGTCGCAGAAAATGCTTGAGAAGGTTCAGCTACCAGCACTCTTAGGAACATTTAGCTACATAAAATAATCTAAGCCTAATCCTTGACGTATAGTAGGGTAAGTAAAAATTCCCGGAGTATAAGAAGTTTGAAATTCATAATATGAATAAAAGCCTGGAAATTAGACTGAAGATCCCTTATGATAACTTCTATTATTGGTTCCAAGGAGGTAGAATAGTAGGTAAATTCACATCCACCATCTCATGGCAGAAGAAGAAACAATAGGGTTTTGTTTGAAACCAGCCTCATGGCAGAGTTTGGCCTTTTGAAATTAAGGGGGACAATCTGCATTTAATTTAGTCAACTCATCTATTGTATTCATTGGCATAAACTGGATGTGGCCATATCTCGTTTTGTTGATCTGTGGTAATTCACCCATTCGCCCTCCAAATCAAGGGGAGATTTGGTAAAGCAGGAATCGGCAGCATTTTTGGCCATTCTGCTATAGTTGCAGAAGTTAATACAGTTCACCTACTCAGCTGGGAGGACTGTGAAATATGTCATGGACTTCACCCAAGAAGACATTTGTATAATGCCCACATAGCAAGTTTGTAAAGTAGATACCTACATCGTTTAGATCGTAGCTAGAAGGGAACGGAAAGAATGATCTGTTAACTGTATTAGAGTATTCTCTAACAACTACACCTTGCGGCCTGGCCATTATCCTGCAAATAGTTCTGCATGGACCATGATGAAAAAATATTTGTTGGCAGCTGAGTGGACTAATCTAAAATGGATTTATGGTGCAGTATTAAACTAAACACCATTTTCCAAAGGGAAAATGAGTAGATGAATTTGTGGCACTATCAACATATCTTTATGTGGCACTATATTCCAACAAATGTATCTAATCAATTATGAATTCATGGCTAACAATGAACTCCCAGCTAAAAACAAAAATCACTTGGAGGTCTAAGAGTCTCTTAATTCTCATTCCTACATTTAGATATATCATTTCACTTACTTTCATTTCAGTAATGCAGTTGGGACTTTCATTTAATATTGTATAACCTCGGAAAAAATATTGCTTGATGTAATTTCTGAACAGTTTATGACCTAGTCCTACAAATTCTTCATCAATTGGCATCTCTTCAACCTATAACACAATAAAAAATTATATATATATATATACAGAAAAATACCATAGACTTGCATGTTTTACATGTGTATACCCATACATTTGTACCATCTTGAATGTATATTTAAGATAATAAATACATAAAGTATATTTAATCCAAGATAATGACAAGCTAATTAAATTTGCAGTACCACAGAATTACGGGTTACGATGATCTTACTTTTAACTTCCCATTTATTAATGTAATTTTCATTGTCTTATTTTATTAGTATTCATATTCAAACACAGTTTCTGTTACGAGTCTTATTCTAGGTTCAAGCTTTATATGAGTTTGTCCACCAGTTTGTTCACCATGTCCATAACTGTTTTACATAAATAGTATTGTTTAAAATCTGTCAATCTCATTTTAATGATTTTATGTAATTATTACAGTCCACCAAAGCCCCAGCATATAATATATATTAAAGATCAAGACCTTAATACCTTTGATTAGATACCCTACACAATATGATTAGAAAATATTTTTTTACAGCATTAATTATGTAATGACAAAATATTATTTGTCATGAGATTGATTAAATTGGCAGCATCAGTGGGGTATCAAAAGGAACTACCATGCAAAATATCTAGCTTCTATTTAAAATAAATGAGTTGATTTAAAGTGGCGAACACAATAATGGCTTTACGTAATTGCAGTCCACTAAAATCCCATAAAATAATACTTATTATTAATTAGAACATTGAGAGGCATAAAGAGACAGTTTAATGTCACAGCTTGCCCAGAGTTACAGAACAATATTTATTTTTATTACTAATTAATTAATAAGCCTTAATATGTTTTATTGAGTTGAAAATATTTTTAAAACCAAAACTGTACGTTTATTTTATATGAAATCATTAAAATGCGACTTACTGTCTTCAAAATGTGTTTAATGCCTTCCTCATTTCTAGCTGAAGCTATAAAAAGCCTCGGAAGACCATCTGGGGGTAGTACTTTAAGTTTAGGTTCCCTCTTTTTGATAATATGATTCCTTTTAAGAATAACGTGCGACATGGAGCCATCAAGGTTGTATGTATTCATTCCAATAATGTCACCTTCCAACTTTGTAGGTTCCATAACCACCTGTTTGTGAATTCAATCATATTAATATACAAAAGTTACTGCATCACAACTTTTAATGCATTAATATTTATTTTTGAAACTGTTGCGGGAAGTAACATTTTTCTCACTAGTGTAAAGTGACATGAGTCGAATGAAAGTTTCTGCACCTCACAGCTGAGAAAGTGTTTCCGCATAAGTTTCACACAAAGTTTATTTTATGGAGTAATAAAATAAATACAAGTCATAATTGTGATTTAAAAAATTAAGCATAAGTAGTTAATAAGTTGTAAATACATTTCCCAGGCCCTTGCATGATTTTTTCAAATTTTCAACATGGATTGGATTGTTTGTTGGGATATTTGCTTAGGTTAATCAAAGAAAAATGTTAGATTTTCATCAAATTTATAAGTGGACGTTTTGACAAACCTTGTGTTAGGTCCTTGTTTGAGATGGTAGGATAATGGAAGTAAAATGTTGGATATTTCCCACATATTAAGGTACACTCAGAATATTTAATTATTATATAAAAATGGTGTAGTATTTTTCACAAAAAAATTAATTTTATTCATTAAACTCACTTACTCTAAATCTATTTTTCAAAACATGGTGGAAAAACTGAAACAGCTTAAAAATTATTAAAGAAAAAATAAACCTGTCAAAATCTGTCCTGAAAGCTATCTGACAAGATCTCTAATGATTGGTCTTTAACAACTTTAGTTTGAGGAATGTATTTCTTTCCGCATATCAGTGTTTGATTTCTTCTTAATATAGGAGAAAACCATAAACTTGTTTCTCAGCTGAGGGATCAAATAAATTAGAGATACACACCCGACTTAGAGTCTAAGAAATGCTTCGCCATACTGACATGAGGGAAAATTTCATTACTTAACAGTCACTTAAAGCGTGAAAGCTTTTGCTAAATACTATTATTATCTTGTAGCCACAAGATAATAATAATAGAATAATAGAAAGAAGACCTGGTCGGACAGTTTCACGTGGTGAGCTAAAATCTGCTATATTTCTTTTGGACCAATATGACTTAAATAGTGCTTTGGGACAGCAGCTGAGTGAGTTCCTACAACACTCCTACCCTTCATGCTACGATTTTTCCTTTCTTCTCTGTGTTTATTGTTGATTGTTAGCAATCTAGCAGCCCTACCGCTTACAGCAGAACATTCTGCATTATAGCAAAAGATGTTAAAATATGTATTAACTTAAAGAAAGCTTGAAAGTCCCTAACCTCCAGCGATATCTTTTAATGCCTGCCATGTCAAGCATTTATAGCCAATGAGATTGAAATTATACTGAGCTATTAGGAACATAATAGCAACTTTGCTTAAAAAAACAAAAATTCTTATTGTTTTGCTCATGAACATTGCAGCTTGAAGCCGTGAGGATGATGGCCTAGCTTGTCTAAAACAGGATCTAATTCTGTAAGAAATTGGGTATCTCACAAGAACCGTATTAACAATTTATCATACACATTGGAAGATAGTGCCTGCATACCTGAAGTTTTCCTGAAAGAAGTGCTGGGACTTCTTTATTTGGTCTTGATGGAGAATAATGTAAGTTAGGTGGAATGACACCTTTATCAAAAATTTTAAGGCATTTAGCCAACGATGCTCCGGCAGATCCATCTTCGAGATGACCTGTATTCGGCTTGATGCTTCCAATCAGCAGTGGTTTTTCTCTTCCTTTCAACAGTACATCGGCAATGCCATTTAATTCTGCTTTATCCCAATACTGCAATCAATACAAAAAATAAATATTTATATAATTATTACCTAGGCAATTGCTTGTAGGAATGAAGGCTAGTCAAATTTAGAAATATTAAATGACAGTTGATATACATGACAGCACTGAATAGACTTAGTTACTGTGTACTAAGTGGCATTACATTTAAACCTCACAAATATTACATTTGGACAGTGGTAAATTGTAAACTGGGCTAACAGCGTTTGACTGAGTTGTTGTTATAGATAAAAAGTGCATTAGTTAGGGATTTTAACTTGGAAAATATCTCAAACATGAACATTTCATTTTTACAATGTCACAAATGATAAAATGCATGAAATAATATTGGTTTACCAGAGCTATACAATGTCACCACTTCCAAAGGATGGACAAAGCGTTTGATGTCTGGTGTTGAGGAGGACATGTTTGACAAGTGTCAAAAGATATAGAGTGATATCAGAGAATTATGGTGGACGAAACCGTCGGAGCTCCAGGTCCTGTGAGCTGTGTAACGTCACAGTCATAAGTAATTAACTTTTGAGGGAGTTTATATGTTATTGATTCCTATCTTGACATCAGAGAGTTTCTATGCACAGGCATATACGATTTTACAGTGACATATACCTCAGAAACTAACTACAGCTGGTCTATTGTTGCGAAAACTGTTCTGGAGTGGAGATGAAACTGAAAATTTGGATTTAAGGAAGTTGTGGATATAGAGGAATACTCCTCCATCAGTAAGGTTTTGCTGATTGTGACGGAAGAGAGTGTACTTGGGTATGACAAAAGCTGAGGAAGGGATATAAGGTTTGAGCCAGAAATTTGATACTGCAATGATGTGGCGGAAGCTATTGAAGAAGAACTAAAGTTCATCGAACTGGAAAGTGCATTTACATTGCAAACTGTTGGGAGTCCTTAAGAATGGGCCAATTGTGGCTTTCAGTTAGTGCACGTTTTCGGGTCCTCAAAATTCAACAATTTCGCAGATGTATATGGCTTGGCTCTACTCAGCAGCACCGCAAAATATCCGCAGTCCAATAGACTGTCATAAGCAGAGATGAAAATATATATGAGCACCATCAAGGAAGATGATGTAAGTATTGTCGGTCTGCTCGCCCAGCGCCAATTAACTGTGGCCCAGCTGTTCATACATAGAAGACTATGGAACCCAGTACTAAAAATTGAAAAACATATTCAACCTCAAGTCACACCAAATGAAGAGTAAGGTGACAACTATGACCAATCTCCTAAGTTCATGAGGAACTTTGGAGAAACTTAAGAGAATAATATAGTAGGCTTTGATAAATAAGCAAGAAGAAAAAAATGTTTTTTATAATTTAATTGCCAAAAAAAAAAAATAAAAATAAAGAAAGATTAACAAGGCTCCTTGAGTGAAACTTTTAAAGTTTTCTGAACCTCAGAATGTTCTAAAGACAAGAGTAAAACGAATTTTGAATGAGCCCAACCGTATCAAGAGAACCCCATCAAAAAACAAAAAATCTGTCTCAGAATCATCATAGGAATCAGCCAGTAACCATTATGGCCATTGACATAGAGCTAAGCTATATATAAGATTTTAGGATAAAGTTAATGGGTTCCAAGTGGTGTAATAACACATTGATATTAATAATGCAACATTCGCTAGTTCTTAATATTTTGTTTTCTGGGGAAAATCATTTGATGATTCCTTTGAAAAATAATTTATACACTTATGATAGTGACAGTAGGAATAAAAAGAAGAATCGGTCATTTATGTTGAAGCAATATTTTTATTACCAAATTGAAGTTTATTATTAATGAACAGTACTTAAAAATTGAAGGGAGAAGGTATCCAAAGGTATAAACCCCAGGTATCAAGGGATTAATTGGGTTGGGAAAACCAAGCATGGTTATTGAGGGTAGTGAGTATTGAATACGAGTTAGAAAGTGCTGTTTCTAGACCAAAGACAGTCAGCTGTTACTTAACCTACCGAGGAAAGCTATTGGAGTTAGTTGTAAGGAAGAAGCATATTGGTGAGACGAGTCCAGAGTGAAAAAAACCCTTCCACCAACAATTAAGACCTATCAATCTACAATTTTAGATCATTATTTGTAAGTGATTAGGTAACTATCATTTAAATTATATATACATTTCTATAACCAATTATGTTATTATTAAATATTTTAAATAAATAAATCACTTATATCCCCCTATAAATCAATATTACCCTGAGTTTATATTATTTGAAACTTATAAAAGTAACTATTATTTACTAGGAACTTTTCATAAATTTCCTTTTACATCTTATAAATAAGCAAGTCAAATTTTAGCAAAGACGTGATATCATTAAATTATTTATATTATTTTATTGTGAGGTATTTAGAACATACTTTTAATCCTTCTCCAGAACATTCAACATATGACAGTTCTTTTCTGAAATCTGGATATTTTTCATATACTTCCTCCAAGAGTTCAGCTGGTGTGGTGAGGTTTACATCAGCAATCGGCAAGTCTTTGTTGAAACTCGACTTTAATTCAGTGTCAATCACAGTTGCATACACTCGACGAGCATCTTGTTTCCTCTGTACAAAAAATACAATACTGCACTCACCCCTGACGTATCCATTAGCTATAAAAATTAAAAAGAAAAAGAGTTTAAAATTCTTCAAGCGAATGATATTGTCACAGTTGATTCCAAATAAAAAAAAAAAAGTGTTTTATTCCTAATAGTAAAAAGAAGTTTTTAAATGTTAAGGTAGATCTCAGAATTTTCCAGGATGGATTCACTTCTAGTTAGATAAATTCTCAATTAACTCGAGAATATCAGACAATTTACCTTTTCTGTCGATTTTCATTCAAGGAGTTTCATTGTTTGTCCACGGTTACAGGAGACTTCTGAGGAGTCTGCTTAGAAGAAGTCTCCTGGGATGGTGAACAAAACATCAGGAGAAAACGCTATGCAAAATAATATGTTCCGGTTCTGGATGATTGGCGAATTTACAGTGCCAGTTCAATTTGAACTTTTTGTTATTACAAGTCATATTGGACGTAACAGTTATTATTTTTAATAATAATTAATCACCATGACTCTATAGAGAACTCCATCTCAAAGAAAATTAATAAAAAGTTATAAATTATTTGATTTCTCTTTAGAAATGCCACACTAGGTGTTCAGCGATTATAAAAAAAAGTCTATGAGCTGTAAAACTCATTTATTTAAAATGTTCCTGTGTATTGTAATTAGATTGATGAGTTAGAAATCGTATCCGTGGGATTTTATTTGTATGGTAATGACAGATTTCTGCAGATGTTCTTCCCTTCAGTACAATTTTTCAGGTCGGCCCTAAAAGGGTTCAGCAGTGAATCCTCTCTTTGTTCTGGCCAAGTTTCAAGTCCTCCAATTTTCCTCGATCCTTCAAGTAATGTATAATTAAGTAAATTAAATGGTAGTAGTCATGTTCAGTTTGTCTGTTGCATTTGAAAGTATAGCAGATCTTGCGGCGACTAGTTGACCGAACGATGTCACAACTTCCCTCTAAGATATAACTACTGAAAGTCACAAAAATATGCCAAAATCTTCCAAACATACCCGGCTAATATGCACAATACAAAAAAGAGAAATTAGCAATGATGTTCAACTTTGTTAGGATACTTACACATCTTTCTGTAAATTTAAAGGGGTTATGGAAAAAAAAACTTTGTTAGATTGCTGTAACACAGCATAATTAGTTTTTCCTTTCTTTATTTTCTGTTTTCCGCCATATTCTCCTTCCTTTTTAGAATGTAATAAATAATTGACTTTGATACCATTGTGTACCAATATACCACAATATTGATTATGTGATACAATTATGTGATATAATTGTGATACCATATTAATAAGCTTTGGTGGCTTTTTGGAATTACATTCAATTTTAGTTTCATTTGCTTAGTTTCAATTTATATATGATTATTCACAATGCCAAGGGATTTAATTATAATAGACTTGGCTAACTATGGTAATTGTTCAAACCGATTCCCAGTTCCAGAAGTAACAAGCTGGTTTGCATTGGTATCGTACTCCCTAGAACCAATCTTTAACCCGGTAGCCTGATAATGTTCCACACCAAGAAATTCTTCATGGAATTTTTTTTGCTAAAAGAAATGCGTTTTGCTTTTTTCCATGATGATTTGTTCACTGTGCTCTCTATCGTTGGTTTAGTGGCGAATAGTGGGATCTGTTGTGTGGGCCACTTCACTGATAGCCTTGAAGGAAATAATGTCAGCGTGTCGAGTGGAGCCTTCGCCTTCAGTGATGTAGGTCTCTTCGGAACATTGGAATCCTCTGTCTTAAATCAGTTCCATAATATGATGGTCCATAATATAGTGTTGGCGTGTGACAAGGGGCGTGTGTAAGGAATTTTATCTAAAAAATTGGCACAAGGTTTTTGATCTCTGCGGAGCCTCTATGAATTTATTTAATAACTACATAGATTAGTAATGTCCAAAAAAAACACCCAACAAGCAGATTGACTAATCTTTGTCTTAAAGACAGATTCGAGGCGAGACCAATATCGAAATGAGCTGCCCACTGGGAAGTCTCCCATTTATGCTGTGTTCTTATAGACGATATAATAAACCTGCTAATTGAACAATTCACATCACAGAACTCCATATCCGTACAAAGAACTTATTAAAAGTTCAATTTGTTGGAAAAAAAAAAAAAATCGTTGTGTGATGATATTGTCATTTTGCATTATTAGAAAATTACACCAAGTGACGGAAACAAATGTTGACCATCAGTAAAGTCACTTTCTGCTACCTGAGAAATTTTGTCAAAAATAAAAATCATCATTGTCACTTGAGTTTTACCATTTCTGGAATCAAAAGGTCTCTGCCTCCTCGAGCGGATTCCTTTGTAACAACTTGTGTTTACCACAACCTGTTAAAAGTGAGATTCATAAGAAAAACGTTGTTCAGTTTGTTTGGTTTACCAATAATATTTCAAAAAATAACAATCATAAATTACTAATTCAGTCGTGGTAAAAAATCAAAAGGTTAAAATAGTTTACGAATATCCCTCTGACGGATTTTTTTGTCACTGCTTTTGTTTACCATAACCTGTTACAGCGAGATTGGAGATCCCTGATTTTTAAACAATCGTGTTTAGATTTTTTGGCTCTTCTGACAAATTTGGATTTTTTAAAATATTTTATTGCTTAGTGGCTTTCACCTCCAGCAGACGATACACTATGTTAGCAGGTAATAATGTTAACGTTTATAACCATCAGGTCCCACAATAGATTAATGGAGCAATGAAGAGGGTTTACCAGTCGATCTACAGACCGGATCATTCGTGAATGACGCACTTTTTTATCGACTGGACCATTTTCTATTTTTTTCCTACTCCTCTACTCTTCGACCCCGTCTTAAAATATAAATTTACTAAGCCACATTATGGCCTAAACTGCTCAGCTTACCTTAAAAACTCAAAACCTAGTCAATATGAACAATTCTTCACAATACACCAATGACAATTTCAAATATTTTTCTGCATGATAAAATTTTAATAATAATACCCAAATTGATTTTATATTCTGACAAGAAATGAAATTTTACTACAATTAAAAAATTTAAATAACCCATTATTTAATGCTTTACAGCACCGGCCAAGACCAAGTTCATGGAATTCTAAAAACAGTCTGCCATACTTTCCACTAATTTCTTTACATGGTAATTCTTACCTCTCTACTGCATTGACTTACATTGTGCACATCCACAATCATTTTTATTTTTAAAAATTTCCTTTTTACTGTGTACAATTGTACTGTTTATTTACTACTCTCATAAAGAGAGTTCAATAAATACTTATTGAAAATACTTCACTATTTACATGCTATTTCAATAATTAAAAATAAAGATGATTATGAAATTGACTTGAAGAGCACTAGTTCAACAGTAGACTCAGCTCCTCTTATTGGCTAGTAAACATGGGCGATTTATAATATAATATAATTACATAGTAGGAACGGAGGAAAATTCACCAGCCAACAACCTAGTATATCTGGGAATTAAAATGGACAGACACCTCCATTTTAGTAACCATTTTACGAAGAAGTTGAAGCATACTCGCACGAAGTCTTACCGGCTTACGCATTTATTGACTTTCCCCAATCTATCACAGCGTCTCAAGTTATTGATCTACAAGAGCATACTCAGGCCTACACTGCTGTGTGGTGCACCACTTTTTCGTTATCTGACGTATACGACAGCTCGGTGACTCCAACAATTCCAAAACGGTATACTGATGAAAGTGGTCAGAGGTACTTCATTCGAGCTGCGGAGCAACAGTGAGCTTCACGAGATCTTTGAGCTGCCTACGGTGGATGAATTCATCCAACGTAGACATATCAAATTTTTCGACTCCCTGCAATACTTGACAAACCCGGTTTTTAACACGATAACCCCCGCTCCGTTCCCCCATCGATGGCAGGACGCTGTCGCGGCTGGAACGCTTTAGTATTAGGTTCTAGGTTTAGGTTTTAGTTTGTAAGTTTTTCTCCCATATTGTCAAAATGAAGGTGAGCCCCATCACCTAGAATTGTATTCATGTTTTTAACCTTTAACCTCAAATCTAATTTATGTAACCCAACCTCCTTCAAATACATCTGCGCATAGCAGAATGAGGAGAAAAAATTTGTCAATTCTTGTTTATTTATTTTGTTCATTTTCACATATTGTATTAAATTCAAGGGGTTTAGGGGGGGGGGTACTATAATACTATTATAAAGCTATAAGAAAATAAAACACATCATACCATCCTCAGAGAAACTCCTTGTTTTTCCTTCTTTGCTAAGTCGACCCATTTGTTGATAGTGAAAAGATGCTTCATTCAACCTTCCCATATTGGCACAGCCTACAATCCCAGCTTCAACCACACCATTGAGTATTTGATCCTTGACATATCTTAATCCTCTCACTAATCCATTCCATGATCCGTCGATATTAAAGCTTGGCCCTGAAATTGTGTTTTATAAAATATGGCCTTCCAGGTAAGGAAATTAATTATATTAAAACAAATGTATAGTATACTAATAATAAACAGTCAAAGAGAAGATTTATACTGGCGAGATCGGCACTGGAACCGGGGAACCTCCCCTGTATCTCGGGGGCTCTTCTACCTAGTGAACTAGCCTACCTGGATTAACGACCTTCCTTATAGGGATGATTCCTTTTGGTAGAGTTCACAGATTTAGGGAGTACCCGGGGAACCTCCCCTGTATCTCGGGGGCTCTTCTACCTAGTGAACTAGCCTACCTGGATTAACGACCTTCCTCGTAGGGATGATTCCTTTTGGTAGAGTTCACAGATTTAGGGAGTACCCGGGGAACCTCCCCTGTATCTCGGGGGCTCTTCTACCTAGTGAACTAGCCTACCTGGATTAACGACCTTCCTTATAGGGATGATTCCTTTTGGTAGAGATCACAGATTTAGGGAGTACCCGGGGAACCTCCCCTGTATCTCGGGGGCTCTTCTACCTAGTGAACTAGCCTACCTGGATTAACGACCTTCCTTATAGGGATGATTCCTTTTGGTAGAGTTCACAGATTTAGGGAGTACCCGGGGAACCTCCCCTGTATCTCGGGGGCTCTTCTACCTAGTGAACTAGCCTACCTGGATTAACGACCTTCCTCATAGGGATGATTCCTTTTGGTAGAGTTCACAGATTTAGGGAGTACCCGGGGAACCTCCCCTGTATCTCGGGGGCTCTTCTACCTAGTGAACTAGCCTACCTGGATTAACGACCTTCCTTATAGGGATGATTCCTTTTGGTAGAGTTCACAGATTTAGGGAGTACCCGGGGAACCTCCCCTGTATCTCGGGGGCTCTTCTACCTAGTGAACTAGCCTACCTGGATTAACGACCTTCCTTATAGGGATGATTCCTTTTGGTAGAGTTCACAGATTTAGGGAGTACCCGGGGAACCTCCCCTGTATCTCGGGGGCTCTTCTACCTAGTGAACTAGCCTACCTGGATTAACGACCTTCCTCGTAGGGATGATTCCTTTTGGTAGAGTTCACAGATTTAGGGAGTACCCGGGGAACCTCCCCTGTATCTCGGGGGCTCTTCTACCTAGTGAACTAGCCTACCTGGATTAACGACCTTCCTCGTAGGGATGATTCCTTTTGGTAGAGTTCACAGATTTAGGGAGTACCCGGGGAACCTCCCCTGTATCTCGGGGGCTCTTCTACCTAGTGAACTAGCCTACCTGGATTAACGACCTTCCTTATAGGGATGATTCCTTTTGGTAGAGTTCACAGATTTAGGGAGTACCCGGGGAACCTCCCCTGTATCTCGGGGGCTCTTCTACCTAGTGAACTAGCCTACCTGGATTAACGACCTTCCTTATAGGGATGATTCCTTTTGGTAGAGTTCACAGATTTAGGGAGTACCCGGGGAACCTCCCCTGTATCTCGGGGGCTCTTCTACCTAGTGAACTAGCCTACCTGGATTAACGACCTTCCTCGTAGGGATGATTCCTTTTGGTAGAGTTCACAGATTTAGGGAGTACCCGGGGAACCTCCCCTGTATCTCGGGGGCTCTTCTACCTAGTGAACTAGCCTACCTTGATTAACGACCTTCCTCGTAGGGATGATTCCTTTTGGTAGAGTTCACAGATTTAGGGAGTACCCGGGGAACCTCCCCTGTATCTCGGGGGCTCTTCCAGCTCTTCCGAGTACCCGAGTTCGAGTCCCAATCCTGATAGTATAATTTTTATTCACACCTTGGCTAAAATCTCTCATTCAAAGCTATTTTTAAATAAAAGTTAAATCCATGCAAATTTCAGAGTAATAGGTTCCTCTGAAAAATAGGAACAATGTCACCTGTCACTTGACGGGCAGCTCAAGAGATTCTAATTTGGAGATCCTCATTAATGTTTTAAGTTTAAACTTTAATATTCTAAACATTATTAAGGAATGATTTACCTTTCAAGTTGAGCGAATGTGACAGCCTGTTAGCCAACATGCACTGACTGCCTCCGACAATGGTAAAACCGGTATTAGATTTTTCGACGGAGTAGATGAGATCATATTTTGTATTTCCTGATGCGACAACTACTGCAATAGGTTTATCTCCAAGATCGAAAGGATTTACTCCTAAACAAATGTTAGTGAAAGTTGAAACATTAATGGCCGGGTAAAAAAGAACAAGACAATGTTTAAGATTAAATGAAGTACGCTTACCTGCATCGACGACTGCTGCAAATGCCGTCTCAAGGGTCATGCAGGTATTTATATCCATTTTCTCTGCCAGTCTGTTGTTAATGTTAAACATAGAGTTATCAAAGTGTTCTGACGAAACCATTTTCCCCCTGTACTTGGGCAGGCCCAAAGTTTCTGCAAAACATTAATTATTTTTTCATTCGTTGCTTTAACTAAATGCCACGAATCTCATTAATAAATTTTCCAGTAATTGGCCATTTTGGGCCAAATAATATTCAGAAACCATCATTAATCTAATAAATTATAGTTATTTGCTGTTTTATCTTCATTGTTCTTCATTCTTCTCATTATGTGTGGTTGTAAGTTAGCAAGGTTTTGTAACATATTCTCATGAATAAAAACCTTTGAAGAATTGGTATGTAGACTGTTTATTAAACTGAAAGTATTGTATAACTTTCTTTGAGGCTTGCGTTTATTGGTTCACTTTGTGACATTAATCAGTGTTGCCACTTTTAACCGGTCTATTACTAGCATGAACTGCACCGCTATAAACTGACGAAGCGTGGGGGGGGGGGCATTTTTTCATTTAGTTACTTATTTTGTATAAGTACGTTCTTTTAATTGATTGATTTTTTTTTCTAAGCTACTTAAATTACAATTGAGAGCTCAAACAATTTTGTTGCTTGTTGTCTTGTTCGTTTGGAAGTGTATATTCATTTTTGAGATTTTCATTCTGTTTTGATAAATAATCAAAATAAATCTGAATTTGTCAAAAAAAATTAAGTAGTTTTCTTTCTTCAACTGACTTTCCTCAACATATTTACAACACAAAATCTATTGCAGAAAAAAAACATATTATGCATCAATTGACAAACACAAACATATATTTTTCAAAAACATGTAGAGTTGAATGTTGTCTAGTAACTCTGGCCCCATAAATAAAATTACAACTTCTAGTTGGTATTCGCCGAAGCACATAACTAGTTTAGTTGTTGTTTTGAAATCCAACTACAATACTGATTATTGACTAATAGTAGTGGCGGTCTGCCAACTACCAACGACTAAAATTAGTTGAAGTTGCAACTACTACAAAATATTTTCTGGATGTAAATAAGTGTTTTAGTTGAACTGTCTCTGTGTAACTTAAAATTACTAAACCACTTCTCAAATAGTTATTTATCTTTGTAGTAGCCACTAGTGCAGTTAACCAGTGCCCAACTCTGTCATAGATAGTGTTATGCCACTGGCTTAGATACATGAGTACAATGCACCATTGTATACATTTTCATACACGTGGGAAAGTTAAAATGTCGCTTGCGTCGGAGTCACCAGGATTAATTTGTAAATGCTGTGGATTAAATATCTTATATTTATGCTCACTCATAGATTAAGATGTATTGAGCTAATAGCAAACAATTCTTGGGAATATTCATGTTTTATTGTATTATATATATCGTTGTGATATTGTAAAATTTATTTATCAACAACTTGAAATAAAAAGTTTTAATCGAACCGTGTATCAAGAAGGCGATAAAAACAAAAAAGGAAGGTTATGAAAAAAAAGATGGCTGTTGTTGTTGTTCAAGATGGAACAAGGCGTTAGCGTCACTCTAGTTTTGGGTCAGCCCGTTAGACGTCGGTAGATTGTGAGTGCAGTAAAAACTTAAAAATTTTTTTCAGTTAATGGTATTGGACATAATAGCAGAAACAAGAAGATAATTTTCACGAAAAGAAGAAGGATTTTGATTGAAGATGATTGATGTGAAATAAAGAAGAAGAAGCAAAGTTGTAGACAAGTATTTATATTTTTTTTTTTTTGTAATATTAAATTAACCTTTTTGCCAGAATTATTTATTCATTAGTAGAACCTTAAACCTCAGATAATAAATAAAAAGATAAAATTAAAAATAAATAAAAAAAAACGTAATATTATTTATAGATATATATTACGAGTGTTATATATGTATATAAAACAACTAACCTGGACCGGAATCATCGAATGATATTAGATCTGTTCCTTCTAGCAACTTGCTCCAGAGTTCGTCAGTGTTGCAAGATTCTGGGTATCGGCCACCAATTCCACTTATCACCACTTCGGTGGGCGCCTGCATTATCTGAAAAAAATAATTTAAACAAACCAGTTGATGAAATCGTCGTTATTTCATTTTTAGGATGGCCTGATTTTTATTAAACGGTGGCTTCTTCTTTCGAAATCCACCGGCCACCTGTTTACTAAACCACATCATCTCTTCGAGAACGAAGCCAATGACCCACCTCAAATGGACATGCACGTAAAAAGGAATCTGACGAAGGAACGACATTCCATGTAAGGGTTGGGCTGAAGCCTCTCCCGCCATAAATGGAACACTAAATATAATGACCAGAGTTAAGTTGGCCAATTTAATTCCTAATTACTCTAAAGATAAATTAACGAAAAAAATGTCTATAGCTTGTACATAAATTAAGGACTATAAAGACGTGAAATTGCTTTATTAATAAAAACAACTTACAATAGTGGCATATTTTTACATTAAAAATTATTAATATATGACAGGTGACTACGGAAGTGGACAGTAGGCCCGGGTGAGCTGTGAAATCAGCCCAAGATCTAAGCCTTCTTGATTATATTTGAATCACAGGGTGAAATGTCAAAGCGGTTTCTTTCTTTCTTGTTTGGTATTCGGCTTAAGCATTTTTCAACTCCATCTCACTGTGGGCGATTGATACCGAAATTGGACGAATCGTGGGTTTCATTTGAATTCGTTATCTACAACTAATAAAAAAAAAAAAAAATAAGAACTTATAATTGTGACCTATAGGGAATTTTTAATGTCATAGGATCATCAATTTATAAATTCTTTGAATCGATTTTTGTACAGCTAGTAACTAGTACTAAGCACTTCACTATTGGGCCTGGTACCTAGACAAAGGCGGTCACAACCTTCTAGGTCCAGCTAGGTCTAAGACGTTTCCTCGGCTCTCTTTGAGCTATACACGCCACCTACGGATTACTCAAAGCACATTGCTACAGCATAAGGGAATCAGGGCATTGCTGGTGGGGCGCCAGTTGTCCAATATTGACTTGTTATTTTGTTCATTTTATCCTAAGCCGAGATTTGATGGGTTACAGTGCCTTTTTCCCCTATATCTCACAGCGTAGTTAAACCGTAGCAAGCCCATAGCATCCCATACTATTGAGAGCGTTTAGTGTTACTACCTTAATATAAAATTATCCCATACGGGATAACTAGCATTGTTTTGGTTATTTTGCCACCTTTGACCTTTCCTGTAATGTTTTTATCTATATTTATGTTTACTTTGACCCGTCTTAGTGAACCTTGGTACCTGATAATATTTCAGTTTAGTTTTGTGATCCTGAAGGGAAACATCATGCCATTATGTGATTTAGCTGCTGAAGTAGATACGAAGGAAAAAGTGGTTTTGTTTCTTCAATCTAAGGGGGTGCATAGTGATAAAATGCGTTCTAATGGCCATCAAATGAAACTTTATCTAGGTGAAAAGGATAGATAGAGATGCAACGTGAGAGGCTGCAATGACACCTTTGAATTGAAAAAAGGAACATTTCATCGAAAACACTAATTTGCCATTTAATAAATTTGTTATTTTGCTACACTGCTGGACAAAAGAATATGTATCTACTAAATTTTGTCAAGAGGAACTAGGATTAGCAACCGATGGTATTACAGATTGGAAAAATATGTTTCGAGAAGTTTGCGCGGATAATTTATTAAAAAATATTCAGAAATATTGGAGGGCCAGGAAAAACAGTTAAGATAGACGAATCGAGTTTTTCTCGGTGCAAAAATTACGTTCCTAATCAATGGGTCTTCGGAGGTATTTGTCGGGAAGATAAGCAATGCTTCATTGCATGCCAGACCGTACATGGGAAGCACTACTGAAAACAATATCAGAATGTATTCACCCCGATACAACCGTTATATCTGACATGTGGGCATCCTACACCCACATTGTTAACATACCAGAAATGAATTACCAGCATTGTACTGTGAATCATTCACAACAAATCCTAGATCCCACCACGGGTAGTCATACACAACGAATTGAATCGTTATGGGCACAAGCAAAGGCAACAAACAAAAAATTACATCGTACAAGAAAAAGTTTGATAGACTCATATTTGAGTGAATGTTTACGGCGAGACAGAAATAGCGGTAATAATTTGTTCAATAAATTAATAAATGACATTATAAATTTTTGGCCACCAGAATAAATATGTTCAAACACTAAAATATATTTTACTTAACACTTTCCATGAACCTTTCATTTACAGATAATAGACTCAAGAAATGACTAAAAACAATCAGGGGTCCCTATTCCCAAAAAGACCCCAATTTGGAATGTGACAGAACGCGTGATAGGTAGGCGGTGTTTCTTAATAGTGTGATCTGGAACATTCTATATAGTGCATAGATGAATCATACAACAACCGGAAGTTTTCAAAACTATCTGCATCGAGTAATCGTCACGGCCATCAATGTTTACCTTATTAGATGTGCTTTTTGCCTTTCAGCATCCCAGTCAAGAATGTTTGGCTTCTCTGCATAAAGTCCAATTATGTTTTGAAGGAGTCTGGTTTGTTATCAGGACAATAAAGTTTTATTTCATATTCCCTTCTACGTATTGCAAACTGTGATGGTATTTTTTAATGAATTCAACTGTCGTCCCAGTTTGTAAGATTTCATTTATGTTTATGCTTCTGACGAACTATGAAGCAATCACAGCTATTCGTTGAATTTCGTTACCACGGGAAGGATTACAACATCCGGTTTCGAGCGCCATTTCCTTCTCATTCCACCATAGTCTATTCAGCAAAGTAAGTTTATAGGTCCCATTATTTTGATTTGTATCGTTTATGTCATATTTTACTTATACCTAATATAATAATGGTTAGTACGGCAAGTGTGTAATCCCGATAGATTTCTTGCCACTATTCGGAGTTAAATGGCTAGTCCTTCATTTAGAAGGCAATTACTTTTTAGGAATCAAACCATTCAGACCTAACCAACAGAATATTAAATTTTAAATCCTCAACAATGGGTGTTTATTTCTCCACCCGCAGATCCAACTCCTTTGCTTGCTTCTGTCTTGTAATGAAGAATGCAAAAAAATGATTTTATTAGAAGGGGGTTATTAAGTCCCCTTAGAAGAACAAAAATGTCAATTAAGTACATTGGATGGCTATGTATTAGGTGAGTGACATAAATAAATCAAATATATGTAAGGTTTTACACTTTTGCAACTGTTTCATGTTTGTAAACCTACGAACTGACTGAAGCAACATAAAGTGATTAATTTGCAATAAACAGCCAATCAAATACTATCCGCCCTATGATGAAATTTGAGTGAACTCTCAAAATAGTTAGCGAAAAAAAAAAAAAAAAAATACGGACTTTCAAAACTGAGAGTGAAAAAAAATGGCAGGCACATGTAGGTACCGATTTCCAAGAGATTGATGCACGGAAGAGAAAGAAGTGGATAAGCGAGATCTTATGTTGCGGGACGGAATGGAGTATTTGAGCTTGAGGAGATATCTGTATGACAGGGTTTTATTGGATAATCAGGTTTGGTAGAGGAAGGTCTAGGAAAGTAGCCAGTATGGCGATGAGCTATGTTTGAGTCTCGTGAGTATTATTTGTAATTGAGTATTATAATTGAGTATTTGTAATTGATGAGTATTAGTTGGATCCGATTAACCTAAATATTCTATATTTTCCCCTCATCCTGAATTTCTAACTAGAGAGCTTAGAAAAAAAAAAAGTATTAGTTTTTAATCGAGATCACGGCGGGATAGACCACATAGACAGTGCAACCGTTGTCAACATGGGGAAGGATAAAGAATGAAGGAAAAGTTTGTTGGTTTGTTGACGAAAGTGATGACAGTTTTAGAGTTTGTATGGACCGTCTGGTGATTTAGGAAATTTATTCATTCCATTTTAGGGAGTCATCATGTCCATGCCTCAAACTTTCATACCTCCCTCTATTCTCCATTCATCGAATCTTTACAATTCATCAATTCCACTCTTTTCTTACTTTTGTTTATCATTGGTCACACTAGCACACATTCTTGTATGTCTCTGAAATGTTCACTTTCAAGAATTTTTATCTTAATTTCATTTCATGAAAACTTCACATATATTTATCTATCCACAGACTATGGTATGCATATTTGTAATCGTTATTGTTATTATTAGGTGACTATAAAATAAGTCTATCATCTCTTACTGTCGTCCTAGAATGAAATTTCATTTTTCATTTCAAATACACACTTATTCCACACCTCTTCTACCGGACGATGTGGAGAAGTGACAAAGCCAACACATTAGATCTTTTTTTTTTTGGGACGCAAAAATAATTTCAAATTTAGTCAGAAGTCTTTGAACTGAAAAAATGTGTGACGACTTTGCTAAAAAGTATTTGACCGAAGGTTTATAACTGTGTTCAAAGTTTAGGTTATTCAGCACAAATAGATTATCATAGTGAAAATTCTATGCACTGCTGCCATTCTGAATCCAAGAACACTTTTTGTTCTGGGTACCTTTTCCGATTAAAATAAATAAATAACACAATTATTAATCTATACGGGGTCCCAGAATTAACGCAAGATTTGATTTAAATAGAAAACACAGTTTTTATTGTTATTTTTTTTATTGAATTATAAAGTAAACAGGATAGGGTTATTTATGGAATAACACATCGGGAAAATGGCCTCCACGACTTCGCTGGCACTCTTTTGTCGAAATTTTCCATGACCATTTGGCATAAATGTGGATGAATTTCGTTGATGCAGCGTTGAAATTCCTCTTTTAATGCAAGGGTGGATGTGGGCTTGTGGGCAGTTTTAACAGGAATTTATTTTGTATTAACTCTCCCAATATCATGTATTGCAAAAGAAACTCCCAATTACGCGAATTGCAGGCTCAAACTTTTGTATTTGATAGGAGCAGGAAGAATTCAAGGTGAGTTAGAAAGATAAATAATATGAATCTCAGCCAACAGACAGCATCACTTTCGGGGCTTAATTTACCTCAAGGGATAATTCAATCACAAATAAACTGAGCGATATTTTGAAAACGGATTTTTAAACAAAAATAACGTAAAATTTGATGAGTGTAAAGATTTTTAATGTTTCGTCCAATTTCCAAGCATTTCCTTAAAAAACATACGCCTGATTTGGCGATTGTAGACACTTAGGTAAGGGATTCTGAACCCAAACCCTTTTTCATATTTCAACTACAATAAATAGATAAGTCAAAATCAGCAGTTCTTACATGCCTTCTTCTCATCACCCCCCTCCCCTTTAAAAAATATTCTGCGTAGTATCACTAATCCTTTCAATTGTTATTTTTGTACTGGCATTCCTATAATGTTAATTCAAATATTCAAACTGATATACATTTGGCACTCCTTCATCCGTTAATTCCTCGAACCACACTCAGATGGGTATGAGATTCTTTATCGATTAAATTCAATATTATATTACTTAATAAATAATGCCCAATTAAGAGGAAGGTGAAAAGCATAGTCACCCATAGCTTTGCAAAGTCCCTTCTACATTCAACTGAGATCAGATATTAACAGTTCAGGTTCGTTCTCTAATAAAAAAAAGTTTTTTTGTCTCAAGAATTTTTCTTAACTAATTCAAGTATTCTTTTTTAATGGATTTATATATATAAATGGTAATTTTAACAGCTAACAGAAGACATTTTTGATCAACAGTTCATTTATATAATTTTATCTCCATGCTTGTTATCGTTTTTTATTTCCCTACGCGCTTGCAACTAATATATGCCATATATATATATTCAAATGACGTATATTCTTTTGTCATGTTAATTTAAATGTAAATACATATTTATATATATTTTATCAATTGATTATATTAATCATTATTGAATAGCATAAAGCCAGGAAAGGGCACTAATTCCGGTCATACTGATTAATGAGCAGATGTTACGATTGTGACGATTGCTTTTAAAGAAACTCATACTGTAGAGATTACTTTGAATTATTTTAGGAAAGTTCCCTCGAGGTACCTGTCGCGTAAAAAGAAAGGCATGTTCATTAAAAAATCAAACAAAATATTACACTGAAATTTATATTAGCCATAAATTTGCAAAAATGTCACCGAGATTCGGTAAATAAACGTATTATGTGCGACTGATTGTCGATTGTCATATACTCTAGAAAAAATTGATGGTTACAATAGCAACCTCTCCTTCACAATAATTATTCGTAAGAAAAGAAGTTGAAATTTTCTGTGAACTTTTCATGTAGTTTTTCTTTGATTTTTAGCTAACTTTTTTTTTATTTGCCTATTTCAGTTCTTACTGCCATTTCCATTATACATTGGAAAATAAAAGACAAAAAAAATATTTTACATTCAAACAATTAAAAATGTCATCTTACCTTTTTTTAAAATGTTTTTATTAGAAAAAATAATGTCGTTTCAGTTAAATCCCCTTTATTTTGCGGATATAACTACGTACCATATAACTTACCTATATGTGTGTATATCGATATAAACCACCTGTTATAGTGTTGGAATAAACGGAAAAAAAGCACGGTTATCTGACCGTATGCTATATGATAAAGATTAACTCTTAATGGCGTTTTGACAACCCCAAAACTTGTTAAGAGTTAATCTCTTTTATAAAATCGACAGGATCGGACCAACGAGGGTAAGGCACTATCGACAATATGTCATCCCTAGTATGCATGCGAGAAAACAAAATTAATATTGCCAATTAGACTAGAGAACTGTCAAATGCTTCACTACATCGAGGCACTCTTTAGCTCCTCTGTTCACGTCCAAAACAACATTTTATACGAACACCTTTCTCGAGGACTCGCTGACACAAACACAACGAGTAAGTATTACGAGACTTACTGAACTTAAGTTAAGTTCATTTGTTAAAAATGACTGACAAAATGTCCTGATCGGTACAAGTAGACGATCCGTCAGTGTTCACCTGGAAGGTGTCTGTTGTTTTGTCTTAAATGAAACATAGAAAAGATCAGGCTTTTACCACAGTAGAATTGGTTTCTCTTAAGCATTTCCCCCCTGGTTCTCTTTCGTACATATGCTAGCTGTGGTCTTTAACGTGTATTTTTTTTTTCTTTTATAGCCCCTTTAAATTTCAAGATAATTATATATAATTATAGATCCTCAGGCGAATCTATTTACAAATTATTTTGTATTTCCTGTAGCATTATATACAGGTTTTGTTATTTTATAGAAATTATATAATGAAATAAAGAAGTATAATGATTTACATTATACGTGACTGGACTAAACTGACTAATAAAGGTGATGGGGGCTCACCTTTTTGATCAACCTTAAAACTAACTTACATACTAATTCTTATCCTAATTTTTCCCCGACAGTCTGTTGCCATCGATGCGGTAGGGGTGGTGGGGTCATAGTGTTAAATACTGGGTTTGTCAGGTTTCCATATAATTATGCTATAATGTGTAATTTTCTACAGAAAGTTAAATTTTGAGGATTTTAACGGATTCAACGAGGATTCAACGCCCATCCTCTTTTGGCTATGTAGGGGAATTCGTGCGGACACACTTCCCTTACTGGTTGTCTTCTATATTCTGATATATCTCACCTTACCCTGAGTAGTCCTGGACAATGAAAAGGAGATAGATTACCCACCGAACTATGCACACTCATCGCTCATCGCTAAGAGTGGTTCACCTGTTATTTAAACGGCCTTCCACATTGCAGTTAGAAAGGACTATTATGATCCCGTATAATTATTGCTGATAGCAGGTGCCGAAGTCGATGTGTTCCGGGGAAACGCCGTTAGATCTCGCAGTTACTTACAGGCACAAAGAAGCGTTGAAAACACTGTTGGAATTTCTTCGGGTTACTCAATCGTCCCTTCTTGAGGAGTTAATTAATGATCATTACCAACATGGACTTCCATTGCTGCTCAACTTGCACTATCAACAGTCAGTATTTGCCCCAATTCGGCGTGGAGCACCTTTGCTCCCACTGTAGAAAACCTTTTGTCAGATGTTGATCTCCCAGGAACATTGCGATGAAGAACTCTTCCAAGCATGGTAAATATTTAGCGGTGGTTGATTATAAATCCCATACACTCCAGCAACATACTCTGCATACTCTTACCAATACTTTCCATTTACCTTGAAATGAACAAAAAACATACCCGCATTTTTTTTATTCATGACAGCTCTACGATGTGGGAACTGATATGAAACGTTGGGAAGAAATTATAAGTAAAACAAATGAAGGAGATCAAGATGAGAAAGAGGAAGTTTCTAATCGTACAAATGAATATCCATTCACGCACCGTTATTCTAGCTGAAGGAAAGAACGCGACGATGGACTTCCATTGGAGCCAGAAAGTCCTCCGATGAAAGAGAGAGACACCAAAGCAACCACAAGTGACAGAACATATTAAGCCGTACCTTCTTCCCATCCATCGCCATAATGCACTATTGCATTTTATCATTATACCATCTGTTGTAAATTCCGGCAGAGGACTCAACGCAGAGGAACAGAGCGACTCGAAGGAATAAAGCAAGATAAATTCCATGAAAACACGCTGAGACCTCCATGAGCGAATTGGCTTCTAGCCTAACAGACTTAAATAGATAACTTCTTCGCTAATAGTCATTGATGAAATGATTTGACGTTAAATAATGATTAATAAAAAATGTCATGCGTACGAATCCTGCACAAAAAAAAAAACCTACATAACTACTTTTCTACTTTCCATAGGTATTTTTCAGTCTTTTTACATGGTATGCAGCCGAGTTCCCGATTCCCAATATTTTCCTTACTCCATATGATGGAGCACTTTAATTAAAAGGCTATTATTATCACTTTGATATTTAAAATCGCGTGTCTGCCTCAGCTGTCAGGCATTATTTGAATTACTTATAAACCTTTTATTCATCCTGATAGAATTTAAACAAGAAGAAACACTTCTATATCAAATGAATTGAAAACTTCACGTATGAATTGCTAGTTAAAACACTTTGAATTTGATAACTCACCTTGCCTGTGTGGTGTCCTTGCTAAAAGTTTAAGGATGAGTAAATGCCGCCGGACCGTTGGAGCCCGGGCTCGAGTAGGTTTTATATCCTCATTAAAATGCATAATGTTAATTCCTCACGCACATATTTAAAAATATGCAAATGAGCTGATATTAGCAAAGACGGGTCAGAGGTGTTGAGCATTGTCGCTTAGTCCCTCTTTGTCAGGCGGCTTTCGAGTAGAAAGGGTGTCTGTCTACCAAAGTGGCTGTCACAATTGTCCGATCTATAAGAAATTTTGAAGTATATTCAACAGATCTGTGTTTGTTTTTTTTTTTTTAAATATACTTGCTAACACATATACGTAAAAACCGGGTTTCTCTTACTTTTAGTTCATTTTGAAGTGGCAGTTATTATTATATATTTTTTTTTGGGTAAAAGGGGTACAATGGTTTTTTGGGGGTATAAAACCAAATAAAAGCTTTTTTTTTTCTTTTCATAGCCCCTTAAAAATTTTACAGTGATTATGTCAATTATAGATTCTCAGTCGAATGTATTTACATGTAGCTCCGCTACATTATATACAGATTTTGTTGTTTTTTATAAAAAATATATAATGCAGTACAGTAAGTGTAATGGATACACATTATACTTGACTTGATTGAAAATACTCTAATATAAGGTGATGGGGCTCACATTTTTGATCAAAAACTTAAAACTAACTTACATAATAATTCTTAACCTAATTTTTCCCCGACAGTCTGTAGCCATCGATGCGGGATGGGTGGTGGGGTCATAGTGTTAAACACTGGATTTGTGAGGTACTTCAGTGTCTCTGACGGATGAACTCACCCACCAACGGCACACCAAGCAACGGTCGGCGTTCTTTAACCTCTCGAGAGAGATATGTCGGACCACTTTTCGCATGACCCCATTCTGGAAACGTTAAATAATAAATAATAAATAAAACCTTAGGTCTCTCCAGTAAATTTATAAATCTTCCGGACACTACGTTTTACAGAAAACAACTAATACGTCCAGTAAATGAGAAGCTTCCCCACAGGAAGGAATATGTTGATGACAGTTAATTTAAATGAATAAGTCCCTACTCCAGTTTCTCCGGAGTAGTCATTGGGCGTCAGGTAAGTCGTATGCTGTACAGATGATTCGAATGTCTGTACAGACTCTGGAATGAATAATTTTATACAATGGTGGTGACTTTGTAACGTGCTGAAGGTGCACTAAATTTCAGTGAAACGTTGATAGTATATTTACTGGAGAAACCCAATGAAATAAAACACCAGTAATTAGGGAAAGCTAAGGGTTTTTTTTTTATTTCAAAACATATTTTCGAGAATACAGATTTTTTTTTTCTTTTATAACTTTATTTCTACATTCACACCTTTTCCATAGATGTACAATCGGTGACTTACGTAATAACTGGTAATTGTCTTGATAGTTGTATCAATGGAAGAGAACCATCTTAAAGAAAGCGTTAAGGACTTACCGCACAGGATCTCTCATCCAGCTCCTTTTGTGCATTCTTCCTGTTACTCTCTTCATAAAATTTCTTATGTAGTGTTGTAGATGTTCATTTATTGTCAAAACCTTCTAATCTTCGTTCGTGGAATGTCGTTGTTCTTGGAGTAAGGTGGTGTTTGAGTAGTAAGGCATACATTGATGGAATTGATATCTTTTTGTCATTGCTAAGTTTGATTTTTTGCACAAGTCGTAAGTCCAGATTGATTTCAGTAAGTAAGTGTATGGGTTGACCTTATGTCTAGGTAGTAAATTGAATCCTCTTTGATGTAGGGAGTATCGCAATTTTAATCTGCCTTTTTACTCTTATCAGAGGATTCCAGGTCTATTAAATATTAGTCCTTATTTTGTCCCATGTGATGTTTATTTATAAAACATTCAAGAAGGCCAGGATTACATTTATTGTATAGACGCTATGGGAAGTTTTAAGGAAAAAAAGATTGAGAAATAAAATTATGCTCAAATAAATACCATCTGTATTATAGTTTTAATATGCTTACAGCTCCCATTCTGGAAGAACAATAATATTAAACAAAATAACGACACAAAGTTTATATCTAGATATATTTATAATGATATTTAAAAAGAAGTTAGTGCTATTAGTAAATATTTATTATGGTAGGACGTTTTATGAAAAACTAAAAATTAAAAAAAACTGTGATGTCTCTACTCGATACACTTGACAGAAATAGGCCACCTCACCATAATCACATGTAAATAAAATAACATGCCAAATATTTCGTGTGATTTTGAATTTTTATAAATGAAAAAGTTCCATAAGGATCTGATGAATTTTTTTTCTTAACCCCTCAATCTTAATATGTTTTTTATTGAATTTTATATACAATTACACAATTGAGCTTTGATCGGCTCCTTTTACTGCATATATGAGTTTTAAGAAGTTTCTGAAACAAATACTATATTCTGATTGATGTTAAAATTTATATAAATGAAAACGGAACTAGGTGATGGAGCTCACCTTCGTATTACATATGAGACTTACAAACTACCCTAAAACTAATCTTACAAACTAACTTTAAACTAGAGCGTTCCCACCTCGACTGCCTTCTGCAATCGATGGGGAAACGGAGCAGGGGAAATCGTGTAAATACGGGGTCGGCCATGTTATAGCGACCGCTAACTATATGTGTAAATTACCCTACACTCTGGTTCATAATGTATTATAATAGAAAATGTAAATCTGTATAAACTTCTGGTAATAAATCAGAGAGAGGTCGGAAGTCGTAAACAAGTCACACAGGATCGAGGGTGCGGCAATAAATCATGCTAGGAACAACTTAGGAACCCTTTTGGGACCCATGGGATAATAGAACAAACCACCTATAGGCGGTAAAATAACCCAAGTGGGTAAGACCTTCAGCCCTGCTAGCAACCATAAAAAACACACTCTTGTACCCCAACGGTCAATAAACTAAAAGGAAATGACTACCTGTGTATCGTAAAACATGCCCGTGGCCGACAGGCTCCGCCTCCCGGCAGGGAAAGGGCACGGGTATTTATATCAAGGGGTTTTCGCCCTGACACACTCTGTCTCTCAGTCTTCATAGCGCACGACTTATCACTAACCCCAGGGCCACCTGGCCCTGGTGGGCTACTCTGTCTCTTAGTCTTCCGAGTAACTTGAGACCAGGGGCACTTGGCCCCTGGTAGGCCCCACTCTTCATTCTTTTCTAGTTTCTACATACCGATATCCGCTATCACCGTCGCGATATGCCTACTCAGCCTTCTGCTACTCTACGACGGCACTTGTCACACAGCCTATAGCAGACCTCAGACGACTTGTACTTATTACGCTGCCGATCTCTCTCCCGAACTCTGAAAACTGGTCTTATTCTTTATGAACCTCTGAACCTCATCCTGAACACAGTGTCTTGTCGGGACACATCCCTATCAATAAATGGAGTCAGATATTAACGCCTACATGGAACATGGTCCATGTTATTAACTACAGCAATCCGACAATTGTTGACCTCCGACAATTGTTCACCTTTTCCGACAATTGTTCACCTCCGACAATTGTTCAACCAAATATCCCGACATATGTATTGCAGCGAATCGAAGAATTTAATATGTCTACAACAAATGAACTCATCCACCGTAGGCAGCTCAAAACCTTCGAGGAGCTCACTAATTCTCCGCTGCCGGAATGATGTATGTCGGACCACTTTCATGAATATTCCCGTTTTGAAATCGTTGCTGTCGCTTCAATCAGATGACTAAAAAGCGGTACACCGTACAGCAGAGCAGGCCTGAGTATTCTCTTGTAAATCACGAGCTTGAGGCGCAGAGATAGAATGGGGTAAACCAGCAAGTGTGTGAGCGGGTAAGACTTCATACGTGTTTGTTTTAACTTCCTCGCAAAATAGCCACAAAAACGGAGGTGTTGGTCCATTTTTATGCCCAAATATAGGAGGCTGTTTGTTGTAGAGTTCTGTTGCGTTCCTACACTGACCTTATTAACGATCTTTACCGGATATTAGTGCAGCAGTTCCATCAGACACGAATTAGCTCGTTCCATCCTCCATCGCATCCTGACTCTACGTTACGTGGAGAGGTTAAATGGTGGAAGTTATGGCTTCCTTGGAAAGGCCTGATATACCATCTTCCTGTTCTTCTGAATTCCGGTAACTCAGCCTTTGTCACTGGGTACATGTGTGCAGATAAGGGCCGCTTGACATTTGGGAGATATCGTAAACCATGGAGAAAAAGCAAATACTTCTTTATATACAACACCTCATCCTCAAATCTTATTTGACATAGAGGTTCTTTGTGGCCCATCGAAGAGTTTTTCTAGCCGCTGGGGACCCAGGAGGTGCTGCCACATACTAATTGACATGCTAACTAGCTTCCGTGTCCCTTATCTTCCGTATCAATCAAAGATTCATACTTATTTATTAACTAAAAGTTTACAAAAAAATAAAATTAATTATGAGCAACATGCTATAACCAATTTTCCTATAAATAAATTAGGAGTAGGGCATTCGATAGGCCTTTATCCCAACTACCCTACCTGCACTATTAGTACCCCTAGAAGCTCTACCATATATCATGGCCACAACATGTCCGGCCCCAACAGTCCTAAATAATGAAGTCTGTCAGTTTGTCGGCTAGAATGACTCTGTATGTATTTGGAGGGGGGGGGGCATGTGTTACACCAGGGTGCCACAATGTTTTGTATTATATTGATTAATTTTGTTAGTTCCATTTTTTGCACCTGAATCTTATTTCATCCTGGCGATTTCGCAAGTTAAGTGAAACACTTACGTCATTTTCACCTCACGACAGTACTGCTGTATCGTCAGCATTAGTAGCTGTTAAGGTTTTATTTGCAGTGCAAAAGTCAGAGTGTTCAGAAAGGGTGCTAATATTGTCCGTCGAGGTACTCCAGCAGAAATCATGTGGATTGATAGCAGAAAAACTCTCCGATGGGCCACAAAGAACCTCTATGTCAAATAAGATTTGAGGATGAGGTGCTGTATATGAAGAAGTATTTGCTTTTTCTCCATGGTTTACGATATCTCCCAAATGTCAATGGCAGCTGTAGTACATTCACTGAGCTATCAGTTAATAATTAGCCATAACCTTGATGATTCTCTTCTTATTCTCTGTCCTCACTTCCGAGGTCCAGAACACCTGATCTGTCTGCAGGGCAAAATGCCGGCTGGGATCGGTTCATCTCCTCTATCATACTTTGCTTCCTGAAACGACTGGCCGTGCAGACCTCAACCAGAACTTCCATGTGACAAGAGTCACTGCCCTAGATTCACCTGGTAACATCTTCAGGTACTTTCAACAGCTCTGTTTATATGTCTAGAAATACTTAGCTGGAGGATGCAATCTTTTAGGAGGCACATACAAAATGACCTCCATGTTTACGAGGCTATAAAGAAGTCTAAAAAGTGTTAACTGATTGTGAAAGTCTATCAGTAATTTGTTAGTAATGAAATGGTTCAATTGGGAATTAATTAAATGTAGCTATATATATGTAACCCCCCACGGGGTACATGGACAAACATTGTAACCTACATCTGTTACACATTAGAAAAATAGATACAACCTCTTCTTTATTTATCTATAAAATACAATCAATATTTCAGTAATAATGACAATATTCTGACCCAGACAACACTATTTAAATGAAAATTGTGACTTTGTACATACAAATTTCAGAACCTTTTTTTCTTAAACCAATTTATTTTGAAAAGAAGTGTATTGATAAAAACATTTCAATATAACTGAAGGATTTCTTAAGTGTTCTAAGTATAAACATCCCAAAATAAAAAATTAAGTGATACATAAAAAAAAGTTCAAATTTATAAAAGAAAATATTTATGTACATTTATTTGATAATTTCATTCACATAATAATAATAGCAAACTCTTAACATATTTATAACACAGACATTTCTTAAATAATGTATAACTTTTTATTTACACAATCTGAGCACGGTAGATTTTCAATTGATATAAAAAAAAACAGTATAATAATATATATAGTTAACAAAACTATTAATAAAATCTTGGTTTTGTTTTTGTTTTTTTCTAATTTTTACCTACACTTCATATTGCCCATAATCTGTTTATTAATAAACTTCACCATCAATCACATCACAATAATTGTTGAAATATGTACAAGTAATATAAAATGACCTAGCCCTTTTCCATTGTCTTGGACCACTTGTCAACGAGAACATTAATTTTTCTTATACCTATCAAAAGATAAGTTTTTTCCAAACAACAAGTGGTTTGCAATAACAGGAAAGTGCAAAATAACATTATTTGATCTGTACATCAAATATTGTATTATTATCAATATAATTGTATTTTACATTAATGATAGAAAGTCGATCTTCAGGATGAAGGTAAGATATAAATGGTTCATAGTTTTATCATTTTTATATCATTTGATTTCAAGAAATAATAAATGACTTTTTGTTCATACATTTCTCCAGGAATATTTCAAACCTCACCGTCGATGATAATCTGGAGGTTGCATTATAACAAATTTATTGAAACATCATTAACTTAAAAAAATTATGGAATCACATACATGGTTAACAAACTATTTGATGTTGTTGTCACGTAATAACATTTCATAGCTGAGTAGCAGTTATTACAACTTTATTTATAATGATAGAGAGCAAGAACTATTTGATCATCACAATTTCTAATCTCAGCTTGGTTTATAATCATGAGACGACTGAAATAATCAGTTTCAAATAACATATATACTAGGAATCTTGTATTTTCATATTATACAAAAAATTGACTTTCATTAATTTACTTAATTTGTAACTGTATAAAAATATAATCAGATCTGACTTCCCAGCAGCAAACATTAAAATTAAAAGAATTGATACCTTTATAAAAATTAATTACTTATGTAAGTAAATTATAATACACATTGACAATTAAAAAAAACTTGTTACTTAATATGTAACAAACATTCAAACATCCAATCAAACAAATTGGTCTTTAAAACACAAACTTATTTATGCATGCTCTATAATTTTTTACTTTAAGTCATTATTAGTAAATATATTTATTTCCTGATAAAACAATTAATAAATTTTATAAGCATAAAATATGTTAAACAATTAAAACTAGCGAACATTTAAAAACCAAAATTATAAAAAAAAGTCCTAAAACATGCCTTTAGTATATATGAAATCAGTCTTCATACATCTAACAAATACATCAATAATTGTGATCAATGCCATACCAATGGTTATCTTTTAAATATTTAAATCTTTAAATTTGTATTTACATATTTAAGGCACTTTCATTTGTAAGACATGAATCAAAATCATCACAGACATCTGAAGTAAATAAAAGTTCGAGTTCAACTAGAATGATATTTCTGATTTGAAAATCTTATTTCTTAAAATGGTGAGTGATTCATGAACTTGGACATGCTATATTCATTCTAGTTGAGACCACAATTTTGATCTGTGGATTAGTATCCTCCAGTTTTTGAAGAGCTGTTGTCACTCGACTGTTCTCCATGTTTCTTGATTCCGTTCAGAATTTGATGATAATGAGCTGAAATAATTATAAACAAAACAATTGGAATGATTAAAATGTATTACATATAATAATTATATTGTTGATTGCACAAAAAGGTAAAGCTAGAATATAGGCACAATTGAAGTTTGTGAAAATGGATCAAGCAATGTTTTTGAATTTTTGTCGATTAGAGAATGTTTACAATTTAAAGAGTAATGAGGAATAAATCCATGCACTAGGAGGCAATGATGATAGTGGATTGTAGACAGAAAGGAGAAGAGGGGTGAAGTTGTAAGTTGTTCACATATGGCAGTAACTAGTTAAATCTTAATCGTTGAGGGCCTGGCCAGCTACCAACACTCATATTACTTATATTATATATTATATCCATGCACTAGGAGGCCATGAAGATAGTCGATTGTTGACAGAAAGGAGAAGAGGGGTGTAGTTGTAAGTTGTTCAGAGATGGCAGTAACTAGTTAAATCTTAATTGTTGAGTGCCAGGCCAGATACGAACACTCATATTACTAATATTATTATATTATATCTATATTAATTATATTATGTATTATATCCATGCACTAGGAGGCCATGATGATAGACAATTATTGATAGAAAGGAGGAGAGGGGTGAAGTTGTAAGTTGTTCAGAGATGGCAGTAACTAGTTAAATCTTAATTGTTGAGTGCCTGGCCAGATACGAACACTCATATTACTAATATTATTATATTATATCTATATTAATTATATTATGTATTATATCCATGCACTAGGAGGCCATGATGATAGACAATTATTAATAGAAAGGAGAAGAGGGGTGAAGTTGTAAGTTGTTCAGAGATGGCAGTAACTAGTTAAATCTTAACTGTTGAGGGACTGGCCAGCTACCAACACTCATATTACTTATATTATTATATTATATCCATATTAATTATATTATATATTATATCCACGCACTAGGAGGTCATGATGATAAACAATTGTTGACAGAAAGGAGAAGAGGGGTGAAGTTGTAAGTTGTTCACATATGGCAGTAACTAGTTAAATCTTAATTGTTGAGGGCCTGTCCAGCTACCAACACTCATATTACTTATATTAGATGCATATTAATTATATTATATCCATGCTCTAGGAGGCCATGATGATAGACAATTGTTGACAGAAAGGTGAAGAGGGGTGAAGTTGTAAGTTGTTCACATATGGCAGTAACTAGTTAAATCTTAATTGTTGAGGGCCTGTCCAGCTACCAACACTCATATTACTTATATTAGATGCATATTAATTATATTATATCCATGCTCTAGGAGGCCATGATGATAGACAATTGTTGACAGAAAGGTGAAGAGGGGTGAAGTTGTAAGTTGTTCACATATGGCAGTAACTAGTTAAATCTTAATTGTTGAGTGCCTGGCCAGATACGAACACTCATATTACTAATATTATTATATTATATCTATATTAATTATATTATGTATTATATCCATGCACTAGGAGGCCATGATGATAGACAATTATTGATAGAAAGGAGGAGAGGGGTGAAGTTGTTCAAAGATGGCAGTAACTAGTTAAATCTTAATTGTTGAGGGCCTGGCAAGATACCAATACTCATATTATTTATATTATTATATTAAATATTATATTCATGCACTAGGAAGCCATGATGATAGACAATTGTTGATAGAAAGGAGAAGAGGGGTGAAGTTGTAAGTTGTTTAGAGATGGCAGTAACTAGTTGAATCTTAATTGTTGAGGGCCTGGCCAGCTACCAACACTCATATTACTTATATTAATAATGCACTTTACAGTAAATGCCCAGGTGTTTCCTTAAATAAAGAGCTTAAGGAAGAATAAAAGCTTAAATTCTAACTTATAAAAAATGGAACTTTCAAACCTGCAGATAAATAAGTTTGAAATAAATAAAAAAAGAAACATGGAAATTTTAAAATGTTCAGATGATTCTTTTTACTATATCCAAATGCAAACATGTGTGGTTGAAAATTGGCATTTACCTTGCAGATTTCGAGCACTGTCTTTTATTTCTTCATATACATGTTCATTTTTATCTAATGAATTGTCCTCCGTGTGATAGACATATGGAATGGCATAGACTACTTCTTTGTTCTTCAAGAGAATTGAATTCCCTGGAGAGCCTAAAAAATAATCTCCAATTAAAAACTTTGAACAATGATAATCACTTAAAAGTTATCTTATAACTTACTTAATAGTTTTATTAAAACAGAACAAATATCACAAAATTTAGCAAGTAAAGTACCATTGAGAAATCCAGGATCGACTCCATAACACTCCTTTTTCTCTTTATCCAAGTTTGAATTTTTTACATCTCTTATAGTCGAACCAAAAGAATATACCCGATTATCAAAATTATTTTTATCTGAAATTAAAAATGATGCACTGGGATAAAGTTGTGTCAAATTTTATTCTTCACGTTGGGGCAAACAACAAAAATGAAATGTGAACCTTATCATAACTTATGAATTATACTCACCATGGTAGGTTATGGTATAAACTACAGCAATAGGTATTCAATTTTAAGAAGAAATTAATTAAAATTTGTTGGGTTATGATTTTAAAAAGTTTGCTTTAAAAATGAAAAGTTTCCATAACTGAGTCTGCAATTGCTCACATTTCAATAAAGTTTAGGGAGACAAGCTTACTTATGAAAATTTTACCTAAAGTAATACTGTGTATCATAAAGAATAAAAAAAAAAAAAACACATTGGAATAACCACAGATGACATAAAGAAAAATAGGTTACCTAATTAGTTACTAATTAATTCGATTGACCCAACTAACTTCAATAATAAATACCAATATACTAATGAAACAACTATAATACTGTCTTATCTATAATATGTATACTTATCATTGCATTTCATTATGCTAGGAGATGAATAGTTAACATAATTTCACCACATGGTCATTTTACATCAAAACATGCCAGTTACTGGAGAAAGTTAATTGTTAAATATAAGATTTATAATTGTGACAGTACCTGATGCTTCTGGATCAGCAGTATAATGGATATTGCATATCTGCGTCTTAAGGCTTTGCACTCTCCTTCTGTAATATAATACAACTAAAACAAGAATCGTGGCAAATAATATCACTAAAAAGATTCCGCCAACAATTGATTCAGCTCCTCCTGATTCCTGTTTTCTAACTTTAGGAACTCTTTTTGCAGTCATTAGTCCATCACAATTATCACCTACAGGGCAGGGTTCTCCACAGTTCTTACCACGGTAACCTAGAAATATTATGTATTGTTAAGTGTTATCAATGAACACACTTTTATTTAATAAACAAATACACATTCATTGCATTGTTTAATATTTTAATGATTTTTAGTATTAGAAAATTAATTAATTATTAGAATTAGATTTTTTCTAAGAAAGGAATTTTTGGATCAAACAATTTAAAGAAGGGTAGTGATTTGAAGTGGCCATAACGCTGGTCGGTACATAGCTGAACCCTAGGGTTTTACAGTAGGTTGCGATTAATACCAGGGCTTAAGAGGCATGAATGAGAGGTCTTTGAGATTCAGTTAAGTTAGTCAGTCGTCTTTCGCCAGGCATGAGGGGCTACATGTTGAGACCAGAGGATATGCGTCACAAAAAAAGAAGACCACCCAACATTGAAGAAAATCCAGATCATTATATATGATCTCCTATGATAGATTTCTATTTTTGATTTTATACATTGCTTCCAATAGATATTAGAGGCTTTTTCTCAAACAAGTGGTAAAAAAGTGATGCTTGAATAGGCAGTTTCACTTTAAGAAAACTTCAATCATTAGAGTTAGTGGCCATATCTATTACACATGAGTTTTAGAAAATATACAATAAATATTTATCCAATTTTTTTTCCATTAAAGTTGATAACTGTTTAACAAGAAAAAGTAACATTCCTTGTAAATCTAAGTGTTTATTGACATATAAATCTAATAAATAAAATTGTGACTAACTGTTGGTCTGTTCTGTCATTTTTCATCATGACTTGATTATGTTAAGGTTTCGCATAAACAATAGCACATTATGTAATGAAAATAATTCATTATATTGATGACTAAGAGCTGATTGTGGGCTGTATCTTAAATAATGATAGTCAGTTTTTACTACCCACAAATAATCATTTAGTACTAAAGCACTTCTGCCAATCTTTAATGGAACTCAAATTTAATGACGTGGTGATACTTAGTTCTGTTTTTTGATAATAATATTTAAATAATAACATACATTTGACTCATCCGATAACTTAAAAAACAACACCTTAAAAATCATTTGTAATTAATATTTTAAAGTGTATTTGGATAAGAGGAAATTTAAATAAGAAAAAATTGAAATAAGAAAATTACAGATTGAGCACTCAGGACCACTGTAACCAGGCTCGCACTTGCATTTATTGGGTTCTATACAGGTTCCATGAATGCAGTCTAAGGTACAGATGGGCATACATCTTCTAGAAGATAAAGCATAACCTTCGCAGCAAACATATATTTGTCTTGTTTTTGTGACCACCTACAAAAATAAATATACCATTATAAATATAGATAGTTATATTTACCATTATAGATAGTTTAATGATATGGTTGATCAAAAAAATATGTGACGTTTAATTTAAAACATTAAACTTAAGCCAGTTTGTTAAAGACATACAACTACCTTTCCTTTGGGTTGAGTGCCTTCTTTACAAATGTTAACAATTAGTTGTATTTAAAATTTTTCTTCTGAGAAAGTTATATTTTAACTGTTATTTCGAATTCATCTTTTGAGACAGTTGTATTACATTTTTTTGAAAAAGTGATTGGTAAGATTCTAATTTTGACAATAACTTTTTAAAACGTAGACTTATATATTATTTAAAGATAAAGAAGTAAGATAGATCAATCATATCGAGTTGTTAAAACAGTAAGTTTCCAATCAATTCTCAGATAATAAATAATAAAGGATAGACTTCTTTAGCTTGGGACATTTTGAAGAGTCGTAAATTGCAAAAAGTAGGTATCCGATCCCAATAGATAGCTCCTTTATAAGAACCAGAAACCAAGTTAGTAAATCAGTTAGTTTTAAATAAAAATATATTTAAAGTTCACAGATTGGACATGAAAAATATGAATAATAAATAAATAAAAATATGCTATATGTTTGTTGTTAATAATTCTTGAAAATATAACATTTTTTTTTAAAAACTTGTTTGATTTTATTAATATTTTCTTTTATTATTTAAATGAGTAAACATTAGACAATATTATAATAATGGATAAAAAGTGGTTAACCTCATCTTTGGATACCGTATCAAACTGTATTTCATTCTTGGAGCACCTAGGCGGAATCTTCGCGCACCAAGTGTAACTTTTGATCTGCCTTGGTTTTTTTGAAGCAACTTTTATGGTAACATTATAGCTGTGAAATAAAAAAGATTTGAAATTAAAATATTAAGTAAAATCAATAATTAATTGATAAAAATGAGTGAAACGTACGGTTCTTGTCTGGTGCAAACATTAGGCCCTTCCAAGGTGTCATTATCAAATGTAGCTGCACACCTGGCTAAGAAGCATGAGCAGACGAAGATCCACAGAACAGTTTGCTGCATCTTTGGTTGTTGCTGTGTCCAAAACTAATTCACTGCATCATTCCTCATTCGACAAACTGAAACAATCAAAATACAACTTTATTAAGTATAAAAGAAATATAAGCAAAAATAGTGAAGTAAGGTTCACTGATTTATAACGATGAATTGTTTTATATAATGAATATGACTAATTGGTCTAAGGATCAGTAGTCTAGCCATATAATTTTTTTTTATTCTATCAAACATTTTTTTTTAATTTTGCCTACTAAAATATTGTTTCAACAATTATAATCTCAAGTTTAATTTTTTTATGATTGCCTACAAGGAAGTGAGTGATTCAACAGCGTAAATAGGAGATAAGTTATTATCAAAGTTTATTATAGATGGTTTTGTAAGCTTTGTTCACCCTGTGAAGAACTGTGTACTGATTTTGAGTGCATTAGGTCCTGACTGGTACAAAAAGGGTTAATTTTTATAAAAACGCATGATTTGTGGCAATATTCCAATGTTGCCTTAAACATTTATGTTTTTTAGACTTACCTACTCACAAATATAAAAGGAAGCAGGAGGTTAAGGAATAATATGGAGAAATGGTGTGGACAACGCGAATTTACCAAAGTTAAATACTTATTAAATATTGTGATTAGGACTCTCAAATGGTGTAGTGGTTATTGTAACTGCTTCCAGGAATAAAGATTATGGATTCTAATCCCTGTATGTGGAACATTTATTTATTTCATTTCCATAAATAGAAGTAGGTGGCTCCAGGATCCCACCTTACAGCGTTTTAGAACAATGGTGTATATAATTTAACCGTTTTAATGTTATTTTATCAAACCTTTCTATTTCATTGTGTATACAAATAAATAATTTTTATAATATGCTCGGTGAAATAAAAATGAATGATAAACATTTCAAGAGTTACTTTACCACTTTTCTTTGCAAGCTCGGGAGCCTTGCATGTTCAGGGTGAATGTACGTCCGGTTTACCAGTATCATGTGCATTAGAGAGAAAAATTCCCGCTTTCGGCGTACATGTGTTACCTGGTTAAAGAGACGAACCATATATCTTCATGTTTCCGAACAGATCTCATAGCAGGAAATGGTGGTCATTTTCGTACAAAACTCCAGAAATTTCGCAAATCTCACACGTTTATTTGGTTCCTTTTATTTACAAGTTATTACCCACCTTTAGAAATCTACCCCCCCCCCATGTCAATTTAGACTTGTCAGAAATTCTTCAGACTTTTCAGAGGGAACGATCGGGCTCAAATACATGTCTAGTTAGTGTTTCAGGCAGATCAGGTCACACAGTCATGACCTGTGACCCTAATTCTTTATTTTTTGTAACTATTAGTCCGTGCGATGTATTTTAAGTTCAAATCGACCTTAAGAGGTCCAGCAATGACGATATCAACAAATATATCAGATATGGAGTCACACAGTCGTCGAAGTTTTGACTGGATGTTGAAGAATCCAACAGATGGAAATATCTTTAAATACAGAATTCATCCTCTCCGGTTCCTACATCACTTATTTTATATCAGTTTTTGACTCTGAGCAATGCGAGGCTTCAAACACTTCAGAATAAAATATTCCGGCTAGCACTGGGAGCACCTTAGTCAATCAGGAATACCAAATTCATTTAGAATTGAGAATGCCACTGATTAGTGGCGGAATATTTTAAAATAAATGTAATGGGTTTTGAGTATATCGTAAGCTACCGATATTTATGTGAGATATTTGCACATAAGACACTGCCATATTCATTTTAAAATAGGCTGCAAGGGTTCCGAAATCGGAATTTCATTTCTTAACACCATTCAATTGCTATTTACGGTCTTATTCATATTGCTTTCTTTAATTTCTAGTCTGCGATGTCGACTTGTTATTCAATTCTATGACTTATTCCCTAGGATTGTTCATTCTTCACTATAGTAATATGTTCAATGATCCAGTGGACAAGTCCCCTGTGGTTAGGACGAAATATTAAAGAAAAAGAAATGAAAATACAAACCTTTGGTGTTATCACCGAACATTGAATAGAATATAAGCCGCTTAAACTAAGAGGGGGTGAGTCAACCCCGCTCTCTACCACCGACCCCAATACCCTCACTCAACCTTCCGAAGATCAGAACGCTAGGTTTTGATTATATTGTATTCTGGTTTCCTTTTTTTGGTTTGGTTTTTCTTCTTGTTTTACGTGATCATGCCTTGTTCAGTGGCCTTTAGTTGCAGCGTGATAGAAGAGTTAGCTCCGATAACTTTTCATCAGAAAGTATTTCAAATAACATTATTTCGACTAACTGTCCGTTAAAGAGAAGTATGGCGATTTAAAGTAGAATTTATAATCACGGCAATAATAAATAAATGAAACTAACACAAACAGCTCAGAAGCATCCGATGCATAAAATCTATCTCACAAGAAGTGGCTTACCTTGAGACCTCAGATGAGGAAGTGTCACCGCCGACAGCCTTCGTACCACTTGGCCGCTGCCTGCGAGATCTCAGATCTAGGTCTGCGTCACACAGAATGACAGACACTCAACTTCGTGTTCAACACCCCCCGCATTAATTACCCCCGCCCTGTCGATGGCAGCAAGCGGTTGAGGCAGGAACGTTATAGTTTGTAAGTTTAGTTTTAGTTTCTCTTTATTGTAACCCGAAGGTGAGCCCCATCATCAAGCCCCTTGCAATGTTTAACATTTTAACCACAATCCGATGTTAGTTTTTTAAGCCATGCTCTCCTTAAAATCCATGCTATGCAGTACAAGGAGAAAGCCTCACACGGAAATTGTAATTAATTCATTTAAGCTACAGTTTGCCTCTGAACTGTTACTTGCAGCTGCACTGCTGTTACAAGATATTGCCTTGATGAAACCCTCTACCCTTCTATATCCTTAACCTTGCTATCTTTAGTCCGGCATTGTCAGACTCCACTCTTTCTTAGTGGGATTCTGTGCCTTCGTCTCGTTAAAACTAGCACATCCTTGTAAGGTATCCCGTCCATGCGCAAACGACGGTCTCTGGGACACTACAAAAGTACCTAGTAACATCTCACCCAGCGATCCAATTCCTGTTCAAGACAGAGAAATGAGATTCGATATTAGGAAGACATAAATTAATCAAAACATCTCCATATTTTTATCATCGTTTTTTAAACTTAAATTACAAAAAATCTGTTAAAACTTTCTAAACATTTTTTTTTTGAAAACCCAGTTTCATTTAGAGAGATGATAATTTTGCATGCAATTTTTAATATGTGCTCTAGAGACGACACAATAAAAGCCACCATTTCCCCCCCCCCATAGCTTCTTTAAACTTACAGATAATATAAAATTATAAATACTCAGGCAAATCTATTTACAATATATTTTTGTATTTCCTGTAGCGTCGCTACATTATATACAGGTTTTTTTTATAAAAATTATATAATGAATAAACAAGTATAATGATACAGATTATACGTGACTGGTCTGAACTGACTAGGAAAGGTGATGGGGCTCACCTTTTTGATCAAACTTAAAACTAACTTCCATACTAATTCTTAGCCTAATTTTTACCCAACATTTTGTTACCATCGATGCGGGAGGGGTGGTGGGGTCATAGTGTTAAACACTGGGTTGGTTAGGTGGTGCAACGAGTCAAAAACCTTGATGTGTCTCCGGCGGATGAACTTACCCACCTACGGCACACCAAGCAACGGGATCAGGTCAGCGTTCTTCAACCTCTCGAAAGAGGCACTTTTCGCATGATCCCATTCTGGAAATGTTGGAGACATTTGGATGTATTGTCACTCAAGTGGGTAAACAACGGGGCATCAAAAAGCACAGCTGGTCGAAGGACACATTTATAGATCATCATTTTGAGACAAAGCGACAGGTTGGGTGAAGTTAGCAAAGTGGGTGAAGTTAGTTAGTCCTGAGTAAAGTCCTGGAGAGACTCATGCACACGGCGTTGCGGCAGACCTTCGAGAAGGCGGACCACCCAAGACAGTACGGCTCCTGCAAGGGCAGGAGCACAGCTGATGCCTTGGATAAGATAAGGGAAGACATGGCGACTCGCTCTAAGTACGCGCTGCTGGTCACATTTGACATCTCCTCTGCTTTTGACAGGGTGTGGTGGCCCTACGTCATGAGGAAATTGCAGGAACTGGAAGCCCCGAGCAATTTGTATGAGCTCGTGGGCAGCTACCTTAGCGGACGTAGGGCGGTCATCAGAGGAGTGTCCTACGACGTCGAAGCACCGGTGGAGCGAGGGTGTCCCCAAGGCTCAGTTCTGGGCCCTGCCCTTTGGAAGTTAGTTTTTAACAAGGTCCTCGTGACCCTAGAAGAGCGTGGGTTCCCCGCGGTCGCATATGTGGACGACCTTGCGGCGACCATCGTGGGGAATTCACGAGCCGAGGTAGTAAGAAGAGCGTGTGCCTGTGCCAATTTGGTCAAGGAGTGGTGCGCCAGAATGAAGATGACCATGGCTGCGGAGAAAACAACAGCAACGTTGATACGGGGCAAGATGGACCGGGCCCACCCTATGTGGTTGGAAATAGAAGGAAGAAGAGTTAGGGTGGGCACGGAAGTAACGTACCTGGGGGTGAGACTGGGGAAAAGATTAAGCATCTCTCCCCACATCAAATACCTCGGAGACAGAATCGTTAAAGTGAGTAACTCCTTCGCGAGGATAGGGGGGGCGATGTGGGGAGTCAAGTTCCCAGTCTCAAGAACCCTCTACCAGGCAGTCATCTTGGGAATTATCAGGTACGCCTCCCAGTCATGGTCGGCGCACCTTAACAAGGGCCAGACGCACGCCCTGAAAAGGATTCAGAGAGGGGCTTTGATAAGGGTCACGAGGTCCTATAGGACGGTGTCTCAGGACGTGGTGGAGGTATTGGCAGCGGCGGCACCAGTAGACCTGGTCCTCCTGGAGCAGCGCCTCAGGTTGAAGATGAAGAGAGGGCACATTGAAGATCTTCCACCTCCTCTACGGAGAAGAATTGAGGAGGAGCCTGGGAGGTGGAAGGCCCTCATATGCGAATGGACAATAGAGGCCTGGGGCGCCAGGTGAACTGGCACGACCAAGGGGAGCACCCTGAGGAAGTACTTCCCCTCAGTCCAGGACAGACTGAGGGCAAGTTGGGTCTACCCGGATTACTGGGTGTCCCAAGTGCTCACAGGACACGGCGGATTCCGTGCCAGGCTGTACGAATACAAGAGAGCAGAAAACAGGTCCTGCCCCCATTGCGGAAAGAGCGATACGGTGGAGCACGTCGTGCTCTCTTGTCATGCACTGGACCGGCTAGAGCACGGCTGCTCCGCACGATAGGAGAGTACAGCCTGGGCGAGTTCGACCTGCCGTCGCTGGTGAACGACGAAGCAAGATACACCGCGTTCTGCAGATTCGTCGGGGAGTGGAAAAGGGTTCAAGGCTCCGGGCACTTCACTATATCCAGGGGGGTGGCGCGGGGTGAGCAGCCGTGTCTTCAGGAAGGCTCACCTGAAGCCAACGATGTATCGCCGGTTCCAGAGGAGTCACTGTAAATATGTATATATAGAAGGTAGGACTGAGAAGTATATGGTTTAGACATAAGTTTAGTTATAGGGGGATGGAGGATGCACACCCCATGTAAATATAGTTTTAAGTATAGGTATAGGTAGAACACGGATCCAAAATTGTAAATAGTATAAAGATAACTAGCTATAGGGAAAAAAAAAAAAAAAAAAAAAAAAAACATATAGCTAGCGTAGGATTTGTAAATATAGTATTAGAGGTGGTTCTTTTGTTTCTTTTATCGTTACTTTAGTTTTGTGGTTTCTCCTTTCTTTTTGTATATTGTTATCATGTTTTTTTTTTTTCCTTTTTGTTTTTGAGAATAAATGGAACAAAACAGAATAACCGAAGGTGCGCTGACCGGTGCAACAATCCCATTGCACCGGAATACGCACACCACAGGCTACGTAACCCCACGATCCCACTTCACGGGCTTGTGGGGCAAGCCCGTTTGAGGCTCAGCCTCAGGAAGGGCGAGGGAAAAAAAAAAAAAAAAAAAAAAAAGCTCGAAGGACAGCTGATCGAAGGGCACATTTATAGCTCATCATTTTGAGACAAAGCGACAGGTTGGGTGAGTTAGCAAGTGCGATAGCCGGTAAGACGTGTGTCGTACTTTTTCTATTTTGTTACTAAAGTGAGTAGAGAAATGGAGATGGCTATCCATTTTTATATCCAGATAGTGCATTGAGAAAGCTGGTGAGTTCTCTTGCTCTTTAATACTGTATGATTTTGGCAAGGATCTTTTCCCCTTTTGGAGGGAGAAGATTACGCAGTCAGTCTTCCCTTCGTTTACACTGATGTTTAACATGCCCAGTCTGACACTGATAACTTTACAAACTGACTCGGCCTGTGTAAGAGCTCTTTGTGCACTAATGCTACTGCTGTAAACCGCAATGTCGTCGGCGAAAGCGATTACCGTAGCTTTCTTATTGTTTGTCCCAACAATTTCAGATGAGTACATGCTGTAAAGAACCGGAGACAAAACCGCTCGGTCAGGAAAGCCACCTATCGATCCACTTCCTCTGTACTGCGAAGAACAGGAACCGTATGCAATTTGTGGCAACGTTGTGATCGATATAGGTCCCAGTCAGCTCAACTATAGTCGTACTTCGTGGGACGTGGGATCACAACTCTACCGTCAATGGAATACAATACTGGTAGGTGGTCGGTCGTCACTATGTCCAGGGTCTCACAATTGTTTATCCTGTGCGACTGTTTTGTGAGTAAGAGATCTAGGGTGGAAGTAATTGTACTGTTACGTCTATGGCGAAAGGTGTAGTTCTAGGGACGATCATTTTTTTTCCCCCTTTTTTCCCCATTGCTCACAACCTCATAAAAATAGGATGTGGGAAAATTATTTTGGATTGATGGGTGCCTTTCACTAAGGGGAGTCCCATTTGAAGGAAGTATGATAAGGATATGGGGTGTGGGATGCCTAAAAGAGGCGGGTGGATTCGGGAAGGTAGTGAGAGTCTACCTATAGTGGAGCCTAGGGGTACTAGGCATTGGTTTGAAGTCGGCCAGGTCATACCTGGCCCCGGCCCCGGTGGGGGGGGGGCTGCAGTGAGTCGGCCTATCGGCCTGAAGATCGACCTACCCTTAGCAGGTAGAAGGGGTCATATTTCTTCGGTTGAGTTGGCCGGGAGATCGACCTCGATCTCTCGGCTGGGTGTGGATCGTTCAGTCCCCGTCAGGGGGCTCGGGTTCTATGAGGTCTATCGGTCTCCAGGCTTTGGCGGTCCAGTAGTGCTTCCGTCGGACGGGCATTGGTGGTGGTGAAGGTCAGAGAATAGTGGGTTGTGGCAGTGTTGAAGTGAATTGAAAAATTTGATGTGTCGTCTCTTGATAAAATCTTGGATGGTGAGCACTTCAAATTTTTCGTGGAACTCGTCTGCCTTCATTCGGTCGAACGGGGTATGTTTGAGGGAGGTGCGGAGAACACTGTTCTGGAATTGCTGGAGCGTTTTTATAGTGTTAGGAGTTAGATACTTGAATAGTGGGGTCCAGTACATTAATGCAGGTCTCAGGACGCTCTGGTAAATCGGCAGCTTGAGTCGTACTGATAAAGCCGGGCTGTGAAGTAGGTGTCCTAGGCTGTATAACTTTTTCCTAACACTCTTAACTTCTTACTGAGATGAGTTATGAACGACAAGTGTCTACCGAGGGTAATCCCAAGGTAGCATAGCTTGTTGCTCACAGTGCACTCTTTGCCGTCTAAGACGAAGGATTTAGGTAACTTCTTTCTTCCAGATTTATAACTAAATATGATTCCTTGCGGCTTGGCTGGGTTTACTTTGATGTTGACGGCATCGAGTTTCATAGCAATGTGTTGACTGGCGCTCTTAGCAAATTTTAGGGCTCTGGTTGGATTGATGCTAGTGCTGTAAACACCTATGTCGTCTGCATACGCCGATACCTCGCAGTTGGGGTACGAGGGTGGCCTACGATGTGGGCGGTGTAGATGTTGAACAGCAGGGGGCCTAGCACTAATCCTTGGAGGACACCGGAAGTGTATTTTCTTCGGGTCATAGACGTGGTGCCTATCCGAACCGAAAAAGTTCTGCCTGTGAGGTATGAGGTCATCAGATTTTGTAGTTGATCCGAGAATTCGTATTCCCTCAGACGCTGGAGTAGGGTGTAATGGTCCACAGAGTCGAAAGCTTTCGAACAGTCCAGTGAGATCATAGCGGTAGCTCTGTTGCTCCGGACGTTTGATGCGACGTGGTGTTGCAGTCTCACCAAGTTGTTGTCCGCACTTAAGCCTGTGCTGAAACCAGTCTGCTCTGGTGGGATGACTTCTTGCGTCTCACAGTGCTCGGAGAGATGTAGGTGGATGATTCTCTCGAACAGCTTCGAGAGTTGAGTCAGCAGACTGATGGGGCGGTAATGAGATGGCTCATACTCGCTTTTCGCTGGTTTCAGCAGGGGGGACCACAGCGTGCTTCCAGTTCTAAGGGAAATAGTGCAGCCTGAAGCAGGAGTTTAACACGTTGGTGATGTAAGATATTTCTTTCCTCGGCAGCTGCTTGAGCAGGATGTACTGGATTCCGTCTTCGCTTGGTGCCTTCTTCCCGTTCGTTCTCTGAATGAAGCCTGCCACCTGCCGGTGGGAGGTATAGATTTCGGTAGTGGTGGGGAGGGAGGGGGATGGGTGGTCGAGGGCTCCTATTGGCTCACAGCTTCATAGTGATCCACCAGTATGTCCGCCTGTTCAATGGTGGGAATGAACTGCCTGTTCACGGCCAACCTTACACCGTCCTTTTTGGACCTGCATGTCTTTATGAGTTTCCACAATTGCTTGTGGTCACCGTGGAGACTAGTGAGGCTGTCTTCCCAAACCGAGTTTATCAACTGGGCCATCAGGGACTTAACTTGATTCGTGAGAGCATTCAAAACCAATTTTAAGTCCCTGTTTTTGGTTCTAAACCTGTTCTTGATATTGTTACGCTGTCTAATCAGTTGTAGAGTGTGATCCGGAGGTTTCCTCAGAGAAGGGGGCTTCGGAGAAAATTTCGGGATCGATGCATCGGGGGCTTGGTCGATGACGTCTTAAAGCTGATAGATAGCGTAATCGATATCCCAGGTGTGTCTCAGGGACGTAATTGTGGGCAACTCGGTCTTGATGAGTTGCTTGTAGAGGTCCCACTTGGCCTCATCGTACCTGTATCTAGAAGCAGGCGGCTCTGGCATGTCGCCTTCTAGTTCGTAGAGCACAGGCCGATGGTCGGAGGTGATAAAGTACAAGGCGGAGCATCCGGTGACTCGGTGTGGCATTTGAGTCAGGAATAGATCGGGCGTAGAGGTCCTGTCGGGGTCCACGAAATGACGGAAGGTCGGCAATGCTGGGTGGATGACCGTAAATGGTGTCTTAGTGATGTAACGGCCGAGGGCGTTAGCCCTCGTACTTCTCCACCAGCTGTGGTTTGCATTTAGGTCACCCACGATGACGTGTCTTCCGTCATGAGCTATGCTAGTGAGCAGGAGCTTGTCCGAGTCGCAGTTGGCTCTCGGTCTTCTGTAAACTCCTGGCACTATCATGTTCTTCGTGAGCCGTATCTGGAGAGTTACGATGTAGTGGGAGGGCCCTAGAGCGTGACTCCCACCCGTGGGGGGTAGTCTCCTACAAGGAACTCCGTGCTTCACTAAGACTGCAACTCCTCCAGAGATAGTCTCAGTGTCGTGGCGGTAAGTGGTATAAGCCGGGAAGCGGCAGAAGTGGATCTTCTTCAACCGGGTATCTGTGAATACGGCAACGTCTGGCGAATGGCACCGTAGAATCGCCTCTACGTCGGCTTGTTTGGGCCGAAAGCCGCAGACGTTGCAATTTAAAATTACGTGCCCCATCATTTAGATGTTTGATTTTTGAATTCTGACATCATCTGCGTTACCGCCTCGGTGAGTTTATTCATGACAGTGGTCATGCTGCTCAACATGTTCATCATACTGCCCAAGATGTCCATCAAGGCATCATCGTTGTTAGCAGTGGATTGAGGTAGGGGCTCTGGGAGAACTTCCGGAGCCCTATTATTTCCGGATGCCATCTGGGATAGGAGGCAGCCTGTCGTGGTGGAGGGGGGGGGCAGGCTTGTATGTGGCCCTTCTCGGCCCGGCTGTAATGTTCTGTGCCTGTTTTTTTTATCTCTGCAGTCTCTAGGAGCTTTACCCTGTATGGGCACTGTCGGTACGACGCGACATGGTTTCCCCCGCAATTGGCACATTTGAGGGGAATTGAAGCGTCTCTTGGGCAGTCTTTTATATCGTGAGGCTCGCTGCACCTCACGCACTTGGCTTGCTTGAAGCAGTACCTTCTGGTATGGCCGTATTCCTGGCAGTTCAGGCCCATCGGAATGCCTCTTTTTTCATAGAAAGGGCTCACTCGAAAGAGCACATTATTGATATGACCGAGTTTCTTCAAGTTCTCCGCCTTCTGTGTTTAGTCGCCTATCACTAGGATCGGTTCGATCTCTGTTTTAGCGCAATTTTGGTCGGAGCGCCTTAATCGATAAACATCAATTATGTTTATCGATTAGGGTGCTCCCCTCGCTATTCATGTAGGCTTTTATCTCCTCAATCGGGTGAGAGAGATCGAAACAATGCAGCAAATATTTGTTATTGGGCTTAGTACCACGGGGGGCGAACGTATGAAATGGGATGTTTAAATCCCTAATTGCAGCAATTGTTCGCTGTTGGTCTTGGACGCTGTGGCAGAGCACCTTAGTGTCCTGCTGCGTCTGCACTATTTTGTAGTTTTTCACGTTGTATTCAGCTAATAACCTCGTGAGGTCGTAGCTGTTAATCCGCCCTAATATTAGGGGGGGGGGTGGCGATTTAGGGGCAGCGGGGGCGGTGGATGTGCTGGCCTTTGACTGGGCTGCCGAGTTTAGTGGGGTGAAGGAGTTAGAGGTTTTAACCTCTGGGGCCTAGGGGAGAGTACGTTTGCGGCATACTCTTTTTGGGTGTTAAAATTCATCAACTTGGGGGTCCCTACGGTTTGCCATACCCTACAAAGGTCCGTGCAACGCACGTCCAGTTAAGGTGGAGAGCCTCACTTATAATAATTAAAAGTACTCACGGGAACAAAGCGCCACTGACTAAAATAACAGTACTTTACCAGATTTGAGCTCTTACCACAATGGAAGCTGGATAGCGTCTCTTATTGTTCATAAACTATGCATTCAGTTTTAACACAACCTTACGCAACGAGAGCTAGGTCAATTTTAAGAAAAGATAACCTTTTTTAAATGTTTCACACTATAGTTGCAACCTATGTCCCCCGCGATCATTATAAAAATAATGTTTTATTTAAACAATATGTTCCCATCATATTAACTGGGATACCAAATTTATAATAAGTTTTTATTAATGATATATATTATTTGTCAGGGCTATAGAGGATAAAAACTACAAAAGGCCTTAAAACTGTGAATTAAACCTATTTCATAACACACACATTTTTATTTGTAATAATATTTTTTTTGTTGTGGTTTTAAAGGAAGGAAATACCTATATTTTATCAGGAGCTATTTATAAATTTCGGTGATTTCCTTTCCGTTTAATGATTTCAACCCAGAAACTGTTGAGCTTCATGACTTAATTATGTCAATTCTTTCAACATATGTATATATAAATTGATGTATATATTTTTTTATTGGATTTTACTACATTATGAAATACACTGACAGGCAAAAAATTCCACCCACTTGTAAAAAAATTGTATTTGAATATAATACATGGTAATTGTATATAATACTTATTATTTATTGAATTTATAAAATCTTTTTTACCTTTAATATGGTTTTCAACGTTTAGTAAATGAGTCTTTGTTTAAAAATTTAAAATCGAAATGTGAACTGCTAAGAAACATTCTTGTAGTGAAAATGTTCCACTATCAATGGTTGATGTTGACAATAGAAGTATTGCTCACCTTCCATGTTCTAATGGATTTGCAAAAGAGGGCAACAAGCTAGTCATCAAACATTTCAGAGATTTTGAAGAGTTCAAATATTATTTTGGGAATTTATCCGAAAGTGAGAATGCGACAGTTATAGTGAGTAAATCAGATGTCAGTTCCAGTTGAGATAAATCCAGAAGTTATACTGAATTTGAAAATGTTGGTCAGAAAAGAGATTCTTTGGAACATGAAGAGGAAGGAAGGATATCTCCAAATCATGTGAAACATGTTGTTGAAGTGAGCTCTCCAAATCGCTGCTGAAGAAGAAATGAAATGAAAAAGTTTAAAGACAAATGCATATTCACAAGTTCTTGAGTTTTATGAAGATATAAGAAGTGAATTTGAGAATTGTGGTCGTCTTACACATCTGTCTGTATGTTCTAATTGGAAGTCTTATTTTAGAGAAAATGTATATGCCTCTTATGCTACAAAAAATTAAGGCATGTCGGCATCTCTTAAATTTAATGGAAGGCACTATAGTGGCAGATTCATAAACTATCAGATTGTAAACATTGCATCATGGAAAAGTGAAATATGACAGAAGTGAGGGCACTTCCTTGCAACATTTTACTTGTATTCGAGGATACAGGTCATCCATTGTATGAATTTGACTATGACAGGAGCAGTTCTAATTAATGAGAACGGTCTGTTTCACCTGAACCAAACATCAAAGAGGCAAACAATACATGTGCTAAAGAAAGAAGAAAGTGGAGGGAAAGAAATAGGTCCACTAAATTCAAAAGGAGGCTTGCACAATGGCAGGTGTCATAGTAATCACCATAATTATGATAATTATCAATCATCATGGGGAATTGAAGATGTGCTTTTGAAATCAGGGGATAATCAAATAAGGAGTGTGTTAGAATATTTAATGATATGATCCTGGCAACACAGAGTGCAGGAGTAAGGTTGTAGTATGTATTGATTATTGCCTAAGCCTCTTGTTAGCGTGATCCCTTTTTCGTGCATCATGTGTGTAGTCATCGAGCAATAAACACTATGTGGTAACTCTGTAATTACCATAAGGCATACAGAGTATAAAGGTTATGAGTAATTATACAGTGTTTTATACACTGCCATTTGCGGATCTCCAGGTACTTTCAACACCTCGGTTTATATGTCTAGAAATACCTGGCTGGATGGTGCAATAATTTAGGAGGCTAAAATAGAATTTTTTTTTTTTTTTTCCCCTAAATCCCTTGAATTTATACAATGAAAAATATGACTAAGAACTAAGATAATTTGCAATTTTCTCCTCATTCTGCTATGCGCAGATGCATTTGAAGGAGGTCGGGTTACTCAACAATACAGGATGTGGTTAAAATACAATAACGTGAAAACAAATCTAGGTGATGGGGCTCACCTTCAGTTTGAAAAATGGGGGAAAAAACTTACAAACTAAAAACTATACCTAGAACAGCGTCCTGCGATCAATGGGGGAACGGAGCGGGAGTTATCGTGTTAAACACCGGGTTTGTCAAGTATTACAGTGAGTCGAAAAATTTGATATGTCTACGTTGGATGAATTCATCCACTATACGCCAGATAACGAAACAGCGGTGCACCGTACAGCAGGGTAGGCCTGAGTATGCTCTTGTAAATCAGTAGCTTAAGACGCAGTGATAGATTGGGGGAAGTCAATAAATGCGTAAGCCGGTAAGACTTCGTGCGAGTATGCCTCAACTTCTTTGTAAAATGGTTACTAAAATGGAGGTGTCTGTCCATTTTAATTCCCAGATATACTAGGTTGTTGGCTGGTGAATTTTCCTCCGTTCCTACTATGTAACTAGTAGGGAGCGGGCTTTTTCCCTTTTGAAAAGAGAAAATTACACAGTCAGTCTTACCCACATTTACAGAGATATTGAGTCTCCCCAATCTCTCACTGATCTGGTTACAGGCTGCTTCAGCCTGTCTTAGAGCTACCTTGGACCTCATGCTGCTATGTACACTATGTCATTTGCGAAAGCAGTAACTGTGGTATTTTTGTAACGGGCTCCGACAATCTCAGACGTGTATACTTTGAATAGTACAGGGGATAAGACGGCGCCTTGGGGTACTCCACAGGTCAGTGGCACAGCTTCTGAGAAGCTATCACCCACCCGCACCCGCAACGATCTGTTTTTCAGGAAGCTAGCCAGAATTGAATACAGTTATTCCGTGCATTCCCGGTCGCAGAGCATTTGACACAGTGTCCCGTGAGATACCGAGTCGAATGCTTGGGTGCAATCAATGGAAATCATAGCCATGGCTATGATTCTATTCATGTAATGGCTAGCTTCTGACTGCACCTTCAGAAGGGGGTGCTCTGCGCTCATACTGGTTTGGAATCCAGTCTGCTCTGGCGGAATGATTTAATTTTCCGAGCAGTAATCTTTGAGATAATTCAAAAGAATGAATGACCTCCACGTTTACGAGGCTATAAATAAGTCTAAAAAGTGTTAACTTATTGTGTGAGTTTGTCAGTAATTTGTTAGTAATGAAATGGTTCGATTGGGAATTAATTAAATGTAGCTATATATATGTAACCCCCCACGGGGTACATGGACAAACATTGTAACCTACATCTGTTACACATTAGAAAAATAGATGCAACCTCTTCTTTATTTATCTATAAAATCCAATCAATATTTCAGTAATAATGACAATATTCTGACCCAGACAACACTATTTAAATGAAAATTGTGACTTTGTACAAATTTCAGAACCTTTTTTTCTTAAACCAATTTATTTTGAAAAGAAGTTTATTGATAAAACATTTCAATATAACTGAAGGATTTCTTAAGTGTTCTAAGTATAAAAAACCCAAAATAAAAAATTAGGTGATACATAAAAAAAAGTTCAAATTTATAAAAGAAAATATTTATGTACATTTATTTGATAATTTCATTCACATAATAATAATATCAAACTCTTAACATATTTATAACACAGACATTTCATAAATAATGTATAACTTTCTATTTACACAATCTGAGCACGATAGATTTGTATTGATATAAAAAAACAGTATAATAATATATATAATTAACAAAACTATTAATATAATCTTGGTTTTGTTTTTTTCTAATTTTTATCTACACTTCATATTGCCAATAATCTGTTTATTACTAAACTTCACCATCAATCACATCACAATAATTGATGAAATATGTACAAGTAATATAAAATGACATAGCCCTTTTCCATTGTCTTGGACCACTTATCAACGAGAACATTACTTTTTCTTATACCTATCAAAAGATAAGTTTTTTCCAAACAACAAGTGGTTTGTAATAACAGGAAAGTGCAAAATAACATTATTTGATCTGTACATCAAATATTGTATTATTATCAATATAATTGTATTTTACATTAATTATAGAAAGTCGATCTTCAGGATGAAGGTAAGATATAAATGGTTCATAGTTTTATCATTCTTATATCATTTGATTTCAAGAAATAATAAATGACTTTTTGTTCATACATTTCTCCAGGAATATTTCAAACCTCATTGTCGATGATTTCATTATAACAAATTTATTGAAACATCATTAACTTAAAAAAATTATAGAATCACATACATGGTTAACAAACTATTTGATGTTGTTGTCACGTAATAACATTTCATAGCTGAGTAGCAGTTATTACAACTATATTTATAATGATAGATAGCAAGAACTATTGAATCATCACAGTTTCTAATCTCAGCTTGGTTTATAATCATGAGAGGACTGAAATAATCAGTTTCAAATAACATATATACTAGGAATCTTGTATTTTCATATTATACAAAAAAATGACTTTCATTAGTTTACTTAATTTGTAACTGTATAAAAATATAATCAGATCTGACTTCCTAGCAGCAAACATTAAAATTAAAAGAATTGATACCTTTATAAAAAATTAATTAATTATGTAAGTAAATTATAATACACATTGACAATTAAAAAAAACTTGTTACTTAATATGTAACAAACATTCAAAATTCATTATTAAGGTAAAATGTATCAAACAAATTGGTCTTTAAAACACAAACTTATTTATGCATACTCTATATTTTTTTACTTTAAGTCATTATTAGTTAATATATTTATTTCCTAATAAAACAATTAATAAATTTTATAAGTATAAAATATGTTAAACAATTACGACTAGCAAACATTTAAAAAACAAAATTATAAAAAAAAGTCCTAAAACATGCCTTTAGTATATATGAAATCAGTCTTCATACATATAACAAAGACATCAATAATTGTGATCAATGCAATACCAATGGTTATCTTTTAAAATTGTATTTACATATTTAAGGCACTCTTATTTGTAAGACATGAATCAAAATCATCACAGACATCTGAAGTAAAGTAAAAGTTCGACTTCAACTAAATGATATTTCTGATTTGAAAATCTTATTTCTTAAAATGGTGAGTGATTCATGAACTTGGACATGCAATATTCATTCTAGTTGAGACCACAATTTTGATCTGTGGATTAGTATCCTCCAGTTTTTGAGCCGTTGTCACTTGACTGATCTCCATCTTTCTTGATTCCATTCAGCATTTGGTGATAATGAGCTGAAATAATTATAAACAAAACAATTGGAATGATTAAAATGTATTACAATATAATAATTATATTGTTGATTGCACAAATAGGTAAAGCTAAATTTAATAAACATTGTGAATGGTATAATGTATATATGTAATAATACTGTAGTGAGTGATAAAATAATGTAGGCACAATTGAAGTTTTTGAAAATGGATCAAGCAATGTTTTTGAATTTTTGTCGATTACAGAATGTTTACAATTTAAAGAGTAATGAGGAATAAATCCATGCACTAGGAGGCCATGATGATAGTCGATTATTGACAGAAAGGAGAAGAGGGGTGTTGTTGAAGAGGTGAAGAAGTTGTAAGTTGTTCAGAGATGGCAGTAACTAGTTAAATCTTAATTGTTGAGGGCCTGGCCAGCTACCAACACTCATATTACTTATAATATTATATCTACATTAATTATATTATGTATTATATCCATGCACTAGGAGGCCATGATGATAGACAATTATTGACAGAAAGGAGAAGAGGGGTGAAGTTGTAAGTTGTTCAAAGATGGCAGTAACTAGTTAAATCTTAATTGTTGAGGGCCTGGCCAGCTACCAACACTTTTAAAATGTTTAGATGATTCTTTTTACCATATCAAATTTCGAACATGTGTGGTTGAAAATTGGCATTTACCTGACAGATTTCGAGCACTGTCTTTTATTTCTTCATATTCATGTTCATCTTTATCTAACAAATTGTCCTCCGTGTGATAGACATATGGAATGGCATATACTACTTCTTTGTTCTTCAAGAGAATTGAATTCGCTGGAGGGCCTAAAAAATAATCACCAATTAAAAACTTTGAACAATGATAATCACTTAAAAGTGATCTTATAACTTACTTAATAGTTTTATTAAAATAGAACAAATATCACAAAATTTAGCAAGTAAAGTACCCTTGAGAAATCCAGGATCGACTCCATAACACTCCTTTTTCTCTTTATCCAAGTTTGAATTTTTTACATCTGTTATAGTCGAACCAAAAGAATATACCGGATTATCAAAATTATTTCGATCTGAAATCAAAAAAAAAACACTGGGATAAAGTTGTATCAAATTTTATTCTTCACGTTGGGTCAAACGACAAAACTGAATTGTGAACCTTATCATAACTTATGAATTATAATCACCATGGTAGGTTATGGTACAAACTACAGTAATAGGTATTAAATTTTAAGAAGAAATTAATTCAAATTTGTTGGGTTATGATTTTTAAATGTTTGCTTTAAAAATGAAAAGTTTCCATAACTGAGTCTGCAATTGCTCACATTTCAATAAAGTTTAGGGAGACAAGCTTACTTATGAAAATTTTACCTAAATTAATACTGTGTATCATAAAGAATAAAAAAAAAAACACATTTGAATAACCACAGATGACATAAAGAAAAACAGGTTACCTAATTAGTTACTAATTAGTTCGATTGACCCAACTAACTTCAATAATAAATACCAATATACTAATGAAACAACTATAATATTGTCTTATCTATAATATGTATACTTATCATTGCATTTCATTATGCTAGGAAATCAATAGTTAACATAATTCAACATAAATTCAGAAGGTAGTCATTTTACATCAAACCGTGCCAGTTACTGGATAAAGTTAATTGTTAAATATAAGATTTATAATTGTGACAGTACCTGATGCTTCTGGATCAGCAGTATAATGGATATTGCATATCTGCGTCTTAAGGCTTTGCACTCTCCTTCTGTAATATTTCAGAGCAATAACAAGAATCGTAGCAACTAATATCACTAAAAAAATTCTCCTAATAATTAAAACAGCTTCTCCTAATTTCTGTTTTCTAACTTTAGGAACTCTTTCTGTAGTCATTAGACCATCGCAATTATCACCTACAGTAACAGATAAAATACAAATAATGTATTAAAATTTATCATTATAAAATAAAATAGGAATATTTAAATAGTTTAATGATTTTTGTATTAGCTAATTAATTATTGATTAGAATTAGATTGTTTTTAAGAAAGGAACTTTTGGATCAAACAATTTGAATAAGGGTAGTGTTTTGAACTGGCTTCAAAACTCTGGTCGGTATGTAGCTGAACCCTAGGGTTTTACAGAAGGTTGCGATTAATAGCAGGGCTTAGGAGGCATAAATGAGAGGTGTTTGCCTTTTTCTTTTCATTAAAGGGTTCAGAGAGTCAGTTAAGTTAGTCAGTCGTCTGTCGCCAGGCATGAGAGGGTACATGTTGAGACCAGAGGATAGGCGTCATGAAAAAGAAGACCACCCACCACCCAACATTGCAGATAATCCACGTCATTATTATTTTTAAGTAACCTTTTAAGTAACGTTTCCGGCTCCCCCAGTTGTAGCGCCCATCCGGATGAACTCGTTCGCAGGGTTGTTCGGTCAGGTGTCGATTCGTCTTGAGTTGATTTCCGCGTCTTGTCGTTGTATCATCTCCCGGGTGGCGCGGGTCGTCTCTATGCAGTGAGTAGTTCCCCGGGGTTTCGTGTGTCCTGTCGAAGTCGATTAGCAGGCGTCCGGGCAGGTTCGAGCTAGTGGATGAACTCGAGGCACTTCGAAGAGATGATAGTCGTTTTACAGTCGTTAACCAGCCAGTTTTTAGAATGCGACAGCTACGGTGTAGCTTCTATGACGCCGAGGTTCGACGGCTCTGGCCATCTAAAGTCAGTCGATCTTAGTGAGTTTTATCGCATCCTCGCAGGCGGTGGCAACGGTCCCATGAAGTCCAAGTGGATGTATTGTGTCTTCCTGCGTTGGCGAATTGTTGTTGAGGAGTCATCGGATGTCTTGCTTCGTGAATTGGTAGCGATTAGGTTTACTTAGATTTTCGAAAATACTGGTCGGCTATTAAATTTGACGGTAGCTTACGGGGAAAATTAACCGTGACGTTGATTTGAATTTCGTTCGGTGTGCTAGAATGGGGTCTTCTTCGTGAACTCTGGTGGTATGCACGTCCGAGAGTTGGCGTGTACGGTTGTACAGCATGCTTCGTCGGACGGAGCTGGTGAGTTGGCCATCGTAAGAAAAGGTTCCTTCTGAGATCACGGCGGTTTCACCAGTTGTCGGATTTCTCGTTCACATCAAGTTCACCAATTGTCGCGGTGTCTTGATCATGTTGAGCTTCTCATTCACGTCGAAGGTTACCAGATGTCGGGTAAGCTTCTTGTGCACGTCGTGGGTCACCAGATGTCGGGATATTGGTTGAACAATTGTCGGAGGTGAACAATTGTCGGAAAAGGTGAACAATTGTCGGAGGTCAACAATTGTTGGATTGTTGTAGTTAATAACATGGACCATGTTCCATGTAGGCGTTAATATCTGACTCCATTTATTGATAGGGATGTGTCCCGACACACACTGGTTCCTAACGACGAAAAACGGGACAAAAGTCTGGAAAACAGTAAAGTTCGCCTGAAAAATTTTTTTGCACATTTTTAATGAAGGTATAGATTGCCCTTGATGGAAAACTGGTGATAAATTTTCCAAAAATAGTCAGAAAATAGACACACAAAAAACTTTCACAAAAATCAAGTGTGACCCATGAATTTCAAAGTTTTTTTTTACGCTGAATGCAATGGTGTTAGTTTACGCGACTTATTCAACAACCAAGAAAATATTAGGTAAGTTTTCCACATAGTCATCATTGTTTTTAGTGTGAAAAAATGTATTGGTAAATAAATAGATGTAGGTACACAGCACATAAGCATAGGTAGCTCCTCACAATAAAACTATTACCCCGATTAATGGCTATATTTGAAAAAAACAACATGATGAGTGAAGTAGTAAAGTTGGTAAACATCAGTTTTTAATTCCGTCTTCGTACATAAATCCAGAGAGTTCGTGATTATTATAATGTTACTTAGATGAAAGTTTGTAAGGAGATTTTCAGCCTCTTCCTCAAGTTCAATAATGGAGATTTTTGCCAATTTGGTCTCAATCTTGCAAGGAGTGGAGAACTATTACCCCAATTAGTGGCTATTAAAAAAAAAGTACTTATGGGCAGAAAAATAGTATATGAAAAAAGTTATTGAAAAATAATGTATATAAAATGATACCCACACGCGGTAAAGTTGGTAAACATCAGTTTTCAATTTTGTCTTCGTCCAGAAATCCAGAGTCTTCGTGACTATGTGTTGGATGAAAGTTTGTAAGGAGATTTTCAGCCTCTTCCTCAAGTTCAATTGGAGGTTTTTGCCAATTTCGTCTCAATCTTGAAAGGAGTGGATCAGAAGAAATAATTAAATTACGTATGATGTCTTCGCTTGTTGATGTCCTCGATATTTTGCGGGAATGGTTCAGCGTAAATCGTTTAAAATCCTTGTTTTTACTTTCTTGAGCTTCCTCTGATATCCAACCAATCGGTAAAACAGTAGAATCCAGAATCGCTTTTCCGTGGATCAAAATTTTATGAAGAGAGGATGGCATGTAGTACCATTCATACAAAGAAACATATAGCTCTGCAGTTTCGTGGCAGTATTTTTCAAACTTGGAGGAGTCTACAGAAGCACCAGAAGAAATCACTTGAAGAATCACATAAAATTTTTGGATCAAGTTTTCGTTAATTTCGGTAATCTCAGCAACAGTTTTCCAATCTCTGAAAAAACGTCGCGCGCTGTTTCAATCGTTGGTTGTACCAGATCCTTGTTTCGGCACATCCACTAAAATACCAATTTTCTCTTTCAAGCTGTGCTGGATATGTTCTTTTGTAGTTTTCATTCTACGCTTTTCGTCAGGCTTCCTACATTGCTCATAAGCTCTGAAATTTTTTTGAAAGATGTGTGAGCCCGTTTTTGTCAAACTATACTTCATTGATGTTCAGAAATTGAATATAACTCACTCAATTCCTTACCTTCGCGTTTGTTCGAACTCCAAATACGGCACTTTTATGGCAGAAACCATGATTATTATCTTTAGGATGGTGGTAACAACTGAGTCAGAAGATCAACAAGGAATGGACCACATTGGTATATTTCTTTCAATTTTAATAGCGAGTCAAATACTCAGAATGTAAATAAACAGACGCGTTTGTCTCCACTAATAAGGATCTAAAATCAAGGGTCGCACTCGGTCGCAGCTAATTTGTGTTCTAATCGCTTCTCCATACTTGTATAAACACGAATCAACTTGATTTTCAGAAGCGGGTGGAAGCGGAAGATTCATAAGCTTCTAAAAGCGTAAATAATGTATAAAAACTAGAATTTTTCTTCTATTAAACGATCTAAGCGCACGTTATCGTTACATTTTCCGGAGTGTGAATAACGTGCTAGCTTCATTTTTTGCCCTGTAAAAAAAAGCCACTAAAAGACAATTTTAAAATAAGCTTGAAATATCTTTTACCCGTCATTACAAAACTTGGCTTTTCCTCGCGATTTTCTCGTTTATTCTTAACCCCTTACTCTTTCTTCAAGTAGATGAGCTTACAATATAACGACCAGAGCTTAGAAACCATCGGTTCTGAATACCTTAAGTACCTCTCTAACTAAATTATAATGCCATTTTATGGCCACGAAGGTGTCAAAAATGGACTTTTGTCCCGTTTTTCGTCGTTAGGAACCAGTGTGCGACAAGACACTGTGTTTAGGATGAGGTTCAGAGGTTCATAAAGAATAAGACCAGTTTTCAGAGTTCGGGCGAGAGATCGGCAGCGTAATAAGTACAAGTCGTCAGGGGTCTGCTATAGGCTGTGAGGCAAAGTGCCGTCGTATAGGTGTAGCATAGCGAGAGTCGATTAGCGGAAGGCTGAGTAGGCATATCGCGACGGTGATAGCGGCTATCGGTATGTAGAAACTAGAAAAGAATGAAGAGTGGGGCCTACCAGGGGCCAAGTGCCCCCGGTGTCGTTACTCGGAAGACTAAGAGACAGAGTGGGGGTGAAGAGTGAAATTTACTGATATAAATATGATAACCCCCTCCCTCGTGGAAGGCTGGGTCTGTCTGCCCGGAGTAAGTTTTACGATACACAGGTAGTCACTTCCTTTTAGTTTTATGACCGTTGGGGTACAAGGGTGTGTTTTATATGGCAGTCAGGTGGCTAATTCGCGTAGGTTTATTACCGCACCCTTTGAGTTACTTGTCTACGACTTCCGACCTCTCTATGATTTATTACCGTCTGTCGGTGTCCGTATGTCTGCCTGTTCCTACTACGTGCCGCGACCCTGATTTATTCCAAAGAAGCTTAAAAGATTTACATTATATTATAATACATTATGAACCAGAGTGAAGGGTAATTTACATATATAGTTAGCCGTTGCTACAATATCATTATATTTATTAGTATATGTTTCTTTTTCTATGTCTGAGAAGTTGACAGGGAACTTTAAGTTTGCATGTTTTCAATATCTCATAGATAAACTATGTTTATAGGTATGCGGTGCAAACGCTTCTACCACCAATACTAAACAGATATTTTTATGTCTGAACTATTGGTTCCAAAAGCTAATTCTTTCTATTTCATAGAATAGCAGATGTGGGCTATAATGAACCGACAACAAAAATTAGAAGAGAGACCAATTCAATGTTTAAAATTGTGAAATGAGTTAATTTTTGAAGATAAGTTTACATGCGAGGAAACTTATGTCGTTTTTACTTGGCAAAAAACACAACATTTTATACATTGTTTTAGAATAATAAGATGATGAAATGTTGGACACTAGAAAGAATTTACTTCAGACTAAAAGCAATGCTTGAAGAAACAAAATATTATGTAATTGAATAAAGTATATCTAAAAAATTTATTTAAATCATAATTGCTAGGAATTAATTGAGGAAAAAGTTACCTGGAGAACAAAAACATTCTCCCTTTACAACATCACACATAGCTCCATTCATGCAGTTACACCTGCTAGCACAATCTTTGCCATAATATCCACTAGGGCAGGGTTCTCCACAGTTCTTACCACGGTAACCTAGAAATAATAGTATTGGTAAGTGTTATCAATGAACACACTTTTATTTAATGAACAAATACACATTCATTGCATTGTTTAATATTTGAATGATTTTTAGTATTAGCAAATTAATTATTTATAACCACAGCCACCCACCACCCAACATTGCAGAAATTCCACGTCATTATTATTTTTAAGTAACCATTTATCTGATGCAAAACATTCAAAATAGTAATTAGCCGTAAAATAGTGTTATATACTAGAACCATGTTGAACCCTGAGAAAATAAGACTTGAAACTTATGAATAAACTATTATTCTTTATGAATAATAAAATAAAAGGGGAGCTATAGAAAGTTAATAACAAAGTATATCCAGGAAAATTCAGTCTATTTGTTTATTTTTCATCCTAAATTCCGCGTGAAATCTCTTCAAACATTTTGGGGAAGTTTTCGAAATATAAAGCTATGATAATCCATTAAAATCCAAATGATGATATTAAAATTATCTGACTTTTATAGCTTAATTTTGGCCCAACCAATTTTTGAAGAAAAGTTTACATGCGAGGAAACTTATGTCGTTTTTACTTGGCACAAAACACAACATTTTATACATTGTTTTAGAATAATAAGATGATTAAATGTTGGACACTAGAAAGAATTTACTTCAGACTAAATGCAATGCTTGAAGAAAGAAAATATTATGTAATTGAATAAAGTATATCTAAGAAATTTATTTAAATCATAATTGCTAGGAATTAATTGAGAAAAGAGTTACCTGGAGAACAAAAACATTCTCCCTTTACAACATCACACATAGCTCCATTCATGCAGTTACACCTGCTAGCACAATCTTTGCCATAATATCCACTAGGGCAGGGTTCTCCACAGTTCTTACCGCGGTAACCTAGAATATTATGTATTGTTAAGTGTTATCAATGAACACACTTTTATTTAATCAAAAAAATACGTATTCATTGCATTGTTTAATATTTAAATATTTGAATGATTTTTAGTATTAGCAAATTAATTATTTATAACCACAGCCACCCACCACCCAACATTGCAGAAATTCCACGTCATTATTATTTTTAAGTAACCATTTATCTGATGCAAAACATTCAAAATAGTAATTAGCCGTAAAATAGTGTTATATACTAGAACCATGTTGAACCCTGAGAAAATAAGACTTGAAACTTATGAATAAACTATTATTCTTTATGAATAATAAAATAAAAGGGGAGCTATAGAAAGTTAATAACAAAGTATATCCAGGAAAATTCAGTCTATTTGTTTATTTTTCATCCTAAATTCCGCGTGAAATCTCTTCAAACATTTTGGGGAAGTTTTCGAAATATAAAGCTATGATAATCCATTAAAATCCAAATGATGATATTAAAATTATCTGACTTTTATAGCTTAATTTTGGCCCAACCAATTTTTGAAGAAAAGTTTACATGCGAGGAAACTTATGTCGTTTTTACTTGGCACAAAACACAACATTTTATACATTGTTTTAGAATAATAAGATGATTAAATGTTGGACACTAGAAAGAATTTACTTCAGACTAAATGCAATGCTTGAAGAAACAAAATATTATGTAATTGAATAAAGTATATCTAAGAAATTTATTTAAATCATAATTGCTAGGAATTAATTGAGGAAAAAGTTACCTGGAGAACAAAAACATTCTCCCTTTACAACATCACACATAGCTCCATTCATGCAGTTACACCTGCTAGCACAATCTTTGCCATAATATCCACTAGGGCAGGGTTCTCCACAGTTCTTACCGCGGTAACCTAGAATATTATGTATTGTTAAGTGTTATCAATGAACACACTTTTATTTAATCAAAAAAATACGTATTCATTGCATTGTTTAATATTTAAATATTTGAATGATTTTTAGTATTAGCAAATTAATTATTTATAACCACAGCCACCCACCACCCAACATTGCAGAAATTCCACGTCATTATTATTTTTAAGTAACCATTTATCTGATGCAAAACATTCAAAATAGTAATTAGCCGTAAAATAGTGTTATATACTAGAACCATGTTGAACCCTGAGAAAATAAGACTTGAAACTTATGAATAAACTATTATTCTTTATGAATAATAAAATAAAAGGGGAGCTATAGAAAGTTAATAACAAAGTATATCCAGGAAAATTCAGTCTATTTGTTTATTTTTCATCCTAAATTCCGCGTGAAATCTCTTCAAACATTTTGGGGAAGTTTTCGAAATATAAAGCTATGATAATCCATTAAAATCCAAATGATGATATTAAAATTATCTGACTTTTATAGCTTAATTTTGGCCCAACCAATTTTTGAAGAAAAGTTTACATGCGAGGAAACTTATGTCGTTTTTACTTGGCACAAAACACAACATTTTATACATTGTTTTAGAATAATAAGATGATTAAATGTTGGACACTAGAAAGAATTTACTTCAGACTAAATGCAATGCTTGAAGAAACAAAATATTATGTAATTGAATAAAGTATATCTAAGAAATTTATTTAAATCATAATTGCTAGGAATTAATTGAGGAAAAAGTTACCTGGAGAACAAAAACATTCTCCCTTTACAACATCACACATAGCTCCATTCATGCAGTTACACCTGCTAGCACAATCTTTGCCATAATATCCACTAGGGCAGGGTTCTCCACAGTTCTTACCGCGGTAACCTAGAATATTATGTATTGTTAAGTGTTATCAATGAACACACTTTTATTTAATCAAAAAAATACGTATTCATTGCATTGTTTAATATTTAAATATTTGAATGATTTTTAGTATTAGCAAATTAATTATTTATAACCACAGCCACCCACCACCCAACATTGCAGAAATTCCACGTCATTATTATTTTTAAGTAACCATTTATCTAATGCAAAACATTCAAAATAGTAATTAGCCGTAAAATAGTGTTATATACTAGAACCATGTTGAACCCTGAGAAAAAAAGACTTGAAACTTATGAACAAACTATTATTCTTTATGAATAATGAAATAAAAGGGGAGCTATAGAAAGTTAATAACAAAGTATATCCAGGAAAATTCAGTCTATTTGTTTATTTTTCATCCTAAATTCCGCGTGAAATCTCTTCAAACATTTTGGGGAAGTTTTCGAAATATAAAGCTATGATAATCCATTAAAATCCAAATGATGATATTAAAATTATCTGACTTTTATAGCTTAATTTTGGCCCAACCAATTTTTGAAGAAAAGCTTACATGCGAGGAAACTTATGTCGTTTTTACTTGGCACAAAACACAACATTTTATACATTGTTTTAGAATAATAAGATGATTAAATGTTGGACACTAGAAAGAATTTACTTCAGACTAAATGCAATGCTTGAAGAAAGAAAATATTATGTAATTGAATAAAGTATATCTAAGAAATTTATTTAAATCATAATTGCTAGGAATTAATTGAGGAAAAAGTTACCTGGAGAACAAAAACATTCTCCCTTCACAACATCACACATAGCTCCATTCATGCAGTTACACCTGCTAGCACAATCTTTGCCATAATATCCACTAGGGCAGGGTTCTCCACAGTTCTTACCACTGTAACCTAGAAATAATAGTATTGGTAAGTGTTATCAATGAACACACTTTTATTTAATGAACGAATACACATTCATTGCATTGTTTAATATTTGAATGATTTTTAGTATTAGCAAATTAATTATTTATAACCACAGCCACCCACCACCCAACATTGCAGAAATTCCACGTCATTATTATTTTTAAGTAACCATTTATCTAATGCAAAACATTCAAAATAGTAATTTGCCGTAAAATAGTGTTATATACTAGAACCATGTTGAACCCTGAGAAAATAAGACTTGAAACTTATGAATAAACTATTATTCTTTATGAATAATAAAATAAAAGGGGAGCTATAGAAAGTTAATAACAAAGTATATCCAGGAAAATTCAGTCTATTTGTTTATTTTTCATCCTAAATTCCGCGTGAAATCTCTTCAAACATTTTGGGGAAGTTTTCGAAATATAAAGCTATGATAATCCATTAAAATCCAAATGATGATATTAAAATTATCTGACTTTTATAGCTTAATTTTGGCCCAACCAATTTTTGAAGAAAAGTTTACATGCGAGGAAACTTATGTCGTTTTTACTTGGCACAAAACACAACATTTTATACATTGTTTTAGAATAATAAGATGATTAAATGTTGGACACTAGAAAGAATTTACTTCAGACTAAATGCAATGCTTGAAGAAAGAAAATATTATGTAATTGAATAAAGTATATCTAAGAAATTTATTTAAATCATAATTGCTAGGAATTAATTGAGGAAAAAGTTACCTGGAGAACAAAAACATTCTCCCTTCACAACATCACACATAGCTCCATTCATGCAGTTACACCTGCTAGCACAATCTTTGCCATAATATCCACTAGGGCAGGGTTCTCCACAGTTCTTACCACGGTAACCTAGAAATAATAGTATTGGTAAGTGTTATCAATGAACACACTTTTATTTAATGAACAAATACACATTCATTGCATTGTTTAATATTTGAATGATTTTTAGTATTAGCAAATTAATTATTTATAACCACAGCCACCCACCACCCAACATTGCAGAAATTCCACGTCATTATTATTTTTAAGTAACCATTTATCTAATGCAAAACATTCAAAATAGTAATTAGCCGTAAAATAGTGTTATATACTAGAACCATGTTGAACCCTGAGAAAATAAGACTTGAAACTTATGAATAAACTATTATTCTTTATGAATAATAAAATAAAAGGGGAGCTATAGAAAGTTAATAACAAAGTATATCCAGGAAAATTCAGTCTATTTGTTTATTTTTCATCCTAAATTCCGCGTGAAATCTCTTCAAACATTTTGGGGAAGTTTTCGAAATATAAAGCTATGATAATCCATTAAAATCCAAATGATGATATTAAAATTATCTGACTTTTATAGCTTAATTTTGGCCCAACCAATTTTTGAAGAAAAGTTTACATGCGAGGAAACTTATGTTGTTTTTACTTGGCACAAAACACAACATTTTATACATTGTTTTAGAATAATAAGATGATTAAATGTTGGACACTAGAAAGAATTTACTTCAGACTAAATGCAATGCTTGAAGAAAGAAAATATTATGTAATTGAATAAAGTATATCTAAGAAATTTATTTAAATCATAATTGCTAGGAATTAATTGAGGAAAAAGTTACCTGGAGAACAAAAACATTCTCCCTTTACAACATCACACATAGCTCCATTCATGCAGTTACACCTGCTAGCACAATCTTTGCCATAATATCCACTAGGGCAGGGTTCTCCACAGTTCTTACCATGGTAACCTAGAAATAATAGTATTGGTAAGTGTTATCAATGAACACACTTTTATTTAATGAACAAATACACATTCATTGCATTGTTTAATATTTGAATGATTTTTAGTATTAGCAAATTAATTATTTATAACCACAGCCACCCACCACCCAACATTGCAGAAATTCCACGTCATTATTATTTTTAAGTAACCATTTATCTAATGCAAAACATTCAAAATAGTAATTAGCCGTAAAATAGTGTTATATACTAGAACCATGTTGAACCCTGAGAAAATAAGACTTGAAACTTATGAATAAACTATTATTCTTTATGAATAATGAAATAAAAGGGGAGCTATAGAAAGTTAATAACAAAGTATATCCAGGAAAATTCAGTCTATTTGTTTATTTTTCATCCTAAATTCTGCGTGAAATCTCTTCAAACATTTTGGGGAAGTTTTCGAAATATAAAGCTATGATAATCCATTAAAATCCAAATGATGATATTAAAATTATCTGACTTTTATAGCTTAGTTTTGGCCCAACCAATTTTTGAAGAAAAGTTTACATGCGAGGAAACTTATGTCGTTTTTACTTGGCACAAAACACAACATTTTATACATTGTTTTAGAATAATAAGATGATTAAATGTTGGACACTAGAAAGAATTTACTTCAGACTAAATGCAATGCTTGAAGAAAGAAAATATTATGTAATTGAATAAAGTATATCTAAGAAATTTATTTAAATCATAATTGCTAGGAATTAATTGAGGAAAAAGTTACCTGGAGAACAAAAACATTCTCCCTTCACAACATCACACATAGCTCCATTCATGCAGTTACACCTGCTAGCACAATCTTTGCCATAATATCCACTAGGGCAGGGTTCTCCACAGTTCTTACCACTGTAACCTAGAAATAATAGTATTGGTAAGTGTTATCAATGAACACACTTTTATTTAATGAACGAATACACATTCATTGCATTGTTTAATATTTGAATGATTTTTAGTATTAGCAAATTAATTATTTATAACCACAGCCACCCACCACCCAACATTGCAGAAATTCCACGTCATTATTATTTTTAAGTAACCTTTTATCTAATGCAAAACATTCAAAATAGTAATTTGCCGTAAAATAGTGTTATATACTAGAACCATGTTGAACCCTGAGAAAATAAGACTTGAAACTTATGAATAAACTATTATTCTTTATGAATAATAAAATAAAAGGGGAGCTATAGAAAGTTAATAACAAAGTATATCCAGGAAAATTCAGTCTATTTGTTTATTTTTCATCCTAAATTCCGCGTGAAATCTCTTCAAACATTTTGGGGAAGTTTTCGAAATATAAAGCTATGATAATCCATTAAAATCCAAATGATGATATTAAAATTATCTGACTTTTATAGCTTAATTTTGGCCCAACCAATTTTTGAAGAAAAGTTTACATGCGAGGAAACTTATGTCGTTTTTACTTGGCACAAAACACAACATTTTATACATTGTTTTAGAATAATAAGATGATTAAATGTTGGACACTAGAAAGAATTTACTTCAGACTAAATGCAATGCTTGAAGAAAGAAAATATTATGTAATTGAATAAAGTATATCTAAGAAATTTATTTAAATCATAATTGCTAGGAATTAATTGAGGAAAAAGTTACCTGGAGAACAAAAACATTCTCCCTTCACAACATCACACATAGCTCCATTCATGCAGTTACACCTGCTAGCACAATCTTTGCCATAATATCCACTAGGGCAGGGTTCTCCACAGTTCTTACCGCGGTAACCTAGAATATTATGTATTGTTAAGTGTTATCAATGAACACACTTTTATTTAATCAAAAAAATACGTATTCATTGCATTGTTTAATATTTAAATATTTGAATGATTTTTAGTATTAGCAAATTAATTATTTATAACCACAGCCACCCACCACCCAACATTGCAGAAATTCCACGTCATTATTATTTTTAAGTAACCTTTTATCTAATGCAAAACATTCAAAATAGTAATTAGCCGTAAAATAGTGTTATATACTAGAATCATGTTGAACCCTGAGAAAATAAGACTTGAAACTTATGAATAAACTATTATTCTTTATGAATAATAAAATAAAAGGGGAGTTATAGAATGTTAATAACAAAGTATACCCAGGAAAATTCAGTATATTTGTTTATTTTTCATCCTAAATTCCGCGTGAAATCTCTTCAAAAAGTTTGATGAGGCTTTCGAAATATAAAGCTAGGATGATCCATAAATATCCAAAAAATAATATTAAGGTTATCTGACTTTTATAGCTTATTTTTGGCCCAACAAACTCTACATCTTCATTTATTTGTTGGTACAGAATCTTTCCTCATGTTCACTCGTTGTCTATCCAAGTGATGTGAGCCAGTCTCATCTCATCATTTGGAGACATGGATAAAATGTGAACAGTTAAAGACAATTTATCTGATGAATAAAACATGCATATTTATGTAGATACCTGTGTACATAGTACAAGCTAGTTTTACCATTTAATATCATTATATTTATTAGTATGTTTCTTTTTCTATGTCTGAGAAGTTTACAGGGAGTTATAAGTTTGCATGTTTTCAATATCTCATAGATAAACTATGTTTATATGTATGCGGTGCAAACGCTTCTACCACCAATACTAAACAGATATTTTTATGTCTGAACTATTGGTTCCAAAAGCTAATTCTTTCTATTTCATAGAATAGCAGATGTGGGCTATAATGAACCGACAACAAAAATTAGAAGAGAGACCAATTCAATGTTTAAAATTGTGAAATGAGTTAATTTTTGAAGTTAATAACAAATTATAACCTGGAAAATTCAGTCTATTTGTTTATTTTTCATCCTAAATTCCGCGTGAAATCTCTTCAAACATTTTGGGGAAGTTTTCGAAATATAAAGCTATGATAATCCATTAAAATCCAAATGATGATATTAAAATTATCTGACTTTTATAGCTTAGTTTTGGCATAACCAATTTTTGAAGAAAAGTTTACATGCGAGGAAACTTATGTCGTTTTACTTGGCACAAAACACAACATTTTATACATTGTTTTAAAGTAATAAGATGATGAAATGTTGGACACTAGGAAAAATTTACTTCAGACTAAATGCAATGCTTGAAAAAAGAAAATATTATGTAATCGAATAAAGTATATCTAAATAATTTATTTAAATCATAATAGCTTGGAATTAATTGAGGAAAAAGTTACCTGGAGAACAAAAACATTCTCCCTTCACAACATCACACATAGCTCCATTCATGCAGTTACACCTGCTAGCACAATCTTTGCCATAATATCCACTAGGGCAGGGTTCTCCACAGTTCTTACCACTGTAACCTAGAAATAATAGTATTGGTAAGTGTTATCAATGAACACACTTTTATTTAATGAACGAATACACATTCATTGCATTGTTTAATATTTGAATGATTTTTAGTATTAGCAAATTAATTATTTATAACCACAGCCACCCACCACCCAACATTGCAGAAATTCCACGTCATTATTATTTTTAAGTAACCATTTATCTAATGCAAAACATTCAAAATAGTAATTAGCCGTAAAATAGTGTTATATACTAGAACCATGTTGAACCCTGAGAAAATAAGACTTGAAACTTATGAATAAACTATTATTCTTTATGAATAATGAAATAAAAGGGGAGCTATAGAAAGTTAATAACAAAGTATATCCAGGAAAATTCAGTCTATTTGTTTATTTTTCATCCTAAATTCTGCGTGAAATCTCTTCAAACATTTTGGGGAAGTTTTCGAAATATAAAGCTATGATAATCCATTAAAATCCAAATGATGATATTAAAATTATCTGACTTTTATAGCTTAGTTTTGGCCCAACCAATTTTTGAAGAAAAGTTTACATGCGAGGAAACTTATGTCGTTTTTACTTGGCACAAAACACAACATTTTATACATTGTTTTAGAATAATAAGATGATTAAATGTTGGACACTAGAAAGAATTTACTTCAGACTAAATGCAATGCTTGAAGAAAGAAAATATTATGTAATTGAATAAAGTATATCTAAGAAATTTATTTAAATCATAATTGCTAGGAATTAATTGAGGAAAAAGTTACCTGGAGAACAAAAACATTCTCCCTTCACAACATCACACATAGCTCCATTCATGCAGTTACACCTGCTAGCACAATCTTTGCCATAATATCCACTAGGGCAGGGTTCTCCACAGTTCTTACCGCGGTAACCTAGAATATTATGTATTGTTAAGTGTTATCAATGAACACACTTTTATTTAATCAAAAAAATACGTATTCATTGCATTGTTTAATATTTAAATATTTGAATGATTTTTAGTATTAGCAAATTAATTATTTATAACCACAGCCACCCACCACCCAACATTGCAGAAATTCCACGTCATTATTATTTTTAAGTAACCTTTTATCTAATGCAAAACATTCAAAATAGTAATTAGCCGTAAAATAGTGTTATATACTAGAACCATGTTGAACCCTGAGAAAATAAGACTTGAAACTTATGAATAAACTATTATTCTTTATGAATAATAAAATAAAAGGGGAGCTATAGAAAGTTAATAACAAAGTATATCCAGGAAAATTCAGTCTATTTGTTTATTTTTCATCCTAAATTCCGCGTGAAATCTCTTCAAACATTTTGGGGAAGTTTTCGAAATATAAAGCTATGATAATCCATTAAAATCCAAATGATGATATTAAAATTATCTGACTTTTATAGCTTAATTTTGGCCCAACCAATTTTTGAAGAAAAGTTTACATGCGAGGAAACTTATGTCGTTTTTACTTGGCACAAAACACAACATTTTATACATTGTTTTAGAATAATAAGATGATTAAATGTTGGACACTAGAAAGAATTTACTTCAGACTAAATGCAATGCTTGAAGAAAGAAAATATTATGTAATTGAATAAAGTATATCTAAGAAATTTATTTAAATCATAATTGCTAGGAATTAATTGAGGAAAAAGTTACCTGGAGAACAAAAACATTCTCCCTTCACAACATCACACATAGCTCCATTCATGCAGTTACACCTGCTAGCACAATCTTTGCCATAATATCCACTAGGGCAGGGTTCTCCACAGTTCTTACCGCGGTAACCTAGAATATTATGTATTGTTAAGTGTTATCAATGAACACACTTTTATTTAATGAACAAATACACATTCATTGCATTGTTTAATATTTGAATGATTTTTAGTATTAGCAAATTAATTATTTATAACCACAGCCACCCACCACCCAACATTGCAGAAATTCCACGTCATTATTATTTTTAAGTAACCATTTATCTAATGCAAAACATTCAAAATAGTAATTAGCCGTAAAATAGTGTTATATACTAGAATCATGTTGAACCCTGAGAAAATAAGACTTGAAACTTATGAATAAACTATTATTCTTTATGAATAATAAAATAAAAGGGGAGTTATAGAATGTTAATAACAAAGTATACCCAGGAAAATTCAGTATATTTGTTTATTTTTCATCCTAAATTCCGCGTGAAATCTCTTCAAAAAGTTTGATGAGGCTTTCGAAATATAAAGCTAGGATGATCCATAAATATCCAAAAAATAATATTAAGGTTATCTGACTTTTATAGCTTATTTTTGGCCCAACAAACTCTACATCTTCATTTATTTGTTGGTACAGAATCTTTCCTCATGTTCACTCGTTGTCTATCCAAGTGATGTGAGCCAGTCTCATCTCATCATTTGGAGACATGGATAAAATGTGAACAGTTAAAGACAATTTATCTGATGAATAAAACATGCATATTTATGTAGATACCTGTGTACATAGTACAAGCTAGTTTTACCATTTAATATCATTATATTTATTAGTATGTTTCTTTTTCTATGTCTGAGAAGTTTACAGGGAGTTATAAGTTTGCATGTTTTCAATATCTCATAGATAAACTATGTTTATATGTATGCGGTGCAAACGCTTCTACCACCAATACTAAACAGATATTTTTATGTCTGAACTATTGGTTCCAAAAGCTAATTCTTTCTATTTCATAGAATAGCAGATGTGGGCTATAATGAACCGACAACAAAAATTAGAAGAGAGACCAATTCAATGTTTAAAATTGTGAAATGAGTTAATTTTTGAAGTTAATAACAAAGTATAACCTGGAAAATTCAGTCTATTTGTTTATTTTTCATCCTAAATTCCGCGTGAAATCTCTTCAAACATTTTGGGGAAGTTTTCGAAATATAAAGCTATGATAATCCATTAAAATCCAAATGATGATATTAAAATTATCTGACTTTTATAGCTTAGTTTTGGCATAACCAATTTTTGAAGAAAAGTTTACATGCGAGGAAACTTATGTCGTTTTACTTGGCACAAAACACAACATTTTATACATTGTTTTAAAGTAATAAGATGATGAAATGTTGGACACTAGGAAAAATTTACTTCAGACTAAATGCAATGCTTGAAAAAAGAAAATATTATGTAATCGAATAAAGTATATCTAAATAATTTATTTAAATCATAATAGCTTGGAATTAATTGAGGAAAAAGTTACCTGGAGAACAAAAACATTCTCCCTTCACAACATCACACATAGCTCCATTCATGCAGTTACACCTGCTAGCACAATCTTTGCCATAATATCCACTAGGGCAGGGTTCTCCACAGTTCTTACCGCGGTAACCTAGAATATTATGTATTGTTAAGTGTTATCAATGAACACACTTTTATTTAATCAAAAAAATACGTATTCATTGCATTGTTTAATATTTGAATGATTTTTAGTATTAGCAAATTAATTATTTATAACCACAGCCACCCACCACCCAACATTGCAGAAATTCCACGTCATTATTATTTTTAAGTAACCATTTATCTAATGCAAAACATTCAAAATAGTAATTAGCCGTAAAATAGTGTTATATACTAGAACCATGTTGAACCCTGAGAAAATAAGACTTGAAACTTATGAATAAACTATTATTCTTTATGAATAATAAAATAAAAGGGGAGCTATAGAAAGTTAATAACAAAGTATATCCAGGAAAATTCAGTCTATTTGTTTATTTTTCATCCTAAATTCCGCGTGAAATCTCTTCAAACATTTTGGGGAAGTTTTCGAAATATAAAGCTATGATAATCCATTAAAATCCAAATGATGATATTAAAATTATCTGACTTTTATAGCTTAATTTTGGCCCAACCAATTTTTGAAGAAAAGTTTACATGCGAGGAAACTTATGTCGTTTTTACTTGGCACAAAACACAACATTTTATACATTGTTTTAGAATAATAAGATGATTAAATGTTGGACACTAGAAAGAATTTACTTCAGACTAAATGCAATGCTTGAAGAAAGAAAATATTATGTAATTGAATAAAGTATATCTAAGAAATTTATTTAAATCATAATTGCTAGGAATTAATTGAGGAAAAAGTTACCTGGAGAACAAAAACATTCTCCCTTTACAACATCACACATAGCTCCATTCATGCAGTTACACCTGCTAGCACAATCTTTGCCATAATATCCACTAGGGCAGGGTTCTCCACAGTTCTTACCATGGTAACCTAGAAATAATAGTATTGGTAAGTGTTATCAATGAACACACTTTTATTTAATGAACAAATACACATTCATTGCATTGTTTAATATTTGAATGATTTTTAGTATTAGCAAATTAATTATTTATAACCACAGCCACCCACCACCCAACATTGCAGAAATTCCACGTCATTATTATTTTTAAGTAACCATTTATCTAATGCAAAACATTCAAAATAGTAATTAGCCGTAAAATAGTGTTATATACTAGAACCATGTTGAACCCTGAGAAAATAAGACTTGAAACTTATGAATAAACTATTATTCTTTATGAATAATGAAATAAAAGGGGAGCTATAGAAAGTTAATAACAAAGTATATCCAGGAAAATTCAGTCTATTTGTTTATTTTTCATCCTAAATTCTGCGTGAAATCTCTTCAAACATTTTGGGGAAGTTTTCGAAATATAAAGCTATGATAATCCATTAAAATCCAAATGATGATATTAAAATTATCTGACTTTTATAGCTTAGTTTTGGCCCAACCAATTTTTGAAGAAAAGTTTACATGCGAGGAAACTTATGTCGTTTTTACTTGGCACAAAACACAACATTTTATACATTGTTTTAGAATAATAAGATGATTAAATGTTGGACACTAGAAAGAATTTACTTCAGACTAAATGCAATGCTTGAAGAAAGAAAATATTATGTAATTGAATAAAGTATATCTAAGAAATTTATTTAAATCATAATTGCTAGGAATTAATTGAGGAAAAAGTTACCTGGAGAACAAAAACATTCTCCCTTCACAACATCACACATAGCTCCATTCATGCAGTTACACCTGCTAGCACAATCTTTGCCATAATATCCACTAGGGCAGGGTTCTCCACAGTTCTTACCGCGGTAACCTAGAATATTATGTATTGTTAAGTGTTATCAATGAACACACTTTTATTTAATCAAAAAAATACGTATTCATTGCATTGTTTAATATTTAAATATTTGAATGATTTTTAGTATTAGCAAATTAATTATTTATAACCACAGCCACCCACCACCCAACATTGCAGAAATTCCACGTCATTATTATTTTTAAGTAACCTTTTATCTAATGCAAAACATTCAAAATAGTAATTAGCCGTAAAATAGTGTTATATACTAGAACCATGTTGAACCCTGAGAAAATAAGACTTGAAACTTATGAATAAACTATTATTCTTTATGAATAATAAAATAAAAGGGGAGCTATAGAAAGTTAATAACAAAGTATATCCAGGAAAATTCAGTCTATTTGTTTATTTTTCATCCTAAATTCCGCGTGAAATCTCTTCAAACATTTTGGGGAAGTTTTCGAAATATAAAGCTATGATAATCCATTAAAATCCAAATGATGATATTAAAATTATCTGACTTTTATAGCTTAATTTTGGCCCAACCAATTTTTGAAGAAAAGTTTACATGCGAGGAAACTTATGTCGTTTTTACTTGGCACAAAACACAACATTTTATACATTGTTTTAGAATAATAAGATGATTAAATGTTGGACACTAGAAAGAATTTACTTCAGACTAAATGCAATGCTTGAAGAAAGAAAATATTATGTAATTGAATAAAGTATATCTAAGAAATTTATTTAAATCATAATTGCTAGGAATTAATTGAGGAAAAAGTTACCTGGAGAACAAAAACATTCTCCCTTCACAACATCACACATAGCTCCATTCATGCAGTTACACCTGCTAGCACAATCTTTGCCATAATATCCACAAGGGCAGGGTTCTCCACAGTTCTTACCGCGGTAACCTAGAATATTATGTATTGTTAAGTGTTATCAATGAACACACTTTTATTTAATGAACAAATACACATTCATTGCATTGTTTAATATTTGAATGATTTTTAGTATTAGCAAATTAATTATTTATAACCACAGCCACCCACCACCCAACATTGCAGAAATTCCACGTCATTATTATTTTTAAGTAACCTTTTATCTAATGCAAAACATTCAAAATAGTAATTAGCCGTAAAATAGTGTTATATACTAGAATCATGTTGAACCCTGAGAAAATAAGACTTGAAACTTATGAATAAACTATTATTCTTTATGAATAATAAAATAAAAGGGGAGTTATAGAATGTTAATAACAAAGTATACCCAGGAAAATTCAGTATATTTGTTTATTTTTCATCCTAAATTCCGCGTGAAATCTCTTCAAAAAGTTTGATGAGGCTTTCGAAATATAAAGCTAGGATGATCCATAAATATCCAAAAAATAATATTAAGGTTATCTGACTTTTATAGCTTATTTTTGGCCCAACAAACTCTACATCTTCATTTATTTGTTGGTACAGAATCTTTCCTCATGTTCACTCGTTGTCTATCCAAGTGATGTGAGCCAGTCTCATCTCATCATTTGGAGACATGGATAAAATGTGAACAGTTAAAGACAATTTATCTGATGAATAAAACATGCATATTTATGTAGATACCTGTGTACATAGTACAAGCTAGTTTTACCATTTAATATCATTATATTTATTAGTATGTTTCTTTTTCTATGTCTGAGAAGTTTACAGGGAGTTATAAGTTTGCATGTTTTCAATATCTCATAGATAAACTATGTTTATATGTATGCGGTGCAAACGCTTCTACCACCAATACTAAACAGATATTTTTATGTCTGAACTATTGGTTCCAAAAGCTAATTCTTTCTATTTCATAGAATAGCAGATGTGGGCTATAATGAACCGACAACAAAAATTAGAAGAGAGACCAATTCAATGTTTAAAATTGTGAAATGAGTTAATTTTTGAAGTTAATAACAAAGTATAACCTGGAAAATTCAGTCTATTTGTTTATTTTTCATCCTAAATTCCGCGTGAAATCTCTTCAAACATTTTGGGGAAGTTTTCGAAATATAAAGCTATGATAATCCATTAAAATCCAAATGATGATATTAAAATTATCTGACTTTTATAGCTTAGTTTTGGCATAACCAATTTTTGAAGAAAAGTTTACATGCGAGGAAACTTATGTCGTTTTACTTGGCACAAAACACAACATTTTATACATTGTTTTAAAGTAATAAGATGATGAAATGTTGGACACTAGGAAAAATTTACTTCAGACTAAATGCAATGCTTGAAAAAAGAAAATATTATGTAATCGAATAAAGTATATCTAAATAATTTATTTAAATCATAATAGCTTGGAATTAATTGAGGAAAAAGTTACCTGGAGAACAAAAACATTCTCCCTTCACAACATCACACATAGCTCCATTCATGCAGTTACACCTGCTAGCACAATCTTTGCCATAATATCCACTAGGGCAGGGTTCTCCACAGTTCTTACCGCGGTAACCTAGAATATTATGTATTGTTAAGTGTTATCAATGAACACACTTTTATTTAATCAAAAAAATACGTATTCATTGCATTGTTTAATATTTAAATATTTGAATGATTTTTAGTATTAGCAAATTAATTATTTATAACCACAGCCACCCACCACCCAACATTGCAGAAATTCCACGTCATTATTATTTTTAAGTAACCTTTTATCTAATGCAAAACATTCAAAATAGTAATTAGCCGTAAAATAGTGTTATATACTAGAACCATGTTGAACCCTGAGAAAATAAGACTTGAAACTTATGAATAAACTATTATTCTTTATGAATAATAAAATAAAAGGGGAGCTATAGAAAGTTAATAACAAAGTATATCCAGGAAAATTCAGTCTATTTGTTTACTTTTCATCCTAAATTCCGCGTGAAATCTCTTCAAACATTTTGGGGAAGTTTTCGAAATATAAAGCTATGATAATCCATTAAAATCCAAATGATGATATTAAAATTATCTGACTTTTATAGCTTAATTTTGGCCCAACCAATTTTTGAAGAAAAGTTTACATGCGAGGAAACTTATGTCGTTTTTACTTGGCACAAAACACAACATTTTATACATTGTTTTAGAATAATAAGATGATTAAATGTTGGACACTAGAAAGAATTTACTTCAGACTAAATGCAATGCTTGAAGAAAGAAAATATTATGTAATTGAATAAAGTATATCTAAGAAATTTATTTAAATCATAATTGCTAGGAATTAATTGAGGAAAAAGTTACCTGGAGAACAAAAACATTCTCCCTTCACAACATCACACATAGCTCCATTCATGCAGTTACACCTGCTAGCACAATCTTTGCCATAATATCCACTAGGGCAGGGTTCTCCACAGTTCTTACCGCGGTAACCTAGAATATTATGTATTGTTAAGTGTTATCAATGAACACACTTTTATTTAATCAAAAAAATACGTATTCATTGCATTGTTTAATATTTAAATATTTGAATGATTTTTAGTATTAGCAAATTAATTATTTATAACCACAGCCACCCACCACCCAACATTGCAGAAATTCCACGTCATTATTATTTTTAAGTAACCTTTTATCTAATGCAAAACATTCAAAATAGTAATTAGCCGTAAAATAGTGTTATATACTAGAACCATGTTGAACCCTGAGAAAATAAGACTTGAAACTTATGAATAAACTATTATTCTTTATGAATAATAAAATAAAAGGGGAGCTATAGAAAGTTAATAACAAAGTATATCCAGGAAAATTCAGTCTATTTGTTTACTTTTCATCCTAAATTCCGCGTGAAATCTCTTCAAACATTTTGGGGAAGTTTTCGAAATATAAAGCTATGATAATCCATTAAAATCCAAATGATGATATTAAAATTATCTGACTTTTATAGCTTAATTTTGGCCCAACCAATTTTTGAAGAAAAGTTTACATGCGAGGAAACTTATGTCGTTTTTACTTGGCACAAAACACAACATTTTATACATTGTTTTAGAATAATAAGATGATTAAATGTTGGACACTAGAAAGAATTTACTTCAGACTAAATGCAATGCTTGAAGAAAGAAAATATTATGTAATTGAATAAAGTATATCTAAGAAATTTATTTAAATCATAATTGCTAGGAATTAATTGAGGAAAAAGTTACCTGGAGAACAAAAACATTCTCCCTTCACAACATCACACATAGCTCCATTCATGCAGTTACACCTGCTAGCACAATCTTTGCCATAATATCCACTAGGGCAGGGTTCTCCACAGTTCTTACCGCGGTAACCTAGAATATTATGTATTGTTAAGTGTTATCAATGAACACACTTTTATTTAATCAAAAAAATACGTATTCATTGCATTGTTTAATATTTGAATGATTTTTAGCATTAGCAAATTAATTATTTATAACCACAGCCACCCACCACCCAACATTGCAGAAATTCCACGTCATTATTATTTTTAAGTAACCTTTTATCTAATGCAAAACATTCAAAATAGTAATTAGCCGTAAAATAGTGTTATATACTAGAACCATGTTGAACCCTGAGAAAATAAGACTTGAAACTTATGAATAAACTATTATTCTTTATGAATAATAAAATAAAAGGGGAGTTATAGAATGTTAATAACAAAGTATACCCAGGAAAATTCAGTATATTTGTTTATTTTTCATCCTAAATTCCGCGTGAAATCTCTTCAAAAAGTTTGATGAGGCTTTCGAAATATAAAGCTAGGATGATCCATAAATATCCAAAAAATAATATTAAGGTTATCTGACTTTTATAGCTTATTTTTGGCCCAACAAACTCTACATCTTCATTTATTTGTTGGTACAGAATCTTTCCTCATGTTCACTCGTTGTCTATCCAAGTGATGTGAGCCAGTCTCATCTCATCATTTGGAGACATGGATAAAATGTGAACAGTTAAAGACAATTTATCTGATGAATAAAACATGCATATTTATGTAGATACCTGTGTACATAGTACAAGCTAGTTTTACCATTTAATATCATTATATTTATTAGTATGTTTCTTTTTCTATGTCTGAGAAGTTTACAGGGAGTTATAAGTTTGCATGTTTTCAATATCTCATAGATAAACTATGTTTATATGTATGCGGTGCAAACGCTTCTACCACCAATACTAAACAGATATTTTTATGTCTGAACTATTGGTTCCAAAAGCTAATTCTTTCTATTTCATAGAATAGCAGATGTGGGCTATAATGAACCGACAACAAAAATTAGAAGAGAGACCAATTCAATGTTTAAAATTGTGAAATGAGTTAATTTTTGAAGTTAATAACAAAGTATAACCTGGAAAATTCAGTCTATTTGTTTATTTTTCATCCTAAATTCCGCGTGAAATCTCTTCAAACATTTTGGGGAAGTTTTCGAAATATAAAGCTATGATAATCCATTAAAATCCAAATGATGATATTAAAATTATCTGACTTTTATAGCTTAGTTTTGGCATAACCAATTTTTGAAGAAAAGTTTACATGCGAGGAAACTTATGTCGTTTTACTTGGCACAAAACACAACATTTTATACATTGTTTTAAAGTAATAAGATGATGAAATGTTGGACACTAGGAAAAATTTACTTCAGACTAAATGCAATGCTTGAAAAAAGAAAATATTATGTAATCGAATAAAGTATATCTAAATAATTTATTTAAATCATAATAGCTTGGAATTAATTGAGGAAAAAGTTACCTGGAGAACAAAAACATTCTCCCTTCACAACATCACACATAGCTCCATTCATGCAGTTACACCTGCTAGCACAATCTTTGCCATAATATCCACTAGGGCAGGGTTCTCCACAGTTCTTACCGCGGTAACCTAGAATATTATGTATTGTTAAGTGTTATCAATGAACACACTTTTATTTAATGAACAAATACACATTCATTGCATTGTTTAATATTTGAATGATTTTTAGTATTAGCAAATTAATTATTTATAACCACAGCCACCCACCACCCAACATTGCAGAAATTCCACGTCATTATTATTTTTAAGTAACCTTTTATCTAATGCAAAACATTCAAAATAGTAATTTGCCGTAAAATAGTGTTATATACTAGAACCATGTTGAACCCTGAGAAAATAAGACTTGAAACTTATGAATAAACTATTATTCTTTATGAATAATAAAATAAAAGGGGAGCTATAGAAAGTTAATAACAAAGTATATCCAGGAAAATTCAGTCTATTTGTTTATTTTTCATCCTAAATTCCGCGTGAAATCTCTTCAAACATTTTGGGGAAGTTTTCGAAATATAAAGCTATGATAATCCATTAAAATCCAAATGATGATATTAAAATTATCTGACTTTTATAGCTTAATTTTGGCCCAACCAATTTTTGAAGAAAAGTTTACATGCGAGGAAACTTATGTCGTTTTTACTTGGCACAAAACACAACATTTTATACATTGTTTTAGAATAATAAGATGATTAAATGTTGGACACTAGAAAGAATTTACTTCAGACTAAATGCAATGCTTGAAGAAAGAAAATATTATGTAATTGAATAAAGTATATCTAAGAAATTTATTTAAATCATAATTGCTAGGAATTAATTGAGGAAAAAGTTACCTGGAGAACAAAAACATTCTCCCTTCACAACATCACACATAGCTCCATTCATGCAGTTACACCTGCTAGCACAATCTTTGCCATAATATCCACTAGGGCAGGGTTCTCCACAGTTCTTACCGCGGTAACCTAGAATATTATGTATTGTTAAGTGTTATCAATGAACACACTTTTATTTAATCAAAAAAATACGTATTCATTGCATTGTTTAATATTTGAATGATTTTTAGCATTAGCAAATTAATTATTTATAACCACAGCCACCCACCACCCAACATTGCAGAAATTCCACGTCATTATTATTTTTAAGTAACCTTTTATCTAATGCAAAACATTCAAAATAGTAATTAGCCGTAAAATAGTGTTATATACTAGAATCATGTTGAACCCTGAGAAAATAAGACTTGAAACTTATGAATAAACTATTATTCTTTATGAATAATAAAATAAAAGGGGAGTTATAGAATGTTAATAACAAAGTATACCCAGGAAAATTCAGTATATTTGTTTATTTTTCATCCTAAATTCCGCGTGAAATCTCTTCAAAAAGTTTGATGAGGCTTTCGAAATATAAAGCTAGGATGATCCATAAATATCCAAAAAATAATATTAAGGTTATCTGACTTTTATAGCTTATTTTTGGCCCAACAAACTCTACATCTTCATTTATTTGTTGGTACAGAATCTTTCCTCATGTTCACTCGTTGTCTATCCAAGTGATGTGAGCCAGTCTCATCTCATCATTTGGAGACATGGATAAAATGTGAACAGTTAAAGACAATTTATCTGATGAATAAAACATGCATATTTATGTAGATACCTGTGTACATAGTACAAGCTAGTTTTACCATTTAATATCATTATATTTATTAGTATGTTTCTTTTTCTATGTCTGAGAAGTTTACAGGGAGTTATAAGTTTGCATGTTTTCAATATCTCATAGATAAACTATGTTTATATGTATGCGGTGCAAACGCTTCTACCACCAATACTAAACAGATATTTTTATGTCTGAACTATTGGTTCCAAAAGCTAATTCTTTCTATTTCATAGAATAGCAGATGTGGGCTATAATGAACCGACAACAAAAATTAGAAGAGAGACCAATTCAATGTTTAAAATTGTGAAATGAGTTAATTTTTGAAGTTAATAACAAAGTATAACCTGGAAAATTCAGTCTATTTGTTTATTTTTCATCCTAAATTCCGCGTGAAATCTCTTCAAACATTTTGGGGAAGTTTTCGAAATATAAAGCTATGATAATCCATTAAAATCCAAATGATGATATTAAAATTATCTGACTTTTATAGCTTAGTTTTGGCATAACCAATTTTTGAAGAAAAGTTTACATGCGAGGAAACTTATGTCGTTTTACTTGGCACAAAACACAACATTTTATACATTGTTTTAAAGTAATAAGATGATGAAATGTTGGACACTAGGAAAAATTTACTTCAGACTAAATGCAATGCTTGAAAAAAGAAAATATTATGTAATCGAATAAAGTATATCTAAATAATTTATTTAAATCATAATAGCTTGGAATTAATTGAGGAAAAAGTTACCTGGAGAACAAAAACATTCTCCCTTCACAACATCACACATAGCTCCATTCATGCAGTTACACCTGCTAGCACAATCTTTGCCATAATATCCACTAGGGCAGGGTTCTCCACAGTTCTTACCGCGGTAACCTAGAATATTATGTATTGTTAAGTGTTATCAATGAACACACTTTTATTTAATCAAAAAAATACGTATTCATTGCATTGTTTAATATTTGAATGATTTTTAGTATTAGCAAATTAATTATTTATAACCACAGCCACCCACCACCCAACATTGCAGAAATTCCACGTCATTATTATTTTTAAGTAACCATTTATCTAATGCAAAACATTCAAAATAGTAATTAGCCGTAAAATAGTGTTATATACTAGAACCATGTTGAACCCTGAGAAAAAAAGACTTGAAACTTATGAATAAACTATTATTCTTTATGAATAATGAAATAAAAGGGGAGCTATAGAAAGTTAATAACAAAGTATATCCAGGAAAATTCAGTCTATTTGTTTATTTTTCATCCTAAATTCCGCGTGAAATCTCTTCAAACATTTTGGGGAAGTTTTCGAAATATAAAGCTATGATAATCCATTAAAATCCAAATGATGATATTAAAATTATCTGACTTTTATAGCTTAGTTTTGGCCCAACCAATTTTTGAAGAAAAGTTTACATGCGAGGAAACTTATGTCGTTTTTACTTGGCACAAAACACAACATTTTATACATTGTTTTAGAATAATAAGATGATTAAATGTTGGACACTAGAAAGAATTTACTTCAGACTAAATGCAATGCTTGAAGAAAGAAAATATTATGTAATTGAATAAAGTATATCTAAGAAATTTATTTAAATCATAATTGCTAGGAATTAATTGAGGAAAAAGTTACCTGGAGAACAAAAACATTCTCCCTTCACAACATCACACATAGCTCCATTCATGCAGTTACACCTGCTAGCACAATCTTTGCCATAATAACCATTAGGGCAGGGTTCTCCACAGTTCTTACCGCGGTAACCTAGAATATTATGTATTGTTAAGTGTTATCAATGAACACACTTTTATTTAATGAACAAATACACATTCATTGCATTGTTTAATATTTGAATGATTTTTAGTATTAGCAAATTAATTATTTATAACCACAGCCACCCACCACCCAACATTGCAGAAATTCCACGTCATTATTATTTTTAAGTAACCTTTTATCTAATGCAAAACATTCAAAATAGTAATTAGCCGTAAAATAGTGTTATATACTAGAACCATGTTGAACCCTGAGAAAATAAGACTTGAAACTTATGAATAAACTATTATTCTTTATGAATAATAAAATAAAAGGGGAGTTATAGAATGTTAATAACAAAGTATACCCAGGAAAATTCAGTATATTTGTTTATTTTTCATCCTAAATTCCGCGTGAAATCTCTTCAAAAAGTTTGATGAGGCTTTCGAAATATAAAGCTAGGATGATCCATAAATATCCAAAAAATAATATTAAGGTTATCTGACTTTTATAGCTTATTTTTGGCCCAACAAACTCTACATCTTCATTTATTTGTTGGTACAGAATCTTTCCTCATGTTCACTCGTTGTCTATCCAAGTGATGTGAGCCAGTCTCATCTCATCATTTGGAGACATGGATAAAATGTGAACAGTTAAAGACAATTTATCTGATGAATAAAACATGCATATTTATGTAGATACCTGTGTACATAGTACAAGCTAGTTTTACCATTTAATATCATTATATTTATTAGTATGTTTCTTTTTCTATGTCTGAGAAGTTTACAGGGAGTTATAAGTTTGCATGTTTTCAATATCTCATAGATAAACTATGTTTATATGTATGCGGTGCAAACGCTTCTACCACCAATACTAAACAGATATTTTTATGTCTGAACTATTGGTTCCAAAAGCTAATTCTTTCTATTTCATAGAATAGCAGATGTGGGCTATAATGAACCGACAACAAAAATTAGAAGAGAGACCAATTCAATGTTTAAAATTGTGAAATGAGTTAATTTTTGAAGTTAATAACAAAGTATAACCTGGAAAATTCAGTCTATTTGTTTATTTTTCATACTAAATTCCGCGTGAAATCTCTTCATAATTTTGATGAGGTTTTCGAAATATAAAGCTAGGATGATCCATTAAAATCCAAATGATGATATTAAAATTATCTGACTTTTATAGCTTAATTTTGGCCCAACCAACTTTTGAAGATAAGTTTACATGCGAGGAAACTTATGTCGTTTTACTTGGCACAAAACACAACATTTTATACATTGTTTTAAAGTAATAAGATGATGAAATGTTGGACACTAGGAAAAATTTACTTCAGACTAAATGCAATGCTTGAAAAAAGAAAATATTATGTAATCGAATAAAGTATATCTAAATAATTTATTTAAATCATAATAGCTTGGAATTAATTGAGGAAAAAGTTACCTGGAGAACAAAAACATTCTCCCTTTACAACATCACACATATCTCCATTCATGCAGTTACACCTGCTAGCACAATCTTTGCCATAATATCCATTAGGGCAGGGTTCTCCACAGTTCTTACCGCGGTAACCTAGAATATTATGTATTGTTAAGTGTTATCAATGAACACACTTTTATTTAATCAAAAAAATACGTATTCATTGCATTGTTTAATATTTAAATATTTGAATGATTTTTAGTATTAGCAAATTAATTATTTATAACCACAGCCACCCACCACCCAACATTGCAGAAATTCCACGTCATTATTATTTTTAAGTAACCATTTATCTAATGCAAAACATTCAAAATAGTAATTAGCCGTAAAATAGTGTTATATACTAGAACCATGTTGAACCCTGAGAAAAAAAGACTTGAAACTTATGAATAAACTATTATTCTTTATGAATAATGAAATAAAAGGGGAGCTATAGAAAGTTAATAACAAAGTATATCCAGGAAAATTCAGTCTATTTGTTTATTTTTCATCCTAAATTCCGCGTGAAATCTCTTCAAACATTTTGGGGAAGTTTTCGAAATATAAAGCTATGATAATCCATTAAAATCCAAATGATGATATTAAAATTATCTGACTTTTATAGCTTAGTTTTGGCCCAACCAATTTTTGAAGAAAAGTTTACATGCGAGGAAACTTATGTCGTTTTTACTTGGCACAAAACACAACATTTTATACATTGTTTTAGAATAATAAGATGATTAAATGTTGGACACTAGAAAGAATTTACTTCAGACTAAATGCAATGCTTGAAGAAAGAAAATATTATGTAATTGAATAAAGTATATCTAAGAAATTTATTTAAATCATAATTGCTAGGAATTAATTGAGGAAAAAGTTACCTGGAGAACAAAAACATTCTCCCTTCACAACATCACACATAGCTCCATTCATGCAGTTACACCTGCTAGCACAATCTTTGCCATAATAACCATTAGGGCAGGGTTCTCCACAGTTCTTACCGCGGTAACCTAGAATATTATGTATTGTTAAGTGTTATCAATGAACACACTTTTATTTAATGAACAAATACACATTCATTGCATTGTTTAATATTTGAATGATTTTTAGTATTAGCAAATTAATTATTTATAACCACAGCCACCCACCACCCAACATTGCAGAAATTCCACGTCATTATTATTTTTAAGTAACCTTTTATCTAATGCAAAACATTCAAAATAGTAATTAGCCGTAAAATAGTGTTATATACTAGAACCATGTTGAACCCTGAGAAAATAAGACTTGAAACTTATGAATAAACTATTATTCTTTATGAATAATAAAATAAAAGGGGAGTTATAGAATGTTAATAACAAAGTATACCCAGGAAAATTCAGTATATTTGTTTATTTTTCATCCTAAATTCCGCGTGAAATCTCTTCAAAAAGTTTGATGAGGCTTTCGAAATATAAAGCTAGGATGATCCATAAATATCCAAAAAATAATATTAAGGTTATCTGACTTTTATAGCTTATTTTTGGCCCAACAAACTCTACATCTTCATTTATTTGTTGGTACAGAATCTTTCCTCATGTTCACTCGTTGTCTATCCAAGTGATGTGAGCCAGTCTCATCTCATCATTTGGAGACATGGATAAAATGTGAACAGTTAAAGACAATTTATCTGATGAATAAAACATGCATATTTATGTAGATACCTGTGTACATAGTACAAGCTAGTTTTACCATTTAATATCATTATATTTATTAGTATGTTTCTTTTTCTATGTCTGAGAAGTTTACAGGGAGTTATAAGTTTGCATGTTTTCAATATCTCATAGATAAACTATGTTTATATGTATGCGGTGCAAACGCTTCTACCACCAATACTAAACAGATATTTTTATGTCTGAACTATTGGTTCCAAAAGCTAATTCTTTCTATTTCATAGAATAGCAGATGTGGGCTATAATGAACCGACAACAAAAATTAGAAGAGAGACCAATTCAATGTTTAAAATTGTGAAATGAGTTAATTTTTGAAGTTAATAACAAAGTATAACCTGGAAAATTCAGTCTATTTGTTTATTTTTCATACTAAATTCCGCGTGAAATCTCTTCATAATTTTGATGAGGTTTTCGAAATATAAAGCTAGGATGATCCATTAAAATCCAAATGATGATATTAAAATTATCTGACTTTTATAGCTTAATTTTGGCCCAACCAACTTTTGAAGATAAGTTTACATGCGAGGAAACTTATGTCGTTTTACTTGGCACAAAACACAACATTTTATACATTGTTTTAAAGTAATAAGATGATGAAATGTTGGACACTAGGAAAAATTTACTTCAGACTAAATGCAATGCTTGAAAAAAGAAAATATTATGTAATCGAATAAAGTATATCTAAATAATTTATTTAAATCATAATAGCTTGGAATTAATTGAGGAAAAAGTTACCTGGAGAACAAAAACATTCTCCCTTTACAACATCACACATATCTCCATTCATGCAGTTACACCTGCTAGCACAATCTTTGCCATAATATCCATTAGGGCAGGGTTCTCCACAGTTCTTACCGCGGTAACCTAGAATATTATGTATTGTTAAGTGTTATCAATGAACACACTTTTATTTAATCAAAAAAATACGTATTCATTGCATTGTTTAATATTTAAATATTTGAATGATTTTTAGTATTAGCAAATTAATTATTTATAACCACAGCCACCCACCACCCAACATTGCAGAAATTCCACGTCATTATTATTTTTAAGTAACCATTTATCTAATGCAAAACATTCAAAATAGTAATTAGCCGTAAAATAGTGTTATATACTAGAACCATGTTGAACCCTGAGAAAAAAAGACTTGAAACTTATGAATAAACTATTATTCTTTATGAATAATGAAATAAAAGGGGAGCTATAGAAAGTTAATAACAAAGTATATCCAGGAAAATTCAGTCTATTTGTTTATTTTTCATCCTAAATTCCGCGTGAAATCTCTTCAAACATTTTGGGGAAGTTTTCGAAATATAAAGCTATGATAATCCATTAAAATCCAAATGATGATATTAAAATTATCTGACTTTTATAGCTTAGTTTTGGCCCAACCAATTTTTGAAGAAAAGTTTACATGCGAGGAAACTTATGTCGTTTTTACTTGGCACAAAACACAACATTTTATACATTGTTTTAGAATAATAAGATGATTAAATGTTGGACACTAGAAAGAATTTACTTCAGACTAAATGCAATGCTTGAAGAAAGAAAATATTATGTAATTGAATAAAGTATATCTAAGAAATTTATTTAAATCATAATTGCTAGGAATTAATTGAGGAAAAAGTTACCTGGAGAACAAAAACATTCTCCCTTCACAACATCACACATAGCTCCATTCATGCAGTTACACCTGCTAGCACAATCTTTGCCATAATAACCATTAGGGCAGGGTTCTCCACAGTTCTTACCGCGGTAACCTAGAATATTATGTATTGTTAAGTGTTATCAATGAACACACTTTTATTTAATGAACAAATACACATTCATTGCATTGTTTAATATTTGAATGATTTTTAGTATTAGCAAATTAATTATTTATAACCACAGCCACCCACCACCCAACATTGCAGAAATTCCACGTCATTATTATTTTTAAGTAACCTTTTATCTAATGCAAAACATTCAAAATAGTAATTAGCCGTAAAATAGTGTTATATACTAGAACCATGTTGAACCCTGAGAAAATAAGACTTGAAACTTATGAATAAACTATTATTCTTTATGAATAATAAAATAAAAGGGGAGTTATAGAATGTTAATAACAAAGTATACCCAGGAAAATTCAGTATATTTGTTTATTTTTCATCCTAAATTCCGCGTGAAATCTCTTCAAAAAGTTTGATGAGGCTTTCGAAATATAAAGCTAGGATGATCCATAAATATCCAAAAAATAATATTAAGGTTATCTGACTTTTATAGCTTATTTTTGGCCCAACAAACTCTACATCTTCATTTATTTGTTGGTACAGAATCTTTCCTCATGTTCACTCGTTGTCTATCCAAGTGATGTGAGCCAGTCTCATCTCATCATTTGGAGACATGGATAAAATGTGAACAGTTAAAGACAATTTATCTGATGAATAAAACATGCATATTTATGTAGATACCTGTGTACATAGTACAAGCTAGTTTTACCATTTAATATCATTATATTTATTAGTATGTTTCTTTTTCTATGTCTGAGAAGTTTACAGGGAGTTATAAGTTTGCATGTTTTCAATATCTCATAGATAAACTATGTTTATATGTATGCGGTGCAAACGCTTCTACCACCAATACTAAACAGATATTTTTATGTCTGAACTATTGGTTCCAAAAGCTAATTCTTTCTATTTCATAGAATAGCAGATGTGGGCTATAATGAACCGACAACAAAAATTAGAAGAGAGACCAATTCAATGTTTAAAATTGTGAAATGAGTTAATTTTTGAAGTTAATAACAAAGTATAACCTGGAAAATTCAGTCTATTTGTTTATTTTTCATACTAAATTCCGCGTGAAATCTCTTCATAATTTTGATGAGGTTTTCGAAATATAAAGCTAGGATGATCCATTAAAATCCAAATGATGATATTAAAATTATCTGACTTTTATAGCTTAATTTTGGCCCAACCAACTTTTGAAGATAAGTTTACATGCGAGGAAACTTATGTCGTTTTACTTGGCACAAAACACAACATTTTATACATTGTTTTAAAGTAATAAGATGATGAAATGTTGGACACTAGGAAAAATTTACTTCAGACTAAATGCAATGCTTGAAAAAAGAAAATATTATGTAATCGAATAAAGTATATCTAAATAATTTATTTAAATCATAATAGCTTGGAATTAATTGAGGAAAAAGTTACCTGGAGAACAAAAACATTCTCCCTTTACAACATCACACATATCTCCATTCATGCAGTTACACCTGCTAGCACAATCTTTGCCATAATATCCATTAGGGCAGGGTTCTCCACAGTTCTTACCGCGGTAACCTAGAATATTATGTATTGTTAAGTGTTATCAATGAACACACTTTTATTTAATCAAAAAAATACGTATTCATTGCATTGTTTAATATTTAAATATTTGAATGATTTTTAGTATTAGCAAATTAATTATTTATAACCACAGCCACCCACCACCCAACATTGCAGAAATTCCACGTCATTATTATTTTTAAGTAACCATTTATCTAATGCAAAACATTCAAAATAGTAATTAGCCGTAAAATAGTGTTATATACTAGAACCATGTTGAACCCTGAGAAAAAAAGACTTGAAACTTATGAATAAACTATTATTCTTTATGAATAATGAAATAAAAGGGGAGCTATAGAAAGTTAATAACAAAGTATATCCAGGAAAATTCAGTCTATTTGTTTATTTTTCATCCTAAATTCCGCGTGAAATCTCTTCAAACATTTTGGGGAAGTTTTCGAAATATAAAGCTATGATAATCCATTAAAATCCAAATGATGATATTAAAATTATCTGACTTTTATAGCTTAGTTTTGGCCCAACCAATTTTTGAAGAAAAGTTTACATGCGAGGAAACTTATGTCGTTTTTACTTGGCACAAAACACAACATTTTATACATTGTTTTAGAATAATAAGATGATTAAATGTTGGACACTAGAAAGAATTTACTTCAGACTAAATGCAATGCTTGAAGAAAGAAAATATTATGTAATTGAATAAAGTATATCTAAGAAATTTATTTAAATCATAATTGCTAGGAATTAATTGAGGAAAAAGTTACCTGGAGAACAAAAACATTCTCCCTTCACAACATCACACATAGCTCCATTCATGCAGTTACACCTGCTAGCACAATCTTTGCCATAATAACCATTAGGGCAGGGTTCTCCACAGTTCTTACCGCGGTAACCTAGAATATTATGTATTGTTAAGTGTTATCAATGAACACACTTTTATTTAATGAACAAATACACATTCATTGCATTGTTTAATATTTGAATGATTTTTAGTATTAGCAAATTAATTATTTATAACCACAGCCACCCACCACCCAACATTGCAGAAATTCCACGTCATTATTATTTTTAAGTAACCTTTTATCTAATGCAAAACATTCAAAATAGTAATTAGCCGTAAAATAGTGTTATATACTAGAACCATGTTGAACCCTGAGAAAATAAGACTTGAAACTTATGAATAAACTATTATTCTTTATGAATAATAAAATAAAAGGGGAGTTATAGAATGTTAATAACAAAGTATACCCAGGAAAATTCAGTATATTTGTTTATTTTTCATCCTAAATTCCGCGTGAAATCTCTTCAAAAAGTTTGATGAGGCTTTCGAAATATAAAGCTAGGATGATCCATAAATATCCAAAAAATAATATTAAGGTTATCTGACTTTTATAGCTTATTTTTGGCCCAACAAACTCTACATCTTCATTTATTTGTTGGTACAGAATCTTTCCTCATGTTCACTCGTTGTCTATCCAAGTGATGTGAGCCAGTCTCATCTCATCATTTGGAGACATGGATAAAATGTGAACAGTTAAAGACAATTTATCTGATGAATAAAACATGCATATTTATGTAGATACCTGTGTACATAGTACAAGCTAGTTTTACCATTTAATATCATTATATTTATTAGTATGTTTCTTTTTCTATGTCTGAGAAGTTTACAGGGAGTTATAAGTTTGCATGTTTTCAATATCTCATAGATAAACTATGTTTATATGTATGCGGTGCAAACGCTTCTACCACCAATACTAAACAGATATTTTTATGTCTGAACTATTGGTTCCAAAAGCTAATTCTTTCTATTTCATAGAATAGCAGATGTGGGCTATAATGAACCGACAACAAAAATTAGAAGAGAGACCAATTCAATGTTTAAAATTGTGAAATGAGTTAATTTTTGAAGTTAATAACAAAGTATAACCTGGAAAATTCAGTCTATTTGTTTATTTTTCATCCTAAATTCCGCGTGAAATCTCTTCAAACATTTTGGGGAAGTTTTCGAAATATAAAGATATGATAATCCATTAAAATCCAAATGATGATATTAAAATTATCTGACTTTTATAGCTTAGTTTTGGCATAACCAATTTTTGAAGAAAAGTTTACATGCGAGGAAACTTATGTCGTTTTACTTGGCACAAAACACAACATTTTATACATTGTTTTAAAGTAATAAGATGATGAAATGTTGGACACTAGGAAAAATTTACTTCAGACTAAATGCAATGCTTGAAAAAAGAAAATATTATGTAATCGAATAAAGTATATCTAAATAATTTATTTAAATCATAATAGCTTGGAATTAATTGAGGAAAAAGTTACCTGGAGAACAAAAACATTCTCCCTTCACAACATCACACATAGCTCCATTCATGCAGTTACACCTGCTAGCACAATCTTTGCCATAATATCCACTAGGGCAGGGTTCTCCACAGTTCTTACCGCGGTAACCTAGAATATTATGTATTGTTAAGTGTTATCAATGAACACACTTTTATTTAATCAAAAAAATACGTATTCATTGCATTGTTTAATATTTAAATATTTGAATGATTTTTAGTATTAGCAAATTAATTATTTATAACCACAGCCACCCACCACCCAACATTGCAGAAATTCCACGTCATTATTATTTTTAAGTAACCATTTATCTAATGCAAAACATTCAAAATAGTAATTAGCCGTAAAATAGTGTTATATACTAGAACCATGTTGAACCCTGAGAAAAAAAGACTTGAAACTTATGAATAAACTATTATTCTTTATGAATAATGAAATAAAAGGGGAGCTATAGAAAGTTAATAACAAAGTATATCCAGGAAAATTCAGTCTATTTGTTTATTTTTCATCCTAAATTCCGCGTGAAATCTCTTCAAACATTTTGGGGAAGTTTTCGAAATATAAAGCTATGATAATCCATTAAAATCCAAATGATGATATTAAAATTATCTGACTTTTATAGCTTAGTTTTGGCCCAACCAATTTTTGAAGAAAAGTTTACATGCGAGGAAACTTATGTCGTTTTTACTTGGCACAAAACACAACATTTTATACATTGTTTTAGAATAATAAGATGATTAAATGTTGGACACTAGAAAGAATTTACTTCAGACTAAATGCAATGCTTGAAGAAAGAAAATATTATGTAATTGAATAAAGTATATCTAAGAAATTTATTTAAATCATAATTGCTAGGAATTAATTGAGGAAAAAGTTACCTGGAGAACAAAAACATTCTCCCTTCACAACATCACACATAGCTCCATTCATGCAGTTACACCTGCTAGCACAATCTTTGCCATAATAACCATTAGGGCAGGGTTCTCCACAGTTCTTACCGCGGTAACCTAGAATATTATGTATTGTTAAGTGTTATCAATGAACACACTTTTATTTAATGAACAAATACACATTCATTGCATTGTTTAATATTTGAATGATTTTTAGTATTAGCAAATTAATTATTTATAACCACAGCCACCCACCACCCAACATTGCAGAAATTCCACGTCATTATTATTTTTAAGTAACCTTTTATCTAATGCAAAACATTCAAAATAGTAATTAGCCGTAAAATAGTGTTATATACTAGAACCATGTTGAACCCTGAGAAAATAAGACTTGAAACTTATGAATAAACTATTATTCTTTATGAATAATAAAATAAAAGGGGAGTTATAGAATGTTAATAACAAAGTATACCCAGGAAAATTCAGTATATTTGTTTATTTTTCATCCTAAATTCCGCGTGAAATCTCTTCAAAAAGTTTGATGAGGCTTTCGAAATATAAAGCTAGGATGATCCATAAATATCCAAAAAATAATATTAAGGTTATCTGACTTTTATAGCTTATTTTTGGCCCAACAAACTCTACATCTTCATTTATTTGTTGGTACAGAATCTTTCCTCATGTTCACTCGTTGTCTATCCAAGTGATGTGAGCCAGTCTCATCTCATCATTTGGAGACATGGATAAAATGTGAACAGTTAAAGACAATTTATCTGATGAATAAAACATGCATATTTATGTAGATACCTGTGTACATAGTACAAGCTAGTTTTACCATTTAATATCATTATATTTATTAGTATGTTTCTTTTTCTATGTCTGAGAAGTTTACAGGGAGTTATAAGTTTGCATGTTTTCAATATCTCATAGATAAACTATGTTTATATGTATGCGGTGCAAACGCTTCTACCACCAATACTAAACAGATATTTTTATGTCTGAACTATTGGTTCCAAAAGCTAATTCTTTCTATTTCATAGAATAGCAGATGTGGGCTATAATGAACCGACAACAAAAATTAGAAGAGAGACCAATTCAATGTTTAAAATTGTGAAATGAGTTAATTTTTGAAGTTAATAACAAAGTATAACCTGGAAAATTCAGTCTATTTGTTTATTTTTCATACTAAATTCCGCGTGAAATCTCTTCATAATTTTGATGAGGTTTTCGAAATATAAAGCTAGGATGATCCATTAAAATCCAAATGATGATATTAAAATTATCTGACTTTTATAGCTTAATTTTGGCCCAACCAACTTTTGAAGATAAGTTTACATGCGAGGAAACTTATGTCGTTTTACTTGGCACAAAACACAACATTTTATACATTGTTTTAAAGTAATAAGATGATGAAATGTTGGACACTAGGAAAAATTTACTTCAGACTAAATGCAATGCTTGAAAAAAGAAAATATTATGTAATCGAATAAAGTATATCTAAATAATTTATTTAAATCATAATAGCTTGGAATTAATTGAGGAAAAAGTTACCTGGAGAACAAAAACATTCTCCCTTTACAACATCACACATATCTCCATTCATGCAGTTACACCTGCTAGCACAATCTTTGCCATAATATCCATTAGGGCAGGGTTCTCCACAGTTCTTATCATGGTAACCTAGAAATATTATGTATTGTTAAGTGTTATCAATGAACACTTTTATTTAATGAAGAAATACACATTCATTGCATTGTTTAATATTTGAATGATTTTTAGTATTAGCAAATTAATTATTTATAACCACAGCCACCCACCACCCAACATTGCAGAAATTCCACGTCATTATTATTTTTAAGTAACCATTTATCTAATGCAAAACATTCAAAATAGTAATTAGCCGTAAAATAGTTTTATACTAGTATACTAGAACCATGTTGAACCCTGAGAAAATATGACTTGAAACTTATGAATAAACTATTATTATTTATTTCCAGTCCTACCATTTTCACATTTGCAGACCACACTGACTACATCACATACTCCATTTTCACAGTGGCACTCTCGGATGCAGCTAGGCCCATATTTGCCAGGAGGACAGGTTCCTTGGCACTATCAAAAATATAAAATTATAGTAGTTATTATTAAGGAGATTGAAAAACAATTCAATTACAACAGGGTATTTTATGTTTAATTTAACATTCTACCTTTTCACCAATGTAGCCCGGAGCACAGATGCAAGAACCATTAATATGATCACATTGTTGCTCATTATTGCAGTCACATTCAAAATTACAGTTCGTGCCATAAGTTCCGGAAGGACATCGGTTTCCACATACTAATCCCTAAAACATTTCAAAAATGACTAATATCAGTAAAATATTTACCTGGTTGTTTTCTTCAAAACATGTAATTTTAAAATGTAATAAAAATAAAAGTGGAATAGTTAATACCATCCATCCGGCAGTGCACATGCAGTCACCGGTCGCAGGATCGCAAGTTCCTCCATTCTGGCAATGACATAGTGAGGTGCAGTTCACACCATGACGACCTTTAGGGCAAAATTTTTCACATCTGAAAAAAAAATGTCAGTCATATAATAATAATAAAATATATATTTTTGTTTTATTTAGGAAATGTCTTTATTTATTATTGTAGTACTGGGCAAGGATTTAAGGGTTGATTAGTAGTTGAAAGTAAAATAAATAAGTTGAATTCTGACTGCCATTACTTAATTAATTAACTACCAACTTGTTTCCGCTCAATTTCACTTATTTAGGCGGCTTCTAGAGACTGAAAATTCTAATTATAAAAAGTTTACCGTAGCCAAAATAAATAGGTGATATTCAACTCATAATGTATATGAATTACATGATCCTATATTGTTTTTTGTGCAAGTGAATTGTATGCAGAATATGAGTTGACTTCAAATAACCTGTCAAAACAAATTGCTAAAACATTATGCAGAACCAACAACGGGGCCACTCTAAAGAGGCTCTGATTGCCAAAGGGGAATTTTCAGCACCAATCTAAGGTTTTTAGAGTTTAACAAAACAATATGTGCTACTTCATCGCTAAAATTGGCAGTAATAAACGTAAATTAGGTCAAAAGGAAACATGGCCTGGAAAGAAAGCGATTCTAACAGGTAAATCTACAATTTCCATTTGAATAACTTTTCAAAAAGGATAACATTTTGAGTATTTTATCTATCATATATAGTTTATAGTTGTAGAGATATTTTAATTCAAAGAGATGATTTCCAACTTCAGATTAATACATCTCATAAATATGTGACGTTTAATTCAAAACATTAATCTCCACCAGATTGTTAAAAGACACAAAACTACGTTTCATTTTGGTTGATTTCCTGGGGGTTCCTGTCAGGTGCAAACATTGGGCCCTTCCAAGGTGTCATTATCAAATGTAGCTGCACACCTGGCTAAGAAGCATGAGCAGACGAAGATCCACAGAACAGTTTGCTGCATCTTTGGTTGTTGCTGTGTCCAAAACTAATTCAATGCATCATTCCTCATTCGACAAACTGAAACAATCAAAATACAACTTTATTAAGTATAAAAGAAATATAAGCAAAAATAGTGAAGTAAGGTTCACTGATTTATAACAATGAATTGTTTTATATAATGAATATGACTAATTGGTCTAAGGATCAGTAGTCTAGCCATATAATATTTTTTTATTCTATCAAACTTTTTTTTAAATTTTACCTACTAAAATGTTGTTTCATCAATTATAATCTTAAGTTTAATTTTTTTATGATTGCCTACAAGGAAGTGAGTGATTCAACAGCGTAAATAGGAGATAAGTTATTATCAAAGTTTATTATACAAGGTTTTGTAAGCTTTGTTCACCCTGTGAAGAACTGTTTTTGAAGAAACTTATGTTGAGTGCGTTAGGTCCTGACTGGTACAAAAAGGGTTAATTTTTACAAAACTTATGATTTGTGGCAATATTCTAACGTTGCCTTAAACATTCATGTTTTTTAGACTTACCTACTCACAAATATAAAAGGAAGCAGGAGGTTAAGGAATAATATAGAGAAATGGTGTGGACAACATGAATTTGCGGAAGTTAAATACTTATTAAATATTGTGATTGGGACTCTCAAATGGTGTAGTGGTTATTGTAACTGCATCCTGGTATAAAGATTATGGGTTCTAATCCCTGTATGTGGAACATTTATTTATTTCATTTCCATAAATAGAAGTGGGTGGCTCCAGGATCCACCTTACAGCATTTTAGAACAATGGTGTATATAATTTAACCGTTTTAATGTTATTTTATCAAACCTTTCTATTTCATTGTGTATACAAATAAATAATTTTTATAATATGCTCGGTGAAATAAAAACGAATGATAAACATTTCAAGAATTACTTTACCACTTTTCTTTGCAAGCTCGGGAGCCTTGCATGTTCAGGGTGAATGTACGTCCGGTTTACCAGTATCATGTGCATTAGAGAGAAAAATTCCCGCTTTCGGCGTACATGTGTTACCTGGTAAAAGAGACGAACCATATATCTTCATGTTTCCGAACAGATCTCATAGCAGGAAATGGTGGTCATTTTCGTACAAAACTCCTGAAATTTCGCAAATCTCACACGTTTTTTTGGTTCCTTTTACTTCCAAGTTATTACCCACCTTTAGAAATCTACCCCCCCTCATGTCAATTTAGACTTGGCAGAAATTCTTTAGACTTTTCAGAGGGAACTATCGGGCTCAAATACATGTCTAGTTGTTGTTTCAGGCAGATCAGGTCACACAGTCATGACCTGTGACCCTAATTCTTTATTTTTTGTAACTATTAGTCCGTGCGATGTATTTTAAGTTCAAATCGACCTTAAGAGGTCCAGCAATGACGATATCAACAAATATATCAGATATGGAGTCACACAGTCGTCGAAGTTTTGACTGGATGTTGAAGAATCCAACAGATGGAAATATCTTTAAATACTGAATTCATCCTCTCCGGTTCCTACATCACTTATTTTATATCAGTTTTTGACTCTGAGCAATGCGAGGCTTCAAACACTTCAGAATAAAATATTCCGGCTAGCACTGGGAGGACCTTAGTCAATCAGGAATACCAAATTCATTTAGAATTGAGAATGCCACTGATTAGTGGCGGAATATTTTAAAATAAATGTAATGGGTTTTGAGTATATCGTAAGCTACCGATATTTATGTGAGATATTTGCACATAAGACACTGCCATATTCATTTTAAAATAGGCTGCAAGGGTTCCGAAATCGAAATTTCATTTCTTAACTCCATCCAATTGCTATTTACGGTCTTATTCATATTGCTTTTTTTAATTTCTAGCCTGCGATGTCGACTTGTTATTCAATTCTATAACTTATTCCCTAGGATTGTTCATTCTTCACTAATATTAATGAAAAGGAAATGAAAATACAAACCTTTGGTGTTATCACCGAACATTGAATAGAATACTTTTTTTACGTGATAATGCCTTGTTCAGTGGCCTTTAGTTGCAGCGTGATAGAAGAGTTAGCCCTCCGATAACTTTTCATCAGAAAGTATTTCAAATAACATTATTTCGACTAACTATCCGTTACAGAGAAGTATGGCGATTTAAAGTAGAATTTATAATCACGGCAGTAATAAATAAATGAAGCTAACACAAACAGCTCAGAAGCATCCGACGCATAAAATCTATCTCACAAGAAGTGGCTTACCTTGAGACCTCAGATGAGGAAGTGTCACCGCCGACAGCCTTCCTACACTTGGCCGCTGCCTGCGAGATCTCAGATCTAGGTCTGCGTCACTCAACACTAGTGATTCAGCTATAGTTAGATAGCTGTATATAGTTACTGTCAATGTCACCCGAGTTATTACTTTTGTATTTGAGGCTGTACGTGAGTAAATCACGCTTTGCTTATTATTTAAAAAAAAAAGATGTTTGTAATTTTTTTAGTTTTAAAATATGGTTGATGGTAACATTGGATGAAAATATGGGGATAGAATTTGTAGCAGTTAAGGCAAATCGAACCTGGGATAAAACAAGTTAAAAGTAAATAATATGTCACGAAAACTAGATTTTTGAAAATCTTTTGTTATTCAATTATAATGGTATTGATCTTCTCTTAAAAATAGTATATAGTAAATACACTATTTCCAGAAAGATTTAAAACCAAAAATGTATTTTCTGATAATCAGTTGTAGCGACCGCTAACTACATAAGATAAATTACCCTCCACTCTATTGAAGCGAGTTTCTTATGTACTTATTGTAAATTATTTAAATAAGCAAATAATATTACCGAATCACAAATTCATATCAGTGTAAATATTGTAAACAATAAATGACGTAGAGGCCACAGTACCACAGGCAGCCTCTTGACTCCTCAAGCCAGCTCGCAGGTACCTTCTGCAATCCGATTGTCCAAAATAATAATACCACCATTGAAGAAATAATAGCAGTCGAGCCCGAATAAGAAGACTGAGGAAGACGGACCCCAGCATAAGATAGAAATTTCTCCTGTCCTCGCCACAGCAAAGCCTTCCGTGACCCTCAACGTGATGAAGAAGATAAGGGCCATTAGTCACGTAATTATGCGTGTAGGAACCTACAGACCCAAAGTGCTTCAAGTGCCAGGAGTTTAGGCAGACAAGAAACCATTGCGAAAGGAAGACTTGGTGTGTGAGGTGTGGAGGACCTCACGAAGCAGCCCAGTGCCCCAGGACGGGAGCAAACCCTCTAAAATGCTGCAATATTGGAGAGCCTCATGCCGAGGCTGCCAGAAAAAAAAGGAGCTATTGACCCGACCTAGGCCAAACACCCGGCAAACACAGTAACAACCGAAGAGGAGGAAACAAGGGCCTCCGGGACCTTCAGCCCCACCCACCACCAATGCCTGGGACCGCCCACTCTACCCCAGGCCGGACCGTACAGGAGACACCACCAGGACCCCGGGACCCACCGATGCCGGACCAGCTACCAACAGCTATGCAAGACCTGTGGACCCCCGAATCGGCCCTCGCATCACGTTCTTGACCCAGAGACGAGACTTGGACTGTGGACCGAGAGGGGTGACCGCCCTCGAGGCTCTATGTAGCTAGATCTTTGCGGCTTTTATGTCTACCAACTGAAATGGTGAGTCACCTCATACTAAATTTCAATACTGACAGACTTATGACCAATATAGACGAGGTAGAAGTGTTAATAGCACTCTACCAACCAGACATTGTAGTCCTGACAGGCACGAGGGTGTCTACCCAATCTATTCATTTTAAGGGATATTCGACTGCCATCAAGAGAGTCATCGGTTACGGTGGAGTTCTCGTGGCCATACGCCATGATATTACTTGGAATGAAGTGGCTGCCTGTACCGACTGGGAGCTGTATCGGTCGCAGTTTTACCATAACCTGCATACGGTGCCAATTCTCCGCACAAAATTTTCTCATTCCAAAAGGGAAAACGTCCACTGCCTACTATATACACTATAGGAACGCAGAAAATCTGCCCAGCAAACAGCCTCATATATCTGGGCGTTAAAATCGACCGTCACCTCCGTTTTAGCGGCCAATTTGCTGGCCTTTATAGGAAACTAAAACAAACACCCACGAAGTCTTACCGGCTTATACATGTATTAACTTCACCTAATTCATCATTACGCCTTAAGCTCATTGTCTATAAGAGTGTACTCTGGCCTGCTCTGCTGTACGGTCCACCACTATTTAGTCATTTGACTGAAGCAACAGCGAGGTGACTCCAACAATTTCAGAACGAGTTACTGATGAAAGTGGTCAGACACACTATATTCGACACAACCACTACAAAAAGTCTTACCGGCTTATACATTTAATAACTTCACCTAATTCATCATTACGCCTTAAGCTCATTGTCTATGAGAGTGTACTCTGCCCTGCTCTGCTGTACGGTCCACCGCTATTTAGTCATTTGACTGAAGCAACAGCGAGATGACTCCAACTATTTCAGAACGAATTACTGATGAAAGTGGTCAGACACACTATATTCGACACAACCACTACAAAAAGTCTTACCAGCTTATACATTTATTAACTTCACCTAATTCATCATTACGCCTTAAACTCATTGTCTATGAGAGTGTACTCTGGCCTGCTCTGCTGTACGGTCCACCGCTATTTAGTCATTTGACTGAAGCAACAGCGAGGTGACTCCAACAATTTCAGAACGAGTTACTGATGAAAGTGGTCAGACACACTATATTCGACACAACCACTACAAAAAGTCTTACCGGCTTATACATTTAATAACTTCACCTAATTCATCATTACGCCTTAAGCTCATTGTCTATGAGAGTGTACTCTGCCCTGCTCTGCTGTACGGTCCACCGCTATTTAGTCATTTGACTGAAGCAACAGCGAGATGACTCCAACTATTTCAGAACGAATTACTGATGAAAGTGGTCAGACACACTATATTCGACACAACCACTACAAAAAGTCTTACCAGCTTATACATTTATTAACTTCACCTAATTCATCATTACGCCTTAAACTCATTGTCTATGAGAGTGTACTCTGGCCTGCTCTGCTGTACGGTCCACCGCTATTTAGTCATTTGACTGAAGCAACAGCGAGATGACTCCAACAATTTCAGAACGAGTTACTGATGAAAGTGGTCAGACACACTATATTTGACACAACCACTACAAAAAGTCTTACCAGCTTATACATTTATTAACTTCACCTAATTCATCATTACGCCTTAAGCTCATTGTCTATAAGAGTGTACTCTGGCCTGCTCTGCTGTACGGTCCACCGCTATTTAGTCATTTGACTGAAGCAACAGCGAGATGACTCCAACTATTTCAGAACGGATTACAGATGAAAGTGGTCAGACACACTATATTCGACACAACCACTACAAAAAGTCTTACCGGCTTATACATCTATTAACTTCACCTAATTCATCATTACGCCTTAAGCTCATTGTCTATGCGAGTGTACTCTGGCCTGCTCTGCTGTACGGTCCACCGCTATTTAGTCATTTGACTGAAGCAACAGCGAGGTGACTCTAACAATTTCGGACGGATTACTGATGAAAGTGGTCAGACACACTATATTCGACACAACCACTACAAAAAGTCTTACCAGCTTATACATTTATTAACTTCACCTAATTCATCATTACGCCTTAAACTCATTGTCTATGAGAGTGTACTCTGGCCTGCTCTGCTGTACGGTCCACCGCTATTTAGTCATTTGACTGAAGCAACAGCGAGATGACTCCAACTATTTCAGAACAGATTACAGATGAAAGTGGTCAGACACACTATATTCGACACAACCACTACAAAAAGTCTTACCGGCTTATACATCTATTAACTTCACCTAATTCATCATTACGCCTTAAGCTCATTGTCTATGCGAGTGTACTCTGGCCTGCTCTGCTGTACGGTCCACCGCTATTTAGTCATTTGACTGAAGCAACAGCGAGGTGACTCTAACAATTTCGGACGGATTACTGATGAAAGTGGTCAGACACACTATATTCGACACAACCACTACAAAAAGTCTTACCAGCTTATACATTTATTAACTTCACCTAATTCATCATTACGCCTTAAACTCATTGTCTATGAGAGTGTACTCTGGCCTGCTCTGCTGTACGGTCCACCGCTATTTAGTCATTTGACTGAAGCAACAGCGAGATGACTCCAACAATTTCAGAACGAGTTACTGATGAAAGTGGTCAGACACACTATATTTGACACAACCACTACAAAAAGTCTTACCAGCTTATACATTTATTAACTTCACCTAATTCATCATTACGCCTTAAGCTCATTGTCTATAAGAGTGTACTCTGGCCTGCTCTGCTGTACGGTCCACCGCTATTTAGTCATTTGACTGAAGCAACAGCGAGATGACTCCAACAATTTCAGAACGAGTTACTGATGAAAGTGGTCAGACACACTATATTCGACACAACCACTACAAAAAGTCTTACCGGCTTATACATTTAATAACTTCACCTAATTCATCATTACGCCTTAAGCTCATTGTCTATGAGAGTGTACTCTGCCCTGCTCTGCTGTACGGTCCACCGCTATTTAGTCATTTGACTGAAGCAACAGCGAGATGACTCCAACTATTTCAGAACGAATTACTGATGAAAGTGGTCAGACACACTATATTCGACACAACCACTACAAAAAGTCTTACCAGCTTATACATTTATTAACTTCACCTAATTCATCATTACGCCTTAAACTCATTGTCTATGAGAGTGTACTCTGGCCTGCTCTGCTGTACGGTCCACCGCTATTTAGTCATTTGACTGAAGCAACAGCGAGATGACTCCAACTATTTCAGAACAGATTACAGATGAAAGTGGTCAGACACACTATATTCGACACAACCACTACAAAAAGTCTTACCGGCTTATACATCTATTAACTTCACCTAATTCATCATTACGCCTTAAGCTCATTGTCTATGCGAGTGTACTCTGGCCTGCTCTGCTGTACGGTCCACCGCTATTTAGTCATTTGACTGAAGCAACAGCGAGGTGACTCTAACAATTTCGGACGGATTACTGGTGAAAGTGGTCAGACACACTATATTCGACACAACCACTACAAAAAGTCTTACCAGCTTATACATTTATTAACTTCACCTAATTCATCATTACGCCTTAAACTCATTGTCTATGAGAGTGTACTCTGGCCTGCTCTGCTGTACGGTCCACCGCTATTTAGTCATTTGACTGAAGCAACAGCGAGATGACTCCAACTATTTCAGAACGGATTACTGATGAAAGTGGTCAGACACACTATATTCGACACAACCACTACAAAAAGTCTTACCGGCTTATACATTTATTAACTTCACCTAATTCATCATTACGCCTTAAACTCATTGTCTATGAGAGTGTACTCTGGCCTGCTCTGCTGTACGGTCAACCGCTATTTAGCCATTTGACTGAAGCAACAGCGAGATGACTCCAACTATTTCAGAACGGATTACTGATGAAAGTGGTCAGACACACTATTTTCGACACAACCACTACAAAAAGTCTTACCGGCTTATACATTTATTAACTTCACCTAATTCATCATTACGCCTTAAGCTCATTGTCTATGAGAGTGTACTCTGGCCTGCTCTGCTGTACGGTCCACCGCTATTTAGTCATTTGACTGAAGCAACAGCGAGATGACTCCAACAATTTCAGAACGGATTACTGATGAAAGTGGTCAGACACACTATATTCGACACAACCACTACAAAAAGTCTTACCAGCTTATACATTTATTAACTTCACCTAATTCATCATTACGCCTTAAGCTCATTGTCTATAAGAGTGTACTCTGGCCTGCTCTGCTGTACGGTCCACCGCTATTTAGTCATTTGACTGAAGCAACAGCGAGATGACTCCAACTATTTCAGAACGGATTACTGATGAAAGTGGTCAGACACACTATATTCGACACAACCACTACAAAAAGTCTTACCGGCTTATACATCTATTAACTTCACCTAATTCATCATTACGCCTTAAGCTCATTGTCTATGCGAGTGTACTCTGGCCTGCTCTGCTGTACGGTCCACCGCTATTTAGTCATTTGACTGAAGCAACAGCGAGGTGACTCTAACAATTTCGGACGGATTACTGATGAAAGTGGTCAGACACACTATATTCGACACAACCACTACAAAAAGTCTTACCAGCTTATACATTTATTAACTTCACCTAATTCATCATTACGCCTTAAACTCATTGTCTATGAGAGTGTACTCTGGCCTGCTCTGCTGTACGGTCCACCGCTATTTAGTCATTTGACTGAAGCAACAGCGAGATGACTCCAACTATTTCAGAACGGATTACTGATGAAAGTGGTCAGACACACTATATTCGACACAACCACTACAAAAAGTCTTACCGGCTTATACATTTATTAACTTCACCTAATTCATCATTACGCCTTAAACTCATTGTCTATGAGAGTGTACTCTGGCCTGCTCTGCTGTACGGTCCACCGCTATTTAGTCATTTGACTGAAGCAACAGCGAGATGACTCCAACAATTTCAGAACGGATACTGATGAAAGTGGTCAGACACACTATATTCGACACAACCACTACAAAAAGTCTTACCGGCTTATACATTTATTAACTTCACCTAATTCATCATTACGCCTTAAGCTCATTGTCTATGAGAGTGTACTCTGGCCTGCTCTGCTGTACGGTCCACCGCTATTTAGTCATTTGACTGAAGCAACAGCGAGATGACTCCAACAATTTCAGAACGGATTACTGATGAAAGTGGTCAGACACACTATATTCGACACAACCACTACAAAAAGTCTTACCAGCTTATACATTTATTAACTTCACCTAATTCATCATTACGCCTTAAGCTCATTGTCTATAAGAGTGTACTGTGGCCTGCTCTGCTGTACGGTCCACCGCTATTTAGTCATTTGACTGAAGCAACAGCGAGATGACTCCAACTATTTCAGAACGGATTACTGATGAAAGTGGTCAGACACACTATATTCGACACAACCACTACAAAAAGTCTTACCGGCTTATACATCTATTAACTTCACCTAATTCATCATTACGCCTTAAGCTCATTGTCTATGCGAGTGTACTCTGGCCTGCTCTGCTGTACGGTCCACCGCTATTTAGTCATTTGACTGAAGCAACAGCGAGGTGACTCTAACAATTTCGGACGGATTACTGATGAAAGTGGTCAGACACACTATATTCGACACAACCACTACAAAAAGTCTTACCAGCTTATACATTTATTAACTTCACCTAATTCATCATCACGCCTTAAACTCATTGTCTATGAGAGTGTACTCTGGCCTGCTCTGCTGTACGGTCCACCGCTATTTAGTCATTTGACTGAAGCAACAGCGAGATGACTCCAACAATTTCAGAACGGATTACTGATGAAAGTGGTCAGACACACTATATTCGACACAACCACTACAAAAAGTCTTACCGGCTTATACATTTATTAACTTCACCTAATTCATCATTACGCCTTAAGCTCATTGTCTATGAGAGTGTACTCTGGCCTGCTCTGCTGTACGGTCCACCGCTATTTAGTCATTTGACTGAAGCAACAGCGAGATGACTCCAACAATTTCAGAACGGATTACTGATGAAAGTGGTCAGACACACTATATTCGACACAACCACTACAAAAAGTCTTACCAGCTTATACATTTATTAACTTCACCTAATTCATCATTACGCCTTAAACAAATTGTCTATGAGAGTGTACTCTGGCCTGCTCTGCTGTACGGTCCACCGCTATTTAGTCATTTGACTGAAGCAACAGCGAGATGACTCCAACAATTTCAGAACGAGTTACTGATGAAAGTGGTCAGACACACTATATTTGACACAACCACTACAAAAAGTCTTACCAGCTTATACATTTATTAACTTCACCTAATTCATCATTACGCCTTAAGCTCATTGTCTATAAGAGTGTACTCTGCCCTGCTCTGCTGTACGGTCCACCGCTATTTAGTCATTTGACTGAAGCAACAGCGAGGTGACTCCAACAATTTCAGAACGAGTTACTGATGAAAGTGGTCAGACACACTATATTCGACACAACCACTACAAAAAGTCTTACCGGCTTATACATTTAATAACTTCACCTAATTCATCATTACGCCTTAAGCTCATTGTCTATGAGAGTGTACTCTGCCCTGCTCTGCTGTACGGTCCACCGCTATTTAGTCATTTGACTGAAGCAACAGCGAGATGACTCCAACTATTTCAGAACGAATTACTGATGAAAGTGGTCAGACACACTATATTCGACACAACCACTACAAAAAGTCTTACCAGCTTATACATTTATTAACTTCACCTAATTCATCATTACGCCTTAAACTCATTGTCTATGAGAGTGTACTCTGGCCTGCTCTGCTGTACGGTCCACCGCTATTTAGTCATTTGACTGAAGCAACAGCGAGATGACTCCAACAATTTCAGAACGAGTTACTGATGAAAGTGGTCAGACACACTATATTTGACACAACCACTACAAAAAGTCTTACCAGCTTATACATTTATTAACTTCACCTAATTCATCATTACGCCTTAAGCTCATTGTCTATAAGAGTGTACTCTGGCCTGCTCTGCTGTACGGTCCACCGCTATTTAGTCATTTGACTGAAGCAACAGCGAGATGACTCCAACTATTTCAGAACGGATTACAGATGAAAGTGGTCAGACACACTATATTCGACACAACCACTACAAAAAGTCTTACCGGCTTATACATCTATTAACTTCACCTAATTCATCATTACGCCTTAAGCTCATTGTCTATGCGAGTGTACTCTGGCCTGCTCTGCTGTACGGTCCACCGCTATTTAGTCATTTGACTGAAGCAACAGCGAGGTGACTCTAACAATTTCGGACGGATTACTGATGAAAGTGGTCAGACACACTATATTCGACACAACCACTACAAAAAGTCTTACCAGCTTATACATTTATTAACTTCACCTAATTCATCATTACGCCTTAAACTCATTGTCTATGAGAGTGTACTCTGGCCTGCTCTGCTGTACGGTCCACCGCTATTTAGTCATTTGACTGAAGCAACAGCGAGATGACTCCAACTATTTCAGAACAGATTACAGATGAAAGTGGTCAGACACACTATATTCGACACAACCACTACAAAAAGTCTTACCGGCTTATACATCTATTAACTTCACCTAATTCATCATTACGCCTTAAGCTCATTGTCTATGCGAGTGTACTCTGGCCTGCTCTGCTGTACGGTCCACCGCTATTTAGTCATTTGACTGAAGCAACAGCGAGGTGACTCTAACAATTTCGGACGGATTACTGATGAAAGTGGTCAGACACACTATATTCGACACAACCACTACAAAAAGTCTTACCAGCTTATACATTTATTAACTTCACCTAATTCATCATTACGCCTTAAACTCATTGTCTATGAGAGTGTACTCTGGCCTGCTCTGCTGTACGGTCCACCGCTATTTAGTCATTTGACTGAAGCAACAGCGAGATGACTCCAACAATTTCAGAACGAGTTACTGATGAAAGTGGTCAGACACACTATATTTGACACAACCACTACAAAAAGTCTTACCAGCTTATACATTTATTAACTTCACCTAATTCATCATTACGCCTTAAGCTCATTGTCTATAAGAGTGTACTCTGGCCTGCTCTGCTGTACGGTCCACCGCTATTTAGTCATTTGACTGAAGCAACAGCGAGATGACTCCAACAATTTCAGAACGAGTTACTGATGAAAGTGGTCAGACACACTATATTCGACACAACCACTACAAAAAGTCTTACCGGCTTATACATTTAATAACTTCACCTAATTCATCATTACGCCTTAAACTCATTGTCTATGAGAGTGTACTCTGGCCTGCTCTGCTGTACGGTCCACCGCTATTTAGTCATTTGACTGAAGCAACAGCGAGATGACTCCAACAATTTCAGAACGAGTTACTGATGAAAGTGGTCAGACACACTATATTTGACACAACCACTACAAAAAGTCTTACCAGCTTATACATTTATTAACTTCACCTAATTCATCATTACGCCTTAAGCTCATTGTCTATAAGAGTGTACTCTGGCCTGCTCTGCTGTACGGTCCACCGCTATTTAGTCATTTGACTGAAGCAACAGCGAGATGACTCCAACAATTTCAGAACGAGTTACTGATGAAAGTGGTCAGACACACTATATTCGACACAACCACTACAAAAAGTCTTACCGGCTTATACATTTATTAACTTCACCTAATTCATCATTACGCCTTAAACTCATTGTCTATGAGAGTGTACTCTGGCCTGCTCTGCTGTACGGTCCACCGCTATTTAGTCATTTGACTGAAGCAACAGCGAGATGACTCCAACTATTTCAGAACAGATTACAGATGAAAGTGGTCAGACACACTATATTCGACACAACCACTACAAAAAGTCTTACCGGCTTATACATCTATTAACTTCACCTAATTCATCATTACGCCTTAAGCTCATTGTCTATGCGAGTGTACTCTGGCCTGCTCTGCTGTACGGTCCACCGCTATTTAGTCATTTGACTGAAGCAACAGCGAGGTGACTCTAACAATTTCGGACGGATTACTGATGAAAGTGGTCAGACACACTATATTCGACACAACCACTACAAAAAGTCTTACCAGCTTATACATTTATTAACTTCACCTAATTCATCATTACGCCTTAAACTCATTGTCTATGAGAGTGTACTCTGGCCTGCTCTGCTGTACGGTCCACCGCTATTTAGTCATTTGACTGAAGCAACAGCGAGATGACTCCAACTATTTCAGAACGGATTACTGATGAAAGTGGTCAGACACACTATATTCGACACAACCACTACAAAAAGTCTTACCGGCTTATACATTTATTAACTTCACCTAATTCATCATTACGCCTTAAACTCATTGTCTATGAGAGTGTACTCTGGCCTGCTCTGCTGTACGGTCAACCGCTATTTAGCCATTTGACTGAAGCAACAGCGAGATGACTCCAACTATTTCAGAACGGATTACTGATGAAAGTGGTCAGACACACTATATTCGACACAACCACTACAAAAAGTCTTACCGGCTTATACATTTATTAACTTCACCTAATTCATCATTACGCCTTAAGCTCATTGTCTATGAGAGTGTACTCTGGCCTGCTCTGCTGTACGGTCCACCGCTATTTAGTCATTTGACTGAAGCAACAGCGAGATGACTCCAACAATTTCAGAACGGATTACTGATGAAAGTGGTCAGACACACTATATTCGACACAACCACTACAAAAAGTCTTACCAGCTTATACATTTATTAACTTCACCTAATTCATCATTACGCCTTAAGCTAATTGTCTATAAGAGTGTACTCTGGCCTGCTCTGCTGTACGGTCCACCGCTATTTAGTCATTTGACTGAAGCAACAGCGAGATGACTCCAACTATTTCAGAACGGATTACTGATGAAAGTGGTCAGACACACTATATTCGACACAACCACTACAAAAAGTCTTACCGGCTTATACATCTATTAACTTCACCTAATTCATCATTACGCCTTAAGCTCATTGTCTATGCGAGTGTACTCTGGCCTGCTCTGCTGTACGGTCCACCGCTATTTAGTCATTTGACTGAAGCAACAGCGAGGTGACTCTAACAATTTCGGACGGATTACTGATGAAAGTGGTCAGACACACTATATTCGACACAACCACTACAAAAAGTCTTACCAGCTTATACATTTATTAACTTCACCTAATTCATCATTACGCCTTAAACTCATTGTCTATGAGAGTGTACTCTGGCCTGCTCTGCTGTACGGTCCACCGCTATTTAGTCATTTGACTGAAGCAACAGCGAGATGACTCCAACTATTTCAGAACGGATTACTGATGAAAGTGGTCAGACACACTATATTCGACACAACCACTACAAAAAGTCTTACCGGCTTATACATTTATTAACTTCACCTAATTCATCATTACGCCTTAAACTCATTGTCTATGAGAGTGTACTCTGGCCTGCTCTGCTGTACGGTCCACCGCTATTTAGTCATTTGACTGAAGCAACAGCGAGATGACTCCAACAATTTCAGAACGGATTACTGATGAAAGTGGTCAGACACACTATATTCGACACAACCACTACAAAAAGTCTTACCGGCTTATACATTTATTAACTTCACCTAATTCATCATTACGCCTTAAGCTCATTGTCTATGAGAGTGTACTCTGGCCTGCTCTGCTGTACGGTCCACCGCTATTTAGTCATTTGACTGAAGCAACAGCGAGATGACTCCAACAATTTCAGAACGGATTACTGATGAAAGTGGTCAGACACACTATATTCGACACAACCACTACAAAAAGTCTTACCAGCTTATACATTTATTAACTTCACCTAATTCATCATTACGCCTTAAGCTCATTGTCTATAAGAGTGTACTGTGGCCTGCTCTGCTGTACGGTCCACCGCTATTTAGTCATTTGACTGAAGCAACAGCGAGATGACTCCAACTATTTCAGAACGGATTACTGATGAAAGTGGTCAGACACACTATATTCGACACAACCACTACAAAAAGTCTTACCGGCTTATACATCTATTAACTTCACCTAATTCATCATTACGCCTTAAGCTCATTGTCTATGCGAGTGTACTCTGGCCTGCTCTGCTGTACGGTCCACCGCTATTTAGTCATTTGACTGAAGCAACAGCGAGGTGACTCTAACAATTTCGGACGGATTACTGATGAAAGTGGTCAGACACACTATATTCGACACAACCACTACAAAAAGTCTTACCAGCTTATACATTTATTAACTTCACCTAATTCATCATCACGCCTTAAACTCATTGTCTATGAGAGTGTACTCTGGCCTGCTCTGCTGTACGGTCCACCGCTATTTAGTCATTTGACTGAAGCAACAGCGAGATGACTCCAACAATTTCAGAACGGATTACTGATGAAAGTGGTCAGACACACTATATTCGACACAACCACTACAAAAAGTCTTACCGGCTTATACATTTATTAACTTCACCTAATTCATCATTACGCCTTAAGCTCATTGTCTATGAGAGTGTACTCTGGCCTGCTCTGCTGTACGGTCCACCGCTATTTAGTCATTTGACTGAAGCAACAGCGAGATGACTCCAACAATTTCAGAACGGATTACTGATGAAAGTGGTCAGACACACTATATTCGACACAACCACTACAAAAAGTCTTACCGGCTTATACATTTATTAACTTCACCTAATTCATCATTACGCCTTAAGCTCATTGTCTATGAGAGTGTACTCTGGCCTGCTCTGCTGTACGGTCCACCGCTATTTAGTCATTTGACTGAAGCAACAGCGAGATGACTCCAACAATTTCAGAACGGATTACTGATGAAAGTGGTCAGACACACTATATTCGACACAACCACTACAAAAAGTCTTACCAGCTTATACATTTATTAACTTCACCTAATTCATCATTACGCCTTAAGCTCATTGTCTATGAGAGTGTACTCTGGCCTGCTCTGCTGTACGGTCTACCGCTATTTAGTCATTTGACTGAAGCAACAGCAAGATGACTCCAACAATTTCAGAACGGATTACTGATGAAAGTGGTCAGACACACTATATTCGACACAACCACTACAAAAAGTCTTACCAGCTTATACATTTATTAACTTCACCTAATTCATCATTACGCCTTAAGCTCATTGTCTATGAGAGTATACTCTGGCCGGCTCTGCTGTACGGTCTACCGCTATTTAGTCATTTGACTGAAGCAACAGCGAGATGACTCCAACAATTTCAGAACGGATTACTTCACAATAATTGATAAAATATGTACAAATAATATAAAATGACATAGCCCTTTTCCATTTTCTTGGACTACTTATCAACGAGAACATTACTTCTTCTTATACCTATCAAAAGATAAGTTTATCTCCAAACAACAAGTGGTTTGTAATAACAGGAAAGTGCAAAATAACATTATTTGATCTGTACATCAAATATTGTATTATTATCAATATAATTGTATTTTACATTAATGATAGAAAGTCGATCTTCAGGATGAAGGTAAGATATAAATGGTTCATAGTTTTATCATTCTTATATCATTTGATTTCAAGAAATAATAAATGACTTTTTGTTCATACATTTCTCCAGGAATATTTCAAAGCTCACTGTCGATGATAATCTGGAGGTTGCATTATAACAAATTTATTGAAACATCATTAACTTAAAAAAATTATGGAATCACATAAATGGTTAACAAACTATTTGATGTTGTTGTCACGTAATAACATTTCATAGCTGAGTAGCAGTTATTACAACTATATTTATAATGATAGATAGCAAGAACTATTTGATCATCACAATTTCTAATCTCAGCTTGGTTTATAATCATGATGATTGAAATAATCAGTTTCAAATAACATATATACTAGGAATCTTGTATTTTCATATTATACAAAAAAATGACTTTCATTAATTTACTTAATTTGTAACTGTATAAAAATATAATCAGATCTGACTTCCCAGCAGCAAAAATTAAAATTAAAATTAAAAGAATTGATACCTTTATAAAAATTAATTAATTATGTAAGTAAATTATAATACACATTGAAAATTAAAAAAAAACTTGTTGCTTAATATGCAACAAACAATCAAAATTTATTATTAAGGTAAAATGTATCAAACAAATTGGTCTTTAAACCACAAACTTATTTATGCATACTCTATAATTTTTTACTTTAAGTCATTATTAGTTAATATATTTATTTCCTGATAAAACAATTAATAAATTTTATAAGTATAAAATATGTTAAACAATTACGACCAGCAAACATTTAAAAAACAAAATTATAAAAAAAAGTCCTAAAACATGCCTTTAGTATATATGAAATCAGTCTTCATACATCTAACAAATACATCAATAATTGTGATCTATCAATACCAATGGTTATCTTTTAAAATTGTATTTACATACGTAGGTAGTCTAAAAAGTTTCCGACCTCAACATGAAGATGATAATAAAATAAATAAAAGCTTTGTTAGGTCGGAAACTTTTCAGACCACCCTCGTATTTAAGGCACTCTTGTTTGTATGAAAGGAATCAAAATCATCACATACATCTAAAGTAAATAAAAGTTTGACTTCAACTAGAATGATATTTCTGATTTGAAAATCTTATTTCTTAAAATGGTGAGTAATTCATGAACTTGGACATGCAATATTCATTCTAGTTGAGACAACAATTTCGATCTGTGCATTAATATCCTCCAGTTTACGAGGAGCCGCTGTTACTTGATGTTTCTTGATTCCCTTCAACATTTGGTGATAATGAGTTTTCAAAGAGCTCCCGGGGCGATTATAATCAAGGTGATCATAAGTTTCTTCTGAAATAATTATAGACAAAACAATTGGAATGATTAAAATGTATTACATATAATAATTATATTGTTGATTGCACAAATAGGTAAAGCTACATTTAATAAATATTGTGAATGGTATACTGTATATATGTAATAATACTGTAGTGAGTGATAAAATAATGTAGGCACAATTGAAGTTAGTGAAAATGGATCATGCAATGTTTTTGAATTTTCGTCGATTAGAGAATGTTCACGATTTAAAGAGTAATGAGGAATAAATCCATGCACTAGGGGGCCATGAAGATAGTTGATTGTTGACAGAAAGGAGAAGAGGGGTGAAGTTGTAAGTTGTAGAGATGGCAGTAACTACTTAAATCTTAATTGTTGAGGGCCTGGCCAGCTACCAACACTCATATTACTTATATTAATAATGCACTTTACAGTAAATCCCCAGGTGCTCCCTTAAATAAAGAGCTTAAGGAAGAATAGAAGCTTAAATTAAATTCTAACTTATAAGTAATGGAACATTTAAACATGCAGATAAATAAATTTGAGATAAATAAAAAAAGAAACTTGGAAATTTTAAAATGTTCAGATGATTCTTTTTACTATATCCAAATTCAAATGTGTGGCTGAAAATGGGCATTTACCTGGCAGATTTTGAATACTGTCTTTCAATTCTTCATATACATGTTCATCTTTACCTAACCTACTTTCCTCCTTGTAACAGACATTTATATAGGTGTGGTCTGCTTCTTTGTTCTTCAAGAGAATTGAATTCCCTGGAGAACCTAAAAAATAATCACCATTATAATAAAAATTTCCCTTAATTATATATTATATTCATGCACTAAGAGGCAATGATGATAGACAATTATTGATAGAAAGGAGAAGAGGGGTGAAGTTGTAAGTTGTTCAGAGATGGCAGTAACTAGTTAATCTTAATTGTTGAGCGCCTGGCTAGCTACCAACACGCATATTACTTATATCAATAATGCACTTTACAGTAAATTCCCAGGTGTTCCCGTAAATAAAGTGCTTAACGAAGAATAAAAGCTTAAATTAAATTCTAACTTATAAGGAATGGAAATTTCAAATATGCATATAAATAAATATGAGATAAATAAAAAAAGAAACTTGGAAATTTTAAAATGTTCAGATGATTCTTTTTACTATATCCAAATGCAAATGTGTGGTTGAAAATTGGCATTTACCTGGCAGATTTTGAGCACTGTCTTTTAATTCTTCATATACATGTTCATCTTTATCTTCTTTGTCTAACAAATTGTCCTCCGTGTGATAGACATTTGGATTGGCATGGTCTGCTTCTTTGTTCTTCAAAAGAATTGAATTCCCTGGAGAACCTAAAAAATAATCACCAATTAAAAACTTTAAAAAATGATAACCACGTAAAGGTGATCTTATAACTTACTTAATAGTTGTATTAAAACAGAACAAATATTTAGCAAGTAAAGTACCGTTGAGAAATCCAGTATCAACTCCATAACACTCCTTTTTCTCTTTATCCAAGTTTAAATTTTTTACATCTCTTATAGTCGAACAAAAAAAATATAATGGATTATCAAAATGATTTCGATCTGAAATAAAAAATAATGCACTGGGATAAAGTTGTGTCAAATTTTATTGTTCATGTTGGGTCAAATGACAAAAATGGATTGTGAACCTTATTGTAACTTATGAATTGTACTCACCATGGTAGGTTATAGTACAAACTACATCAATAGGTATTAAATTTTAGTAAAAAATTAATTAAAATTTCTTGGGTTATGATTTTTAAAAGTTTGCTTTAAAAATGAAAAGTTTCCATAACTGAGTCTGCAATTGCTCACATTTCAATAAAGTTTAGGGAGAACTTATGAAAATTTTACCTAAAGTAATACTGTGTATCATAAAGAATAAAAAAAAAAACACATTGGAATAACCACAGATGACATAAAGAAAAACAGGTTACCTAATTAGTTCAATTGAACCAACTAACTTCAATAATAAATACCAATATACAAATGAAACAACTATAATATTGTCTTATCTATAATATGTATACTTATCATTGCATTTCATTATGCTAGGAAATCAATAGTTAACATAATTCAACATAAATTCAGAAGGTAGTCATTTTACATCAAACCGTGCCAGTTACTGGAGAAAGTTAACTGTTAAATATAAGATTTATAATTGTGACAGTACCTGATTCCTCTGGATCAGCAGTATGATGGATATTGCATATCTCCATCTTAAGGCTTTGTACTCTCCTTCTGTAATATTTCAGAGCAATAACAAGAATCGTGGCAACTAATATCACTAAAAGGATTCCCCCAATAATTAAAAGAGCTTCTCCTAATTTCACTTCTCTAACTTCAGGAACTCTTTTCTCATCACCTACAGTAACAGATAAAATACAAATAATGTATTAAAATGTATCATTATAAAATAAAAGGGGAGTTATTGAAAGTTAATAACAATGTATAACCTGGAATTTTCAGGTTCAGTTTTTTTGTTTATTTTTCATCCTAAATCCTGGGAGGAATCACCTTCCGAAATTTCCACGAGATTTTCTAAATATAAAGCTAGGATGATACATTAAAATCCAGATGATGATATTAAGGTTATCTCAACTAATCCTCAATACCCTGGACGAAAAATATCCGATCTCGCGGTTCGAAGATATCCTGGATAGACTCAGCGGGGCGAAAATTTTTAGCACATTAGATCTAAAAGCAGGGTACCATCAGATCAACCTACCTGCGCATTACCAACATAAAACGGCGTTCTCGTTTGAAAGAGGACATTTCGAGTTCACGAGAATGCCATTTGGCCTTAAAAATGTCCCCAATAACGTTTCAGCGTCTCATGGACGAATTCCTGAGTGGATTGGACGAAAATATGTGCCAAATTTTCATGGATGACCTGCTGATCTTCAGCCGAACGGAATTGGAACACATTCAACACAGCCGGAGCATATTTAGGTGACTAAGAGATTTCGGGTAGAAACTGTCAATAGACAAATCGTCACTGGAGGGTGTTCAACCAGACTCGACAAAAGTCGAAATGATCCGGAAAATAGAGGTGCCAAAAGATGTAAAAGGGATTCGGAGATTACTGGGCACGCTCGATTACTGCCACCGTTTCGTGACGGACATATTTATGGTATCCATTAATAACGTACTACTGAAGGAAGCACGGATATACGCCGCTGATAGAGTAGAATATCCGCAAATGCTTGGTGCGTTTGCAGGAGGGTCCTCGAGAAGGAGTTCACGATCACCACCGACGCAAGTGACTACACCTTGGGGCAGTATTGTCACAGGAAGGTGGGGACGGGGAAAGACCGGTGGCTTACGCGAGCAGACGCCTGACGGACACCGAGGCGCGGTACAGCGCTCTGGAAAGAGAACTCCTCGGGGTAGTATGGGCTATTAGTCCGTAGTCCGGATGTATTTGGTAGAAGGTTTCAAATACACACGGCATGAGGCAATTCATTCAGTGATTGCCTGGAGAAGCGAGCAGTACCCGTACGCGGGAAGAGAGTGACAGGAGTGCGGACCCACCATCCATAGTGGAGAGACCACGAGATATGGAGATCACGAATGAAATCATCAATGATAAGCGGAGGCACATCATCTGGAAAACACAAACATCAGGTCTACTGAAATAAATGTATATTACGTACGGTAGAAGTCGGATCGTGACGATTTGGTCACCACTGGGAGTTCGGGGAGATCAAACTTGTCGGGCTCTGCAAGACGAGTCAAAACCTGGTAAAACGCACCATTTATTCATGGGCAACGCGTCCGTGTGAGACAAAATTAAAAAGCTGTGGCAGAAAGAGCTGTTGGGGGTGGATCGCTCGTTCATCCAGTTTCTTTCCGCGGTCTAGACCCCGAATGACATGGAGCAGCAGAGCGAGGTACCACTGGCGTATTACCAAAGGTAATACCAAGGTAACCAACCATCCGTGGTGGGCAAGAGACAGCAAAAGCTCTACGAAGGTGCTACTTATGGTGGGGAATGCAGCGGAAGATTCAGGAGGTGATCGGAGCATGTGAAGTTTCCATGAAGACGAAATATGATAGACATCCCCGCAGGGACGCTAGAAAGAATCACCTATGGCAGAAGCACCATTGATGGAGATTTAAGTAGACACCTTCACGTGGCGGGGTTTTAAGTGGGTCGCTATCATCGACACATTTAGCAAAGTGGCTATGGCCTACGCGGTGGAGGACAAGTCATCAGTTGTCATATTACAAGCCCTCAACCCATGGTTTCAATTTTACAGCATACCAAACAGGATCTCGTTGGACGGGGAAAGGAGTTTGACAATGCAACCGTGAGAAACGAAATGCAAAAACGTGATGTGGCATGGCATTTTAATTCCCCTGGGCATCCCAAGAGCATCGTTTCGAGGTAACCATTGATAGGCTACACAGCACCCTCAGTGAGTTCTTACACGTGTATCAGGTGGATAAATTCCTGTCGGCGAACGTAGCGATGCCATTCCAAGTGCGGGATCGCATGGGGGCAATACCAATTGGGACCGTTGTGTACAGAAAAGTCGTGTCAAATCGTAGTAAGGAACTGGTTCGGTATGAGAGGCCGTTTAAGGTCATCATAATTCGGGAACGTAATCTCGTGACCATCGAGAGTATGACCTCGCCAAAGATAAGACGAACCGTTCACATTGAACAGTTGAATCTCACACCACGGGGGGGGGGGGAGCGTTGAGTGTGCGTAAGATGGTGTAGTTATCATAAATACTTTATGAAAATCATAAAATGCTGGAACTATTCAGAGAAAAGTTACCTGGAAGGCAAAAACATTTTCCTGTTACTCCATCACACATAGCTTCATTTATGCAGTTACACCTGTTAGCACAATCTTTGCCATAATATCCACTAGGGCAAGGTTCTCCACAGTTCTTACCACGGTAACCTAGAAATATTATGTATTGTTAAGTGTTATCAATGAACACACTTTTATTTAATGAACAAATACACATTCATTGCATTGTTTAATATTTAAATATTTGAATGATTTTTAGTATTAGCAAATTAATTATTTATAACCACAGCCACCCACCACCCAACATTGTAGAAATTCCACGTTATTATTATTTTTAAGTAACCATTTATCTAATGCAAAACATTCAAAATAGTAATTAGCCGTAAAATAGTGTTATGTACTAGAACCATGTTGAACGCTGAGAAAATATGACTTGAAACTAATGAATAAACTATTATTCTATGTGAATAATAAAAAAAAGGGGGAGTTATAGAAAGTTAATAACAAAGTATACCCAGGGAAATTCAGTCTATTTGTTTATTTTTCATCCTAAATTCCGCGTGAAATCTCTTCAGAAATTTTGATGAGGTTTTCGGAATATAAAGCTAGGATGATCTATTAAAATCCAAACGATAATATTAAGGTTATCTGACTTTTATAGCTTAATTTTGGCCCAACAAACTCTACATCTTCACTTATTTGTTGGTACAGGATCTTTGCTCATGTTCACTCGTTCTCTATCCAAGTGATGTTGTGAGCCAGTCTCATCTCATCATTCGGAGACATGGATAAAATGTGAACAGTTAAAGACAATTTCTCTGATGAATAAAAAATGCATATTTATGTAGAAGCTAAGCTCCGGGCAGCATCAGTATTCAACCTTAATCCCCGAACGTCGGGATGTAAACATCCCGAATGCAAATATACAGGGTTATAGACTTGAAATAAACAGTCTAGTTCTAACTTTCATGCACGCTGTTTCTCTGTACCTTTTTTTTTTAATTGGAAACCCCATAAATATTAACTGGTGCCGAAACTCGGGATTTGTGGAGTGGGAAGAAAACTAAGCCAGGTCTGTTCGATTTTTTTTTGTCTTCTCCTTGTTGCCATGTTCAATCAAAGAGTGGGTAGAGAAGAAAGAATTGCGGAAGGAGGCGTGCTACGACCACCTGTTCTGAATGTAGCGGATGGCGCGGAATATGTAGCAACGAGAAGGGTGGGGGTTTGCCAGAAGCTCATACTACCACTCTTGCGTCGATGAGAGTGAAAGCAATGAACACTCAAGACCTGAGAAAGGCAATTTCAGAGCTGGCATGGTTCACTGACGAATTAGGAGAACTCAAACACTTCCTGAAGGGAGGAGATCGCCTCACTGCGTTAATCCTAGCAAAAGCAGAGGAAAATCTTCTGGACCCCAGGGGTGCAGAGTCAGTAAGAGTGGCCCCGATATGTCGGGTCAAGAGTAGTATTCTCAAACAGATCCAAGCACATGAGGAAACATCGTGGGTAACGGTGAAGATGCGGCTAAAGAAAGCATATGGAGGAGGGCGATGGACCCCAGAAGAAGATATTTTTCAGATGTTCCGGAAGACAAAATCATCAAGGCAGAGTAGCGCCCAATATGCCGCAGGTCTTGCAACCCGTTATAATGGAATAACAGAGAAAATGAGAGAGGCGATAAACATCGAAGAGGTAGAGGGCAGAATGGGATTTCAGTCCACTATACTGAAGGTCCAGGTGGCGAAGGAAACAGGGAGAAAAGAGGTATTCCCTAATGAGCGCTCATTCCTGGAATGTTCCCATGTCATGATTGACACCAGCGCCAGGGAGGAGGACGAGGACACAGAAGGATGAGGAAGATTAGAGCCGGATAGTGTACAGGAGAACCAGGGTCCCTAAATCAAATTGCAAAAAAATCGAAACATCAAGGACCGGTAGGGACAGGGGAGTGGCAGGCGAAAAGAGGTTCAGGATGGCGAGACCCAGGTACGGACCCCGCAGAGAAGAGAGAAAATGCCATGGGTGTGGGAAGACGGGTCATTTAGTGGCCCAGCGCCCCCGCACAAAATGTTTCGGGTGCAGTGAGGAGGCATTGCCCCTACTTGTATCGGAGGAGAGATCTTCATAGGGCAGAACCGATAGAAGTAAAAAAGCAAACGTGCGGTCGGAGATGAAGAATCTTGATATCGTGTGGCATCTCAACACCCCAAGACATCCTAAGAGTCGCGGAGGCATCGAAAGGCTGCACAGTACCTTGAGTGACCACCTGCGAGTGTATCAGGTAGACAAGGGTCTGCAGGCGAACGAGGCGTCGCCAAAGGCAGTGGCGGCATACAATCATTAAATCCACTCCACCACGGGGTTTACACCGTTTGAGATCCTCTTCGGAATGCGCGCGAGGTGCCGGAACGGGACAGAGACGGTGGCGGACGAGGGAATGGCGGAGCAATTGTTAAATGCTCACTTAAAACTTGGCAAACTTTGGGGCAAATTTCGTGACAGGATCGTGAGGGAGAAGGTCAAGAGAGTGGCTCGGGTAAACCTCAAAGTCCGGGATCGAATGTGGGACCTTAAAATTGGGACCGTTGTATATCGTAAAATCGGCTCTAATTGGAGCAAAGAGTCGGTCAGATACGAGGGTCCATTCAAAGTGGTGGTGATCAGGGAGCATAGCATCGTCACCATCGAGAGTACAAGACCTCCGACGAAACGGAGGACCATCCACGTCGAACAGTTAAAACTCCCACCAGGGGGGGGGGGAGGGTGCAGGCCATGAGTGAGTTGGAGTGTCCTCGCTTCTGCGCGTAGCCAAATTTAGTATGGTACACACACGTACACTTTGTACCATTTGTAGGAGTATTTTTTTTTATGTAGTTCCTTTTGTTTTTTTTTTAGAATGTACACAGGCTGTGTAGAATTATTGAGTTAGCGTAGCGTGTAAGATGCCATTGTTTTCTTTCAGCAATAAGCCATGTAATTTTTTTTGTTTGTTTTGATTTTGTCACTAGCCACTACAGTGTTGGAGGCAGCGTTCTATTTGGACTATAAGTGTCATAGGAATACGACTGAATGTAAGGGATTACAGGTTGTGTACTGTTTGGGCTGGCCTTCGCTCCCTAGTACGATTAGGAAAGTGATCATAATATCGCCTAAGTCGTCCTCAATTTAGACTTCATAGTTTACGAGGAGGTGTGCGTAAACTGGCAGGGAGGAGATAAGCTCCGGGCTTAGATACCTGTGTTCATAGTACAAGCCAGTTTTACCATTTAATATAATTAGATTTATTAGTATATGTTTCTTTTTCTATGTCTGAGAAGTTGACAGGGAACTTTAAGTTTGCATGTTTTCAATATCTCATAGATAAACTACTTTTATACTGAACTATTGGTTCTAAAAGCTAATTCTTTCTATTTCATAGAATAGCAGATGTGGGCTAAAATGAACCGACAACAAAAATTAGCAGAGAGACCAATTCAATGTTTAAAATTGTGAAATGAGTTAATTTTTGAAGATAAGTTTAAATGCGAGGAAACCTATGTCGTTTTTACTTGGCACAAAACGCAACATTTTATACATTGTTTTAAAATAATAAGATGATGAAATGTTGGACACTAGAATGAATTTACTTCAGACTAAATGCAATGCTTAAAGAAAGAAAATATTATGTAATTGAATAAAGTATATCTAAATAATTTATTTAAATCATAATAGCTTGGAATTAATTGAGGAAAAAGTTACCTGGAGAACAAAAACATTCTCCCTTTACAACATCACACATAGCTCCACTTTCACAGTGGCACTCTCCAATGCAGTTAGGCCCATATTTGCCAGGAGGACAGGTTCCTTGGCACTATCAAAAATATAAAATTATAGTAGTTATTATTAAGGAGATTGAAAAACGATTCAATTACAACAGGGTATTTTATGTTTAATTTAACATTCTACCTTTTCACCAATGTAGCCCGGAGCACAGATGCAAGAACCATTAATATGATCACATTGTTGCTCATTATTGCAGTCACATTCAAAATTACAGTTCGTGCCATAAGTTCCGGAAGGACATCGGTTTCCACATACTAATCCCTAAAACATTTCAAAAATGACTAATATCAGTAAAATATTTACCTGGTTGTTTTCTTCAAAACATGTAATTTTAAAATGTAATAAAAATAAAAGTGGAATAGTTAATACCATCCATCCGGCAGTGCACATGCAGTCACCGGTCGCAGGATCGCAAGTTCCTCCATTCTGGCAATGACATAGTGAGGTGCAGTTCACACCATGACGACCTTTAGGGCAAAATTTTTCACATCTGAAAAAAAAATGTCAGTCATATAATAATAATAAAATATATATTTTTGTTTTATTTAGGAAATGTCTTTATTTATTATTGTAGTACTGGGCAAGGATTTAAGGGTTGATTAGTAGTTGAAAGTAAAATAAATAAGTTGAATTCTGACTGCCATTACTTAATTAATTAACTACCAACTTGTTTCCGCTCAATTTCACTTATTTAGGCGGCTTCTAGAGACTGAAAATTCTAATTATAAAAAGTTTACCTTAGCCAAAATAAATAGGTGATATTCAACTCATAATGTATATGAATTACATGATCCTATATTGTTTTTTGTGCCAGTGAATTGTATGCAGAATATGAGTTGAGTTCAAATAACCTGTCAAAACAAATTGCTAAAACATTATGCAGAACCAACAGCGGGGCAAATCTAAAGAGGCTCTGATTTCCAAAGGGGAATTTTCAGCACCAATCTAAGGTTTCTAGAGTTTAATAAAAAATATGTGCTACTTCATCGCTAAAATTGGCAGTAATAAACGTAAATTAGGTCAAAAGGGAACATGGCCTGGAAAGAAAGCGATTCTAACAGGTAAATCTACAATTTCCATTTGAATAACTTTTCAAAAAGGATAACATTTTGAGTATTTTATCTATCATATATAGTTTATAGTTGTAGAGATATTTTAATTCAAAGAGATGATTTCCAACTTCAGATTAATACATCTCATAAATATGTGACGTTTAATTCAAAACATTAATCTCCACCAGATTGTTAAAAGACACAAAACTACGTTTCATTTTGGTTGATTTCCTGGGGGTTCCTGTCAGGTGCGAACATTAGGTGCTTCCAAGGTGTCATTATCAAATGTAGCTGCACACCTGGCTAAGAAGCATGAGCAGACGAAGATCCACAGAACAGTTTGCTGCATCTTTGGTTGTTGCTGTGTCCAAAACTAATTCACTGCATCATTCCTCATTTGACAAACTGAAACAATCAAAATACAACTTTATTAAGTATAAAAGAAATATAAGCAAGTGCCAAAGGCTCACTGATTTATAACAATGCATTGTATTTTATGATTGCCTACAAGGAAGTGAGTGATTCAACAGCGTAAATAGGAGATAAGTTATTATACATGGTTTTGTAAGCTTTGTTCACCCTGGGAAGGACTGTGTACTGATTTTGAGTGCATTAGGTCCTGACTGGTACAAAAAGGGTCATTTTTTATAAAAACTCATGATTTGTGGAACTATTGCAATGTTGCCTTAAACATTTATGTTTATTAGACTTACCTACTCACAAATATAAAAGGAAGCAGGGGGTTAAGGAATAATATGGAGAAATGGTGAGGACAACACGAATTTACCAAAGTTAAATACTTATTAAATATTGTGATTGGGACTCTTAAATGGTGTAGTGGTTATTGTAACTGCTTCATTGTATAAAGATTATGAGTTCTAATCCCTGTATGTGGAACATTTATTTATTTCATTTCCATAAATAGAAGTGGGTGGCTCCAGGATCCCACCTTACAGAATTTTAGAATAATGGTGGTCATTTTCGTACAAAACTCCAGAAATATCGCCAATCTCAAACGTTTTTTTGGTTCCTTTTACTTACAAGTTATTACCCACCTTTAGAAATCGACCCCTCCCCCCTCATGTCAATTTAGACATGGCAGAAATTCTTTAGACTTTTCAGAGGGAACTATCGGGCTCAAATACATGTCTAGTTAGTGTTTCAGGCAGATCAGGTCACACAGTCATGACCTGTGACCCTAATTATTTATTTTTTGTAACTATTAGTCCGTGCGATGTATTTTAAGTTCAAATCGACCTTAAGAGGTCCAACAATGACGATATCAACAAATATATCAGATATGGAGTCACACAGTCGTCGAAGTTTTGACTGGATGTTGAAGAATCCAACAGATGGAAATATCTTTAAATACTGAATTCATCCTCTCCGGTTCCTACATCACTTATTTTATATCAGTTTTTGACTCTGAGCAATGCGAGGCTTCAAACACTTCAGAATAAAATATTCCGGCTAGCACTGGGAGCACCTTAGTCAATCAGGAATACCAAATTCATTTAGAATTGAGAATGCCACTGATTAGTTTCGGAATATTTTAAAATAAATGTAATGGGTTTTGGGTATATCGTAAGCCACCGATATTTATGTGAGATATTTGCACATAAGACACTGCCATATTCATTTTCAAATAGGCTGCAAGGGTTCCGAAATCGGAATTTCATTTCTTAACTCCATCCAATTGCTATTTACGGTCTTATTCATATTGCTTTCTTTAATTTCTAGCCTGCGATGTCGACTTGTTATTCAATTCTATGACTTATTCCCTAGGATTGTTCATTCTTCACTATAGTAATATGTTCAATGATGCAGTGGACAGTCCCCTGTGGTTAGGACGAAATATTAAAGAAAACGAAATGAAAATACAAACCTTCGGTGTTATCACCGAACATTGAATAGAATATAAGCCCCTTAAGCTAAGAGGGGGTGAGTCGACCCCGCTCTCTACCACCGACCCCAATACCCTCACTCATCCTTCCGAAGATCAGAACGCTAGGTTTTGATTATATTGTATTCTGGTTTCCTTTTTTCAGTTTGGTTTTTCTTCTTTTTTTACGTGATAATTCCTTGTTCAGTGGCCTTTAGTTGCAGCGTGATAGAAGAGTTAGCCCTCCGATAACTTTTCATCAGAAAGTATTTCAAATAACATTATTTCAACTAACTATCCGTTACAGAGAAGTATGGCGATTTAAAGTAGAATTTATAATCACGGCAGTAATAAATAAATGAAGCTAACACAAACAGCCCAGAAGCATCCGATGCATAAAATCTATCTCACAAGAAGTGGCTTACCTTGAGACCTCAGATGAGGAAGTGTCACCGCCGACTGCCTTCCTACACTTGGTCGCTGCCTCGAGATCTCAGATCTAGGTCTGCGTCAACGCAGAATGACAGACACTCAACCCCGTGTTTAACACGATTACCCCCGCCCCGTGGCCCCGTCGATGCAGCAAGCGGTCGAGGCAGGAACGTTATAGTTTAATTTTAGTTTCTCGTTATTGTAACCCGAAGGTGAGCCCCATCATCTAGTCCCTTGCAATGTTTTTGCTTTTTAACCACAATCCGATGTTAGTTTTTTAAGCCATGCTCTCCTTAAAATCCGTGCTATGCAGTACAAGGAGAAAGCCTCATACAGAAATTGTAATTAATTCATTTAAGCTACAGTTTGCCTCTGAACTGTTACTTGCAGCTGCACTGATGTTACAAGGTATTGCCTTATCATTGATGAAACCCTCTACCCTTCTATATCCTTTACCTTGCTATCTTTAGTCCGGCATTGTCAGACTCCACTCCTTCTTTGTGGGATTCTGTGCCTTCTTCTCGCTAAAACTAGCACATCCTTGTAAGGTATCCCTTCCATGCGCAAACGACGGTCTCTGGGGCACCACAAAAGTACCTAGTAGCATCACCCTCAGCGATCCAATTCCTGTTCAAGACAGAGAAATGAGATTCGATATTAGGAAGACATGAATTAATCAAAACATCTCCATATTTTTATCATCGTTTTTTAAACTTAAATTACAAAAAATCTGTTAAAACTTTCTAAACATTTTTTTTCGAAAACCCAGTTTCATTTAGAGAGATGATAATTTTGCATGCAATTTTTGATATGTGCTCTAGAGACGATACAATAAAAGTCATTATTTCCCTCCTCCCCCCCCCATAGCTTCTTTAAATTTACAGATAATATACAATTATAAATCCTCAGGCAAATCTATTTACAAATTATTTTTGTATTTCCTGTAGCATCGCTACATTATATACAGGTTTTTATAAAAATTATATAATGAATAAACAAGTATAATGATACAGATTATACGTGACTGGTCTGAACTGACTAGGAAAGGTGATGGGGCTCACCTTTTTGATCAAACTTAAAACTAACTTCCATACTAATTCTTAGCCTAATTTTTACCCGACATTTTGTTACCATCGATGCGGGAGGGGTGGTGGGGCCATAGTGTTAAACACTGGGTTGGTTAGGTATGCAACGAGTCAAAAACCTTGATGAACTCAACTACCGTCGGCACACCAAGCAACGGGAGCAGATCAGCGTTCTTTAGCCTTTCGAGAGAGGTATGTCGGACCACTCTTCGCATGATCCCATTCTGGAAATGTTGGAGACATTTGGCTGTATTGTCAGTGGGTAAATAGCGGGGCACCGTACAGCAGAGCTGGCCGTAGGACACATTTATAGATCATCATTTTGAGACAAAGCGACAGGTTGAGTGAAGTTAGCAAGTGCGATAGCCGGTAAGACCTGTGTCGTACTTTTTCTATTTTGTTACTAAAGTGAGTAGAGAAATGGAGATGGCTATCCATTTTTATATCCAGATAGTGCATTGAGAAAGCTGGTGAGTTCTCTTGCTCTTCAATACTGTATGATTTTGGCAAGGATTTTTTCCCCTTTTGGAGGGAGAAGATTACGCAGTCGGTCTTACCGGCGTTTACACTGATGTTTAACATGCCCAGTCTGTTACTGATAACGTTACAAACTGACTCGGCCTGTGTAGAGCTCTTTGTGCACTCATGCTACTGCTTGAAGCCACAATGTCGTCGGCGAAAGCGATTACAGTAGCTTTCTTATAGTTTGTCCCAACAATTTCAGATGTGTACATGCTGAAAAGAACCGGAGACAAAACCGCTCCTTGAGGAACTCCACAAGTCAGAGGGAATGGGTTAGAGAGGCAATCACCCACCCGTACCCTCACCGATCTGTTCTTCAAGAAGGAAACCAACATGGTGTATAGCTGCTCTGGGCATTCCCAGGCTCAAAGCTGTCAGCACACCATCCCGTGGGACACTGAGTCGAAAGCCTGCGTGCAGTCCAACGAGATCATAGTAGTTACTGTGTTCTTGTTTATACCGAGGGTGGCTTTCGTCTGTACCTTCACATGCGAATGTCCTGTACTCAGATGAGCCTGAAAGCCTGTCTGCTCGTACGGAATGATAGCATTTTCCGAACAAAACTCCTGCAGGTAGTTCAGTATTATCTTTTCGTGACTCTTCCCCATGTGAGGGAGGAGACTGATCGGGCGATAGGAGGCTGGGTGGTCGCCTCTCTTCGTGGGCTCGCGTAGTGGGAACGAGATAGCTTGTTTCCACGCTGTCGGGAAGCATTGCAACCTGATACATGAATTGTGCAGTTTAACGAGTTAGGCAATCCCTCTCCTCGGCAGCTGTTTAAGCAATACCGTTTGCACCCCGTCGCCCCCTGGTGCTCGGTTTCCCTGACATTAGCGAAGAATGGTCTTGAGCTGCTTCGGGGAGACAAACATATAGTTCTGACCTGTCCTCAGCTGCTGAGGTTCGCGTAGTTACCTCTCCTAGTGGTCGGCCAATATTTTCGCCTGTTCTTCCGCTGTGTTGAAGGTGTCTCTGTCATGAAGACGGACACCTGAGTCCTTCTTGGTAGTGGTCCTAAGTAGTTTCCAAAACTTACGGAAATCGCCATGTAAGCCACGAAGCCGTTCCTGCCACATTGCCGTCTTCCAATTCCTCATCAAGCCACGAATTTGCGTTGTGAGAGAGTTATTCTACACTAGTTATTCTTTCAATTATTGCGTAATGCAATAAGTCGAAGAATATGGTCTGGCGGTTTTTGTAGCATGGGTGGCTTCGGGATAAGTTTAGGATAGCAGCGTCAGCTGCATCGACGATAACCTCGGTCAGGAAAGCCACCTATCGATCCACTTCCTCTGTACTGCGAAGAACAGGAACCGTATGCAATTTGTGGCAACGTTGTGATCGATATAGGTCCCAGTCAGCTCGACTATAGTCGTACTTCGTGGGACGTGGGATCACAACTCTACCGTCAATGGAATACAATACTGGTGGTTGGTCGGTCGTCACTATGTCCAGGGTCTCACGATTGTTTATCCTGTGTGGCTGTTTTGTGAGTAAAAGATCTAGGGTGGAAGTAATTGTACTGTTACGTCTATGGCGAAAGGTGTAGTTCTATAAAAATAATGTTTTATTTAAACAATATGTTCCCATCATATTAACTGGGATACCAAATTTATAATAAGTTTTTATTAATGATATATATTATTTGTCGGGGCTATAGAGGATAACAACTACAAAAGGTCTTAAAACTGCGAATTAAACCTATTTCATAACATACACATTTTGATTTGTAATAATATTTTTTTTGTTGTGGTTTTAAAGGAAGGAAATACGTATATTTTATCAGGAGCTATTTATAAATTTCGGTGATTTCCTTTCTGTTTACTGATTTCAACCCAGAAACTGTTGAGCTTCATGACTTAATTATGTCAATTCTTTCAACATATGTATATATAAATTGATGTATATATTTTTTTATTGTATTTTACTACATTATGAAATACACTGGCAGGCAAAAATTCCACCCACTTGTAAAAAAATTGTATTTGGATATAATACATGGTAATTGAATATAATACTTATTATTTATTGAATCTGAAGGTAAAATCTTTTTTACCATTAATAAGGTTTTTAACGTTTATTAAATGAGTCTTTGTTTAAAAATTTAAAGTCAAAATGTGAACTGCTAAGAAACATGAAAAAAAAATTAAAAAATAACCATTTTTATCCTAAAAGAAATTAATGACAGGATCATTTAATAGCGCGTATTTCCTCCTCTTGCCTTTATTACTTCTTGAAGACGCTTCGGCATACTTTCCACCAGTCAGGAAATGTCCCTTTGCTGGAGGTTAGCCCATTCTTCCCGAAAAGCCCTTTCAAGGTCCTGCAGTGTATCGGGAAGTGCTAAACGCGCTCTTATTCGTCTTCCGAGATTATCCCATAAATGCTCGACAGGGTTCAAATGTGGAGAACGTGCTGTCCAGGCTAAGACCTCAATGTTGTGCTGATGAAGGAACGTCTGTACTATGCGAGCGACATGTGGACGTGCATTAGAAATGAATGATCGCTGATTTCGATGAGGATAGGCAACACATGAGGTTCCAGAATCTCATCTACATAGCAAGTGGCCGTCAAAGACCCTCCACGAACAACAACCAATTCTGTGCGGCACTCCATTGAAATCCCAGTCCACACCATTAAGGAACCACGTTGAAAAGGTTGGCTCTGGGTGAAATTACAGGCTGCATACCTTTCATTTCGTCTTCTCCACACCCTTTCACGCCCGTCTGGAGATCGCAGATCAAATCTAGATTCATCTGTAAAAAGTACAGCACACCATTCATTCGTCCATAGTCCAATGACTTTGTTCTCGAGCAAAAGACAGCCGTGTAACTCTGTGAGTTCTGGTTCTCTTACTGGGCGAAAAGTTATTAGTCCATACTCATTTAATCTTCTCCGAGCAGTAAGTTCAGAAATGCTTGATGAATCGCTTGAACAACGGTAAGGTGTCGGTTTCGTAAAATTCTTAAAGTAGAAAACCGGTCATCCTGTGGTTCTGTTGCCCTAGGCCGTCCAGAAACGGCCCTTCTATGGTAAGAACCAGTTTCTCGAAAACGCCTGCCGGCGTCTCGTAGAGTTTCATAGTGAACTCCGATGCCATTAGCTGCATATCTAATGGAACGTCCATCATCAATAAGTGCCACTCCACGTGCAACATCCTCAGCACGAAGAGGCATTTTTACGCTTAAAATTGAGAAAATTAAAATATCGAAGCCGAAAACTAAGAAATTTGCTGCACCAGTACCCAAATGACACTGAATAAACATTTTTAATTCCATGGAAAGTAAACATTGGGAACGACAGTCCTTTAATTGAATTAAGGATTATGGTTTACTATCCTCTATATTGACATTTCTAATTGAAAACAAATACAAAAAATACATATTTATTCATAAAAAAAATTTACCAACCCAAAGCAGAAATATTTTGAGATGAAAAAATCAGGTGGGTGGAATTTTTTGCCTATCAGTGTATAACTTAACGGGAATTGATACCTTCAAAGAATAACCCGTTTTATGTAAAATGAACGTTTGTTCCTTTGGGGACTTGGTCCCATGAAAATATACAATAGACTCTCCAAATGTCTGCCGGATTAATGTGGATGGGGGTGATCCCGATATGGGAGGGTGATTGGGTTCTATAAGAAATTATGAAAAATGTAAGTACTATGCCAACGACTTCACCACGAATAAACAGAAGTTACTCTATTCTCAGACCAGAAAACACCCGCCTACCCTTCCAAATGAATAAATCTTCAGCATCAGTTAACAGAGAGGGGACTAATTCAAGATCCTGACAGTAAAGTTAGTGTTGTACTCGACAAAAATGCTTGTAGTGAAAATGTTCCACTATCAGTGGTTGATGTTGACAATAGAAGTATTGCTCACCTTCCATGTTCTAATGGATTTGCAAAAGAGGGCAACAAGCTAGTCATCAAACATTTCAGAGATTTTGAAGAGTTCAAATATTATTTTGGGAATTTATCCGAAAGTGAGAATGCGACAGTTATAGTGAGTAAATCAGATGTCAGTTCCAGTTGAGATAAATCCAGAAGTTATACTGAATTTGAAAATGTTGGTCAGAAAAGAGATGCTTTGGAACATGAAGAGGAAGGAAGGATATATCCAAATCATGTGAAACATGTTGTTGAAGTGAGCTCTCCAAATCGCTGCTGAAGAAGAAATGAAATGAAAAAGTTTAAAGACAAATGCATATTCACAAGTTCTTGAGTTTTATGAAGATATAAGAAGTGAATTTGAGAATTGTGGTCGTCTTACACATCTGTCTGTATGTTCTAATTGGAAGTCTTATTTTAGAGAAAATGTATATGCATGCCTCTTATGCTACAAAAAATTAAGGCATGTCGGCATCTCTTAAATTTAATGGAAGGCACTATAGTGGCAGATTCATAAACTATCAGATTGTAAACATTGCATCATGGAAAAGTGAAATATGACTAACAGAAGTGCCCTAAAGGGGGTGGTTGCAACATTCTACTTGTATTCGAGGATACAGGTCATCCATTGTATGAATTTGACTATGACAGGAGCAGTTCTAATTAATGAGAACGGTCTGTTTCACCTGAACTAAACATCAAAGAGGCAAACAATACATGTGCTAAAAAAAGAAGAAAGTGGAGGAGAAGTACATGGACAAACATTGTAACCTACATCTGTTACACATTAGAAAAATAGATACAACCTCTTCTTTATTTACCTATAAAATCCAATTAATATTTCAGTAACAATGACAATATTCTGACCCAGACAACACTATTTAAATGAAAATTGTGACTTCGTACAGATTTCAGAACCTTTTTTTTTAAACCAATTTATTTTGAAAAGAAGTTTATTGATAAAACATTTCAATATAACTGAAGGATTTCTTAAGTGTTCTAAGTATAAACATCCCAAAATAAAAAATTAGGTGATACATAAAAAAAAGTTCAAATTTATAAAAGAAAATATTTATGTACATTTATTTGATAATTTCATTCACATAATAATAATAGCAAACTCTTAACATATTTATAACACAGACATTTCTTAAATAATGTATAACTTTCTATTTACACAATCTGAGCACGATAGATTTGTATTGATATAAAAAAAACAGTATAATAATATATATAATTAACAAAACTATTAAAAAAATCTTGGTTTTGTTTTTGTTTTTTTCTAATTTTTACCTACACTTCATATTGCCCCTAATCTGTTTATTAATAAACTTCACCATCAATCACATCACAATAATTGATGAAATATGTACAAGTAATATAAAATGACAGCCCTTTTCCATTGTCTTGGATTACTGGAGAACATTACTTCTTCTTATACCTATCAAAAGATACGTTTTTCTCCAAACAACAAGTGGTTTGCAATAACAGGAAAGTGCAAAATAACATTATTTGATCTGTACATCAAATATTGTATTATTATCAATATAATTGTATTTTACATTAATGATAGAAAGTCGATCTTCAGGATGAAGGTAAGATATAAATGGTTCATAGTTTTATCATTTTTATATCATTTGATTTCAAGAAATAATAAATGACTTTTTGTTCATACATTTCTCCAGGAATATTTCAAAGCTCACTGTCGATGATAATCTGGAGGTTGCATTATAACAAATTTATTGGAACATCATTAACTTAAAAAAATTATGGAATCACATAAATGGTTAACAAACTATTTGATGTTGTTGTCACGTAATAACATTTCATAGCTGAGTAGCAGTTATTACAACTTTATTTATAATGATAGATAGCAAGAACTATTTGATCATCACAATTTCAAATCTCAGCTTGGTTTATAATCATGAGAAGACTGAAATAATCAGTTTCAAATAACATATATACTAGGAATCTTGTATTTTCATATTATACAAAAAATTGACTTTCATTAATTTACTTAATTTGTAACTGTATAAAAATATAATCAGATCTGACTTCCCAGCAGCAAAAATTAAAATTAAAATTAAAAGAATTGATACCTTTATAAAAATTAATTACTTATGTAAGTAAATTATAATACACATTGACAATTAAAAAAAACTTGTTACTTAATATGTAACAAACATTCAAAATTCATTATTAAGGTAAAATGTATCAAACAAATTGGTCTTTAAAACATAAAACTTATTTATGCATACTCTATAATTTTTTACTTTAAGTCATTATTAGTAAATATATTTATTTCCTGATAAAACAATTAATAAATTTTATAAGTATAAAATATGTTAAACAATTACGACTAGCAAACATTTAAAAAACAAAATTATAAAAAAAGTCCTAAAACATGCCTTTAGTATATATGAAATCAGTCTTCATACATCTAACAAATACATCAATAATTGTGATCAATGCAATACCAATGGTTATCTTTTAAATTTGTATTTACATATTTAAGGCACTTTCATTTGTAAGACATGAATCAAAATCATCACAGACATCTGAAGTAAATAAAAGTTCGAGTTCAACTAGAATGATATTTCTGATTTGAAAATCTTATTTCTTAAAATGGTGAGTGATTCATGAACTTGGACATGCAATATTCATTCTAGTTGAGACAACAATTTTTATCTGTGGATTAATATCCTCCAGTTTTTGAGGAGCCGCTCTCACTCAACTGATCTCCATGTTTCTTGATTCCATTTGGCATTTGGTGATAATGAGTTTTCAAAGAGCTCCCGGGGCGACTATAATCAAGGTGATCATATGTTTCTTCTGAAATAATTATAGACAAAACAATTGGAATGATTAAAATGTATTAAATATTATAATTATATTGTTGATTGCACAAATAGGTAAAGCTACATTTAATAAATATTGTGAATGGTATACTGTATATATGTAATAATACTGTAGTGAATGATAAAAAGATGTAGGCACAATTTAAGTTTGTGGAAATGGATCAAGCAATGTTTTTGAATTTTTGTCGATTAGAGAATGTTTACAATTTAAAGAGTAATGAGGAATAAATCCATGCACTAGGAGGCCATGATGATAGTGGATTGTTGACAGAAAGGAGAAGAGGGGTGAAGTTGTTCAGAGATGGCAGTAACTAGTTAAATCTTAATTGTTGAGTGCCTGGCCAGATACAAACACTCATATTACTAATATTATTATATTATATCTATATTAATTATATTATGTATTATATCCATGCACTAGGAGGCCATGATGATAGACAATTATTAATAGAAAGGAGAAGAGGGGTGAAGTTGTTCAGAGATGGCAGTAACTAGTTAAATCTTAATTGTTGAGTGCCTGACCAGATATGAACACTCATATTACTAATATTATTATATTATATCTATATAATTATATTATGTATTATATCAATGACACTAGGAGGCCATGATGATAGTCGATTGTTGACAGAAAGGAGAAGAGGGGTGAAGTTGTAAGTTGTTCAGAGATGGCAGTAACTAGTTAAATCTTAATTGTTGAGTGCCTGGCCAGATACAAACACTCATATTACTAATATTATTATATTATATCTATATTAATTATATTATGTATTATATCCATGCACTAGGAGGCCATGATGATAGACAATTATTGATAGAAAGGAGGAGAGGGGTGAAGTTGTTCAGAGATGGCAGTAACTAGTTAAATCTTAATTGTTGAGTGCCTGGCCAGATACAAACACTCATATTACTAATATTATTATATTATATCTATATTAATTATATTAAATATTATATCCATGCACTAGGAAGCCATGATGATAGACAATTGTTGATAGAAAGGTGAAGAGGGGTGAAGTTGTAAGTTGTTCAGAGATGGCAGTAACTAGTTAAATCTTAATTGTTGAGTGCCTGGCCAGATACAAACACTCATATTACTAATATTATTATATTATATCTATATTAATTATATTATGTATTATATCCATGCACTAGGAGGCCATGATGATAGACAATTATTGATAGAAAGGAGGAGAGGGGTGAAGTTGTTCAGAGATGGCAGTAACTAGTTAAATCTTAATTGTTGAGTGCCTGGCCAGATACAAACACTCATATTACTAATATTATTATATTATATCTATATTAATTATATTATGTATTATATCCATGCACTAGGAGGCCATGATGATAGACAATTATTGATAGAAAGGAGGAGAGGGGTGAAGTTGTTCAGAGATGGCAGTAACTAGTTAAATCTTAATTGTTGAGTGCCTGGCCAGATACAAACACTCATATTACTAATATTATTATATTATATCTATATTAATTATATTAAATATTATATCCATGCACTAGGAAGCCATGATGATAGACAATTGTTGATAGAAAGGTGAAGAGGGGTGAAGTTGTAAGTTGTTCAGAGATGGCAGTAACTAGTTAAATCTTAATTGTTGAGGGCCTGGCCAGATACGAACACTCATATTACTAATATTATTATATTATATCTATATTAATTATATTAAATATTATATCCATGCACTAGGAGGCCATGATGATAGTCGATTGTTGACAGAAAGGAGAAGAGGGGTGAAGTTGTTCAGAGATGGCAGTAACTAGTTAAATCTTAATTGTTGAGTGCCTGGCCAGATACGAACACTAATATTATTATATTATATCTATATAATTATATTATGTATTATATCAATGACACTAGGAGGCCATGAAGATAGTCGATTGTTGACAGAAAGGAGAAGAGGGGTGAAGTTGTAAGTTGTTCAGAGATGGCAGTAACTAGTTAAATCTTAATTGTTGAGTGCCTGGCCAGATACAAACACTCATATTACTAATATTATTATATTATATCTATATTAATTATATTAAATATTATATTCATGCACTAGGAAGCCATGATGATAGACAATTGTTGATAGAAAGGTGAAGAGGGGTGAAGTTGTAAGTTGTTCAGAGATGGCAGTAACTAGTTAAATCTTAATTGTTGAGTGCCTGGCCAGATACAAACACTCATATTACTAATATTATTATATTATATCTATATAATTATATTATGTATTATATCAATGACACTAGGAGGCCATGATGATAGTCAATTGTTGACAGAAAGGAGAAGAGGGGTGAAGTTGTTCAGAGATGGCAGTAACTAGTTAAATCTTAATTGTTGAGGGCCTGGCCAGATACGAACACTCATATTACTAATATTATTATATTATATCTATATTATGTATTATATCCATGCACTAGGAGGCCATGATGATAGTCGATTGTTGACAGAAAGGAGAAGAGGGGTGAAGTTGTTCAGAGATGGCAGTAACTAGTTAAATCTTAATTGTTGAGGGCCTGGCCAGATACGAACACTCATATTACTAATATTATTATATTATATCTATATTAATTATATTATGTATTATATCCATGCACTAGGAGGCCATGATGATAGTCGATTGTTGACAGAAAGGAGAAGAGGGGTGAAGTTGTTCAGAGATGGCAGTAACTAGTTAAATCTTAATTATTGAGTGCCTGGCCAGATACGAACACTAATATTATTATATTATATCTATATAATTATATTATGTATTATATCAATGACACTAGGAGGCCATGAAGATAGTCGATTGTTGACAGAAAGGAGAAGAGGGGTGAAGTTGTAAGTTGTTCAGAGATGGCAGTAACTAGTTAAATCTTAATTGTTGAGTGCCTGGCCAGATACAAACACTCATATTACTAATATTATTATATTATATCTATATAATTATATTATGTATTATATCAATGACACTAGGAGGCCATGATGATAGTCGATTGTTGACAGAAAGGAGAAGAGGGGTGAAGTTGTAAGTTGTTCAGAGATGGCAGTAACTAGTTAAATCTTAATTGTTGAGTGCCTGGCCAGATACGAACACTAATATTATTATATTATATCTATATAATTATATTATGTATTATATCAATGACACTAGGAGGCCATGAAGATAGTCGATTGTTGACAGAAAGGAGAAGAGGGGTGAAGTTGTAAGTTGTTCAGAGATGGCAGTAACTAGTTAAATCTTAATTGTTGAGTGCCTGGCCAGATACAAACACTCATATTACTAATATTATTATATTATATCTATATAATTATATTATGTATTATATCAATGACACTAGGAGGCCATGATGATAGTCGATTGTTGACAGAAAGGAGAAGAGGGGTGAAGTTGTAAGTTGTTCAGAGATGGCAGTAACTAGTTAAATCTTAATTGTTGAGGGCCTGGCCAGATACGAACACTCATATTACTAATATTATTATATTATATCTATATTAATTATATTATGTATTATATCCATGCACTAGGAGGCCATGATGATAGTCGATTGTTGACAGAAAGGAGAAGAGGGGTGAAGTTGTTCAGAGATGGCAGTAACTAGTTAAATCTTAATTGTTGAGGGCCTGGCCAGATACGAACACTCATATTACTAATATTATTATATTATATCTATATTAATTATATTATGTATTATATCCATGCACTAGGAGGCCATGATGATAGTCGATTGTTGACAGAAAGGAGAAGAGGGGTGAAGTTGTTCAGAGATGGCAGTAACTAGTTAAATCTTAATTGTTGAGTGCCTGGCCAGATACAAACACTCATATTACTAATATTATTATATTATATCTATATAATTATATTATGTATTATATCAATGACACTAGGAGGCCATGAAGATAGTCGATTGTTGACAGAAAGGAGAAGAGGGGTGAAGTTGTAAGTTGTTCAGAGATGGCAGTAACTAGTTAAATCTTAATTGTTGAGTGCCTGGCCAGCTACCAACACTCATATTACTTATATTATTATATTATATCTATATTAATTATATTAAATATTATATCCATGCACTAGGAAGCCATGATGATAGACAATTGTTGATAGAAAGGTGAAGAGGGGTGAAGTTGTAAGTTGTTCAGAGATGGCAGTAACTAGTTAAATCTTAATTGTTGAGTGCCTGGCCAGATACAAACACTCATATTACTAATATTATTATATTATATCTATATTAATTATATTATGTATTATATCCATGCACTAGGAGGCCATGATGATAGTCGATTGTTGACAGAAAGGAGAAGAGGGGTGAAGTTGTTCAGAGATGGCAGTAACTAGTTAAATCTTAATTGTTGAGTGCCTGGCCAGATACGAACACTAATATTATTATATTATATCTATATAATTATATTATGTATTATATCAATGACACTAGGAGGCCATGAAGATAGTCGATTGTTGACAGAAAGGAGAAGAGGGGTGAAGTTGTAAGTTGTTCAGAGATGGCAGTAACTAGTTAAATCTTAATTGTTGAGTGCCTGGCCAGATACAAACACTCATATTACTAATATTATTATATTATATCTATATAATTATATTATGTATTATATCAATGACACTAGGAGGTCATGATGATAGTCGATTGTTGACAGAAAGGAGAAGAGGGGTGAAGTTGTAAGTTGTTCAGAGATGGCAGTAACTAGTTAAATCTTAATTGTTGAGTGCCTGGCCAGATACAAACACTCATATTACTAATATTATTATATTATATCTATATAATTATATTATGTATTATATCAATGACACTAGGAGGCCATGATGATAGTCGATTGTTGACAGAAAGGAGAAGAGGGGTGAAGTTGTAAGTTGTTCAGAGATGGCAGTAACTAGTTAAATCTTAATTGTTGAGTGCCTGGCCAGATACGAACACTAATATTATTATATTATATCTATATAATTATATTATGTATTATATCAATGACACTAGGAGGCCATGAAGATAGTCGATTGTTGACAGAAAGTAGAAGAGGGGTGAAGTTGTAAGTTGTTCAGAGATGGCAGTAACTAGTTAAATCTTAATTGTTGAGTGCCTGGCCAGATACAAACACTCATATTACTAATATTATTATATTATATCTATATAATTATATTATGTATTATATCAATGACACTAGGAGGCCATGATGATAGTCGATTGTTGACAGAAAGGAGAAGAGGGGTGAAGTTGTAAGTTGTTCAGAGATGGCAGTAACTAGTTAAATCTTAATTGTTGAGGGCCTGGCCAGATACGAACACTCATATTACTAATATTATTATATTATATCTATATTAATTATATTATGTATTATATCCATGCACTAGGAGGCCATGATGATAGTCGATTGTTGACAGAAAGGAGAAGAGGGGTGAAGTTGTTCAGAGATGGCAGTAACTAGTTAAATCTTAATTGTTGAGGGCCTGGCCAGATACGAACACTCATATTACTAATATTATTATATTATATCTATATGGCAGTAACTAGTTAAATCTTAATTGTTGAGGGCCTGGCCAGATACGAACACTCATATTACTAATATTATTATATTATATCTATATTAATTATATTATGTATTATATCCATGCACTAGGAGGCCATGATGATAGTCGATTGTTGACAGAAAGGAGAAGAGGGGTGAAGTTGTTCAGAGATGGCAGTAACTAGTTAAATCTTAATTGTTGAGTGCCTGGCCAGATACAAACACTCATATTACTAATATTATTATATTATATCTATATTAATTATATTATGTATTATATCCATGCACTAGGAGGCCATGATGATAGACAATTATTGATAGAAAGGAGGAGAGGGGTGAAGTTGTTCAGAGATGGCAGTAACTAGTTAAATCTTAATTGTTGAGTGCCTGGCCAGCTACCAACACTCATATTACTTATATTATTATATTATATCTATATTAATTATATTAAATATTATATCCATGCACTAGGAAGCCATGATGATAGACAATTGTTGACAGAAAGGAGAAGAGGGGTGAAGTTGTAAGTTGTTCAGAGATGGCAGTAACTAGTTAAATCTTAATTGTTGAGTGCCTGGCCAGATACAAACACTCATATTACTAATATTATTATATTATATCTATATAATTATATTATATCAATGACACTAGGAGGTCATGATGATAGTCGATTGTTGACAGAAAGGAGAAGAGGGGTGAAGTTGTAAGTTGTTCAGAGATGGCAGTAACTAGTTAAATCTTAATTGTTGAGGGCCTGGCCAGCTACCAACACTCATATTACTTATATTATTATATTATATCTATATTAATTATATTAAATATTATATCCATGCACTAGGAAGCCATGATGATAGACAATTGTTGACAGAAAGGAGAAGAGGGGTGAAGTTGTAAGTTGTTCAGAGATGGCAGTAACTAGTTAAATCTTAATTGTTGAGTGCCTGGCCAGATACAAACACTCATATTACTAATATTATTATATTATATCTATATAATTATATTATATCAATGACACTAGGAGGTCATGATGATAGTCGATTGTTGACAGAAAGGAGAAGAGGGGTGAAGTTGTAAGTTGTTCAGAGATGGCAGTAACTAGTTAAATCTTAATTGTTGAGGGCCTGGCCAGCTACCAACACTCATATTACTTATATTAATAATGCACTTTACAGTAAATGCCCAGGTGTTCCCTCAAATAAAGAGCTTAAGGAAGAATGAAAGCTTAAATTAAATTCTAACTTATACGGAATGGAACTTTCAAACATGCAGATAAATAAATTTGAGATAAATAAAAAAACAAACTTGGAAATTTTCAAATGTTCAGATGATTCTTTTTACTATATCCAAATGCAAATGTGTGGTTGAAAATTGGCATTTACCTGGCAGATTTTGAGCACTGTCTTTTAATTCTTCATATACATGTTCATCTTTATCTTCTTTGTCTAACAAATTGTCCTCCGTGTGATAGACATTTGGATTGGCATGGTCTGCTTCTTTGTTCTTCAAAAGAATTGAATTCGCTGGAGGACCTAATAAATAATCACCAATTAAAAACGTTAAACAATGATAATCACTTAAAAGTGATCTTATAACTTACTTAATAGTTTTATCAAAACAGAACAAATATCACAAAATTTAGCAAGTAAAGTACCCTTGAGAAATCCAGGATCGATTCCATAACACTCCTTTTTCTCTTTATCCAAGTTTGACTTTTTTATATTGTTAATAAACTGGTTGTTAAGTGGAGATTCTTCATCTCTTATAGTCGAACCAAAAGAATATACCGGATTATCAAAATGATTTCGATCTGAAATCAAAAATAATGCACTGGGATAAAGTTGTGTCAAATTTTATTCTTCACCTTGGATCAAACGAAAAAAAAATGAATTGTGAACCTTATTATAACTCATGAACTGTACTGACCCTGGTAGGTTATGTTACAAACTAGACCAGTAGGTTTTAGTTTTTTAAGGAGAAATTAATTAAAATTTCTTGGGTTATGATTTTTAAAAGTTTACTTTCAAAATGAAAAGTTTCCATAACTGAGTCTGCAATTGCTCACAGGTTAATGAAGAGGAACAAGCTTACTTATCAAAATTTTACCTAAAGTAATATTGTGTATGATAAATAATAAAATTAAAAAAAAACACATTGGAATAACCACAGACAACATAAAGAAAGAAGTGCTAAGGTATAGTCCTTAGGTGACCTTTTTAAAGTTTATTTGTGAAAAGTATTTATTGTTATATCAGGCATATAAAAAATAATTATTGTTTTTTATGTTATTTATTATTGAGTGTGAAGAGCAATAAAAAAAAATATGTTACTAATTAGTTTGATTGACCTAACTAAGTTCAATAATAAGAACCAATATACTAATGAAACAACTATAATATTGTCTTATCTATAACATGTATACTTATCATTGCATTTCATTATGCTAGGAAATCAATAGTTAACATAATTCGACATAAATTCACCACGTAGTCATTTTACATCAAAACGTGCCAGTTACAAGATAAAGTTAACTGTTAAATATAAGATTTATAATTGTGACAGTACCTGATGCTTCTGGATCAGCAGTATAATGGATATTGCATATCTGCGTCTTAAGGCTTTGCACTCTCCTTCTGTAATATAATACGACTAAAACAAGAATCGTGGCAACTAATATCACTAAAAATATTCCGCCAACAATTGATCCAGCTCCTCCTGATTTCGCTTCTGTAGGTTCAAGAACTCTTTTTTCTGTCATTGGTTGATCGCAGTTATCACCTAGTGGAACATATATAAAATACAAATAATTTATTATAATTAGTCACTATAAAATAAAATGGGAGTTATAGAAAGTTAATAACAATGTATTTTGTGTGCTACTTCAATGATGTTTACTTGCTCTCTATCCAAGTGTCGTGGCATGTTTGTCCCATCCTGGTGAACTAGATTACCTGAACTGGACCTAAGTCTTTGTACAGTGCACTTACTCACAGTTAACTCTAGGTTAGTGTTATTGCTTTATTTGCCATCCACGTAAATGCCACTGGGAATTCTGCAAAGGACTTTCTGTTTAAACACAGCCAACACTAACTGATGGGACCTGATAATGTCCAATTTACTGGTTTGGGATTTATAAATTCTTAGCTTTGGAGATTGGGAAATACTTTTACTAAGCAAATAAATATCACCAACGGTTTCCTGTTAGTACTGGCCCATCGATCCCTTCTTCTAATGATTCTCGCTGTTTAACAGGTAGCCAATTAATACAAATTCTTAAAAGTTCTCATTTTGTGAGACTAAACCATATTACATCATCATGATGTTTTTGAAAATCTCCTCGGAACACACACACAAATAGATAGTTCTCTCTTTGTTGATTGTGATTTCTGTTGTATTGGCTCCAACTACCAGAGATATAAAGGCCCCTGCAGTTCAATAGTAATAACCTGGTCATCAACGAACTCTAATACTTGGGTGAGCTAGAAGTTTGAATTATATATTCTCTCCTGGCTAGGTACAAAATGAGACTCAAAAGAAATTCGTGTACATGAATAATATTTTATCAGTAAACCACACTTTTGCTGATGTATAAAGAATGCATATTTATGTACCTATGCATGTGTAGGTAGGTACCTGTGTATATAGTACACGCCAGTTTTACCCTCTAGTGTTTGAGAAGTAAATATTCAGGGGAATAAGAATAAATGAAAACTCTGTAATTCTTCTTATTTTGTTGCCTGGCTTAATTAATAATTATGAATGTATGAACTTTTTGCAGATAATCAAATTAAGTTATTTTGATTGGCATGTAAAATTTCCCTATAAGTAATTACAATCTCTTTTTTTTTTTAAGTTTGCATTTTTTTTAATATCTCATGGATAAAGTAGGAAAGTATGTTTATAGGCATGGGGTACAAATGCTTCTACCACCAATACTAAACAGATAGTTTTATGTCTGAACTATGGGTTTCAAAAAACAATTCTTTCCATCACATAGAATGGCAGATGTGGGCTAAAATGAACTGACAAAAAATACTAGCAGAGAGACCAATTTGTCCATTAAGAGGAGCCGTTAAAAAGGACTTACAACAAGACTATAGTCTTATTACTTAAAGGTGCCTGCACCAGCCTCATAATTTGTCTAATGAATTCCAGGCAGATATTTATGCCAAATTTACCACAGATGTGACTTCCCCCCATCCTACTCTTCTCAAATACTATCACTGAAATTCTACACAAGTACTATTTATTCGGTGAGCACCTTCCAAAAAATACTATGAGGGCCACGACTTTGTTATGTTTTTAGCTAATGATATTTTTCAGTAAAAAGTTAATACCTGAATGTACCTTTTAACAAATGTTAAGGTACTATGAATAAAACCAAACAGAGGCACTAACCAGTGAATCCTCTCCGACAAGAACAGCCGTCTACTGGATGGCAGATGAAATTGTCATTTTTGCAGTCACACAGTTGCATACAATACTCTCCGTAGTAACCGTCTGGGCAAACTAAAAAAAAAATGAATAAATCTTAGATTACATTTTAACAATTATCACTTATCTAATAATTTTTTTTAACACATGAAGAATATACATAACATTACACCAGGACAAATTTTGAAGAGGCTAGATATAGTAAATTGAGATAACAAACATATTATAGAGTAAATGGGTAAGTTTTTGAAATATACTATTATATTGAGTTAAATTTAGTGTCGTGTAGTGCGTTGGATGATTAAGTAAATATAGGTCAGACATGAGGTAACTGGTCTGTTTGTATATAGGTTTGTGAACAGGTCTGGCCACTGCAAAAAACTTTTTTTGATTCACACAATCCATTTATGTAAACATTGTACTCGTTTACCTCATTTTCCGTCAATCTGAAGTCCCCAGTTGTCAGATATTTCTTCATTTTTTTCTACAAAATCATCTTGTTTTTTCAAATGATCGCAGGAGGAGGGGTGAAAAGCAAAATGTCAAGCACGAAGTCTGAGTGTCTAGTCAATATCTACTGGTATCTTCAGTCCCAATGCTAGCCCAACTTTAGTGACCAGTCCTTCACATATTTCACCTGTTTTGCTTGCTATGCCATTAATTTCTGAAACATTGCCCCTCAAATTCTGGTCCAGAGAGTCAACTATAGCCTCTAGCACCACTACCTTATTTTTTAATGTCATTGTTCTCCAAAAGGCTTTTTTTTATCTTTTCCTCCAACTTAATGAGACTATCCTCTATATATCTCAGCCGATTGCTTTGTTCAATAATCTCTACATGGATTGACTGCATAGTGAAAATTATATATTTCTGGTTTTCTTGACTTTCATCAAGTCATTTTGCCTATTATCTCCAGCAAAGACTCGTCCTTATCTTTTATCTCGCTTTGTTTGCTGGGTTTAAAAGCCTTTCTGGTGAAGGGTTCTGTTTTAGTTTTAAACAGCACCCATACACCTCCAAACTTTTAGCAAGTCTTGAGAAAATACAAGGCTGTTATCCTTCATCCAAACGAAAACCTTGCAAGAGCCGCACTGTAGCGATGGCTTGACGCTGTTGCACTTTTTGCGCATAGGCATGATAATCAAATAGAAAAAAGGAAAATTAAATTAATCAATTAACTTAATTAATTAAAAAAGTATGAGAGTGAGAGAGAGAGAAAGAAGAGTGTGTTATCTGTATAACAGTCAGACAGATATAGAAACATATTTAACATATTGCTTGGCTAAGTTTATATGTACGTAATACTCACATTTCATTTGTCCTATAGAGGCATAACAATCAGAAAAAGTTTTTAACGACAGATATATATAAGTCAAAATAAAGAATTTATTTTATTGAAGGACATATGATATTTACAAAAAAGTAAAGACCTCATTTTGAAAACAAAATGCGTAGAATACATTTAATTTTTTATATATTTAGAATACAATTATATATATAAAATATATGGTGAAGAAAGTAAAATAAAATTTAAATTTTTGTTCTGATCAGGCAAGATATCAATTTAATGGTAAAAAAACACACCCAATACATCTAGTGGGTATCTCCTCTCCAACTGAGGGGGATATCCCCTCTGATAACTGAAGCCCACAAAAGTAGAACAATCATGTGTCTATCTTTCAACAAACAAAATCTGTGCATGCATGGGACTACCCATCTGGTGATTTTTTCACAACAGTTTTCATTACAAAATCCCTCTCATAAAAACTATTTTATGTTAAAAAAAAAATCATTAGTAGTGATGACAGAAGAAGATAAGGATCCAGGAATTTTAATGTAGAATTCGATATCAAAGTCATAATATGCTACTGAGTATAACAGATTTTGACACATTTAATTACACAGGCCAACTAACTAGACAGCATATTGACAATAGAGCAAATACAATCCTTGTATATGTAATTTAGAACTGCACAAAATGGAGTTATAGCTGCATGTTAAAAAAAAACTCTAAATATATATATATATATATATATATCTAAAAAAAAAGTAGAGCAGATAGAGAAATACTGATTTCATATTTAGATTTAGCACCCAAATATAGCTTAAATCAGTTCTGAAATCCTAGGAACCAAAAAAATATTTCTTTCTTGTAGGCCTGTGTTATATATTGATCGATCTTAATCGAATAGAGAAAATATTTTAATGTTATTTATAAGGAGTGATTTGAGAGAAGGATTATTTTAATGTATAAAATATTAAATGATATTAAATAAATTATAAAAAGTTTAATGTCAAACAAGTGAATGAAACAGTGAATGTCAGTAATTGGAACATCTGAGAGGAACGCTGCAAGCTCAGTTGTTTAGAGATGCTTTAAAGGAGAAGTTGTTAGTCGTTAGGAATTGTTTGAGAAGAGAGGTGTCGAGTTTGCAGATAGTCAAAGATATTTGTCTTCACGGCCTCCTATTTCATTTCTTTATATTACCTTGTATTATTACATACCATCATATCATCTCTTATATCATATTTGCATGTACCTCTTATTTCATTTCTTCGTATTTCCTAATATCCCCTTATTTATCCATACTTATATGCTAAAGCATTGCTCATCAGATTGGCAGAATCAAAAGGAGGCCATTGAGAGAGCATTATATTTGGAGCATTAGGATCAACAAATCACAATACTTGGGCTGGGCAAGACAAGTTGAGACAGATAAATTGTGAACAATGAACAATTTAAAAACAGTATATGTTTTAATTTTGATTTTGATTTATTTTATGTAAACGTTTGGTTGTCAAGGCCTTCCTGAGATAAAATAAATTATAAGTTTAAAAGTTCCATTATTTTTTTTTGTATTAGTGAATTGACAAAATATTACAATATTCAGGGAATAATAAACAATTCTTATCAAGAGAGGGACTAGCACAGAATATTCAAATTTGGATAGTAGCATTTGAGAATAATAATTTTCAATGGAAAATGTATATATGAGAGTGATTAATAACTTACTTTGATGACATTGTTGACCGAACCAGCCTGGCTTGCAATGACAGTCCCCGTCAAGAGGTCTACACGTCCCATTGTTCTGGCACTTGCATACATAGGAGCAATTGGTACCGTAGGTTCCGTTGTTGCAGGGCTTATTGCACTTATGTCCTCTCCAGCCAGGTCGACATTGACACTCACCTACCAAGTATAACAATTTGGTTAAAGCTATAAATATCTGACTAATATCTTAAGTCTTAAAACCCTTTGCATGACAAATTTACAATGAATTAGGCACTTACCTGTTACATGATGGCAATCCCCATTATTGAGGTTACATTCACAGGAATATTTACAATTCCGACCGTAGGTGTTGTTTGGACATGGGTGTTGACACATAGGCCCGATGTAGCCAGGGCGGCAGGAATATTCTCCAGTTACATGATCGCAAGTTGTATTTTTGCCTGGACAGAAAGTAAAATCTTAAGCAATATTATACAACAAATTGAGCTCATGGCAGCTTTATTAATACAATATATTAAAATATTTTGATTTTTATATGAAAAGATGATAAAACAATTCACAAAGTTAAAGAAACAACAAAAATAAAATAAATATTGATTTAAAAAATAAGAACTATCTTATGAAAATTTTCATGGGTAAATTTATGGTACCTGTAATTCTGTCTGGACAAGTTTGATTACATAGCGCTCCGAACATACCAGGACGACAAGGCAACTGACAGGAATCCCCCTTCCAGCCAGCACCGCAAGTGCATATGCCAGAATCTTGCTTACAAGATCCATTATGCCCGCAATGACATTGCTCAGAACAATCTTCACCATAAAAGCCAGGATCACATTTAGAGTCACATAGAATACCTAAAAATTTTTTGTTAAAATTTGAAAAACTGCTTGAATAAATAATTTCATGAGATTAAAAAATAAAATTAAAGTACCTTTCCAGGGCCCTTTACAAATACAGGCACCTGTCTTTGGATCACATGTTTTTATATTTTCTTCTATGCAAAAACATTTTTGTTTGCAATCTATACCAAAAGTGCCTTCCTCACACTGTTCCTCGCAGTCAGGGCCTTTAAACCCAGGAGGACAGATACAGGTCCCTAAAAATCATATTCATAAATAAAATAAAAACTTTTAATGATGATGAATGTTACAAATAGGGAATTTTGAACCTCTATCAAAGGGAGTATATCTTAAGACTTCACCATACACAAGGATCAAGTCTGAGGAAAACCTCAGGAATGGTGAAGCCTTAATAAAACCAGACAGGGGAAGAAGGTGTTTCAAATAACACAAAAAGATCAGAATGGACAGGGCATCATTCAAAATATTTACACACTGTTTTGAGTAACTTTTAAATGCTCGGATAATTTCCCTATGCAAAAAGTGAGGAAATTTTTCGGTATAGCTGTTTATAAACAATTTTCTGTTTTGTAATTGTAATGTGTATTATAAACTAGAAAATGACAACTTACCGTTAATAGGATTACATGCACCATCATTTTTACAGGTGCAATCCTTACTACAACTTGGACCGTAGGTATCATCTGGGCAGGGCCTTTCACAGGATAGACCTTTCCAGCCTGAAATAAGTTATTCACGGCAAATTAGTAACTTAATAAATGCACTATAACTAATTTTCATGAACACAAATGGTGGAAACTTCTTAGCCTCCCACTGATAAATAGTTACTAGTTTATAGGCCACATGTCTATAGTTTGACTGTGTGTTATACAGTTAGTTTAAAACTCCAAAATAATGTTAATTTTTGAAAAAGAGTTTACAAGAGAAGAAACTTATGTCGTTTTTACTTGGCACGAAACACAACACTTTTTACATCGTTTTAAAATAATAAGCTGATGAAATGTCGGACACTAGAAAGAATTTACTTTAGACTAAATGCAATGCTTGAAGAAATAAAATATTATGTAATTGAATAAAGTATATCTAAATAATTTATTAAAATCATAACAAGCTGTAACTATTCAGAGAAAAGTTACCTGGAAGACAAAAACATTCTCCAGTTACTCCATCACACTTAGCTCCATTTTTGCAGTTACACTTGACAGCGCAATCTTCACCATAAAATCCACTAGGGCAGGGTTCGCTACAGTTCTTACCGTGGTAACCTAGAAATTTAAGTATTGTTAAGTGTTATTAAAGAACACACGTTTTTTGTATTAGCAAAATTATTATTTATTAGAATTAGATTGTTTTTAAAAAAGGAATTTTTGGATCAAACAATTTGAATAAGGGTAGTTTTTTGACCTGGGTCAAAAAAAACGCTGGCCGGTACGTTGCTAAACCCTGGGGTTTCACAGTAGGTTGCGATTAATAGCAGGGCTTAAGAGGCATGAATGAGAGGTCTTCGCCTTTTTCTTTTTATTTAAGGGTTCAGGGAGTCAGTTAAGTTAGCCAGTCGTCTGTCGCCAGGCATGAGGGGCTACATGTTGAGACCAGAGGATAGGCGTCATGAAAAAAGAAGACCACCCACCACCCAACATTGAAGAAAATCCAGATCATTATTATTTTTAACTAACCATTTATGTAATATGAAACATTCAAAATAATAATTAGCAGTAAAATAGTGTTATATACTAGAACCATGTTAAACCCTGCGATAATATTACTTGAAAGTTATAAGTACATTATTATTCTTTATGAATGTACTTTTAACTTTTATAATAAGAAAGTAAATAAGTTTAAACAAAAGTGAAAACACTACAATATATATCACCTGCAGTGCACTGGCACGTTCCGTCAACGGGTGAACAAAGTGCATTGTTGAAGCAATGACAGACGTTCTTGCATCCTTTACCCCAAGTGAAGAAAGGACAAGAATTGGAGCACTGTTTACCATGGAAGCCTACAGAACATTCGCAACTTCCAGTCCACGGATGACACCTGCATAAACAAGTCCTACATGATTGTAACAGGTACATGTATCAAACAAAATCTACATTTGTCGTACTAGATTTCTAGGTTCAGTCAGATTAGAATTTCATTAAAAATAGTAAGGTGAGCCTAGCAATTTGATTTTGTTTCTTTTTTTAACATGGTTAAAATAAAGAGGATGCTTTCACCAATAGATGTAAACTGTATTCACACCTATTTTTACAAAGTTAGTCACGTCTACAGTAACAGAATTAAGGGTTTTATGATTTTACAAATAATAACTTCTTTATTGGTCTTACTTCCATTGAATTATTTTAATTAGCATTCAATCCAAAAGCAGTTTCTCTAACCAGCCCCATTGATCTATAATTAACCATGGCCACAGTTGTTTTTGAGCAAGTTATAATTTTGTATAACTTTACGCTAATGCAATAGGCTCAAAATTTGATAAAGGTGTCAAATCTGTTAGTAGTGGGATAGTTAGATGGCATCCCATTTCAATCAAATATTCTAATTATTCTTCTTATTAAGATAAAAAATAGTTATCTGCAATAGATTTAAGTTGTGAAGATAAAATAACAATATGTTTTACATATTGATAGAAATCTGGAAATACAGTTGTCACCAGATCAGCTTAGAGCTGGCCAGAACAAGGAGGTAGGTCATTCATTCATTTGTACTTCCCAAGCTCGAGCAGGCATAAATTTCACCAATCACTCATAAGTCTAGTTAAAAAATTGTTATCTACTATAATAGAAAGATAATATTGCAAAATATTTTTTTTAATATAAGGTGAGTTCATAGTTAGCCATGGAATTAGATGTGTTTATGTTTAATTTATAATTGGCTAAGCTTGAACAATGTTAATTTTCACCACATTTAATTATGGATGAAGGTTTGACCTACTTTGTAAGTCTGGATCATGAGATAGTCAGACAAGCTTTTAATTATAACAGAAATAAAATATCTGAAGTATTACTTACGTGCTTGTTTGGTCTGGAATGCAATCGCACTGTTTTTTGCAATCAACGCCATAGTATCCTTCTGGGCAAAGCCTTTTCTCACATGTTTTTCCAGTCCAACCATTTTCACATTTACAGACCCCACTGACTATATCACATACTCCATTTTCACAGTGGCACTCTCCGATGCAGTTAGGCCCATATTTTCCAGGAGGACAGGTTTCTTGGCACTGTCAAAAATATAAAATTATAGTAGTTATTATTGAGGAGATTGAAAAACGATTCAATTACAACAGGGTATTTCATGTTTAATTTAACATTATACCTTTTCACCAATGTAGCCCGGAGCACAGATGCAAGAACCATTAATATGATCACATTGTGACTCATTGCAGTCACATGCAAAATTACAGTTCATGCCATAAGTTCCGGAAGGACATCGGTTTCCACATACTAATCCCTATAAACATTTCAAAAATGACTAATATCAGTAAAATATTTACCTGGTTGTTTTCTTGAAAACATGTAATTTTAAAATGTAAAAGAAAGAAAAGTGGGATTGTTAATACCATCCATCCGCCAGTGCACGTGCAGTCACCGGTCGCAGGATCGCAAGTTCCTCCATTCTGGCAATGACATAATGAGGTGCAATTCACACCATGACGACCTTTAGGGCAAAATTCTTCACAACTGAAAAAAAAATATATCAAAATGTCAGTCATATAATAATAAAATTAGTTTTTTGTTTTATTAACAAAACATCTTTATTTATTATAGTAGTACTTAAGGGTTAATTAGTAGTTGAAAATAAAATATATAAGTTGAATTCTGACTGCCATTACTTAATTAATTAACTACCAATTTGTTTCCGCTCAATTTCAGTTATTTAGACGGCTTCTAGAGACTGAAAATTCTAATTATAAAAGTAAGGTTTACCTTAGCTAAAATAAATAGGTGATTTTCAACTCATAATGCATTTGAATTACATGATCCTATATTGTTTTTTGTGCAAGTGAGTTGCATGCAGAATATGAGTTGACTTCCAATAACCTGTCAAAACCAATTGCTATAAAATTATGCAGAACCAACAGCAGGGTAACTCTAAATGCCTAATTCACACATTTTTTTATTAATAAATTATTAATAATTAAAGAATTTTTACAAAATGGCTTGCCACCAACCAATGTGACGCTTTACTCATATTTTTTATTTAGATTAAAGTAATAATTTATTAAACTTCATGGGGGTCCTTGACAACCAAACATTTACATGGGAGAAATAAAACTAAAACTTTAATAAATATACAGTTTTTGAGTTGTTTACAAATTTTCTGTTGAATGCTTGCCTTGCTCTATCGAAGTATATATAGGAAGTGATCCTGATGCTCCAAATACAACACTCCCTCATTGGCCTCCTGTAGACTCCATCAATATACAAATATGGTGGGTAAGGTTATGTGACATGCGATGCTGTAATACGAATAAATAAGCGGTATAACGTTACGTGTAGAAATAAGAAGTACGGGGAAATACGAAGATCACGGCCCTCAGGTCAAATATGTTTGACCATTCCCAAACTGCACAAAATTAGTGTCAACATCTCTCTTCTCAAAACAATTCTACACTGACAACCTCTAATTTATAGCATCTCTAAACTACTACCCCTCACTAGTAACTATAAACAACTGCAGTCCCAGCGTTCCTCTCAAGTGTTCCAATTACTGACATACTTCCTCCTGTTACATTCACTTGTTTGGATCTAAACTACTACCCCTCACCAGTAACTAAAAACAACTGCAGTCCCAGCGTTCCTCTCAAGTGTTCCAATTACTGACATAGTTCCTCCTGTTACATTCACTTGTTTGGGTCTAAACTTTTTATAATTTATTTCATATAAAAAAATAATCCTTATTTCAGATCACTTCTTAAAAATAAGATTACAATAGTTTATAGTTGCCGAGATATTTTAATTCAAAGAGATGATTTCCAAACTCAGATTTATATATTTCATAAATAGTAAGCACTGGTATGTCAGTGTAAGCTGAAGATCACAGTTTTATCCCCTTAATAATGATATGCAAACAAAATTTTGTGAGGCCCTTCTACGTAGCTGTGGTAAAATCAATGAATTACCGCCTCTTAAAAAAACAGAATTTTGAAAGAATTTTTACAACTACAATAATTTGTGCAACTTAATCATTTTGGCAAATTTGGTCTTGAACTGTCAGACAATCAGAGCATGCTTAGCAAACTCGCCTACAAACATAGATAAATTCATAAATAAAAATAAAAAGGTTAAGTATTGTTTATGGTTAAGAAGTTGTGAAGATCTAAACCTCTTTCAAAAACACGTGTAATTTAGTAAATCTCTCCTTTTATCATTTAAATGAATAATAAAATATTATTATTATATCTTACAGCGGACCGGTATATCCTTTGGGACAGATGCACTCCCCAGACACGTGGTCGCAGAGGGCACCCAGCTTGCACCTGCAGGTTTCAGTGCAGTCAACACCATATTTCCCTTTGGGGCACTGTTCATCGCACAGTTTACCCAACCAGCCAGCTCTGCATTCACACTTCCCCGAGAAAGGGTCACACGTTGAATTATGTTTGCATTCACATTGTTGCTCGCAGTCTCTTCCCCACCTTCCTTCTGGGCAAGCTAAAACAATATATTGTAATGTTATTTTAAAGGTCAAAATATATTAAAATTATTTAGTTTATGAAATTAGAATTATTAAGTTGGATAAATCTGGATTAGACATGAAAGTTTCCATGTGGTGTGAGCGTTAGTATGGCATGGCACCAGTAAGAACAAATGTGAAGCCTGGAACCCCTTTATAAGGAATAGAGTAGATAGCCTAGCTCTCTCTTGAATGGTTTCCGAGCAAGGAAGGATGCTTTTTTTTTTTTTTTTTTTCTGGGATTGAGTGAACAACATTCAGGAGGAGATAGGTACATGACTGAGGGATCGAGATGAGAGTGTGAGAATCTTCTGTCGTACATCCTGAAGACATTACATTAACATTACAACCCTGAGAGGTTAAAAGAAGGTCATAGTAAGTTAAATTCCATAGTGTATTTACAAATCAGATTAATTTTAATAATATAATTTTTTCTATATCACTATAATATTTTACAAGTTTAACATTTGTACAATATGACACATTTTAAATTTAGTGATGTGACGTAGGGACAGAAATACTAACAGGAAACAGACCTACAAAGTCATACTTAAACAAATACAAACTGACACACACAACAACATGCACACGTGGTGGGTTCTCTGAACAAACGTAAAAGCAAGTGAGTGACATAAAACTCCATGCTAGCCTACATTGAAGAAACTATATTAATTGATTATATTAACAGGGAAAAATGTATGATGGCCTATTAGTGGGAGAGACTTTGTATATTGCGATATGTATATAACCGTTTAAAATAATTTTGTAGCGAGGGATAGAGACCTAACTGTTAAAAATATTGGAAAATAAGATGTTCTTAAAATATATTTATTTCATGTTTAGTGTAGTTCATAGTGATTGATATTTCTTTAATGTTTTTACTTTTTTATTTCCTTTTAATTTTTTTTTAAGGGGCGAAGGGTTTGCTCAGCTTGAAGAGTGGATGGCCGGAGATGAGGAGATCCCTGGTTCTAATCCAAGCCATACCTCTACCTTTTGCCTATGGATAATAATTAATAATCCAGTGGGATAAAAAGAACTAGTAATTAATCATTTAAATAATATGTTTAAAAAATCTCATAATAAAATCAATATGTTAGATAAAATAAAATGAATTGGAAATGTACTTACTTTTGTCTGTTCCAGGAGGCAAAACAAAGAGAGAACTTTTTTATAACAGAATGCACAGGAAAAGAAACATTCCTTGTAAATCCAAGTATTTATTGACACAAAAATCTTTTAAATAAAAATTTGACTAACTGTATATTGACTAAACTGTTGGTATATTCTGTCATTTTTTCACATTAATTATCTTAAGGTTGTGAATAAACAATAGCACATTATGTAATGCCAATAATTCATTATAATTGTGTCTAAGAGCTGGTTGTGGGCTGTATCTTAAATAATAAAGGTAAGTTTTGGCTACCCACAAATATTTATTCCGCACTAAAGCTTTTCGGGTAATCTTCAATGGAACTCAGATTTAACAATGTTTTTTAATAGAAATTTTAATAAAAACTTTTTATGCAATTTTTTTAATGTCAACAATTGTTCTGGGATTTTGGTTTGGATTACAGATATTTGTTGTGATTACTTAGTTCTGTATTTTGATAATCACATTTAAACAATCACAGACTTTTACTTGCCCTAATACTTAAAAGCACTAAAAATAAATATCTGTAAATAATATTTTTATATAAATATAGAATAGAATATATCCTGATCATTGGTAGCACTATCTTCACCCATGAGCTCGTAAATAAGAGAACCCGGATCAAACCAGACAGTAACACTGTAAGCCCAATTGATCACATACTGGAACACAAAAGGCACTTCAGCTCTCTCATAGATGTGCGGGTATATCACAGTTTGAATGTTGATTAGGATCACTACACGAGTATCTACCACATCATGGCCCGAATCAACACTTCCAACACCCAGAATTGAGCCAAGGAAAAGGTTCTTTCTCTCACTGGGAAAAAAGAGTAAGATATGAAGCCGTACATGACCAGAAATTAGCAACATCCGTATGTAGTCTGGAGGTGAGCGCCATCACCTAGTCCCCATTTACATTAAATCATTTTTTTTTAACTGTAATCAGAGTTGTTAGTATTTTAACAGAAACTGCTTAAAATGCATTGCATTGCAGTAAAATCAGCCAATGATATTTATTGTATAGATTTAAATTAAACTTGGGATTAAGGGGGGGGGGGAGAAATATACAAAAAAATAGCAACTTGTTGATATGAAGAAAATTATATTAATAGTTAATGGAGCATGATTAAGGGAGTGGCGGTTGAGGCTGCTCGTGATTTTCCGGGGCCTTCAGAAAAGGAACCCAGGTCACTTTGTTTTGGTGAAGAGTGTGGCCATGCTACTGATGTTGAAAATAAAAATATATAAAGCAATGAATGCATTGCAGACAATGGAAGAATACCGTGAGAAAAGAAGGAAGGAAAAGTGATATCGAAAGAAGAAAGAACTTGAAGCAGATGGAGAGGTGTGGAAATTCTATGAGTTCATCAATTGACATAGGAAACCATTCAAGCCTAACCACACTGCCTGCAAAGATCTCAATGGCAACAAAATCGTAGAAAAAGAGGCCTGGATTAGAAGAATCATTTCGCGGCTATTTACGTAGAAGAGCAAGTTGAGTAACGAACCAAGGACAGAACTACCTTAACAGAAGAAGACATGGAACCACCTAATGCTGAAGAGGTTACAGAAACTCTTGAAAAATTAAAGAGCCACAAGGCACTGGGGATAGACGATCTCCCAGCAGAGCTTCTTAAGAATGGAGACGCTGGTCTTGAAAAAGCTCTTCATAACCTTATCATGAACAAATGGGTGAATGAGGCCATTCTCGATGGATGGAAGAAATCCATAATATTCCCAATCTATAAAAAGGGAGACCCATATGATTGCTGCAACTATTGAGGAATATCTCTTCTCCCTAGAGCGTACAAGATTCTATCCAATATTTTGTTTAAGCCCTTGCTCCCATTTGCTGAGAGAGAAATAGGGCCCTGTCAATGTAGATTGCGCAGTGTATTTATTTCTAATTTTAAAGTGTATTTAGATAAGAGGAATAATTGAAATAAGAAACTTACAGATTGAGCACTGAGGACCACCGTAACCAGGCTCACACTTGCATTTATTAGGTTCTATACAGGTCCCGTGAATGCAGTCTAAGGTACAGATGGGCTTACATCTTCCAGAAGATAAAGCATAACCTTCGCAGCAAACATCTATTGGCCTTGTTTTCGTGATGACCTACACAAATAAATTTACCATTATAAATATAGATAGTTTAATGATATGGTTGATCAAACAAATATGTAATGTTTAATTTAAAACATTAAACTGCACCAGATTGTTAAAAGACATACAACCATGTTTCCTTTAGGTTGAATGCCTTTATAAATGTTTACAATTAGTTGCATTTCGAATTTGTGTTTCGAGAAAGTTATATTTTAACTATTATTTCAAATTTGTCTTTCGAGACAGTTATATTTTAACTATGACATTCTTTTTGAAATAGTGATTGGTGAATTTTCTAATTTTGGTATTGAAGTCTTTGACAAAATTTTAAAGTCTAATAAGTGAGTCTTAGATCTTATTTAAATATAAATGAGTAAGATAGCTCAATCATATTAAGTTGTTAAAACGGTAAGTTTCCAATCAATTCTCAGATAATAAATAATAAAGGATAGACTTCTTTAGCTTGGAACATTTTGAAGGATCATAAATTGCAAGAAGTAGGTATATAGATAGCTCCTTTTCAAAAGAACCAGAAACCAAGTTAGTAAATCAGTTAGTTTTATATAAAAATATTTAAGTTCATAGATTGGACATGAAAAATATGAATAGTAAATAAATAAAAATATAAAAGCTATATGTTTATTGTTAATAATTCTTGAAAATATAACTTTTTTTTTTAAAAACTTGTTTAATTTTATTAATATTTCCTTTTATTATTTAAATGAGTAAACATTAGACAATATTATAATAATGGATAAAAAGTGGTTCACCTCATCTTTGGATACAGTATCAAACTGTATTTCATACTTGGAGCACCTAGGCGGAATCTTCGCGCACCAAGTGTAACTTTTGATCTGCCTTGGTTTTTTTGAAGTGACTTTTATCGTAACATTATAGCTGTGAAAAAATAAATATTTGAAATTAAAATGTTAAGTAAAATCAATAATTAATTGATAAAAATGAGTGAAACGTACGGTTCTTGTCGGGTGCAAACATTGGGCCCTTCCAAGGTGTCGTTATCAAATGTAGCTGCACACCTGGCTAAGAGGCATGACCAGGCGAAGATCCACAGAACAGTTTGCTGCATCTTTGGTTGTCGCTGCTTCCAAAACTAATTCACTGCATCATTCTTCATTCGACAAACTGAAACAATCAAAATAAAATTTTATTAAGTATAAAAGAAATATAAGCAAAAATAATGAAGTTCCAAAGGTCCACTGATTTATAACAATGCATTGTTTCTTGAATAATGCATATAAATAAATGGTCTAAGGTTCAGTAGTCTAGCCATATAATTTTTTTTTAAATTTTATCTACTAAAACATTGCTTCATCAATTATAATTGTTTTATCTGCTCCTACAACGAAGTGGGTAATCGACAGCCTAAAAAGGAGATAAGTCATTATCAAAGTTTATTATACATGGTTTTGTAAGTTTTGTGCACCCTGTGAAGAACTCTGTATTATTGATTTTGAGTGCAAAAAGAGTTCAATTTTATAAAACACATAATTTGTGGAAATGTTTTAACGTTAAAAAGCTTTACCATAAACAAGTATGATTTAACTTACTCACAGGTATAAAAGGAAGCGGGAGCTAAAGGAATGATATAATGAGAGATGGTCAGGGCCGCACAAGTTTTTTAAATACTTATTAAATATTCTGATTTTGACTCTCATATGGTGTAGCGGTTATTGTAACTCCTTCATTGTATAAAGATTATGGGTTCTAATCTCTGTATGGGGAACATTTATTTATTTAATTTCCATAAATAGAAGTGGGTGGCTCTAGGATCCACTTATAACAACTTCAACAACAACAAGGATCTTGATCCTTAATCTGTTATGTTAGGACATGGTTAGTGTAATGTTATATTTAAGGTTAAAAAATATTAAGTTTATTTAGTTACTTAGGACAAAGGTTCAGTGCACAGAAATAGGAATAAAAAACCCGAGATGTCTGTGGTAAAAGAGACAAACCAGATATCTCCAAGTTTCTACACACAGGAGAGCTCATAGCAGGCCCTCTTCCCGAATGGCTGTCATTTTCGTACAAAACTCCAGAAATTTCGCAAATCTCACACGTTTTTTTGGTTCCTTTTACTTACAAGTTATTACCCACCTTTAGAAATCTACCCCCTCCCCCATGTCAATTTAGACTTGGCAGAGATTCTTTAGACTTTTCAGAGGGAACTATCGGGCTCAAATACATGTCTAGTTGTTTCAGGCAGATCAGGTCATACAGTCATGACCTGTGACCCTAATTATTTATTTTTTGTAACTATTAGTCTGTGCGATGTATTTTTGGTTTAAGTCAACATTGGAAATACTGAATAATCCTCTCCGGTCTATATAACACTTATTTTTTGTCAGTTTTTGACTCCGGTCGGTGCATTTTTGTGTTGTGTGTTTTTAGTTATGTTCTGCCAACTTTATCACCACGAAGAAATAGAGGTTACCCTCTTCACGAACGAGAAAACACCCACCTAGCCTACCTTTCCATATTTTTATCAATAAATCTAAGATCTCATGAAGTCAGATCAATAAACAAATACGAATTAAGCTGCCCGCCGACTAGGCCGCCAGCAAAGGTCAAAGACCACAGGTTTATTCATTTATATCTTGATGACGCCCGCCGGGCAGTAGCGGGTCGACGGGACCTCCCCCGTTGAGATTTATTTTCCTTTTCATAAATGTTCTGTTGTTTTGAAATGGGTCATCAGAAATACCAAATTCATTTAGAATTGGGAATGCCCCTAATACCTCAACGCATAGAACTTACAAAGAGATATTTTGACCGTCTAAATTATCTTCAGGTACAGTCTCCTTCCTTCTCACTTATCCAACAGAGCCTCGAGCCAAGGATGTATCACCTTTAAATTATTATTTATTTTTTTATTGTCATATTTTAAAAATGTGTGTAAAATACTAATTTATGGGTCCAAAGAAATATATTTATTGTCCTTATATTCTTTCAATTACTATCTACTTGTACGTAAATTCATTACTACTACCTCATTTTGTTAATTGTAATCTATTTTTTTACGTTTACGATCTCTTCCTTCCGGCTCGGTTCAGACGTTTTTGAAGTAATATTCTCTTTAGGGCAAATGTCGCGTGGGAGCCAGTTGAGATGGCATAGGCCACATGGAGCTAATTTGCAAAGGAGCGGAAGTGTTGTTTTTTTTCTGACTCCAACTGGTCCAAAGAGGCTGACTCAGCAATAATCAAAGCTTTTATCTCCTTGTTGGCAACCCTTCGTTCTTCCCTTTATCAATTCAACAGTGGAGATCTCCAAGAAACGACAAGCGATCGGCTTACTCAGCCAGCGGCACTTGTCACTCCTTCGACAATGGCAATTAATCATCACTCGGTGATAACCACCATTCTAAAAAAAACAACTCATCGCTCCTGATTATGAATAGCCTTTATTGAAATATACTTAAATTTTAATCATGGAAAATATATAAATAAAAAACTAGATTCAAAGATAGGAAAACATTTCCTCATAATATATCATAGCCTAAGCCATTATGTTTGGAAAAATTACACATTAATAATATATATTATAGCCTAAGCCATTATGTTTGGAAAAATTACACATTAATAATATGTATTATAGCCTAAGCTATTATGTTTGGAAAAATTACATACGAAAGCAATATTTTGAAGTAATAGATTCCTGATATGTTTTGGCCTTCGTGACTATTTCGTACTTTTCGGCTTTTTAAGCTCATGTCATTGACATCGTGTTCACAACGTTTTTTGTTTTGTTTTGAACCTATGTTGTTACCCAAGTTGTTCCGATAAATAATACTCCTATGCTTGGGGATTTAGTGGAATATTATTTTTAAAAACCCTTAATAGTTTGATACAACACACTTGACTAGTTTATATAATCGCCTAGCCCAGCAACTTGGAAAGAAATTTATTCAAGAAGGAAGGGGGTAATAAAATTACGGGAAGATGTAAATGTATTGTTTCATGGGTGTGAGAATATGATAAAATATATATGTATATATTATTACGTTCTTTAAATAAGATGTTCTCTTAAAGATATCGTAATTTTATTTTTTATAAATCTTTTACTTTAAATTTATTTTATTTACTATTTATTATTAGGTTCTATTTACAAAAATAATTCTGGCAAAAAGATGAATTTAATTTTACAAACATAAAAAAATAAACTTATATTAATTTTATAAATACTTGTCTATTAATTCGATTCCTTTTCTTCTTCAATGGTCTTTTTTTTAATCAAATTTATACTTCTTCTCTTCGTGCTATTTCTCTTCCGTTCCGCTTCAAGTCAATAACCACTAACCAACAAAGTTTTTAAGTTTTTCTTACTCACAATCTCAAGCTAATAATATGTATTACGGGCTTTTTATTTCATCACTGAATTCAAATACATATATCAGGCTGATTCCAAAAACTAGAGTAATGCTCTGTGTGTTTTCCTTTTCACAACAACAACTAATTATAACTGGCTAAAACTAGAGAGTAATTCCCTGTGTGTGTTCTTTATGATACACCACAACTATATTCTTTTGTTTTTTTCATACACTCTCACTTGTTTTTATTTTGCCTTCTTGATAAGTTGGATTAACTATTATATAAAAACTCCACAATCTCTAATATAACAACAATATATATATAAATTTGTTTAATTAACCGTACATAATTAGTAATATTTTCCATGTAAAAACAAGGTATTTTAGGCAATCTGACCTAAATAAATCTTTTGCGACCACCTCTACATTCGTTTAGGATTCCTGGTTCCACCGATCACACTTACTAACGGTTTATTCAAATGTAAATATAAACTTTGGAAACATTTCTCGAGCATTGAATAGCATAAACTGCGAGCTCGTAGTCAACCGCGAATTTACACAAGTGGATTATTTGTCGGAAAATCGGCTTTGGTTGATGAAAGAAAGAGGGTGGATCAAAATTATCATTTGAAAGACGTTTCTTAATCCAATGTGAGATGATTACAGGATTCAGACCTGTCCTCATTCCTCAAAATTCCTAACAAAAGCTAAAAAGAAAAACATAAACAAGTTGTAAGAACTTGTTGTAGCACCTCACAAACCCAGTGTTTAACACTATGACCCCACTTCCTCTCCCGCAGCGATGGCAACAGACTGTCGGTGAAAAATTAGGTTAAGAATTAGTGTTTACGCCATTTGCGTAAAATTAATTTCATTTTAATTTGAATTTGCTATTCAATAAATAATTACCCGAAACCATTCGGTATTTTAGTGAATCACAGACGCTGGCGCTGCCTGCCGGCTCGATCAGAGTTTTTCCCCCCACTTTTGTCACTCGACTGGTAGCCTCATGTGCCTTATAGCGTCCTTTTTTGTTCTCTTCAACAGTGGTCAATTTACCCTGTTTTTTCAAGCGTATACTCAACGCCAGTATTTTTCATTTTGTCATTATTCAATTCACGATTTCGCAGTCTTGGAGAAGCGACTTTTCAGATTGAATTCAGACACCTGTTGGATGAATCGGAACCTGGATAAATCTGGAGTTTGGGCCCCTGGTCTCTTGGTTGTCCGAGTTCAAGAGGGGAGATTCTCACTCTGTCTTCACATCGCAGCAGGTAGGAGTTTACTTTACTGTTTTCATATTTGATATTGTCATTTCTCCAACAAGACTCTCACATAAATACAGTCCACTTACACTCAAACGTCTAGCTAATTATCCCCCGGCTAATTAGTTTTCGAATCAGCTACCTCGTTTACCAGTTTAAATTTCAACTGGTGAAATTTCAAACAAATTTTTGGTACTCCGTGTTCCGGATTATTCTTAATTCTTAATTTATTAATACTCAATTTAATTTTCAATATTCACATTTATCATTTATTATCCTTTTTAAATTTCAGAATTTCGGTTTTCATTTACGTAATTTCCTTTATATTTTCCTGAATATCCGCTAATTCCATTTGTTCCTGATAGCAATAGCATTAAGATGGCTCCACCAACCCAAGATATACAACAACAAATTGATTTAGCCATTAGTCAGCGAAATGATAGCTTTGCAGTTGCAACTGCTTTTTCAGATTCAGCTAAGAAAATGACTATAGCCGATTTACCTCGGCTTAAGGCCAATTATGAGCGCTTATCTGAAATTGAACGGGAATTCAAGGAATTTAATTTTCTCATCAAAAAATTAAATTTGCATTTGCCAGCTACTGATCAAATTGAAACTACACAACCTTACGTAGCCTTTGTGCAATTAATCGACACAATCCGAGCTAAATATTTTCAGCTCAAAAAAACTGAACCTTCAGTATTAAAAGCTGAAGTCGATCCCGTTGCAAACGTCTCATCTGTAGCAAATCCACATCTGCCAAAAATTCAGATTCCTAAATTCAATGGCAAATTGTCCGATTGGCCTAATTTTTTTGCACTTTTTAATTCCATGGTTCATCGCGACCAGCAGTTAAGTAATATTGCCAAATTACACTATCTTAAAACATCCACTATCGATGAAGCTGCTTCTGTCATTGCTTCATTCCATCTAACCGAAGATAATTACCAATTGGCATTCGATGCTCTAACTGCCCGGTACAATAATCCGAGACAAATTGGTCACATGTACCTCAAAAGCATACTCGACTTTCCCACTGCCAAATCCAATTCATTGTCTGACCTCAAGGGCTTTATGACCATTCACGAAAATTCTGCCAATGCTCTCAAAGCCTTGGCACTTGATGATTTGAGCGATTTTTTGCTAGTGTCATTAGCACTGAAAAATTTGGATCCTAAATCTCGACATGCTTTTGAACTAAAACATGATTCCACCACTGTACCTACTTTCCAAAGCTTATTGGATTTTGTCAATCAACGGATCAAAACCATCGAAACTACCCAGTTAATTGGTGAACCTAGTGTTAAATCTCGGACTACTGTCAAATCTCATTCGTATATTGCTCAGACTTCCCATGCAAGCGTTAATGACCACTCAGCTAGAGCTCCTGCTTCCTGCTTCTGCTGCTCTCACAATCACCATGTGTCACAATGCAACAAGTTTCAGCAATTACCTATTTCAGCTCGATATGAGCTCCTGAAAAAGAATCAGCGTTGTTTCAATTGCCTTGGTGGTCACCTGCGGTCCAAATGCACATCGACATCGTCATGCCGCAAATGTCATTCACAACGGCATAACACGTTGTTACATTCGGATCAGCAAATAGCAACCCCGTCAACTTCTGCCATGTCCATTCCAGCTCCATCGGTATCAATTGAAAATCCCAGTGTTGCACCAATAGTGCTTTCATGCTCAGCTGCTCGTTCAACCACTCAGGAACGTGCTCATTCTCTTTTAGGCACATTTCGTGCTTTCATAACCGACTGTACTGGTTCTATTTATCCCATCCGTGGTGTCATTGACCCCGGTTCTCAAGTGTCCTTCATTAACAAGTGTATAGTGCAAAACTTGCGTTTGTTTACTTCTCCTAATCACATGGCTGTATCCGGAATAGGTTCTTCCGATACATTGTCTACAGGTTTGGTCAATATCCAACTGGTTTCCCGTTTGAACAACAAACGACTCTCTCTCTGTGTTGCCGTAATCAACACCATTGCACACCAACTTCCTAGCATGGAAATCCCCAAGGAAAACCTAAAACGGTTCTTCCGTCTTCGTTTAGCGGATCCTCATTTTCACCGTCCCGATAAAATTGACATTTTATTAGGGGCTGACGTATTTCCCCGCTTGATAACTCAAATTGGCATTCGGCCTATTCAGCATGGTCCCATTTCCATTGGCACCATTTTTGGACACATCATTGTAGGCCCGATTCAAATCATGAATCCGACCCCCTCTACCATTTCCTTGTTATCCACTACTGAAGTGGACAAGCAACTCACCGCATTTTGGGACGTTGAATCCGTCCATCAAGGCTCCATCTCCAATCCCTTGGATGATGTTGCTGAACAACATTTCATTTCTACGTTTAGACGCAATGCCGACGGCAGATATTCCGTTGCATTGCCATTTCACCCTAGTGCAACCCCATTGGGCTGCAACGTCACTCAAGCTCGAGCATCAGTATCCCGACTCGAGCACCGCTTAGCCAAACATGGCTCAATTGTTGCTGAATATAAAATGTTCATGTCCGACTATCTGTCAGCAGGCCACATGGAACCTGCCTCCACTGCTTCAACATACGTTATACCCCATCACATTGTAACCAAAGAGACCAATCAAGGTCCGAAAATTCGTGTTGTCTTTAATGCTTCAGTCCCCGACTCCACTGGAGTATCGCTGAACGAGCGACTCCTCAAGGGTCCTAAACTGCAACAAGATCTCTCCCATGTCATTTTGTACTTCCGCCTCAACTCTGTTGCCCTTTGCTGCGATATCAAGCAAATGTATCGCCAGGTTCTCGTCCATCCCGAGCACCGGCATTATCAGCACATATTTTGGAAACCAAGCGAGAGCGCTGTTACTCAAGAAATGCAGCTTAATACCGTCACTTACGGTATGGCTCCGTCAGCCTTTTTGGCTGTACGAGTGCTCCAACAGCTAGTCCACGATGAAGGCCACCGTTTCCCTATGGCTTCTCATGCTATAATGCATAACTCGTACGTGGATGATATTATTTGTGGCGCTTCCAGCCTTAGCGAGGCTACCTCTTTGCAATCTCAACTCACTGAATTATTGGCTTTAGGCGGTTTCCAGCTACGCAAGTGGTCATCCAGCCATCCTGAGCTTCTGCATACTTTGCCTCATGACCATTTGGAATGCCCACTTCTGTTTTCAGACCCCGATCGGACTCTCAAAATTCTGGGTCTTAATTGGGAGCCTTCGTCCGACTCATTTATTTTCCGTATCACCCCCTTCGATGGAACCTGTACAAAGCGTTCCTTACTTTCATACATTGCACGAATTTTCGACCCTAATGGGTTTGTAGCTCCAGTCACATTTGCATTAAAAGCTATGCTACAACAATTATGGTTGTCTGGCCTTACGTGGGATGAACCCATCAATCAGACACTTCAACAATCGTGGTCTCGTCTCGTTCACAACATGAGCACTCTTGGTAACCTTCGTATACCACGACATATCGTACAACCTAATGACGCTTCATTAAGCCTCATCGGCTTCGCCGACGCATCTCAACTCGGCTATGCTGCCGTAGTGTACTTATGTTCAGAAACCGCTCATTCTCGCGTCAGTACTCTCTGGAAGGCCAAAACTCGTGTAGCTCCTCTCAAAACATTGTCAATTCCTCGTTTGGAGTTATGTGCAGCTCTGCTGCTGTCCGAGCTTATTTGCTCATTGCTGACATTTTCTTATCCTTCCCCTTTGCAGACCGTCCGTCTATTTTCAGATTCTCAGATCGTACTCTCGTGGATCAACACTTCCCCACATCTTTTAAAAACCTTTATTGCTCATCGCATTTCCCGTGTAAATGAAATTCCATTTTCTAATCGCTCTTGGTCGCATGTATCTTCCGACCAGAACCCTGCTGACATGGCCTCAAGAGGTCTTACCGCTGAGCAATTTGTCACTCCTGACTCTCAAACATTGTGGTATTCTGGCCCTGAATTCGCCAATCAACCTCAAATTCCATGGCCTGACGCCTTTGAACCATCCACAGCTCACACTGAGCAGCTGCCTGAGTTACGCAGTACCAATCCCGTCTCATTGGTGGCAGTCTCATCCAGCAATTTCCTGCACGATTTGCTTACCCGATTTTCGTCATTAAATAGAGCACGTCGAGTCCTGGGTTGGATCTTGCGTTTCTCAACCAACGCTCGCATTGCAGCATCAGCGCATCGAACTCAGGGTGACCTTACGGTTTCCGAGTTACAAGCTGCCATGCAATATTATGTTACTTCCACTCAATCCATCCATTTCTCAGCCGAGATAGCTCGTATTCAGACCCAACAAAACACCAAGTCATTGCAAACATTAACCCCTTTTCTGGATCAAGCCGGTGTCCTTAGGGTGGGCGGTAGACTTTCGCGTTCTCAGTTGCGTTATCCAGCTCAACACCCAATATTGCTGCCCAAACGAGCTCATTTGTCATATCTGATATCACGTCATGCTCACTTGACATGCCTTCATGCTGGTCCTACCACTTGTATGGCGCACATTCGATCCGAATATTGGATCCTATCTTTGCGCAGTTTGATTCGTTCGGTAATTTCATCATGCCGCACATGTAAATTGTTCAGAGCGCGTTCGCCTCAACCATTGATGTCAGATCTTCCGTCGGTCCGCCTGACACCAGGCCGTCCCTTTATCAACACGGGCGTCGATTATGCTGGCCCTTTCAACGTCAAGTCTTCGCGACTGCGTAAGGCCCCCATTACCAAAGGTTATTTATGCCTTTTCGTGTGTCTGACCACCAAGGCATTGCATCTGGAGTTCTCCTCCGAGCTATCCACCTTTGCATTTCTCTCGGCCTTAGATCGTTTCATAGCACGTCGCGGTCTACCTCAATCCATTTTGTCGGACCGAGGAACCAATTTTATTGGCGCCAACCGCGTCTTAAATGAAGCTTCAGTATTCATGCGCGATCATTCATCCGAAATCACTTCGCACCTCAGTTCCCAAGGCATTCAGTGGCATTTTAACCCTCCCTCTGCTCCAAACTTCGGCGGTATTTGGGAAGCAGGTGTCAAGTCCGTCAAAACCATTCTAAGCCGTATCACTGCAGATACTTGCTTCACTTCCGAAGAATATTTTACCTTCTTTGCTCGTATTGAAGCCATCCTTAACAGCCGACCTTTGTGCCCTCTTTCATCAGATCCTCTCGAGGCATCCGATTACCTCAGCCCTGGACATTTCTTAATCGGTGCTCCTTTATTAGCCCGTCCAGAAATGCCCCCATCGCCATCATGTTCGCTCACCCAAAGATGGAAAGCTATCACGCAGATCTCCCGACAATTTTGGGATCGCTGGTCTCACGAATATCTCAACACCCTCATGCAACGCCATAAATGGAATCGTCATTCCAAGGAAATTTCTGTTGGTGATGTTGTTTTCATCAAGGGAATCTCAACTTCTCCTCTTCATTGGCCCATGGCTCGGGTAGAATCCCTTCACCCCGGCGCTGATGGCGTGACACGGGTTGTCACCATACGCAACCCATCTGGTTCATTCGTTCGGCCTGTCAATCGGCTTGTCCCCCTTGACTCTCAGGCCTAAGTTTCACAGTTGTCATTCATTTATTCATTTTTTTTTTCTTCTCTTTTTCTTTACCTTTTCCCCTTTAACGTTTCCTTTCTCATTATTCCTTGTTTCCTCAATCATGTACATAAACGCTCGAGTAGATCATGCTATTTCATTTGTGTTAGCTCTCATTTAACCCGGAAATTAGTTGCTCTAATTTGGTGGGCGGTATGTTTACGCCATTTGCGTAAAATTAATTTCATTTTAATTTGAATTTGCTATTCAATAAATAATTACCCGAAACCATTCGGTATTTTAGTGAATCACAGACGCTGGCGCTGCCTGCCGGCTCGATCAGAGTTTTTCCCCCCACTTTTGTCACTCGACTGGTAGCCTCATGTGCCTTATAGCGTCCTTTTTTGTTCTCTTCAACAGTGGTCAATTTACCCTGTTTTTTCAAGCGTATACTCAACGCCAGTATTTTTCATTTTGTCATTATTCAATTCACGATTTCGCAGTCTTGGAGAAGCGACTTTTCAGATTGAATTCAGACACCTGTTGGATGAATCGGAACCTGGATAAATCTGGAGTTTGGGCCCGAATCTCTTGGTTGTCCGAGTTCAAGAGGGGAGATTCTCACTCTGTCTTCACATCGCAGCAGGTAGGAGTTTACTTTACTGTTTTCATATTTGATATTGTCATTTCTCCAACAAGACTCTCACATAAATACAGTCCACTTACACTCAAACGTCTAGCTAATTATCCCCCGGCTAATTAGTTTTCGAATCAGCTACCTCGTTTACCAGTTTAAATTTCAACTGGTGAAATTTCAAACAATTTGTATATAAATTAGTTTTAAGTATGATCAAAAAGGTGAGCCCCATCACCTTTATTAGTAAGTTCAGTCCAGTCACGTATAATGTGTATCATTATACTTGTTTATAATTACATTAATAACAAAGACTAAATAAGAATACACTACATGCCTAGAGAGACTCTAGGCCCAGCCACCAGTGGACTCTCACCACTGTACCGAAACAACCAACCTCCACCGAGGCTTCCCACACCCCTTAATCCTCTCACACCACCTTCAAGCAGGTACTCCTAGTACAAGGATCCGATTAACCTAAATATTCTATATTTTTCCCTCATCCTGAATTTCTAACTAGAGAGCTTAGGAAAAAAAAAAAAAAAAAAAAAAAAGCCTTTATATAATGTAGCGACGCTACAGTAAATACAAAAATAATCTGTAAATAGATTCCCCTGAGGATCTATAATTGTATATAATTATCTGTATATTTAAAGGGACAATGAGGGGGGGGGGAGTTGTAACAAAGAAGGAAGGTAGCCAGAGTGTTACAAATCTTAGGTCGTAACTTCCAGCACCATAATATTCGTTAATTTTTATTTTAGTTCATTTCGTTATTGAAACACCAAAAAAAAAATCTATCGATTAATTTAAAGTTTTAGTTTTAATTGATTGCAGGAAAATTGTTAGCCATGTTAGTCCTTCACTGTAGCGAGTAATCTCAAAATCGCCAATGGTGACATGACAATATTTTGATGACATATCACAGGCCGGTCGACATTTTGCTGAACTACGTTTTCCAGGTGTTTTTTTATTTTATTTTACACTCTCTATTCATCTTTTTAAGAAGCTTGAACATGCGTAGCTTTTTCTCACAGCTACGGCTCCAGTTAGCCACCATTTTGATATAGCTTGCAAAAAGACTCTTCGATAAAAAAAACAAATCCCCGTCAAGGCGGACTAAGTAATTTCGAATGCACAAGGCTCCAAATCACCAAACACATGTGTAACTAGCTCAAGCACACGTGTACTGGGCAACATGTGTTGTAACAGCACTGCGGCACTTTCAATTTTAGTCTACACGCGGGTTTAGTGCCATGATGCACAATTAATAAAGAGAGGTGGTGTTTATTCGGTACTAAGCTATTCTAGTCGCATCAATCCTCAGGCCTCGTCGAATTTCTATTATAGAATATGTACATACAAATCTAGCTGTACAATACAAATGGTAACAGAAAGAGAAAGATTTAAATTAACATTTTTTGATAGCGTTTTTATGAAGGATGTCTTAGTTTTTTGGGGGGTCTAAAAAAAAAAAAACAATTTTAGCACAGAAAACTACTCCATATTCCAGCTGAGGACGCGGCAGGGGGAGGGGGCGTGAGGTATCGGGCCACGGTTATGTCATCGAACTCTTCCTGCCCGCGCACAAGTTTTCCGCCTCGGAAGTGACTTTAATGCACGCCATTCAGCACAGGGAAGTAGCCTCCACGGTTCTTCCATCTCCTATCCTCTTTCTGGGCTCATTATCTTCATAAAATACGGAGTTCAAATTTAGTCATTATATTTACCAACGACTCCTTGGTCATGACTAAATCCTCAATGTTTTTTTTCAATAACTACTTCACTGCATTAGTTGAACCATCTCGGTCATATAACATTAAATTAAACTGCTCTATTATTTCTCAGAAAGAGTAAATAAATTTTATGACCGGTATAGTAAAACACGCAGACCAACAGGAGACCGACGACGGTATATGTTTGAAAGTAAAGCCTCTCCCTTCAGGCTGACGAATGAAAGTTAATAATTGTAAAATCAGTTCTAATTCTGAAACGTAATTCATATGTTGTTTTTAAACAATACTAACTAACTTTGCATTAACTGTTGGTACAGCACATTCGGAATCATTCAAATATTATTAACGAGTACACAATGATAGATACACACAGCTGAGAATATATACAATAGACTCAATCATTAAAAGACAACATTTGATTAATGATATCATACGTTGTGATAATAAATCAAACGCCACAGCCAAATGGAGCACTTTTAACATGCAGGATTTCATTAAAAATTTAGGTTGCTAGGATTTTTTTTTAAAAAACCTATCGCTCTAGACTCGTCAAAAATTATCGTCACAGTACACTCACAAAAAAGGAACACGAGGATGAATCCTTTTCAGATGAAAATTTAAGAAAATACGGAACTGAAATTTAACCCTTGAGAAACACAAGGAAGATAAGAAATTAAAGATACTGTTACTCAGGCATCTAATGAAACAGTCAACTCTTACAATTAATTGTTAAAAAATATTAAATTTTTAAATATGTAGACAGCATAAGACATTTTCAAACTTAAATTATAAAAGTTTTTTGCAATACTTAAAATTGAACTCCTTGCAAATAATAATAACTGTTACAACCCCTGCTGTTGACAAAAGAATTTTTCAGTTATAAATTGAGCAATAGTATTTTTTTTTCTGTTTCCGAGTAATTAAAAATAAATGTAATGGGTTTTGAGCCACTGAATATTTTGATCACATAATACACTGCCATATTCATTTTCAAATAAGCTGCAAGGGTGCCGAGATCGGAATTTCATTTCTTAACACCATCCAATTGCTATTTACGGTCTTATTCATATTGCTTTTTTTAATTTCTAGCCTGCGATGTCGACTATTTCATTTCTATGACTTATTCCCTAGCATTGTTCATTCTTCGCAAGAAGTCCCCTGTGGTTAGGACGAAATATTGATGAAAAACATAAAGGAAAAATAAGTATTCATATACGTTTAAGAAATATTCCTGAACTATTTCAAGCCATGGCGGGACAAAACTTCGGTGTTATTATAGGGTGAAAATTAAACCTGGAGTACGCTTAGTTTTTAATTATTTTTTTTTTAGGTGAGTTTTATAACGACACACCGAATCGAAAACAAACATCATTATTGATGGTGTGGCACCCGGTGAAGAGAGTGTATGTTATCAATAAAACACCTTTTGTCTCTCCACAGCTTTATCAAGTTATAACCGAAATTTTTCGACGGACTAGTCCACCATCCTCAAAGGTTCGAACTGAATGATGGTGCGTGAGAAAACGTTCGGGTGTAACTTAATAAAGATCACGTGAATCGAGTGAAATTTTCGACCAACTATCCGTTACAGAGAAGTTTTACAGTCTACCGTGGATCCCATAATCACGGCAGTAATAAATAAATGAAGCTAACACAAACAGCTCAGAAGCATAAAATCTATCTCACAAGAAGTGGCTTACCTTGAGACCTCAGATGAGGAAGTGTCACCGCCGACAGCCTTCGTACACTTGGCCGCTGCCTCCGAGATCTCAGATCTAGTTCTGCGTCACTCAACACTAGTGATTCAGCTGGCAATGGCAATGAGTAATCTCTGATAATCTAAAATCTAACGTTTGCAATTTGGTTCTGTTGTTAGCCGGTGTCACCCGAGTTATTGTCGAGCTTGTTTGTTTTATCCCCGGGCTGATCTGTCTAAACTGCTACAAAATCTACCCCCCGTTTCGAAAATAAAGAACGATGATAAATAATACAGCAAAAATCTATATTATACAATGTAACGCCAAGAAAATCATGTCATTTACTATTACGAAATAAATAGTTAAGTGTTCGTGACTAAACGGATACAAACCCTGTTTGTCTACACACTTTTTTACCTGTTAACAATCATCCATAATAATAAAATATCATCAAACTTAGTTTCTATAATAAGGGGGAGTACCTATGCCTTCAACTCAGATATGACATTAATATCATTTTTGCAGCGCATCCCCTGGTTTTGTCGCCAGTCCCAATTAATCAGTTAAGTTTTCACGTAAGATTCAGGCTTTTTTTTTTATATATAATATCATATATTAAGAATAATTATAGTAAAGGAAAACAATACACTAAGTAAGTTTAGTCCTTGAGCGAATGAGTTCTGGTTGCGTGTTCATCAATTCTTAGAAAGAGCTCGGTATGAATGGCACTGTCAGACTAGGCATGAAGTTTGTTATGAACGGTAGTGTATCTCTTCCGTGGGTCCACAACCGTAATAAGTTAACATGCACTTGTACATAAAAAATTAAGGTGAATTCAATGGCGCTACGAAGGGCTTAAATTCGTTACACCGGTATTATCAAATAAACGATTTAATGGTATTAACAAGAGATACAGAACGTTTTAAAAGGTCATTATAAAAAATGCACTTAGATAAGTAAGGAGAGACTTCGTCATCTAAAATGGTACAATCGTTTTAGTAAGTTGTGAATTCTCACTAAAATATTGAGGTTGGCAAGAAAGTAATTTCGTTTTTTTTTTAGTGTGAAATTAAACTCAATTTTTTCCTAACAAAAAATGAACTTTAATCAGTCAAATACCTTCCATTCTGTTCGATGACCTATTGCCATCTTTCTGGTAACTTCACGATCCCGCGCTCATAGAACTTCTGGTCCTTATCAGCAGAAAACTCAACCAAGTGCGATTTGAGGTCATCGTTATTACTGAATTTTTTACCATCTAAGAAGTTTTGTAAACTTCGAAATGAATGATAATCCGATGATGCAAGGTCGGGGGTGTATGGGGGTGCCACATCACTTCCCAACCAAGCTCCAATAGCTAGGTACGTGTTACTACAGGCGGAACCCAAATATCGAGCTTCTTAATTAGTCCAAGACGTCTTATATGATTTTCAATTGTTGTGTCTGATACATTTAACTGTTTTGCGATCTCTCGTACAGTTATATGACGATTCGATTCAATTATGGCTTTCATTTTGTCATCATCAACTTCAGAAGGTCGACCAGAATGCTGGTCATCTTTCAGTGAAAAATCTGCAGAAAGGAATTTTTTAAACCAATTCTGACACGTGCGTTCTGTTGAACAATCAACACTATAAACTTCACATATCTCTTTGTGAGCCTCAGCCGTTTTCTTGCCTTTATGAAAATAAAAAAGTAAAATGTGTCGAAAATGCTTATTTTTACACTCCATGTTAAAACTGACCGTAAACTGACAGTTGTAAACAAAATTACACGGAATTTCTGTCTATAGCAACATAAACGTATCGACTACCAAATCTCAAAAAGAAAAACATTCTAACATTGACAAAAGAATAAGGAAACAAACGTAACTCTATCTACTGGTGCAAACGGAAGTCACTTTCTTGTCAAGCCCACACGATTTTCAGGTTCCTCCTATCACAAAATATACTGTGGCATTCCTTTATCCTGGTTAAGAGTACTACAATTGATACTTATTAAGTAAAGAGAGTAAAATTCATCGAGAAAAGGGTAACTATTCCAGGCCTTAGGAGGAGGCTTACACCGCTCGTTATTCATATTAATCCGAATAACTTTTTTGAACAGAGGTCATCAGGAGCTATTACACTAGGTCCAGTATTGTCAGAACGAGGATTTGAACTCGCTCGTGTCACTAATTCATAGCGAACATCGATTCCTCTAATAACTGTATTCTTGCACAATGGTATCGCTTACATAAAGGTCGAACAGTGGTCTTTTGATTACGGTCGTTACCTTGTACCACTCATGTCTGTACTTGAACAGAATGATACACATATATATATAAATAAATTGCACAGGTAGTTGTACCTTCATCGCTGCTATTGGTAACTAATGCTTTAATGTCAGGCTTCAGCGCAGGAAGGCAATAGCTGCTACCGGGATGTTGAGGAAGCCACCATTTCCAAAAAAATGTTATCACGCATCACGTAACCATGCCAGAACTAATCATACACATGTTCCTTACATGTTGCGAATTAGTGTGCTGTATTCCACATAATTTTGTTTCCGCTGAATTAGGCAATAATAACAGCGACGGAGTGTTCATTTCAAAATGACGAACTCATAGACTGGGAGTACATTGTTTGTCGTAAGTTAAATCATCTTTGTAGAGGAGAGTCTTTCTGCTAACATGTTAATATGATGGGAACATATCTATTTGTCTAAATGAAACATTATTTTGATATTGTTATAACGGTAGGTTTTATTTGTATCGTCACTAGAGCGCACGGTAATAGTAAAGCTTATTGGTAGGGAAGTGATGTGGCATCCCCCATACAGCCCCGACCTTGCACCAGCGGATAATCGTTTATTTCGAATTTTACAAAAATTCTTAAATGGTAAAAATTTCAGTAATAACGATGACCTCAATTCGCACTTGGTTGAGTTCTCTGCGGATAAGGACCAGAAGTTCTATGAGCGCGGGATCATGAAGTAACCAGAAAGACATTAAAAGAAAAGCTTTATTATGAAGTGCAAGCAAAACACTGATATATACAAATATTAAGAGTTACGTTACTACCTACTCAGTGGAATGTCTAGGCACAAGTTGGGTCTGGGGCTAAAGCTGAGACATATATGTATAAGAAAAGGATAAGATTCTGGGAAGTAGGGAGGTCTTGGAGGAATGCGGTCGCTTACTTAAAAATAACAGGGAACCATCAGTGACTTCCATGAAGTCACGAGGCAGGTATACGTTCTGCTCAGCCCCCTTCTACTTTTAGCATTATATATAATATTAGCATTATAATATTCTTAGCATTATAAAACTCTGATATTCGTAAATTAATTCGTTGTGGTTAGGTTGATAAAAGATACGTTGTCTTTTAATGGTTTAATTTATTAATAGGCAAGGAACCGACTTGCTACATGTATCTGCATCCACCACATAACATGGTTACAGCGAGATGTTTGCTGCATAGACCATAATGATGAGAAACCCTAATCATTTCACATAACTGTGTGCTTCTTTGTCTCTACTGGTCTTAGTGGAACCCCTGTTCAAGAAAGAGAAACGAGATTATATATTAAGCAGACAGACATAACTGAATCGAAGATCTCTATGTTTTATCATCAAAAGTGTACTTTTAAAACTGTCAAGAATTTTAAAATGTTTTTTTTGAAAACCCAGTTTCATTTAGAGAGATGATAACTTTGCATGACATTTTTTACTATGCGCTCTAGAGACGATACAAATAAAAGCGACCGTTATGACATTATCAAAATTATGTTTTATTTAGACAAATAGATATGTTCCCATCATATTAACAAGGGTATCAAATTTATAATATCTAAGTTTTCTATTAATAATATGTATTATTTGTCAGGGCTTGAGAGGATAACAACTACAAAATGTCATAAACTATGAATTGAATCTATTTCACAGCACACACATTTCTATTTATTATTATTGTTATTTTATAGCTATTCACATATAGTTGGGTGATTTCCTTTCCGTTTACAGATCTCAACCCAGATACTTAATATCATTCTTACAACATATTATATCTTACAATATAATCTTAAACATATAATAACTAGCTGATCATATAAAGGGTGTTTTTTTTTTTTTGTTTTTTTTTTATTGAACTATAAAGTAAATAGGATAGGGTTATTTATGGATTAACACATTGGGCAAATGGCCTCCACGACTTTGCTGACACATACGCACTCTTTTGTCGAAATTTTCCATGACCATTTGGCATAAATGTGGTTGAAGGTGGTCCTCTTTTAATGCACGGGTGGGTGTGGGCTTGTTGACATAAACCTTTGACTTCAAATAACCCCATAAAAAGAAATCTAAAGGTGTTAAATCTCACGATCTAGGGTCCAATTCTGATCACCGAAACGAGAGAGTACACGACCTGGAAATGTCTCATGCAGTATTTGAATTGTTTCATGGACTGTATGTGGCACCATCTCGTTGAAACCACATATTGGCCACATCAATATCATCCAATTTCTGCACAAAGAACTGTGTTTACGACGCCGAATTGACGTTCCTGGATTTTCAACAACACCCTCACGCACTGCTTCGATATTGACATTTAAACGGCTTGTTTTTGGACGACCAGTGTGTTTAGTGTCTTCAACTGATCCAGTCTCTCTAAATTTTTCAATTAATCTCGTCACAGTTGATGAAGTCAAAACACTATTCCGACCATATTTTGTATGAACTTTTCGAACTGCGGCCGCCAAACTTTCATTATTTTTGAGATAATGTTCAACAATAAAGACACGTTGTTCTATCGTGTAACGCTCCATTTTTACAAAGCCTAAACTGTCAGCTGTCAAATTGTTTTTTTTTAGGGTTGCCAGCACATTACTGCACAAATGAAGGCAAATTCAAATCTTGCGTTAATTCTGGGATAGCCTTTAATCGCAGACTCCTAAACTCTGGTAATATTCCCATCCGACATGAAGCAATGTTATAACACAGCATTAGTTGAAAAAAAAACATGAATTTAGTTCGTTTTGTTATTATTTTTTATCAAACGAGATGATCGGAAGGAGATATATATACCGTTCGCAAAACTGTAAATTCGTTACTGATCGTCATCAGGCGATATTTCGAATCGATTTACCTCCTAGCCCAAGGCCAGGGTCCCCTTTCTAGCCCTTATGAATAAAAAAACAAACACGCCCGCCCATTGCGGGAATCGTGAATTCGCCACGAAGAGGTTGAATTTATTTATTTCAGGTGTTCTAAAATAAACTATTTAATTGCAAGGGTTATTATAAAAATACGCTTTGATTATTTGGTAGTTTTGAACGTGCACTTAATCAATTTTTCGCGTCTTCCCAAATAATTTGCTTTGTCAAGTGATCGTCAAAACCTATGGAACGGGCTGTACGTCTGAACAGGTAGAGTGCAATATTGTTATTCTGTCTTTAAAAATGAACCGATTGAGCTGAAATTTCAGATGTAAAGCGTCTTCCAATAGCGACTTCCGAACTTTGACAACTCATAGCGGCCATATTGTTGAAGATGCATCTGTCAAATTGGCTGTCATTTAGTCAGTCTGTTTTGCCAAATCACCATGGACGGATATAGCGTTCAACAACACGTGCAAATGATAAAATTGTTTTATCAATATGGCTGCAACGTTCCGCGGTCACCATAACCGTCCTACCGAGAGGACTATTCGCAGTGTGGTGGATAAATTTGAGCCGCTGTCGGTGAGAGTGTGCAGGAGAATTTGAGCCAGTCGATTTCGCGTTACTCACAAGATTTCGGTCTTTCGCAGACCACAACTTTTGCGAATTTTGCATCGTGACTTGGGCCTGCACCCGTACAAAATTCAACTGATCCAGGAGCTGAAGGTAAACGACCATAGACTATAATTAGCAGCCGATAAATAAATTCACTTAATCTACCAACAGAACTATATGAGTCCTCTTTGCCCTTTTGACAAGATACTGGGGAGGTCTCGGGTCCCAATCCAGCCAGTAATAATTAAAAAATAATGTTGTGACATTTGCCTAAAAAAAAAAAATTGCTTAACAGATACAATGATGTGGAGATTTTTCCGAATGATATCAAGGATTGTAGTCTATACAAAATAACATTTTGTGTGCAATATTTTAACACTACTTCACTAACTATACTATAATCATATTCCTGAAGGTCTTCGATTCTTTCACGGTCTACTTAACGCCTTCAGCGGTGATATGGAATGGAAGAGTAGCTTGGACCACCTAAATAAGTAAGCCCCCCCCCCCAGGAAAGAATTTTGATGCTCAAAGTGGTAGTGATACGCATATCAAATATTTGTTATACCGGTGATATGGCCACAGTGCTCGTCTCCCTAATTACTCCGGTAGGCTATTTGATGAAGCCAGCAATATATTTGAATATATTCTTGCTCCACTAAATTAACAAAATGTCATCTTTAATAAAGGCATCTGAAGGCAATTTATTTACTTTATCTGTTTGAAAGTTAATCCTCTCCTTTCGAGCTTGGCAATAAAAAAATATATTGTTCCATAGATTTTGAAAGAATAAATTTTTTGAGGTAACGTTCCCTGAAGTGACCATTCTCTATAAAAAAAATACTTAATTAGCTCTTCACTTAATTCCACCGATTTATGTCCACAATTGGCTCGAACACTGAGGATGTGTGCTAGAAGATGGTTTTATTTAAATCTATTAATAATAATATGTGTCAGAAATGTAAAGTATCGCAAAATAAAATCAGAAATATCTACACCAGCAAAGAAACTTAATTTTTGGCTAGAGAAATGAAACTTTTGCGTAAGACAGGACAAAATTCTTGTAAAGGACAGTCCGATGGAACGAAATGTAGGTGTTTTTTTTTTTTTTTTCCAAAACCTCAAAAAATAATACAATGAACAAACAATTTTTATAGAGTTGCAAGCTGCTCCTCGTACTGCGATGCACTGATGCATTCGAAGGAGGGCATAATATAAATACATTCAATCTGTAGTATAAAAATACCAAGTGTCTTATGCCTAAGGGGTATTTATCTGTGTAGAAAAAGCTGTGGCGGGGGAAGCCGGGAGGGGCCAGACAGAAAATGTCATGGGAGCCAGTTATTTAGAATAGAAGTCTGGGCAGGGACGATAAGTTACTAATAGGATAAGACAAGATAATTATAATAGGGCTGATTATTATAAGTTATGAGACACAGTCCTTAGGATGTTACTGAGAATAAACTGGATTTTCTCGCACATCACAACACCAATCAGACAATGACAAATTGAAGTAGACTTAATCTAATCTGCTTTTGTCAATAGAGATAGCAGGCAATCTTAGGATAGCAACTGTTATTCCACAACTGCGATTAAGACAACGTTCATGTTTTGTCACGAACGGGCAAGGAAAACGTATTCAACCTTAAATAAGGCTAAATTAAATAAAAAAATAAAAAACAAGTTAGTAAAGCAGTAAGCTGTTTTAAGATTTCCAAGTTGGATTTCCTCAGTTTGGAAATCACTTTTTCACTTCCTGTTGTATTTGTAAGGGATTGTTTATCTGCAGTGGCTTTGTAGTATAAAAATTAAATAACGAAAATTAAAAACAATTAAACAATGTACAGTCAGCCAATGACAGATAAACAAAAACGGAGAAATGAATAGTTTTATTTTAAGGAAAATGATGACCTAAATAACTAACTGTCTAAGTAAGTTCACTTTACGCAACTTCGTGTGATTAATGGAGTAAGTCTCATTATATATTGGCAGAGCCGATAGGAAATTGTTTGTCAGATACGAAGAACCTCTTAAACAAACAACAAACAAGCCAGTTATACCAGCATCTACAACATGAAGGGCATCAGGATAGAGTCAGCCTTGCTACACAATACTGAGGAATGAAAAAAAGTTAATTGACAGCATAGAAAAAAAAAATATATTACCTCACATCAGGCAATATTAATAGTAAATTCGAAATAGTGAATACTGCATAATAGAAACAAGTTTATAACCGAATGTATTTATATAAATGAAATATTTTTTATATTTTGGACCAATAATTATATAATAGTGTCTGTTAAACTGTTATACATATACATATATATACACACACAAATATATATACTGTTGTGATATTTGATATTGTCAATTTTATTTATCAAGAATTTAAAACAAAAGGGCGTTGATCGACCCGTGTATCCAGAAGGCGATAAAAACAAGAGAGGTTATGAAAAACAAGATGGCGTGAGTTGTCGTTCTCTTGGGTCAGCCCGTGAGACAAGTTGTCATATGAAGATAGTGAGTGTTGTAAAACTTAAAAATTCTTTTAGTTAATGGTGATTGGGCTTATATGAAAACAGAAGAGGAGTTTTATGAAAAGAAGACGAATTGAGGTGATATAATTGTATTTTTACGGACCGAGTGGCAGACCAAGTGAAGAAGCAATAAGAAAAATACATAAAAATTAGTAAATCTGGCCAGTCTGTAATAACATTAAGGTAAAATAGTAAATCTGTTAATAACATTATAATATATCAAAGACGTATTTATATAATTAATTAAAGAAAGTTTTTGTAATATCTAATTTTCATTTTGCCAGAGTTATTTTTTTTAATTAAGAGAACCTAAAACCTCAGATAAAAAATTAAATATAAACAATAAGATAAAAAACTTAACAATACATATATGTGTATGTATAGAAGATTTATTTTATAGTTTTTCATTTAACTTTGCTTCTCTCCAATTGATGTACTATCAATTTTTGTTTGCCATCATAATGAGACCGTGGAGTATTTAATTTAAACCACGAGAAATGTCAGTGGAATATCTGTGTCATTGTCTTACTATTCGTGAAGCCACAAAAATGCTTACTCGACACCAAATGCGGTGCTGATGTTGACATCCAGCCGCAACGGAGCCTTTACCTCAGCAGAATCGGGTCTACGCACAGAGGCAAGAAAAAAAAAAGAAAAGTCTCAGCAAACCTGCGTCATTGGGTTTCACGTTCTGTGTGATAGGGAAGAAATATTAGGACGTCAATACAATGGTGGGGTGTTTCCACGGGTAGTGAATCTTTATCTTTAACTAGGAAAGGAAGGAGCTGCCCACGGTGGATGAGTTCATTCACCGTAGACATATCAAATTCAAAGTCCGCAACGTCATTGTATACGAGCCAGTGGAGGCTGACCAAGAGCGCGAGAGCCACAGACCCTCAGGGCATGATTGAAGAAACTGGTCATTGCCAGGACTCACAAGGTCACGAGCCCACTGCCACTTTAGTCTCCGAGGAGGATTATAGGGATGTGTGGTGAAGTGTAATGACTGTGCTAGGGGATTAGGGCGGTTTGATAGGTTACTATGGAATTCCATAAACTTAGAAGGGATGAGTTCAAGAATGTAAGGTACATTAAGATCGTTATGAAGGGGTTTGTTACTGACGAAATAAGGGTATTGACTATTGCTCTCAGGACTTTTGATTGAAAGGATTGGATATGCTTGATGTTCGACTTTTTTGCTGTCCCCCATAGCTCTATTCCGAAGTTCCAGATTAGGTAATGTGGGAACATTTTGCTTCATTAACTTTGATCCGCTATTGGTTTTGAAGTGATACTATATAGATATAGGGGTCTGGGTAGGATAACAGGACCGAATGTAACAATTGCATTCTGATACCAATTACCTTCTGTAACAATTCTTGCAAATGTTGACAAGAAGGTATTGGGGGTAGAGGGGTCATCAGCTGTGTATAGGTTATAAAGAATAGGTCCCAAGACACTGCCCTGTGGAATTCCTGCTTTTATGGGATAGCAGAGTGGGTTAGAAATTCTAAACCACAGGGGAACTAAGAGAAGCGGTTTGAAAGGTAGGACTGTAGGATTAGGAAAAGGGTATGTGGTAAATATCTTTTGGGCTTGTAAAGCAAACCTGCGTGCCAAATCCTGTCAAAAACTTGAGCTGTGTCCAGAGAGGCAGCAGTGTAATACTGTTTGGTTTCAAGGGCTGAGGATATGTGATCAACAAGGCGAAGACGGAAACTCGTGAATAGGAAAAAGGTATTCGGATTCAACAATTGGAAGTAGACGTTTTAAGAGGAGTTTTTGAAATATTTTTGAGAGCATAGGGAGTAAGCTAATTGGACGGTAAGATGAGGTGTCATTGGGTGGTTTACCGGGTTTGGCGAATAGGGCAATAATGGAATGTTTCCAGAGGAGATGAAACTGCATCGTCCGTATAATGCAATTATAAGTGTAGGTTAGGAAGATTATGGGCTTAGGAGGAAGTTGCTGAAGAATTGAGACATATCTGGGAGATTTTCGGTGAGGAAAATTTTCCTGAAGGTATTTGACCTGAGAGGGGTTAACGGCTTTTGGTGGAAGTGAGAGAGGTATAGGTGAAGTGAGGAAATTATCAACAGTTGTGCTATGAGTATGGTTTTGATGACTTAGGTAAGGTGTGAAAGTACGAGAAACCAGATGATTTCACGTGATCAAAGTTATCTCTAAAAAAAAACTTTAAATTTGTTTTTACATATTATAGGCTACTTGCTTGAGATTTATTTTCCTTTTCATAAATTGTCTATCTATTACTATCTATGCCTAGATAAATTTATTGCTGCTATCTCAGTTAGATATTTGTTTGTTAATTATTTTGCTTTCTATTTAGGGTGAACTTTATCATTTCCTTAATAAAATAGTAGGTGTTTATAACTTGTGACTATTGCTTTGAAGAGGGAACTATTTCTAAACATCGTTTGGTATATAATTGTTGGAAAAAGTATTTTAAAATAACTGGTTATCACTAAATACAGCTGGAAGAGTGTGCTATATAGCTAAGACTGGAAGCCTGGAGGCACGTAACGGTATCTCCAGTGAGGGTCAAGGCTCCAGCTGTAGGACGTTCCACTTTCTCACCAGCCTAACTATCTGTCAGCCTGCCTGTCGGATATTGTATTAAACCATATTACAATGCACCTTATTATACAATATTGTTGTAGTTCAACATTGAAAGTTCGCGATAGACTTTCAGCTCTCATATGGAAGTAAGCGGGTATTTCTATAAGGCAATAGACAGGTTACTTTCTAATTTGATCATTACCGCAAAAATAACTCATCGCAAATTCAATTAAATAGTAATTGCTTATTTTTATTACTCCTTGAACAATGAAGATTGCCTACATCTTTGTTCCGTGCAATGATTTTCATAATTATCATTACTAATAGTAGATATAATGATCATTGGCCATTTTTTTTTTTACTAAAGTATCATAAATTAATAAAATTTATTGACTTTTTATTTGTTATATCATTTACATTAATAGCATGTGTTTATATAAATAACGTGGTGAGTGTTTCTGGCAGGGAACAGAATTAATTGTATAACAATGATGGAATCTATTTCTTGCACTTGATCATTGTTGGAATTAATAAGGTCGATTTAAACCAGAGAGTATTAATTTACAAAAAATTAGCCACAGGTCATGACCACGTTACCTTACTCCGGCTGAAAAAGGAACTTGAACTTTTAAAAGAATTTTAGTTGATTATGAAGAGTTTTGGAACTACAGCAGATTTTAGCTATTTCTAGAAAGGCAGTATCCAAATAATTAAAGTGAAGAGTTTAATGACGTATTGAGTACTTCCACAGTTTTCCAGTGAGTAGTTCAGGGTAAGCAAATTTAAAATTATTTTTGCAATTAAAAAAAAAATGAATTCTGTCATTGAGGAATATTAAAATTTGGTTAATGTGACCCACTTTTAAGATTTTTTAAAATAATATTTCTTGTTAATAATTTAAAAAAGCGCATTCCAGGTTAGCGAGGAATATTTATTTTTAATTACAAACAGACTGAATTTTACAACCACTATCATGCATATGAATGGACGATTGTATAAATCGTTAAATTATTGTACTATGACCACTGTCCTACAAGATAGACATTATTTCCCTTCGGCCTCAGCAATTAATTACTATAACTATTAATAGTTATAGACCCAACATAAGAGTGTATACCGGAAATATACATTGACTTGTAAGATTTTTTCGTCGGCGTCACGACAACCCTGTTTTTGTCGGAACCATCATTTTATTACACCCCAGGACCACCTCCTGCCCGTTCACACTTTTTTTTTGGTTATATAACTCTAGAGTCACAACAATACCCCAAAACACTCCTATACTACTTACAGAGACTTATGACTTATTTACAAGCAAGATGTTAGTGTCGCTTTTTATGGTTTTATGATTTCGAAACAGGCACGTCTCCTCGCTTCTTAAGAACAAAAAATAATGAATTGTCACCTAGAACTTCCCACAAACGTGCTTCGCTTCTCAGACTTTATTTCTGTTTTCTAAACTGGATTTCTTAGGTCTTTATTCAAATACCCCTCAGAAAGCTTGTTAAGGGAGAAATACCTTACTATATTATTAACGAAATAATCAAAATAAAGGATGAACAGCAGTAAATAAATGGGAGAAGCGGTCCGACGAAAACGGCCGGAAGTGTGGTAAAACAATTAGAGGAAATCGCTCCCCGATAACACGCCTAACACCTCACTGATTGTTCATAATTTTTTAGCCAGCGTAATCGCCGGTCATATCTCCCTTCGACTTATTTTTTTCCCGAAGTTGAAAAAAACCTTAAAAGGACGGCGTTTTGACACCATTGATGGGATAAAAGAAAAATCGCTGAAGGAGCTAAGAGCTATATCGAAAATTGAGTTTGAGAATTGCTTCGAAGATTGGAAAAAGCGCTAGCACAAGTTAATTAAATCTGAGGGAGATTACTTCGATTATCAATGAATAAATAAAAACTTTTTAAGATAAAATAAACATTCTCGTTACTTTTTGATCGAATCTCGTAGAAAACGAACATAAAAATTAAAAACAACAAACGAAAGACCGAATGGGAACAAAAGAAAAATGAAGGCACCTATGAAGGAAAGAAGAAGAATATTTTGAGGCACCAGTACAGTAGTAGAAGAGATGCATTATAAATAAAGAAATAAGCTTCAAGTCTCTGACAAAGACAACTCAGTAGTAGAAGAGATGCATTATAAATAAGCTTCAAGTCTCGGACAAAGACTACTCAGTAGTAGAAGAGATGCATTATAAATAAGCTTCAAGTTTCTGACAAAGACTACTCAGTAGTAGGAGAGATGCATTATAAATAAGCTTCAAGTCTCTGACAAAGACTACTCAGTAGTAGGAGAGATGCATTATAAATAAGCTTCAAGTCTCTGACAAAGACTACTCAGTAGTAGGAGAGATGCATTATAAATAAGCTTCAAGTCTCTGACAAAGACTACTCAGTAGTAGGAGAGATGCATTATAAATAAGCTTCAAGTCTCTGACAAAGACTACTCAGTAGTAGGAGAGATGCATTATAAATAAGCTTCAAGTCTCTGACAAAGACTACTCAGTAGTAGGAGAGATTCATTATAAATAAGCTTCAAGTCTCTGACAAAGACTACTCAGTAGTAGGAGAGATGCATTATAAATAAGCTTCAAGTCTCTGACAAAGACTACTCAGTAGTAGGAGAGATGCATTATAAATAAGCTTCAAGTCTCTGACAAAGACTACTCAGTAGTAGGAGAGATGCATTATAAATAAGCTTCAAGTCTCTGACAAAGACTACTCAGTAGTAGGAGAGATGCATTATAAATAAGCTCCAAGTCTCTGACAAAGACTACTCAGTAGTAGGAGAGATGCATTATAAATAAGCTTCAAGTCTCTGACAAAGACTACTCAGTAGTAGAAGAGATGTATTATAAATAAGATTCATGCATTATAAATAAGATTCAAGTCTCTGACAAAGACTAATCAGTAGTAGAAGAGATGCATTATAAATAAGCTTCAAGTCTCTAACAAAGACTACTCAGTAGTAGAAGAGATGCATTATAAATAAGCTTCAAGCCTCTGAAAAGACAACTCAGTAGTAGAAGAGATGCATTATAAATAAGCTTCAAGTCTCGGACAAAGACTACTCAGTAGTAGAAGAGATGCATTATAAATAAGCTTCAAGTCTCTGACAAAGACTACCCAGTAGTAGGAGAGATGCATTATAAATAAGCTTCAAGTCTCTGACAAAGACTACTCAGTAGTAGAAGAGATGCATTATAAATAAGCTTCAAGCCTCTGAAAAGACAACTCAGTAGTAGGAGAGATGCATTATAAATAAGCTTCAAGTCTCTGACAAAGACTACTCAGTAGTAGAAGAGATGCATTATAAATAAGCTTCAAGTCTCTGACAAAGACTACTCAGTAGTAGGAGAGATGCATTATAAATAAGCTTCAAGTCTCGGACAAAGACTACTCAGTAGTAGAAGAGATGCATTATAAATAAGCTTCAAGTCTCTGACAAAGACTACTCAGTAGTAGAAGAGATGCATTATAAATAAGCTTCAAGTCTCGGACAAAGACTACTCAGTAGTAGAAGAGATGCATTATAAATAAGCTTCAAGTCTCTGACAAAGACTACCCAGTAGTAGGAGAGATGCATTATAAATAAGCTTCAAGTCTCTGACAAAGACTACTCAGTAGTAGAAGAGATGCATTATAAATAAGCTTCAAGCCTCTGAAAAGACTACTCAGTAGTAGAAGAGATGCATTATAAATAAGCTTCAAGCCTCTGAAAAGACAACTCAGTAGTAGGAGAGATGCATTATAAATAAGCTTCAAGTCTCTGACAAAGACTACTCAGTAGTAGAAGAGATGCATTATAAATAAGCTTCAAGCCTCTGAAAAGACAACTCAGTAGTAGGAGAGATGCATTATAAATAAGCTTCAAGTCTCTGACAAAGACTACTCAGTAGTAGGAGGGATGCATTATAAATAAGCTTCAAGTCTCTGACAAAGACTAATCAGTAGTAGAAGAGATGCATTATAAATAAGCTTCAAGTCTCTGAAGAGACAACTCAGTTTGTACCACCATCAATACTTTTTTACTTTTGTATCAGCTAGCTATTTTGTGGAACTAACCATATAAGATAAACTAACGCAGGTTAAATTATTCTGATGACTCCTCCGATAAATATTGTTATATTTTATTTAATATATTGATCAATAATAAGGTTCAATAAGACGAAACGGCGTCTTCTATCCCGATAAATAATAAATAAATAAAGCCCCCTGCAGACGTCATGATGATCTAATCAGGAGCAATATCAAATGGTCTACAGGTTTGTTACCTCATAAATCCTTGTCCTGGTTAAAAAATAAGTAATTTTTACTTTGTTTTTTGAATTTCTCCAAACATCATTAAAACTTTAAAGGTCACAATGTTAACTGAAGCAATGCTTTTTGTTTGCCGTGGCCGTTGATGCCAAAGATAAAAAGAATGAATTTATATTTATGTAAAAGTATAAACACGGACATTTTTTATTTATCATTTCAAGTAGGATCCAAGAGCTCAACATCCTGTGATTAATGACATTCATTATGAGCTCCCAAACTGAATAGTGCCAGTATGTCGAGAAGGATTTGATGGTTCGTATCACACTTGTGTATCACATTACACATGTTTCCCTTGTTTCAAAATGCCAATACAAATTAATTTACGTGAAAACTTCAAAAATCTTAGATTTTTTAAGTTAAAAATTACGCTTCTCAGCCTTTCAATAATTATTTTAACAAATGTGGATTCCTTCTTAATGTTTCTAGCATTTATCATAACCAGTGACTTTATTGTCAATAATTTAGGTACCAATTCCTGCTTAACATTTTAAGATAAGTATGTTGACATTCTCCTGACATCCACACTTCACCCTTAAATTAGATCATCCAAAAAGCTAGAAACGAACAAATACCTGATAAAATACCTGATAAATAAACAGCAGTAAAAAATAAGGAAGGTGCAGGTATATTTAGGTAATATATAAATTTAAAAAAAAAAGATAAAATATAAGCTGGCAAGAGAGATATTGCGATATTTTGATAACGTTTCATCTAAGAATTTAATTGCTGCATTGTTTTTAACTATTTATTTTTTTATTGAGGTTTACAGTTTACAGGACTTTTCGCTGCATTCTCCCTAGCCCTAGCAACTGCTGCATAAAATAATCGTGCTAATATTTGATGTAGGCCCCTCCAAGTTCCCTCCAAGACTAAAACGGCAGTGGCCTCGTGACCTGCTATAAATACGTAACAGTGGGACTACTGGCAATGGACAGTTTCTCCAATTATGCCCTGAGCGTATGTGGCTCTCGCGCTCTTCGTCAGCCTCCCACTGGCTCGTATCTGGTGATGCGGCTGACGGAGGAGCATGGGAGACTTCCCAAGACTCCACTTCCTCTTTCGCGTGCGAGGGAGGTGACAACCATTTGGTTTTCATAACTATAACTCTGTTACAGAAGCGAAGGGAGATAGGAAGTTCTGGTCACAGCTGTCGACCCCACTAACTGGATTTATTTTATTTGATATCATCTCTTATCTAACATGTTATTCAACAAACTTAACTTTATGTATTATGTGAATAATTAACAGATGCATGTAGACCGTAGTGCAGGGCACAGTAAAGAGTGAAGGTTGTCGCTCTATTTTCCAGACGGCGTAGAGGCAAAACCGGACAACTTCAGTGCTGGGTGGTAATTATAGGGTTTTGTTTTTCAATGAATTATAAATAACGAGGTCATTAAGCGCGTGGTCGTGTTGGGTAGTCTCCACAATCCGCACACAGAAGCTAATTTATTTATTGAGTCACATGAGGTGGATTTGAACCGGAGTCTAAATGGGACATAAGATGGGTCTTAGGGGTCATAGGTCCGCGTGATCTGATGCCTGATTTTCTGAGTGTGATCGTTGTCAGACGTCTTGAAGCCGATTTTCACATAGTCTAAAATTTATATTAAAAAAAAAAATAGTTTTTAGGGTCATAGTTCATGACGGTGAGACTTGATCTGGTTGAGATTCGAACTGTAGTCGACCTTAATTAAGGGTCGGCAGAAGGTAGATTATTATTTTATTAGCAATTGTTTAAAACATAAACCAGCTAATATTTCTTACCGAAGCGCAATATACGCTAGAAAGCTGTTTCAGTCGTGCAAACGTATGATTGCCTATGCAACACTTGTGATGAAATCGCCTTGATCTGATGCGAAATATCAGAATGGAGGAAGAAGGACGCCTCTCATCGGGACCAGAAGTCAATCCCAGCCAGCAATGCAGTTCGAAAAATACTCAGGAAGTCTTTCGACTCTTTTAAAGCCCGAAAAATAACTGTAACATCTTGGAAATAACATGAAAATGGTCCATTTTAACTAAGTCCTAATATATACTAACGAAAGGGCTATGAGGAATTTCGATCGTAAAAATTATTTTAAATTTTAGACTCACAACCTGGGTTAGATGGTAATGAAAAAATACAGGGGTTAGGGAAGAGAAATCTTGTTATTAACTTCTATTTCAATATCTCATTAATTTAAAGAAACTTCTATTATTCTCGAAACCTAGGAAACCTAACCAAAGAAATGTAACACGCACTTTAATTCAAATATATAACGGAAAATAAAGATTACTCCCATTTAGGGTTCGAATCTACGGCAAAGTTTGAACCCTACTACTACTAACGCCAAGCGATTTGCTCTAGTCATATATAACTGGATAAGAGCACCGGTTCGCAATTAGGCCATTACTAATTTTTTTTTTAAATTTATTTGTAATGATTATTAGGCAAAGAGGCTGTAATAATAAATTCGTACATTGCAATTAAATAATGCAATCAAATTCAGGGTGTCTCAAAAAAATTGTATGTTTAACGGGTCATAACTTTCTGAATTTTCTTTCTTTTGAGGGTGTAATTAATTGGAAATAATGACCAAGATTAACTTTTGAAAAAAAAAAAATTATTTTTAACAATTTTTTTATTGGAAGTACAAAGACAATATCGCATAGAAATCCACCTACGCTTCTTATAATTAATAGGACAACGTAAAGATCTGTTCAGGGTGTTCCGGAAGATCAAGAACACGGAAGAGCTTAACCATCCAAGAAATAGAGTGTTGGAAAGTAAGCGCGAAATATCCAAAAAAAAATCTGTAAGACAAATCAAATCAGAAAATCAAGTGTCCGAGGCATTTTAACACGTTATAAATGGAAAAGTTATATCCTATCAATAAAGTAGATCCTTACAGAAGAAAACAATTTTGCGAATGGTTATCAGCAGTGTATCGACCAGAACGGTAATAATTTTGAACAGCTAGGAGGAAAAGTGATATATTTCATTCTTCAATTAATTTCCAATTTAATTGTATGTGAATACAAATTGAAGTTATAGTCATTCAAACTGGGTATACATTTTTTTTTTGGAGGCGCCAATTGTTAATTTTACAAATGAAGATCTAATAATAATAGCCAAAGAAAATATATATTGATAGGTCCCGGACTAGAAGACGAGACCTCTTAACCTTCGGTCATATTTCTCTTAATTCTTTTCTGACAGCTCTAATTTCTGAGTCACCGCACATTTTCTGGTCTTTTTAGCTGACTTTCTGTGACCTCAGTATAAGTCCCAGCGACACTCGCTCAAGGCAGACTACAACGTAGTCTATTTACAGTTAGCTAGGGGAAATTAGGAAGGCACGGTATTCAAACTCCGGCCATATCAACAAAACCACAAATATTGGTTTGCACCAGTAGATAGCGTTATGTTTGTTTCGTTATTCTTTTATCAATATCAGAATTTTTTTCTTTTGAGATTTGGTAGTCGATACCTTTAGGTTGCTAAATAAACAAATTCCGTATAATTTTGTTTACAACTGTTAGTTTATGGTCAGTTTTAACATGGAGTGCAAAAATAAGCACTTTCGACACATTTTACTTTTTTATTTTCATAAAGGCAAGAAAGAGCCTGAGGCTCACAAAGAGATATGTGACATTTATGGTGTCGATTGTTTAACGGAACGCACGTGTCAGAATTGGTTTAAAAAATTTCGTTCTGGAGATTAAAGGTGACCAACGTTCTCGTCGACCTTCTGAAGTCATACACAACAATTGAAAATCATATAAGACGTCTTGGACTTGTTAAGAAGCTCGATATTTGGGTTCCGCCACGACAATGTGAAGCCTCACACATCTTTAGCAACACGTACGAAACTATTGGTTCTTAGCTGGGAAGTGATGTCGCATCCCCCATACAGCCCCGACCTTGCGCCATCGGATTATCATTTATTTCGAAGTTTACAAAACTTCTGAAATGGTAAACATTTCAGTTATAACGATGATCTCAAATCGCAATTGGTTGAGTTTTTTGCTGACAAGCACCAGAAGTTCTATGAGCACGGAATCATGAAGTTACCAGAAAGATGGCAAAAGGTCATCGAACAGAATGGAAGATATTTGACTGATTAAAGTTCATTTTTTGTATAGAAAAATTAAGTTTTATTTCACACTAAAAAAGCAAAATTACAATCTTTCCAACCTCAATAATTATCAATATTTTAGCTAATAATACTTTTTTATTTATTTGTAATTTTAAGCGCAAGATGGTTTTGAGAAGCTCACGGTATAGCATTAAAGCTGTTTAAAATTTGAATCGAATAATACAAAACAAATATTTGAAGGATTTAAAATAAACTAAGACTTCGGTGCTAATTATAGTTTATAATTTTAAAATCGAATAAAAATTACAAATATGCTGAGAGTAGATTAAATGACCTCACACTACCTTCATAATGTTTATTCAGCCTTTACGTCCTTAATTACGTAAACATTATAAGTGATCATGTAATTATTTATGTATTATGAACCAATAGTTTATTTATCTTATACAATCCTGTTGATATTCGCCCTTACAAAATAGCCTGGATTGTTACAGAACTGTGGCATGAGAAGGGAGCGGAGCATTCATGCCTCGGCGATGCGGGCCCCACAACAGCCCGACCAATATCCCTATTAGCTTCAATGTAGGGCTGCCCCTCTAATCTACCTTTAGTGCGCCCAAGTCATAACTATCTCAGTATATATCTAGTCCCAAGGGTGAGGCTGTACTTTACACCAGGTACGGTCTAGGATAGAAATAGGGTAGTAGTGATCCGAGCTATCACGAGTTTAAAAACTGCGCTCAGGAAAATAAAGCATTTATGTTTTTGTTATGAAAAATTCCCCCCCCCAAAAAAAAAAAAAGATTGTCGACTTCCTTGCACGCGGAAGAGGAAGCAAAGTTCCAGAAGATCCCCTACGCAACTGCGCTCAATGGATGCGAGCCAGTGGAGACTGACCATAACCGTGAAAACCACAGACTCTCAGGAGAAACTGGTCATTGCCAGGACTTCAAATTATTGTGACGCATTGTAATGTTTGTGGTAGGGAATTACTGTGATCGGATACGATTTGAAGGGCATTTCGTGAGCTTAAAAGGGATGAGATCAAGGTATACTGTTTTCGTTTATGAAGTTATGTTGCCGAATGAAAGATTGTTTATGTTTGACACATTGAAAGTTCAGATATTTTCCCAATGGTTAAAGACCCCAAAATAAATCTTTGGCCTAATAGGAAAAATAGCGAGGCCATTTATTCTCCGACGAACTAGTTAATAAAATCCTTCGTGTTTGTTTTTCGGGGCTAGTTCTATTTAATTAATTCAGAACTAATCAACGTGGCTTTTGTTGTTTTTTTTGCAGCCTAGGGATTCCCAACCTATTAAAATATCAAGGTTTTAGGTGCCAAGCAAAGCATTTAATTTTTCTTTTACATGCATTTTCACTATTACAAATTAGAAGAGTTTCGTTCCAAACATTAATAATATCATGGAATAACATGGTTTTGTTTTTCGACCGTGAACTACTTTGATTCTCACACAAATGGTGTAGGTTTACAAACAGGGAACAGAATAAAATAAAATAGAATAAAAATCAGTTTGGAATTTCTAGTGAAGCACTGTGTAGCACTGAGTTTTGAAAAATTTGTAGCCTGAGGAGCTGAAGTGTATTTGAAGCGATCCAAATCTGGCAATCTTAAGTCAATAATGGCCAAACTAAGGATTTGTATATAAAAACAGAACAGCCTCGTTTGTTTAAAATCGGGAATAACTTGTTAAGCCCTACACAGGCAACTCAGTAGTTTATCCCAAGAATTTGACACAATATGTTCGGTGTAATCACATTCGTCCTTTTAACGAGTTTTACCACAGACCAAGTCAAAGATAACAATTAACAAAAGTCAAAATTTTAAATGTCCATACATTTCTTATGTAAGCCAAGGACTGTCGCAGATAACCTTACACGACTATCTCATACATTTTTTTTTTTCTCTCGATGGAATGTCGTAAATTGAGGTATTTTCCGGTGTCGAAGGCCACCGGTTTCGAAAAAGTGGACATCTGTTGGACGGTTACTCATTGAAGAAAACTGAAACGAGATATAGTTTGCTCGTTGTTCGAGTGATGACTCACCAACCGAGGATTGTGCAACTGCTTCCTGACTAACTCTGGCCAAATTGTTCAACAAAATTCAAACCGATTTTATGAGGATCATTATCTTGAATATTTACCCGATACACTCATATCCTTCTTTGTTCCGGTACGTTATTATGACGACTGTACTCGTCAGTGTAATTACAGCATGGTTGGCGAAACCCAAGCCATTGTTCCATGATCTCTCCTTGAATCTGCACGCATTATGTCAGATCAAAGGCGTATTTACGAGAGTGAGAAATTTCTTTTTAATCTTTGAACTCGATTAAAACATCAGCTCTAGCCTCTAAAACCTGGTACGTGAGTGAAATTGAAAATATCAAACTACACAGTGTAGATTGGTTTTGAGTTTCATACACAAATACAACAAGGCAAACCAATATTTAAAAAAAACAAAAAACGAATGAATTAATTAACTAATGAGTCAAAGAGCCGTGTAAATATTAAAGCTAAGCCAGAGAGACTTTGGGATTAACTTTGATGAGTCCACCAGTTTTTTTTAATTCCAATCCTCTCCTTTTAACCGAGACAGTACGGTACTTAAGCTTCCATCTCGACAAACGGCTGACATGGAAACTACATATGAAGCTAAAACGACAAGAACTAAACAGACGCTTTGGAGAACTGTTCAGACAGCTTCAAAGGACATCCCATCTCTCAATTGAAAATAAATTACTAATTTATAAAGTTATACTTAAACCAATCTGGACATACGGAATAGAGCTAAGGGGGCAGCAAAAATGTCTAACATCAAGCGTATCCAATCCTTTCAATCAAAAGTCCTAAGAACAATAGAAAATGCTACGTCAGCAACAAAACACTTCATAACAATCTTTATATACCCTACATTCTTGAACACATCCCTTCCAAGTTCATGAAATTTCAAAGTAACTTATCTAACCATTATTTAGCATAGACATTGCACTGCACCAGTCATCCCTATAATCCTTCTCGAAGACTGAAACGACAGTGGCCTCGTGACCTGCTATAAATGCGTGACAGCGGGAGTCCTGGCAATGGCCAGTTTCTCCAATCATGTCCTGAGCTTCTGTGTCTCTCACCCTCTTCGTCAGCCTCCAATCGGCTCGTATCCGATGACGCGGCTGACGGAGTAGCGTGGGGGACTTCCCAAGACTCCGCTTCGTCTTTCGCATGCTAGGGAGGTAACAACCATGTGTATTTGTGAGGTCCCTGGGCTGTTTGTAAATACTGTAAGAATGAGCGAGTAAATGAAAATTATAAATATGGTATGAATGAGAACATTTATCACAATTACTTATTGCCTAATAAGGCAGATTGTAATTTTAGCACAATAAAGAAGTTTCAATTATAGGTATCTTTGATGAACTTCCTAACTTATTTGAATAATTACAAAATTGAAACTGGGACTCAAACAGACTACTAGTCCTTTGTAGCCACTTAACGCAATAAAGGTTTTTAGTAAAAATCGAAAATGAGCAATGAATTGTGCGAGTTATTAACTATTGATAACCCTTCCATACTTCCCTAGTACGAATAATTAAATATAAAATTCCAGTCACGTATGATTTAGGCTTTGTTAAGGTTAAGCTGCAGCTAAGAAGCGAGGCTAAATCAAGAAATTCTACTCTATAAATACAAAAGATCTTCCCACCTTAGATCTTGTTTCACAAGGTGTAGTTAACGTTAGTAAATGTTATATCGGGAATTGGGGCTTATTTTACCCCCATGGGGGGAATCGGATGACTGATTACATCACGATCGGGAATCGAACAAGGGAATCTGATTATTAATTTCTAATAATAGCAGTTTGATCCCAGACTAGAGAGGTTCCGGCGAGTTCATCTCGCTCAATTGTGATTTAATAACATCAATGTTTTGGAGAATTTTTAGCCGTTTTTTAAAAATTAAAAACTTAAATAATTAATAATTATTAGGATACAAATAAAAGGGAGGCAGGGTACTCAAAGGGGGAAAAACGTAGGAAATGGAAGGTACTCGGTGTTCTGATCCTAAAACCGGACAGTTTGCGGATTTCGTACAAGTATATGACCTCTCTAACATTTCGCAGACAATCTTGGAACTTCGCGAATTGGCTGTCTATATATTGATATACGTCACACGATGTAATGATATGTTATCTCTTGAGGAGATAACAAGGCTTAGTTAGGTAGTATATGATGCCATTATTAAGAAATAAAATTAAGACTAAGACTATCCAGTAACAGAGAAAAAAAAATGGCAAAGTAATAAATGGGTTTTTGGGGTTTTTTTTTAATAACAGGTCGATTTCGGTTTACTTTCTGTTGACAACGTGATAAATCGATTTACTAAGGATCAAGTCCAGCGAACTCCTTTCACAGGCAAGTAAGAACGAAACGGAACGGAACGAATTTCCATTGTCCAGTATGTGAAGGCGATTCTCGTAGTACTTTGAGAAGCAAATGTTTTGTTGTTAATGATTAAGTAAGCATAATCGACAAAAAATTTTTTTTTCTTTTTCATAGCAGATTATAAAAGTACCTACCAACAAACCGTAACATAGTTATGAACGTAACTTGTAAGAATAGTAGGACTTAAACGGATTTTTATTTTTCAAGATACAATGTAGCATATAATAAATATACATATAATATGTATATGACTAATTGAACGTTTAATGGTCACTTGAGGACAGCAAAAAGTTCCAATTAAAACAATTATGAATAATAAATGACTGTTGCATAAACGAACCGGCTTACCTTATAATTTAAGTTCAGTTACGATATCCAGCAACTGTACCTGAAAAAGAAAATAGAAAATAATTTATTTTCTACGATTAAATGTAGCGTGTGTGTCAGTCTGTATGGGAGGGCCTACTTGTATGCCTTCTGTATGTGCAGCTGTGGTCATTATCACAGTCAACTAACAGTAATAATGGTTTAGTGCTCACTTAGAATTGTAGATATGCCAGAAAAATACTGCACCCAGAATCAAGCAAATTATTCAGAAATTTATATTTTAATTAACTGCCCCGCCAGCAATGCCCTGCACCTGATTGCCTCGGGTTGGCCGTAGGTGACTTATCTTGAGCGTTGAAAGAAATGACATAAAGGCCGACCAGAGGAAAGATGCCCTGGGAAAGTATCAGTAAGTGAAGCAGCATTCAGCCTATACCTGCTAAGGGACAAACAAGCCGCTTTGACTCCACAAGCCGATTTGTGACCACCAGTCCTGCATTAATGTAAATTACTGTAAATTTCGCCATTGTTGCTAGTTGTTTTCACTAATGAAGTATTGACTGTTGTGACATAGTTAGCTGAGCGGATATATTAAATATTAGGGCGACTAGGAGAGGGAAAAAAGAGTAGACCGAGGCAGAAAACACCGGAAGTCGAAGAGATAGAAAAAAAAAGTGACCTTGTAATGCCAATGAATAATATTTGCCGGTGAGTGTCTTCAAAGCAACAATGATTGCTAAGGTGCTTGCGCAATTAGCTGAGGAGGATGAGCAGAATGCACATCACTGCATTTCACGGTTATCAACAACAGCAGCATAACATGATGAATTATTAAAAGAGGTAACGCCTATTATGGTAACGCAACGGCCATCGTTATAAAACGATTACTTAACTGCGGAATTAATCCTCATTGGAAACGATGCACTATATCAAGTCAAATCTCAAATTCCAATCAAGCCAGTAGTAAATATTATAAACCGTTCTCAGTATTTATGTCAAAAAACATTTTTGTTTAAAAAGAATTTCGGTAACTTAACGTCCAACCCGTAACAATAACCGAAATAACCAGAATAGTAAAAAAAAAAAAAAAAACTTAGCAAAGTGGGTTCGGACGATATAAAATTTGGCACCAAAATTTTAGTTTTTACAGTAAATTTCTGATTAACAACAACTTTATTAAGATAAAATTTACCTGATTGGGCAATACGTAATTGTGATAAATGATCTCATTCATACCAATTTACAATTTTCATTCACTCGCTCATTCATACTATACACACGAACAGCCCAGAGGCCCCCCAAGTCCACACGGTTGTCACCTCCCTCGCGTGCGAAGGAGGAAGCGGAGTCTTGGGAAGTCCCCCACGCTCCTACGTCCACCACGTCACTGGATAAGAGCCAGCGGAGGCTGACCAAGAGCGCAAGAGCCACAGCCGCTAAGGACATGATTGGAGAAACTGGCCATAGCCAGGACTTCCACTGTCACGTATTTATGTCACGAGGCCACTGCCGTTTTAGTCTCCAAGGAGGATTATAGGGATGAGTGATACATTGCAATGACTGTGCTAGGGAATTAGGTTAATAGGGCAGGTTACTATTGAATTTTATGAACTTGGAAGGGGTGAATTCAAGAATGCAGGGTATACTAAGATCATTATGAAGGGTTTTGTTGCTGACGTAATAATAAAAATAAATTTAAATGAAATAAAACATTACATTATTCTGGGACATTGTCCCAAAAAAGGTTCGAATATATAAATCTAACTGACCAAAAAAATATATATGCATTTTATTTTGTAATATTAGCTGAGATGTATTAAAATAACGAATTAATAAAAAAAAACAAAAAAAAAACTATTGGTAATGAATAATTATGAATTGTTAAATTGGAAGGAGATGAGGAACTCTAGATTTAAAGATTATGAGAGTGGATTAGAGATTGGAAGTGCAGGATCTAGTATTGCGGGATTCAAACTGGAAGCGATTGTCAAGGTAAGGAAGGTTTATTATAGTTATGATAGTGCTGAAGAGGAGGGGACCGAGGAAGTATTGACGACTGGCAGAATTTTCATCCTTACTATGGAGAAGTGATCATAATTAAAATCTGTTCGAAGTACATGTAAACTCACTGTCTCTATTACCAACCAATGGCAGTTAGAACAACAATAACATTCCGAGCATTCACCGCATAGTGATTGTTCTTAACAAAACATTCTTCTTGACCAAAGAACGAAGCAGCGGTACTTTTAGTCAAAGAATGGTAAGTTTTAACGAAGAGGTTGTTTCATCAGTCTGGAAACTTCGGTCGGTCACACCTAGATGAGTGTACCTTCATCTACGTAACAATAAACAGGGTAACGAACCCGTCAAACCGTTAGGTAGAACGTCAAAGCCTACAGGCGGAAACATCGTATTGAAGTCATCATTTTGGAGATATTTCAGTTTATTACATTAGTCGCCGGACCTCCAAAAGGGTGGCCTCCTAAATGTTTACAATATTATATATTACATTGAAATATTACAAATTTTTGCAAAAAAAAAATCAAAATAATATAGGGTCTTTCATTAAGCGCTTCCTAGCTTTAAATTTGAATAAAACAAAGTGTGTGTGAGATATCATCGAAATTTTTTATTCGTTTCAAAGGTCTATCAATGCCATTATGTAATTATGGGTCCGCGCTCATCCGAAATGCCCAATTTACCATGACTGGCACATAAATCAGACTGAACTTGACCGATGGCGTGGGTTATGTTGGCTTTGAGTACCGCTGTGATTCGTGGCTTATTCGCATAGACCTGCGACTTAAGCAAAGCCCACAAGAAAAAGTTTAACGGGACAAATCGCACGATCTCGGTGGTCAGTTCACATCACCTCCACGTGAGATGACCACAAGTCATTGTCTATGGTCGTTTACCTTCAGCTCCTGGGTCAGTTGAATTTTGTACAGGTGTAGGCCCAAGTCACGACTCAAAATTCACCATGTCGTGGTCTGCGAAAGATCGAGTTCTTGTGAGCGACGCGAAATCGACTGGCTCGGATTCTCCTGCACACTCTCACGGACAGCGGCGATGTGTTCGGCAGATCTTGCCTTTCGTAGACGTAGGGGTGTTGGTTAATTGTTTAATGAACCAGTGGACTCAAATTTATCCACTACACTGCGAATAGTCCTCTCGGTAGGACGGTTATGGCGACCGCGGAACGTTGTAGCCATATTGATAAAACAATTTTATCATTTGAACGTGTTGTTGAACGTTATATCCGTCCATGGTGTTTTGGCAAAACAGACTGAATAAATGACAGCCAATTCGACAGATGCAGTTTCAACAATATGGCCGCTGTCAACTGTCAAAGTTCGGAAGTCCCTATTGGAAGACGCCACACTTAAATTTTTTCGTCCATTATTTATCAAATAAAAGTTTAGCCAGTTAAAATTAGGTCGCTGCTTAAATAAAAAACAAATGAATAATTGCAAGGTATATTTCAATCACTTGGCTGATCAATAACCATCAGCTGGCGAGAAAAAAGAACTGTTGAACATTTCAATTCGCTGCTAGGAGCAGATTGATCTTGAGCCGAGAGCTGACGCAACAGATCTCAGATTTCCACGCTTTCCCGATCCGCTGCGTCTATTTGTTACAGCAATGTTATTGTTGTTTTGTTCTTTGTTCTGTTAGAGTCGGCAAAGGAGTGACGCCTATTCCGAATGGACGATGTGCGAGTGCATGAAGTAACAGCCGAAAATATAAAGCTATTTATAAGTACGGCGCTAATGCAACAGTATCTAGTGCAGTTTTAGCTTAGCTTCCATAATCTAAAAATAAATAAGCATATATAAATGCACTTCTCCAAGGCATATAGATATTTTAGGGGAAAATTCCTTGCCAAAATACTGTACTAAAGGAGGGCAAGAGAACTCACCGGTTTTCTCAATGTACTATCTGGGTATAAAATATATATATATTTTTTTTAATATCCATAACCTCTTAAATAAGTATTATACTTAACTTATTTAAATTATAAGTTAATTATAGTATAATTAACTTAATAAGTATACAGCTTACTTCAAAGGACATCTTATCTCTCAATAGAAAATAAACTACTAATCTACAAAGTTATACTTAAACCAATCTGGACATACGGAATAGAGCTATGGGGGACAGCAAAAAAGTCGAACATCAAGCGTATCCAATCCTTTGAATCCAAAGTCCTAAGAACAATAGTAAATGCCCCTTATTATGTCAGCAACAAAACCCTTCATAACGATCTTAATATACCCTACATTCTAGAACTCATCCCTTCCAAGTTTATGAAATTCCACAGCAGCCTTTCCAACCACCCTAATCCTCTAGCACAGTCAATGCACTGCGCCACTCATCCCTATAATCCTCAGTGACAGTGGGAGTCCTGGCAATGGCCAGTTTCTCCAATCATGTCCTATTGTATGAATGAGCGAGTGAATGATGCTGTAAATATGGTATGAATGAGATCATTTATCTGTATTGTTATTGCCTTATCAACGGCAGATTATAATTATTGCACAATAAAGATTGTTATATATATATAAAAATAAGTATACAATGAACAAAAATGAATAAATAAATTTGAATTTACATATTTTTCCTCGTGCTGCATACACAGATGCATTCGAACGAGTGCACAAATATAAAACATTCTTTTTGAAGTTAAAAGTCCAATAAAAACTCATACATACACTTGGTGATGAGGCTCAACTTCAGCTTACAACCGGGAAACTAAAAACTGAAACCTAAACCTAGAACCCAAGACTAAAGCGTTCCTGCCGCGACAGCGTCCTGGCATCGATAGGGGAACGGAGCGGGGGTTATCGTGTTAAACACCGGGTTTGTTAAGTACTGTAGGGAGTCAAAAAATTTGATATGTCTACGTTGGATGAATTTATCCATAGTGGGCAAATCAAAGATCTGGCGAGGTTCACTGTTGCTCCACTGCTCGAATGAAGTATTTCTGACCACTTTCATCAGTATACCGTTTTGAAATTGGAGTCACCGAGCTGTCGTATACGTCAAGTGATAGGCATCCCCATTTCTCTACTCGACTACACCCAACTTGTCGCTTCGTTTCAAACCTATGACATATAAATGTGCCCCACTAAATACTCACTTGACTCACAATACAGTTAAAAGTCTCCAACAATGTCGGAATGGAATCATGAGATAAGTGGTCAGACATAGCTCTCTCCCGAGGTTAAAGGACGCCAACCTACACCTTGCTTGGTGTGCCATCGGTGGGTGAGTTCATCCGCTGGAGACACATACATTTTTTTGACTCGTTGCAGCACCTTACAAACCCAGTGTTAAACACCACGACCCCACATTTCCGCATCGATAGTAAAATAATCTTTGTAAAGGAGAGTCTTTTAAAAGAAAAGAAAGAAAAGCTTTATCATGAAGTACAATCAAAACACTGATATATACAAATATTAAGAGATCAGTTAGATCATACTGTGGTGAAGGTCTAGGCTCAAGTGGGGTCTGGGGCTAAAGCTGAGACATATATGTATAAGAAAAGGATGAGATTCTGGGAAGTAGGGAGGTCTTGGAGGGATGCGGTTGCTTACTTAAAAATAACAGGGAACCATCAGTGACTTTCATGAAGTCACGAGACAGGTATACAGTTTTGCTCAAGCCCCTTCTACTTGTTCTTAGCATTACCTTAGAATTATAAAACTGATGGCAACAGACTTACGGGGAAAATATTTGGTAATAGAAATTATACAAAATGTAGGCCACTACAGTACATATAAATGCGCTGTATAATGATGTAAATAGATTTGTTGTTTCGAATCTATATTTAAATAGTCTAATTAATTTTCTAACAAGGAAAAATGAAAAAAACAATATACAGAGATATTTTCAGATTAAAATATTTTAGAATTTTACTTCTCTTCATAAACCGGTTCTCAGGGCACTGATATTTATATTAATGTGTTCAAAAATATTTCATTACTAATAAAAACATAAACGCGATTTTTACCTGCCAGTATCAAAATTGAACAGTGCAAATTCTGGCTTCAAAAAATCAAAACAAAGATCCCTGAACAATAAACCAGACACTGTTTCACAAACGGCGTAGCTTGGAAGAACAATAAATTTGTCTTTCGCTTGAAGATCAGTAAGTTGGAAATTGTTGGCTTATCCAATTATGATTTGCCAGGACTGGGAATGAGCTTGATGGCACAAATCAGGGTTGATAGTAAGCTTCTACTTACTAAATTTTAACCATAACTCGTACTGGAAAATTGGAATTAGTATTACCCCTTCATCCAGGATAACCCACCTTTGAAACAAACTGACTTATTTAATTACTTAGAACTTACACTTGAGAAGAGGCTTACTTGGTAACTTCCCCGAAAATGAAACGAAAAACACTAAAGACTATCAAAGAACTATTAAAGAATTTGCGAGTCCAACGTTCAAAACTGAAGTAAATTCGGACACCTGGGTACCCAAATTTACGGATGTGCTTAAGAATAACATCAAAACTGTAGAGAACTATCAGAAGAAATTCCTTCACGCTGCTCTTAAAATGTCTTACGATCGCGAATACATCAGAATACTATACTAAAATTCAAATTTCGTAGACAACCATACCCACTGATGCAAGGACTGTCAACAACTGGTAACATTCAACAACGACGTCGGAAACGTTAGCTTCAACAACAATGGTTAAAGTACATTCGGTTATTGTGATGCTCTTGTGAATCAATAAAGTTAAAAAAATGAGTACAACTGCCTTTTCGATTCCTCGCTACAAGTTTTATATTTTCATAGATGTAATATTCACAAGCTTGGTGTGGTTTTTAATAAAATAATCATACTTCATATAGAATAGTAATGACGGTACTTGACCAAGAGACAAAGAGCTTAAGTGGGTCAGTGGGTAAGTAGGCTTTCTGAATATTTTAGGCAGTGCCAGTTCAATGGTGCTTTCTTTTGTCAGAATACCAATAGTACTTATAGCTGACAACCCGACACCTACCTGTCATAAAATTTTCTTTCTGATGCCACTAATCTGTGATGAAAATTACAAAAGTTTTTGAAAAGCGGTTGGCCACATCATAGAAACAGACCACGGTTTAACCAGCTCGTAGGCATGAGCTCTCTCTCGAATTTTAACGCAGAAATTATTTTGAATATATTACAAAAAAAAATCATGGAATCTGCAGAATGGCAGTGAATTTTAATATATGAAGTAAATATCACGGCTATTTACAATAGAATGTTTGTTCATATAAATAGGAATATTTCAATAATATACAATTTATTTCGTGAACCTCCGATGCGTGTATTATAATATAACATTTATAAGGATCAAATCCTTTTAAATGTTCACTAGTAAAGTAATAATTCTTGCCAGATTCCTTAGTGTCACGGATAATGTTCGATACAGCTGACTTAACAATATTAATAGAAAATTTATATTATGTAAGCTATGATATGATGAATATAATTCAACTATTTTAAGGCCACGAATCCTTAGATACACTAATTATAATATGTTATTATAATATTTGAATGAGTAGAAGAGTTAAGAGATAATTTTTAAGTAAAGGGTGTCCCAGAATTAACGCAAGATTTGATTTAAATAGTAAAACACAGTTTTTAGTATTTTTGTTGTTATTTTTTTAATTGAATTCTAAAGTAAATAGAATAGGGTTATTTATGCAATAGCACATCGGGCAAATGGCCTCCACGACTTTGCTGGCACATATGCACTCTTTTGTCGAAAGTTTCCATGACCATTTGGTATAAATGAAGTTGAAGTTCGTTGATGCAGCGTTGAATTTCCTCTTTTAATGCACGGGTGGATGTGGGCTTGTTGACGTACAGATTTGACTTCAAATAACCCCATAAAAAAGAAATCTAAAGGCGTTAAATCACACGATCTAGGGGGCCAATGCTGATCACCGAAACGAGAGAGTACACGACCTGGAAATTTCTCATGCATTATTTGAATTGTTTCGCGGGCTGTATGACTTGTGGCACCATCTTGTTGAAACCACATATTGCCCACATTAATATCATCCAATTTCGGCACAAAGAACTGTGTAAGCATGTCGCGATATCGAGCACCAGTCACTGCTTGATCAGCCTCATTTTCAAAAAAGTATGGTCCAATGATGCCTCCAACCCAAAGTCCACACAAAACAGTGACACGTTGTGGATCCATTTGTTTTTCAACAATCACATGTGGGTTCTCGGAACCCCAAATACGACAATTTTGTCGATTAACAAAGCCATCAAGATGAAAATTTGCTTCATCGCTTAGGATAATTTTGCTCGAAAAATCAGCATCCACTTGATGATGTTCAATAATCCATTCAACGAACTCTCTTCGCTGTGTATGGTCATTAGGCTTCAATTGTTGCGTTAACTGAATTTTGTAAGCATGGAGACCCAGATCTTTAGTGAGTATATGCTGTAGAGAGCTTCTTGAAATTTGCAATTCTTGTCTACGACGCCGAATTGATGTTTCTGTTTCTGGGTTTTCAACAACACTCTCACTCACTGCTTTGATATTGACAATTGAACGGCTTGTTTTTGGACGACCAGTGTGTTTAGTGTCTCCGACTGATCCTGTTTCCCAAAATTTTTCAATTGATCTCTTCACAGTTGATGAAGTCAAAACACTATTCCGACCGTATTTTGTATGAAATTTTCGAACTGCGGTCGCCAAACTTTCACTATTTTTGAGATAATGTTCAACAATAAAGACACGTTGTTCTATCGTGTAACGCTCCATTTTTACTAACCCTAAACTGTCAGCTGTCAAATTGTTTTGGTTTTTTAGGGTTGCCAGCACTTTACTGCACAAATGGCGGCAAATTCAAATCTTGCGTCTATTCTGGGACTCCCTTTATTTTAAGTAAGTCATTAGTAAACAACGTTTCAACATACTTTCTTTGGCTGCATCATGTCTTTGGATGAGAAGGAGCTTGGTGGCGACTGTATAAAAAATTAGACAACTGTCATTTATCAACCAAAGCCTACATCCAAAAAAACTCTTCTACCCATTAACTCAACACTGACAATGAACCCACAAGATTATAATATGTATAAAAATCATTTACTATAGCGAGAGAAAGCAATACTTTTGTATGGGGAGAAGCGGCGGTGGTAACCAACCGTGCACTGTGTACATCGGAGCGGAAGTGAGCCGCCAGGTGTACAACCAACGGACCAATTAGCTACCGTACACAGTACTAACAACTAAACACGTTCATGGAAAGCACCTCGCTATTTCCTATTATTTTTTAAAAATAACTTATGTGGAACAGTGTAACTTTTGAAGTTTACATCAACTTAAACAAGGACGTAATTATCACTCATATACATTTCGTGATAGTGAAAAAAAACCCACACTTTTTGGTCAAAAAAACTTCTTATTAGCTTTTTTTATTTGATTAGTTAATTAGCTTTATTTCCTTAACCATCTCTGTCACTGACAGCCGTGTTTTTAAAAAATAGAAAATCATTTATTAAATTGGCTCGAACGACATTAAGCGTTCTCAAAAAAATTTTCCCGTAAATATTACAGTCTCTTATATAATGGGGAAAATAACAAAACTTTTACCCTTTAACGTGAGAGAGCTTGAAAATGAGCAGGAGTGGAACGACTTTTTTTTTCTAAAATAAAACAGAACTACTACATATTCAATAATGGGTTCTTAGCACAAACTAAAGTGTTAGTTAGCAATTGGAAACTCTTCATTATCGGAACTATATCTAAATGAATAAGAAAAAGTACATACATTATCTAACAAAAATCCATACAACATGCAAAATAAAACATTGGTTAAGATACGTGGACGATGTACTGGCGGGCTTTATGGAGAGTCACAGAGATTTGTTTTTAGCATTTACAAACAACCTACAGACCTCCCGAATCCACATGGTTGTCGCCTCCGTCGCGTGCGAAGGAGAAAGCGGAGTCTTCGTCAGACGCTTCACCGGATACGAGCCAGCGAGAGCTGACCAAGAGCGCGAGACCCACAGACGCTCAGGACATGATTGGAGAAACTGGCCAGGACTCCCACTGTCACGTATTTATAGCAGGCCACGAGGCGATTGCCGTTTTAGTCTCCGAGGAGGATTATAGGGCTGAGTGGTGCAGTGCAATGACTGTGCTAGGGAATTACGGTGGTTGGATAGGTTACTATGGAATTTCATGAACTTGGAAGGGACGAGTTCGAGAATGCAAGGTATATTAAGATAGTTGTGAAGGGTTTTGTTGCTGACGTAATAAGGGGCATTTACTATAATAGAGAATTAGATGAGCTATCTAAGTATTTAAACAGAATAAAAAAAAACATTAAATTTACGACTGAAAAATAAATTAATTTTCTAGATTTAACAGTTCGCAGAAGTGTAAGTATAGATAAATTTAGAACATTTAGGAAAGAAGGCGATGAAGGATGTAGCGACACATTAATAATCTTCGCACCATCACAGTCTTGTGACCATGCTCTACTTCCTCGTCAATAGATTGGTCAACATCCCACTACACAGGGATTATGACAAATAAATGAGACATATGTAGCAATAGCCAATGGATATGATATAGACATGATAACGAGAATGATATGGAATATGGAAGCCAAAAGATTAATGAAGTTAGATAAAAATAACGTGGATAAGAATTTTATATCCAACAAATTAGGGGATATTTCTAAAAAGCAGGCTTTGGTGTAGCCTACCAAAGTAAAGTAACTACACGCGACTTAATATCCCAGACTAAAGACCCGACTCAGTTAAAGATAGATGGGTGTGTATAGAATAGAGTGTGGCGAATGCATTAAACCATGTGTTGCTAGAACAAATAGAAACTTGCCAATTAGATGCAAAGGACATCTGAAACACAAATCAAGTCAATTCTACCAACAGAAGGGCATCATGATGCCCCACGAAGAGTTGCATCGCTACAACCCACAAACGATAGCACGTATAAATAGCATATAATTTATATTTTACCTAATGACTGTGGTCATTGTAAGGTATAATAATAGAATTTAGTTTGTCTCTATATGCGCACATAAAAGTTTTTTATCATTCGACTTTTTATTTTATTGAAGTTATAATTGAATGACAGCGCTATTATGATAAAGAAGATGTTGGTTATCAGCAGAGGAAAGACAATAAAGCTGTTTTATATTGACTTTTTTTCCTGGTTTAATATAATTTTTCATAGTTCATACAATAGCGTTGAAACCGAACATAATCACTATTTTTCGATGTGCTTTATACATGTACATGTATATAACCAGTGTACATATTTCAAATTTCAAAACCATTATCAATGAATATACCGACAAAGTAGAGCCTCTCCCTTTAGGCTCAGCAATGCAGTAGTTATAGTGGCTAATAAACCATATGAAAGCCTTGTGTTTTTCTTTACTGTCCAGCCAGGGCACCGCTTCCTCTCTCAGGTACTGCCCACTACCTAACATCCTGCAAAATGTCAGTTTTTTTTTTTTTTACAGATTAGTGTCAACAGTTCTCAACTCAACCGTCATTAGCGATGCCAAGTTAAAGATTATATTTAAGTAGGAGCATAACCACGTAACTTAGCTACAAAAGCCGTCATTTCCACAAATAAAATCACCGTGATGAGACAAAAAATACTATTGGGTTGGCAAGATGGTGATTTCGGTTTGCACCAGTAAGTAGCGTTATGTTTGTTTCGTTATTCTTTTGTCAATATTAACTTTTTTTTTCTTCTGAGATTAGGTAGTCGATACCTTCAGGTTGCTATAGAAACGATTCCGTGTAGTTTTGTTTACTACTGTCAGTTTATGGTCAGTTTTAATATGGAATGCAAAAATAAGCATTTTAGACACATTTTACTTTTTTATTTTCATAAAGGCAACAAAGCGGCTGAGGCTCACAAAGAGATATGTGAAGTTTATGGTGTCAATTGTTTAACAGAACACACTTGTCAGAATTGGTTTAAAAAATTTCGTTCTGGACATTTTTCACTGAAAGATGACCAACGTTTTAGTTGACCTTCTGAAGTTGATGATGACAAAATGAAAGCCATAATTGAATCGAATCGTCTTATAACTGTGCGAGAGATCGCAAAACAGTTAAAACACATGACAATTGAAAATCATATAAGACGTCTGGGACTTGTTAAGAAGCTAGATATTTGGGTTCCGCCACGACAATGCGAGGCCTCACACGTCTTTAGCGACACGTACGAAACTATTGGAGCTTGGTTGGGAAGTGATGTCGCATCCTCTATACAGTCCCGACCTTGCACCATCGAATTATCGTTTATTTCGAAGTGTACAAAACGTTTTAAATGGTAAAGATTTCAGTAATAACGATGACCGTAAATCGGACTTGGTTAATTTTTTTGCTGATAAGGACCAGACGTTCTAGGAGAACGGGATCATGAAGTTACCAGAAAGATGGCAAAATGTCATCGAACAGAATTTAAGATAGTTTTGACTGATCAAAGTTCATTTTTTGTATAAAAAAAATTAAGTTTTATTTCACACTAAAAAACCGAAATTACACTCTTTCCAACCTCAATACATCATCAGAGTACCGAATTAAATTTCTTGTAATGTTGCGACCCGACAGTTTAATTGAAGTGTACACTGGAATAAAAATTGTCTTGAATTTATAAAGTAGCTATAGTATTTAGTTAGCTATATATGGAGTAAATAAAAAAAAAATCAATAAAACTTTATATGTTGTGAATGCATTAGTCATCATCATCACCACTGAGTCTTGCTCCGTTCTGCCAGCGGATGATTCCCTCTTTTCTGGTATGTCCAACCCACTTTTCCCATCATTTTTGGAGCATTACACCATCATCTTTGAAATGCGCCAGGACTAATCTCCTCAACTCCCAGTGGCTTTTTCTTTTTCTCCAACCGCATTTGAGATCGTTAATATTGCTTTATAAGCATATATTTATGGGGGGGTTTTAAACATTATTGTATTTAGTCTTTATTCAGGGTTTTAGTATATAGTTTGCTGGCATCCTTGTAGATTTTTTCGGTACAAACGTGAAGGTTGTAGAAACCTTTTTAATATTGTAGCCACGAATTGTGGAAGTTGATTGGCATACAAGACATACTTCATGTTTTAAGCTAATCATTATAATAGATAAAAGCGTCCTGAAGGCAACCTCTTTATTTTCCGGCTTTCAATCAACTTCAAACTACAATTAATTAACTTTCTCAGGATCTTGAATATTTTAATTTCTAATTAATTACTGGATTATATATTAATCAACTCATACTAAGTGCAAAAATAATTGATATTTCGAAACCTTACATTACGAAAACGAGCAGCATTCTTCACAACCATTGAATCACTATCTTCATTGACCATAATAGATAACGAGATATCTACATCCTTTCCCAGTCATCCATGTTCATGTCATGTGGGTTCATCACAGCTTTCAATGATATTTTATGTATGGTTTTCATAATATACAGTAATAATATTGCAGCAAAATTGCAATACTGTTGATTTCTTCACGAGTACAAAGTAATTACAGTAAACAAGTGATCGGTTCAACTTCAACTTCATGATTGATTCTAATCGAAATGCTGTAAAAAATAAAATCTCCAGGTTTTTACGCTTTCTAAAACAGAATGGCATTGCTGAATTAAGCTTGCATCCGTCGTCTGGATCAGAATAAATTTATTTTCTACTTCTTTTTTATTCTTTGGCGATAATGTTCACTAATAAAGATATTTTTCATAAGTTGGTATTGAATAAGTACTACTGTGTTTATGAGTACTGACATAAAAGAAAAGTGAAACTATTTGCGGTAAATACTCTTCTAACAATTATTTGGACAGAAACTGAACTAGGATGGATTCACAAGCGAGAATTGACGATCTCTGGACAGGTGATCTTCCAGCCGAGCTATACCGTATCAAACATGAGCCTGGCCAATCACAGATCTCTCATACTCGTCGTCCAGCGTTGGGAAAATATCACCATAGGAAAATCCTACAGACGAGTCTATTAGTTTTAAATGTTCCGTTAGGTAGTTACCTCCATTTTAGTAACCATTTTGCATGGAAGTTTAAGTCTTACGACACGAAGTCTTACCGGCTTACGCATTTATTGACTTCCCCTAATCTATCATTGCGCCTACAGCTCATGTTATATAAGAGTGTACTCAGGCCTACTCTGCTGTATGGTGCACCGCTTGTTCGTCATCTGACGTATACGACAGCTCGGCGACACCAACAACTGCAAAACGGTATACTGATGAAAGTGGTCAGAGGTACTTCATTCGAGCCGCGGAGCAACAGTGAGCTTCACGAGATCTTTGAGCTGCCTACGGTGGATGAATTCATCCAACGTAGACATATCAAATTTTTCGACTCCCTGCAATACTTAACAGACCCGGTGTTTAACACGATAACCCCCGCTCCGTTCCCCCATCGATGGCAGGACGCTGTCGCGGCTGGAACGCTTTAGTCTTAGGTTCTAGGTTTAGGTTTTAGTTCGTAAGTTTTCTCCCAAATTGTAAAAATAAGGTGAGCCCCATCACCTAGTATTTATACACTGCATTGTAATTTTAACGTCAATCTGATATTGTATAGTAAACATACCTCCTTCGAATTTGAAATTTGTAAAATTGTAAAAATGTTAATAAATTCAGGGGTTAAGGGGAAAAAAAATTACATGAATTAAGATAACACGTTTTGTGGAGATACAAACACTATTTATATATATATATTCATCAAATAATTAATTATAATTAAGAGTTTTTATAAATTTTATGCGATTATTAATTGGTTGTGTTTAATTGATGATAACTGTAATTGAACAGCCCCGCCTGTTTATTTGCTTTGAACGAATTAAGTGTTGTCTTTTTTTATCGGGCTCTCAAGGCTTTCATTCAAACCTGAAGTTTTCCTTACAGGTAATTTATTTCAACACATATTTTTTGTAAATAATTTATATAAAATTTATTTCAACAGTTTTTATCCTTCAACACTACTTTCAGCTTTCCATCTCACTGCAGATCAATGAATCCTTTCACATCCATCCTTTCCCTATTGCTTAACGTTTTCCTTTATCGCTCTCTTTAGAGAAATTCACCTGCACCAAGAGAACGGAGCCATCAAAAGCGCACTGTGAAACAAAATTGAATGTTTGAAGGACGAAGGAAGTGTGCGTTGTTAAGAAAAGAGGGATTTGCTACCTGGATATTGAGCCACACCCGTCTGGTTTATTGTCGTGGGAGCCAGGTCACTCTGATGCAGGTGTGTCCCACTCAGCCTCGCCTACTGCCGAAAAGAAGATGGAATAGGATATGGAATATTTTGGAGTAGTAGACATGATCGTTAAACTTGCGGATTACATATAACATCTAATTGCGACCAGAAAACTATTTGTGAAAGAATAGTCATGAATTGCCAGAACTATACTTTTAAGAGCGATCTGTGGTACACACGAGTAAATCAATTTATCGATTATTTGCACATTGGAAATAACCTTATGCTAATATGCAATGCATCATGTCTCAAACCAAAAGACTAACATCATCGCACTTGGTTATGAATAAAATTTTCATTTAAGTTAAGAGTTCAACAATCTACCTCGTTGGGCAATAAGTAATGGTGATAAATGATTTCGTTCATACCATATTTACAATTTTCATTCACTCGCTCATTCATATAGTATTTACAAACAGCCCAAGGACCTCCCAAATCCACATGGTTGTCACCTCCCTCACGTGCGAAAGAGGAAGCGGAGTCTTGGGAAGTCCCCCACGCTTCTCCGTCAGCCACGTCAGCGGATACGAGCCAGTGAAGGCTGACGAAGAGCGTGAGAGCCACAGAGGCTCAGGACATGATTAGAGAAACTGGCCATTGCCAGGACGCCCACTGTCGCGCATTTATAGCAAGTCACGAGGCCTCTGCCGTTTTAGTCTCCGAGGAGGATTATAGGGATGAGTGGTGCAGTGCAATGACTGTGCTAGGAGATTAGGGTGGTTGGATAGGTTACTATGGAATTTCATGAACTTGGAAGGGATGAGTTCGAGAATGTAACGTATATTGGGATCGTTATAAAGGGATACGCTTGATGTTCAAAGTTTTTGCTGTCTCCCATAGCTCTATTCCGTATGTCCGGATTGGCTTTAGTATAAGTTTGTAAATTAGTAATTTATTTTCTATTGAGAGATGGGATGTCCTTTGAAGTAGTCTGTACAGTTGTCCAAAGCGTCTGTTTAGTTCTTGTAATTTTAGCCTAGCATGTGGGTTCCACGTCAGCCCTTTTTCTAGATGGAAGCCTAAGTACCGTACTCGGTTACAGGGGGGAGGAATGGAATTAAAAGAAACTAGCGGAAAATACTTGCGGCAGAGGGTGAAGGTAATGTGGGAACATTTTGCTTCATGAACATTAATCCGCCATTGGTTGCACCAATGCTCGATCTCATCAAGGTTATGGGATGCTATATCGGGGTCTGAGTGGGATGACAAGACTGCAGTGTCATCTGGAAATGTGGCCAAGAAGGTATTAGGGGTAGAGGGGACATCGGCGGTGTATAGGTCTTCATTTAAGTAAACATAAGTATTAATATGTCTATGTTAGACATTTATATAGAAGTATTGGATGCTCGCTGTGTTATCTATAAATTTTGTGGTTACGTCTTATCAAATATCTACAATATAATCAGGTTTGGTTAAAACTTAACCATAGTTGTCAAATAATAAATTATGAATTACTCACAAAATTAATAACAAATAAACGAAAAAAAATATAGTCTGAATATTAAGCTTAGAATTTTAATTAATGAATGCGAATAGGATAGATAATAGCTGATATATAGAAAAATCAAATCCGTCTGAAATTTTAAAGGTATATAACAAAAAAAGTCGGGTACGTTTTGTTAACTTTTATGAGAATTTCTCAAGTGGAAGCTAAGAAGATAATTAAGACTAAAATAACTGATTTTCAACAAGTGTTTATTAAAGACGCCAACGAAAAAAATTAAATGATATTCAAAAAATAAAAAACACAATTTTGTGGATTTAATTTATTCCAGCCGATTTCAATGGATTATTTATATTAATTATTTATCTATTTACATTATTTTTATATACCGAGTGGCACTTCTCACAACCATCAAATAAGTTATTTAGAAAATAAAGCTGAGTCTTTATCGCTATCTCGAACTTTCTACATACTACTGACGGATACATACTATTGAGGTTGGCAAGAAAGTAATTTCGGTATTTTGATGTGAAATAAAACTCAATTTTTTCTATACAAAAAATGAACTTTAATCAGTCAAATATCTTCCATTCTGTCCGATGACCTTTTGACTTCATGATCCCGCGCTTATAGAACTTCTGGTCCTTATCAGCAAAAATCTCTCAACCAAGTGTGATTCGAAGTCATCGTTATTACTGAAATTTTTACCATTTAAGAAGTTTTGTAAACTTTCAATCAATATCAATATAATACATGCTAATATGTCTTCATATCAACATATTTTTATTCCAAAAATATAATTCAGATTATAATCTGGTAAATATATGGTGGAGGAAGAGTTACGATCTGTGCTGTGATTATTTTGGAAGCTCGGACTGAATTAATTTTTATATAAAGGTCACTAACAGCTGTTGGCTACAACGAGGACATTCTTGCTGAGGCTCCTGCCTAATATGCACCATACGTTGGAGAAGAGTTTTTGTTTATGCATAATAATGCGTCGTCCATAGAGCGAGTGTCGTTTCCCGATACCTGGAAAACGCTTTAATCCAATCTTTAGCGTGGCCAGCATGTAGTCCAGATTTAAACCCTATTGAAGATCTATGGGATGAGTTGTCAGGACGAACCAGATTACCAGGTTCACTTCAGGAGTTAAGGGTTGCCCGTAAAGGAAGTATACGAAAATATCCCTCAAGAACTTATTAGCTCAATACCCTTTTGAATGAAAATCGTTAATGAACCCGGCGGAAACACGCACTATTAATTTCAAATTGCTTAAAACAATTTTCTATTTTAAATAGCACTGGTTTTTACTTTTAATATTCCAAAAATGTTTCATATGGCTTTGGTTATTTATTCTTAAAGTATGTGGAGAGGTTAATAAGAAATTGATTGCGTACTTTTCTATCAAGTTTCTTGTTGACTCATTACTGAACTTAAAAAAAGCTAATATATGTACGAGGTGGTATATGAAACCTGGGTTCAAAACCCTAAGCGAACGAGTGGTTATCGATGGATTGTTGTTCTCAATGTCACCATGATAATAACAACAAAAGCATTTTGAAAAAAACTCCAGCTGTTATCACATTATTATTATGACTAATATAGGACTATGTCCATTTGATAAGGAAAATTTTATTTTTAAGGGGATAACTCTTTACGTAATAGAAATATAAAACTGATAATGAGACTGTTAGTCATTCGAAGAGCGTAATAAACCTTTGTTTCTCAGCAGAGATAAAATGTGCAAAAAATGCATTTATCTCATCAGATGAGGTCATCAAAACGACAATTAATTTCCAATAGGCCATTAAAAAAAAATAAATAAATAACCGAAGCGGTGATTAATTCGAAACTTAACATCCATGAACATGATAAATTCCTAATAATACAGGGAATTATACCTGGTTACCGTTTTCTTTGTTAAAACACCATCATATTTCCTGTCGAGGATCAAAACATATGGTGGGGAAATCATTAATAAGTAACACAACCAAAGAAAAAATATACTTTCAAGCTCGGGAATCGAACCTATGTACCCCCACAATTTCTACTCGGTGACCAGTCGTCACTCGAGGTTAGATAGCCGAGTTGATAAATCCCCGACTAGATGCTTGTATATTTTTGTTCGTTGGCTGTTAATTGGTAGCATTCATTAAACAAAATTTTATTTTTCGTTTAATTTTTTTCCATTAAAGCGACAGTATCTAGATGCCTTGGCGTCGACTTGACCATATTTAAGCTAATTAAGGGTCACGCCATTCTTCCTTAACTTCCTCTTGTTTAGTACGATTGAGCTTTTCCTGTTTCTTTACTGGTTCAGCAGAGCTCTGCGAGTTCAAAGATGGCAACGGAAAAAGCAAGAAATGTTCGAATCCGGGACTTCCAGTTTCCATGACAATCTTGATAAAACATAATTGTATCTTAAGTTCCAAATTTGGAGTTTATAGTTTATAGTAGTAACTAGTTATGTGAGCCTCGTGACCAATCATGACCTGAGCGTCTGTGGCTCTTGGTCACCCTCCTCTGGCTCGTATCAAGTGTCATCGGAGGTGACAACCATGTGGATATGGGAGGTCTCTGGGCTGTTTGTAAATATTCCACGAATGAGCGATTGAATGAAAAATTGTAAGTATGGTATGAATGAGATCATTTATTACAATTACTTATTTCCCAATAAGGCAGATTGTAATTTTATCATAATAAAGTTGTTTTCATTTATCGAAATTATGTGATGGAATAATCGAGAGGCACCAATATTTCTTAATAAAAAAAGTACTATTAAAATTTCCAGGAACGGTATTTATGTAGGATCGCAATACTGTTTGGTATAACTTATAATTACATTTTTCGTAGCCGTCTATAATGTGGCGTTAGCAATGTTTATAAAAATCGATTTATCGATTATAAATATCTAATTAGCTACTGAGATTTAAGGAAACCTAAAAGTGAATATTAATATTAATTTCTTATATTATAACAATTTCAACCAACAAATAACCAGCATATTTTGAGGTATCGTTTAATCAATAAATTATTGATAGATCCTAAAATGTTTGCCCCTGTTGCCTAATGTATATGTTGCTAATGGGAAGGATTTTATCATTTATGTAAATAAACTTAATTGAATTATTAGTGACCTTTGAAGCCAAGGATGAGAGAGTATTTGTTTTTATTTTCGATAGAAAAACGCAGGAGGAAATAAAAAGAGAATAGTTGCAACGAACAAAAGAGAAGAAACTCCACACGATCATTGACGAGCCAAGTCGAAAGATGGGAATCAGCGAGAGATGTTCTTTTGTTCCGTCCACAATCATCTGACGATCTGCGAACGATCTGGGAACTGACGAAGTCTCTACCGGGTTTTGTTGTTAGGAATACAGTAATAGTTGTTATAGCAATATAATGGGTCTTTGACCACATATATTAAGCCTTTGTGTCGTCAGCATGGAGCATGATAAACAAGCGTATCATAAACAAGATAAAAAAAAAAACTATGGGAGCTAGTTAGCGAAGCGATTTTAAATAATAATACCAGACCATATTTCAATATGACGTTAACCTTAAAGTGTAATATTTATAGACGAGGTGAAAGGAAATTATTTACGAATGACCATGGGTATAGAATTGTTTACTATCATCAGTCAAATACAGACAGAACAGAACATCTTGATATAGTTTTATACCAAAAATGCATCGCACAGAGTCTAAAAATGATAAAAAAATTGAGTTTTTAGAGTCACAAGTCAGAGCCACACGATCTGATTTGACTCACATACTCGGCCTATATTTGACCTTAACGGATCATTTTGTAGTGAATGTCCGTTGGGTTTGAAGAGGGGCTGGCCCGAATTTATTATAAAGTAGTTTCCAGCCTCTAAGAAAGTACTTTTTTTATCAAATGAAAGCTTAGAACAACTCTACTCTGTCATCTTCAGGCTCAGAAGATGACAACGCAGAATTGTTAAAAGCAACCGTTGAATAAAAAAATATTTTGATGATGCTAGAAAGTATTGCTTTTACACTGACCTACAAAATTCTCCTGTTTCTATCAACACCAAATTATCTAATATTTGTAAACATTATTTGTATATACCCACTCTTTTTTTTTCATTACGAGCTCGAAAGCAAAGTGGTTACCATGCCGACTTCTCCCCTGCTCAACCATAGGATACTATTATTAATGGGATCGGGGTTGACTCAGCCTCTTGAGGATAAATGAGTTGACTACTTGAATAAAGAAGTATCGAATCAGATTTAGAAAATCGAATTTAAGGTTGAGAGGTAACGTCTAGTGCTAACCATACTTTCTCCTCAGCCCTGCCTACAATTTCTCTTCAGTCCCTTTTTGGAGCTAAAGCCGCAAGAATATAATCACAGTATTATTATAACGTTTATAATCAAGCACGTATGATGATTCCCATTTTATGATAACACATGCAAAAACTGCCACAAAAAAAAAAATCAAATACTTTTCACATTTCCCCTTTATAGCAAACACGAAATATGATTTAATAGTGGTAGAGAGAATACCTTTATAACAGTTGACTTTTCTATAATACGATAAAACTTGTATCTGATGGACATATATTCATAATACTTCAAGTTTTTTTCTGTTGTTGAAATGCACTATTATTTAAAAAAAATAAGTTTTTCTGACAGTTATAAATCATATCGTATAGCTATTACCGATAAAAAGGATGTTAAATGTCAAAAAAGTAATATAGACAATAATTGATAAGGTTCTGAAGTCACTATTAGTAAAAATATTACCACTTATGTTGATAAAGTGCATTAAGGTTCCTTTTAACTTAAGGATTTAATTGTGATAATAAATTAGCCTAATATGCCTAATTTTCTATTGGTTGAATAAATGTTATTAATAATATTGTACAGATTACAGTATTCTAATACAGCACAGAGATCTCGAATCGTAGGAGTGAATTGTATTTTGGGAATAATTGCGAATGAATACTTACATCACAATTATTTTTACTGCACAAGCAAATTGTAATTTTTCAACTGAAGGAAAATAATAATAATAATGTAATAAAAATATTGTATAAAAAATACTATCCACTTAATAGCTTACCAAAGAGAGACTCAGCTTGTTCCGAATTCGATTCTGAAACACAAAATATTGAATTAATAAATAAAAAGTAATCGAAACGATTTGTTTGTGTCCCTGTTCTCAATTTTCTTTGGCTTGAAAGCACAAAAACATACATACAGACGAACGTAAGCCAAAGTAAAGGAGTTTCTGATATCGAATTAACACGAAAACAAGAGGTCTTTGAGAGTAGTTGACGTCAAATGTCTTTTATTGCGGCCATGTCAAACCTACCAACTGAAACTTTTGATATACTTTACACCGTTTAACATAACCTATAACCAAGTGCCATAATTGTATAATGTACAATAGGAATAGTTGAATAATTGTATTATGTAATGAAATGAAATATTTCTTATTGTTAAAAAATCTCAATTATTAAGAAACATTTTATAAAATTTTATCTTCGTGAATGCTAACTATATTATACACTATATAAGTGTATTTATAAAATCTATTAAATGTTCCCACATCACCTTCGCCCTCTGCCGCAAGTCTTGTCCACTAGTTTCTGTAAATTCCATTCCTCTCCCTGTATCCAAGTTGGTACGGTACTTAGGTTTTTATCTCGACAAACGACTGACCTGGAACCCATATACGAGGCTAAAAAGACCAGAATTAAAACGACGTTTTGGACAACTGCACAGACTACTTGAAGGACATCCCATCTCTCAATAGAAACCAAATTCCTAATTTACAAAGTTATACTTAAGCCAATCTGGACATACGAAATAGAGCTATAGGAGACAGCAAAAAAGTCAAACATCAAGCGTATCCAATCCTTCCAATCAAAAGTCCTGAGAACAATAGTCAATGCCCCTTATTACGTCAGCAACAAAACCCTTCACAATGATCTGAATACACCTTACATTCTCGAACTCATCCCTTCCAAGTTCATGAAATTCCATAGTAACCTATCCAACCACCCTAATCCCGTAGGATTCATTACGGAGGACAGCCATTACACTGCACCACTCATCCCTATAATCCTCCTCGGAGACTAAAATGGCAGTGGCCCCGTGACCTGCTATAAATGTGTAACAGTGGGTGTCCTGGAAATGGCCAGTTTCTCCAATCATGCCCTGAGCGTATGTGGCTTTCGCGCTCTTGGTCAGCTCTCACTGGATCGTATCCGGTGACGGAGGAGCGTGGAGGACTTCCCAAGACTCCGTTTCCTCTCTCGCATGCGAGGGAGGTGACAATCATGCAGATTTGGGAGGTCTGGGCTGTTTGTAAGTACGGTAAGAATGAGCGAGTGTATTGAAATTGTAAAGATGGTATGAATGAGATCATTTATCACAAATACTTATCGCCCAATAAGGCAGATTGTAATTTTATCATGATAAATCTGTTTAATAATTATAAATTCTATCATGAGAAAGCTCTATTAAGAGAGCTACAGCGTAATGTCTAAAAATATTAATAATTGATAAATTATTAGACAATTGATTTTTTTAAAAGCGTGACCAGTTCGTATTGGCTAAGAACAAGTGACCATGTGGGTAGATTTTCCCAGACGTCCTTGGCTGATATAGGTATCTCCAGAGTCCCACACCTCTTCATTTGCATAGCGATCTCTTTGAAAAGTACTTTTTCGTTTATACTTCTTTGGCACGCTAGAGCGCTGATAACAAGGACAAAGAGAAATCGGAAGTTCAAACAATGTCTTTACAGATTATATTGTACGAGGCCTTGCTGGTAGGATGCAGTGAGGCTGTGACCGTATGGTATTGCATCCCAGAAGTTTCTCAGTGTAAGGGAAGGGAGTATCGATCATTTGGATAATTTAACAGCTGTTTAAAAACGAAAATTGTTCGCGTCGTTGTATTATAAATGAAAATTGATGGAATAAATAAACCCACGTGGCCTCAGGAATATTGCCACCGTTAGTAGTTGCTGCTATGGTTATTACCTTATCATTTCTGTTTTCTGAACCGAATTCACTAATTCGTTACTTAAGCAGCTAGTATTCAAGTTAGTATTCCAGTACCAATCTACACTCGTTTATCCTTTGGAGAACGAGCGAACACTGATTACATCCAGCCGATATAGAATTCTCTTTGGGAAGCCGGATAAAAAAAAAAGAATACAAATGTGTTATAAGGTAACGTTGTGTATGTGTACAACGTAATGTGCATGTAACTTTATTTTTTAGTTATCTAGAGTTTATTGTTTATTTTTATATAAATATTATAGACATTTGTTAAGAATTTAATTTATCATCAAGAAAGCTCATTGACTTGTACTTTATCTAATAATAAAATTTAAAAAATCTTGTTCCCACAATAGATACGTTTCTAAATATCAAAACAGTTTATCAGGACATAAGCAAACAATAATTTCATCGTTATTTAGTTTTAATCCAAAAAAAAATTATATATTTTAACTATTGCTTGATGTATATTTCAGCTACTAAGTGTTCATAACCTAGTTAAAATCCAATTGTAGGTTTATTATAGTAATTATAATTTTAAAAGTTTAAATGACATTTTAAATGGCAAATTTATGTCAAGTATCTATTTCATTTTGTAATATTTATTTCAGCTCTATTTATCAGCCTAACCGACATAATTATGATAATTTATCTTTTATAAATCTTGACAAAACATAAGAGAAAACAAAATGACAACGAATACATGCTTACTATATCACTACGGTCACCACTCATTTTGTATCACCAAGTTGAAAGTTATGTCACTTTAATCGTGTATTTAAATCATCAGGAATAGCTTCCTGAAGAAGTGTAAAATTCCTGGAATAACAGCCCTATTTTAAGCAATGCTATAACTACTACATTACTAGAACTAAAGTAGTTGGATAAATTTTGAAAGGCACAGAAAAAAATTATTAGTTTTTGCTTATATAATCATCTACCTTTGTATAAACTAGGAAAGGATGTTAAAACTCACCGCTTAAGAAAAATAAGTAGACCGAATTTGCAATATAAAAATCGTCATTGAAATCATGAAAAATTGAGATCAATGCCAATGTAGCACATTTCTGTTTTACAGCATTACCACTGATTTTATTAAATATTTAAAAATACATATTTATATATTTTAAATAGTTTTGAAATATTTGAAGATGTAAGTGACATAGTCGCAGCAATGTTAAAGGTGTGAAGACCCTATCAAAAAAACAAAACACTCAAATATAATAATGTTATTTACATTTATCAATTAACATGGTAATACGTAGTCAGAGGACTTGTTTTTTTGGGTGTAGTCATGGATCTACAGATCCCAAGTCACGACTTTAGTAATAAATAGGCACAATAGGCAAATAGGCAAAAAATAATAAATTTATCAGTCATACAGTGTAAGAATGGCGGAAAAATAAAAAAATGTGTTTTTAGAGTCACGCTAAAATAAAATTTGATCCTACGACTTCGCTCTGAAAATTTGGGAAAAGTTTTGTTGAGATTGAAGAGACTTAGTAGTATTAAAACGTGATAATTATATATTATATAGTATAGCACTCTAGGATTTCATTGAGATTATTATTTAAATTTTTTAATCACTGAGTAGAGAGAACCTTGAATGTTAAATATTCTCCAAATTTTGAAAGGCCCGGTGATTTAATACAGTACGGCTATAGTCCGCTTTGGGAGAAGAAAAAGTTCAGCGCGAAAGACTTCTGTTGAGTCTGAAGGAAATTAATTAAGAGTATAAAAGACTCTCACCACTGTACCGAGGTATCTACACCTCAGCCGAGGCCTACCGCACTCCTTCACCCAACCTTCAAACGGGTCCCTCCTAGTAAAAGGATCCCTTTGACTCTTATAAATTCCATGACATTTTATTTTTGACCCATTCCTCTTTTGAAATTTTGAGAGCTTGTAATAGTTATATCTTTCTTTCTATTATTAATAAAAAATAATAGTTATTTGTAAGCGAACCAAGGAAACAAAAGCGAAAGCGAAAAAAATGAAATTCGCATGGATAATTAGTTATTCACAACAATTTGGGAAAAAAATAGTTTTTTTTTTTTTTAAACAATTTAATGAGTTTCTTCAACTCCAATCATTATGTGCATTACAATAAACTATTATCAGCTGAGGGAATACTTAAACATATTCAATAATAGATAAACCTAATTCAATTCAATTTCAAATCAATTACCATGTCCATTACATTGGTGAGTATTTAAGTTATGGCATAAACGAGTAAGTTGAAAATAATAAACGAGAAAATATAATTGATTACTTGGTAAAGGTCTTGTGTAGAGACAGAAGGATCTTCAGAACTACATCATCGATCAAGGATAAGACAAATATATTATGTTTGATGTACAACCGGACTCTTCAAATATCCAGAAAAACCATCCGATTGGATTATACACGAGGTCGTCAACCTTTCTGTTTTAGCTAATGACGCGATATTTGTTTATTTTGTTTTGTAGTTGTAGTTTATTTGTTTTGATTTAGTTGCTTGAGCTGGATTGATATAAGATATTCATAGAGAGAAGCGGAGGACAAGATCACCTTGAGAATGGACTGGTATTAATCACCACGCTCGTTCGCATTCAACCAACGTACTCAGAGGTGCTGGGCATTGCTTGCCGAAGAGGTGTCACCGAGACCATAACAGCTCCTCGAGATGCTAATGAACTTCAACAGCTGAATCCTGAGAGGCCTGGGGGAGAGAGAGAGAGTTTCGGCATTTCCATGGATTGGATTCGATGAAGCCGACCATAACAGCCTCAAGTTGGTCGTAGTAAACGTGACAAGGCAGGATTAATTCGCTTTTATTTTAAGATCTTTTAATTGAAAAGCTGTCCAGAAAAAGGTTGTGAACCTCAAAAAATGAAAAATAAAGTTAGATATCCAACAAGTTTGTATCTGACATGGGAAATTCAATACAGCTATATTTTTTGTTGCAACTAGAATAACTCACTGTCAGTTTTATAAACAGCTGTTCAATTATAAATGGTCCCAATAGTTGGTGATACTTATGACAACTTACGCTTACGTTCACGAACTTTGCCATTGGCTAATCGATTAATGTGCAATTAATTGCTGAATGAATGAGGCATATCGCACGGCTGTCCAGTTGATTGTCGTGCCACGTGTGAGCCAATCCTGCCTTTAAGAACTTTTAGTTTTTACGCCTTTAAGACTTTTTTTTTTATTTATGTTTCTCATTTTATTTATCGCAGTACGTTTTCTTCGTGTGTTAAAGAATATTACATTGTATCCTTCAATAGTTATTTCATCCACCGTTGCTCTTAAAATACGTTACTTTGTAATTAGTGTTCTAGTACCTGGAGTACATAAGGGCACATTGTTTGCCTCTTTCTTAAACACCCGTATGACTCCAGCCTAGTGCATGAAATTGACATTCTATAAATTACTATTCTTTTCGAGACACACAATTGTTGAATTCTTAAGTTACACTATGTTCAGACGTTCTTGAGATGTTCTATTAGTGGTTTAATAATTTACTCTTAATTGGTTTTAAGAGGTTTAACGCATAGCAGTTCTAAGCGTAGAAAGGAGAAAACAATATCAATACAATACAAATGTACATTAATGTACGTACACGACATAGCTACTCTTACAATAGCTACCTGTACATATAATATTGTACATATTATGTTTTATATGTAGCAATTGTAAGATTAGTTATGTTGTACATGTAGCTATTTTACTGATATCTGTTTTATATGTAGCTATTGTAAGAGTAGTTATGTTTTATATGTAGCTATTGTAACAGTAGTTATGTTTTATATGTAGCTATTGTAAGAGTAGTTATGTTTTATATGTAGCTATTGTAACAGTAGTTATGTTTTATATGTAGCTATTGTAAGAGTAGTTACTGTAAGAGTAGCTATGTTCTACATATAATGTACAAAACGAGATCATATTGTTCTAGTAGGAAAAACGCCAGTATTTCAGTAACTGCTTGCCATAACTATCGCGCCATAACTATTGTGCCATAACTAGACAAGCGTCTATATGAATCCCAATTACATACCTTTAAGTCAAACAAGTGCTGCACAAAAGTTGCGACGAGGTATCATTGGATTTTTTGTTATTATCAAATTGTTATTGTTAAAAAACTCCACTCGTTAGGTGCGGGGACTCCCACTACTCCTTAAGACCTCCCAGATTCCGAATAGCTCCGAAATTACTCAGTTGCAGCAAATGCAAACAGCAAGATGATTTCAAGTCAAAAGCGAATACCAGACAATTTTTGTTACTTTGGTGAAAGACAGAGGCCTGTACAACTTTCAAAAAGCTCCTGACCAAAGGACGTAGGAGAGGTTGTTCTTGTTTGTAGGTCACATGCGAGAGTGTCGCCTTTGTGGTCATTGCGTAGGCATTGTGTACGGGTTGGACCATTTCCAACATGAATTTCGACATGACAGCGAGAGTTGAAAATGTTAAATATCAATTTAAAATACTTATCGTTTTATTTAGAATGAACAAATTAAATTTATTATTGAAAATATATTATTTGGCCGTTAATGATTAATAATAATTATTAACAAAAGTAGGACTAATATCAAAATAAAAAATTTTCAGTTAGTAATCTATCTCGGAGGGATCAGTCTGATTACAATCCCATATCATACCTCGGATTTGGAAGCGAAAATTCTTTATCAACAGATTATTATTTCCTCCCTTAAATTATTAAATAGTTGCAATGGAATACGACTATTAATTTACCAACGAATTTTCCGGATAACTTTTCAATCAGAACATCCCGTTATTTTTTTCCTTCACCCCTATTTTGAAGAATTTTTAAAATTGTAAATTATAAACAGCGATATAAATTGGCATTTAGTGGCTCCTTTTATTGCATAACAAATGTATTTTAAGTAGTACATATCTTAAAAAAACTTACATACTTTTTATGGTTGAACTTATATTATATAAACGAAAAAACAGGACTAGGGTATAGGTGACCTTCGGGTTACCAACAGGGACTCGTCCCGTCACAATCTACAATCACTACTAAAATTATTTTATAAAAAAATATTGAGCGTGCAGAAAAGAATTATTTTTACAAAACATTTCAGTTAATTTGAAAGTTCAATTTCAATAATTCAAAAACATGAAGTGACACAAAAACTTCAAATTTCAACTAGCAACCTAGATCCATTTTTTTTTGTTGGACGATTACACATCCAGCCAGCTGCGATTCGAACACGTGCAGCGGATGCTATCACAATTGGCACGGAAAAAAAACGCACCAAAATACCGAGGAGATATGCGCATAATAAGGAGGGGGGGGATAGATCCCCAGATATCCTGAAAAAGAGTACATTAATGCATACAGAGGATGTAACTCTTCGGTGTAAAATACGTATTATAAGATTATAAATATTTCTGAACGGCAGCAATTCTATTCACTAAAGCTAATCACAAATTAACTTAGCAGTATAGTGAAGTTAAATCAACCCCCTGGGTTAAATAACGTAAATAAAGTAGTCTGGGTTAAATTAGCCCAAACTGTTGAGTACGCCATTTTGCGATAGTGGCTTAACTTTCACACCTTATGTCAATTCCCTTAGAGCAAAATGCAAGGCTGCCATCTTGCCGCCATGCATTGCTGCTTCTCCATTCCTTTACAAAACATCTAAAACTGCCGTTAAAATATAAATAAATAGTTTATAAAATGCTTTATAGACATCTATCAATCTATAAAACGCCATCTTGGAGTATGTCTCAATGTTATTTCCTTAAACTGCACAGAAAACAGAATACATTTCAGAAAATAATAACTAATTCATATAGACGTTCTACCATCTCTTGGAAGAAAGCACTCAAAGGTTTCTTTAAAATTGTATGAGTAGCTATGTTGTATATGCAGCTATTGTACGAATAGCTATGTTCTATATGTACCTATTGTAAGAGTAACTATGTTGTATATGCAGCTATTGTACGAATAGCTATGTTTTATATGTACCTATTGTAAGAGTAACTATGTTGTATATGTACCTATTGTAAGAGTAGCTATAGTTTATATGCAGCTATTGTAAGAGTAGCTATGTTGTACATGTATCTATTGTAAGAGTAGCTATGTTTTATATGTACCTATTGTAAGAGTAGCTATGCTGTATATGTACCTATTGTAAGAGTAGCTATGATGTATATGTACCTATTGTAAGAGTAACTATGTTGTATATGCAGCTATTGTACGAATTACTATGTTTTATATGTAGATATTGTACGAGTAGCTATGTTTTATATGTATCTATTGTAAGAGTAGCTATGTTGTATATGTACCTATTGTAAAAGTAACTATGTTGTATATGCAGTTATTGTACGAATTAATATGTTTTATATGTATATATTGTACGAGTAGCTATGTTTTATATGTATCTATTGTAAGAGTAGCTATGTTGTATATGCAGTTATTGTACGAATTACTATGTTTTATATGTAGATATTGTACGAGTAGCTATGTTTTATATGTAGCTATTGTAAGAGTAGCTATGTTGTATATGTAGCTAGTGTGGACGATTACACATAGTAGTTATGTTGTATATGTAGCTATTGTAAGAGTAGCTATGTTGTATATGTACCTATTGTACGAGTAGCTATGTTTTATATGTAGATATTGTAAGAGTAGATTGTGTGCATAATAAAATAGGAAGATGATACATGATGTTTTTAAGGACCGTTAGAAATTATAGTAGTAGGTTTTTTGTTTCTCTTTTCCTACATATGACTATTTGGATAGTTAAGTTTTCCTATTTATTGCATTTTAGTTATGAGGCGCTCTGGCGTCTATAAACCATTAGTAATGAGCACGTAAGACATAAAATGAAAGTATAATTTGATTATATTTAACAACATCCACTTCTATCCTCCCAAAAACATTTGAAGCTACGCAAGGCCACGGGAACCGTTATTCTCGACTCTCTTTCGTGGTGTCTGTCTGTACACAGCTGGTATATGGACGGGGCATTGAGATATGGCGATATTTTGTTCGTCTGATTTTAACTCTCTCTTCCTTGGTAGTTTTGTTTGTGTTTTAGGCAAAGACGGCCGAATATTATACAAATAGAACAGAGCAATATCTAGAGCAAATGGAAAGTAAGTCTCTTTTATTAGATCGTCAGTCAAACGAGAGGAGTCGCTCTCAACTCTTGGCTACAATGACAATTTAAGCGACAAAAGGGACTCGGAGTTGTAGTATTTGAGTTCAACGTCCTTAAAGACCTAACCGGATAGGAAGGGTGATCTATGGGTTAACAACCCATAGAAGTGATTCTATATCTAATAAGTATGGTAAAACACCATTCATCTGACGGTCTGTGTTATTATTGCGATCTGATCGATATGAAATTTTAAAGGCGTACGTATCTATTCTACAACTCACCAAAAAATGAAGAAAACCAATTCTTCTTTCTAAGATTTCTGAACTTTTTTAAACAGCACAGTTTTGTTTATTTTTTTTTTTTTCTCGTGGTTAAGAAGTGAAAAATAAAGTTTTGGGAGAATATAACGCATTTTTAATTATTTTCAAGAAATTATTAATAATAGGTTGATAAACAAATATTCTTGCAAATCTAATTTTTTTTTTTTACTAAAAAGAAGATTTCATTGACAGGTATATTTTAACAAATAAGATGGAAAAGATTTTCTCATCAACAAATTTTTAATTTGTTTTCTCCTTGCAATAGAGAGAGGAGTGGATCACTCCAACACTTGTCCCATGGAGTATGAATAGTAAATATTTTAACAAATGCACAAAGTACAGTTTTAAATACAAAACTTTACATAAATAATATTCTAATTGTTGACTAACAGCTTGAGTAAATTGTGAGTAATTAAGTATAACATAAAAGTTAACTCATTTTTTTAATAGTGAGCAATGGATTAAATTATGTATGTTCAGTTCATAAATATACCATAGCAACGTTTTTTTTTTAAGGGGACTAATGAAAATTCACTTGTCTTATCTTAATATATTTTAAATAAATAATTATGTTTTAAATGTTGAAAAACTTTTCATGTTATCTATTTTTATTTTCTTTAACAATGTCTGTGTTTTTTCATGATGATTTTCTGAGAATATATTCATCAAGTTGACAACATATACAAATAGACATGTCAAAATCGAACCCAATTAATCAAAGCGGTAAACATTTTAAAAATGTTATCTTTTATTTATTAGAAAGGCTGGCGAGGGATCGTTTGATTAAAAAACTGTTTATTACTTTTTAAATGTTAAAATTTTCTACATTCGATGAAACCAAAGTTCGTTAAATATCGTAAAAGGCCAGAGTCAAAAGAAGAAAATCAAATTGCCTTGACGAAGATTGATTACCACGCTTTTACCACAGGGGTAAATTAAAAGTTAGACAGCATTACATGAAAAAGCATTTCATACAATATCTTTTGATTATGGCTTAAGGAGATATACAAAGTTGAGATCGTGGTCGACCGAATTTTGGAGAGTTAACTCGCTTTCCAAAAGATACCTCGTATTTACATTTTTACACCAAGATAAGTCTTATATCTCAATGATAACTGTATCTAGCTCGTTTCACTCAGGAAATACACAGAACTAGCAAGAAGAAAGTAATAATTGCCTAGTTAGTTATTTAATGATCAGGTCCCAACTTGACTGGTTAAAGAACACATTGAACAGACAGTAAATATAATATCTATTATATTTCTTTGATTATCGAAAACATATATTTTCTTGTAAAATGGACGAGTAAACAGAGCGATTTCTGTTCTGAATAATCAACATTTTCTCATCTACTGTGATAATATTAATTAATTCAATTCGAATGAAGACACAGACGGTTCTGTTCAATTCGACCTGAGCTGACCCTGTAAAAATTATAATAAAAGTTTTGATTCGTTTTTCTTAAGAGCGAAAAATTAAGACGAAAATTAAGCTCCTCACTTTTGAACAGAAAGAGCCACAATTATTTTATGCCCTTTAAAAGGGAGACAAAACTCCTAATATTGATTTTTCTATCGACTAATCCGCTTGTAATGTTAACGCAGAAGACTTATAGGTAATTGTGAAAAAGTGCGAGACAAAAGTAAATTAAATAAAAAATTTACGGACTGTATAAATTTTATAAAAAATATAAATTAAATTCGTTACACTGCCCTGCCATTAAGCCAGAATGAAATATATTTACACTCCTATGTGTTATTATTGCGATTCGACTTGGCAACTGTTTTACTTTTGTCTATTTATATAACATATCACGGAGGATTTTAAACTTTCATAAATATAATTCAATGGATCTGAAATTTTATATTCCGCCTAACTCGCGATGTAATCAATATGAAATTTTAAAGGCGTTTAAATATTTCTGAACTTTTTTAAACAGTACCATTTTCTTTATTTTTTTTGCTCATGGTTAAGAAGTGAAAAATAAATTTTAGGGCGAATAAATCGCATTATTAATCATTTTCAAGCTAATATTAATAATAGGTTGATATAAACTAATATTCGTGCAATTCTAATTTTATATTCATATCGTACATTATCTTTTGATTTGCTATCATTGAAGTTCTCTTAACCTACAGAGGGGGGGGGGGGTTCATATCTAAACTTATGAGCTTGAGAATTGCTTATTATACATTGTATATCACATAGTTCCCATTTAAACATCAACAGCATTTAAGCAACAATAAAGGATGGAAAAATTCATGGAGTATTACAAAGGACGCCCAGGCGCTTACGAAGATACGTCCGGGTCCCAAGGACGTGTTAAACCATTCAAACCTGTTCCTTCGACCATTACTTCATTAGTGTTAGGATCAAATAACTATCAGAAGTAAAAATATTGTTTATGAAGGGTGTCCCACAATTAACGCAAGATTTGAATTTGCCGCCATTTGTGCAGTAAAGTGCTGGCAACCCTAAAAAAAAAACATTTGACAGCTGACAGTTTAGGGTTAGTAAAAATGGAGCGTTACACGATAGAACAACGTGTCTTTATTTTTGAACATTATTTCAAAAATAATGAAAGTTTGGCGGGCACAGTTAGAAAATTTCATACAAAACACGGTCGTAATAGTGTTTTGACTTCATCAACTGTGAAGAGATTAATTGAAAAATTTAGGGAGACTGGATCAGTTGGAGACACTTAACACACAGGTCGTCCAAAAACAAGCCATTCAAATATCAATATCGAACCAGTGCGTGAGAGTGAAAATCCAGGAACATCAATTCGGCGTTAATTTAATATAATGACATCGCCGCAAGTTCAACATCACAGCATGCATCAAACCCAAAATCCAATGTTAAAAATTTACAAATAAGTAGAAATTTGCATCACCACGGGTTCATCATTACAGCATTATTCAAACTATATGATATATGAATATAAAGTATATATAAATTATTATATGCAACCAAAACAAAGGACTTAAAGTTTATAACGCCTTCTTACTTTGGGGAATGAACGCTCATTAGCCAAAACCACTCAACTTGTCACTTCATCACTCAGAGCTCACTTATAAACAAAGTACTAGTTGGTCTTGAGGATGCCGTGAGGCCACATCCACCTTAGCCGTCACTCTAGGTAGCACTGGAGGAGATGGGAGTAAAGATCATCAGCATACGGATTAGGATCACCAAGGTGCGGGACTGGAACTTCAGGTACCGCAAAGTGGTTGGGTCTTGAAGAAATAGAACGTAGAGATCAGCTTGAAGGGTAAAATTGTTGATATAGAAGATAGCATTGACTATCCTGTAAAGGATTTTAAAATGCAATTTATGACGATAAAAATCACTCATTTATTACATCTTTGCAAATTTGGAACTTCTTTGTTGTAATAAAATTACAATATGCCTTATTAGGCAATAAGTAATTGTGATAAATGTTCTCATTCATACCATATTTACAATTCATCATTTCCTCGCTCATTCATACAGGATTTACAAACAGCCAAGAGGCCTCCCAAATCCAGGTGGTTGCCACCTCCCTCGCGTGTGAAAGAGGAAGCGGAGTATTGGGAAGTCCCACACGCTACGCTTCACCGGATACGAGCCAGTGGAGGCTGACGAAGAGCGCGAGAGTCACAAACGCTCGGGACATGATTGGAAAAACTGGCCTTTGCTCCAAGACTCCCACTGTCACGCATTTATAGCAGGTCACGAGGCCACTGCCGTTTCAGTCTCCGAGGAGGATTATAGGGATGAGTGGTGCAGTGCAATGACTGTGATAGGGGATTAGGGTGGTTGGATAGGTTACTATGGAATTTCATAAACTAGGAAGGTATGAGTTCAAGAATGTAACGTATATTAAGATCGTAATGGGTTTGTTGGTGACGTAATAAGCGGAATTTACTTTGGAACGGAGTTCTCTCGTGTCGTCAATCGTGTGTGCTACGATATATATATATAGTCGACGGCACTCTAAGCAAGTATTTTAATAAAAAGTAATAAGTACGCAAAATTGAAGAGTTTTTTTTTAAGTTATTTTTTTGATAAGGTACGGTCGGCATTAAAGTAGTTTTTGGATATTTCGTGTCTTCACCTGCAAACAATTTTAGCACTTTCCATTTTATCTCAATACCAAGTTGCATGCAATACAACAAAGGGGAAGAGTCTACCTAGAGCCCTAAATTGAATATTATTTAATAATTAGAATACAATATCGTATTGTTGGAGTCAAAATGATCGCAGAAAACGTTAAAATCAAAGGAGCATTGTAATGTGTACGTGATAGTGCGACAGTCGCAGCGAAGGGACTACGAATCTTCGGTCCAAATTGAAATCAATTGACACAATGTGCTGCTTTCTCATCACCAACTAGTGTCGCTGGCATTATATAGATTGGCAGTAATTCTGCATTACCCCTGAGTACGGGCATTTATTGGAATTGATGAGAGAGGTTGTCTCCTACAAAACCCTGCGTAGAAGTATATCGATCGTTTTGTTAGTCACAATGAAATATCGTACAAAAACTGTAGCATTATGAAAATATAAAACACTAGGGGGCTCTGCCACCCACATGCTTGACCCAGTCACCCGTTTTATGAATAACAGATGTTATATGTTTAACCAAGGTACGCTACGATTGTTAAATAACGTTAAGAAACTGAGGCCAGAGGGTGGAAGGCCGGATGTCGAGATGAAGCCCTCTTTTGATGTAGGCCTACCGATGTAACCCATCTGTTGGGATGTGGGTGGTGCTAAATGCAAGATGGTGCGGGAAAGTATGCACTCTCACAAAGGTCCAAAAAGAAAAAAGCCTTCTGTTGAGACTCAGAAATACGGTCCAAGACGAGAACATATATGCGCCGAGACGAGAACATATATGCGCCGGGACGAGAACATATATGCGCCGGGACGAGAACGTATATGCGCCGGGACGAGAATCGGGCACAGTTTTTTTTTAAGTTTAAAACTTTTTTTAGTTTTTCCCTTATTGTAACCCGAAGGTGAGCCCCATATTCTAGTCCAGTCTATTGTTTTTGTAATTTTAACTGTAAAACGAAAAATGTTAATGATTCTACCCTCCTTCAAATGCATGTTATGCTATACAGGCAAAGGAGCCATAAATCTGTAAATTTGTTCATGTTATTGTTCATTTGTTTGTAAAAAACAAAAACAGTCAGTCGGTAGTCACCCTGACGGGAGGTGGCGAGACTCAGCGACGGATTTGAAACGGTTGCTTTTGTCATTGACCTCTTGGCTTTGAGGTTGCTTCTACATCACATTGAAGACATTGATGTACACTAGTAAGATTTAAGCATTATTTACAGCCAGTACGATAGATCTTTACATCATTTTGAATTAATGTTAAAATCAATCATTCCTCAATCATGGTTAATAAAACACTTTGTCTAGCAAATTCTATTTTACCATTGAATTTCTTCCATTTTGAACACCACGCCAATTTCATAAGGTAAATTATTTTGGGTTTAAAATCGATAGAGACCGACAGTAAATAAATTGAATATTGGAATAAGGTATAATATTATACAACTTAACGCTAATGCAATACGCTCAAGATTTGAGGAATCAAATGTTTTTAGTTGATTAGTTAGATGACATCCCTAAAAATTAAATATTCTAATTACTCAACTAGAGCGTAACAGCGTGGTGTTCGTGGGTAAGTCAGGTGAATTGATTAAACGGGTATATGTATCCTTAGAAAATATCATCGTTTATTTATTGCCTTAGAGTTTTATGTATTCGGATACAGTTGTGTAACGGTACGCGAAGAATATCCCTAAATAAATAATTAAAAAATAATAACAAATACCAGGACTAAAAAATATAGCTTTCTCGATAAAACATGACCAAATTCCATTAATAATTTATTTCTTGGTTTAAAAAGAGAAACTATACTTTTGAGTAAGAGTATCAAATTAAGGATATTTTATCAATAACAAGATGTATTCCAGTAAATATGATATTTGAATAATCGAATATCTAGAATAGTTCCCAGCTCACGGATTTAGTATCTTAAAAGCTAGTAAATAAAATAATGAATGACCTTTTTTAGTACATTTTTTTTTTTTTTTATCAAGGAAATAGTAAAGCACAGACTGCACAGGAACTAAAATAACTAAGATAGAATAATCAATTTAAAGATAGCAACAGAAGGGAAAAAACACCAAATATCACGGAGTGATAAAATAAAAACGACTGCCTCTAGAATACCACATATGAAGAATTTAGTTAGCCCTTAGTATTTTCAACAGTTGTCATTCTTAAACATACGGTCGAAACTTCTGATCTGTTCTTTTGTTTGAATTTTAAGACAAAAATTCATCGCACAGAGGCTAAAAGTGGCGAGGAAGTATTATTAGGAGCGCATGTCACGTCATCACGGAGCGTTGATAGACCTGACCTAAGACAGAGAGACAGAGGATCCCTCTATGTAGCAGAATATTCAAAAATACCTTTGTCTAGCTCTTAATTTGCGAACTCATTCTCGTTAAAATAAAAAGAGTGATATGGTCCGATGTGCCAATTATCATTTATTAGGGCATAAGTAGAGAAAGAAAGCCACCTTTAGTAAAAGGCGAAAGATTTATTCGCTTTCGGTCTATAGCACTTGCTAACTTCACCCAACCTAAGATCAAATGTGTCCTCCGGCCAGCTCTGCTGTATTTACCCACTTGACTGACAATACAGCCAAAAGTAATCCGACATACCTCTCTCGAGAGGTTAAAGAACGCTGACATGCACCCGTTGCTTGGTGTGCCGTCGGTGGGTGAGTTCATCCGCCGGAGACAGACACATCAAGTTTTTTGACTCGTTGCAGCACCCACCACCCCTCCCGCATCGATGGCAACAGACTGTTGGGGAAAAATTAGGTTAAGAATTAGTCAGATTTCCAATGGCCACTAAAGCAGCACTGACATCTCCGAACAGTACACTTAGACGTATGAAGACGGAACAGTTGAAAGTGACCATGTGTTTTCACTTAATGGACTATCTCGCTGGAAGAAGTCATTAAAACTGTCGTATTCTTCAAGATAACTCCTACCATGCTTTACTACAAGACATAATAAATCTACCAGTTACATTTGATGCAACGTAATCAATAATAAATACATCCTTGGATGCAAATAAATGGTGCCTTAAATAATTAATAATCGATTTACATAGGAAATAAACAAAGAGCAATAATTCGTTAACTTGTCGTCCGTTCGATCAAATGATTATACACTAGATATGAGCTCACTTACACACATACGGATCAATCAGCAGCTCCCTGAGTTAGGTTAGAATGTTTATATTCTATCAATTGACAAAAAAATAAGTCGTCGTGGACAGTTTTATAACTGTTCGAAACAGGGAAGCGGCGCCCAAATTTTTTTGGTATTCTTATATAATAGATAATATAACATACAAACTAAAGAACAGACTGCGTAAACAAACCGATTGCTTCAAATGAACGATCAATCGTGAATGACTGCGGTGCAGTTCGGGCAATTTTACTGTTTGAATTTTCCACTGTCAGTCTTAGTAGCCACCTTACAATATAATTAAGAAAGTAAAACGCAGTCATTAGACGTAAAGAAACGTTTCAAAAACAGTAAATAGTAAATAGGAAACAAATAAATATATTCGACTTGGCTACTGTTTTACTTTTGTCTATTTATATAACATATCACGGAGGATTTTCAACTTTCAGGAGGCGATAACTTTTACGTACGTGTCAGTCTGTCGGTCGCTCTATATATTATGTGTGTGATCTATGTTAACTGACATAAATATAATTCAATTGATCTGAAATTTTAAATTCCGCATAACTCGCGATGTAAATAGTTTTGTTAATACTTAAAAGATGGAAAATCAAAAAGAAATTTATAAAGCAAAACCGACAACCATCATAGGGTACTTTGTACGTTCTTCATTACATTTGCATTTTTATTTTGACGGTAATATCGAAATTTTTCATAATAGAAATTACTGTTGCATTTGAACATTTTGGTATTTTCCAGAATTAAGGTAATAAGTCGAAAGTATATGGAGAAAGTTGACAGAGGAAACTAATTAGTTAACCGGTAAGAACCAGTGACTGACTGGGTGAGGAATTTGCACAGGAAGGAGGAGATGGCTTGGTGAGTGTGCTAAGGTTAAGTGGTATTTAGGTTGGTAGGGACGCAGAGGCTGAATGAAGGAAAGGTTATGATTGTGGTATTGTCAAAATGTTAATAACTGAAAACGTATATGTCATAAGTCAGAGATCAATTGGAAACAGAAAGTTGCATTGGTGATTTTTCTAATTATTTTTGACCAAAGAGCTGGAGGTTTGGCTGCGCCTAACTTAAATCGAATGTGACAGCTTCTTAAGCAAATGTGGGATCTAACGATGGTTTTGATCTGTCGTCCAGCAATTTTGTCAGTAGTTTTTAATATCTGTTGGTTTGTTTTTTTCAATATATTTGTCAATTGTACAAAAAATGTAAATAACATTTTGCATGGGACACAATACGGTTTCATTCCACAAAGAGTCAAAATTCAAGCATTAAATCACCCCTTGATTTTTTTTTATTTACATATAAAATGCACTCGACAAATAAGTTGATGTTTTTATTATTATTTCTCGATATTTCGCTTTTGACAAGGCTCGGAGGCTGGTAGTACACGACCTGGAAATGTCTCATGCAGTATTTCAATTGTTTCATGGCTGTATGGCATGTGGCACCATCTTGTTGAAACCACATCAATATCATCCAATTTCGGCACAAAGAACTGTGTTTACGACGCCGGATGTTCCTGGATTTTCTACAACACTCTCACGCACTACTTCGATATTGACATTTGAACGGCTTGTTTTTGGACGACCACTGCGTTTAGTGTCTCCAACTGACTCCAGTCTCCCTAAATTTTTCAATTAATCTCTTCACAGTTGATGAAGTCAAAACACTATTCCGACCATATTTTGTATGAAATTTTCGAACTGCGGCCGCCAAACTTTCATTATTTTTGAGATAATGCTCAACAATAAAGACTCAACTGTCAGCTGTCAAATTGTTTTTTTTTAAGGGTTCACTGCGCAAATGGCGGCAAATTCAAATCTTGCGTTAATTCTGGGACACCCTTTATTTACAACGTAGAATTAATGCTATGCTTTAGCATAGACTTTCGAGTCGGTCGAGGGTAACAAGTGTGGGCACAAATAGATCTGCATCAATGGGATAAAATCAAATTAATAATCTTTTACGGATCTTATATTGGTCTGTTCTTGACTTTCTGCAGCAAAATCACCCCTTCAACAAATCTCATAATACTTTCACCGCGACGAGAACGCATAGGGGGAGAAATTGCACTACTAGAAGTTACTCAAGGTACGCGAGCTGATGGACCATATCACCAACTTTCCACACTAATGAGTGTATCCAGGACAGGATGTGATTGTCTGATATCAGCTATGCATCGGAGCGACATAATGACGACACTAACGATCGGACAAGAGGAATAAAAAATATGAGAGCCACACAGAGAGAATTTTAATAGCAAAAGCAATGAGAACATCGCATGTTTAGGATCGAACCAATCAGTTACAATCGATGTGTATTTTAGGCTATTGACTTTTGATGTTTGATCGCTATTGTCACTATCCTACCATCCAAGGTCGTTTCAGAGGAGTCCTATGTTAACACTGACACTAGAAAAACAGAATATATTTAAGTGAATGTCATGAGTATTTACTACGATTATGTCATTCTTGAATGTATAATATAAAGACTTTTGTAAAAAGGGGACCACTATGAAGAAAAAACCCAAGAAAGAGATTGAAGAAATAACTTTTAAACAAGTAAAAACATTTTTTGTTTCTCTTAACTTAATTAAAGTGTACACTAGGGTCGTCTATTGAAGATTATATAAGCCTACTATTTAACAACTTCAAAATTATTGTTAAGGTCAGTTCTAAAAATTGACTTAAATTTTTAGGGATTCCATTTGTTTTTTTGTTTTTGTTTTTTTTCAAAATCAGAAAGCCTTACGTAATCAGCCAAGTGTCTGCACGTCTGTTCTGGTCTGCATTTCAGCAAAAGCAAAAAGCCTAACAACCCTTTACTTATTCCTGAATCGTTTAAAACTTATTCAGGAGAAATCTTATGAAAGTCAGTTTTAAATAATTCAATATGATTTTGAATAATTTTTGGTGGTACAGAGAAACATAATTTTACATCCAGTTTATTTTTTTCATACACCGAAAAAATATACAAATTAACACTAGTACGATGTGTAATTAAAATTTTAAAATATAATTGATATCATATAAGATATATCTTAAATATAATGCTGAAATATCGTAGGGCTAAATGGATCATTTAAAATAAGTTATAAGGCATGATTGCACATTAGAATAGTGCAACAAAAGGCTTTTCGCAAGGTTATATTATATTATATTTACATATTATTATAAAATATTATAGATTCGCCCTTTTTTTTTTTAATTTCAAAACCCCTTTATTGATCAAGAGTTTTACAATTTACAAATTTTCGATTTACAGATTTCTCCTCTTACTGCATATCTGCGTATGCATTTGAAGGAGGGTAGAATTACAATAACAATTTTCTATTTGAAGTTAAAATTACAAATCACTGGGTACAGGACTAGGTGATGTGGCTCACCTTCAGATTACAATGAGGGAATCCTTCTTCACCAAAGCAGACTGGGCTTATAAAGGTATACAATCATAAAGAAATAAAAAATGATTGGGCGAGGCAAGGGATAGTCCAGGTAGAGAGAACGTTCAGTTATGATTAAGCTAGCTTCTACGTCACTCAGAAATCGTTCACTAACGACGTAACGTTATCATTGTGGTAGGTAGTATTTCCACTACCAGTCATTGATTTCGACTCACTGACTCCCGAATTGTGAGCTCATTGGCCCTGAAATGTTCACATTGAAGATAGGAAATGTGGACTATATTATCAAAAGACACTGAGTTTATAATTATCTGCCTGTCTAACGGATGAGAACATTTATATTTAGGCTTCCGAGTCACAATGGACTTGAAATTAGAAAATCCCAGTAGCCAAACCATGTAATTAATACGGAAAACATCCCGCCGACATTGGACAATACTGAAGTTTTTTTTTTTCGAATCTGCTACAATAATGCATTGGATAATTGACATAACTGATCTCATTCATACCATACATACAACATAGCATTCACACCGTATTGAAATACAATATTGACGTTTGTACAAATCCAAGGGATCACTCACGGGGGAAGTTTCAAAGATTTATCATAATGTGTTAACATATTCGTTACCGTTCAAACGATAAATCGTTTAATTTTCGAAACACATTGGAGGCGAACACTTACCATTGGCTGCGTCAAATAATGCGAACGGAATTTTTTATATTGTGTATCCATCCACTGACACTTCCTGTTCTGCCCGAGGAACTAGAGGATGGATGACAATGGTAGATGTTAATGATAATCATTACAGTAATGACTTCCACTATATATTTTTTTTTTTGTTACAATGACCATGAATCATATAAACATGTTTATCTCTTACAGGTGTTTTTTTCTCAGTATTTGACAACGAAGATACGTTCCCACGATTTTAGAGTATGACATTCTACGAACATTTAGAAGATTAGGTAAGAAGCAAAAGACGTCACAAAACGACGCGAAAACACCAGCTAATTGTAAGCTCTGTGCTCAGTGTTATAAAGTTAAGTGACATGAGGTTGCTACTAACTATTGACTGGTTGTGCCAGTAACCGCATGGTCACGTTAAACCTGAGACACGGGAGAGAAAAATATCACCACATTTGGTTAAGATTATGTTTTATTTCAGGAACAGCAGACAATTCGTCCTTTTTTTATTATGATAAAATTACAATCCGCCTTATTAGGCAATAAGCAATTGTGATAAATGATCTCATTCATACCATATTTACAATTCATCATTCACTCGCTCATTCATACAGTATTTACAAACAGCCCAGAGGCCTCCCAAATTCTCATGTTTGTCACTTCCCTCGCATATGAAAGAGGAAGCGGAGTCTTGAGAAGTCCCCCACGCTCCTTCATCAGTCGCGTCACCGGTTAATAGCCAGTGGCGACTGACGAAGAGCGCGAGAGCCACAGACTCTCAGGACATGATGAAACGGGCCGTTGGCAGGGCTCCCACTGTCACGCATTTACAGCAGGTCACGATGCCACTGCCGTTTTAGTCTCCGAGGAGGATTATAGGGATGAGTGGTGCAGTGCAATGACTGTGCTAGGGGATTAGGGTGGTTGGATAGGTTACTATGGAATTTTATGAACTTGGAAGGGATGAGTTCGAGAATGTAAGGTATATTAAGATCGTTATGAAGGGTTTAGTTTCTGACGTAATTAGGGGCATTTACTGTTGTTCTCAGTACTTTTGATTGAAAGGATTGGATACGCTTGATGTTTGACGTTTTTGCTGTCCCCCACAGCTCTATTCTGTATGTCCAGATTGCCTTAAGTATAACTTTGTAAATTAGTAATTTATTTTCTATTGAGAGATGGGATGGTTAGGGCGTATGGATAGGTTACTACGGAATTTCATGAACTTCGAAGAGATGAGCTCAAGAATGTAAGGTATATTAAAGACAATTCGTCTAGAGTTGGAAAATGAAACACACTACTGGTGCTTGTCTGGTGCCCAAATTACTAAAGGCAATACAGATTCCATTAGATTAGTAATTAATACTTCGAGCTTTTTAAGTTACTTCTTCGCAGAAGGTGACAATTTCACAAACGAATATTGGACTTCCCATGAACCTTTACATTTTCAAAATCATATCGTTTAGCAATATTATTCATTGCACTAGGGCTCTACTAAATATTAAAAAAAAAAAAATTGTGTACAAGCTATTAATTATTCATATATATATTTTTTTAATCAATGTTACGACAGTAGGGATAAAATCTGATATCTGAACTGGTTAACCTTGGTAATGCTTAAGATAAATTATTTGAAAAAGTAAGCAACTCAGAGTTCTTCGAGTCTCTTGGTTCTTATGCAATACAGTTTTAGTAGCTTAATTTTTAACTTCATTCTAAACTTCACGTAGAATTCAAGAATTTTTAGCCTTTAGGAATATTCGCTTTGAATACTGTAGATTTAATTTTTTTTGCTTACAGCTTGAGAATATATCGACTTATACTGTCATATGGCAGTCCCAAGATATGGCCGCTACGCTTTCTCGAGTGCATGGTAACGTCACTGATTATCACTTATTTATCAGTAAGTAAATAGAAAGTTTTTAAATCGCGACGTTTTTTCAAGATAAGCAAAGTCTAATTATACTTTTCAGTCCAGTTTTTCGAAAATATTTTTTTGTCTGTGACGTGCTTTGCTCTATTTTATGCCGCGACATGTTTCAAACGTGCTTTGCACTTCAACAACAGTTTTATAATGCTAAAAACAAGTAGAACGGGCTTGAGCAGAACTGCATACCTGCCTCATGACTTCATGGAAGTCACTGATGGTTCCTGTTATTTTCAAGTAAGCAACCCTCCAAGACCTCCCTACTTCCCAGAATCTTATCCTTTTCTTATACATATATGTCTCAGCTTTAGCCCCAGACCCCACTCGTGCCTAGACATTCCACCCAGTATGTAGTAGCATAACTCTTTATTTTGTATATACCAGTGTTTTGATTGTACTTCATAATAAAGATTTTCTTTCATTTCTTTTAAAAGAATCCCCTCTACAAAGATTATTTAACTTACGATGACAGAATGAAAAATAAAAAAATAAAAAGATTCGAACAGTAAATGAACATGAACCAGCTAAATAATCTTTGTAAAGGAGAATCTTTTAAAAGAAAAGAAAGAAAACCACTGGTATATACAAATATTAAGAGTTACGTTACTACATACTGGGTGGAATGTCTAGGCACAAGTTGGGTCTGAGGCTAAAGCTGAGACATATATGTATAAGAAAAGGATAAGATTCTGGGAAGTAGGGAGGTCTTGGTGGGATTCGGTTGCTTACTTAAAAATAACAGGGAACCATCGGTGACTTCCATGAAGTCACGAGGCAGGTATACAGTTCTGCTCAGGCCCCTTCTACTTGTTCTTAGCAAGGTTATTAATATTATATATAAAGCAAGAATTATAAAACTATCGAACAGTAGAGTTGGGAAGTGTACTTGAGGCGGCTAGATGTTAGAAATAAATGAATAAAAATAAACGTTCCAAGCTACTGACAATCGAGCAACAATAAAACGATAAAATGTTGCGGTAAAATTAAAGAGGCATTGGAAGGCTACGGTGTAGTATAGGTGAAGGCTGTGGAGATAATGTGCATTGGCGGTGTAACGGTGGCCATTTTTTCCGTGACGAGAAAATGAACAGAACAGAAGGATCTTAGCAAGACGACAAAATGGGCGTTGACCTTAAACGCTTTAAATAGACCTTACTTCTCACTTACAGCGAGTAATCCATTTCAGCCTGCACCCATCGGCGCTTATCACAGAAAGGGTGAGGTCCTACTTTAGATAGATAGCTAGATAGACTGATAGAAACGAACAATATTCTTGGACCAAGTCCCTCATGAATAATAAAGTAAAAATTAAGAAAATGCCATATAGCAAAGTAATATAAAGTGTTAAGATCAATTAAGAAATAAAAAATAATTATTATTTAAAAGGATTAGAGTTCAAAACTACAGCTGGGACGTTTTAAGAATAGAAGACAAAAAAAAAGGCAGTACAATAAAGCACGACATTAAAATAAATCCTTGATATTAATAAATACAATAAAACATAACAAAGAAGGAGCCAGCAAAACATCTATATAGAGTAAAAAAAAAAAATTAAAAACGCAAATACCAAGTAGAAATAAATAATTATTAAGAATAATAATTACCAAGAATCATGTATGGGCGGTGAGGAACTTTTGAACGGAGGAGGAATGTTTTGAAAGTTAGTAACAATGAAAGCATGGCGGGATATTCGGAGGGAGAGAATTCAAGAAAGTGGTGGAGCGAGCAAGAAATGAACGGTCGAATGCTGCGGTTTTGTGGGACGGAATGTATTAAGATCAGAAAGACGGTATTTTGTGTACTGCTACAAAACCTGGCTGTTTTTTTTACGACAGAAGTTTTTATCTTATTAGATGTAACGTATAGTTAATTAATTTTAATAATAATTTCTACGTGTCTTATGTAATCCTAATGATTTAAAATTATAACACCGTACTGGTGTTCGGCCATTCGTCAGTTGTGATATGTTATCTGTTTAACAGGAACCTCTGCGCCCACAGAATGTATGTACTCCGTAAACGATTCTAACCTAAATCCTGGAAATGCTTCCTAATTAATAAATATAATTTTAACCAAACTTGTATAGGGTTTTTGTATCTAAATTAGAAATGCATAAATATTTCTTCTAAGTTTATTCAAACTATTTTGTTCTAGTGCTACAATGATTCTGCTGTGTTAGGAATCAAAGGAAATCAACAACAACAGATTGCGTGTTCACGCTGCGACTGAGAACGGGCTTATTTTATTTATTTGTTTTTGTTTTCTATTAAATCTCAGTAAATATTTATTGAAATCACATACAAAGTGACGGGAAAAAGGCTTTCTGTACCCCTATATAATTCAAGTTATACGTGACGGTGGGACGACAAAAATGTCTCATTTAAAAATGAAATATGTATTAAAATAATTCTTACATTTATAAAACTTCAGCAACCAAACCCTTCATAATGATCTTAATATACCCTACATTCTTGAACACACCCCTTCCAAGTTCATAAAATTCCATAGTAACCAATTCGACCACCCTAATCCCCTAGCACAGTCATTGCACTGTGCCACTCATACCTTTAATCCTCCTCGGAGTAAGTAAACAGTGGCCTCGTGATCTGCTATAAATGCGTGACAGAGAGACTCCTGGCAATGGTCAGTTTCTCCAATCATGTCCTGTGAGCATCTGTGGCTTTCGCGCACTATTTTAGCCTCTACGTGACGCGACTGACGTAGGAGCGTAGGGGACTTCCCAGGACTCCGCTTCCTCTTTCGCACGCGAGTCAGGTGTCAACTATGTGGACTTGGGAGTTCTCTGGGCTGTTTGTAAATATTGTATGGATGAGCGAGTGAATGAAAATTGTAAATATGGTATGAAAGAGATCATTTATCACAATTACTTATTGCCCAATGTGGCAGATTGTAATGTTATCATAATAAAGTTGTCAATGACATTTATAAAATGCCTTAACATTGACTTAAGGAAAATTAACTTAGTGGTCTCGCTGAGTTCCGCTGCCTCTGTGCTCATCTGATACACCGGATACTGTTTTTGCAATAGTTTGGCCTAAGAAGAGAATTCGTATATAAGCAAGATAATTTTTTTCTTTTGGTGCTAATCGGTAATATTTTTTTTGCGTTATGATAAGAGATAGCCGACATATATAGCTCCACATACTTGAAGTTATAATAATGAGTTATGAATGATAGCACTGTCTCTAATTATATTGCAAGGAGAAATATTATCACGGTCAAATTGTACAACAGTAACAGGAAGTTGATAGGATGGTGGTGAATGATGCTTCTGACGAAGGGACAATCTGTCCGCGCTCATCCGGCCATCTATCCTGCCCCCTCGATATCACACTAAAGCATGAGTACAATTATATATTATAGTGGCAGTGGATAACGTTGACTCTGCGGAAGGTATTCAGTTACCAGTGAAGTCCTGCATAGGATCAGCTATGACGTCATCCCCGCTATAGGGTTACTCGCCCGGATCGGTTAATGGACCCTTCATCAAAAGGGGCCGGTCTCGTCGATCGATAGTGCAAGATTTTGCAGCTGGGCTGTCAACTTTTATAATTCGCCTACCAGCTTATAGTCTCCATAATCCGAAAACTACTCGTCAATTGATAAGTTGGTTATTAAAAAACCCTGTCTGTTTGCGGCTCTTAACGTTTTCAAATTGTACGAAAATGACCCGGTGGATTCCGAGGAATAAATTTCTCATTTAAAAGTTTTCATTAAAGCCCAACCCCAATTACACAGTGAGTTTAAGTCAGTCATACCAACTTCAGCTAACTTTAAACAATCCGAAATATGTTTCCAGGAATCATATTTGTCAAAGCGAGTTACACTATAACAGTTAGGCTGAATATATTCTTAATACATTAAAAGTGCTAAATACAACAATTATCAATAAATGTAAACATAGCGAGAATCCGTCATCAAAATATCACTAACGTAGATCAATCACTTAAACAAAATGGCTTAGGTCAAAATTTATTTGTAATTTAATATCTGTTAATTATTTGTAATTAAGAGTTTATTATTGTTTTTATGTAAGTATGCTTTTTCGAGGCATATTTCAAAAGCTATTACATATTTAAATTATTTTAATAACAGTGATAAAGGCTAACGGTATATCTACAACAAATATGAAGAATTTTTTTTTTATTAATACTTTAACAGTTTACAATTGTATTTGTTTAAATAAAATTACAGACGGTTCAAAAAAAACAAAAAGCTAATAAGTGTTTTGTTTAAAAATGCTTTAGTTTATTCACAGTAAACTAATGATTATAATCTTCCTTAATTATCCTGTGAAAAAATTCACTTCCAATGTAAATGAAGAATGAAGACATGTCCTTCAAATGTTCGTTGATTCAAACTCAATGTCAAATCAACATTTCCAGACTAATTATGTAAATTTATTCGTGGCTAACATTGGTCAAGGTTTTTTTTTTCTTTCAAATTTTGAATTATTTCTTACTTTTTTTCAGTTTAGAATCCCGTTATTGGTCAGTCTATATCTCCGAGTTACAGTAAATGTCCTTCAATGGAGAGACGGTTGTACGGTTGTATAGGGTGTCCCAGAATTAACGCTTAGGGTTAGTTAAAATGAAGCGTTACACGATACAACAACGTGTCTTTATTGTTGAACATTATCTCAAAAATAATGAAAGTTTGGCAGCCACAGTTCGAAAATTTCATACAAAATGTGGTCGGAATAGTGTTTTGACTTCATCAACTGTGAAGAGATTAATTGAAAATTATAGGGAGATTGGATCAGTTGGAGGCACTAAGCACACTGGTCGTCCAAAAACAAGCCGTTCAAATGTCAATATCGAAGCAGTGCGTGAGAGTGTTGTTGAAAATCCAGGAACATCAATTCGACGTCGTAAACACAGTTCTTTGTGCCGAAATTGGATATTGATGTGGCCAATATGTGGTTTCAACAAGATGGTGTCACATGCCATGAAACAATTCAAATACTGCATGAGACATTTCCAGGTCGTGTACTCTCTCGTTTCGGTGATCAGAATTGGTCCCCCAGATCGTGTGATATAACACCTTTAGATTTCTTTTTATGGGGTTATTTGAAGTCAAAGGTTTATGTCAACAAGCCCACATCCACCCGAGATTCAACGCTGCATCAACGAAATTCAACCACATTTATGCCAAACGGTCATGGACAATTTCGACAAAAGAGTGCGTATCTGCCAGCAAAGTCGTGGAGGCCATTTGCCCGATGTGTTATTCCATAAATAACCCTATCCTATTTACTTTATAATTCAATAAAAAAATAACAACAAAAATACTAAAAACTGTATTTTATATTTAAATCAAATATTGCGTTAATTCTGGGACACCCTCTATATCAAGAGGCCTTCTTTTAAGTAGTAATGGCCCAATATAAATATTTATTTATCTTTCAAATGAAGTATTTCCAGGCGTAGAACTAGAATTTGGGAATTTTACAAAAGAATTCGATACATACATTTCGGAGCATAATATTGGATGGATACGCTAAAATAACAAGCGATGAAGTGAGATGTCAATTAATTTTGAAGGAGGCCATAACTGAATGTTGTATTTATTTGTAATGGTTGCTATCGATCTGGCAGTCTCGCCTTTTAGTGGCCATTTTACGAGGAAGTTAAAACAAACACGTACGAAGTCTTACCGGGCTAGACACTTGTTGGCTTACCCCAATCTATCTCTGCGCCTCAACTTCATGATTTACAAGAGCATACTCAGGCCTGCTCTGCTGTACGGTGCAACGATTTTTGGTCATCTGATTGAAGCGACAGCAAATTAACTAACAATTTCAAAATAGGACACTCATGAAAGTGGTCCGACATACTTCATTCCAGCAGCGGAGGAACAGTGAGCTCTTGTGAAGATTTTTAGCTGCCTACGGTGGATGAGTTCATTTGCCGTAGACATATCGAATTCTTTGATTCGCTGCAATATCTAACATATTGTGTGTTTCACAAGATTTACCTCTTTCCGTTTACCCATCAATGACAGAAGGCAGTTGAGGCAGGAACGCTCTAGTTAGTATGTAAGTTTAGTTTTAGGATAGTAAGTCTCATATGTAATCCGAAGGTGAGCACCACGGTACCGTTTTCATTTTAACATTTTATTTTAACATTAATCAGAAAATACTATTTGTTTCAGAAGCTGCTTAAAATGCATATATGCAGTAAAACGAGGCACCCACAGTTCAATTATATTTTATATTAATTTAGATTGTAAAAATAATGATTTAGGGGTTAAGAAAATTAAAAAAAAAAATCCATCTTGTAAAGGACGACTGAATCGTACATGATGATTCACATTCGTTAGAGTCTATTAAAAAAAAAACTGTATTAAATTATGAAAATTATTTAAGTGTTTTAAATATTGCTTTGAGATAACGAATTATGTCTAAATGAGTAACTTTAGGCCGGTTATATTTCCTGACATCCAATTGTAAATATGTTGAAATGGCTGGAGGAATTCCAGGTAAGATACGGGTTGTTTTTGTCCGCACAGGTGGCGGCCAGGACCGCCCTTGAGGTAGATAACCCCACAGCCTTGAGAGTTACCTTCCAAGGAGATTCCTTCCTTCAGATGCAGCTACCTTCAACAACATTTATTAATTGACATTTACCTTCATCCGTTACACCCCGGTTAGTGGGTTCGTGGACCAGTCTTATAGCAACCTTATTTCCAGATAAATAATAAGCTTAAAAAGAAGAGAGAGAGAGAGAGAGAGAGAGAGAGAGAGAGAGAGAGAGAGAGAGAGAGAGAGAGAGAGAGAGGGAGAGAGAGAGAGAGAGAGAGAGAGAGAGAGAGAGAGAGAGAGAGAGAGAGAGAGAGAGAGAGAGAGGATCTCTTGAAACAAGTACGAAAAAATCTTCTGTCTGTCTGTCTTTAAAATACAGCAACGATTCAGATTTTTTCACATCGACGAAGAAATATTTAAAATTGTAACGCCAAAACAAATAAATTTGTAGAAATCTCGTATTTAATACCGTTGGAACCAATTGCTACAAACAATTTTAGCTAACTACTATTTTTTTATTCGTTGAAAAAACTATACTAGTGTCTGAGCTGATTAAAAACATAAAAATGATTTATAGATTAAGTAAGAGAACAACTCGAAACAGACGCCATTTTTTTTTTTCAAATAAAAGCCTTGAGACTCTCTAGCAAATTTATTATTTATGATTAATCTAAGCATCAAACTTTTGTCAAAATTCAGGTATCTTCAAGACTTCAAAAATTCAACAATACCTATAATAGAACGACATCCAACACTCATGTATGATAAGAATATAAACGATATGATAGTAAATTGTAAGAAATAAAAACAAACAAAATAACAAAAACGTCAAGCTTAAATAATGAATAAGTAACTAAGTTATTCATTATATTTTTTCCACATTCGTTTAATAACTAAAAGGGACTAACGAAACCCACTACATGATCATCTTTCGAGATTATTATATTAATACAGTGAAGTTCTTATTAATGTAATTGAACTCCAGGAGATAAAAAGTAAATGATAAGGAAGCAACTAATTTATGGGCTATCTAGTTAAATGCGTGATATGTAATGACAGTGATTAGGCTGTATTAGATAAGGTTAGTTTTTGCCGATAATTTGACAATCTTCGACATCACGAAGGAATATGATAACGTTTAAAAAGTTGATATGTATTCAAATATAAAATGTAATTAAAGTAGAGGATTTCCAGAGGCATGAGTTATGTATGCAATCAGGTTCTTTTTGTTTTTACATAGCTTGGGAGTTAAACGGTAAGGGGGGGGTCGGTATTAAAATTTACATATGTTGTAGACCACAAGACGATTGAATCTATTCAACAATCACCCAACATTGTGACTACAATGTCTACAATCGTACACTTGTCAATGGAATCAACAATCTTGCGAATGATAATAACATGACAATATAGTTGTTTCCTCGCTGACAAAGCAACTATTCTCCGAATGTGACAAATGAATGAATACAAGCAGTATCTCTCATTGGCACAATAGTGGGCCGTACACATTCCTATCGTGTTATCAGCCGGGAAAATTTCATTATGAATGTTCCTAAAGGCATAATAAATTAGATTGGAAAACAAAACATTATTGTTGGACCATTACATGTGAATTATAATAGGCTAAGGATAAATAAATTCTTAAAAGCTAAAAAAGCTAAAATAATTCGTGAATAAATAAAGGACCGAAGAAGCGATGTAGAACGAAAAAAAGTAGATATTCGTTTTTAACTGTCCTAAAAATACAATTTTCACTTTTCATTTTCAGCATTTTTTTTTTAAACACAAAAATTACTAATTCAGAACGAATTACTCGATACACACTAAGCTTTATACAGGTATAGAGGTCCATTATCTATTGTGCAGTACATCGAAACAAGACTGGCAAGAATAATTTATGTTTCCATAGAGTGGAACCTCTCTTTCTCCAAGACTTATTAATCAAAAATAAAAATAAAAAATTGAAGCAAACCATTGGCTACGTTATGCGAATTAGAAAAAGTGAAGTTTTAGATTATAGAAAAACCTTGAAGTACATTTTTAAAATCCAGCTTCTCAGACAAGTGCATTCGAACCAATGACGTCCAACCTGTGCAAAGACAACAATGTCGGACAAGCTGAACAAACTATGACTCATGCATTGCGACATAGCAGGCCTCCAAACAAACAAAAACAGCATTAATGATCGTTAACAGATGTTTTTATAGCGAGAGGGAGAGAGAGAAACATTTTTTCTTCATCAGTCGCAGAATGGGACTGCGAAACTGCTCGAATCACATGTAGAATAATGGCCACGCTTGTCAATGTGGGAGAACAAATTCCATTCGTGCGATTTATCAGGCAGTAAATAGCTGCGAAAAAGACTTAAATGTTTTCTTGTCATTTTTCGCTAAGGTAGCACACAAACTACACATCGTTGACGAGTATGCTTGAAATATTCTTTTGTAACCTAATAATTAATTATTGTTTCACGAACTTGTTAGAATTCTTCACGGCTAGGTCGAACAGGGAGGATACTCACAATGACAAACAAACCAAAAACAAAGGAATTCTAAAAAAACAGAGCACATCTGTTTAACATCATCACTATTCGTGTTTGATTTCTTTCAACCAGCTTATGCTTCTTGAATCATTAACGGAAAGATTTAACTTATTTTTCGGCAAGATTTGAATTGCATAATAAGCAATAAATTTCAAAGCACGGCATAATTTCAAACCTACGGGCAGAATCTCGATTTGGAATTGCATGGCAGGAAAGTAGGATGTGGGCAGTCGAGATGAACTTTCTCCAAAGGGCAATTGGAAAAACTACATCAGACCGAGACAGAGGAACATTAGAGTGCGATAGGAGATTAATCAGGAACCTGTCCTGGACTTAATGGACAACAGACCACCAAGAAAACATTTGCGAGATCATGAGGAAGGAGTAGCCACAGCCAATTAAATACAGCACATCGAAGATCAAAAGCGATTGGCTGATTACAGGAAGTTTCTGCGGGCTCCGTACCAGTCACCATAAATGTATGGAAAAACTTTTAAGCATTATTTCGACATTGATCTATTACGGTTGAAAATACTTTGAGGAAGAATACAAACATAGGAAGCAAGAGGGTGGTGTCTTTGACTAGCCTGATGTGGGGTCTCAGAGAAGATCCAAGCGTTGCCCACCACCTTAATCCGCTTATTTAGGTCACATTCTTTTTTTTTTATATATATACCTCCATGGCTTAGGTCGGAGACTGAATGAACGTTTCTTCACCGATCGACGATATAATAACAAGCCGGCAAAAGACCAAAGATACACCATCACATAGACTTCAAAACTACATTCTTCAACCATGGGCAAAACTTATTTAATATGACTGTTGGTGAAAGAAAACTGTACCGAAGAGTGGCTTAGCCAGTCTTGTCATACCTCGGTTCCGTGGAAGCTTATAGGCTTGTTATTGCTCGAGGTGATTCGGGGCGTCTCGCCCTTTTCTGCCGAATGTCGTTAGATGCTTCGGACATGAAGATATGAAAACATTCGGTAGATGGCAAGCCAGTACGGCTCTTGCGCCCCTTCCCTGTTTAATTTTGTAGAAGTAATTTTCAAGTGCCCCATAACGGAGCGGAACAATGGAGTTTTTGTATTTGTACGAGGGAGAACCTATTATATATATTCCACAACATCAAAGGCATAAAGACAGGAACCAGGTGTATGATGGTTGGAAAGAACTTAAGAAGAAATTGATGAACTTAAAAAGAAGAATTGACATTTGATGGCTACTTTCGAAGTTAGCGAAAATAGTGAAAAAGCAGAAGAAAAATGGGCCTGATACGAATGAATTACCCAAACCAGTATGGTCTGCGTACGACGTACGACATGAAAAGGGCAACTTTCATCCAGAACACAAAACTTACGAGACAGGAGATAAAAAAAAAGTTTTAAAGAGACAAATAGACTTCTGTAGAGAATATCGCACAGGTATATAAAACAAAATTCTCTCATATAAAAAGCTTTAACAAACGAAATTTGGAGTAGAGTAGCCGGAAACATTAGTTGATCTTGTGCAGGCGTACCAACATCCCATTACATAAGACCCCATTTATTCCGATAATTTCTGTCTTATTTTCCCCATTCCTTTATTTTCAAATTGAGAGCTTTGAAAAAAAACAATACAGTGATCAAGACTTTAAAATACATTACTTTTACGATAGGTGATCGTAATATTCCTAATCTATACACATCGCTAACACACAATAACAAATGTCGGGCAGTTGTTTGCAAATCCATGTTATTTCAAGCGCAGTTGTGCCGTAGCGTTAAAGGCAGAGATACTGCACGTTGATAGAGATAGATCACATGCTAAACTATCTTCGTTCACAAGGCAGTTATCGTAAAGCGTTGTGGTTTACACGAAATATTACATCAAAGCTGCTCAATTACACATAAATTAGAATTTATTTCAATGACATTCAAGACACTCTATTGTATTGTATTTGATTACTGTATATTGATGGAGCAAACAATGTCGTCACAGGACATAATAGATATCTTTATCTAGGGTTGATGAAAGTTGTGACACAATTTATGACTGTCCTATTTCATTTTGTCGTATCTTCTGGGAAGAAATAAATTTATTCAGTTATATCTGTATTTATTTTTATTTTATTTCTAAATCTAATTCCATTATTTATTTATATGTTTTTTTAATATAATATGATTATTAGTTTAGAAGATATTTATGTAACCTCCGTTATCAGGTTATTTCAGTTCAGAGATCAGTTGGCTAATGTTGTCATTGATGGTTTAGATTAGTTTTAACAGGGCTTTTCATGGATCAGCAGCCTCCACATTTTTCCTACTATTTAGAAAATTTGTTTTTATTCTACCGCCTAATTACAAATAATATTTATACTGTATGAACTTAAATTGTATTTTTTAAATATATAAAGTTCGTAAGTAACTAAGTTAGTTAACACTGTACATATATAATTATAGAACTACAATTGTCTTTCTTATAAACGTCTTCCTTGGTATTTTTGACAAATGATACTTTATTTTACATTAAGTGGGAGTAAAGCTCCAAATAGGTCAATAAAATAATGAGTGTTTTTTTTTTCAAATAAAGACCTAGGTCTCTATACGAAATATATTTGATTAATTAAAAACGTTTCCAAAAATTCTGTCATCTTCTGGACATCCCGTTCGACAAAAAAAAAAACACCAATGAAAGCATTAAAAAAATATTATTTGACTCTCAATAAAGTTTCATGTAATCGGTGACTCATATTACAAATATTAGTTGTCAAGCTATTCCGTTCGCAAAATTCTTAAATAATTAAAATATTGAGTATAAAACAGATTGGCGTGTATATTCTCAGACGATGTTAAGTACATATCATTAACGTATGTGTCCTCCACTAAATACACAATTAACATAGCTCTGCTGTAAGGTGCCCCCCGCTGTATACTCGCTTGACTGACAATACAGCTAAAAGTCTCCAGCAATTTAATAATGGGGTCATGAGAAAAGTGGTCAGACATCTCTCAAGAGGTTAAAGATACCCGACCTGCACCCGCTCGTCCAACGGAGACACGTCAAGATTTTTGACTCGTTGCAGCAGCTAACCAACCCAGTGTTTAACGCTATGACCCCACCACCCTTCCCACATCGATGGCAACAGAATGTCTGGGAAAATTAGGTCAAGATTTTGTTGTTAGATGTAAGTTAGGTTTAAGTCTTTATGATCATAAGGTGAGCCCCATCACTTTTTGACAATGGCAATGAATGTATAATGTTCATTATACTTTTGTAACAATCACAAATCGCAATGTGAGAGTAGATTAGAAGTAGACTCACTGTAAAAAGATTCATTTATGTATAATCTATACTGATTTCCATAATTTATAATAACAAGAGGATATGAAGGAAATAAAAAAATTAAAATCATTTTTCTGACCGCTATTGTAAGGCATAAGCAGAAGAGAGACTTTGGCTGTGTACCTGTTTGATAGTAGAGCCTCGACCTCCTGCCAAGGCACTAAATTGACTATTACCATGTGATCATTTTCCAGGCTTGTTCTATTTCCATCAATGGCTTTTGGAAATGCGTACCATTCTCCTCTTTAGGCTCCCGGATTCTATTTCAGGCTTTACAACCGCGCCTGCCTTCCTCTCTACATCCGTAAACAAACAGTGGTCTACGAATTCATTTACATTAAAGAAACAACGTGGCTACAATTCAAATATACCGAAAAAAACAATAACCATACTAACTCAATTTTCTTTAGACAGTGCTACATGTTTATTATGTTCTCCAGGACAGAATTCGTTCGTTCTTCTTTAAAAAGAGAAGTTTAAGAACAGCTGATGGTATTTTACGCGAAAGTTTTATTTCCTCCCCTTAAAAGAATGCTAACAATATAACCAACCACATAACAAATAGCAAAAAGTAAAAAATGCTTTCGTCTGTTTCAGTCACAGTGGTCAGAAAATGATTCTTTCCATCCGAATTTTTTTTAGTTATATTCCACCACACTTTAAAATGTTACGATTTTATTTTGGTAAAGTAATAATAATTGTAATAGTGAAAACAACTTTATTATGATAAAATTGCAATCTGCCTCGCTGGGCAAGAAGTGATTGTGATAAATGATCTCATTCATACCATATTAACAATTTTCATTCACTCGCTCATTCATGCAGTATTTACAAACAGCCCAGAGACCTCCCAAGTCCACATGGTTGTCACCTCCCTCACATGCGAAAGAACCGACAGAGCCGCTTCACTAGATTCGAGCCAGCGGAGGCTGACCAGAGCGCGAGAGCCACAGACGCTCAGGACATGATTGGAGAAACTGGCCATTGCCAGGTTACCCACTCATAGCAGGTCACGAGGCCACTGCCGTTTTAGTCTCCGAGGAGGATTGTAGGGATGAGTGGCGCAGTAATGACTGTCGGGTATATTAAGATCGTTATGAAGGGTTTTGTGGTGAAGTAAAATTACAAGAATCCTAAAAAAAAAATTAAATATAAATAAATCGTTCTGATTCGATAACACGAAGTCACAACTAATAATTTTTAAAAAAAATATCTATTAAAATAAATACTATTATGATAGCTAACGATATGTATTTAATATGAACGAAAACATATACATGTGTTCCTTGTTTTCAAAATTGTAGTCCTTGATGACGCCTGAACAGGTGAAACTTTTACTGTTATATGATATACTGTCAATAAAAAAAAATTGATGAAAAACCCTAAAAATGCTATAAAAAAAACCTACACGAAAAATAATTAAGAATCAATTATCAATAAAAAAATTAATAATTTCCCATCACAGTCGGTATGTTGTAAAATCAATCAGATCGATGCCCTGGGTGGTAGTAATATGTATATTATTTGTTGGGTTATTAGTGTATTATTATACACATAAAAACATTAAAATTGTTAGTAAAATATTTTTTGCTAATCATAATTAAGGATTTTTGTGATGGCTGCTAAAACAATTTCATTAGCAGTTTTAATGACATTATGAAATTATAGATCTCACAAAAGCTCCGACTCTCACAGATCTCCCTACTCAGTATAATATCAAAGTATTTATTTGTTGATAATTGATTAATTTACTTATAATTTAGATTTTGCTTTCTTGTTGGATATCAAAATACAAGAAGAGATCCTTGGTTCAAATCCCAGTCGAATCTCCACAACTACCTAAATTCTATTATAATACATTAATATGATTGGTGACCCAAATTTTAATTAATTATAATTTTTTTTTTAACCCCAACCCTAAACAATAACGTGTACTTAAGTGTAGAACTGTTCTTAACTTTCAAAAATATTCCAGAAAAGTGCTTTTAGTAAAGTGAAAAGGTTTATTTGACTGGCAGTTTCAAATATGTTTTTTATACATCCGTCGAATCTGAAAAAAAACTAATTCAAAATCAGAAGTTGGAGGTATTTCTCTGATTGAATTTGGTAAAAACCTGTGGAAGTATGAGGGCTGTTGCTAAAGAAATTAACAATCCATTTTTTTTTTTTTTTTTTAACTACCTAAAAAATTTTGAATTCTGAACTCACGGGGTTTCTACAATAATCTTTATAATTTAGACTTAGAGCAGGTCTAAGGATATCATGAATGCATCATATCTCATCTTGGGATTCGAACCATACACCCATACACATATATCTTTCATACCATCCTAACTCTAGCTGACAGGAACAAAGATATCATCGGCTATTAGAGCGACTGTAGCTTGAATAATTCGAGCGCGCACGCAAATAAGAGTCAATTGGTGTCGATGTTTAGCGCACACAGATGCTTGGCCAGGCATCACTTATATTTAGTTGCTTCTAGCTCACGTTATTTTCTCAGAAGCCCAATGATTCACACCATCTCGAGCGCCAAAAAACCGAGAAACGATTTAATTCTGGTTCATAGGGACCTCTACACTAACTCGTCCTTTCTGGTTGTGCTACGTAATGGAGGGATAAATCAAAACGGACAGTGCTAGGAGGCACTCGACTAAAAATTCTGAGGGAAAAGGAAGAAAAAAAAAGATTGCATGCCGTACGCAAACGTAGTCAGGTAAACGTTTACGTAGAAATCGGATGCGTAATCACGCTCCCCTTTCGAAACTTTGCAACAAGCAGGAAATTAAATTACAAATTATAGTTTTAGATGTCGAGTGCGCCACCAAAGAGGTATAGCATTCACAGACAAAAAACATTCATGTACAATGTGTAATTTGTACAATGTATAATTGGACAATGGGGAATAATATTTCAAGTACATAAGAGTAAATCACTAATACAATAAATGTTTTAAAATTGTTCGTTTACTTTTGTATTGCATAGCAAGACGTGTTTCGCATCACTTTAATTCATTTTTTTTTCGTCTCTGAAAAAATTAGGTAAAGAGGAAAAAAATTATGCAAAGACATTTACATCTACAAATAAAAAATCCAGACAAGTCTCGTAGAAACCTTAAGCAGATATATATTTCTTTTAAATTACTCTTTTAATTACAACCTAGACAACTTGGAAACCAGAGACCTTGAAAGAAGTGGATGGCCACTAAACTCTTAAAAGGTTAAAAAGCGCAACACGAACAGACCTCTATTAAATAACTTTGACGATATAATTGAAGATTAGTTAAATAAAACTCATTTCATTTTTTTTTTTTTAATTTAATGAAAACTGCTTTTGAAAAAAAAAATATAATTGCATTATAATCAGCTTAATATTTGTGATGCAGAATATCAGAAAGGTATCGAGTATAATATTTTATGGCAATACTTCTTCGCGCCCAGTGACATGTTTGTAAACAAACCCATCGAACGAATAATAATTTATTTTAAATACGAAATAGGCCACTTCCAGTGTAGAGCTTATGGAATAATGGGCCTTACCCGAACGATTTGATAACATTATACATTTGTTGAACTGTAAATTGTATCGTTTTTAAAATAACTACTAAACGAACTATACAATAAATGGTTCTTGTATGTTATAAGATAGGCCTCCTTTATCAGCAGATAATCAGTAGTGACATTGTCAATTGTATTCCACAAGTGTTGACTTATTTGACTGGCAGTTTCAAATATGTTTTTTTTCTACATCCGTCGAAACCAAAAAAAAAACTGAAGTTAGAGGTATTTCTCTGATTAAATTCGGTTAAGCCCCGTGTAAGTATGAGGGCTGTCGCTGGAGAAGTAAACATTCCATTCTAGGAGCGGGAATAAACATGTTTTTTTTTTGTAATTCAAAATAGATATGTAGAGGATAATTACTTGTATGTGTGTAGTTGAAGATGAAATAGAAGCACAATACAACAGCACGAAACAGCACTGAAACACTTAAATGTAAGAACGCAGAAAATACACAGCTGTATCAAGAAAGATGCAAACAGCACGACTTGCCCCGCAAGACTGGTTTCTACACTCCCACTCCTTGGCCAGGGTCAGCTGTCTATGGCGCGATCTAGTGTCTCTTCTTGGCGTCCGCTCAAAACTATCTTCTCAACTCAAAAACTCAACGATATTTTAAGTTCCTCTTTGAGACTAGTCCATTATCTTTACCCAATAAACACTTAGTTTTTTTTTTTTTCAAAATAATTTCTTATTTCTTAAGTATTTAAATTACCAGTAAGTTAAAAATAATTAAAACGAATCTAATAGAATTATCTACATTGATCAATGATAAACGCGCGGTACAATTTTAGCAACAAAGAGGTATTATTCTTGTCAATAGATTCTGCATAAATAATCATAGCATACGAGGGTGGTCTGAAAAGTTTCCGACCTAACAAAGCTTTTATTTTAGCTTTTATTTATTTTATTATCATCTTCATATTGAGGTCGGAAACTTTTCAGACCACCTGTGTAGTTCTATGCTTAAGAGGTTTTTTTTAATCTTTATATGTATATTCTTTTGGAGAGAGGAAACTTAAGCTAGACTACATAAATATATATTACCAATGTGGTCTAACTTAAGTTTACTTTTTTTTTCATCATTTTAGCCAAGTAATAAATAATTGACTTCGATATCATTGTTTCAAAATATTAATACAATTTAGCATTAAGAACTGTAGGGCAGAGAAGCAAGGGGCATGGGGTCACAAAACATTATTCAATACTTGACCTAATCTGACTTAAATACGAATTTGACCCCGAAATAGTCCTCTTTCCAAAATTTGAATAATTTCTGTAAAGTTAGAAGGGACACAGAAGTATTAACACGGACCAGAGGCGATCTCAATATACAGCAGATATTGTATTATGTTAGATATTAAATACATATAATACTGTAAAGAAAAAACTGACTAACGGATAATTTAAATAGGCTAGACTGTAGAGTTCCCTTCCAAAAGAAGTAAGTAAGAGGAAAGAAGTAAGAAGGAAGTAGGACAAAACCAGCTAAAAGTATTGAGATAGCTGTCGTTCGATATGGGATAGCTCAGACGGACCTACTCAAAGATAATACCAACCTGGTTTCGAATCCTGTTCATGTGAGTACTTTTTTGTTTTGCTAATTATTAATAAAACATTGGGATTAAAAACGTCAGTTACTAATTATTCTAATGTAATTAAAATAAAATATCAAGGACTATCTGATTCCGGCAATCTACATTTCAAGAAATAAAATTATGTACTCGTTTCATGATTCAAACGACTCATTTTAGGCCCTCATATCAACCCGAACGACAATAAACTAACAAACAATCCGTTATAAACTAAAAATAGAAAACAACAGACTGATTTAATCAACCTACCTGGTCCTTCCTACAGGATTAAAGTCTGGCGGAATGTCAAGCCCTCCAATATTCTTCGCATCGAATCCCTGCAATCCAAATCCTCCTCCAGCCAACTAGCATTTTGTTTAAAGTGATCTTCATTCACTGGTAACCATTAATGTGTTAATGAATAAAGAATTTGTAAAAAACAAAACAAGTAGCTACTTCATTCCTGAAGATACTGAGGAAACATACCTATCAAATTCCGACAAATCCTCTGGGGCTCCGGACATCAGATAGTTAGTAATTTTCACCCAGCACTAATCCATAAGGACGGCATTTTGTAAGACTGGTGCTTACAAGAGACATTTTTAGCGAAATAATGATGATATTGCTGAGACTGGTGTTTAATTGTAGTGGAATTGCATAAAAACATTGCATATAAAACTCCATGACATTCTGGAACTATGAATTTTATTAAAGGGTGTCCCAGAATTAACGCAAGATTTAAATTTGCCGCCATTTGTGCAGTAAAGTGCTGGCAACCCTAAAAAAAAAACAATTTGACAGCTGACAGTTTAGGGTTAGTAAAAATGGAGCGTTACACGATAGTACAACGTGTCTTTATTGTTGAACATTATTTCAAAAATAATGAAAGTTTGGCGGCCGCAGTTCGAAAATTTTATACAAAATATGGTTTTGACTTCATCAACTGTGAAGAGATTAATTGAAAAATTTATTCAGACCGGATCAGTCGGAGACACTAAACGCACTGGTCGTCCAAAAACAAGCCGTTCAAATGTCAATATCAAAGCAGTGCGTGAGAATGTTGTTGAAAATCCAAGAACATCGATGTTGCGTCGTAAACAAGAATTGCAAATTTCAAAAAGCTCTCTACAGCATATACTCACTAAAGATCTAGGTCTTCAGGCTTACAAAATTCAGTTAACACAACAATTGAAGGTCATGACTCTCTCGTTTCGGTGATCAGCATTGGCTCCCTAGATCGTGTGATTTAACTGTGATTTCTTTTTATGGGGTTATTTGAAGTCAAAGGTGTATGTCAACAAGCCCACATCTACCCGTGCAGTAAAAGAGGAAATTGAACGCTGCATCAACGAAATTCAACCACATTTATGCTAAATGGTCATGGAAAATATCGACAAGAGAGTGCTTATGTGCCAGCAAAGTCGTGGAGGCCATTTGCCCGATATGTTATTCCATAAATAACCCTATCCTATTTACTTTATAATTTAATAGAAAAATAACAAAAATACTAAAAACTGTGTTTTCTATTTAAATCAAACCTTGCGTTAATTCTGGGACGCCCTTTACAATCCAATCCACCTAGTTGTTCCTAACAGGAACGTGCTTTTGAAGTTCAGTATCGAGACTGGTAGGTTAAATTCCGACCTCTTTGGTAAGCAATGGACGTTCTGAAACAGGGTACCCGCCAAAAGTGAATCTTGGCGCTCATTCTATTAGCAGGTCACGTTCAGTTGTAGCCTTGTTTACTTTGTACAAACATTGAAAGATGTATGTACAAGTGAGAACTATTGATGGGAAACAGAATGTCACCGTGACAGTTTCGAAATTAACTACTGTAGTGCAGTTTAAAGAACTTGTTGAAAAAGAATTAGGTGTTAAGTGTGAAAAACAACGACTGTTTTTTAGAGGCAAACAGGTATGCAATTGTATTTAATACTTAATTTGTTTGACTGATAGTAATTATAGTTATGTTCATCTAGTCAGTATTATTCGCCTTAACTATTGTTCGGTTAGATTTTATTTTGATCCAGAATTACTTTTTAGCTTGAGGATGGTTACAAAATATTTGACTATAACATCAACTTGAATGATGTTGTACAACTTATGGTCAAAGTAGATTTACCTGAAGTCACAAAATCTACGGATGAAGAAACTTCAAACAATAATGCTGAATGTGTGAATGGTTCTCCTGACCAGTGTAATGAGGTCACATCAAATAATAAGGTATTTTCCTACACCAATTTGTCAGTTGAAATTGTATATTAGTTTTTCATATTGATGAATGTAAAAATGTCCACGTATATTTGCAGAAAGAAGAAGATTATCCATCAGAAAGCAAATATTTTAAGGTGAGTGTAATTTTTTAGTTGTGGTACAGGTTTTTGAAAAATTAGATTATCGTACAATATTTGCTTAAGATGAATTATAAACTTGTTTTTTTTTAATGTAAGGTTGGAGATTATGTTGATGCCAAAGACTTATGTTACGGCGCATGGTTCGAAGGCAAAATAGAAGGAATTTTTAAAGATATAAAAAAACTAGACATGATACCAACTTATCAAGATGATTGTTTAATTTACAAGGTCCATTTTCAAAGGTAATAATTTTAATCTATTTATACAATATCAACTCATACAAATAGGAATAATTTAGTGACTAGAAACTTTTTAAATTTTTAAAAGTACTTAATGGTATGTTTAATTTTTAGGGATAGTTGATGTTATATTTATTTACTTTTTTTGTATGTGCAGTTATCCTGAAGATCCTGCGTTGCTATTGCCTCTAAAGGATATCAGACCACGATCACGGCATATTTTACCAATAGGAAAGGTTGAAGTTGGAAGTACGGTATTGGTGAATCATAATATTGAAGAGCCGAAAGAGAGAGGATACTGGTATGATTTAAAAGTCAGTAGTGTCAACACTTCTGGAAGGAAGAGGCCAATTTTAAAAGGAACGCTTTTTGTGGGTACTGAAAACACATCGATTGATGACAGCACTATTGCCTTCACTGATGAAATAATGAAAATTGAACCTACAAAATTAATAACTGAAAAGAATGAAGAAGAATTAGAGTTAATGCAATCCGATACAGCTAAGAAACGTAAGCTAATAATCTTTTTGTGGTGGTGCATCAAAATATAGAAGTTATAACACTTGATACATTTTGTTTTTATTTGTGCTAGGTGTAAATGCACCATATTGTACAAACTGTTCCGACAATCCACGCCGGAAATGCAGGGAATGTGGCTGCCATCATTGCGGGGGCAAGAATGATCCGGATAAGCAAGTTATGTGTGACGAGTGCAACATGGCTTTTCATATAGCATGCCTTAAACCTCCACTCAAAGAAATTCCTGAAGTTGATGAATGGTGATTTTTTTTTCTCTCAAGGCTTTTTAATGTTATTAAATGCTTTATATTTATGTTGTATTATATCGGATTACAAAATTATTTATTAAGATTGTTATATATTTACAGGTATTGTTCGGACTGTAAAAATGATGGAAATGAAATAGTGAAAGCCGGTGAAAAGTTGAAAGAATCTAAAAAGAAAGCTAAGATGGCTTCTGCTGTTAATAATACGACGAGAGATTGGGGAAAAGGAATGGCGTGTGTAGGCAGGCAAAGAGAATGTACTCTCGTACCACCGAACCATTTCGGGCACATCCCTGGTGTAGAAGTTGGTACTACGTGGAAATTCAGAGTCCAGGTCCTTAAATCTTATTTTTAACTTAGCTTCAGACTCGCAACAGAAAATTCTTCCTTATGATAATAATTTCTTTTGCTTGATACATAGGTTTCTGAAGCTGGAGTTCATAGGCCCCATGTCGCAGGAATTCATGGTCGGGAAAGTGACGGAGCGTTTTCTCTTGTGCTAAGTGGTGGATATGAAGATGACGTAGACTCGGGAGAAGAATTTTTTTATACAGGTTCTGGGGGTAGAGATTTATCCGGAAATAAGAGGACTGCGGAACAAAGCTCCGATCAGCAGCTCACTAGGATGAACAAGTATGAACTTACTGAAGTATTTTTTGAGAGGGTATTGCCAAATAAAAGAAAAATATAACAGTTAGATGTTTAAGAGTTTATTTACTTGTTGCAAAAATTGTAATAAAATTATAAAGTCTAAATAGGCCAAAGTAGAAATAATTGGTACTATATTCTGTTCATTATCTCCAGTTCAATGAATATTTGTTTTTTTTAATATTAGAACTCTGAGAAGGAAATAGTTTTGTTGATTAACTTTCTCTAATTTTTCAGAGCTCTAGCTATGAATTGTAATGCTCCTTTTGATTCAAAAAAAGGAGCTGAAGCTAAAGACTGGTGTGGTGGAAAACCTGTGAGGGTCGTACGAAATTTCAAACTTGGCAAGCACTCCAAATATGCTCCTGAAGATGGAAACAGGTATGATTCCATTAGTTCTTAGCCGTTACTTACATGAAGTGAATTGTTAAGTTCCTTGTATTAGTTTTACTCGCCTTAAATTATGTTTCATTTATTTTTTAATATTCAGGTATGATGGTATTTATAAAGTGGTTAAATATTACCCAGAAAAGGGAAAGTCAGGTTATATTGTCTGGAGATATTTTCTGAGAAGAGACGACCCTACTCCCGCTCCTTGGACTAAAAAAGGAAAAGCTCGTATAGAATCTCTTGGCTTGGAAATGGTGGTACGTATTGCAAGAAAAATTATGTTTTGAATCTAGCCATTGCATGCTTTTTTTCTTGAATTGTCTTCTCAACACTGATTTCGTTTTAAGGATTAATGTAATGATTTTTTTCACAATTTAATCATATAAGTTTTACTATCTTCAGCTCTTTTAACAAATTATTTCTTAATGGATTCTGTTTAATAACACTGAATTGATGTATTAAATGAGAAAATAGGTTTACACCGTAATTAGTCTACATTTTTAATAATATATTTGTTTATTTTGACTGGTGAACCATATCATTTATTCACAATGTATGCTTAAATAGTTTCCTGATGGCTACCTCGCTGCCATGGAAAAGAAAGAAAAAGAAAACATTCCAGCAAATTCTAAATTGAAAAGATTTCTTACAAATGGTTCTGACAACAGTCCACTACACAAAAAACCAAAGCTAACCGCATATAAGTTGGAAGATGAGGAGGAAGCAGAAATAAACAAGGACACAATTAATGCAAAACTGTGGGATATGGCCAAACTAAGTCTTAAATCGGGTAAAAAGGTAAGGCGGTTTGATTGTATTTGACTGATTTGTTTTTCTATTATTACATTCATAAATTAAATAGAACAAATGTACAGATTCCATGCCTATTACTAAACAAATCTATTCAGATCGTACAAATTATTAAGTTTAAGAATTAAAATTAACATCATAAAGAAATCACAATAATTTTCTTTATCTTCCAATCATTATTCAGATACAGTAGACGTAGACTCTCCCATATCTGGATTAATGTAGGGGGGGGGTGATCCGGATATGGGAGAGTGACTAGGATATATTCTAAATAAAGAAAAATATAAGTAATTATACATTTATTTTACACAATAAACTTTACAATTTTACATAAAAATATTTGTTTACAGTTTTTTGTCAACCATGAGCATGAGTTCTATTTAAATTTATAAATTGTTATTTCCCACTATAGTTTTGTCTTATTAGATACGTTATTCTCATTTTACAAATGATAAAAGTGTATTTGTATTTTTATGTATTTGGCTGTCCCGATATGGGAGATTACTGTATTAGGACCAGTATGATATCGATTTTACTTTGTTGATTACTATTTATTTATCAATCTTCAGTTGTCTATAACTATGTATGCTATTTAGTTAATATATATACTCTAAAATGCAGCGATAACATAACTGAATTTAAAGCAGTAAAAATAAAATTAAAGGAAAAAAAAAGACATAGGGATGGGTTATTTCACTACATCAAACTGATGAAACATTCTTCTCGTATTTTGTCTGGGATAATAATTAATAAGACATTTTATTTCTCATCAGTCTTCTGTATCCAATTTTTCTTTTGATTCTTGGTATATTGTCAGTATCGTTCCTATTGGCTATTGCTATATGCTGTAAATGTCTCAGCTCTTTATCATAGTTATCCTATATAGTCTATTAATGAAGAAGTGGAACATATGCATCTTGTGACTTTGAAGAAGTCTTGTATATCATTACGTCAGTCATTGTGTCTTTCCTGTACATTCTGAATCCATGTCTGTTCCCACTTCTGCTCTCTGTCAGGTCCAGAAAATTAATTGTCTTTTTGTCATAAATTTTATGTTAGTATTTAAATGCTTAGATATCTCATTTCATTCTTTATCACTCTCTATGAAGCACACACATTACATCGTCCACGTTTCTTAATTTTGTGGATGATTGGATTTTTGCTAGGCTAGGCATTATTCTAGATATAGTTCAACCTATAACGTACTCACAGAACTGTATTGTGGAGAGACAGAAGATTTATTATTTAATTACAACTGTTACTAATATTTTATAAGCTTAAAACACTTTAAACAGTTTAATTAAATTTATGCATACCAATATTTTTCAATTCTCAATTGTTAACCCCTTTTTAACTGTGGCTCTGTTCAGTTTAATAGAACTGGCAGGTCTGTGGTTCAGTTATGTTGAGTTTAGGGACTTTAAGACTTATTTTTCACTACTGTTGACCTCCATACCTTTCCAAAACTAGAAACAAGACATACAGAAAAGAGTAAGGGCATTTGTAGATTCTCTGAAATAGATTCTGGTCGACTTGGGTGCCCATATAATGAAGTTGTATGAGATTGAGATTCAATGTTTTGTTACATTACCTGTTATTATATGTTACCCAAAACATGTATAACATAATCAGTAGGGATGTTGTTTTGTATAACTTTAGAACTTCAGATTGATTGGATTATATTTATGTCCTCTATATTTAGTTATGAATGTTGAATAAGCAGCTAGACGAAAGGGAATTGTCCTTTACCTTTTTAAAGTAAAGCCTCTTCCTTCAAGCTCATCAATAATATAATAATTTTTTTTTTTTTAAGGAATTCCTATCCAAAGTGGAAGACGCATTTATGTGCATATGTTGCCAAGAACTAGTTTACCAACCCATTACTACCCCTTGCGGCCACAATATGTGTCAAGTAAGTTATTGCTCATTATTTATCAATAATCTATTTTGTGAATTGAAAATGTTTTTGACTGAAAGGGTAGGGGGTGTGAATGTGATTAGCATAATAAGTCTTAGGGCATGAAAACTGTGTTACCCTACATGTTGCCGCAGATTTATACAGAATTTTCTGGTCAAAAGATGGAATGTTGTGAATATTCTGTAGCCTTAAGTTGTTTAATTAATTAAAACAATCCTGAAAATTAGAAGAAACAGAGAACGGAATCAATGGAAAAGGTGGTCTTGAGTCTGCTACTTCATGCTTAAATGATACAGAAGAGTTATTAAAAGAAAGAAAGGAAGTTCTTTAATTAATAGTTATGTAAAAAATATGTTAGTAAATTGCTTTATAATGCTAATAGAATATAGAATGTCTATGTTTACATATTCATGCTCTACTTACATTTTTTTTTCCTTTTCAGGTTTGTTTGCAGAGGTCTTTCAACGCAGAGGTTTACACTTGCCCCTGTTGCAGAAATGAGCTTGGTAAAAAGTTCCCGATGGAACAGAATGAACATCTTCAAGCTGCTCTGCTTTTACTTTTCCCTGGCTACAGCGCTGGCCGATAGTCTCTTATTTACAAATTTTCATAATTATTCTTAGTTAGTACAAATTTCAAGACTAATGCACGAGTCAGAAAGTTCAGTAAACTAGAAATCATCAATGTCCTGTTTTTTCCACCATTTAAATTGCCAGGGAATTAAAATGTTCAGAATCCATTTTGCATAATTTATTATGCAATCTTTAATTTACTTTCATAAAAAAAAAATGTTCCAGTCTAAATGCCAATGTGGAACTTCATATAAAATTGATTAAAAAAAGCACATTGTAAATGAGTCAAACTCATTTTTATTAAAAAGAGTCTAGACTATTTATTTATACCCTCGATTTCCTGTTAGTTAATTTATTTTTTAACTGACTGTTGATTTTTAATTATTTGCTTTATCTCCTCCTTATCGATAGAATCGAGAGAACATAAAAATCAATCAAGTCCCTTCTATATTTTTAACTCTGTTTGATACTTTCTGTCTTATATTTTATTTTTAAACGAAATTCTTTCTCTATAATTTATAGTAAGTTTTTCTCTGGCAAGTATCCGGTGCGATCAATTCCAAATGATTCTTCCTTGACAGTGGTACTTAGTCCAGCACGTGTTATATTATTATAGTTCACTGATATCAACCCTGAAGAAAAACTAAAATGAAATATTACTTTTAGTTAAGTTTTGTACATGCAATATTACCAGCACTCTTAAAGAAGTGTTAACATATGTATAATATAATATCATTTTAATTAAAATTGGACATCATCTGAAATTTAGGTGTACATATTAAATAATTGGATCAATCACTAATTTGACAATGGCATAATACGGTTTCATTCGGATTATGAATTTTTGTGAGAAAATGAGTCGTGCATTTTTGTATTATTTATTATTGTTAGTATTTGATAACATGTACAAATTATTATTTGACACTTAATCCAATATTTATACTTGAATGTTATATTATTTTTATTATGTAACTATTGTTATTTAAGATATGTTTGATTTGTATAATTTGTTACTTTGCATTTATTTCAAGTTACATTGCATTTGTACTTTTATAGTTATGTTCTGTTAAAAGCAGAGTTTTATAAAAAAAAAACAGCAGTGTTAATGTGATTATTTTTAGTTGTGCAAAATGAATACAATTTTAATTTTGTTTAATTATTTACTGGAGTAATTTAATTTAATTCCTGACTAATTTTCATACAAACACAATTAAACGAAGAAGTATTGGTTACAATTATAGGGTTTTGAGAAAATAACAGTTGAATGAATAAATAATAACGATGACACCTCGAGTACTATACTAGCCGTACGACACACCGAATACTAGCCGTGGCAGTGTCGTTTCTCAGGTAGTTTTACTGTAGACAATAGCAAGCTAACTATTTTAGATTAACAATCCAAGCATCTTAAGACTTGAATGATTAATTTTTTATTTATTCCGGGACTATGTTCCCAATGAATTCCCAAAACCAATACAAAAATCAGACTTACAAAAAAGAAAGAAAACATCATATATATGTATAAGGAGAAAATAAGAATAAATAAACAAAGTGTTTATCCTAGATTAGATAAAAACTATCATCCAAGAATTTGTTTAAATACGAAAGATAAAATTATAATACACAATTAAATTAAAAGAAAGAGATGAAATGGTTACTCCTTTACAATGTTGCAGCTATAGGCTCATCAACAGTAAAGTTAAATGATAATCATTTATAGTCATAATAAAATACAATAATAGCCAAAATTAATTAATTAGTTAGCAAGCATGGTCAGAAAAAGTTGGAATAGAAGGGTTTTAAAAGTATGTAATAATGGATATTAAGATAGAAAGAATCCTAAAGAGTGGTGGGGTGCTGCAGTTCTTTGGGACAGGGGTATGAACGTCATAAAGAAGGGATCTTCTGTTCCGGGAGCTCACTGAGGATTTAAGTTGTAGGATGTAAAAATAAGGGGCTATGAGATTAAATAGTTTGAACAAGGTATGGGCCAAGGAGTATCATCTACTGAGGGTGAATAGCCACCTTAACTTGACATGATTAACTGAGTTGTGACATGTGATGGAGTCATGTAGACAAATCCAACTAAACAGTCGATACATGACTTGTTTTAACCAGTTCTACTTTGAGACCTCTATATACCACACAGCTGCTAAAGTGAGGGAGGTTACCAGGAATTTATGTGTATAGGGAAGCAGATGGTGAGAACGGGCACTGCATGAGTTACATTCCCTAATGTATTATCTTTTTCCTCCTAAATTACCAGCCTGTCTCCTTTTACTCCTAAGTCAAAAACTTAGGAACAACCATAGATTTGACACTCTTCTGAAAACTTCATATTTCCTGACAGTGAAATATGAAGTTTTCAGAAGAGTGTCAAATCTATGGTTGTTCTTAAGTTTTTGACTTTGGAGTAAAAGGAGACAGGCTGGTAATTTAGGAGGAAAAAGATAATACATTAGGGAATGTAACTCATGCCATGAACTTTCTGACTTCAATTCTTGAGATGGACTGTAATTCTTTATTTCACTTGTACTTTTGTAAACTAGCATTGGTTGTTTTTAATTACAATATTATTTATTAATTATTTTTCATAAATCTAGCACCTGTAGACCTAACGACTATTTGGGTTTGATTTCCATCTGAAAATATGTCCTAGAGCCTATTAACTTATGTAAAATATAGTTTTATAAAATATACACACTTCACTACAAACTAAGCACTTTGTAATATTTTTGATTTATTTATTTGTGACACAACATGCAAGGAAGAAATATATGCTAATAATAATTTGGATAATGAACATATTTTTAATAGTAAGTGACTTATGGTTAAATTGTTAATGGTGTTTGCTTGCAGACAAGCTAATCTAGTGCGAAAAATCACTGAGAATTAAAAAACTAAACAAGAAGGATGTTTTGCACAGTTTTTTTTCCCCGACATTGATTGAAATTGCACCCTTCAAACATAGTACACTCTTGCTTCTCTGTCAGGATGATTTTCTTAGCTGTTTTTGTATACTTGCCTGGTTTTTTTACTTCCAGTTAGTCAAATGCTTAAACCTTTTCAAACTCGACTACACAAGTGGAACAGGACCAATAATTTCAAGCATTCTTCCATAGTACATAACCGTGGTTTTGGTAGGGTTAAGTGACATCCTCTCATTTCTGAATACAGAACATACCAAAATCTAGTAGCATAAGCAGTTTATTTTCCCTTCTGGGGTTGTTAAGGATACAGAAATAAGGAGTGAACCTGTTTCTTTGCTTAATCTATCTGCCGGTTAGGTATGATCTTTACTAAATCTAAAAATGTTCTTTGTATAACGAGATTATTAGGCACTTGCTAAGAAAAGAGAGTCAAATCATTTGGAAGAACCAAAGTCCATGAAAACAAGGGGCCATGCTCTAAGACCGTTCTGTTAGCGATGATCGGATCGATCGTGTATTTTTCTCGACAAAGGCCACAATGGTAAGTGGCCATTTCCCTTTCAGCATGAAATAGTAGCCTAATACAGGTATGGGCAACCTTTGACATGTTATGGGCCAAACTTTAGTGTGCAAATACGTTCGCGGGCCGCGTTTAAAAGTAGTGCATTTTAAAGTAGTGTTCATAATTTTTAGCGATAGATATCAGTCAGCCATGAAATAATACGACAATGTTATTACAACACAATTTATTAAAATAACAAAATGAAATGAAAAAATAGGTACCTACAGCATTAAATTAAATCGTTAAATTTAGAATTGTTACAAACTACGAAAGTTAAATAGCGACACCGAAATCAATGAGACACTTGAGCTTGAATTTGGGAAACTAATTCATCGATGTTTGGATTAATTCCACTGGTACAAAGACGTAAAGAATTTTCCAAATTATCGTCAGTCAGCCTTGTACGATGTTTTGATTTATTAACTTTCATCAATGAAAAGAACTGTTCGCATTTATAAGTACTGCCAAACGCACAAATCAATCTTCTTGCAAATTTTCTAAGCTGCGGAAAATGGTCTTCTTCGAGGTATTTTTTGTAGAAATCGCACAACTCCACGTCTTCAAATTTAGATTTTAGGAGTGAGTTTTCTTGAATCTCGATCAACTCCATTTGCAAGTGTATTGGAGCATTTTGTACATTACTTTTTGTTGGAGTAGCAAATAAATTGAAACAGTCTTCCATGTGTTTGAAATCGCTAAATCTGATCGAAAATTGCTCCGACAGTAACTTGAGTTCTTCAGCATATTGAGCGTAAGCAATATTTTCATACGCAGAGAGCGTGGTGAAATGGTAACTGTTACCAGACAGCATATGTGCCTCCCACAAGCGGATTTTGTTCTGAAACGCTTTCAAATGGCTGTACAAATCATTTACTAACTGTCCTTGTTTTTGAAGTTTCAAATTTAAATCATTCAAATGGCCTGTAAGGTCGACAAGAAATGCTAAGTCACATATCCATTTTGCGTCACTCAATTCAGATAGTGGTTTATCTTTTATTTGCATAAATTCTGCTATCTCATTTCTAAGCTCGTAAAACCGTTTCAGCATTTTCCCTTTGCTTAGCCATCTGACTTCACAATAATATGTTACGTCGTCATACTCGGCTGATATTTCATCCAAAAACGCCTTGAACTGACGATGGTTAAGCCTTCGGGATCGAATAAAATTGATGGTTTTTACTACCACATTCATAACATTCTGGAGTCGAATGGACTTAGAACACAAGTTCTGTTGGTGGATAATGCAATGAAGGACTATCAAACCATCTTTTTGCACATTTAATTCAGTTGCTTTTTCATTCAAAATTCCGATGAAACCTTTACGTAAGCCGACCATAGAAGGTGCACCATCTGTGCATACTCCAACTAATTTCGACCATGGCAAGCCAAAACTTGTGAATACCTTTTGAACTTCATTAAAAATGTCCTCTCCTGTAGTGGTTCCTTTTAGCGGCTGTAAAGCAAGCAATTCCTCAGTAATAGTGAATTCTTTATCAACACCTCGAATAAATATAGCCAGTTGAGCTATGTCAGACAAATCGGTGCTCTCGTCTAATGCTATGGAAAATGATTCAATACCAGTCATACGGCCAGTCAATGTTGTTTTTATATCATTAGCCATCATTTCTATACGTCGTACAACGGTTCGTCTTGACAAACTAATTTTTTCAAATTCATTTTTCTTTTCAGGACACAAAACACTGCAAACTTCTGACATACACTCCTTGATAAATTCTCCTTCGGCAAATGGTTTCAATGACTTTGCCAATTTTGAACTAACTATAAAACTAGCTTTCACAACATTATCAAGTTGTGTTCTTTGTCTATGAAATATTTGCTGCTGTTTTTCCAAATTTGCGGTAAGTTTCTGGATTTTGTCTTTTCTTATTTGTCCTGTCAGTGAGAGCAGCGTAGGATGCTTAGTTGAGTAATGCCTCTTTATATTGAATTCTTTCATCACCGAAATGGATTCATTACACATCAAACAAATAGGCTTACCATTGTGCAAGATAAAGAAGAATTCTTCAGTCCATTTTTCTTGAAACTGGCGACCCTCTGCATCTACTTTTCGTTTCCTTCCACCAGACATCATTTTCATTTACTTATCGTTCGATAAACTTAATAAGAAAATAGGTATAATTAGTAAGCACTCAAGATGCACACAAAGTCACAAAGCAAACTTATCACCACGGTAGCTCGAATAGGACTGAACTAAGTTCCGGCCATCCACCCGCTTATATAGGCAAAATGAAGGAATGATCTAGAATCGTCTAGTGTAGAACAATACAATTGCGAAGCAATAATCCTTTGTTGCGCCGCCAGTGTGGCGGCAAACATCAATGGCTTTGAACTTTGATGTTTGCCGCCTCACTCTTTGATGATCACCGCCACTCGGCTTGCTCGCTCACTTGATTCCATGAGTATGAGTAAGTAGTGTATTTTTTTTTTTTAAATTGGGTTTTTCAAAATGTCTCGCGGGCCGGATCAAATCTTACAGCGGGCCGGATCCGGCCCGCGGGCCGGCTGTTGCCCACATACGGCCTAATACGTCACACTGGAGACACTTTTGCAGAGCGATCAGGTGTGATAATTCGGAAATCCCGTTCTTCCTCCTTGTGTTATTCACTTATCGTGTAAGGGCAGATAATTTCAAAATACCACTCCGTGGGTACGTTATTTTCCTGCAATGATTGCTCCAGTGGGCCCGGGTGCTCTTTTTCTTCCCCTTCGTCGTCTGAAGGCTCCCCAAGCCAATCTCTTGAGCTATTGGCTATCATAATACAATGATTATTCTTTTTCGGATCAATGAAGGAATCGTTAGTATATGCTTGGTTGTATTAACAACAACTTTATTATGATAAAATTACAATCTGCGGCATTGGGCAATAAGTAATTGTGATATATGTTTTTATTCATACCATATTTACAATTTTCATTCGCTCGTTCATTCATACAGTATTTACAAACAGTCCAGAGACCTCCCAAGTCCACGTGGTTGTCACCTCCCTCAAGTGCAAAAGAGGAAGCGGAGTCTTGAGAAGTCCCCCACGCTCCTCCGTCAGCCGCGTCACCGGATACGAGCCAGTGGAGGCTGGCCAAGAGCGTGAGAGCCACATACGCTCAGGACATGATTGGAGAAGTTGGCCATTGCCAGGACTCCTACTGTTACGTATTTATAGCAGGTAACGAGGCCACTGCCGTTTTAGTCTCCGAGGAGGATTATAGGGATGAGTGGTGCAGTTCCATGACTATGCTAGGGGATTGTTGGATAGGTTACTATGGAATTTCATGAACTTGGAAGGCTTGAGTTCGAGAATGTAAGGTATATTAAGATCGTTACGAACGTTTTTGTTGCTGACGTAATAAGAGGCATTTACTATTGTTCTCAGGACTTTTGATTAAAAGTATTGGATGCGCTTGATGTTCGACTTTTTGTTGTCCCCCATAGCACTATTCCGTATGTCCAGATTGGCTTAAGTATAACTTTGTAAATTATTAATTTGTTTTCTATTGAGGGATGGGATGTCCTTTGAAGTAGTTTGTACAGTTTTCCAAAGCATCTGTTTAGGTTTTGTCTTTTTAGCTCTTTGGTCACCTTTTAAAGCGAATAAATCTTTCGCCTTTCACTAAAGTATATGCTTGGTAAGTAGCATTACTTGTAGCTATAAACATTTTAGCACTGAGAGGCAGCAAGCTGTTACTTAACACCTGTTCACTATGTAATATTTTAAAACATTTATCTTTTAACCTCACATACATTCCAACCAATCCCTAACCAGTCGGCAATTTGAGATCCATGGAGTTGATACCGCCACAGTTCCTCAACAGACCTGAACGGCGGGTTATCCACAGTGTCATAGCGCCGTTTATATTCATCAGGTCAGTGCAGCATTGTTTTTTTAGTTTGGTCATTAAGGATCTTAGTTGGATGAAAGAAATAGACAAAGATCAATCATCAGGAAAATACGCTATAATCTTCTTAAGTAATAACACACTGTGATAAATAAAATGATTGATCGATTGTGTCGATCAACGCTCTAACTGATCGTTCACGAGCGTCGGCATAACCTGTTTTTTATAAACGCCTTGCTAAGTTGTTACTTCCTATTCGCTAACTGGATGTAACAAGCAAAGACAACATGACCTAACATATTTCCATCACAATTGCTGGCATTTCGTATGCTTCTTTCGACTCTTCGGAAAACAAATAAACTAAATATTATAGATATATATGAAATAAAAATCTAACTACAATGAGACTTTGGGATATTGGATGATAAATTGTGTTGTGTTGTGCAACCTGAGGGATAACAGTGTTGGATCCTCTACGTTTCTTGGGAACCGCCAGGCTGGAAATCAGTTTATACGCTGAGTCATCCAACGAATTTAACAGAAGAGTTCTCTTTCTCTCGTCATTCTTTATCCCGTTTACAATGAAGAAATTTTCTGTTCTCGACTTGGCGATGCCCCAATCTATATCGAGTGTAAATTCTCTCAAAGTTCCGACTAAACTCTTCTTTCTTCTTCGGCCATTTCCTTAAACTTAAATTTCTGTCTTCAATTTAAATAAATTCAAAACCTTTTGAATGTCATCCACGATGTAACGTCACCAAAAACACGAATTGTAGAAACTCGAAACTTCACTCCGTTAACGCGTAAACACGAACGAATCATGTGGACGGCAATCCCATCCTCGTCGCCACTAAAGGATTTCGGCACAATGAAACATTTGTTGAATTAATAACACACGTTTATTTTACTATTTATACACAAGGTACATGTTCATAACCAATATTCTTAATTAATAATCATAACAAACGTAGAGGATCCAACACTGTTATCCCTCAGGTTGGACAACACAACACAATTTATCTTCCAATATCCCACATCGACTATACTTTTTCCTTACTTACTCCTTTCTTAGTTCTAACTCTCATGATACTACTTACTTAATTGACTAAGTTTCCGGCATTTTCATACACTTTATACTGCATTACTTCACATCTTAATCTACAAAATGTATGATGAGGCAATAATGTGTTGCTTTTCACTTATTACTTTTGCTTCAGTATGTTATGGGGAAAATATGGCGGTAAGCAGGCTGTGAACAATTGGCACGGTGATCAGTGAGAAATTCTAGTCTTGAGATTTGAACTTTGTGGGTATGGTATACCAAGTAGTGTGGGTATGGATGAACCATTAACGGCGACACAACTTGACATGTGAATTTAAGATTATCATCATACGAGTATGCATAGTTAGTCATCCCAGGCTTTACCATTGAAAACACCATTGGGAGCCATAGGTGCTAAAATCTGTGCCCAGAAAGGTTGACAGCACTATGATAATCAGGTCTTATTATAGTTCCTATAACAAAAGTACGTTTATTATAAATCTTTGCTGTAACGGGGCTGACCTCCCACTGTTACGTGGTGTACTTGTTACGTGATATTTGCCCATAACACTTAAATACCGACTATCCTTCCAGGTCTCCCCTGTGCCATCTGGAAAAGTCCTTGCTGGACCAGTCGAAGGAACATGAATGCGGTACCTTCAAGGAGCTGAAGAACAATCGACCGACACTCCTACCCTTGAGGCACATCACCTCGGAGGTCTCTTCCCCGTTCGGCTTCGGCCCGGACTTACTACGGACTGCCCAAATCATGATGGATTTTACCCAGTCCTCAGGTCAGTCGATTATACCGGGGTTTTCCGCGCAGGCAGGAGTCTACCTCGGCGGTGTTCCTCATATGAAAGATTCATTTCTGTTCGTTCGTTAGGAGCCAAGATCACTGGACACCACACAATTCAGTGTTATTCAGAAAAAACAACATGTTGCCAATCAGTGCTGGTGGAGTAGGAGATCTGAAACCTGAAAGATTGTTAACATCATAAGCACTTGAGAGTGCCAGCGCTGTTGGATAAAGCTGTTTAAAGCGCTGGAGTGCAACATTGGTACTCGTATACTTGCGTGCTGCTAAACCAAGTTAACTAAGGCAATATATGTATTGAGTAACTGCGTCTACGAATATCACTTCATTTGTATCAATCTTTGTGAATAGTGCGAATACTAAGCAAAAATTTTATTCAAAGCAACTAACCTGGGGTTTATAAATGCTAACTAACTATTAATTTTCAGAAATGGAACTGTACTTGGTGGACGCTTTAAAAAATGAAATATACAGATGCCCTCATACTCCAGGAGGAAGCCAACTAAGAGGGCGTCAGAAAATAGGTAGGTGTATGAGATGGATAAATTCAATACAATTTTATTAAACGCATGTATTGGTCTCACGCACGACAGGTATTGAATATGCGTTTCTGTTGCACGCAGGTCCTGGCACGACTCTCGCAGCGTACGTTGCTCACACCAAGAAGTGGATACGCACAGACGAACTAATCAACAATGACGATTACCCATTAGGACTGGATAATTCAGGTAATCGTGTAGTGGAATTTGTACTTAATTTTAGTCCTGGGGCAGGAAGAGTGGGCAAGAGAAAAATGGCCAAGGGAAGAGGCTTTGCTTTCAAACAGGAAAGGGGCAATCGCCCTTTGACTGTATCGACTCTATGTCTATATATTGCTACAAATTATATTTACTTTATAAATTAATAAATTGAACTTTGTATTTTCAAATATTTAGAAAACGGAGGAAGAAGGTCCATAGAAAAATAAACAGTTATGTATGAGACCAGAGGGTGGAAGCCAGCATAAAAGCTTGAGGTCAGTTGAAGGGTCCATCCATTCACTAACAACGAATAATGTACCCATGTTATTATATATCACTGTTTGTATGAGGCAACTATTATTTAAACTAAATGTAAATATGAAATGTATTTGAAATAGACAAAATCATGCCATATAAACACTAATACATTGAGACCATAATAAATGACTGTTATAAAAATAAAATGAACTTTTAATAAATGCCTTTTGGTTCCTTTTAAACAAGAAAGTTTGATAGATTTGAAAGATGTCTATGCATATTGACTACTGATAGATACAACTATTACTAAAACAGTTTATTTTGTTATTTATTGAATTCAAACTTCTTATTAAATTTACAATCTGCCTTAATTAGGCAATAAGTAATTGTGAAAAATGTTCTAATTTATACCGTATTTACAATTTTCATTCGCTCACTCATTAATACAGTGTTGTAGCCTCCTATTAATTACAAATAATTAGAAGTTCCCCTCTTCTCGGCCCAGAAAATATCTATCTATGTTTCCATATTTTTGTAATAAAGCTTATGACGTCAGGCGGAGAGGGGAGAGAAGCTAGTGGGGGAAACATCAGCAGGTGGGGAGCCATCCCCACCACGGTTGGCCTGCCTATATAACCCGAGCGTCTTAAGGCCAAAGATAGGAGGCAAAAAATTCTCGTTCTATCCTTTGTCTAGGAAGGACGTGTTTTGTGTATACTTTGTGCTTGCTAACTTAGTTTGTTGCAAAGTGTTGTGCAAAGTGTTTTTGTTTTAAAGCCTTTTGTTGTGACCAGTGTTTGAAGAGACGCTACAAGACACCTCACCAGCCAGTTAAAAGGTAATATAGAAACCATTAGCGAATTTTTGGACCGCGGTCCCGAAATGGGGAAGTCAAAAAACCCCCGCACCATTGTCATGGAGATAAGCCATGATGATATGGAATCTCCGGAAAGCCCAGCACCCAATCCATCCCAAGAGGATGGATTTAACGAACCGAAGAGAGTATGCCGCAAGCGGACTCTCCCTCAAGCCCCAGGAGTTAGCACATCTAACTCCTTTACCCCTCTCAACTCAGCTGTGCTATCGGAGCCTAGCACATCTGCCGCCCCCGCAGCCGCTAAATCGCCACCCCCCCCTAGTACTAGGTCGTATTAATAGTTACGACCTTACTAGGCTACTAGCTGATTATCAGATCAGAGACTTTAAAATAATACAGACACAACAGGATACAAAAGTAATCTGCAGCAGCGTGGCCGTCCAGCAGCAAACAATGGCTGCTATAAGGGATTCAAAAATCCCTTTTCATACATTTGCTCCCCGTGGCACTAAGCCAAATAAAAAATACCTATTACACGGGTTCGTCCTCTCTCATCCGATCGATGAGATAAAAGCCCACGTACATAGCGTGGGTAGCAACGTAATCGATGTATATCGATTACGCCGCACTGACCACAATGGAGGGCAGTCTGACATCGAGCCAGTCCTCGTAATAGGCGACCACACTCTAAAAGCGGAGAGCCTGAAGCAACTTCGCCATATTAATAATGTGCTCTTTAGGGTGAGCACATTCCACGAGAAACGTGGACTTCCTATGTGCCTGAATTGCCAGGAATTCGGGCACACGAAGAGATATTGCTTCAAGCAAGCAAGATGTGTGAGGTGTAGCGAGCCTCACCAAACCCCAGATTGCCCTAGGGACAATTCAATTCCCCTTAAGTGTGCGAACTGCGGGGGCAACCATGTTGCCTCCTTTCAACAGTGCCCCCACAGAATCCAGCTCCTACAGGCAGCTGTAAATAGGAAGCAGGGTCAACAAAATAGCTCAGCCGGGCCGAGAATGGCCAGACACCAGCCTGCTCCCCCCCCCACCCCGTCAGACAGCGTCATACGCCCAGATGGCATCCGGTAGCACCAGGGCTCCGGAAGTACTCCCTGAGCCCCTACCACAACAACATTATAATAATAATAATAACAATAATAATAACAATACTACCAACGATGCCATCCTGGCCGTGCTACTCACAGTGGTCTCTACCATGAAAGAAATACAAGCTTCTATCGCCGAAATGATGAGGGAGTTTAGAAATCAAACATCCAAAAATCAAACATCCAAATGAACGGGCACTCAATTTTAAACTACAACGTCTGCGGTCTTACGCCTAAACAAGCCGACGTAGAAGTAATTCTACGGTGCCATACACCAGACGTTGTTGTACTTACAGACACCCGGCTGAAGAATAGACACTTCTGCCGGTTTCCGGGTTATACCGTTTACCGACAAGACACCGAAACTAGCACAGGAGGAGTTGCGGTATTAGTCAGAAACGGCATACCCTGCAGGAGACTGCCCGCCCCCGTCAACCTAGGCCCCAATCAATATATTGTAACGCTCCAGCTACGGCTCACGAAGAACACCATTGTGTCAGGAGTCTATAGAAGACCGAGAGCCGCCTGTGACCCGTACAAGCGTCTGCTCAGTACGGTGGCTCATGACCGAAGACACATCTTAGTGGGTGACCTAAATGCTAATCACAGCTGGTGGAGTAGTACTAGGGCAAATGGCCTAGGCCGCTACATTACTAAAACACCATTTACGGTCATCCACCCAGGATTGCCGACCTTCCGTCATTTTGCCTTCCCAGACAGAACCTCTACGCCTGACCTGCTCCTGACACAAGAGCCGCACCGGGTCACTGGATGCTCCGCCTTGGACTTTACGACTTCCGATCATCGTCCTGTTCTCTACGAACTAGAAGGCGACGTGCCAGAACCGCCTGCTACGAGATACAGGTACGATGAGGCCAAGTGGGACCTCTATAAGAATCTTGTAAAGTCCGATTTTCCCACTATCACCCCACTGAGACACACTTGGGACATAGACTACGCTGTCTATCAGTTACAGGACGTCATCGAAAGAGCCGCCGATGCATCGATCCCAAAATTTACTCCGAAGCCCCCTTCTCTGAGGAAACCTCCGGATCATATCCTGCAACTGATAAGACAGCGTAATAACATCAAGAACAGGTGGTTTAGGACCAGAAACAGGGACTTAAAACCGGTCTTAAACTCCCTCACGAACCAAGTAAGGTCCCTGATGGCTCAGTGGAAAAACTCAGTATAGGAAGATCGCCTTACCAGTCTTCACGGTGACCACAAACAACTATGGAGACTAGTCAAGACCTCCTTATCCAAAAAGAACGGTGTCAGACTTGCAGTGAACGGTCAGTTCATCCCCACCACCGAGCAAGCTGACATCTTAGCGTCCCACTACGAAGAAGTGAGCCGTAGCCAAGGCGAGCCAATAGGAATTGACTCCCCCTCCCCTTCTCTCCCCACCACTACCGATATATGGACCTCGCACAGGCAGGTCGAGGGTTAAAGATTGCGGTACTTTCCTGACACATGGAAACAAGCCATCTTGTTTCCATTACTGAAGCCAGCCAAAAGTGGAGATCACCCAGCCGACTACCGCCCGATCAGTCTGCTACCACAGATGGGGAAAATCTTTGAGAAAATTCTTTTGAATTATCTCAAAGATTACTGCTCGGAAAATGATATCATTCCGCCAGAGCAGACTGGATTCCAATCCAGTATGAGCGCAGAGCACCCCCTTCTGAAGGTGCAGTCAGAAGTTAGCCATAACATGAATAGAAACATAGCCACGGCTATGATTTCCATTGATTGCACCCAAGCATTCGACTCGGTGTCTCACGGGACACTGTGTCAAATGCTCTGCGACCGGGAATGCCCGGAACAACTATATTCAATTCTGGCTAGCTTCCTGAAAAACAGATCGCTGCGGGTGCGGGTGGGTGATAGCTTCTCCGAAGCTGTGCCACTGACCTGTGGAGTATCCCAAGGCGCCGTCTTATCCCCTGTACTATTCAACGTATACACGTCCGAGATTGTCGGAGCCCGCTACAAAAATACCACAGTTACTGCTTTCGCAGATGACATAGCGGTGTACAGCAGCAGCATGAGTGCCAAGGTAGCTCTAAGACAGGCTGAAGCAGCCTGTAACCAGATCAGTGAGAGATTGGGGAGACTCAATATCTCTGTAAACGCGGGTAAGACCGACTGTGCAATTTTCTCTTTTCAAAAGGGAAAAAGCCCGCTCCCTACTAGTTACATAGTAGGAACGAAGCAAAATTCACCAGCCAACGACCTAGTATATCTGGGAATTAAAATGGACAGACACCTCCATTTTAGTAACCATTTTGCAAAGAAGTTGAAGCATACACGCATGAAGTCTTACCGGCTTACGCACTTATTGACTTCCCCCAATCTATCACTGCGACTCAAGCTACTGATCTACAAGAGCATACTCAGGCCTACTCTGCTGTATGGTGCACCGCTATTTCGTTATCTGACGTATACGACAGCTAAGAAACTCCAACAATTCCAAAACGGTATACTGATGAAAGTGGTCAGAGGTACTTCATTCGAGCAGCGACGGAACAGTGAGCTGCATGAGATATTTGAGCTGCCTACGGTGGATGAATTCATCCAGCGTAGACATATCAAATTTTTCGACTCATTACAATATTTGACAAACCCGGTGTTTAACACTATAACCCCCGCTCCGTTCTCCCATCGATGGCAGGACGCTGTCGTGGCTGGAACACTCTAGTCCTAGGTTCTAGGTAGAGATTTAGTTTGTTTTGTTTTGTTTAGTTTGTTTTGTTTTTGTTCCTAGTGTTTAGTGTTGGTGTCGGTGACAAATAGAAGGTGAGCCTCATCACCTAGTGTTGTATAAGAACAATGAACTATTAACGACAATAAAAATTTATTATATTTAGGCACTCCGCCAAATGCATGTAAATGCAGTAAGAGGAGAAATATGTAAACCAAATATTTTGTTATTTTTCTTTTGTACATTGTATTGTTTTGTTGAGGTTTTGAAATAAAAAAAAAAAAAAAAAAAAAAAAAAGGTCGAGGCCATTATTCGGAAGACACCGGGAAGAAAAACTCCAGGACAGGACTCGATACCGAACATCCTACTGAAGCAGCTGCCGAGGAAAGGAATCTCATTCATAACCAACATCATGAACTCCTGCTTCAGGCTTCACTATTTCCCTCAGAACTGGAAACATGCTGTAGTGATCCCCCTTCTGAAACCAGCGAAAAGCGGTTATGAGCCATCTCATTACCGCCCCATCAGTCTGCTGACTCAACTGTCGAAGCTCTTCGAGAGAATTATCCACACACATCTCTCGGGGCACTGCGAGTCACAGGAAATTATCCCTCCAGAGCAGACTGGTTTCAACACAGGCCTAAGTGCGAATAACAACCTGGTGAGGTTGCAACATCACGTCGCATCGAACATCCGAAGCAACAGAGCGACCGCTATGATTTCTCTGGACTGTTCGAAGGCCTTTGACTCCGTCGATCACTACATCCTACTCCAACGTCTGAGGGAATATGAATTCTCGGAACAGATGCAGAACCTGATGAGATCCTACCTTACAGGCAGAACTTTTTCTGTTCGTATTGGCTCCACGACCACGACACGTAGGAACTACTCTGCCGGTGTACCCCAAGGGTCGGTGCTTGGACCCCTGCTGTTTAACATCTATACCGCCCACATCGTAGGAGCCTCGTACTCCAACTGCGAGGTATCCGCGTATGCAGACGACATAGGTGTTTTCAGCACCAGTATCAACCCTTCAAGAGCCCTGAAATTCGCTGAGAGCGCCAGCCAACAGATCGCCGAGAAACTCGATGCCGTCTACATCAAAGTCAACCCGGCCAAGACGCAAGGAATCATCTTTAGTTTCCAATCAGGGAAAAAGAAACTCCCTAAATCCTTCGTCTTAGACGGCAAAGAGTGCCCTATAATCAACAAGCTGTGCTACCTCGGGATTACCCTTGGTAGGTGTCAGAATGAAAGACATAGGTTGATTGAATATAGTAATAATTTATTAACCATAAAATAAGTACATCTAGGTCACATGTTATATAGGTTAGAATAATATTGTCAGCCGGCTTTGTTCATTTAATAGAGATAACCCAACCATATGACATCTCCGTTTTTTTTTTTTTTTTTTTTTTTTTTTAATTTATTTATTTATTGTAATACATAGTTTTCTTTTAGATATGCTGGCTGACGACTGATTCGTCCACTACGAGTTACATATGTGTCATTGTCATTATTGATATCTTCGCTCTGGCTTTGGTTCATTAATTGCTGATCTGCTGGATCGGCTGTATTATTAACCTTACCATTATTATTTGGATTTTCCGAAATTTGTGGTTTAATATTTTCATCAAGTCTATATTCGTTACTTTCTATTTCGAATGGTAGGCTAGTATCATTTCTTAAGTGTATTCTATTACGCGTCAATAAGGAGCCTCCCTCTGTCTTAATTTGATAAGCCCTATTGTTTATGTTTCTATCTATTATTACAGCCCGATCCCACATTCCTTGTTTGTTTCTAACTCTAACATTTTCTCCTTTTTCGTATTTTTTCAAATCTTTGGCTCGTTGATCATGAAAAAATTTTTGTTCCCTTTGTCTTTGTAACAATTCACCTTTTATATATGAATTTTCTTCACTTTTAAACTTTGGTATATCATATAGAACACCATTCACATTTTTACCTTGCATTATCACATTTGGAGAAGGTATTGTATTAGATATTGGTGTGTTGTTTAATTCTAGTATTGCTAAGTACACATCTTTTTTATCAAAATGAGCTTTTCTAATTACATTTTTCACAGTTTGTATGTGCCGCTCCACCATTCCGTTACTTTGTGGATATGTTGGACTCGACGTAACATGCTTAAATTTCCATTCTCTTGTAAACGTTTTAAATAGAAAACTCGAAAATTGTGGGCCATTATCTGATCTGAATTCTTCTGGTATACCCCAGTGTACAAAACAAGACTTTAATGCTTTTATAACTGTTACACTAGTTTCATCCTTCAATGGTAAAACATCTACATATTTAGAAAAATAATCCACAACTAACATGTTTGGTTTTCTATCAATGTAAAAAATATCAGCTCCTACTGTTGCCCATGTTTTATCTGGTATTAATGTTGGTATTAGACTTTCTTTCTGATTTGATCGTTGGAACGTTAAGCATGTTTTACAGTTGTTTATTTTGTTTTCTATATCTTTATAACAATTTTATTGTCTTTCATTCTGTATAATGTTTCTTTGAAAAGATCTAATAATTTAAAAGGTATTCTACGACATGGTTCAATTTTTCCTTCATATCCTTCTTTTAATTTGAAATCATATATTTTTGAGATTTTTCCTATACCTTCGAATAGTTCTTTATATCTGTTAAGCAATTTCGTGAGATCATTATTTGTATTCATATTTATATTTTCAACTCTGGTAATTAATTTCAGTTTTTTAATTGTATCTAATCCCAAAACAGAGCTTGAGCTATTACAGTTTACTAAATAAAATTTTATTGGTTCTATTTTACCCTTGATTACACAATCTAATATAACAGTTCCTATAACCGGTATTTCAGAACCACTGTAATTTGCCAATTTGTTATCAGTTTTATTTATTTTCTCTTTAATTTTCAAATTTTCATAGTCGCTTTTTTTTAAAACATTGCATTCCGCCCCTGTATCGAGCTTGACTGTAAGTGAAGTTTTGCTTTCCAATATATTTATAGATAATTCCCAACCCTTTTGAACATTATTTATTTTTAGAATTCTCCCTAAAGTGTACATTTCAGCATCCTCTCCCTCAATCATACTTACATTATTTATATTTCGAGTTATTCTACACATTTTTGCAAAATGATTTATCCTATTACATTTAATACAAATTTTACCGTAGGCTGGGCAATTTCTGTACCCATGGACGTTGCCGCATTTATTGCACCTCAATCGCTGCTGGCTTCCATATTGCTGCTCTTGTTGCAGTGATGTCTTGCTGCTATCGCTGGTACTTGGTTTCGACGTCCACGGCTGCGTACTCACTCTCAGATTACTCGTCGCTGCTTTGGTTCTGCTCCTTTGCTGTACTATATTTATTTCCTCTTCTTTTGTACCTCGCAACGTCTCTATTCTTTGTTTTGCTAACTCCGCCACTTTGCATAAATTAGTACATTTATCTAGTGTTAGATCATCTTCCCGCAACAATCTATCTTTCACTTGTTCATCCTGTATACCACTTACAATTTGATCTTTTATAAGGCTATCCTTCAATGTTTCAAATGCACAATCAACACTTAACTTTTTCAAATCTGTAATGAAATCACCGAATGACTCACCCTTTCTCTGTTTACGTTGAAAAAAATTAAATCTTGCCACCGTCTCGTTTTTTTTAGGTATGCAATAATCTTCAAAAGCTTTAACTACAATTGCGTATTCCTTCTGTTCTTCTGCCGTCAAATTAAAGGTTTCATATTTATCTTGTGCATCTTCTCCTAATACGCTCAACAGTATACCAACTTTTACTTCATCTTTTTTGTCTTGTGCTTCGATAGCCGACAAGTAATGATTAAACTTTCTATACCATCTTTTCCATGCTTCTGCTATATTTCCTTCGAAAATAAATTGTTCTGGCGGTTTCAAATTCACATGTCCTACCGACTGCGCCATGTCAGAATGAAAGACATAGGTTGATTGAATATAGTAATAATTTATTAACCATAAAATAAGTACATCTAGGTCACATGTTATATAGGTTAGAATAATATTGTCAGCCGGCTTTGTTCATTTAATAGAGATAACCCAACCATATGACAGTAGGCACTTGTCGTTTACAACGCACCTCGGCAGAAAGTTAAAGAGTGTTAGGAAGAAATTCTTCAGCCTCGGTCACCTACTTCATAGCCCGGCTTTATCAGTTCGCCTCAAGCTGCTGATATACCAGAGCGTCCTAAGACCTGCACTGTTGTACGGTACCCCTCTCTACAAATATCTGACCCCTAACACTCTACTAACGCTCCAGCAGTTCCAGAACAGAGTTCTCCGCACGTCCCTCAAACACACCCCGTTCGACCGTATGAAGGCTGCCGACATCCACAAAAAATTTGAAGTGCTCACTATTCAAGACTTCATCAAGAGAAGGCACATCAAATTTTTTGACTCACTCCGACACAGCCACAACCCACTGTTCTCCGACCTTCAGCCACCACCAATGCCCGTCAGATGGAAGCACTGTTGGACCGCCGAAGCCTGGAGAATGAAGGACATCATCGACTGACCGACCTACACCCTGCCGAGAGATGGAGGCCCATCTCCCGGCCGACTCAACACTACCCCGTCTACCTGTGTAAGCAGGGTTGACCTTCCGGCCGATCAGGCCGACTCATTTTAAGGCTTCGCCTTGGCCCGCAACAATCCATCGCCTAGGCTTCGCCTAGGCTCAATCCTTGGTAGACTCTCACTACCTTCCTGACTCCTTCCGCCTTTCTAGGCATTCCACACCCTATATCCTTCTCATACATCCTTTAAGTAGGGGTCTCCCCTTAGAGAAAGGCACTTCTTTCCATAAATAATTTTTCCTCATTCCTATTTTTAATTTTGAGAGCTCTGAAAAAAAAAAAAAAAAAAAAAAAAAAAAAAAAAAAAAAAAAAAAAAAGCCAAAGATAGAACTTATTGAACCGGCGCGCCTAGAACACCTCTCTCTCTCTCTCTCTCTCTCTCTTTCTCTCTCTCTCTCTCTCTCTCTCTCTCTCTCTCTCTCTCTCTGCACTGGTGCTTGCTACTCCACTCAAACCATGGCCTTCTCATTTAACTAACTCTGCATCTCTCTCTCTCCTAGCCTCGCTATGTTTTAGTCCGGCCTTGTCAGACTCCACACTCTCCTAGCGGGATTATCTGCCTTCACCTCGCTAAAACTAGCACCTCCTTGGAAAGAACCTCTTCCTCGCGGAATACGGTTGCTGTGGCCCTACAAACTTTACCTAGTAGCGTTTCCCACGGCAATCCAGTTTGCCTCTCTCTGGTTTACACTCGCCTTTGGGATCCGGACGGTTTTCGCCTACCCTCAGATACCGAGTGTGAATTCGTGGTAATTCTAAGACCACACACACTACCTACACTACCTACCCTATACCTCTTCTCCTGAACATAGTGCATTGTCGGGGCACATACCTATCAAATATGGAGTCAGAGACCCGTCATGAAACAATTGTCCAGGTCATAGCCTAATCAACCCTCACTTTGTCACCAGGGCTAGGGTAACTAGGCACCCCTAGTGACGACCCGGCAATTAATGATCAGGATAATTAAAGTGTAATCTACTTCAAATATTATTACACAATGGGATAAATAAAGTGAGACTCACTTATGAATAAAATCTATATAAAGAGGTCCAGGGCACAGTAACTAGTCATTTTTAAAGACAAGCCAACTATTGGCACGGTAAACGAGTGGCCATAACCGGAACAGACGTTTAATATGACTCATTCTCTCAGGCAGTGATTGACGATTGATCACCGACCGAGTCGTTCGTGAATGTGGTCATTACCCGCTATCTTATAAATACCTTACTATACAACAACAAGAACAAACGCACTCGTTTTATTATGTTCACATCCTATAGTCGGCATCATAAAATGATAATTTTTTTCTGGCTCCCGCGCTCTTGGTCAGCCTCCGTTGGCTCGTATCCGGTGACGCGGCTGATGGAGGAGCGTGGGGGACTTCCCAAGACTCCGCTTCCTCTTTCGCAGGCGAGGGAGGAGACAACCATGTGGATTCGAAAGGTCACTGGGCTGTTTGTAAATACTGTATGAATGAGCGAGTGAGTGGAAATTGTAAATATGGCATGAATGAGATCATTTATCACAATTACTTTTATCATAATAAAGTTGCTGTTATAAACAAATAAATTTATTTCTAGAAATCAAAATAGATGGGATTCAACCCGATTGTATAATGACTTTCGTCCACAGTAAAGGGCGACATTTGACCAGATCAACAAATATTTCGTTTCATAAAACTCTCCTCCGACCAGTCTGATGCATTTGAGAGTATTCTGTCTTTACGTTAAATTTTCGTTTTCGTTCTTCCCTGTAATGTTACCATTTAACCAAAAAAATTTTCTGCAAATCTCAAGGTGTTGTTTAGTATAACTTAATATTTTCAGATTAATGGATTTTTTTTTACGATCGCTATCGTAGCTGTATCCCTATGTGTTAACAATGGACGACAAGGCCTAAAACAGAGTAGTAAACATTGGATTGGAAAATTTGCGCCCTGCCGGCAATGTACCTAATTGCCTTGTGCTGGGTGGTAATGCGTATACCTTGAGTTAAACGCAGGTACTTAAGACCTACTCCGGGAAAGTCAGGTAAAAGCTTTCACCCGACAATCAGAATACCTTATAGGGACAAACAAGCTCACTTCAACCCCTCAGATGTCCATTCTCCACAATTATTTTCCTGTTTGATTAGTCTTTAATGTAAATGATACCACTATTATGAGTCGTTTCATTTATAAGTTCTATTTAAGTATTTACTGTATCGATACTACCATAGACTTGAATTAAAGTAAAAAACTATTTCGAGGGCACTGGTTCTTGATTGTAAAAATTAACGTTTTGATTCTAGAGTCTATCGCTCAGAGAGTGCTATGCATCCCGATAACAACCTCCGTGCGAGAAATTATCGCCGTATTGGTGTTGGCTCGTGATGTCCGTCAGGAACCTTACAGTGATGTTAATTCTTCAACTATCTATATAGAATTAGATTACATTTTAGTTTTATTTCAAAGTATATAAGATTTGATTATTCCTTCATATAGGGTTTTCGTCCTCTTCGGAGGCCAGAAATTTAAATTATCGAGAAAAAAAATTGAGTTTGGAATAAAGGAAAGGACAGCAGTAAGTGGGACCGGTGTCAACACCAAACACTAATCGAACAATCCAAAAACTTTATGGACGAAAACAAACTCAGAGGAGAATGTTTAGGGATAGAGCCTCTCCAAATTCCATTTAAAAATATAAAACAATATATTCTTTGCTCTGACTTTATGTAAAATAGCTTTAGGTGCATGACAATATATTTCTGACAGAGCACACATGCTTTGAAACGTGTTGGTTTCATCTCCTTGTTCAATGGATCCATTATATGACATTATTATGTTTGTATTATATAAAAATTCTTAAAGGTATAAGGGATTATTTGAAATTTTCGATTTGACTAAAAATAAAGGCTTCCACTTCGTATTTATTTTTATTGGTGAATATCAATCTTTATTAGATTATTGTAATCTAACAAATATCATCTCATTATGACTGACAACAAACTGTCAGCCACAGCCAAAAATTTAAGAAAGTTCAAAAATACATGTAATAACTTTATAATTAATTTGGAATGTGCTTATGGAGTGAATACACTATATTCTGTGATGAAGTCTGTCCCTTTTTAATATTTGTAAGTCATATATCAAATGACTTCAAACAGAAATTCAAGTTTTTCAGAGCAAACACTTAGGGTTAAGTACTAGTGATCGAGTTGGTATTTCAGCGTGTCCTGGCCACGAAAGTAATTGTTTGACCCCGTTAGGATATGTAGATTACATTTTTGAATCAAATTAACCTTTAGAGGTCCTAATCTGCCTGTACTTTCCTATTTAGTTAATAAATCCATTTGCACAAAGTAGAGAATCACTTTGCAATATTTCTTATGGTACTAAATTCGTGACCCGGGCATTATTAAAGACCCGTGGCAATATGCAAAATAATGTCACTGGCTGAGACCAGCGTCATAATCAATAGATAAATGTGATGACAATAAAACTTGAATGGATGTGTGACAGACTGATTTCGACGCTTGCTTCAGCACATGCACTTGGATTGGATCCGCTCTTGAGACGACCCATGAAAAGATGCAATTAAGGAAGAAAGACGTTCTGTACGAATATGTGCATAACCTTTTCACAACGTATCTCTGCGAAAACATTCCCTACACGACATTCTTATCAGAACTATTGGTACGTATGGCATAATTATCCTGCAACCAGTGGCGTAACTGTATCATCTGGGGCCTGTGGCAAATTCCTTTAATGGGGGCCCTATCATTAAGCTTTATTATACTTACGAGTAGTTTAGTTACCCACAACCAATAATTTGTATTATGGTATATATATTTTAATATTTTTATAAATAGGTACAATATTAAAACAATATTTCTGAGCTCGCGGCCACTTGGGCGGGGCCCTCTTGGGTCGGGGGCCCGTGGCATTTTGCCAGCCCTGCCACCCTGTAGTTACGCCTCTGCCTGCAACCATAGTTGGTAAAGGGCACCCAAGTAGAGGTAAGGTAGGTCGTGGTTTGACCTGTTGGAGTGGGGTGTGCGGGGAAAATCCCGTCTTTCTGAATCCCCCCCCCTTCCTGAAGTCTGAACATCAAGCGGGGTTTCCCCACAAGAACGTGAAGCGTGCTCATGGGGGTTCGTCGCCTGTGGTGCGCGTATTCTGGTGCATTGGGGTAGGGGTCTTTCCGAAAACCACTGAGGTACATATTGTCAAAAGTGTTTCCAAAGAGGAGGAAACTTATTTATTTCCCGCATATCTATATCTTATTATATACATATGTAAGTTTGAACGTTACCGCCAAACTTCGGCACATATGTTAGGTGTCTCTCTACAGAGCGCGTTAGTTTCAAAAGACGCTCCGAGCTGTTAACCTCGTGAATGAATAGCTGTACTCTCGTTAAGACAATTATAAACGCTTATTATCGATAATTGTATTGATTCAGGTTAGTTTTAAGCTTTATTTGTTTATTGTAATATTTTTAGGGTGTGCTAATGTGTAAATATGTTTAATATTACAGTTCTAAACTACATCTGCAAGTGTTCGATTTATAACCTGACAACCTCCACTTCCTTTAAGTTTCTGAATTCGAAACTTACACATATAAATACATTACTCCCGTTAATATAATTTTAACCATTGGGAAAAATAGAAGTTCATATCTAAAACTTATTGTGAGCTTTGGCTTGAAATGTCTTGAAAGTTACAGAAGCAAACTTTTTCTCCCTTGTCTGTTTTATACCCGGGTTGAACTGTTAATCATTAAACTTTTAACGTTTATTTTTGTAAATAATAGTTTATTATTACACCTTTATTAGCCATTAATTAAAAAAAAATTACTTTCAGTCAAGTTGACGGCCAAATATACGTATAAATATAAACCGTAAAAAACTATTCGCAACAAGGAACAATTGCAAACAATGTCATATGTCAGAAGTACATTGGTTGCATTCATCCGTTGAACTCGTTAAAGCAGCACGGCAGCAGAATGTAATCAGTTTTAAAAAGTTTCAATTATACTGTATATTGAAACTAATAATATTGCGATAAAATCACAATATGCCTTATTAGACAATAAATAATTGTGATAAATGTTCTCATTCATATCATAGTTACAATTTTCATTCACTCTTTCATTCATACAGTATTTACAAACAGCTCAGAGACCTCCCAAATCCACATGGTTGTCACCTCCCTCGCGTGCGAAAGAGGAAGCGGAGTCTTGAGAAGTCTTTCACGCTCTTCCGTCAGCCGCTTCACCGGATACGAGCCAGTGGAGGCTTAAGAAGAACAACAATGCTTAGAATTATATTAAAATTCCACAGTAGCCTTTCCAACCACCCTAATCCAGTAGCACAGTCATTGCACAATGCGCCACTCATCCCTATAATCCTCCTTGGAGACTGAAACGGCAGTTGCCTCGTGACCTGCTATAAATACGTCACAGTGGGAGTCCTGACAATGGCCAGTTTCTCCAATCATGTCCTGAGCGTCTGTGGCTCTCGCGCTCTTGGTCAGCCTCCACTGGCTAGTATCCGGTGACGCGGCTGACGGAGAAGCGTGGGGGATTTCCTAAGACTCCGCTTTCTCTTCGCATGTGGATTTGGGAGGTCTCTGGGCTGTCTGTAAATATTGTATGAATGAGCGAGTGAATGATGAATTGTAAATATGGTATGAATGAGAGCGTTTATCTTAATTATTTATTGCCTTATAAAAGGCAGATTGTAATTATAGCCCAATAAAGAGAATTATATTAAATGTTTATATCTGTTTAGTAGGTCACTCTGTTCAGTAGACTAGGGAGGGGATAGCAGTCGGAGCAGTTTAAGGAGTAGCTATTCATTCCGGTTACAAAAATAACTAGTACCGATTTTTTAAGTTTTTTCAGTACACTAACCGTTGCTCTATATTGATCAAAGTATATACATATTTATCCAGTGTTTCGTTAAAATTTAAAAAATCTTTGAAATTTAAAGTCAGATAATTTTCACGTCAACTATCGAAGACATACTCTAAGACGAAAACGATGGGCGGAGAAACTTTTTATAAGTTAATATGCCCATATTAATACGGACACTTCTGACAGTAGCCCTGTCACGTTACAGTGTTGTTCGGCCAAAGTGTTGAATGCCCAGTACAGCGCCATTTACACAACATCAGAATCCGGGATCATAGAAGGAGATCTAGAAGCTGACGAGCTGTGTATGTACATGAGCAAGAAGGATTTCTGCCATGAAAAAGTAGATTCATTCAGGTAAATAAACATCTTCATTATTCATTAACCCGTTCATTCATTATCAGTCGACCGTTTCTGTCTTGTTCCACCACTCTCTGGAATCCTCTCCCTCCTAATATCCGTCATGCTTTATCCTTGCGAACTCACTTCGGAACTATAGGGTTGACAAAAAAGTAATTTCGGTTTGCACCAGTAGATAGCGTTATGTTTGTTTCGTTATTATTTTGTCAATGTTAGAATTTCTTTTAAGATTTGCTAGTCGATACCTTTAGGTTGCTATAGAAAGAAATTTCGTGTCATTTTGTTTACAAATGTCAGTTTCAACATGGAGTACAAAAAATAAGCATTTACGACACATGTTACTTTCTTTTTTTTTCACAATGGCACGAAAGCAGCTAAGCCTCACGGAGGAGATATGTGAAGTTTATGGTGTTGATTGTTTAACAGAACGCACGTGTGAGAATTGGTTTAAAAAATTTCGTTCTGGAGTTTTTTCACTGAAAGATGACCAACGTTCTGGTCGACCTTCCGAAGTTGATGATGACAAAATGAAAGCCATAATTGAATCGAATCGTCTTATAACTGAGAGATCGCAAAACAGTTAAAACACATGACAATTGAAAATCATGTAAGACGTCTTGGACTTGGTAAGAAGCACGATATTTGGGTTCCGCCACGATGCCTCACACAATCACAATCAAAAGGCCTCACACATCTTTAGCAACACGTACGAAACTATTGGAGCTTGGTTGGGAAGTGATGTCGCATCCCCCATACAGCCCCGACCTTGCACCATCGGATTATCATTTATTTCAAAGTTTACAAAACTACTTTTGAGATTTGGTAGAGTTGTTAGTTTACGGTCAGTTTTAACATGTAGTGCAAAAATAAGTATTTTCAACACATCAATCAATATTTGTGATAGGCATTTCAAATGTAATGCAATCGACCCTTTTTTGAAACAAATTATCGCTGGTGATGAAAAATGGATCGTCTACAATAACGTTAATCGAAAAAAATCATGGTCCAAGCATGATGAACCAGCACAAACTATTTCGAAAGCTGAATAGGGTCATAAAAATATCATGCTATCAATTTGGAGGGATTACAAAGGTGTTGTGTATTTTGAGCTGCTTCCAAACAAACGAACGATCAACTCTGTTGTTTACTGCCAACGACTTATGAAATTGGACGAAGCAATCAAAGAGAATCGGCCAGAATCGGCAAATCGCAAAGGAATCGTGTTCCACCACGACAATGCGAGGCCTCACACATCTTTAGCAACACGTACGAAACAATTGGAGATTGGTTGAGAAGTGTCGCATCCCCCATACACCCCTAACCTTGCACCATCGGATTATCATTTATTTCGAAGTTTATAAAACTTCTTAAATCGTAAAAATATCAGTAATAACGATGACCTCAAATCGCACTTGGTTGGGTTTTTTGGTGATAAGGACCAGAAGTTCTATGAGCGCGGGTTCATGAAGGTGCCAGAAAGATGGCAAAAGGTCATCGAACAGAATGTAAGATATTTGACTGATTATAGTTTAGTTTTTAGATAGAAAAAATTGAGTTTTATTTCACACTAAAAAAGCGAAATTAATTTCTTTCCAACCTCAATATATATTTATTTATGATTTTAGGTTTTCATTTTCTTAGTTTTTATATTTTTAACCTTATTTATCTCGTTTATATTCATAATATTTTCTGTTACTGTGCTCAGTTGTGATAAAGAAACTGTGGCGTCTCATGCACTGAGCTCCGGAAGACTCCTGAACTTGGACCAGGAGGAACTGCACACAAACTACGAAATGGACATCTACAGGCCTGTGACGGTATTCTCGAGTATGGCGGCGCTTACCAGGGGCATTGGTGCTTCCAGGGGTACGTCAAATATATTCGAATGCTTTCTCCAGCCTACCTCAATGGGTCGTACGTCCAGAGGAGAAAATCGTGTGGTTAAATGAAAGACCACTAGAATAGCTTTAAGAAATTCGGGCAAATAAGCTCGTTTTAGTTGAAAGAAAGTATGAATGCTTCAGGGGTGGTTAGGTAAAGTTTTGACCCATCATCAACTTCGAGGGCAAATAAACACACCACGTTTATGTGATAAAATCAAAACTATTTTGACTGTTGAATGCAAAGTAGCTTCTGGTTCAAATTTGCTCAGCGTAACAACTGCCACAGCAATCAAATGGACGAATATTTCTTTTTGAAGTTTTCATTTAATCTGGATGTGAAATACTGGTGAGGCACTTGCAGATTTTTTCCCCCCTTAACCCATTTAAATTATACAATGTGAAAATATGACAAAATAATTTCTCCTCATTCTGCTATGCGCAGATGCATTTGAAGGAGGTTGGGCTGCTTAACAATACAGGTTGTGGTTAAAAATACAATGAAACGAATATAATGCTAGGTGATGGGGCTCACCTTCAGTTTGAAAATGTGGGAGAAAAAACTTACAAACTAAAACCTAAACCTAGAACCTAAGACTAAAGCGTTCCAGCCGCGACAGCGTCCTGCCATCGATGGGGGAACGGAGCGGGGGTTATCGTGTTAAACACCGGGTTTGTCAAGTATTGCAGGGAGTCGAAAAATTTGATATGCCTACGTTGAATGAATTCATCCATCGTAGGCAACTCAAAGATCTCGTGAAGCTCACTGTTACTCCGCAGCTCGAATGAAGTTCCTCTGACCACTTTCATCAGTATACCGTTTTGGAATTGTTGGAGTTTCCGAGGTGTCAGATAACGAAAAAGCTGTGCACCATCCAGCAGAGTATGCCTGAGTAAGCTCTTGTAGATCAATAGCTTGAGACGCAGTGATAGCACTTGCGGAAGGCATTTTACTCGTACATATAAGTGGGGGATGATGATAATGATCAAGTTAGCTAGTTTATGTTTAACTATTTACTAACCCCAGGAATCGCTGAGATGATTAATAAACGGGACAACGCCAAGTTTACCACGGAAGATCAGGAATTATTCAAAAATATTTTGCTCTACTCAGACTTCGCTTTGACGTGCTCGAAACTCAAAGAAGAAACCGCTAAACTGGTAAATATTTGATTTGTATCTTGGTTTTTTATCCAGAGACATTTTTATTGCGATCCCAAGAGCACTATTTATTTATGCACAAAAATATTTATTTGTTTACGATGTATATAAATAATAAATATAAAATTCAAATATTCTTAATTGTCATTCGAGATATATCTGAATTTAACGTTATTTTAAAATTGTAAGTCACAGTGATATTCTGTGTTGCTATCTAAGTTCTATCTAAACCATACGAAAGCCTTATATTTCTTTTTACTAACAGAGGGGGGACTACCTAACATCCTGCAAAATGTCAGTTTTTTTTTTCCCCCCAGATTAGTCTGAACAGTTCTCAACTCAACCGCCATTAACGACGCCAAGATAAAGACTATATTTAAGTAGGAGCATCACCACGTAACTTAGCTACAAAAGCCGTCATTTCCACTAATAAAATCACCGTGATGAGACTATTGGGTTGGCAAGAAAGTGATTTCGGTTTGCACCAGTAGATAGCGTTATGTTTGTTTCCTTATTCTTTTGTCAATGCTGGAATTTGTTTTCTTTGGAGATTTGGTAGTCACCACTCTTAGGTTTCTAGAGAAAGAAATTCCGTGGAATTTTGTTTACAACTGTTAGTTTAGGGTCAGTTTTAACATGGAATGCAAAAATAAACATTTTCGACACATTTTACTTTTTGATGTTTATACAGGAAAGAAAGTGGCTTTTTTTTTTTTTTTTTTTTCGAAGCTCTCTAGGTCGAAATTCGGATGTGGGAAAAATATAAAATATTTGGGGTAAAAGGAACCTTGTACTAGGCGTACCTGCTCGAAGGTAGTGTGAGCGGAGTTAGGGATGTGGGAGTCCTCGGTGGAGGTTGGTTGAGTGAGCGCAGTAGTGAGAGTCTACTGGTGGCTGTAAGAAAGTGGCTGAGGCTCACAAAGAGATATATGAAGTTTATAGTGTTGATTGTTTAAGAGAACACACGTGTCAGAATTGGTTTAAAAAAAAAATTTCGTTCTGGAGATTTTTCACTGAAAGATGATGAAAGAAACGTTCAGATCGACCGTTCAGATGATGATAAAATGAAAGCTATAATTGAATCGAATCGTCATATAACGGTGCGAGAGATTGCAAAACAGTTAAATGTATCAAGGAAAAGGTCATCGAACAGAATGTAAGATATTTGACTGCTTAAAGTTCATTTTTTGTATAGAAAAAATTGAGTTTTATTTCAAACTAAAAACCCGAAATTACTTTCTTGCCAACCTCAATAGATTCTGTGGAGTTCCTGCTGGAAGGACAACATACAGGTCATGTATCCATACCGTAGGTTTGGTAGGTAGGGCTGAGGAGCTAGTGGGCTTGGTTACATGCTCAAGTGGTCACTCATTTTCCCTCAAGAGGCTGAGTGAATCCCGACCAGATTAATTAATTAACCAGAGTTAATTGAAGCCTAAGAGAGTTGAACCGATAGTCTAACATGCGTCTCTATAATTAGTATTTAGGAATATTAACCAATAGGGCCAGCAGACGGAATCTTGTCATTTCAGGTGGTAAAACAGTGAACAAACCATATAGAGGTTCCCAAGTTAATGTGAATACCGAATAAAGGATATTAACCTCGAGTTGCAATATCCTTCAGTGCCATCTTCCTCTTCACAAAATGGCTTTAGTCGCTACTTCTCAAGTGACAAATTCATTATTTATAATCAAAACGAACATATGAAATAATAATATACCTTCACAATATAGTACTTTCTTTCTCGAGGATGCCTCTTTGCACTACCGCAACGACACGCTGCTTAGGCTGATGGAGCCGTGTCGCCATGATCAAATCCTGTATCGAACACTTGACATAAAATGGTCTCCGGATCTGTATAGGTAAGCAATGTGTTTTTATATAATTTATTAGAAATTTCCTAAAGATGAGGTTCTTATAATGTAACAATAAACATATTTCATTGATTAATTGCGGTGCTTCCTGTCTTGCGCCATCTTCCGTGTCCCCTAACCCAGGTGTATATTCCTCCTCTTCATTATTTTAAATTTCATTTAAGATGATCTCACGGTATTGGTTCTGGTACAAATTCCTAGCTCATATCAAATACGGTTTTTAAAAAATTATTTTCATACTACATTATAATTACATACATACAGTGGCGGACATTTTTTTTTGGGGGGGGGTCGATGCATAGATCAAAGAGATATCTCTCATCTCTGGTCGGACATATGCCCCTAGTAATAATGAGATAACTTAAATTATCACTAATAAAGGATTATCGTGTATAAATAAAAATAACTAGGCAAATGCAAGAGGTATTAAAGTTACTAGGCAAAATTATAAAGCTTCAACACATTTAAGGGGGTATGTACGCCACTCCACACATAAATTTTATTTACTTTCATACTACCTAATAAAGAAGTAATGTGTGTTATCACAGTTGTTCTGTCACTGAAATAGCTTTAGGAAATGACTGAACTGCATGAAAGCCCATTTGATAAAATCTATGAAGAAATAGCCAATAGAAGGAGCACATGATCTTAAGTTTTTGAGAGCTTATTAAAAGACCCAAAAATGACCTGATTTTAATTTTGAAAAAATCGGTTATTTTACCTTTAAAAGTGAGTTGAGCATAGCTACTCTATGTATCAGTGCTTTCATATTGCCACTAGAAGGTTCTGCTTAGTCTAAATTGACAAGAAAGGTCTTGTATAGGTGATTGACTTTTACAGTATTAGCTTCATACCGGCCGAAAGCGACCACATCACCTTCTGCAAGCTGATAAACAAGATGTTGATGGACACTCTCCAAAGATGGAACACGCTGCCTCCAGACGTGAGGATCAGGTTCTTGCTGACGGTCCACAGAGCGACAACCTACCACCACTTCTCAAAGATCTTTTGCGCCGTCCACTTCATCGCCATAATCATCAACAGTTGCGCCGGTGTCTTTTCACAACTGGAAGTTAGTGTTCTGTTATATCACATACATATTTTGTACATAGATCAATTAAGTCCGGTTAAGAAATATGTCATATGTTAAATGTTACAATGTGCTTAGAAAGAGCTTCTAATGTACAGCGCCCTCTGTCACGGAGTCAACGCCTCGGACCCGTTGAAGGGCCTGAAGGAGCCAACAGACCTCGAGGCCTTCCCTTTGGACGTCGATGCCTCGGAATACAGCACCAGCTTCTACTACATCAAGCTTATATTTATGGCAAGTTGTGAACTTTTGTTATTTAGATCTGATTTTATTAGTTATCGGATCATTCCTATCGGGCTAAACGGAATTCATTACAAATAATAAGGTGTTTCTTTAGTTAGTAGTCCTCAAATCACAGTAGCGGAGACTTTAATTCGCGTCGAGTTCCGATGAGCGTGGAGACTTCAACAGGCGAGAAAACTCTTCTATTCAATCTCACTTCATTGTGAATCTTTCCTTAGTCTGTTATTCACTGTACAAAATTAAATAAATTAATTACAAAAATAAATTACGTTAGACATATTGCTAATATAGAAAAAAATACTGACACGGCCAGAATCCTGATTTCGTTGTCCCTGTCCAACTAGGCTGTACTTATTTTCTCTTTCTATAGTGACGATAATCATAACATAATTATCATAATAATCATATAATCATAATCATGCATGTATATTAGTTGCAGTTAACATAACTTAGAAGCTAATTCCTTTTCGTATGGTAGTATGTCGTTGGTTTAGTTATAATAAGTTACTCAAGGAAAAATAGTTGAAATTCTTGAATGTTGTGGGGGCTTCGCCAGTACAATTTTATAGGGTATGTTTCAAAATCTAACCCTGCGTAAAAAGTGTACATATTGGTGTATTGTATTGTTAGGTGGTTTACATTTGTTTTATTTAAATCCTCCGATTATAGCTCGTGTCCTAAAAAACACTATCTACAACCACCGCCTGACAAGTCGGACTGGGGTGTCTCCTGGGCAGTGATCACGTACTCCCATAGGCTCGCATCGATGGGATGTCAATTATGTTAAAATATAACAATTCTTGAACTCATCCCTTGCAAGTTCATGAAATTTCATTGAAACCTATCCAACCATACTAATCCCCAAGCACAGTCATTACACTGCGCCACTCATCCCTTTAAACCTCCTCAGAGCCTAAAGTGACAGCGGCCTCGTGGCATGATATAAATACGTGACAGTGGGGCAATGGCCAGTTTCTCCAATCATGTCCTGAGCGTCTCTGGCTCTCGTGCTCTTGGTCAGTCTCCAATGGCTCGTATCTGGTGACGCGGTGGAGTGGATTTGTGAGGTCTCTTGACTGTTTATAAATACTGTATGAATGAGTGAGTGAATGAAGAATTGTAAATATGGTGTGAATGAGAACTTTGAACAAAATTACTTATTTCCTAATTTGGCGGATTTTAATTACATAACAATAAAGTTACTACGCCAAGAAATATTTGACACTTGTCCGATGCAAAATACGTTGATAATACATCATCTAATTAAATTCTTATAAATCATCGATGGGCTGTCGTTGAGGTTAAATATTCAAGACGTTGATGAACTGTGGGTTTTATGCCGAAATAAACCCCTCAAAACAAACGGACACAATATAGGCCAACAGGGCCTAATTTAAAATGTATTTTTGAGATAATTAACCTATTTTACTTCATCGTTTAACCTGCAGAACTGTAAGATATTCAACGACCGGGCGGAAACTGAAACGATGGTTAAGAAGATGAACAAACTGATGGAAGCATGCAGTCACCAGCGGACGGCTGGCAAAGACGACAGACTCCTGGGACTCTTCATGGACGGGTCTTTTGACATGCACAAACAGAGGCACAGGTAGGAAGCATGTCAAATGCTTTTCGATTATCGCTTTCAGTATTGGCCAAGTTAGTCTTCTTACTGATAATTATATGACACCGAAGAGGTTTGCCAGCTAAATTATCGACCTCAGGGACCAGAACACAATAGGAAAAAGGTTAAAATCTTATGTAAGCATAAATATGTCTGTAAAAATATTAAAGGATGTAAATATATGATCTAAAATTAAACAGATACATACAAAACTTATATACAATACAACATAAAGAGCTAAACAAGTTGTCAAGTAGTTAGCATTAATAAATACGATCTTTTTTTGTTTTTTTAAACAGTAACGTAATTGAATTCATAGCAGCATAGCGAGGTGTTTACTGAGGCTACAGTATTCGACGTTTATGGACGACATGGTCAGTGATTGATGATTGTTTAAATCTGTTGTCTATTACCCTGTCTGTTAGTGGACAGCATTGTGAAGTCCTTCCTGTGTGAGTAGGTAACTTCTGCTTTACTGCCACAAAACTGACTTTCAATATTAAAGATACAACCCACAGCAAGCTCTTAGGCCATGTGTTTAACGATGTATAATGAATGGATGCTTTTCTTGTACCTAAAGGATCGTATGGGATATGGTGACAAATCACTAAACAATTGTGACGTTAATTTCCCTGTCTTCTCTAAATTGATTCCTTTTACATAAAATACACTATTACTATTTAGTGTGTTTGTTTTTTTCAGACATCTGCTGAGGATCTGCGTTATGGTTGTGGCGGGTTACGGACTGTACTTCAAGCCGGTCGAGCTCATAATCGAACTCGCGATGATGAAGAAACTAACGTCTGAAAATATTTTAGAAAAGGTCAGTGAAGTTGAATTTATTTTTCAATTAAGAAACATCATCGAGTCAAAACACATTGAACTTCATAAAAAACTATCTATTGAAATTGTCATTCAAACGACTCTTCGCTGTGATTTGTTAATGAGAACTTATACTCTACTTAATATGTTTCTTGTTAGCTTAGACGTCAACATACTTCACATTGGTCAGAATTATCAACAAAGCACTTAATTGTTTGAACCAACACTTCTCGGCTGAGTGAACCATCCTTTTGCTTTATTTACTCGAAAGTGTAACCACATCCACTCTCTGGAAATAATCCTGAAGAATGTTCCACAAATCTTGGAACAGGAAAGCAATCCTGCTCGTTTTCTCAAGCACCAGCTATGCCATAGTTAAGCTTCCTGTAGTACACAGTAGTGCCCACGTATATTTTTACTCTAAGCCCGCAAAGGATAAAACTATGTATGCTTCAGGAAGTGCAAGATGCAGACAAGAATGGGGGACGTCCAGCACGTGTGAAGCTGGCGGAGTCGCAGTTACACCTGTTGAACACAGTGGTTTTACCTTGGGTCGTGGCGCTGAGGACTGTTCTCCCTCAAGTCGCTCCCGTCATATTTAGGCTATTGTAAGCTACCCTCTCAAATATCAATCATGTTAGATTTGATATAACATTGTAACATAAGTATCTAATATTAATTATTCGATCTGAGGGATTCTGGGTTCTCTAACTGCAGAGGTCATGCACGACATTGGTTTCCAGCGATTATCAACAGACTTTAGGCTTGAATACCTTTTTTCACGTCGAATGAAGTACTTGTTATCAAGAAAAAGAATAGGTTTAAAAGATACTCAAGAGGGAGGAAATAGTTGCTTTTTTTTATTCTCGCTTAATCTTACTAAGGAGTGGGGGCTTTTGTCGTGAAATCACAGATTTCAATAAACTTTTTTTATTGATACTATGTCATAACCTTAAAAACCCATTGATGAGATCGGGTATTGGTGCAACCAATGGGGAATCAAAGTTAATGAAGCCAAATATTCCCACATTACTTTTACCCTTTGTTGCAAGTCCTGTCCACTACTTCATTTTTAATTCCATTCCTCTTCCTGTATCCGAGACAATAGGGTATCAAGGCTTCCATCTCGACCAAAGGCTGACATGGAACCCACAAACTAGGCTAAACAGACAAGAACTAAAGAAACTCTTTAGACAACTGTACAAACTACTTCAAAGGACATCCCATCCCTCAATAGAAAATAAATTACTGATTTACAAACTTATACTAAAGCCAATCTGGACATACGGAATAGAGCTATGGGGGACAACAAAAAGTCGAACATCAAGCGCATCCAATCCTTTTAATCAAAAGTCCTGAAAGCAATAGTAAATGCCCCTTATTACGTCAGCAACAAAACCCGTCATATTGACCTTAATATACCTTACATTCTCGAACTCATCCCTTCCAAGTTCATGAAATCCCATCGAAAGCTATCCAACCACACTAATCCCCTAGCACAGTCATTACACTGCGCCACTCATTCCTATAATCCTCCTCAGAGACTAAAGCGGCAGTACCCTCGTGACCTGTTGTAAATACGTGACAGTGGGAACCCTGGTAATGGCCAGTTTCTCTAATCATGCACTGAGTGTCTTGGTTAGCCTCCACTCGCTCGTATCCGGCGATGGAGGAGTTTCAGGATATCCCAAGACTCCGATTTCTCTTTCACATGCGAGGGGGGGGGGTGACAATCAAGTGGTTTTGGGAGGTCTCTGGACTGTTTGTAAATACTGTATGAATGAGCTAGTGACTGAATAATTGTAAGTATGGTACGAATGAGAACATTGAACACAATTACTTATTTCCTAATTAGGCAGATTGTAATTTTATCACAATAAAGATACGACGCCGACAAATATTTGACACGTGTCCGATGCAATATACCTTTATAATACATCATCCGATTTATTTATTTAGCCGGACATATATATATATATATTATAAGAACAAAGCATCGATTATATTATCGAACAGAAAGCAAACATTTCAAGTAAGGTAAGTAAGTAAGGGGTAGCCTGTATTACTTAAAACATAGGAGCGTGGCTTATCTGGTGGATTGTACTGATGTATCTAAGTCAAGTCGTTTTTATCTACATCCTCCGATCATAGCTCGAGCCCTATAAAACACTATCTATGACCACCTCCTGATATGTGGGACTGAGGTGCCTCCTGGACCTGCCCAGCTCCGGGAAGAGGATTTTACGCCGAAATAAATCCAGCATGCAAGGCGACCCTACTTATATTTCTTCTTAGACTAATAATTGTTGATGATAGTGTGATCTATGATTGGAAAAGCAAATGTACAGTACTTTTAAAAACATGGTCTAAAAATGTCTTTATGATCCACAGAGATGAGAGAGAGAACTGGGACAGGATATGTTCAGGACACCTGCACAAGGAGTTCTGGCTCCCGGACAAGGTTAGTCTCCCTGACGGCAGGACCCGCCAACTCCTGCATTTTCTGGACAGCGACAAGAAACTTGACTTTGAACAGCCTTCAGGAAATACTATTGAAAAATAGAGGCACGAGTAACATTAATTCTGTATGAATAATTAATAAACAGCTTCTCCTATTCTATAAGTCCCTCATCAAAGATGATAGTTCTAGTCTGAAATGTGTCGGGTTATCAGATGTGAGGATCACCAAGGTAAGGAAGAAGAACATCAAGCGCATCCAATCCTTTTAATAAAAAGTCCTGAAAAAATGGTAAATGCCCCTTATCACGTCAGCAACAAAACTCTTCATAACGACCTTAATATACCTTACATTCTTGAACTCATCCCTTCCAAGTTCATAAAATCCTATAGTAACCTATACAACCACCCTAATCCCCTAGCACAGTCATTGCCCGGACCACTCATCCCTATAATCCTCCTCGGAGACTGAAACAGCAGTGGCCTCGTGACCTGCTATAAATCGTGACAGAGGAAGTCCTGGCAATGGCCAGTTTCTCCAATCATATCCTGAGTGGCTCTCGCGCTCTTCGTCAGCCTTCTGTCTCGTTTCCGGTGATGCGGCTAACGGAGGAGTGTGTGTGATTTCCCAAGACTCTGCTTCCTCTTTCGCATGCGAGGGAGGTGACAACCATGTGGATTTTGGGCTGTTTGTAAATACTGTATGAATGAGCGAGTGAGTGCAGATTGTAAATATGGTATGAATGAGAACATTTATCACAATTACTTATTGCCCAATTAGGCAGATTGTAATTTTAGCACAATAAAGATGTCTCAATCTTAATTTGTAAGTTATTGACAAGTAAAAAACAAAACAAAAAATAATGATGGTGCGAATGATCCGTAAATGAACTAGGTAAGCATCTAAGGGTTGAAAGGAAAAGTCACTAGCACTTGGTAATGGCCGAGATTCCGAAAGCGGCGTTCGAAACGTACCACCGATGATGAAAAAAAACAACGGAATTTGTGGGTATACCCCAACCCCTGGTTACTTTTCCTTTCAAACCTTTGAAGAACTGTCTGAGACCATCGAGCCCTAAAAAATACTGAATATCCAGCGTCATAAGACCATTGACTGTGGCCCAAATATAAATTGTAAAACATATCTATCCATACAAGCGAAGATATACAATACATACAAAGGCACAAGGTGAGGACCGAGATACGAACAGCTGACTGAGAGAGTGTACCGCTATGTCAGCCAGACCGTTATCCCACTACCGCCTTAGCTCTTCAGTTCAGTCCACAGAGACGAGTCATGAGCACTTCTTCCTTCGGTCTTCATCTCCAGTAAGTACCAACTTTTCTTATCTCACTTATAGTTTTCAATGCGTTCCTTATCATGGCAGGAAATAATAGCTTCAAATTTTAAATACCTTATGGCCCATGGCAATAAAAAAAAAAACAAGCTCCCCCTACAACTACTGCTTGGTTAAACTTATCTGGGCTAGATGTGAAGAACTCTGGGTTAGAGCAACAAGTTCGAATCACCGTTAGGATACTGAGATTTCAATCAAATGTCCTTTTAGAGCTGATATGTCATCCATGGTACGTATCAAGCGAAACACTTCAATGAAACTGAAAAACTAAGACTGAACTTACTGGCTTGCTGGTTCCTTAGAAATGGAATCAAAACCAACTGGGTAGATTGCAAACTAAAAATTGCTAAATATTTGTGATCCACTATGAGGTACTCTTTAAGAAAAATCGTCTAATTAACTGCCATTCTTTATTCCATTATAATAATATTTTAAATATTTAGCTATGCAAGAAATTTCGATTCCACAAGTCTACTATCACTAATCGGGCGATCTTATTTATCATCCCTTATCTCACATGCCGATAGGGCAGAACTTAAATACGGATTTCTCAATAATATCCCTGTTTTCATTTTTAAATGTAACCAACTCCCAACTCCACCCCAGGGGTGCTATGGGTGCCTACAGCATTTTTCCAGACTTTAAGTCATTTGTGTTTCATATGGTATGAATTTATCCAGGGATTTCGGAGTTATTTTCGAATATACGAGTACAGAATTTCCCCTTTATACTTAGAGTATTTGGTAATTAAAATAAAAAGCCCTTTTTGAGTGAGGTATCTCGACTTGATAATATGTTGTGGGCTTTAGTGGACTTTAAATAGAAAAAACTAATCAAATTAATGACAATTTATAAAAAAAAAAACAGCATCTATCATAAACGGGTGATGCTGCAGAAACTCCTTTTGAATGTCAGTGTTAATGAAAGTAACTTTTTGAATCTCGGGGATTCCACAAAAAGGGAATAATTAGTAAGATCATCGAAACCGGTACTTAAGTAACTTTTTTAAAATTCTTAGTGTAGGATATTATGTACCACAAACCATGACAAAACTAGATTATTTCAAAAATTAATGTACTTTGTGGCATTTTAAAATCTGACATGAAAATCTTACACTCTTCAGTAATCCATCACCATGATCGACACCTTCAGCACCCTGATCCGATCGAGGCGCGTCTTGAAGACTGGTATTGTCTACAATTGAACCCTTTGTACCAAAATGCTGCATGTATTTATTTTAGTACGTGTTTTAAAAGACTGCATATCATAATTATTTCTTAAAATTCAGATCAAATGAATACTTAAAAATAAAATATCTACTACTGACACTAGCTAACAGAATAATTTCTAATGGGTCTTAAAAATAAAATGCATATCTTTTTGTTTGATTCATTATGCACAACACTTTTTAATAAACTTTCAGGAAGTCTTTGAGTGGTATTACTTACAATACTGTAAAGTCAATATTTCTAGAAGTATATTCTGGATTCGTTACATTTAAAGAAGTTACTAATACTACTACTACTAATAATATAGTAATTATTAATAGTAGGATATAGTATTAATAGTTAATAAAGGTGTGAAATGCATTTTATAAACTATTCCTTTTTATAGGCAGTTTAGATGTTTTGCAAAGGGACAGAAACATCAATGGCAACCGTTTTGCTCTAACAGAACTTATGCAAGGTGTGAAGGTGTGAAGTCTTTATTAAACTTAAAATTATAGTTGTGTGGTATTGGCCAGTACAAAGAGTGTAAGCATATTTCCTGACAAAACAGTGTCAGGTTTTTCAAGTTAACGTTTTCTGGGCAGAAGACAACTTGCAGCGCTATGAACATGTAAACAGACTGGCCGTCTGTGCCGGTACGACCTTCGATGATAAGGATGTATTGGCGTATTCGGCGTACGGGGTGATACAATTCAGTAGGTACCCTAGAAAAATTAAGGTTGTATGAAAATTTCCTGTTGATCAGTGGCGTAGTGGAACAGTTCAGACATCACGTTTTTGTATTGTTTATTTATTCATGTTTTGAACAGAACATCCAAGGACAGAATGCGCGGGTTATTAAAAAGACACATTCGTAACGGCTACATCTCCAGGAGCTACTCAAATATTTTGAAAACATTTCAGTTCGATAATTCAATCGTCTAAAGGAATGTGGTTGGGACAATGGACAGGTGGCAAAAAACAGCCTAACCTTTAACGCCTCGCCTGGCTCGTTCTTTAAACCAATTGGTTGATCCACAGTAGACCTTTCCTGCATACAACCTTGGTTTAAACACGATTACATTGTTTTGAATAGGAAAAAAAAAATCCGTTGCCCAAAACCAGCAATATTACAACACATCAAAATAGAGAGCTAGAAAAAAAAACATCTTTACTCTGGGACTATGTGTCATATAAATAACAACAGGGTATAAATAATAAGTATTAATTGTAGCACCCCAATATAAACAGTTACTGCTTTCGCAGATGACATAGCGGTGTACAGCAGTACTGTGAGTGCCAAGGTAGCTCTAAGGCAGGCTGAAGTAGCCTGTAACCAGATCAGTGAGAGATTGGGGAGACTCAATATCTCTGTAAACGCGGGTAAGACTGACTGAGTAATTTTCTCCTTTCAAAAGGGAAAAAGCCCCCTGCCTACTAGTTACATAGTGGGAACGCAGCAAAACTCACCAGCCAACGACCTAGTATATCTGGGAATTAAAATGGATAACCATTTTGCGAGGAAGTTAAATTAAACAAAGTCTTACCGGCTTAGGCATTTGTTGACTTCCCCCAATCTATCACTACGTCTCAAGCTACTGATCTACAAGAGTGTACTCAGACCTACTCTGCTGTATGGTGCACCGCTTTTTCGTCATCTGACGTATACGACAGCTCGGTGACTCCAACAGTTTCAAAAAAGTGGTCAGACATAATTCATTCGAGCAGCGGAGCACCAGTGAGCTTCACGAGGTCCTACGGTGGATGAATTCATACAACGTAGACATATCAAATTGTTTCGACTCCCTTCAGTACATAACAAACCCGGTGTTTAACACGATAACCCCCTACTCCGTGTCATTTTGTTTACAACTGTCAGTTTTACCATGGAGTGCAAAAATAAGCATTTTAGACACATTTTACTTTTTTATTTTCATAAAGACAAGAAAGCGGCTGAGGCTCACAAAGAGATATGTGAAGTTTATGGTGTTCAACAGAACGCACGTGTCAGAATTGGTTTAAAAAATTTCGTTTTGGAGATTTTTCACTGAAAGATGACCAACATTCTGGTCGACCTTCTGAAGTTGATGAGGACAAAATGAAAGCCATAATTGAATCGTCATATAACTATGCGAGAGATTGCAAAACAGTTATATGTATCACACACAACAATTGAAAATCATATGACGTGTTGGACTTGATAAGAAGCTCGATATTTGGGTTCCGTAAGAAACTATCGGAGCTTGGTTGGGAAGTGATGTCGCATCCCCCATACAGCCCCAACCTTGCACCATCGGATTATCATTTATTTCGAAATTTACAAAACTTCTTAAATGGTAAAAATTTCAGGAATAACGATGACCACAAATCGCACTTGGTTGAGTTTTTTTCTGATAAGGACGACAAGTTCTATGAGCGTGGGATCATTAAGTTACCAGAAAGATGGCAAAAGGTCATCGAACAGAATGGAATATATTTGACTGATTAAAGTTCATTTTTTGTATAGGAAAAATTGGGTTTTATTTCACAGTAAAAAACCGAAATTAGTTTCTTGCCAACCTCAATATATATATATACGTGCGTGCATTGAACGAACGATCGCGAAGGTGCCCTTATCGGGTAGGTAGGGCCGCCTTTAGAGATAGAGCGGCAAGAGAAAGTATCCACAAAGCAGGTCGAAGAAAACTGCACCGATAGTGAATGACTTTTCTTCCTCAGCAAGGTCGTATTCACGCTATACCTCCCTCTTTCCGGTAACCACGACAATAATGGTCACTTTCTTATATTATATTTCACTCATATTTATTATAGCGTAATGCGTGTACTTTGTGGCAACCCTTACTTTCTCATTCACTTTCTAGTCTGTAAGGACTCAACGGGTCGTAACCGAGCGGTAGTAATCGATACAATAAACCATCTCTTTATCGATTAATTACAGATTCTACATACACAGACTGTACACGCAGCTTAACGTGATCACTGAATAAACAATCACCACTTAGCTATGGCTAAATAACTCTTACGATCTAGTTATGAATGTTAGTAATATAGATGGCAGTGATTAATGTAATCAGTTTGTTGTACGGTGTTAGAGCTTACTGTGATGTAAGTAAATTAATTTGCAATAGGCTTTATCATATTATTTAGCACTCATACAAACTTATTATTATGATAAAATTACAATCTGCCTCATTGGGCAATAAGTAAGTGTGATAAATGTTTTCTATCATACCATATTTACAATTTTCATTCACTCGCTCATTCATACAGAATATACAAACAGCCCAGAAGCCCCCCAAGTCCACATGGTTGTTTTTCTCCTCATTCTGCTATGCGCAGATGCATCTGAAGGAGGTTGGGTTACTTAACAGGTTGTGGTTAAAAATACTATGAAATTAATACAAATCTAGGTGATGGGGCTCACCTTCAGTTTAAAAAGTCGAAGAAAAACTTACAAACTAAAACCTAAACCTAGAACCTAAAACTAAAGCGTTCAAGCCACTACAGCGTCCTGCCATCGATGGGGGAACGGAGCAGGGCTTATCGTGTTAAACACCGGGTTTGCCAAGTATTGCAAGGAGTCAAAAAATATGTCTACGTTGAATGAATTCGTCCACCGTAAGCAGCTCAAAGATCTCGTGAAGCTCACTGTTACTCCGCAGCTCGAATGAAGTTCCTCTGACCACTTTCATCAGTATACCGTTTTGGAATTGTTGGAGTTTCCGAGGTGTCAGATAACGAAAAAGCAGTGCACCATCCAGCAGAGTATGCCTGAGTATGCTCTTGTAGATCAATAGCTTGAGACGCAGTAATGGATTGGGGGAAGTCAATTAATGCCTAAGCTGGTAAGACTTCGTGCGAGTATGCTTCAACTTCTTCGTAAAATCGATACTAAAATGGGAGTGTCTGTCCATTTCAATTCCCAGATATACTAGGTTGTTGGCTGGTGAAGGTCCCCCACGCTCCTCCGTCACCGAATACGAGCCAGTGGAGGCTGACGAAGAGTGCGAGAGCCGCATACGCTCAGTACATGATTGGAGAAATTGGCCATTTCCAGGACTCCCACTGTCACGCATTTATATTCTCAGTGTAAAAAATAAATTATCAAATAAGTGACACCTAATAGATGGAGTATGTAGCTCTCTAATAAAGGCATTAAAAATAATTATTGGCCAAACAAAACATTTACTGGCCTGGTAGGGATTCAAACCCGGGACTCGTATCCGCTCGGGTGCTTAGCCTTGAGCTGTCGCCCCTGTTGTCTATTTGCTACATACATCCAAGTAATTGTGAGAGTATTGCCAAAGATTCAAAGATTGGCAAGGTCTTAACTCTAACAGGTACGCTCAGAGCGAAGCTTGTAAAGCAAGCGTTTTTTTTGGCTTATAATAGCTTAAAATAGTGAGACCAATATCAAGTCAAAATCTATTGATATGTTTTAAAACCATTTCGGTCACTGAATATAGCATATTTTAAAGTTAACAAAATCTGTACGGATCATATTTGACATTTTAAAACCGGTCCGAACGATATTAAGTACGCCAATTATATTTTCAGGATGCGAGCGGCTCATGGCATTATCTTGGGGATTTATGTTCGCGTTACCATATTCCATGTGGACTTAATTATAAAAGAAAAAAAATCAGAGCTTGAAATAGCCTTTTAATCAGCGAATGGGTGAACTTGTTTGATCACGTATTTATTTATTTTTTTAGTTGTGATGTATTGCGAAGGGTGCCTCTGAAGATCAAAACTATGGTCCGCTTTTACCCCGGGTACAAAATTAATCAGACTGTTAAAATATAGATTCAAAACAACGAATCTATTTGCATTATTCTACAGCGTATCAATATGTAGTTGCCAACATTTTGTGTAATTTCTATGACCAAATATTTTTGCGATGGTAACATTGTTCTGGAAACACACAAAGGTGGTGTGGCTCACCTTATGAACTACAATAAATGCTACCACTAGCCTATTGTACTAAACAGTACTACCAACTGAACCATTTCAGGCGTTCTTTACATTCCGTTGCCATGTCACGTGATATACCAGATGTAACTTCCCCCCCCCAAAAAAAACCCCTTTATTTAACAACGTAACAGATAAACAAATTTCAATGTACAAGATTTACAAACTTCTCTTCTTGCTGCATATGCAGATGCATTCGAAGGAGGGTAGTCACAATAACAATATTTTTGAAGTTAAAAGATTAAAATACAAATATACAGGACTAGGTGATGGGGCACACCTTCGGTTTACAATGTGAGAAAGTTACATACTAAACAGATGTAACCTCTAATTTTATATATATATATGTCAATCAATCAACAAAGTGTTTTCATTCATACCATATTTACAATTCATCATTCACTCGCACATTCATACAATATTTACAAACAAACAGCCCAGGGGCCCCCCAAGTCCACACGGTTGTTGCCTCCCTCGCAAGCGAAAGAGGAAGCGGAGTCTTGGAAAGTCCCACACGCTCCCCCACCAGCCACGTCACCGGATACGAGCCAGTGTAGGCTGACGAAGAGCGCGAGAGCCACATACGCTCAGGACATGATTGGAGAAACTGGCCATTGCCAGTACTCACACTTTTGTGCGTTTATAGTAGGCCACTGCCGTTTCAGTCTCCGGGGAGGATTATAGGGATGAGTGGAGCAGTGCAATGACTGTGCTAGAGGATTAGGGTGGTTGGATAGGTTACTATGGAATTTCGTGAATTTGGAAGGGATGAGTTCATATATATATATATATAATTTTTTTTTTCTAAACCCCTTGGGTAATTATTTTTTAAGATTAATTTTAAATTGATTACAATTTTACAATGTCTTTCTCCTTTTACTGCATTGCATGCATTTAATTTAATATTGTTTGCGCTTGCCCATTGTCCAAAGTTCATGTTTGGCAGTTGCTTTTTTTTCAAGGCCCCTTTATTTATCAACAATATTTACAAATAGATGAACAACATTCCATGTACAAGATTTACAAATGGCTGCATACGCAGATGCATTCGAAGGAGGGTAGAATTACTATAACAATATTTTTGAAGTTAAAAGGCCAAAATACAATATACAGGACTAGGTGATGGGGCTCACCTTCGGTTTACAATGTGGGATATTAAACGTTGTTTATTTTTTTTAGTTTTAAAGCGCGGTTGGATAGTTGGCAACACTAGATGGGAGAACAGGTAGGTTCCATTTGTAACAGATGAGCTAGGCGATAAAACAAACAAGTGACAACCAAAAATTTTTGAAGCCCCCCTTCGAGAATAAACAGGCCGTTGCCTCTTACCTGTTTTTGAAAGTACAGCCTCTCCTGGCTAGGCCAATTATGTCCTTCTTTAGCAATACGTACAAATAACAGACCGACGACCGCTTGAAGGAACTGGTCAGAGTACCTTAGTGAATTGGCACTTCTCATCTATAATAATGATGGCGATGTCTGGAAATACATCCCGAATAGCGTTCTCCTGGTTATTACTATGAAATGAAAAAGAAAATAAGCAACCTTCAGAGGATCATCAACATTTCTTTTGAGTTCGCTGTCAAGACGTTTCTGGTTGGACTGGTTCTGTTTCAGCCCGCACATTTCTCACTAATTCTGGTTCGATCAAGGCTATCGAGAGGAAACAGAAATAATAGTTAATATCAGAGGCTCTTTCCACAAGGCCTTGGGACTTACATGTATTTACATATCTTCCCCAGAGTAAAACATTTTACCCATTTTGTCTTAATTTTTAAATTGATTCGTAGCTTTCATTTGAAATATGAATAATAATTTGACACGATCTTTGTTATTCCACGATATTTGCTGTTCCATGGACCATTTTAAGTTAATTTTATTTTAGCCATTTCAGCGAAATCGCATATTATTAAATATTCTAACATTTTTGTTACCTATTTCTTTGGAAGTTCTACATAATTTTTTTAAATTTTAAATTGATTCGTCACTTTCAATTGAAACATGAATAATAATTTGACACGATCTTTGTTATTCCACGATATATGTTGTTCCATCGACCATTTTAAGTTAATTTTATTTTAGCAATTTCAGCTAAATCGAATATTCGAACATTTTTGTTACCTATTTCTTTGAAAGTTCTACATAATTTTTTTTAATTTTAAATTAATTCGTCACTTTCAATTGAAATATGAGAATTTGGGAGAGTGATAATTTGCGTGTTGAATTCTTGGATAACTTGACTTGTCTTAAATATACAATATCCCTTAACTTCACACACATAATTTTTATTGATCCGTCTCTTCAGTTCAAGTTGTGATTTTGTACAATAAAGGTGAAAAAGTTTAGAAAATAAATAAAAGGTAAACAACGCCAAAACAGCCGACGACAACAACAGACCTAGTTGTCAAGTACATTCGTGGGTTTTTTGACAATATATTTAATAGTTATTTAGAAATTCTATATAGTTGGTGGTGTGCTAATCCAGTTTCGACTACCCAATGTTTCCAATTTGTTATGCAAACTAAGGAAAGAAAGAAAAAGTTTCAATAGACTTTCTTAACTGCATCTTCAAGTGATCGAGCACATCAGGCGAGTCAACGTTTAATATAGACTCGTATCATTCTTTAGTTATGACCGATACCCCCTTTCGTAATATTAACAACTCTCATTTGAAGGATTTTTTTTCAGAAAAATATACTGGTAAATAAAAGTCTTGTCCGACGCACTTTGTTCGCGAGAAACAGAAGTAGAGGATGAAGCAGGTCATGATAAAAAAGAAGGGTGAAGTTGCACCCACTATCTTCGTCAATGAGGATATGAATAAACACCATTTTCACACAGAGTTGAGAATATAGATGAAATCAGAGACTCCTGGTCAGGAAATTTCTTTTTAAAATGACAGAGGAAGGGAAGGAGGCGATACCTTCTTTCTGGAATGAGGAGGTGGAAGGAAGTCATCTTTGTTGGGAGGACGCAGGCTGAGGACTTCGGACATTTGGTCACGATATCACCTCCGTCAATGAAGACACTGCTGTAATTGTGAGCATAGATTTCAATATTTAGTTTATAAGTATCGTAATCGTTCACCGTTTAAATTCATGCTAATTTTTATTTCAATTTAACATTTTCAATCGTATTCAATTGTAAATTATATTTGATTAACTAAATTCTTTTCATTGATCACCAAGATAAATTACTAGATAATTTAACTTTGAACTAGAATTCATTGGGACAGGATTAAATCGAATCAATATTATGGTATATTATTTTCATTATAAATTTACGCCAATACAGTACGCTCAGAATTTGAGGGAGTAATCAAATCGAGTATTTTAGGTAATTAAATGGCATGAATTAATAAATATTTATATATTCAAATAGAGCGTAGCGGCGTGATCTTCGGGTAAGGTGAAAAAATATATGTATCGATTGATAGATACATTTTTTATACATTTTCCTACATTGTGCACACTCGCATACATTATATATATCTATATATAGATGCGTATATATTTTGGTATTTATGTATCGACCTCAAAATACATTAGCCCACGGATCGAACTACTTATGTCCCAATACAAAATATTGATGTTTCAGAAGCTCGTTTCGACATTCTACCCCCCCTTCATATCCCCTTGTTATTATAAATTATGAATATAAGTATAGATTCTACATAAATGAATCAATTTACAATAGGTCATTATATGTCCTGTAATAATTTTACATGGCTTGATTTTTCATTGTTACAAAAGTATAATGTACATTATACATTCATTGTCTATACATATTTAAAAAGTGACGGGGCTCACCTTAAGATTTTTGTCATAAAACTAACTTACATCTAACAGCATCTTAACCTAATTTTCCCCGACAGTCTGATGCTATCGATGCGGGAAGGGTTAAAGCCTTCGTTTCCTACTCCTATTCATTCCTAATCCTATTAATTTATAATATCTTCTGTGAAATAAAGATGAATTCTAAAGATTTCAAGAACTTCTGTGTCATCTTTGATTTTGAAAGTTCGCTGATGAATGAATACAAACTCATTCTTGTTATAATACAAATAGATCTATTATTTAATTTTTATTAATTTAAGGTGACACAGAAATTAAGCTTGACGCCGGACAGGCTATCGGGGAAAAATTAGGTTAAGAATTAGTATGTAAGTTAGTTTTAAGTTTAATCAAAAAGGTGAGCCCCATCACCTTTATTAGAGTCAGTTCATTCCAGTCACGTATAATGTGTATCATTATACTTGTTTATTCTTTATATAATTTTTATAAAATAACAAAACCTGTATATAATGTAGTGATGCTACAGGAAATACAAAAATGATTTGTAAATAGATTCGCCTTAGGGTCTATAATTTTATGTAATTATCAGTAAATTTAAAGGAGTTAAGAAGGAAAAAAATAAATAAAAAAGACAGGAATTCTTGAATTGTTTAGAATTAATCTTTATTTCACAGAAGATATTATAAATGAATTGGATTTATACATATTTTTTTTTTAATAGTAAAAAAAACGAAGGCTTTAAAAAAACATTAAAACATATAGGTTTTTTAATAATTGATGTAGATGTGCACGAGATGCTTGTTACTTTCACGTCCAATCCTACTTGTTCAATTATTTACACCATTATGTACGTAATACAAATTTTAGGGATGAAAGACTATCGGCAAAGACCCACTTTTAGTTGAATCAAATGAATATAATGTTGAGTGGATGAATTTGTTGGTAGTTCGGTGTTGATGAATGAAAATAGAGGTTGGGTTTCCAATAAATCGCTTTCTGACATCTTTCTAAACTCATAGGCAATCCATCTAAACCAGCCGATCAATCCTAACTTCACAGCTTTCAGTGATTTAATTAGATACTTATAATTTATAATCTCGATGCACAACATCCCAGTTGCCTAGCTGGGCTTGTTATATTGTTGTTGTGGGGTTAGTTGCCTACAATACAAAATAAGGAGGTCAAACCCCTGAGACTCCATTACTTGCTGTGAAAGTTTACCTGGACAAAAGCATTTCAGAGAGCTGCTTTCAATGTCAGCCTGATTCCGCGGGATACAAACATTTGACTAATAGATCTCATCTGTAGATCAATACCGTGGCGTTACGAGTTATGTTATTACTACAATGTTCTATTTCGAGTTATTTGAACGATAAAACAGAGTAGAAGAGAACAGGTAATAAAATGTACAGGCAGTTATCGTCACAAGTTAAAAAGAGTGGTGGGGAATTTCGCTGAGTTGATACACCTCGTGTTGACGAACCGAATGGCAGTGTTGTAGGAACTGTGTTGTCTGTGAGTCGTTGCATTTTGATACACTGAATTTTTCTGCGTCACTTCTCAGACATCTGCGCAGGTAAACATAAGTATGTTTCATCTATAAGTGTATTTAATAGTTGAAGAATCATTGAGTAGCCACGTCATTTTGTTATTTTTAATTCATGTTTTTTAAACATAACAGAGGAAGTTCAGAGTCAACAAGCGAATTCTAGAGGCACTCAAGGTACTCTGGAATGAGTTTCGTAAGTACGTTTAATTTAAATTAATCGGTAAAGCTAGTTACTTAAATTGTATCTAATAAACTACATGGGTCACTGAATGTCTTCTTATTGAACAAACAAATTTATAATTTTATATTAAACCCCTGTTGAAATTTTAAACCGTCTTGGATGTGTCATCAACCTCAAGAATAAAATCATTACTTTAAATCATATAGGAACGAAACATGTTTTTTTTTATTTTGCTGTAGGCATTCTTCTTCATGAAAACTTAAACAATATAGTTATTATTAATTTATTATATAATTTGCTTACAGGGCAAAAAATATGTAGAGCTGGCTTAAAGCCCACCGATAGTTAAATAATCTTTGTAGAGGAGAGTATTTTAAAAGAAAAGAAAGAAAAGCTTTATTATGAAGTACAAGCAAAACACTGGTATATACAAATATTAAGAGTTACGTTACTACATAATTGTTGGGATGTTTAGGGACGGGTTTCTGGGAGACAAGTGGGGTCTGGGGCTAAAGCTGAGACATGTGAGTGTAAGTGAAGGGTAGTTCCGGGAATTGGGAGCTAGATCTAGGAAGGATGCGATCGCTTACTTAAAAAATAACAGGAACCATCAGTGACTTCCATGAAGTCACGAGGCAGGTATACACAAGAAGGGGCTTGCTTCTAATATTCTTAGCATTATATAATTGATAATAAGCAATCCAGATCTTATGAACACAATATTTTTCCTTTCCTTAATTAACTTTACATAAGATACATTCTTCTACATAATTACATTAGCTAGTTATCATTATTTGCGTCCATTACATTGCACCTTTTAAAACGTTTCTTATATTCATAAATAATGAAATCCGACTTATTTTAAATTTCAGAATCATAATTTTTACAATAACGCTATTATATGATTGTGAAAAGACAATTTCTCAGTATGTGCCTGAATGCAAATAATTTTCCTTTGGGCTTAGTCAGTTACGCTATACGTTGACTTTTTGAGCTGTTTAACACAAAAAAAATGTAGCGATAATTTCTTCAACTTGCGGTGTTCATCTAGTCAATTTAGATTAAATATTCATTGTAGATTCCCCTAAAATAATTATAAGCCAAGAAGTTTAGAAATTCTACATAATTTTTTTAAATCAATTTGTCACTTTCAATTGAAATATAAATAATAATTGGACACGATCTTTGTTATTCCACGATATTTGCTGTTCCATGGACCATTTTAAGTTAATTTTATTTTAGCAATTTCAGCTAAATCGCATATTATTAAATATTCTAATATTTTTGTTACCTATTTATTTTGGAAATTCTACATCAATTTTTAAATTAACTCGTCACTTTCAATTGAAATATGAATAATAATTTTCTAGAAAAAAAATGTAGTGATGATTTCTTTAACTTGTGTTGTTCATATAGTCAGTTTACATTAAATATTCATTGTAGATTCCCCTAAAATAATTATAAGCCAAGAAGTTTAGTAAAGAATCAGGATAAATCTTCTAAGCCAAACACTGTTAAAAATCCATTTGAAATATTATATTATATCATTAAATATATATATATATTAGTATTGTTCATATAAAGATAAGTGATACGTGGGTTATTGCTGTTCTTGAGTCGTGCATGACACTGTCTGCATGCTTAATGGACCTTGAATAATTCCACGACTAATATAAGACATCTGAAATCTTTTTAAATGATTTAGAAAACATTGAAATATATAAATATGACTCGGACTAAATCTGTGAAATGAAGGCACCCATCAGAACAGACACAGGTGTTTACACATACATTTTTTAAAACACATACTCAAAATGACTTTATTGATATTCATAATATATATAATCAGCTTTATTATGATAAAATTACAATCTGCCTCATTGGGCATAAGTAATTGTGATAAATGTTTTCATTCATACCATATTACAATTTTTCTATCACTCGCTCATTCATACGGTATTTACAAACACCCCAGAGACCTTCCAAATCCACATGGTTGTCACCTCCCTCGCATGCGAAAGAGGAAGCGGAGTCTTGAGAAGTCCCCCACGCTCCTCCGTCACCCGGATACGAGCCAGTGGAGGCTGACCAAGAGCACGAGAGCCACAGAAGCTCGGGACATGATTAGAGAAACTGGCCATTGCCAGGACTCCCACTGTTACGCATTTATAGCAGGCCACGAGGCCACTGCCGTTTTAGTATCCGAGGAAGATTATAGGGATGAGTGGTGCAGTGCAATAACTGTGCTTGGATAGGTTGCTATAGAATTTTATGATCTTGGAAGGGATGAGTTCAAGAATGTAAGGAATATTAAGATCGTTATGAAGGGTTTTGTTGCTGACGTAATAAGGGGCATTTACTAGATGTTTTTATAAGAACAAAAAAAAAAAATGATTTAGTGCCAATTCATCTGTTCGTACTCAAAAGTTCAGTGGCTAGAGCAGCCGACCGGAGATCAGAAGGGGGACCTCTGCCTAATAATTATCACAAAAGTGAATATACAACACTAATAATTATTTGAATTTGAATGAAACAGGATTTCAATCACCGTTCAACACATAAAAAGTGATTTATGAGATAATTATGGAAGTTAATCATTTTTAATGGAGTTAGCAGTATTTGTCATTGAGTCAGATCAAATGAACCCTCCGTTTGTTTGTTTATTTCCAACCTGGGCTTGAAGGGAGAGGCTCTACCTTCGAATAGGTACTATCTTCTTTCGTCTGTATGACATTCTGTGCGTATTCTGCGATGGTGCCCGTAAAAATAATCCAATCTTTTTAAAATTTGAAAGACATATTAAACAAACAAGCCTGGTTTACACTGTATTTGTACGTTAGTTCACGACAAAAAAACACAAATAGAGTTATCTAAAATTTGTTGCTAGATACATATTGTGAACATAATACAAATTTAACGTTTAGTGTATTTATTGAAAAATTTTAATAGTTTTTTTTATCTATAAATATTTTAGCTGTTTAAAATGGTTTTTCGTGAATAAGCCGTTATCTGTTGCCTGTCTATATAAAAGTTAATACCATTTAGTATTTTTTTTTTAATGCAATGCAGTTAATTATTTATGTAAACTAGTCGTTAAAAATGGCTAATAAGTAATATCAGGTCAGCTCATTATACGAAAGTAGCAAAGGCGGATATCTGTGAACCGACGGTTTAAATCACTGGTACATTTGAATTTCAAAAATGTTCCAGAAGAACTTTCACCAATTCTCCTGCCATTGTCTTCAGCGTTACTATCATGCTATTGTGTTTTCTTGTTTAATTAATAATGATTTTTTTTTATATACATTCATAGAACCTGTAGTAAAATAGTAGTAGATTATCATGCGTTGCAAGTTTTTATAATAATATCCCTACTATCAAAAACATCCGGTAACAATTGTCTCCGGGAATGATATTAAAATTTACTAGGATCATCCTATCAGTACTGACCACACGGTTTTAAATAATAGGCGAGACATCTTATTGGTAGATAAGAAAAGAAAACCAGTGCAGCTTATAGGTATTGGAGTGTCTGCGGATGACAATTTGCTAAAGTTAGTAGCTTAAAAGAAACCAAAATGCCAGCATTTAGCAGAAGAATTAAGGCAAATCTATAGATTGGAGGGTTTTGGGAATTTCTCGATCAGCGTTCAAAAAAATACTTTACAAGATTCAGCAAGTTATTATTTTGGAAACTGGCTGTAGCGCCCACTAACTACTTTAATAATAATTTAAATCACCCTATACTCTGGTGCATATATAATGTATTGTAATTAGATGTAAAACATGGTAAAAGCTTTTTCTAGCAATAATAAACGCATGGGCCGGCAGTCATAACAAGTGCAGGTAGGTACACCGGCCTAAAAGCTGGCCGTAATAAAACATACCCTGTTAGACCTAGGGTCACCTTCCGGCGGTCATAAAATCTAAAATCCATGCCATAGAACAGTCCTTTAGGGGACGAGGGGTAACGTACCTCGTGGCAGGTGTGCGCATTTCCTAGCCCCCCCCCCCAAGCAGGAACTATATTTAAACCAGTGCGTTTGGCACACTCTCTCTCAGTCTCTCATCTCCTCAGCCGCTTTACTCGGCCGCATTACGCCAGGGCCGCTTGGCCCTGGAAGGCAGTCACTTAGACTCCTCGTCAGCCTAATCTCTCTTCAGCGCCTCTGAGCCTGTCACCCTATTTCTCAGCCACCTTGCAGACCCTCTGGCGCCTTGACCTGTTACGCTGCCGATCTCCCGCCCGAACTCTGAAAACTGGTCTTATTCTTCATGAAACCTCTGTACCTCTTCTCTTGAACATAGTGTATTGTCGGGACACATCCCTATCAATAAAATGGAGTCAGATATTAACGCCTACATGGAACATGGTCCATGTTGTAAACTACAACAAACCGCACTTGTCACCAGGGCTAGAGTGATTAGGCACTCCCCTAGTGGCAACCCGACACTGGCCATACACAAGTGGCTTGAAAAGTTTCCGACCTCAACATGAAGACGATAATAAAATAGCTTTGTTAGGTCGGAAACTTTTCAGACCACCCGTAAGACTTTGATTCATAGTCCGGGTGGTGAATATCCCCGAAGAATTCCAATCAAGTGTGAAAATCATAATAATAATAATGATAAAATAATTCTAGATGAAAAGCAACACGACACGTTGCGAAATTTCAAAAATTTAATTATTTTAACAGATTAATTTTATTTTTCATTGCTATTCATAACAACTTTCACAAATATCATACCTGATGCACCTTTAAGAATTTAGACCAGATCATTTTTATGACAGCTACCAAAATTTGATTCCACAAAGTACGTACCTTACCCATAAAGTTGCACAAATTTGTAAATGAAAAATTTCAAACCAATTATCATCAATTCTACGACATTTTTGATTAGAAATCCATTTGAAGAAATATCTCAATTACTTTTTTCGACTGAGGAGTAATTTAAAAATGATCCGTTTTTGCTGTGATCTCTTGATAGAGAAAATCACTACAGCCCGGTTACATCTGCCCTCAAGGCAGTCAAATGCAATACAAAGATTCTACTTTTCACCGAACAATAATTTTCTCTAATCTTAAATTTGATAGGATTTTTTTGCATTTACAGTCCACTAAATTATTATTATTAAAAATTATTAGCCAAAGAAAATATACAATGGCGAGATCGGGACGCGAACCCAGCAACTCCCCAATATCGAGTCGAGGGTTCTATCTTCCCAATTTGAATTATCATTGGACTAACTGGATTTAGCCAGTGGGCACAGAGTTAGCGAAGGCTAGTTCGCCCATGTTACGGCATAACATTAAAAAAGCAATATATTTTAATGTGTAGCTTTTATTTCGTAATTTTTCGTTATGATATATATTCCATTGCTTAGTGCTTGTAGTTGCAATAGTCTGGACAGGCATAACTCATATCAGGAATATAGTCACTCTTGCTGGCCCGCAACTCGGTACAAGGCACGATCCTGACAGTGCATATTTCATTTGGTTAATAATATTAGTTATAAAGCTATAATACTTATACTTTAATGTTAACTTGTCAAGAAGCTCGATATTTGGGTTCCGCCACGACAATATTTTTTTCATAATGGCAAGAAAGCAGCTAAGCCTCACAGAAGAGATATGTGAAGTTTATGGCGTCGATTGTTTAACAGAACACACGTGTGAGAATTGGTTCCGGAGATTTTTCACTGAAATATGACCAACGTTCTGGTCGACCTTCTGAAGTTGATGATGACAAAATGGAAGCCATAACTGAATCGAATCGTCATATAACTGTGAGAGAGATTGCAAAACAGTTAAATGTATCAGACACAACAATTTAAAATCATATAAGACATCTTGGATTTGTTAGGAAGCTTGGTATTTGGGTTCCGCCACGACAATGCGAGGTCTCACACATCTTTAGCAACACGTACGAAACTATCGGAGCTTGGTTGGGAAGTGACGTCGCACCCCCATACATCCCAGACCTTGCACCATCGGATTATCATTTATTTCTAAGTTTACAAAACTTGTTAAATGGTAAAAATTTCAGTATTAACAATAACCTCGTTGATGGTTGAGTTTTTTGCTGATAAGGACCAGAAGTCCTATGAGCGCGGGATTATGAAGTTACCATAAAGATGGCAAAAGGTCATCGAAAAGAATGGAAGATATTTGATTGATTAAAGTTCATTTTTTGTATAGAAAAAAATAAGTTTTATTTCACATTAAAAAACCGAAATTACTTTCTTGCCAACCTCAATAGATTCAAAAACTCCCATTCTACAAGTAGTATTAACTCAAAAATTGATTATATAACCAAAAAGGTAATAAATAGGTTAAACAAAAAGGTATGCATTTTTTTTTTTTTAATTTCATAACCTGTCTTTATTAATAGTATACAATGAACAAAATAAATAATTTATGATATACATATTTCTCCTCTTCCTGCATTCACAGATGCATTTGAAGGAGTGCATAAATATAATACTTTCTTTTTGTGGTTAAAAGTCCATAGTCACAAACACACACTAGGTGATGAGGCTCACCTTCAGCTTACAACCGGGAAACTAAAAAGCTAAAACCTATACCTAGAACCTAAGACTAAAGCGTTCAATGCAAAGGTTGGAATGGTGAAATGTGCGTAGTTGGAGGACCCACCGAAGACTACCTGACGTATGTGGCGTAGTTTCGGAAGTGTCGTGGCTCTGCCGGATCTGGCAAGTCCGCTATCTAGGCCAGTCCCTGACTACCATCACGTAGTCTGTTCAGGATCCGTGTATCGTATCCCGACCATCCGCTCATCTACCCGGCATGTCTCAAAACCTACGATCGTGTCCATAATTCTGGATCCGAGGGTACTCGGTTGAAACTCATAAAATGAAATCTCAGTTCATACCTTTGGATGGACTTAGTATTTCACTCATAATGATTTGAACGAGCATTCAGGCATGACAGTATTAGACAACCTTTGGCCATAAGATTTTTATTCGAGAGTAAATACACATCTTATCTCTTTGGATACCAAGCAATCTTACTAAGAAAAAATTACAACCCGCAATCAGTGAAAATATCAAACCATTTAAACAAAGATAAATACTTTATTAGTGTTAGCCTTTTATTCCTAAATCAGACCTTGTATAGAATGCACTGAAGGTACAGGACATTTTATAAAATGTGATATGTAAATAGATTCGCCTGAGAATCTATAATAAATAATAATTTTGTCATTTTTTTAGGGGTTGGAAAAAAAAAACTAGTATTAGTAAATTGGTTAGTTTTATGTAACAAAGAGTACTCATTCACTATTTGTTTCCATTTTCTTTTTCTTTCCAAGAAGGAATACTTTGATACCATCGATTGATAAAAATAATGAAATTTAGCTTTAGTACCTTTTTGGTTATATAATCAATATTTGAGTTAATAACACTTTTAGACTGGGTGTTTTTGAATCTATTGAGGTTGGCAAGAAAGTAATTTCGGTTTTTTAGAGGGAAATTATAAATTATAAATAATGAATTTGTAACATGAGAAGTAGCGACTAAAGCCACTTTGTGAAGAGGAAGATGGCGCTGAAGGATATTGCAACTCGAGGTTAATATCCTTTATTCGGTATTCACATTAACTTGGGAACCTCTATATGGTTTGTCCACTGTTTTACCACCTGAAATGACAAGATTCCGTCTGCTGGCCCTATTGGTTAATATTCCTAAATACTAATTAAAGAGACGCATGTTAGACTATCGGTTCAACTCTCTTAGGCTTCAATTAACTCTGGTTAATTATTTAATCTGGTCGGGATTCACTCAGACTCTTGAGGGAAAATGAGTGACCACTTGAGCATGTGACCAAACCCACTAGCTCCTCAGCCCCACCTACCAAACCTACGGTATGGATACATGAGCTGTATGTTGTCCTTCCACCAGGAACTCCACAGAATATATATAGAGGTTGGCAAGAAAGTAATTTCAGGTTTTTAGTGTGAAATAAAACTCATTTTTTTCTACACAAAAAATGAACTTTAATGAGTCAAATATCTTACATTCTGTTCGATGACCTTTTGCCATCTTTCTGGTAACTGCATGATCCCGCGCTCATAGAACTTCTGGTCCTTATCAGCAAAACACTCAACCAAGTGCGATTGGAGGTCATCGTTAGTACTGATATTTTTACCATTTAAGAAGTTTTGTAAACTGTATGTAGCTGTATGGGGGATGCGACACCACTTCCCAACCAAGCTCCAATAGTACGTGTTGCTAAAGATGTGCGAGGACTCGCATTGTCTTATATGATTTTAAATTGTTGTGTCTGATACATTTAACTGTTTTGCAATCTCTCGTACAGTTATATGACGATTCGATTAAATTATGGCTTCCATTTTGTCATCATCAACTTCAGAAGGTCGACCAAAACGTTGGTCATCTGTCAGTGAAAAATCTCCGGAACGAAATTTTTTAAACCGATTCTGACACGTGGATTCTGTTAAACAATCAACACCATAAAATTCACATATCTCTTTGCGAGCCTCAGCCGCTTTCTTGCTTTTATGAAAATAAAAAAGTAAAATGTGTCAAAAATGCTTATTGTTGCGCTCCATGTTAAATACTGATAGTAAACTAACAGTTTTAAACAAAATTACACATCGAAATCACTTTCTTGCCAACCAAATACACTCATGCCTAGAGACGTTTCAGTGTTACAAGCCTAACTTTAACAAGTCCATTTTGGGCTTAGTCATCATATGTTTTTTTCACTTGCTGTAAAAAGGATTTTTTAGTTATGGGGTTATTGTAGCTGACTTGTGCAATATGGTTATTAGCAATGCCTAGTGATTTAATTATTACAGGACTCGGTCAACCATAGCAATTTTTTTCACATAGATTCCACTTACAAATGTTCTAATAGGCAGTGTTGTTGAGTAAAACCTTTTTAGTAGACGATGAATTGGCAAAAGTAAACTACAGTTATATTCAGCAAAAATTAAATTAACAGTGTCAGCTTTTCCCATGAAACAGAATTGGGTTTGACGGAACATGATAAAGGTATTGCAATTTTCTACGCCGAAGAGAAATTATTTTACTTGCAGTACTAGAACTGGCTTAAGGGAAGGAGGGATGACGTTTGGTACCAATGTCAAGTTCTAAGGGAGAGAGGCACCTCTTTCATTCAGGCAAACGGGGAAATTGTCTTTCCTCTGTCAGTCTGTCTGTATGTATGATAGTTTGTTCAATTTATGTCAGTACTTACAATAGTCAATCTTTCTCAAATTATATTATTGCATTTACCAACACCTCAACTACATTTTATCTTTTATTTTTTCCCTTAATTTTAGAATTTCTCATACCGCTGCTCAAAGCTATTTCAGATATCCGCCAAAAAAGTAAATATTTATAATTATAGATCCTCAGGCGAATCTATGTACAATTTATTTTTGTATTTCCTGTAGCGTCGCTACATTATATACAGGTTTTGTTAAATATGATAATTATATAATGGAATAAACAAGTATAATGATACACATTATACGTGACTGAACTGACTAATAAGGTGATGGGGCTCACCTTTTTGATCAAACTTAAAACTAACTTACATACTAATTCCAGTGGAAATTGTCCCCGAAGCTGGATTTTGTATAGATTTATAAATAGATTAAGATATTAAAATTTCTTTCAAGCGATTTGCTTTGACAAATAAAGTGGAGTATTTTCGATCGAGACATTTTCTTTATCCTTCAAGCTGACGAGTCCACAACTAACCGAACATCCTTCGCTTATATGTGTATTGTTAGGTCTTTGGGAAAAAATCGAATCAACTATATTACGTTAACACATCTGAAACCATCGGGGTTTGAACCCATTACCTTCGTTTACTACTAATGTCGTGCCATAAAAGGGGGCAGGTAATTTGTATTCTATACGATCGGTATTTCGTTATCGTCGAACCGAGATTTAATCGAAGACCTGACCAAAAGTAGTGACGAAATAGACTTACGCAAAGAGGTCTATTAGGCAAAGTACTACTTAATACGTTTAACATTTATTTTAATTTAGTTATGCATTTTCATGTAAACCACAATAAGAAAAAGACGTATCAACGTGCAGCTATTCACACCTGACAACCAAAGTCTAAACGGGGGAAGACAATAGACTTGACGAGGAATTGGCTTGGTTCATATGGGAGGGTGGGCAGTTTGTGAGGATGTACTTAGGCCGGCAAGTGATTCAGGATTTATGATATTTCCAGAAATGGGCTTGTTGTGTCAACTTCTTCCCCACGAATAAACAGAAGATACCTTCTTCATGGACCAGAAAACACCCTCCTACCTTTTTATATTTTATCATTAAATCTTCAGCGTCAGTTAAGAGAGAAGGGACTAGTTCACGATCCCGACACGGCAACAGCTCTCTCTCTTTCTCTCTCTCTCTCTCTCTCTCCCTCTCTCCCTCCCTCCACCTCCCTCCCCCTCCCCCTCCCATGAGAAAATGTCAAGTCCCTAGTCCAAAAAGATCAGATGAGAGGTTGTCACCTTAGTTGGCAGGTGGCGCTGAGGAGTTAGCGTGGTTAACCGGTCTAAGATTTTGGAGGTTAACTGCTTGATGGGCAAGTGACGAAGGCGAATGTGCGAGATTGTGAAAGTGGTCCGTGCCCAGGTTGAGAATTAACATGGACACTATGTCTGACAGTCGGTCAGTGCTGTGGTCTTCTCCACAGGCAGCGCTTGCAGCGATCATAGTGAGTTTATTAGATCTATTGAGCGTCTCCTCTTCAGGACTGAGAGTGTTGTTCAATCCTAACTCAATGAGTTCATCGGCGATCTCAACCTGTCGTTCCCATGTCAGACAGAGGTGTTGAGGATTGAATGTTTCATTATTACCGAGGATAATATACTAAGGCTCCGGGAAATAAGTAATTTAAGTCGACTTAAGCTCACAACGAGGTAAGTGAACATAACGGTTTTTCCTCATCCCGAGAAGAAATGGGTATAATTATTTTTTTTCATTGTGCGTTGGGTCCTTAATAGTGCAATAAAAGTTAATTTTTTCAATCACGTAATTGTCTATAATGTTATAACTTTTAAAAAAGAATATTTTTTGACTCACCTGCTAATTTTACGGAACCAAAGAAATGTTAATTTATCTAGAATTGTCTTCAATTTAAATAATGCGTTTAGTTTATCTCATTTAAACTTATTTTTCATTAATTATTTAATTTTTTTTTCTAAACCCCTTTAAATTATACAATTTTGAAAATATGACAAAATCAATGAACAAAATAATGTCTCCCCTTTCTGCTATGCGCAGATGCACTTGAAGGAGGTTGGGTTACATACAATCAGATTGAAGTTAAGAGGTCAATACCATGAATATAATGCTAGGTGATGGGGCTCACCTTCAGTTTGAAAATGTGGGAGAAAAACTTACGAACTAAAACCTAAACCTAGAACCTAAGACCAAAGCGTTCCAGCCGCGACAGCGTCCTGCCATCGATGGGGGAACGGAGCGGGGGTTATCGTGTTAAACACCGGGTTTGTCAAGTATTGCAGGGAGTCGAACAATTTGATCTGTCTACGTTGGATGAATTCATCCACCGTAGGCAGCTCAAAGATCTCGTGAAGCTCACTGTTGCTCCGCTGCATTAATTATTTGAAATTATTTACAGGACATTTTTGTTCTTCTGGTATATTACTACAACCAAGAACAAAGAAGAACTAAAACCCATAAGCGTCATTTTGGCAGAAATTTGAAAGTAGTTTGTTAGCTTATCATTAGTCCTACTTATTCAAAAATTCAACTAAGCATAAAATTCATTTTTTTTTTTTACAGTTACCTCAACCATTTTCTTAATATGATGAGTATCTGTTGAATTGAAAAATATGATAAAATGTTTAGGTTTAAGCTCCTTGGATTTATTTTTTTTTTCAAAATCAGAAACACTTATGGTTCCTCCGGTGTGTCCATAAAGTCGGTTATGATCTTTATTTAAGACCTGTTGACCCTGTTCAAGCCGGAGACATGAAGACATGAAATTATACTATGGGCTCCTATTTGATTTTAGAAAGACATGAAAATTACAGCCATCGCTGTAAAAACATGTCTAAGTGCCTGTCGGGTCGTCACTAGGGGGTGCCTGGTCACCCTAGTCCTGGTGACAAGTGAGGATTGTTTGAGTTTATAACCTGGACAATCGTTTCATGACGGCGTTACTATCTGACTCTATTTTTGATAGGTATTTGCCCCGACAATGAACTATGTTCAAGAGAAGAGGTACACAGGTTTTTATATAAAGAATTAGTCAAGTTTTCAGAGTTCGAGTGGAAGCCACGCGTCAACGAGTAGAGGTCACGAGAGACTGATTTACAGGGCTAGGAGCCCGCCTGTACCCCCTGTAAGTACCCTACCCAGCCTTGTCCACTGGGGGAGGCTGGGCTGGCAAAGGTTGCTTAGGTCTGGTGTCGTTTCCCACATGTGATGAGGTACCCGCGACCAACGCCTAATTACCCGGCCAGCCCTGTCCCCTGGGAGAGGCTGCAAAAGAGTTGCTTAGGACCTGCGGTTTCCCTCATATGGTGAGGTACCTGCGACTGACAGCTGGTGACCCCTCTCGTGTGACGATTTTGCCCCCGCCTTTTTTATTGCTTCCCATATTTACAATGATTTATATTTGTTCATGTTATTTACATTTGTCTATAATACATTTAGTTCATGTTATTTACGTTCGCTTACAATATATACAAAATAGAGTATAGGGTGATTTATCTCATGTAGTTAGCGGTCACTGCAGTGCCATTAAAAAAAAAAAATTGATTTCTGTAATTTTGTGTAAGGCGTGGAATTAACAGTATAATTAGTTTTTAAAACTACAATTTCAAAACTCATTAAAACTGTTCTTAACATCGTGTAGTTGTTGTTTTTTTATTTCTGTGTTTACAGTTCATAAAAATGAATTCATGATAATGTAGTCGTTCTTTTACTGCCTGAAGTTTTTATAACCACTCTAAGGGAAATGATTTTTTAATTTTGTGTCGGGTCGTAAAATAATAACTGGCGATTACTTCGTATTTGACCTAGACTTAGGAAATTACTTATTCTTTGAATAAACTTTTGTTTTTCCAATAGTTGGAAGTCACGAGTCATTCATTGGGCGAGGTTTTTTCGTTCTTCCAAGTATAACTTTAAAAATGAATTTCGGCATTGGTAGATCATATCATTCAAGAACTTTAGTTGCTGCTGAAGGTGATAATTGTTAAAGGTTAATTCTTTTGAAACAAAATTGATTCTTTTCTTTAGTAATTTATAACTGGGGGAATCCTCGGGGCCATGGAAGGGGGCCCCTGGGGATATTGTATTGTGAACTGTACATATTGAGAGCTGAGCAACCGTTAATATTAGATAAGCAAACTGTTATTGTACAAATACAGAACATGAACATTAAAAAAAATAATAATTTATGTAAAAATTATATACTGATCCATAATTCACCAGCCTCCGGTTAACAAACTAGATCGATAAAATAAACTTTGGCCTCAACTATTCATTCTATGATTGTCTGCTATACATATATTTTATGATAGTTAATTAGCTTGTAAACTTCCTGTTTAGTGCTGAACATAACCTATTCAAGATATATTCATATTGTTGTGAATAATATAACAATAATTATTATTATTTTTTATTTATTTTTTTTTAATAACTTCTTTATTGTGCTAAAATTACAATCTACCTTATTAGGCAATAAGTAATTGAGATAAATGTTCTCATTCATACCATATTTACAATTCATCATTCACTCGCTCATTCATACAGTATTTACAAACAGCCCAGAGGCCCCCCAAATCCACATGGTTGTTACCTCCCTCGCATGCGAAAGAGGAAGCGTAGTCTTGGGAAGTCCCCGACGCTCCTCAGCTGAGGCAGTGGAGGCTGACGAAAAGCGTGAGAGCCACATACGCTCAGGACATGATTGGAGAAACTGGCCATTGCTACGATTAGGGGATTAGGGTGGTTGGATAGGTTACTATGGAACTTAATTTAGTTGGAAGGTATGAGTTCGAGAATATAGGCTATATTAAGATCGTTATGAAGGGTTTTGTTGCTGACGTAATAAGGGGGATTTACTATTTTTCTCAGGACTTTTGATTCAAAGGATTGGATACGCTGGATGTTCGGCTTTTTTGCATGATTATTATTAATATAATCACATAAGTGGTTATAAGACAATCAGGATATGATAGTAATACGCTCATTCATGTTTCAGTTGTTGGGCAGAATGAACAGCGTGGCTGGGATCCCTGGGGCACTGGCTGGAGTGTTCAGCAACGCTGCTGTGGTGGCACCCCTGCTGGCAGCAGTCATCGCCTACTTCCGCTACGACCAGATGGACCCCGAGGCCAGGCTCGAAGACGTCGACGTCGACCCGTCCCAGTTCTACCCATACTACGATTTCATAATCATAGGGGGAGGCTCTGCGGGTATGTGACATCTTAGTGACTTTAATGCCGGGTTCCTACATGGCTTAAATCAAGAAAGTGAGTAACATTTATAAACTTAATACGGATTAAGGTAATTAATTATGTCTTTATAATTCATTACAATTCGTCTGAATGGTTCAAGACTCCACACCGACGGTTAATACATCCGTATTAAGTGAATAAATAATACTCACTTTCGTGAGTCACACCCCGTGGAAACCCCCGGGATGACGCCAGTTAAGAAACAATGCTCCAATTTGGTTTCAGGCCTGCGCGGTTCAGCAGCTATCAAACAGAAAAGAATTTATAAAATAGATTCATTTTATTTCCACAACTGATATCCTGAGTGTATAAATAAATTCAGTTATCTCTACAATAAAATAAAAAGACAAACTAAATTCTATTATTATACGAACGTAACAATATCCACGTAGCAGTAAACTATAAATTATATTCCACTGACCATACTACTGACCATACTACTGACCATACTAAACTGTACTTATTTTAAAACTGTCCATCTATTCTACTCCAATCAAAAATTCAGATATACAATACCTATGTAGTATAATAATTAAAATTAAAAACTATGATATAACCTTTAAAACCATCAAAAAAATGTTTTCAACAAGTTGTCATAAAATTATAAGACCTACTTAAAACACAGCTATATATCGTATGTGACTCGTCCAACTCATAACTCATCTAAAACAATAGTAAAGGGTGTCCCAGAATTAACGCAAGATTTGAATTTGCCGCCATTTGTGCAGTAAAGTGCTGGCAACCCTAAAAAACAAAACAATTTGACAGCTGACAGTTTAGGGTTGGTAAAAATTGAGCGTTACACGATAGAAAAACGTGTCTTTATTGTTGAACATTATCTCAAAAATAATGAAAGTTTGTCGGCCGCAGTTCGAAAATTTCATACAAAATATGGTCGGAATAGTGTTTTGACTTCATCAACTGTGAAGAGATTAATTGAAAAATTTATTCAGACTGGATCAGTCGGAGACACTAAACACACTGGTCGTCCAAAAACAATCCGCTCAAATGTCAATATCGAAGCAGTGCGTGAGAGTGTTGTTGAAAATCCAGGAACATCAATTCGGCGCCGTAAACACAGTTCTTTGTGCCGAAATTGGATGATATTGATGTGGCCAATATGTGGTTTCAACAAGATGGTGCCACATGCCATACAGCCCATGAAACAATTCAAATACTGCATGAGACATTTACAGGTCGTATACTCGTTTCGGTGATCAGAATTGGCCCCCTAGATCGTGTGGTTTAACACCTTTAGATTTCTTTTTATGGGGTTATTTGGAGTCAAAGGTGTATGTCAACAAGCCCACATCCACCCGTGCATTAAAAGAGGAAATTCAACCACATTTATGCCAAATGGTCATGGAAAATTTCGACAAAAGAGTGCGAATGTGCCAGCAAAGTCGAGGAGGCCATTTGCCCGATGTATTATTCCATAAATAACCCTATCCTATTTACTTTATAATTAAAAAAAAAAATAACAACAAAAATACTAAAAACTGTGTTTTGTACTTAAATCAAATATTGCGTTAATTCTGGGACACCCTTTATTTTTTATTTATCTTTTGACAAAGTCTGCAATATCCACGCTCATCACCCTACGACTGGCTTTGCCCAGGAGGTTGGAGGGGGCGGGTTTCTTAGCATACCAGTGTTTGCTATTTCTTCCTTTTTTTTTTTTGTAATTATACAAAAGAGTTTCCTGTAAATATTCACTTTTCCATATCTGTGATTCTGCTTCCAGGAGCTGTGATGGCGAACCGACTGTCGGAAGTGGAGAAATGGAACGTGCTACTCCTGGAGGCTGGAGGTGATGAGACAGACATATCTGACGTGCCGCTCCTTGCAGCATTCCTCCAGCTGAGCAAGATGGACTGGCAGTACAAGTCGGAGCCACAAGGGACCGCCTGTTTGGGTCAGTACATCATAAATGTCCTATCTGTATATCCGATCAACTTGGTACTTGTGGAAACTCTAACCGCATCAATGACGTTGTACTGTGAACAATAAGAAGCTTTCCGATTAAGTGACCACCATATTCACAAGTAAAGTTCGTCATCTAAACAAACGGATCAATAAAATAATCTACAACCTGACTGAAGTCTACAAGTAAACCATTGTATTCACTAATAGCCTGAGGTTTTAAACCTCTTATAAATCTAATTATATCAATCGTGTTCTCATTAACTTTAGGATGGGTATGATAATGTTTCAGTTTTTAATGAAAAAAAATGCTAATCCTATCACCCTAGCACAGTCATTGCACTGCACCACTCATCCCTATAATCCTCCTCGGAGACTAAAGGGGCAGTGGCCTCGTGACCTGCTATAAATACGTGACAGTCGGAGTCCTGGCAATAGCCAGTTTCTCCAATCATGTCCTGAGCGTATGGGGCTCTCGCGCTCTTCGTCAGCCTCCGCTGGCTCGTATCCGGTGACGCCGCTGACTTAAGAGCATGGAGGACTTCCCAATGCTCCGCTTCCTCTTTTGCATGTGAGGGAGGTGACAACCATCTGGATTTGGAAGATATCTGGTCTGTTTGTAAATACTGTATGAATGAGCGAGTGAATGAAACTTGTAAATAAGGTATTAATGAGAACATTTATCACAGTTACTAATTGACCGATGAGGCAGATTGTAATTTTATCACAATAAATGTATTTCTATATGTATAAAATAAAACTTTTCAAGAAATGGTAATGGCAGGAGTAATTTTAAACAAATGATACAGTATATAACCATAGCCCTTGTGACATGTAGGATTAGTGTCATTTCTTCTGCGGTGCCTTCAATTCATGTTACTCCTAACCGACGAGTGTTGCCTAAATGAAAAGGAAAGTATGGCTGCTTTAAAATATGACTGAAATGACCGACGTACCTCCTAAATCCTGTTCGGAGGTCAGCGGAAACCGGGGCCGTGCCTGCAATGACCAACAACTTAATGGCGGTCCTTCGTGATTTTGTAATTAACACGATCCTAATAATCGATGGAAATATCGTTTGCCGCGAGAAACGTGCGCGTGGAGGTTACGCGGAGCCAAACCTGCGGTGCAACCCCCAGGTTTTACTTTCTCCGCACAGCTAAGATAAACGTATTCTTTCAAGCCATGTTACAATTGAATCGTAGTCAAAATTGACTTTTTATCTTTCAATTCAACAAGTCTAAATTTATTTTCAGTTATTAGTAAAGTGTAAATTTATAAATAGTTTATTTTATAAAATTTCATTAATATGATCTCACGGTTAGGGATGGGTAAGGTTGCATAAATAAGATACATTGTAGAATAGTTGATTCCGACATACCTCTCTTGAGAGGTTAAAGAACCTCTGCACCCATAGCTTGATGTGCAGTCAGTGGATGAGTTCATCCGTACCGGAGACACATAAAGGTTTTCGACGCGTTGCAGCACCTCACAAACCCAGTGTTTAATACTATGACCCCACCACCCCTCCCGAATCGATGGCAACAGACTGTCGGGGAAAACTTAGGGTAAGAATTAGTATGTAAGTTAGTTTTGAGTTTTTGATCAAAAAGGTGAGCCCCATCACCTTATAGAGTCTTACCAAAGAAGTCAGGTATAATGATACTTGTATTGAATTATATAATTTTATGGGATTCAGACCTTGTATAGAATGTAGCGATGCTACAGGACATATAAAATTAATAAATTTAATGCATATAAAGGACTAATAAATAAATTCGAGTGAAAATCCTTAATGAAAATAATAATTTTGTCATTTTTAAGGGGATTGGAGGGGAGAAAAAAAAAAGTTGATACAAGGAGTTGATCCACTCAAAATAAAACAGATGCAGAAACTAAAAAAAAACATTTTGCTTTTTTATTTGGTTGTAACGATGCGTTGTATGTTAAAAGTTGAATAAATTAGTTGGATTTTCATCAAAACTATTTTTTTTTTTCAAAAATGGTAGCTAAATAATTAAATATCTCTAACCACACTCCAGTACGATAAAAATATAATTTCTAAAACATTGGTATTAAAAATCAAAGGTTGACTTTCCTGTGTCAACGATGTGGCAAACATTGAACAAATTTTTTTCCTCTCCTGTTCAATTTTATTTTAAAAAATCTTTAAAAATGAATTTTGTAGCTTATTTCTTATTTTCGATCTTAAGTTAAATAATCTTTGTAGAGGAGATTCTTTTAAAAGAAAAGCTTTATTATGAAGTACAAGCAAAACACTGGTATGTACAAATATTAAGAGTTACGTTACTACATACTTGGTGGAATGTCTAGGCAGGAGTGGGGTCTGGGTCTAAAACTGAGACATTATTGTATAAGAAAAGGATAAGATTCTGGGAAGTAGGGAGGTCTTGGAGGGATGTGGTTGCTTACTTAAAAATAACAGGGAACCATCAGTGACTTCCATGAAGTTTCTAAGGTAAACAGTTCTGCTCAAGCCCCTTCTACTTGTTCTTAGCATTATAAAACTTTAGAAAAAGTCAAATGTTTACTCCAGCAGAAGAAGGAAATTCAAAGTAAAAAAAAGTAAAAAAACCCTCTAAGTAAAGTGAAGTGAAAGTACCTGTAGCGATGAATTATTTGCTTGGTAAAAAAAAGTTACAAGAAACACTCCATCTACTTAGTGTATAGAGGATTCAAGGGTTATGACAGTAACATTAAACGACTGTTCAATTATGTATCACCTACAAAAATATCAGATACAAAATCGTATCAGTATCAATTGTATTCTGATACAGGATCTACCCATGCCTATTAGGCTATTATTGGTTTTAGCGGATAATTTTGTATATTTCAAATGCTTCACATGAACCTAATAGGCTATAAAAATTATATAAATGTAATTTAAATAATAGTTGCAATGATTTATACATAACACGGACACATTCTTCCTTGATGTTGGAAATCGGGTATATTAATTCCTGCTTTCTTTCTTTTATGCTTGGTTTCAATTAACTCTCTAAATTATTTTGGTTTCCTACCCCTACAAGTACAAACTCAAAAAATGATGGTGCTCTCTAAGCCTAACCATGATTAATTGCCTCTGGTCTCGACCAAAGTCACAACAAGATCTGGCCAGATCACATCTCCTCCCGCTAGCTATGCTTGGTTTTCCTATGCCATTTAATCCCTTGGTACCTGAGGTCCAAAACACTATTTCAATGCATATTATTTCAACAGAAAACTCACTTCCTGAAATTAAAATAATTTTAATAAATAAATATAATTGATAATAAAAATATCCTCAAAATATGTTAATTATATAGTGACCTGTCATAAAGAGTCGATTCTTTAAGTTAGAATAAGTTTCAAAAATACTTTTGGCCTTCATCAGGAAAAATTATCTTAAAAAATATTTGGCCTTTGTTTCATTTGTGACATATACTCCTTCCTTTGCAGGTATGAACAACAAGAGGTGCAACTGGCCAAGAGGGAAGGTAGCAGGAGGGTCAAGTGTCCTCAACTACATGCTCTACGTGAGAGGAAACAAGAAGGATTACAACCTCTGGGAGTCGATGGGGAATACCGGCTGGGGCTTCAACGAACTCCTCTACTACTTCAAGAAGAGCGAGGACAACAGGAACCCCTATCTGTCTAGGTCTGACTACCACTCAACCGGAGGATATCTCACCGTGCAAGAGGCTCCTTGGCACACGCCACTTGCAGAGGCATTTGTACAGGTCAGGACAATATTTATCATTTATTTTATTTTTTCTTTCAAAACTCCTTTACTAATATTTTGCATTTTCAAGTTACAATGCAAAATCAATTTTTAATTCATTTTTTATATAAGTACCCTTAATGGTAGTGTTTAATTTTTTTTTGGGCAAATTAAACCTCATACATTCTTAAAAAATATAGAAGTTTTCATTAAGAGTCTGAAACTTCTATGCAATATTGTTCTTTTCAATTATTACAATAACATCAAACGGCGGCAGTTTTGCCCTAGTTTATAAAATTAATACATAGATGTCTTTTTAATGATTTTTCAGTACTTTTAATGATTTTCATAAAAATATAAATTTCACTAATAAACTAGAAGCTAACAATAAAATCAGATTCCTTAATATCTATATTATAAATGGAAAAGAATATTTAAGAGCTAGGAGGGCTCAAAAAGTTTTAATCATTAACTTTTCATCAATCCACAAAACATCAACTATATTTTACCAATTATGTATGAACTGATCATAATAAAATATTTAAGCCTAGTGGAAAAATATATTGTTTCAATATTCCTTAAATTTAATACAAAAATTATGAGTTCAAAGTAAAAATTTATAATTACGGTACAACAATGACTAAACAGCAGCTTTGAATAAAAATACGGGTAATTCTATAAATAAAAGTAGGTAGTACAATAACCAAAACAGGTAGAGTCTTACTGATACTGATTTATGTTTTCTAAAAATTGGTATCATTTAATGAGGCATTTATACATAGTTCCATCTAGTCCAGTCCTGGCAGCGCTGAAGTAAAGTGTGAAGTAAAGTAAGTGCTCCACACATATTTTCAAACATGTTGTTGATCAAGCATACAACATATTAAAATTAATCATGCTATATGAAGCAATACTTTCTGTACTGTAGGCAGGGAAAGAGCTCGGATACGAAAACAGAGACATCAATGGGCGCCGTCAGACTGGATTCATGGTAGCCCAGGGGACAGTGAGGAGAGGAGCGCGATGCAGCACTGCTAAAGCCTTTCTCCGCCCGGCGAGACTTCGCAAGAATCTACACATATCGCTCAACTCTCAGGTATATTCTGTCTTTAATAAAATTTTGGCTTGTCAATGCTGGATTATTCACTGAACAACGGTTCTTTTTAAAGGTAACAAGGATCATGACTGATATAAAAACAAATAATGCCTATGGAGTTGAATTTATGAAAGATGGTAAACTTTATCAGGTAACTATTATTCCCTTTATATAAAAACTTTTTATAAAATCAATGTCCTAACTACTATGAATATTTTTGAAACCCATAGATAAGGACGAAGAAAGAAGTGATTCTGAGCGCTGGCTCAGTTAATTCTCCGCAGATACTGATGCTATCTGGGATAGGCTCAAAGCAGCACCTTACAGAAATGGGAATTCAACCTATTTACGATTCACCTGGAGTTGGGGGCAACTTACAAGATCACATCGGCCTCGGAGGTCTCACTTTCCTGATTAACCAGGATGTTTCATTGACACCGTCCCGCTATGAAAATGTTCAATCTCTCCTGAAATATGCTGCTTTTGGCGATGGTCCCCTTACCGTACTAGGTGGTGTCGAAGGGCTTTCCTTCATCCATACCAAGTACAGCAATGCTTCTGAAGACTGGCCTGACATAGAATTTCATTTTGTAGCTGGATCAACCAGCTCCGACGGTGGAATACAGCTTTGGAAAGCCCATGGAATAACAGAAAATTTTTACAGAGAAGTGTTCGAACCTATAAAAAATCACAATGTATGGTCTGCTATCCCGGTACTCCTCAGGCCTAAAAGTAAAGGCTTTATCAAGCTTAAAAGTAAAAATCCTTTTGAATATCCGTTAATTTACCCTAATTATTTCTTTGAGCCATTTGACATGAAAACATTGATTGAAGGGGTAAAATTTGCTGTCGAAATGAGTAAAACCAAGGCTTTCCAAAGATTTGGCAGTGAGCTACACCGAATACCATTCCCGGCCTGTAAGAACATACCTCGGTACACAGACCACTACTGGGAATGCATGATACGCCAATATTCTTGCACTATTTACCATCCTGTAGGTACATGCAAGATGGGACCTGGCTGGGACAAGACAGCAGTGGTGGATCCTCAGCTGAAGGTGTATGGTGTGAGAGGTGTCAGGGTGATCGATGCCTCCATCATGCCAACGCTTGTCAGTGGCAATACCAATGCACCAGTCATCATGATAGCAGAGAAAGGTGCCGACATGATCAAAGAACAGTGGGAGAAATTTATGTAACCACTATTGTCACATGTCTTCCTCTTAGGGCATGGAGAAAAATAAATTGGCCAGAAAAGCCTTCATAAATGTTTATAATTCAAAGGGTACAAACCCACTGATCAAATGATGTTTGAATATAACGTTTGACCCATTTATTAATGGAAATGGAGGCAAAAAATTTCAATTTTTGTTTTGAAACATATTTTAAAGTTCGATGTTGAATTATTTGAACTAAATAATTCATAAAATTAGAAAAAATTAATAATCGAGTTTTATATAGATTATATAAGCTGATAATAATAATTGTATAAGTAGCGAAACCTAAGAAATAAACTGTTTAGTGATTGTACATGTAGTAGATGAGAGAAGGGAGATATTATGTAAGAAAATCATGTCTTAAACCAATTTAAACTTCATCATACTTCAGGTAAGTATTTATGATTAATTTAATATGTCTAAAATTGTAGTATCATTAAATTATTGCATCTCTACAATTCGACAAATATAAGGTCACAGTATTGTGTTAGTCCCAACAATACCATATCAATTAATCAATAAATTTCAAAGCAAAACAATTACAAGCAAAGTTATTCCAATAATTAAGTTAACAGAGAATTCAAATCACTCCTTTTGCTTGTCAAATCGATTCTAGTAGGTTTTTTTGTTCAATAGTTTTGTTATTTACAGTTTTTTTTTGTTTGTTGAAAAAGTGATTTTCAGTTGTTTTAACAAATAAAATGAAATTTTTAAAATTTGTCGGTGAAATCTTATCTCTCCTAATTATATTTTAATATAATAATGGTTGTCAGTAGAGAGAGAGAGAGAAAAGGTTATATAGTTCGGGCAGAATCGCAGTATTCATAAAATATACAAATGAAATATGTATAAACCATTGTTGTATTTTTTTTTAAACCAAACTAAAAGAACGATGGTGTAATTACAACTATTAAGTACAGCTCGTTTTCTAACCCTTTTCAATAATGAATGTTGTGAGTGCTAACAGTTATAGTATGAATGTCCAATAACTCTTCTTTTTTAGAATATTTTAGACAAACTTTTTCATTCTTACAAAAGTACTAGTAACAAACAAAGTATCTAGTTGAAGTATCTTCAATCCGTAGACAGCATAAGATAAATGAAAGGGCTTATAAATAGTTTTGACCAAATGGACTATAATCATTTAGTTTTTTAATGATTTGTATCTAGTCAAAATGACTTACTTTAAAAGTTATTAGATAATGCTTTTGTGTAATTATTGTAATAAAAACTAGAAGAAAATGTGAATTTCTATTTGTAAAAGGTAATGCTTAATATTAAAATAAATTATTTTTTATTATTTTGTTTTAATTTCCACTGACTTTTAAGCTAATTTTATAATTATTTTAGTTATTAAGGTAAAGTAGTATGACAATGAAAGATTTTTTTTTTTTCAAAAGTCAAGGTCACTAGATTTTTTTCATTTTATTCCCACCAATCCAGTGAATTAGTGAAATACAGCAATATCCTAATTAATGTAAAGGCTACGATTTTATTATTACGACAATGGTAGAACAAAAAATTCTGTGAGGTTTCCTCTTTGACCAGTATACTTAAATCCTTTGATTCAGTAGCAGCTCTATCTAACTCTTAATTGGAAGTAGCCTTTTATTCAATTTTTAAAATTGATGGTTGATAAATTCATCAAATTTCTATTTGGGAGAGTAGTCGACTACAAGCAATAAATCAAAACTTATTTGCCGGACTAGGATGGATGTTGGAGCCTCAGATTCTGTGAGATTTAGTGATTTAGGTGTCTGTCAGTATTATTATGATAACTTTCAATATATTTTTTAATGTTTTTTTGTGCAGCCCCTGTTTGGCCAATAAACATTAAATTTTGCTTGTAATTTACAACTGATCTAGGACGGATCTAGGCTTTCAGAAAAAAATCAGTAGAAATTGTGATTTGGTGGAACATTTGTAGTTCTGTTGTCACATTTGGCTACGTACACTCTAGGCCTTGTTTGTAAATTGAGCTTAGCTAGTGATACAATTGTTATATTGGGCGCTAAATCAAGAGAATTTTATTTAAAACTGTTCACATCTATTAGTGATTCGTCCATGCTTGAGGTCTTCATCTGTCATTGGCTGCAACTGATTTACACACGAAACCCCGAACAAATTGTCGATGTCTTGTAAAAGGCTTTAAGCCCTCTTTTTGGTTTACTCAAAAAATAGTCAATTATATATTATAATGCCAGTGAGTAAAATCTCTTCTATGCTGTCCAGTCAAAACTTTCATCTTAACGGCTTTCATCAACCGTCCTTTTCTTTTGTTTCCAAACTTCTTTGAAGTAAGTATCCAACATAATTACCGACCGCATCTGTGTAGACATTCATGATGCTGAGAGACTTTGCGAAGGAAAGTAAACCTGTTTAGGAGGAGGTAGCTTCGGACTTTGGCGAACCACATCCTGCGAGAATATCATCTATGACCCCACTGGTTCAGATAGTTCTATTATAAGAACAAGGTACAACAGCTAAATGGCTGTAACTTAAGTAAATTACTCTGTGTTCAATAGATTGGTATTCTTTTTTCAAGATTAGTAATTCAATTAGTAATATGTAGATATTTTAATATACATTCACTGGAAACAGCACCCCTGAAATTGTAAATAATTAATATAAAAGGTAGACTACTAGGTTAAGCAACTAAAAGTAGACTGTTTATAAGCATTGTATAATATAAATATTGTTTAAACGGCCAGTCGCAATGCTCACATTTAGTAGCACTTCATCTGGAAGATTGGACAGAGTGGAAAAAACAAATCCTGTGACATTATTTTTATTTAAAAAAAGCTGTTTTGATAAATCTAAAAATGATTTTTTTATTGATTCACTACAAATATGCTAGAAAATAATATGCTTAAGAACTTCATCTTACCCCACTTTATCTTCGGATCAGCTTTTTCCACGAATCAGAATTATAATAAATTACTAGAACATGATAAAATATTACAATATATTACATCCAAAAACTTTTTCACTAGAACTGATTTAGGCCAAGGAGTAAGGATGGCAAGTATCATTGCCAACCTCAAAGTGAGAGATTTACTCATGCTACCGCTCAAAAGCTAATTAAGATTTATTATTTTTACCTAATCATTTAAAAATACATCAAAGATAGTAATGCAAAATGAAATTCAAAAAAATAAAATTTAGATGGTCAATCGTAGAAATCATATTTTTAATAATGTCCTAGCCAGTTTTAATAAGTTTTTTTTATGGCAATCTTATATTATTAACAACTTTTTTTTTTTTAAAGAGATTTCTACTAACCGATACGGCTTAACAAATAAAGTGAGGTAGTTTTAATTGAAAATATAAAATTATTTAAGAAACCAATGTGAAGGTAGGAATCCCTCCATTTTTTCCTGAACTGAAGAAAGAAAAACTCAATTTTTCCAGCTGATTTGTATGACACTTAACTGTGGGTAAAGCAATTGAAAATATTGTTATTTTTTTTTTATACTTTGAAGTATGACCAAAAAACTAGTCAAACATGCTTAAATTTGTTTATGTATAGTAAAGATATTAATGGTCATTTTATCAAATATACTGTGGTGTGCTGACAATTTTAAAATTATATATGTGAGTCCTAATTATTTAATTTTACCAAGGAGAGGATAACTGAATATTAAAAATAAACCAATTTTATTATCAATCAAAAAGTAAATTTATATGCAATGCTGATGAGGAATAGGTTTTAATAATTATTCTTATACTATTTGATTTGACATTCTGCAAAATTTAGTGTGTATTTATTAAATTAATGAGCTCATAACTTTACCTAACCTTAAAATATGTTCCTGTGAACTGAAGTATTGATCGCTAGATTCTTGTTGATCACTTCTTAGGTCCACTTCGAGAGAATGACTCTGCCGATAACAGTGACGGGTCAAGGCAAGAAAGGAGGTATGCTCTTCTAGACTGAAGACAGGACTTGTTGAACACAGGATTTCTGAGCGAGTTCAGCGAATCAAAGTATTTAATATTTATAAGGATAAATTCATCAAGCATAGGCAGCTAAAATTCTTCGTGGAGATAACCACTTTTCCGCTCTTTATATTATGTATGTCTAGCCATGGAGTATAAGGCTGTTTTTTTTGTTTACTCAGAAATATGTTTTAAATAGCCCATTACTTCATTTCAGAGATTATCTTACCTCCACGATGTTTATTAATTTAAAACAGCTTGAGTATAAGAAGAAATTGTCTTTAAGGTGGAGCATATTAAATAAATATATTAATTAATTAATTACACAGAGAACACACAGCAGTTGATTAGAAAAACGTAGGGTTTAAGTAGTTTATTCAAGGACAACCATTAATTTCCTTCATAATTTTTCATTTGAACTAATCCTAATAATTGATGGAAATGCAGTTTGCCACAAGAATGAATTGCTTAATCCGTGTGGTACCAAAGCTGGAACATATCTAACGAAACCATAGTTGTAACTATATATAATTTATTATTTATTAATATACTTCAATGATTCATATGATTGATTTTTCAATTGGAAGGCAGGAGTCCACTTCAGATTTTAAGCTTCAAATTAATAAATTAATTTATTTTTGTCAAACATATAATATTTATTTTATTTCCAAATCTTATTTTAATTAAAATTAAACACAAACTTAAAATCAGTACAATATGATATACAGTTCCTCAACTTAAAGAATCAATTCCTTAAGTGAAAATAAATTCTAAAAATACTTTTGCCCTATTTCTGAGAACCCTTCCTTTACAAGACTTATCTTATTTAATATTTGTCATTTTGGACAGTTGGATTTGTGACAAATACTCCATTGCACTGCAATGGAACGGAACGGAGGGGGGGTTATCGTGTTAAACACCGGGTTCGTCAAGTATTGCAGGGAGTCGAAAAATTTGATATGTCTACGTTGGATGAATTCATCCTCCGTAGGCAGCTCATAGATCTCGTGAAGCTCACTGTTGCTCTGCAGCTCGAATGAAGTACCTCTGACCACTTTCATCAGTATACCGTTTTGGAATTGTTGGAGTCGCCGAGCTGTCGTATACATCAGATAATGAAAAAGCGGTGCACCACACAGCAGAGTAGGCCTGAGTACACTCTTGTAGATCAGTAGCTTGAGACACAGTGATAGATTGGGGGAAGTTAATAAATGCGTAAGCCGGTAAGACTTCGTGCGAGTATGCTTGGACTTCTTCGTAAAATGTTTACTAAAATGGAGGTATCTGTCCATTTTAATTCCCAGATATACTAGGTTGTTGGCTGGTGAATTTTCCTCCGTTCCTACTATGTAACTAGTAGGTAGCAGGCTTTTTTACACAGTCAGTCTTACCCCTGTTTACAGAGATATTGAGTCTCCCCAATCTCTCACTGATCTGGTTACAGGCTACTAGAGCATTCGACACAGTGTCCCGTGAGACACCGAGTCGATTGCTTGAGTGCAGTCAATGGAAATCATAGCCGTGGCTATGTTTCTATTCATGTTATGGCTAACTTCTGACTGTACCTTCAGAAGGGGATGCTCTGTGCTCGTACTGTCTCTCGTACAGTCTGTTCTGGCAGAATGATGTTGTTTTCCGAGCAGTAATCTTTGAGATAATTCAAAATAGTTTTCTCAAAAATTTTCCCCATCTGTGGCAGCAAACTGATCAGGCGGTAGTGGGCTGCTAAATATATCTCAATCCCCCAAAAGCTCCTGTGTGAGGACTAATCTACTTGGGTTGCAAGATAAAGAGGCTAAAAAAAATATATATAATAAAAAAAGATTTGTCATGTTTTGCTTTATTGTTACTAAAAATTAACAGGTAAAGAAAATATTTTCTGACAGTATTGGGGCCAATGCTTCATAATAGAAATCTCTCATTTAGTTTTACTATTGTTTTATGGTAAGTGTCATTCTGCTTCTGCTTCTTGAGGCCAGTATAAGCTATTCATCTGACTTTGCTACTATCCGGTAGATGGCATTGCTGTCAGCCGGAGCTGCTAATATTTTTTTTCATTTCATTCGGAACGGTTCCGCCCGGAACGTAACATGCCTAGTTACTATTTCTCTCAACCACTCCCAAAACATTATTTACAATCTGGAAGTATTATATTTTTATGCACTCCTTTGAATGCATCTGCGAATGCAGCATGAGGAGACGGCTGTAATTCCAAATTTATCTATTTATTTTTGTCATTGTATATCTATTATTAATAAAGAGGTTTTGAAAAAAAAAAAACCAAAAAGAAAAACCATTAAGATTTCCATTCATAATAATAATTATATAAACAGCTATTTAAATCCAGTGGATAATTTCAAAAATATATTATAGAAGTGTCTCCTGCAAACATTTATAGTGAACATTATTTTATGTAAATAATTGGAATGTAGTGAGATCTATTAGTTAAAGCATAAAAAAAGCAAATTAAATGCATTGCAGTGCCATCTGTTCAGTGAAAAGAGAACTAGCTTCAGTACAGATCAGCAATATTAGGCTTTTTTATTGCACCGTAGTGCTATCTATTGAGTGGCGGAAGAACTACATACTAGTTATTAAATCAATTGACATGCACCACCATCTGTTGGTACTCAGTAAAAACTAAACTGCAATATTTGGCATTTTCCCTGCACCGTGGCGCATTCTGTTGAGCACAAGGAGAACTAGCTGGTCCTACCAGCGCCATTACTTCATGCTAGAAAATTTTCTTTAGTATCAGGTCTTCAGGATCCCACAGGAGCTAACTACTCCAAAGTGGAGAGGGGACTAAGCCTGGTACTGACTGGAGTAGTTAGCTCCTGTGGGATCCTGAAGACCTGGTACTAAAGAAAATTTTCTGACGCGACACAGGCCCGGCTTGGACTAGTTAGTTTTTTTTGAGCTCAACAGAATGCGCCACGGTGCAGTGAAAATGTTCAATATTGCAGTTTAGTTTCTACCATCTGCCAACAGATAGCGCTGGATGTCAAGTTATTTAATAACTAGTACGTGATTCTTCCGCCACTCAACAGAATGCGCCACGGTGCAGTGAAAATGTCCAATATTGCAGTTTAGTTTCTACCATCTGCCAACAGATAGCGCTGGATGTCAAGTTATTTAATAACTAGTACGTGATTCTTCCGCCACTCAACAGAATGCGCCACGGTGCAGTGAAAATGCCAAATATTGCAGTTTAGTTTCTACCATCTGCCAACAGATAGCGCTGGATGTCAAGTTATTTAATAACTAGTACGTGATTCTTCCACCACTTAACAGAATGCGCCACGGTGCAGTGAAAATGCCAAATATTGCTGTTTAGTTTCTAATAGCTGCCAAATGATAGCGCTGCATGTCAATTTATTCACTGAAATACTTCTCTCTTTCTTAATATATCCTGACTCATTAGTTTAAGGCACTAAAACTAAATGAAACAAAAGTAATGAAACAAGTTCACGTAAACGTAAGTCCAAAATCACCTCGTTTGGGAGTAGCAGCTGACGAAATATTTTGTTGAACCTCATTGTTGTTCCAATAGATGCCATTCTGCCTAATATTGTTGTCGCTAATAGAGGCTACTATAAGATTTAAATTGTGGAAGTTGAACTGCTTTTAATGGATTTTAATTATGCAGGTTAAGCTGATTTTAATGGATTTGTTAATGTAAAGTTCATAAATCAATTCATTTTATAAAAAAGCTTTCTCAAAGAACAGAGATTGGACGTAAAAATCCCTAATTTATAAAAAGGTTAATTCAAAGATTAAAATGATACATTATCTATTACAGGCGGTTTGTAATCTGTGAAAATGTAACTTCTTTTATAAAAAAAGTATGATTTTTTATGAATATTTTTATTTAATTAAATTTATAATAATTAAATAAAGATTTATTATAATAGAACATATTTACTACATAGAACATTATTATTAGAACATAATTTTAAGTAAAACTATCGCACCGAACTTTGCAAGTCAATGCAACCTACCGTGTACGTTTAGAACAGGGCATTCCACTAAGACATACAAATAACACACTATAATGATGACATAATGTACAGATATTGTAACTGTAACAAACATTCACCACATTGCCCACACAAGTATTACTGGCAATGGGCACCAGACTCTTTGTGCGAGCACCGTGTAGTAACAGCGGTGAAGTACTTGGGGTAGTTCGTAGGTTTGACACGGTGAAATGAAGTGGCAGCGCTGCTAATCCTGAAAACATTCAGGTAGAAAATGTCCTGTTACATTCCAAAGGACAGGTAATCTTTATTAGTTTGGCCTATACAATTAAAAGCCACTACCTTCGTAGCTGACGCAGGCTCTATCCAGATGTACGTAGATGGCATCACTTAAGTTCAGCTATAGCAATGTTAAGGCGCCTACATTTATATAACTAACAGTTAATATCAAATTACTTCATACTATTTTCATTAGTGTTGGATATTGTGTAAAGCAATAAATATACACCAAAATATAAAAATATCAATGTTTATTTAAAAATTATCAAATACTTAGAATGGTATTCTGAAAAATTTTACAAAGAGATTTTTAACTGGTGAGGTAAGAGTATACCATGTATAAATTTTATAAAATTATTTAATATGGAATCATTTCGGTGTCGTTTTTTTCAGCTGGCTGTTGTGAGTAAATGTTAATAGCATTGTCGTCGGACACTGAAAGGATCTTGTTTGAATCTGGATTATATTTCACCTGCCAAACCTGAAAAAAATTTATGAAATTTTTAATAATACTTGTCGTAGATAGTTGATAAGTAATTGAATGTAAATAAGCACATTTCTTTTTCCAATGGCTATCGTTCTGTACTTTAGTTTTTCCAAGTACGGTCTATTGCTGCGTTACTAAATATAGTGGTCATGTCCCCCGATAGTCATCTTTCTAAATGTTACCATCATATTCTATAATCGAAAGAAGGCTAGAAAGTAATTTAATCAAGAAATAAATTGCAATAAACTGAATAGCCGAGCCTAAGTCTGTCTTAGCAGCATACTATTCTTTGTCCAGATTTCCAAACAGTTCATGTTAAAGTAAATTTAACAAATTAGTTTAAAGTTTTATACATTTTATTTTATATTAGTTTAACAAGTAAATTAAACAATCACTTCCTACAGCAGTTCATAGAATATTTTGGATAAAAGCAACTCGTAGTAATATTGCAAATTAATCATTTAATTTTTATTTTTCTCAATAATAGTCGTATAGTAGTCATCATGAAACAATATGGTCTGCAGAACCAGTTGTTAAATTTCTAAACTCTATGAGAACAACGTCCATGCTTATCAGCAATAGTTTCCAAGGAGTTAGTATTTCAAATTATATTACATGTGTATTATAAAGTTATGGTATTTTCCTAAAAGCCCAGACAGCCATATTAGAATAAAATTATGTTTTCTACCCACATGCGAAAATTTTGGGCAACAGCCTATTTTTCTTTGACAGTAAACCTAACACATATTAGCAAAACTGTTAATATATTATTAATATAATGGTTAAGGTAATTATTCAAAACTTATATGTTTCACCGAAACAATAAAAATTTACCTGATCTGTGTGATTGGTGAAAGTGTGCACACATGACCTGGTCTCAAGTTCCCATACTTTGACCGTGTGGTCAGAAGAGCTCGATACAAAATGTGTATTGTCTGGACTAAACGCTACAGACAGAACCCAAGAAGCGTGTCCTGACAGTGTCGCCACGACACCGGGAGGTTGTTGCCTCCTGAAAATAAAATTACCGATACAGTTTACATAATTTTTTTAATTAAATAAGTAACATTAGTATTTGAGAATGAAACAATGCAAATATTATCATTTGTTTAATGTTTATAATTTATTTATGGCAAGTTGAGAGAAAGTAAGCCTTAAGTGCTTATTAAGATCTTCCATAAGTAAATAATATAAATCGAAGGTATAGGTATATATAAAGTATACATAAAAGTAAATAGAAGACATATATAGTATGTTAGTTTACAAGGAAGTTATGCATGAATATTTGAGTAAATTAGAAGGAAATAAAATAATTAATAAATCAAACAAAGGAAATTTAATATAAAAAGAAAACAATAAAACACAGATTAAATTTACAACAAATAGATCAAAAGAAAAAAAACAAACTAAATATATCTTTGCAAAATGAATAAATCATATCACCAATAAATGGAAAAATTATATTCCTGGATGATTACCATGAACTCAAACAGTTCCATAACATTATTTCCTTCCCTCTTCACTGCAACTCATTAAAAGATACACTGTCAGGAAAAGTTTGGAAGTGCTGCATGTATTTAAACAGTAAGTCATCTTTATTTGCTGGTCAGGTAGAGTTTGCCGGTGAGGTAGTCGGGAGAGAGATGTACAATAGCCCAACGTTCCTCGACCTTTTCAATATTCTTACTGTATACTTTCAAATAACCTCATACTAGTAGTAAGGAAAATTATAATAATGAAAAGAACTGAATAAAATTTGTTCGAGTACGAAAGATTCCCAGTCCCCAGTTGAACTTCTCTACTTTTCATCTACTAGTTGAGATTTGTGGAGGGGACACTCGAGTGTGGAAAGGCTGCGGAAGCTCCCTTCCCCTACCGGCAAACTTAATTTAGACAGACTACCTTGTCATGTAGTACTTAATTTTATCTGCTTGTTGCTTAGTCCGTCAAGTAATGTACAGTTGTAAATTAAATGGTCATGGCCATGTTCTGTCTGTCTGTTGCAGTTACTATAGTTATTCCTTATCTAAATAAGTCACTAGTTGCAATAAGTTCAGTCTAAACAGTTTGAATCTCTGCTTCATAGCCAATGTTCATAAGTATTAGTACGTCAATTAGTCTATATTGTGACACTTGTAAAGTTAATCAATCTTATAAGAATATTTTAAATAGAAATGGAACCGGTTGCTTTGTTAAATGTGATATATACTTAAGATTTAATATAAAGAATATATACAATACATACACATTGTACAACTTTATGTGCTTGTCATCAGAGGCAGTAAGAAGGAGCTCTGAATCGGGAGAAAATGTTAGAGACCTGATCGGCATTGCATGTCCCTCAAGAGTATTGAGAAGTTTGCTTGTAGCTACATCGTAAACGTTAATAATACCATCAACAGCTCCAGACGCTATGTATTTTCCGTCAGGGCTCTGAAAAGTCAAAATTATAACAACTATAGTTCACTTTCCAAAACATTGATAAAGGGAAAAATTAAACAATAATCATTACAAAAAATTTGTTGCTTGAATTTTAGTTAAAATGTAATTTGAATCGTTAATAACCTACATAAGCAGTACTTAAGATGAATTTCCCTCTGGTTTCTATCGAGGTCTCTACTGTTCCAGAGTTAACGCCATATATATTGATCTTTCCACTATGACACCCTGAAATAATATGTTTAGAATCTGGTGAGAAGGCTACTGTCCAGACATCAAGCGGACCTCCTTCTATTTTCTTTATTAAGCTTCCGTCTTCGGTATTCCACAGCCTTATAGTCGAGTCTAATGAACTTGTCACAATCACTGAAAACAAATAAGCATGCTTATATTAATAAACTGAGATATGAACATGAGGTCAAATAAATTTTGATAGAAAGGACTAATAATATATTACAAATATCCAACATCATGTATAGCGATTTAACAGTAATAAGATAAAATCTTTAACTATTATGATTCATGTCCATCAATGAAAAAACACTCAACTCAATATGCAAAATGTATAAAAAAAAAATTAACTTACTCGATGAATCGTAATTGATGTCCAGGGACACAACACCAAAACAGTGGCCTTCCATGCTGTACTTCTGTACCAACTTGTCATTAATTATGTTCCATACCTTAACAGTATTGTCCATCGATCCTGTAACAATGATGTCTTCCACTTCTTCAGTCTCCATCGAATCTCTTTATTTCAAAGAACATTTTAAGAAGTTTAATCATACTTTTAAATGACAGAACATAAACATTTAAAAATTAACATATTTTACCTGGAGTTATCTCCATCTCCATTTATTTCTTCCTTCTTATGCACTAGTCGACCCCAGCTACAAGACCAAATGCTGTCTTCATGAGCCACTTCTTTTCTATGGAGCAAGTTAAACTAAGCAGAAACAGAATTTATTAACTACGTGAATAAGAATTTCACAGTTTTAATTAGATACATAACAGAACTTACCATGTTGTAAATTATTTGTAGTTAAGCTTAAATCAATTATATTGACTCCTCGTTAGATACACAAAAAAGAACATATTAAGTTAACTCTCTGATGCATTGAATACATTTCCTGATCTACTGGCAATAACAAGAGAAGGGAATTAGGCAGGATCACTGAATAACAACAAGCTGGAAGGTTATCAATAAGGGTACATGGGAGGTTGTAAGGTTGTAGGTTATAGCGGGTTAAGCGGCAATGCAACTATCTACCTTACAAAGAGATTATAAATGTCGCGTACATTCACAATCAGTTTGTACCATCCCATATGTTTGTTGGCATAATCAAAAGGATCCATTTTATTTAAGTCGAGTCATAAGTAACTTCTTTTAATCAGACATTTATTTTGCTCTCATTAAATAACAAAATTATATTAATTTGAACGTGTGAAGGAGTTTCATGGAGTTTCTCGTGCACTCTTTGCAACTGCTGAACGTATCTATCCGCAGTAATCGTTGAATTTGACTTCAACAACTCGTGGTGAATTATTCCTTGACAATCCCACCATACACACAATAAAATCTTTTTGCCATGGATGTTTGCTTTCGGATCTGGTAGGGGTGGTTGATCCTTATCAAGCCACTGTCTTTTGCGGACTATATTGTCATAGGTAACCCATTTTTCATCGCCTGTTACAATTCTGTTTAAAAAAAGCTTAATTTTTACCCATGAGAGCAAGCTTGTCGCGATTGACATGCGATGTTCTTTGTTCCGCTCACTGAGATTGTGAGGTAGCCACACTCCTAACTTGCCGACTTTCCCTAATTTCTCCAGGTGGCGGTTAACAGTTGATTGTGATGTATTCAACCTTTCTGCTATACCTCTTGTTGATTGACGTGGATTTTTCGCCAATATTGCCTTTAAAAGGTTGTCGTCAAAGTCGGAGGGACGTCCCATCCTCGGTTCGTCTTTTAAGGTCGTATCTCCAGAACGGAATTTTATAAACCAATTTCTAACTGCCTGATCAGTTATTAGTCCTTCACTATATACACTGCATATTTTCTCAGCTGTCGCCCTAGCACTATTGCCTTGTTAAATTCCCAAAGCATTACATGACGAATATGTACTTTTTGACTCTCCATTTCAGAGGTTAAAAAAAACAGTTTAACGTAATGTGTATCACAAAACAGTTGACTAGCTGAAGCCTCGTCTATATAGTGGAAACCAAAACTTGTCATGGTAACTCATAGCGGGTATTTATGAACAATAGATTCTACTTAGCTGCATCGGAAGTTATTTATGACTCGACCGGATAAATTACTGATTGTGAGCAATGGCACAAATAACGCCATATATATTGATCTCTCCACTATGACACCCTGAAATAATATGTTTAGAATCTGGCGAGAAGGCTACTGTCCAGACATCAAGCGGCCCTCCTTCTATTTTCTTTATTAAGCTTCTGTCTTCGGTATTCCACAGCCTAATAGTCGAGTCTAATGAACTTGGCACAATCGACCTACTATATGACCACCTGTAAATTTGTTCATTTAATTGCAAATTTTTAAATAAAGGGTTTAAAAAAAAAAAAAAAAAATGCTATATGGAATTGGTGGTGGGGCAATTGTCCGATGTCAATTTCTTTGCCCTACGACAAGCCAACCATTGTTGGGATAACTACTGCCAACAAACATATTGAGCTATAACTCACAGGTATTGTAAGAACTATTATAAAACAAATAGGTCTAGCCATCGTGCCCCTAAGCCACCTCAGTTTCAGTTTTAGCCTTGGGATAAACAGTGCAACTGAGGGATATTTTGTACTGGTGAATTAGCGATTGGCGATGACTGCATAAAGGTAGGTCGCCTGGTAGTACTTTTTAAAGGGCCCTTATAAAACATGATTTCATTTTATGATTACCAGTACCATCTGTTTAAACAAAAGAAATATTTGTATTTATTTATGTTCAGTAATTGTTGATTACTCTTGATTTTGATAGACTTAAAAAAGGCAGCTATTTGGAGACCGCCCCAATTGGCAAAAGGTTTCGCATTGACACTGTCTTCAGCTTACTACTGGTTGAATGGTACTCCAGGTTCTGTTAGGCAGACTGGATAAAATATATCTTTCAGATCTGAGAATCTAACTCCACCTCTTCCTGCCTGTATTCTATGCCCCAGTAAGCTTCCTGGGGACCCTTACAGCTACCATTTAATCAACATAAATATCTCCTAAATCCAACATTTCTTCAAGAGTATCTTGTTGGCTGAGAGCTTACCTGGAGAATACTTGAACACACCGCGCTCGCAGTTCATAGCACTAGCAAACCATTGTCCACAATTCAGTATCTCGCATTGGTCGAAACCATCAACTATTCCATTAGATTTTATAGTTTGTATAAAAGGATGGAATGATCAATCTTGTCGTAATGATTGGAAAAATTTACTGTTCTACCCCCCTTCTGATGTGGATAATAGTTTTTTGGTGACCAGCAATTTTGGGTAGATCAGATTCTTAGTTAGTAGAATAACCGTATAACGACAGTTGAAATGAATTGAGACCATTTTAAAGGAAAGTAGAGAATCGAGTATTGGCTTACCTTCCTAAGGGTTTTGATAGATTACAAAGGATGGAGATGGGGCAGCCATTTAAAGTGGCGAGAGATTTTTTATGGCTTTTTGCTAGGAAGCAGGTTAAATGGAATTCTACAGGGAAAAGTTGTAAATGTGAAGCAGGGATACTGCAGTGGCCTGTAGACTTGATTTGATCTTTAGTAGAAGTTATGTCAGTGGATATATCGGAAAGGCCGAAACTTCGGTTTTTGGGTGTAAAAGAAGGAATTGGGGCTTATGAGTATGTTAAAGAAGCTTCTTCTAGTCGCATTTTGGCTTATCAGTTTCTTGATGTGGTCATGGTGGACGGTGAGCGAGGATGTATTTCAAGGGGGTATGCTTGTCCAGGATGGACAAGAGATAAGATATGAGGAAATCGACCATTATGTTGACGGAGAAAACAGTGCCCCTTAATTAACAGAATCAACATCTAATTGAAAGGATAAAATGTTGCAATAGGTGATATATTTGGGAGTGAATAGAAGAATACAACGGTGGTATGATAGTCCTATCTGATCTTGGGGGCAAAGAATGGAACTTGGAACTGAGCAGACTATTACAGGAAACCATAATATGGACATCAAGTCAGGTAGGTGTTGTGTAATGACAGAAATGATATGAAGATCAAATTAGTAGCTCGATGAAAAATTTTGTCATCATTGGGAAGAGGTCAGAAATATATGTAAGAAAATAGAAGTGGTTGAAATGTATGACTGAACAAATAGATCACTGCAATGACCCAGAGGCTTCTTAATTTGACGATTTATGACACAAGGGTCCACTTGTAACAAAAATCCCTGGAGTGGGGGGGCAGGGATGAGTCCAAACCAAATTCATGCTGAAATTTAAATCAGATGACATTAATAAATGATTAAATAACTTTAAAATTGTACTAGACTGTAGTAGTCTTTTGGTCCACGATACCCTCGACAGATTGTTGTAGCGGGTATATTTTAACATTGAATGCACACAAAAAAATAATATATATTCATAGCTTTACATCATATACACAGAATGGAATATTTGACTAATAGAACTTTAAAGTTTATTTAATAAAAGCTAACATATAAATGTTGCTACTGGCATCTCACACCCGCCACAATTTTCTTAGTAATAACTCATTAAAATAACTGTCTACAAAATATATTTATATATAATTATTATCAAGTTTATTATCAGGCGTAAACGAGTAAATTTCTAAAGCTCAACACATAGTTTAATGCCAGTACAGTTAAATTAAATCTTACAAGTCAAATGTACTCTTTTTGTGCAAAAAAAAAGAAGCAATTGTACAAGTTTACACTGAAAAAAAAAACATACAATATAAATACTCTTAAAAAAACACATCAATAATTAAAAAGAAAAAACAAAATAAACGACTACAAGCTATAACATTCTCATCTACCATAAGCTATATCACATTTATAGTATAAATATATATATATATATATATATTAAATTTAAGTTACATCCATGATGAGGTTAAATTGTTCATCTTACATATCTTTTTCCAAAGGAAGTGGAATTGATTTTCATAAAGATCTCATCAAAAAACATTTTACATATTTATTTGTGGCTATTTTAAAATATTTAATATTAGCGTACAGACAACATTTTATACAAACATCAAGGTTTTACTACTACATTGAACAGCTACTATTTAAATTGGGTTTATACATATTCAAAATGGAGAAAGGTAATGTAAACAATTACTCGCCTTGTTAGAACAAAACAATTGATTAACATTTTTTATTGTGTTACCAGTCGTTGGATGTAAACATTTTAATTTTTGAAAATAGAAAATTAAACCTGAGGAAATTCCTACAGTTTTTTCTAATTAATTAAAAATAATAAAATGAATTATAAGAAATATTCTCTAGTTAAATTTATTATATAACTATTTCCATAAATAAGCCAATAAAAATGTATGCAGGCACTCAAATTTATGCATATGTGACACCTGTTGGTTAAGTGTTAAGAAATAATATGGCACTTAATATAACATATAAATAAACGCATTAATAATTAAAAAACAAATAATGGCAGTATAAATAAAGTCTTAACATACAAAGTCTATTTTGATTATTTTTAGCCTCTGATGAAAAGAAGGTAAAGAGGTAAGGCAACGAATCGCTCAGCTACTACGAATAATTAAGTAAGACTAGACAATGCGTCTTTTACACAATACACCAATCGATCATGTAAGACAGTATAGTACTTGTGAAGAAGAAAGTTGACAATACAGCGTAACCTCGTAAAGACGTTACGACGACAATTTATTCATAAAAAAACAACAAAAAAACTCGGCGTTATCGATTACGTAAAAATTGTAAATGACTAAATACACTAAACAGCTAATAACTATAAATGATCATCAATATTTTATGCTATACAGTGCTATTTGGATCCAAAAAATTATACGTGTGGTTTATTGCATAATTTTTAAAATCCCGTTTGTTTGTATTCCCGGGAGTTTTAGGCTCCTCAAAAGTTATTAAGCCTTCTTTATGGTTTATAAATGGTCTGGTGCCGGTGTTTATATAAATAAATAAAACACCTTCTGTCTCTCCAAAGCTTTATTGATTTTCCAGCCCGGACGTTTTTTCGATGGACTATGCTGTGGTTAAAAACATCGTTTGAAAGCCAAGCTAGCAAGTATTACAGCTACTATCAGCTCGAAGTCTTGAGAATGACGGCATAGTCTGTCGAAAACGTTTAGGAATACAATCATCAAAGCTGTGGAGACACAGAAGGTGCTTTCATGGGTTTCTTTCACAAGAATCTGTGAAGAATGGCCAGGGACTTATTTTAAAACAGAACAAGCAAACATTCTCCACTACTACCGCGAATTCCCCCATAAAAACTTATTTTTATTTTGATAAATATACTTCAATTATATAATAAACAAAGATAGGTAACGTGTAGTTCTACAAAGTCACTTTCTGATCAGTCCCACTGCCGTTTCACATTTCATCTTCATAAGTAACCGCAATTCTATTATTACAATTATGGTGAATACTAGAAAATAAACTAATTCTTAATTTGTGGTCAATCTTTTCTACCCTTAATAACTAAATTGTACGTCGAAATTTTTTTTGACAAAGTCAAATTGACGTACAAACTTGTCAAACATAAAACAAATTAAATAAATAAGAGTATTACTATAATTCATAAAGTATATATAATAATATAAAACCAATGGAACAGAACATGAAATTAAATAGTTTTTAAGAAATAAAAAAACAAGTACATATAGACATTTCTTCCTCACTAATGATAATAAAATATTGGTTAATTCAGTCATGTCCAATAATTGCTAAATTTATAATGATATTACGTAGGAATGATTAATTACATCTAATCAGTGGTCAGATATTGGATAAACATGTGAAAGACAAATAATAAAACACTACATAAATAACAAAAACAAAACGAAGGGAAAACCTGGGATCATGAGGATTGGAGAACCCATCGCATGATTACACTTAAATAGTGAAATGTTTCGTGTAATCTCAGATTATCAATTGATAAAAAATAAAAAACAACAAAGTTTCAGAAATTTATTGGTTGTTTGAGATCGGTGCTTGGTGCTGTCTTTAGGTATGTATACCGGTAATTTCTCCTTCCCGGAAATAGGGATTGGGAAAAATCTAAATCTGGGTCTATTTGATTACGGTACCTGAAGGCGAGAATGATTCCAATCACCTGAAATATGGCAGCTCAACTTCAGTGTTAGGAAAAACTATTAAATTAAATTAAAATAAAGTGAAAATAAAAATCATAAACTAATTTTTAATTACAATAATTAAGTACAGTCATACATTAGAAACGGTTCCGTTATAATGTAAGTCAGGATTTTTAGCTTTCACAAGTATTAATTTTTGTTATTTGGTCAGTTTTTTTTATAACATGTACATAAATACAAAGAACAGAATTTCCTTGAAGTAGAGTTTGTGGTGAAGTTATACATTTTTAAATCGCTTATACTCCAGAAAGAATTTCCTCTTACACGGGGTCCATAAATTTCAATATCGAGATATGCACGGTTGAGTCAAGTATAAAAATGAATTACCATAATTATAGGCAATAAATAATAAATTGCTTGTAATTCACAGATTTCAGAGGAATAGAAAACTAATTCATGATTTCAATTACAATTATGACATATTATTGCGTACAAATTAGTTCACACATGGTAAAAACCAACGCATGTTTGTAATTATTTTGTACCAGAATCGAGGTTAAGCCAAAACCAAGTCAATCCACCATTGGAAAAAATATCAGTTGAGTGAATATCACAATTGTTGCAAAAATGTTTAATTAACCACAAGAAAATTTTGTGTCCAGTGAATTAAAAATTTTCATTTAAATAAAATAAAATTAAAAAAGACAAAAACTTTTTTTTTAATTGCATACACTAATTATAATGTTTAGTTATTTTTTAAAATTATCAATTATTTTTTATTATGTGGAAAGGCATGCAGGTTACTCAAGCAAGGTTCCCAAACCCTCGACTGATATGTTATTAACAATACATGCTTAACTATTTTTTTTTTCATTTTTTTTTTATTTTTTATTCTGTTTAAAAAAATTGCAGTTCCTAAGAAAGCTTATCAAAATAATAATAAAAAAAAAAAAAAAAATCTACAGTGTACAGTTAAGTGAAACAATAAATATTTTAACAAAATAGGTTTGAGTGAGAAAAGCAAAAATTTATACATTCAGACAGGTTTTATCATCAACTTAAATCATAACAAATTAAAGCAGGTTGGTCTCTTCGATCATTTCAGGTGATAATTTTAATAGTGTAAGTCGATTTCACACAATACTTAATATAAATGTTAAACAAAGTGTTTTCAGAAGATTAGACTACAATCAATATGAAAAGAGATTTTAAGCCTCGACCTTTAAGCCTAACCAACTTTGTTGATTAAAAATAAAATACATACATATATATAATTTTATAATTACAGGCTGACATTAATAAGAGTTATTAGATTTTGAACGAAGCTATCAAAAGGCACAAACTGTTTTTTTAATAAAATTAAAAGAATCAAGAATGGTATTCAGATTCATTTTGATCTAACAAGTAGACCACCTTTATATCGATGATGATTAAAAGACGAACCTGCTTTTGTAAAAGCATAATAAAACTATTTAATTCTACAGAAAAGATTAAAGTGTAAAAAAGTTAAATAAAGATGGAAAGGGAAATTGGAAAGGTAAAGTTTAAAGGTTTAATTCCCAACCACCGAGCGGAGTTAATGGTCAAAGAAAAGCACGGGGATTCGCACGCGGGTCCTTCTGGTTTCTATAGCGCACTGTCAACCAAACACCCACAAACTGCAAAAAAAACACATCAACAACAAACCAACAAAATTACTACAAAAGGCTTACTTACAAAAGTTTATTTTTATTTATTTAAATTAAAATTAAAGTTAATTTAACAATCAATAATATTAATATGAATTAAAAATTAAAACTTTCCCCTCCAACTTTTCAGTGAGTTTAAAAAAAAAAATTAATATTATAAGCTGCAAATTGCTTTATGTTAAATTGTATAATAAATGCTATGTAAGTATATAATAATCAATCTATTGACAATAAATAAATAAAAATAAAAGGAAAGTGAGATTATGTGTTTTACGACATGCATACAACAAGCATTCCATATTCACCTAACTAAAATCTGTGGTGCTTAGGTAAAAGGGGATAGGAGAAGTTTTTAATACTTTCGGAAAACACAAAGAAAAAAAAACTTCAAAATACATTCACAAATCAGTTTTTTTTTTTTTTATAATTTTATTATGTATACACACATAATATGTATTGGCATAAAATAAAAAACCTGATTTGTAAAAATATTTTGAAGTTTCTTTCTTTTTTTTTTTTTTTCCAAAAGCAGTAAAAAAAGGCACTTATCCCGTTTTACCCAAGCACCACAGAAATGTGGACTCAATACAGGCAAATTTAATACTGTTACAAATCATAACTTGCTTGAGATTAATGAAAATCGTTAATGTTTAAAAGAAAAAAAGAAAAGAAAATAAACAAGGTGAGGGAGGCATGCTTTTGCATCATAAACTACAAACTCAACCATTATATTCAACAATATGGGAGTAAATTTGTTTATCTATTAATTCATTGAAATATATCCATACATTTGTTGGAATATTTATTATATTAAATTTGTGATGCAGCATTTCATGAAGAAATAAGGTCTACCTAGGATGCGGAAGAGTATTAGCACGGTCAATGTTTAAGTTATTACTTTGCAACTTGTATTTTTTAGAATTAATTGCCCTCATTTTCCCATAAGAGAAAAATAAACATGACAAGACTCTTCTTGTCTTAGGAGAGGCAGAAACCGACTCCAGTCGACGGAGTAAATAGGCAGACCTTGCTGACCACTAATCCACCGAGACAGTGATAGAAAAATATCATATCCAATCATGACAATTATTATGAAACGACGTTTTACAAAAATAAAATAAAACAAAGGCCTTAGTACTGAGCAAGCAGATTCACTTTTTTCATCAAACAATTTCAACAATGTTGATCAAACAATTTGAGAAAAAAAAGAATTATGAAGCTATAATGTCATATAAATATCTGGTTTTGGAACTTTTTTTTCTATCTGATTAAAAGATATTAGTCCTGAATATATTTTCTCAACATTCTGATAAACACGTCATATAATAATATTCCAACAAAGCTCTTTTCAAGATTAAAATTATAAAAACAATAATGAAAATGATTCTAAACATTAAAAAAAAAAAATTTAAATAATATCTGAAGAGCAAATATAATTTTAAAAATGGTTAGTCCTTGTACTGGTACATACGAAAAAAAATTAAAAAGTTGGGGGTACAATGACAACTAATTGATTTTTATATAGTTCCAAAAAAAAAACAAAAAAAAACTAAAAAAATACTGACAATAGCAGTTCAAGTTCATTCAAAAGATAAATATATGCTAATTATAGAGCTAAATACATCATAAATGGTGCGTTTAATGAAAGTTGAAACTCACCTCTGTAAAACTAAAAAACAGGCCAATTCCACCGCAGAGTTTGAAAGCATAATCAATCGTAGACTGGAGCTTGGACATACAAGGGGGGCAGCTACAATTCTCATCACTACCCAAGGGGCAGCAGATCGGCTAAAAAGAAATTTATGAAATACCGTTAACAATGGACTAACTAAAATGATTATAAAAATTCAAGCGAAAATAAATTGTGAATAAATAGTACAGAAATGTTAATGCTGAAGTCAGTTGACATTTTTGTCACCGAGGAATCGAATCCGGTGTCAGAGACAATATCATATACTAAAAATAAAGAAGGAAATTTTGACTCTAATAATAAATTAATAAATTACATGGGCATTATTTGAATCATAGATTAAAAAAACAAGTTTACACAGATGGTATAAAAATAGGAAACAAAAATAAATGTGCATATAATGAACAAAAATAATTATTACAACAACTTTATAACTTTGCCTTAAGAAATAGTAACAGCTTTTATACAAAGTACAATATATTTAAATAAGAATACATCTTAAACATGTTTAATGAAATAAGCTACAATCTATATAAAATAAACATAGGCCAGATGAAAAATCAAAATCAAAGCTGTAACATAAATAAAATATTTTTCAAGTGAAAAATAACTGCAGCTGGGCTTTCTTGACTTAGTTGGATCTGGGGCGGATGTCAGCGAACTTAGTAGCAAGATGAATGAATTATATTTTTTCTTATTGTTAGAATACTAACAATAATTAACTCTCCCAACAAAAGCTAAAAAAAAATTATACTAAATACGGGGTGGGGTACTTTCAGACACCACCTAATTTTTGCTAATGTCCTTGATTTAATTGATGCAATATTAATGAGAACCAAACAGGTTTCAAAACATTCATTAATATAAAAATGCAAATAAAAATTTTGAAAACTATAAAATACATTTATTAAAATGAAACAAATCTGAAAAATAAAAATAATGAAATTATAGAAATTAAAAAAATGAAATGAAAGACATAAAAAAAGCTAAAAAAAACAAAACAGGATATTAGAAAATGTATTTACACTTTGTACACAAAAATTTTATATATAATATATAACACCTTCCCATCTGCTCTGTAATCGATGGAAGATGTTGTGATGGTGGTGCTGGTACAACTTCCATTGGTTCTACAGATTCTGTTCAAATGGTTTCTAAGCGATCCTCCATTGACTTACGCAGTTGTCTTGATAGCCTCTTTAGACTATCGGGACCCTTCAGCTATATCGAGGGTGCAATCAGTTTTTTTTCATGAGTTCACGCAAGAATAAGAGTTGTTGATCACGATAGAATTTGTTCCATTCCGGATGGAGATAAATCCAAAGGACAAATACGTTGACTGGTGCAATATCGACCAAATTAGTTGATGGAAAATTGAATTGGTTCGGTTGAAGTGAGTGTATTATTCTTATCTGGTTTAAAGAAGTTTCTTCATCTTGTCCTAACAAATTTTGCCTCAAAACTTAATATTTATGACATTGAAAGAGTAGATGTTCCTAGCTCACATAAAGAACATATTTTATTGCAGTCAATGAAGAATATTTTTAGACCGACAATGATCTCTACTACAACTCACTTAAATCTAGCTGATGATTTGGGCGATAAAAAGTTTTAAATCTGCTAATAGCTACTGTTTGGTAGGCAGTGTTGCAAGATGTGGAGACCGTGACAAGCTAATCTTTCTTAAGACAATTGCTCAATAAGACTACCGATGTGTATTCAATAACAATATACCCTTAACAAAAGAAACCAAAATTTACTTACATCTTTGAAACAAGGTGGATGGCCCATCGAGTCATTGGCAGAAGGATGTGGTTTGTCGTCAAATCCACAACAGCTGAATGTCTTTTGAACTTCAGATTTTAAATTATCATCCACTCGACTCCAGCCCTGAACAAATAAAACAATATTCATATAAACAAAGAAAATCATAATTTTATGTTCAATAAAAAGTTATTTGGCGAGGAAAAGTGTCATTTTAAATAGAAATGGAAATCGTTTTTAAAAATGTAGTCAAATTCACCATTTTATTGAACTATTTTCAATTGATCCTCAACAAATTCCCATTAAGTAAAAAATATGGAACTATAATAGTATGCTACTACTGATTATTGGGAATCAGAAGTTATTTTTAGGTATTTGTTAGAATGCTATCAGCTTATTTAAAAGTATAATCCTCTCACATTGGCTATAGTTTCCTTAGACATTTCAAATAAAAATTTCCCAAAAAATTGTAAGTATGTTCTTTATAAATCCAAAATTTTGATTAACTAGGCACAATTTGTTAGCTAACTTAAAAGAATTTGTATTGGCGTATTCAATGTTAATCTGTTCTGGCATTACCTCTTCTTGTTGTGATAATGATTAGCTACTCACTCTTGAGGTATGTACGAGTTGATTTAATATAAAATATATAACAAGACAATACAATTCACCTGGTTGGCAAGTTGTTGCTGTTCGTCCATATTCACTGCAAGGCATGCACAGGCAACACTAAACTGAACGAGAAGAAGAAGAAACAGTATGACCATGTACTGTAACGTAAAGATCGAGTTAAGGAAAACATCACAATTGCATTATTCCTATGATCTATTGTCTTAAGAATATATCTATGACCATTAAGAGCCGACAAAGGATACGAAAAAGAGCATGACTTGGTTGTGTTGGATGGCTCCGAACAGACCAAGAATGGAAACAAGTATTAGAAAGACCCCACATGCTAAAATCCCACCAATTATGGGAAGATTTGTGACAAGGGCTGAAGCTCTCCCGTAGACAGCGGCCACTATCAGTATGAAACCAACAACCTAAAAAGAACAAATCGTTAAAAAAATTGTAAGCCATGGTTATATAATTGTGTTAGTTCAGAAGCTTGTAAAATGAAGAGACCACATAGAGGATGTTCAATGCAGTCAGTGCATTCTTAGAGCAAGTGAAGCCTCCACACATTTTTCTGTTCAGTTGCTGGTCAGTAGCGTCAATTGTAATCTTAATTCACGGCTTAAATTTCATATATGAAAATATTATAGAGGACAGTTGCCAAATAAATGACATTATCACATAGACACTTAGATGGGTGACAGCAACAGCTGTTCTCGCGTTAATCTCTGCTTTCACGATACCTGTCTTCTTTTTTATAATTTTTATTCCCTTATAGTCGGCAAAGTCCATTAAACAGACAAATATAAAATACTTATCCCCTTTAACGATTAATAAAATTATACATTAGTCAAAGATACGAAGTATTTTCACATATGACATTTATGTTTTGAATGATAGGCTATCGATTGATAACGTATTCCCCAATGGCGAAAGACCGGCACTACCTCAACACTTAGGGATGGAATGTTTTACTTATTCCAATTTTAATCCTTTTTCATTTAACCTTTTTCAGTTTTTGCTCGAAAAGTGGAAAACTAGTGTTTAGCTTTCGTTGGGGAGTGTGTTAGGTGTGTATGACTAGAGAAGGGTGGAGCTGCTAACAGTTGTAGAGCATGATGAGTGAAACGCCTAGAGATGGCAGGATATTTAAACTGTCAGTCGAAGATCCAAGATTTAGGATTACCCCGACCCAGCAGATGGCCGCCGCATGTTCAGGGGCTTTGATAACTTCTCTCTTTGGTAACTACCCTTATTGCACTTAAATTATATTTAAGATTTGTGATGTGAGATATATCATCACTTTATGTCACTATACAATTTCCCTGTTTACAGTTACCCCGTTAGATGTAGTTAAGATTCGCCTACAAGCACAGCAGAAAGCACTTGTCGCTAACAAATGTTTCCTGTACTGCAATGGACTCATGGACCACATGTGCACATGCTTGGGTAATGGCAATGGTTCTCAGGATTGGTACAAGCGCCCGAGTCACTTCAACGGAACTCTTGTATGTACACATCGCTGCTGGTCAAATTTATAAAAGGGAGTATTTGCAATGAATGTTTAAAACGATATTTTGATTGCAGGATGCATTTATTAAAATAACTCGCACGGAAGGTGTAACATCACTATGGAGTGGTTTAAGCCCTACACTGGTCCTTGCCATCCCAGCAACTGTCGTATATTTTGTTAGTTACGAACAGCTAAGAACTCGCTTGACAGATTATGCCAACTCTTCTAAGCCCGCTGGTACGCCTCAGCCAATGTGGTCACCGTTAGTGTCTGGTTGCACTGCTAGGCTGTGGGCTGCTACAACTGTCAGTCCGCTAGAACTCATCAGGACAAAAATGCAGTCCAAACGACTGAGTTATTTCGGTATGTTTAATTCAATTAGTTTTCTTACCATCTACAAAACTCATTTTAAGTTTGATATCATAGTAAACCTAAGTATTACATGTAAATGCCTTGTAGATCTGTACGAATGTACATAATGATTTGCAGAAGTTCATGAAGCGCTGAGAAGTCTGTTGAAGTATCACGGGTGGACAGGACTGTGGAAAGGTTTAGGTCCTACACTTCTTAGAGATGTTCCTTTCTCAGGTATTTTTGTTAATATGCATTTATTTTAAATACCGATTGAATTTCGAATTTGTGTGGCATTAGTAGATCTATTTGACAATGCTATCCTTGATTTTGCAATGTGGTCCTAAAATATATATGAAAAAGGCAAGTGCGATGTATTGGTTGATCAATTGAGTTCGTACTGACCGTGAGGTCTGTTTCTTTTGGTGTTTGACAGGACGCGATCCCTTTCCCTGCTAGCCATGGTCCAGCGGTAACTGAGTATATCGTTCACTTGGTAGAAAAGTGCCACAATATGAAAAAGGGAAATTTTACTAGAGAAGTGTTTGAAGTTTGGCTATTTAGGTTTGTCGCTGCACTGCAAGACTCCCACGATTACTCTAGCATCCCACTAGCTGCAAATATTGCAACTGAAAATTTGATATTTTTTCTTATAGAAATATATGTAAATGGAAAATTTCCAAAAAAAAAAAATTTCATATTGTGTTGCTTATGTGATCACTTATAGCTGTTTAACTTTATTATATTTTTACTACAGGACGTAACTCCTTACTTGACCATTATGCCGGTCCTACTAGTTGATAACTATAAATTGATAACACTTGTAGTTTTTTTTATTGCTAGCTTAAAATTAATTATTTTAGTAAATCATATTTTAATGTTTGTTGCAGGTATATATTGGGTTACTTATGAAAAACTGAAGTTAATGAATAGTAATAAAGCGTCATTTGGGTACAGTTTCATGGGAGGAAGCATTGCAGGAAGTGTACGTATTTGTGCATATTATGCTTATATTTTATTGCCAGCAACTTATTTTTTAGCTAGAACAGAGTTACAAATATTTCTTTCTTTAAACTACTAATATTTTTTACTTGTAGGTTGCAGCATTTGTCACGACTCCGTTCGATGTAGTTAAAACTTACAGACAGATTGAAATGGCAGAAAAAGAAATTATCACAGGTAAGACATATTCATTGGTCAATGATTTATAAGAATCCTGAGCACTTCTGTTATTTGCTAACTATCCGCGCTCACTCTTATGTTCTGTAGAATACCATTATTCAATCTGACTGGTTTCTGATTGATTATCTTTTATTTGTCGCTTCTGATTGTCAGGTTCATTTATGTGAACTTCATCAAATTTGGATAAGCAGGTTCGCTCACCACACTCGTGAAGATTGATAACAATCTTGCTTTTGTTTTAGAAATTAAAAATATGTGGAGTATATTGTTTTCATTAAAATAACATTTAAAATCTGTCTTTCTCACGATAATTATATATAACACTTATTGCTCCCCATTTATTTACCTTCTCGCTAGTACCATTCTAGGTTTCATTATTATTCCCCCCCCCCCTTCTACCAATCAATCTAGCCGATGAAGGAGCACCAAAAATAGAATATTGTAAATTTTCTTTTGTCTATTGTATTTTTATTTGTCTTGTTACAATCATGTATTAAAGTGTACTTATTATTATTAAGTATGTACTGATTAAAGTGTGTTATTAATTTCTGGACGGATAGATAGAATGTTTTTGAAGCATCGTATTTTCCATATCTGATCAGTGCTGTACATTAAATGCATGTTATACATTGTTCCGTTCATCTTCTTAAGCTCAAATTCTTCTCCATCTCTCTTTCTCTCTAGAGCCTAACAAATCTGTTAGTTTTTAAATTATTCTGTTCAATATTAAAGTTTTAATTTGTTCTGTTTTTGATATTGCAGATGTACAAAAAGTCGAAATATTAAAAGGTAATTATAGGCACTACATGTAATAATATTTTCTTGTATTCAATAACATTTTATGAAATCTTTACACAATGATGTACTAAAATATAGGAAATTGTTTTTTCTATTTTTAACTGTTATTGTCAGACAGAAGTTAGTCCATACTTAAAACAAAAGAAATTATCTTTTTTCAGGTTAGATGTGCTCAATATGATATGAACATATTCATTTTTGTAATACCAATTATCAATTAATACATAAATCTAATTATGTTTTATGAAGTCAAAAACATTTATTGTGTCGTCCGGTAATAAAATGAAACCTTGATATAAAATTTCAAGTTCATGGGTCAACGAGGGGACTCATAATCACCAGGACAGTAGGCAGACATGTAGCTGAAAACATGGATTTATGATTTTGAAAATAAAATCAATGAAACCCTTCCAAAAATTCAAGCAAAATGAAAAAACAACTATAACAACACTTACACATTTATATGATAACATTATCAAGATAAAATCAAATACACTTAAAAAGTAATTTTTCCACTCAAAAAATCTTCCCACCAACTGCAGAAAATGTTTGTAGAGCTACAGAATAAATCTTGAAACCTGCTGGTTTTCATATTTATTTGTATAAATTAAAGCATGTTTTACTACGTCCAACCTCAGCCAGTGATAAAAAAAAGTGTTTTACTGTGCAATGGAATTCATTTTTATCAGATATTTAGTCGACAAAATAGACATAACTTGAAGATTTTGACAATATTTATTTTTGTTTGTTTGCGGTTAAAATGATTCAATCAATCTGAAATTTTAAATGCAATGAAAACAACTCCACCTACCCACACTTTGTATTTATATTAGCAAGCTTTATCAGCGGTCACTTACGTGTTCAGCTAAGTATTCTTAATACCAGATTGGTATCTGACTTGTTATTTCACTTGTGTAGATTATGATACCGCTGTCCCATTCTGTCGAACAGCGATATCCCTTGGAATGGATTTCACTGCTCATGTGATTGAGCATATTGTTGATGCTGTCCAAAGAAGAAATCAAGAACCATTCAGTTGAACCACTGGACAGAGACAAATCCTCTACACAATGAAAATATTAAATTGCTCCCTGTGCAGATATTATCCTATTCAAATGAAAGAATACATATGCAATTTTCCAGTCAATGTGACTTGTTTGACAAATTAATGTCGGCCTGGTTCAGAGTACTAACCCTGAGTAGATATCGTATGTTCCTTCTGAGCTATCGGTCACCAGCGAAAGATGCTTGCAGTTTCCTCGGAGGGGTTTCTATGTCAAACCTGATTATTATTATTAATTGTATTCTTTTTATTGTGGATAATTATGAAATCGTATATTATTTGATGTAAAATATAATTAATAACCTATTATTTTTATTTTCAGAACCGCCAAAGTTTCTTGGGCAGTCGACGTTTTCTGTTATTCTTAGCATTTATGAGAAGAATGGGGTTCAAGGTCTTTTCACAGGATTAATTCCACGGATCGTCAAAGTCGCACCAGCTTGTGCCATTATGGTTGCCACGTTCGAATATGGCAAATCCTTCTTCCAAAGACACAACCTTTTAGAATATGAAAGGCAGATGCCTTTACAAATTAGCAATCTAAAGAATTCAGTTAATGAAAGTACATAACTTTAACCCCGGACTAATTATATGTTTTGATACTATTATATGGTTTTTATTTTAGTAAGAGACTTATGTTGCTAATGTTTGTCAATTGTTATGTACATAGCTGTTAAATTATTAAATAACTAAAGTATTGTTATTTCATCCATTATTTCCTCATCCTTTGCAGATAATTTTAGTTTTAATAAAATGTTTTGTTGGTTATATAACTGTATGTATATTATTAGCTATGATCCTGCCCATATTAAAAGCTCAAGGCTATATTTCCATTTAATGTTTTCAAATGTTTTATTTTATCCATATCAGTTTGTGAGTCCTTGAAATTATATTGGAGATAAGATAAAAAATATTAGTGGGCTCAAGTGAACAAAGGATGTCAACAAGGTTCCCAGAAGGTTATGATAGGGGTAAGGTTATGTTGATGTAAACCAAACTTCAATGTGCTGTGCAAATTTTATACTTTTTCTTAGGCTTAACAAGTTTTAATATGAAATTTTTTTGTTAAATGGCGTTCCTAATGTTTTACTCATGATTAAATAACTTAATTTTTGTTGATTATATGAAGTTTTAATTCAGAAATGAGCAGTAGTAGTGGACATGGTATTTGTGTTAATATAACTTTTCTTCTGAGCAATGTATTTATCTTTTTTATAAAAGATATAAATATTTTTCGTTTTAATTTAACATTAGATGATGATGAAAGTGAGGACAAAGGTAACCTTCCGTACAAAGACAGAAGGAGAGAAGCGCATACTCAAGCCGAACAGAAGAGGCGAGATGCGATAAAGAAGGGCTACGACTCCCTTCAGGGGCTGATTCCTGCCTGCCAACAATCGGACATCTCGGGTTATAAAATGAGTAAAGCGGCTGTATTACAAAAATCAATAGATTACATCCAGGTATATTATAAAACAGATTTTTTCCCTCACATCCTCTTGTTGCTGTTGCCCTTATGCGGTCCTTGTTTGTTAAGTTTCTCTTGCAGCAGAAAAAGAAGCAAGAAGAAGAGCGTAATGCTCTTCGCAAAGAGGTTGTCGCATTACAGATTATGAAAGCGAATTATGAACAAATGGTCAAATCTCAGCAAAACCAGCCTGGTCTGGCAGATAACAGAGTATCTGACGAACTTAAATTCCATGTGGTAAATACCGTACAGCTTTCAATAAATCACGGTTATATAGACATCTGTTAATGTTTCATTTTCAGTTCCAGAGCATTCTTGAACAGCTGTTTATCACCTTCAGCACGGTCTCTGTCAATAATTTTTCAGAATTGTCTGCATTTATATTTACTTGGCTTGAAGAACACTGTAAACCTCAGGTAATGCATCAATCTTAAAAAGTGCCATATTTGTAATTATACAACCTTTTGTAATGGTCTTATCCAGTGAAATCAATCAACAACCTCAAAAAACTATTATTTATGCTTAAAGAATTAGTTTAAATTGATAAATGGCTGTTTTAGTAATCATTGTTTTTGGAATAAACCAATCACTATTGATATTGCTCTTCATGAGTGATTATTTTCATAGTTTTAGGATGTCATTCGCTCAGAACATTTATTATAGTAGTTAAGGTTGCGAAATGCATTATCATGATTTTATTCCTGTGCAGTATGATTGTGACTGTAGCTGGCTGTAATAGCATTACATAATCATTGTTCAGAAAAATTCAAGTCAATTTTGATGTAAGACACCATCTAGGGTTTTGTTACAGCTACAAAAAGTTCCAAATTTAATTTTAATAAGAAATTTATTACATAGTATTAATTGAGACACTCAGAATGTTTAATTTGATAACCACTAAACATGATAAAAAAAATGTTTTTTAAATCACCAAGTAATTAATTAATGACATTACATTTGTCTTTTAAACAGTTGCTTATGTTTTTTTTCTTTTAAAATAAATTTCCGGCAAATGTACTATCATATCATCTCTCTAAATTATGGTTGTGAAAAAGTCATGGACAAGATTTTAACGATAAGTTTTATTGATTTATGCAGCGATAGTCCTTTTAAGCTCTAACTTATTATTTGTTATTAAACAGAATGTCAAAATCTTTCATTTTACACCCTACTCAATATGATAAACAAAAGTGGCTTTTGTTACTAATTAGCTAATAACTCAAATCATTATTTTTCATGGTTTAAGGTAATCGAATAGAACCTCTTTAAAACTTGATGTTTTATAACTTAATACTCAATGCCTCACAATCCATAAAACAGAAATGCAGAGACGGGCTGAAAACATAAAGTTTTTTAAGAGAACAAAGCCATATAAAAAAGTTCCGTTAAAAAATGGTTAACTCTCCTGCCTATTAGCACTATTTTCAAATACTTGTGTAAAACATATTTTTCAATTTACGGAGTTAATCCAGTAATATTGAAGTATGCAATGAAATCGGCTTTTCTTTATTTGAAAGTTTGTTTCTTGTAATTGTTGTTTTTGGTATGTGTATTATCATGTTTTGGGAGCTTATTATTCACATTGGTTATTATTGTTACCATTCAATAATTAATTTATGCAAAATTTTGTGTAATTTCAGTCATTGAGGGAAATGGTTGTAGCGGTTCTTCAAAGAATCTACGCGTCGAGAGCATATTCTGGACCAAAAGTCGAAAGAACGTTATAAAATTGCTCAAATACACCTTTTTATATAATAATACATGTACAATAAATTTGAAATATGTGCCTGATGCAATTTTGGAAAATTCAAATTGCAGGAACCGAGGTTGAATTTAGTTGATAAGCCTCTATATCTACATTATTTGCTGTTAAAATTTTTATTTTTTAAATTGGTTCTGATTTGGGCATGTTTTTCGTCATCAATTGACTGTTCATATTGTTCATTTGATTCAATCTAATAAATTATTAGTCCATTATTTAATCTGGTACTTTTGCATTAACTGCCTCAAATTTCATGCAATTATGACCAATATAAATTCTTTGAATATTTTTTTAATTGAAATTCATTCAGGAATTTCTTTGAAGATAATTAAAATATTTTTGTTTGTAATTTATGAACAAACTAATAAATTGATATATAATTCATACATACTTATGGGGAGGGGGGAATCAAGGCATGCTAGTTGTCAGATAATGCATAAGTATGAATAATGTAATATTATCTATTTTATATACTGCTTCCTTACAATAAATAAATCAATGAGTGCTATATTAGATTTATGGGAACGAATATTTAACTATTACAAAAAAAAAAATTGTACCTATTTGTGTATAGATTTTTTAAATTTTGTAAATTTTGGCCAATTATTTAATCGATTATCGGGTAACTGTTAAGTCTGACATGATAAGATTCATGAAGAGGCCTTAATCCATACGTTGTAACATACGTACTATTTGTTGTTTGCTCATGCATATTTTATTGTTGTTTTTAAGAATATATTTTATTTATAAAAAGAGTTTTATTTTGCCATTTAATTCATAAACACATGACATAAGTTTCCTTATACTTCTCTACCTGTAATGGAGAGGTAGGTACAGTTTATACTTCAAATTCAGAAGGTAACCAATTATTGTTATTGATTAGGGACTCCAGAGTCAGCTGTTCGACATATTGTTTTAATTTTGTTCTGATTGATAACTAGTAATGTCTTTTTTTCAGGCAGTCCCTTTTTCAACATAGATAACTTTCTAAAGTACTTTGTTGTAATTTGTTCTGCTCTTGCTAATCTAGTTTCCTTGCAACTATGTTGAAAACCTCATCTTAAATAACCTGGCAAATACATTAGGTTGTAGTTGAAGTTTAGCGAACCAAACTTACTACAGACAACAATGACCATTTTATCGATCACAAGGAAGAACCAATAATAAATATTGGTTACGTAGAAATAATAATGACATAGCAGAGATTTGAACTCTGTACACCGTTGCCAGTAAGGTATTAATGTCCAATACCAAGCCTTGGCGATATATATTCTTTTAGTGACTCGAACCAACTCTCAGAAATCGTCACGTTTTTCCCGGGTTTGAATCTCTTTTACTAGTTTTTCCCTTTAACTGATAATTATTTAAATGTAAACCGGGTTGATTATTAACCAGAGCTTGTAATTATTAGATTCATAGGCCGACTAGCACAAGTTTTTATGTGTTATAGTACACAGGTGGATTGAAAAGTTTCCAACCTCAACATGAAGATGATAATAAAATAAATAAAAGCTTTGTTAGGTCGGAAACTTTTCAGACCACCCTCGTATTATAGCTGCACCCGAAGTGGCGTGAGTTCAATTTTACTCTAGAGAACTAGATTTTATTTCCTCACAGAAAAAGTTCTAACTTGGAGCAATTGAGGGAATTAAACCACAATAAACAATATCATTTAAGTTCATGCTCACCGTAAGAAGTGTTTTTAGACAAGAAAATCTATAACAAAGCCCTCTCTCCATTACAAGTTTTCTTCTTCTCTTTCTCTTTAAACATTTTTCATTCGTCAAAAGCTTCATAATCTCTAATAACTTAAATCATTTCCCTTCTAAAATTTTTCTGAGCTTAATTATCGATGCCTATAATTCGAATATGCATAGTTTAGGTTTAAAGATATGATTTATCTCCAATAGATGAATTTTAGTGATGAAGATTGCTGTATGTTATGCATGATGGTTGTGACCGAGAATGAAGTAAAAAAAAACCTGACCTAGAGAGAGTCAAGCACGAACATCTCTGCTAATGTGCCTTCAGCTTCAGCATACTTAACTATGTTTTTATTTTTTAACAATTATTGGTTTTTTTTAAAATTTTTAGTTTCAAAGGACATTAGCATAGTTGTCTATAGATTCTTTTTTTTATAATTTCAGTTAAACAGTAGTTAATTAAAAACAAATAATGATTTATAATAACATGCTACAAATATTTGTTGTTGAGGAATGGATTGGTTTCATTACTTCTAGGGACTTCTACTCTCAGGGCTCTAACTCGCTCCAATGTCCCGGTTTAGTAACGACTACTCTCAAAGTCTAATAATATGACTTAATGAATGCATGACTGAATTCTTTGTCTCTTATAATGCTATTTTTTGGCCAGACTGCCTCCACCATTTGTGATTTTTCCCAGAGGTTAGGTGTTAACCTCTGCCCATTCCAGCTCTTCCATCTAGCCAGAAAAAAAAATATGTTGGAGCTATAGATTGTTATCTTAATTCTAATTGTAAACATTTTTGTACTTGTATTTTCATATAACTTATAACTGGTCATTTCATCGATTTTTGCCTTGAATTAATTTTGAAAGGTACCTGAAGAAAATAATTACGTTTAAACAATCGGTATTCTCTTTTAACCAGTATATTTGATGATTTTTAAACCCAAAGAGAGAGGTATTCTTTTTGTTTCTTTTTTTTTACTCAAAACTCAGCCGAGTCGTTAGTAATATTACGTGTACAGTACATATTTAGAAACCAGACAAGAGAAGAAAAACTGATACCAATGCAAACCGCATTTTTCTTTTCCATACTTGGAAATAACAAGGGAAAGTGATGAGGAAAATCTACCAGAAGGTTAAGCAAGTTTCTATCGATTGAAGTTTAGTTGAACGAAAGTGTAATCGCTAATTGAGGCGATATTCTTTTATGCATCTCCGTCAATTAAAGGGTCGTTATTTTTATTTGCTTCGAAATTGGTAGAATTTGAATAGTTCGCAGCGCCAGGCAACGAACCTTCATAATGTATATATTAATTCTAAAGGGTGTCCCAGAATTAACGCAAGATTTGATTTAAATAGAAAACACAGTTTTTAGTATTTTTGTTGTTATTTTTATATTGAATTATAAAGTAAATAGGATAGGGTTACTTATGGAATAACACATCGGGCAAATGGCCTCTACGACTTTGCTGGCACATACGCACTCTTTTGTCGAAATTTTCCATGACCATTTGGCATAAATGTGGTTGAATTTCCTCTTTTAATGCACGGGTGGATGTGGGCTTATTGCCATACACCTTTGACTTCAAATAAACACATAAAACGAAATCTAAAGGTGTTAAATCACACGATCTAGGGGGCCAATTCTGATCACCGAAACGAGAGAGGACACGACCTGGAAATGTCTCATGCAGTATTTGAATTGTTTCATGGGCTGTATGGTATGTGGCACCATCTTGTTGAAACTACATATTGGCCACATCAATATCATCCAATTTCGGCACAAAGAACTGTGTTTACGACGTCGAATTGGTGTTTCTGGATTTTAAACAACACTCTCACGCACTGCTTCGATATTGACATTTGACCGCTTGTTTTTGGACGACCAGTGTGTTTAGTGTCTCCAACTGATCCAGTCTCCCTAAAGTTTTCAATTAATCTCTTCACAGTTGATGAAGTCTAAACACTATTCCGACCATATTTTGTATGAAATTTTCAAACTGTCATTATTTTTGAGATAATGTTCAACAATAAAGACACGTTGTTCTGTCGTGTAACCCTCCATTTTTACTAACCCTAAACTGTCAGCTATCAAATTCTTTTTTTTTTAGGGTAGCCAGCACTTTACTGAACAAATGGTGGCAAATTCAAATCTGGCGTTGATTCTGGGACACCCTTTACCTCGCTTCCTTCCAAATGCAGTATTTCAGCCTTTTCGTTATTTTCTTTACAAGATAGATCAATGTAAGGCTTATTAGTTTAATTCATTTTCCTGCCCTTATTTGAGCCTACCAGAAAACCCATAACTTATTTTATTAACCCCCTTTTTATGTTCGCTGATTTTCATAAGTTTATCTTAGCTTCTCTATACTATAAGGCAAACATCCTGCGCTCTAGTTGGGCAAAAACTGGATAGAGTTATCCACAAGTTCCGATTGTTTACTGTATTAATAACATGCTTGGATTTTTTATGAATGATTATTTATTAACCTGAGTGGTGAAAATTATTATTAAATGGTATAAACAACCGGTACTTTTATACGCAAGAGAATTTATCGTTGTATAAGTTAATACTGGTCTATTGTTCGTTCATCGCCCTAAGAGATACACTTATCGATAAATAACACAAAAATGTTAGATATCAGTCAAATCGATTATATAATAGAGACCCCCTGTATCACATGTACTTTATGATAATTAATTAATTTTCGGTAAAATAACATAATACGTTATCTACTGGAATAAATCAATTAGTATGATTATCAATTTGAATTGAATGTTAATTGTTTTCGATTTGAAATCTGTTAGAGTTACGAACTACCACGCTAGTGCCATCTATAGAAATTTTACTCAACTAACACGTTCAGGGTCTCTCTGTAGACGGTTATATGAACTATTACATTATGGAACTGTTTTCGGAACCGGTTCTCAAGCCCGAACGGAACTGCAGGAACTCATCTCGAAGTTTTGCCGGAATTGTGCACCCCCGAACATGGCCGAGCTCAGGTCATTCAATCACTCATAGTAACCTTTGTGACAATATTCAGTATCCGAAATGACTATGATTTAATGATGACGCAGCACACGTTAAAAAGGCAGGGCCACTGATAACAGTTAAACACATGACAAACCCTGTGTTCAACACGATTACTCCCGCCCCGTTCCCCCATCGATGGCAGGAACCTTATAGTTTGTAAGTTTAGTTTTTAGTTTACCCTTATTGTAACCCGAACGTGAGCCCCATCATCTAGTCCCTATTCACTTTGTATAATTTTAACCACATAAAGATTTGTTAGTTTTTAAGACAATAACTGCTTAAATTTAAATTTAAAATCAATTTAAATATATAATTTTTAAAAATAATTACCCAAGGGGTTAAGAAAAAAAAAATGATAACATTTGCGTTATAACACTCCAATCTGAGTGGACCAGGTGCCTAAAAAAAATGCATGGAAGAAAAACACTATTAGTCATTCAAATATAAAAAAATTAATAAAACTTTTTTTCCTTAACCTTTAGTTTAAATTTGTTGAATATTAAATTACATATATACAATAATATAATAATGAGCTAAGATAGGCTTTTTTTTTTTTTTTTTTTTTTTTTCAAAACTTCAAAAAATAATACAATGAACAAAATAAATAATAAAATAATTGAGATGCAAATTTCTCCTCTAGCCTGCATTCACATGCATTTGGAGGAGTGCATATATATAATACTTCTTTTTGTAGTTAAAAGTTCATAGTCTTATACACACAATAGGTGATGAGGCTCATCTTCAGCTTATTACCGTGAACACTAACACTAAAGCGTTCCAGCCGCGACAGCGTCCTGCCATCGATGGGGGAACGGAGTGGGGGTTATAGTGTTAAACCTTGTTTGTCAGGTATTGCAAGGAGTCGAAAAATTTGATATGTCTACGCTGGATGAATTCATCCACCGTAGGCAGCTCAAATATCTCATGCAGCTCACTGTTTCTTCGAATGAAGTACCTCTGACCACTTTCATCAGTATACCGTTTTGGAATTGTTGGAGTTTCTTAGCTGTCGTATACGTCAGATGACGAAACAGCGGTGCACCATACAGCAGAGTAGGCCTGAGTATGCTCTTGTATATCAATAGCTTGAGACGCAGTGATAGATTGGGGGAAGTCAATAAATGCGTAAGCCGGTAAGACTTCGTGCGAGTATGCTTCAACTTCTTCGCAAAATGGTTACTAAAATGGAGATGTAAGATTAGTGACAAAGTGACTAAGATTAGTGAGTAAAATTAGTGACGCGCATGAATGGATTATCTCTTAAGGTAACCAAATGCCTCGTCATCTAATAAGATAGGCTCCTTGCACTGCATACTATATATACTGTATATAATGCAAAAGAACTAGGTTATGGGGCACATCTTCGGACCACATATGGATTACCTAAAACTAACTTAATCCTAAAGCGTTCCTGCCTCGACTTCCTGCTCCCATTGATGGAGAAACGAAGCGGGGGAAATCGTGGAAACACGGGGTCGGTCACGTATTGCAGCGAATCGAAGAATTTGATATGTCTACGGCGAATGAACTAATCCACCGTAGGCAGCTCAAAATCTTCGTGGAGCTCACTGTTTCTCCGCTGCTGGAATGTAGTATGTCGGACCCACTTTCATGAATATTCCCGTTTTGAAATCGTTGCTGTCGCTTCAATCAGATGACTAAAAAGCGGTGCACCGTACAGCAGAGCAGGCCTGAGTATGCTCTTGTAAATAACGAGCTTGAGGCGCAGAGATAGATTAGGGGAAGTCATCAGGTGTGTGAGCTGGCCTCATACCTTTTATGTCCTGTCAACATTTTGCGAGGAAATTAAAATTTAAATAATATACCTGTTGTAATCATAGCGACAAAGAGTCACCAAAGAGGTCGCAAAGAAAAGGAACGAAGTAATCCTTTAAATTAGTATTACTCTTCTTGATTCCATCGAGAATTTTATAAAAATATTTGGTTTTTATTTGTACATATAATATATTGTCTAATCAAACGAAGGGCTTGATAAAAACATTAAAACAGCCAGTTTTAAAAAATGGCGTGTATATACGAGGGTGGTCTGAAAAGTTTCCGACCTAACAAAGCTTTTATTTTAGCTTTTATTTATTTTATTATCATCTTCATGTTGAGGTTGGAAACTTTTCAGACCACCCTGTGTACATGAGGGTGTTTTTTTCTTATTTAATCTCAGTTACCAAATCTCACAAAAGGGATCCGACTTGTTCAATTATTACGTCTCATATGCTCCCATATAAGGGCTGGTGTTACGAGTCTACCCGATTGAATTAAATTACTCCAATAAAAAAAAAAAAAAGTAGTATTTTAATCGTTTGAAAAGTATTGAAGATAATTTCGAGGTATATTGTTTGTCACTTTTTAAGTCTTTTATTAGTTCAATTATTTACGTCCTAATATGCATTATTTAACAATTAGGGCTGCCCCATCGGGATCAATCTACTTATCGAAATGAAATAAATTCATTGCACACCTAGAGAGGTTTGAAACTGTATACTAGGTTATAAACGTCCTGTACCGTTCCAACCTTGTTGGTTAAATTAACTAGGGGCTGGAACACCTAGTTACTAATAAGGAACTGGTAAGTGAACTGTGTAATTAAAACGAATCCTGAACGTGGGTAAACTTTTAATCTAATCGACAGTGAATACTAAATTATGGTACAAGTGAATATGGCACAAAATAGAAATTTTTATTCTTAGCTGAACTCGAGTTGCTGTGGTTGGTCAGCATTTTCTAATATAATGTTCATTGTCGTGCCATCTCGTTCGAGTTATCGGGCGCCCCGCCAGTTGCTACATTTATATATTTATAAATAATATATATGTATTATATATTTCCTCTTCTCATTTTTTATATTTTATTATCGGTTTACACTATTAAGAAATATTCGCTTGGTTTATTAGCCGGCTTGCGTGGGTTCGAACATTTTCTACGTTAATCAGTGTTGCCACTTTTCAACACAAAACGGCGCGGGGAGATAAAAATCCCCCTCCCAATCTTTTGATCTATCGTGATGGCTGTCAGTGGTGACGCACGACAAGCCCTTGCGCATGAAAACATTGTTTGTTGACTTTAAAATAACATTTTATATTCTTTATAACGTTATATTCTTTATACCATGGGTAGTTTACATTTACTAACCCTTCAATCAATCATGAAACCCAGCTAATTGATGCCCCAGAGGCGCTAAAAATAACACAATCTTATGGAAATGGATGGTCAATTAATAATAAATTGTAACTAAAAACAATATATATATAAATAACTAACACAATAAATATAAATATGTTATCATTCTAAGTAGGGTGTCAACTTTTTTTTTCAACAACTTTATTATGATAAAATTACAATCTGCCTCATTGGGCAATAAGTAATTGTCGGTTTTAACATCGTGATTAAAAATATGTAATAAGTGTTGGGGCTTTGGTGAATTTTGTTACAAAAAAATCATTAAAACTGCCTATAAAATCGTTTTCTAAACCGTTAATTGTGCACTTGAGTTGAATTCTTTTCAAACTGCTTATGAACAAAAAAATTATATCTACAACAGAGATAGTCATTTAATATCCTAGTTCATTTAAAATACAGGCTTATTTATTTATATACCAGCAGAGATAGCTCAAAAAAAAAGGGGGCTGTGTTGAAAAACGTGTCATTTGTATTTTCAGTTATGCTGCGTGTATTGCTCCTCCCCCATTGGGGGTTTTCCGCCATTTTGAAAAAAAAAACGTCTAAGAAAAATCACTTTTTCCAGTTCTTCCTAAGTAACTCAACTCCGGTGCATTGAGACCAAAAATATTATACGAGCAATCGTCAAGTAGATAAAATTTCCTGCAAGTTTTATATGTGACATGTTGGAAAATTTGGTACCGCTATTGAGATACGGGGCCGTGACAATGAAGTTGGATGCTTCACTGTCACCCAGACGCAACGCTCCTAGGTCCTGCGGTTTAGTATGTCAGCCTGCGTGTATATTACAGGGCATTTTGACCAAAAATACTTATTTTTGAAAAGAACAATTTTAATTAATTAAAAAAAAATATATCTTTAAATCGGATGGAACGACATGAAATACGCCATTTCTACATTTGATCCTAAAAACTTTATTTTTTGGAATATCTTCCAAATTCTAGTAGCGTTACTGTCTTTAATGTATATATTGGTAATCATTTTTCTATTACGTTTAATGTTTTTTATTCCTCACATACTTCTAATTATCATTTCTTAAACAGAACGCATCATTAGTGTATTTTGGGGCGTTGTTGAATATACAATAATAAACAAATAGAAATTTACAATATATAAATTTAAAATTGTATGAGTAAGTTATTGTAGAGAGTAAGCACGAAATACATTTGCCACGTAGCTGTTTGATTATATTATCTCTTTTCGGGTTCTGAAAATAAGTGGCAAGTGAGTAATAAAATTATTTTATTTTATTTTGTTTTTCTTTCATAGCCCCTTAAATTTACAGATAATTAATTATAGATCCTCAGGCGAATCTATTTAAAAATAAGTTTTGTATTTCCTGTAGCAGCGCTACATTATATACAGCTTTTGTTATTTTATAAAAATTATGTAATGAATAAACAAGTATAATGATATACATTATACGTGACTGGACTAAACTGACTAATAAAGGTGATGGGGCTCACCTTTTTGATCAACCTTAAAACTAACTTACATACTAATTCTTAACCTAATTTTTCCCCGACAGTCTGTTGCCATCGATGCGGGAGAGGTGGTGGGGTCATAGTGTTAAACACTGGGTTGGTTAGGTGGTGCAACGAGTCAAAAACCTTGATGGGCCTCCAGCGGAAGAACTCACCCACCGACGGCACACCAAGCAACGGGTGCAGGTCAGTGTTCTTCAACCTCTCGAGAGAGGTATGTCGGACCACTTTTCGCATGATACCATTCTGGAAATGTTGGAGTGGAGACATTTGGCTACGATTTTGGCAAGGCTTTTTTCTCCTTTTGGAGGGAGAAGATTACGCAGTCGGTCTTCCCGGCGTTTACACTGATGTTTATGCCAGTCTGCCTGTCAGATGTTCACTGAAGAACATGCCCAGTCTGTACTTACTGTAACGTTATCGGTAAGTAGATACCAAATTTAATTCGGTGGATTTTATTTCCAGCAATATATTTTTTGTGAGCTTGTCTATGTATCTTTTGCAATTGTCTATTTCCTTATTAATTTCTCTTGGGGTATTCGGATAGAAATCCTCCGTTGGGGTGTGTACATAGTGTAGCTGGATAATTCTAGTTCTGTTAGTACGATGGTTAATTATAACTTTAATTAATTTAAAAAAAAATAAACTGTTTAAAATTGGATCGAACGACATTAAATATGCCATTTCGCTCTAAAAACTTTATTTTTTGGAACATTTTCGAAATTCTAGTAGCGTTACTGTCTTTAATGTATACATAACTATTAGTAAGCGTTACTTATTTTGTTGTTGCATTGTTGTGTGTTGACATTGTAAATATAACTAAGATCCCTTATCACAATTACCCATTGACCTTTTGTATTTGTATTAAATGATCTATTTTTTAAAATTATATTCTGTGCAATGTATTATAGAAACCAAAATCCATTTCAAGAGCACCACATATATAATGTGTAAGTGTTCTTTCTTTTCGTTTTCTTTTATAAGTAGTTTTTTATTGTTTTGTTAGAGTTCGTCTACTGTTCAATCCATCACTATACCAGTGACCAAAGCATGTATTATTTTTATTTGAGCTTTTGAGAAAAATTGTAATTAAAAAAAAAAAATAAACTTAATTTTTTTTTTTCAAAACCCCTTTATTTATCAATATTTTTACAATTTATAAATTTCTCCTCTTGCTGCATACGCAGATGCATTCGAAGGAGGATAGAATTACAAAAACATTTCTTTTTACAGTGAAAATGGGGCTCACCTTCAGATTACAATGAGTGAACTGCAAACTAAAACCTAAAACTAGACCCTAAAGACTAAAGCGTTCTTGCCTCGACTGCGTCCTGCCATCGATGGGGGAACGGAGCGGGGGTTATTGTGTTAAACACCGGGTTTGTCAGGTATGGCAGGGAGTCGAAAAATTTGATATGTCTAGGTTGAATGAATTCATCCACCGTAGGCAGATCAAAGACCTCGTGAAGCTCATTGTAGCTCCGCTGCTCGAATGAAGGACCTCTGACCACTTTCATCAGTATACCGTTTTGAAATTGTTGGAGTCACCGAGCTGTCGTATACGTCAGATGACGAAACAGCAGTGCACCATACAGCAGAGTAGGCCTGAGTACACTCTTGTAGATCAATAGCTTTAGATGCAGTGATAGATTAGGGGAAGTCAATAAATGCGTAAGCCAGTAAGACTTCGTGCGGGTTCTTTGAAAAAATCGAATTTTTTTTTTCCCCCTTCTTAACCCCTTTAAATTATACAATGTGAAAATATGACAAAATCAATGAACAAAATAATTTCTCCTCTTTCTACTAGGCGCAGATTCATAAATAAAAAATAATGATAATAATAATAATAAAAAAATTTTTTTTTTGATGAGGGTGGGGACAATGACAGCAAACGTATACACTACGGATACTAGCACTGAACTCAGCAATAAAAAAATAAAACAAAACTGTTGATGTAGTTCTAAGGTACATAATCACTTTCCGAGATGCAGAAATGTTCTTCTTAATAAATCTCAAACTACTGACAACCAACCGGACAAAGATGCCCTAAGCGTTGTCCGCGACCCTGTCCTCGGGGTTATGAACCCGAAACCCGCCCTTCCTGCCCTAGAACAAGACTTGCCCTGGACAGGATTGAGTGACGTAGCCCACTAGATAGTGGGAGAGAGGAGGTGGGAGGCGGCACTCTCACTTGTAGAGAACGAAAGTGAAGTGATGCCTTCAGTGCCCTCCTATAATGTCCTCATGTCTTCTTCTGCTGCTCCTTCCTCTTCTGCCGTCGGCGGTCGTCTTCGCAGGTCAGTAATGTTTTCATGTCTTCTCCTTCAGGTCCCACCTGACCCCTGCGGCTCTTCCTTCCGCGAAAGGTCGGGTATCTTCCGCTCTGCACATCGTCATATTAATTAGCTAGCTGAAGGTAACCACTGGCTCAACGTCAATGAAAAACAAAGAACAATGCACGTTGAATAATTCAAGATGATAACCCGGTAATCTTGGATCTATTAATATTACATTTATTAATCTTGTATCTTGGATATTAATCTTTGGGTCATTGCGTTTTGTAAACAGATCCTTTGCGAGCGCGATGCAGACAAAATATTGAATTATAGATATCCTCATTGGGTCGATAATTTACTATAAAAACCCTGATATTTTCGGAAATGCTTCCTAAGAACGAAATGCTGTAAATACCAGGGCAAAGTTTGTATTATTTATTTTTGCATACCCTTTAATTATTAGTCAATATTGAACCAAAACGATTTAAGTAAAAAATCAGCATTTTTTGCTCACTAACCAATTCCGAAGTTAGAGTATTATTTTTAAAATGGGCTAGTGAGAGACGATATAAAATTGTTTTAGAAAAAATATAATTAAAAGTATTTATATACCAGTGGAAAAACAGAAGCCATTTGGCTCTCTAATACTAGAATGTCCTAGAATGGACTATGGAACTCGTAACCTTTATTAATTTATTTCGTATTTTGTTAATTTTTTTTTTTTTTTAGTTTGTTCAGTTCAAGGTTTGTTTTATTTAGCCGTAGTTAGTATTTGTATGACGTAAAATAATTTTCTTGCTATGGTATTTCCATGCTTAATTATTAAAGTCCAAATGTAATGAAGTGGTCATTTTAGTTAATATGTGTGCGACGGTTATTGAACGAGCGTTTCCGAACGTTGGCAGAGTGGAGTCCCTAATTTTTTGTGTGGCCTTTTTTGTTAAGCTTAAAGTAATTAAACAGCTGAAGCTTTAGTGTAAGGGAAATCCGTTTTGCTTGTCTTGCTTATTGTGTGTGTGTGTGTGTGTGTGTGTTCCGGCCCGGGAAAAACCGGACATTGAGGTATCTATAATGAGTCCATTGTTTATTAATTAATAAATAGATACAATTTTGTCTGATCAGAGCAGAACAAAAATAACGTACTGTCACCTAATAATATTACTGTTATTGTTGTTAGTCTTAATAGGGGGCTCGTTACTAAAACTATTTCTTTGTAAATTTTCTCAACAGGATAAGTTCGTTATTTTAGGAAATATTTGGAAGTTGTAAGCAGGCTACATAAAACTCAAACTAAAAAGGTTTCTTTCACGAAATTAATTATTTATTTACTAATTAAGGTGACAGCCTTTTATAACCAAAGTATTTGAAAAGTTATTTTAGACTAATTGCAAAAACAAAAAAAATATTTATAAAAATATTAATTAAGTTAATCAGCTGCCCGCAATAGAGTCTCCCTTGTTATTTTTTGTGTTTTTTTTTCTTTTGGGTAGCGTACAGGAAAGTTTTAACAATCCAACCACAGCGGAATATAATTATTAAGAAAATAAACACGGCTTATTATAATAATTTGTAATGAGCAGAGCGTTTAGAAAACGTTTAGTAATTAAATTTGAACGAGTTTTTATTTGTTTAGACAAAAATCTAATTAAAAGCATCATATATATATATATACAAGTGGAAAAACAGAAGCCATTTGACTTTCTAATACATTTTATGACAATGGTTAACCTTTATTAATTTATTTCTTATTTGGTTAATCTATTTATTTGTTCAGTTCTGGGTTTGAATCCCCAGACAGGCAATGGATTTATTATCAATAAAAGTGGGTAGTTCTCGATTAGGTCATTGTATTTTCTTATAAGTATTTATTTATCAATTGTATTTAAGCCAAATGTATGTTTGGTTTTCAATGAGACGCGTCGCTCACACTTATTATAAGAGACGAGGACGAAATATACTAACGATTCCAATATAACACCTAATTAATTTGAAGTCCTTTTCAAGTGCTTAATGTTATATGCAGATAGAACTATACAAAATAATGGAACACAGGCAATGTTTTCAACGAGGTCTTGAGGTCACCAATTCACTATCGTACTACAGCGCAATCTTCCTAATCCGAACTAATTATTGCTAGAGGCTGTTCTGATTAGTAAAATAAAAATCGGATTATAGAGGTTAAGGCAACACAAACAAAATACTTTTTAATGTATGTAGTAAAAAAATAACACATTCATATATGCAGTGCATATTTACAAAAGTATCTATATTATATGTAATGTGTTCATATACATTTTATTTAGGGGAAAAAAATGTTATTTTTTTGGGTAAAAAAACTTGTAACAGTTGTTTGTTTTGATTTAATTAACATTTTTTTATTGCTCCTTCGCGGAGTTGCTTGAGAAAAATAATCTGCTGCTACTGTACATCGTTCTACATTGTCCGTTTCTTTTAGCCACAAAAAGATGTGTTAGTTCTTTCAGACATGGACTCCTTAAAATGCATGCAATGCACTGCAAAAAGAGAAAACCTCACGTAAAATTTTAATCAATTTAAAAAATTTATTCTTAAAAAATAATTACCCAAGGAGTTGAGAAGAAGAAGAAAAAAAAAAAAAAAAAAATTGCCCGTTTGAAATTTCCAAAAACTCCATGTTTGACTTTAGCGGCAGAGGGTGGTTGCTTGTTTTTCTTCTTAGTTTGATTTTTTCAAAGCAACTTGTACAATTTCCTCATCTGTTTTCAAAGCGAACACGTTTTCTTCATTTCCTTTCTTTAATTCAAACGAGAAATTATTTTCCCGTTGGATTTAAAGACAAACACATTCCTTGCCTAGTAAGTAATTGCAAGAAGTGTGAATCCAAAAACTCATCGGTCGATTACCAAACTGGGGTGAGGAAAAACCACTTTCTTTAGGTTAAAGCTTTTTAATGTCGAAGTTATGTCTCCATCTTGTGATAGTACGTGCCAAAGCAGATCTTTCTTGAGACCTGTTTTTATTGTGATGTGATACTGTAAATAAAAGTGTTAATCCAAAGTTGCTATATAAATCCAATTTCCTTCAGACTTTTTTTTTTTTTAGATTTTTTTTCCTTCATAACCCCTTTAAATTCACAGATAATTTTATAGAATTATAGATCCTCAGGCGAATATATTTACAAATTATTTTTGTATTGCCTGTAGAATCGCTACATTATATACAGGTTTTGTTATTCTATAAAATTTATGTCGGACCACTTTTCGCATGATCCCATTCTGGAAGTGTTGGAGACATTTGGTTGTATTGTCAGTCAAGTGGGTAAATAGCGGGGCACCGTACATCAGAGCTGGCCGGAGGACACATTTATATATCATCAGTTTGAGACGAAGCGAACGGTTGGGTGAAGTTAGCAAGTGCGATAGCCCGTAAGACCTATGTCGTAGTTTTGCTAAAACGTTACATGCACACGTATAACGAGATAGTAATAAAATGCAGTGAATACTTTCAACGATTCGCGCAATCCGTTTGAGACAAAGTTAGACTGAAATTTAGAAAAAACATTTTTTTTTTTTTTTTTTTTTTTAAATTATTTTAAAACCCCTTTATTCAACAACATTTTCACAGTTTATGATAAAGGTTCATGAAAAATATTCACAATGTTCTCCTCGCGCTGCATGCGCTGATGCATTGGAAGGAGTTAATATTTACAAAAACTTTCTATTTGAAGTTAAAATTTACAATACAAGGACTAGGTGATGGGACTCATCGTCAAATTACAATGAGGAAACTACAAACTAAAACCTAAACCTAGAACCTAAGACTAAAGCGTTCCTGCCATCGATGGGGGAACGGAGCGGGGGTTATCGTGTTAAACACCGGGTTTGTCAAGTATTGCAGGGAATCGAAAAATTTGATATGTCTACGTTGGATGAATTCATCCACCGTAGGCAGATCAAAGACCTCGTGAAGCTCACTGTTGCTCCGCAGCTCGAATGAAGTACCTCTGACCACTTTCATCAGTATACCGTTTTGGAATTGTTGGAGTCACCGAGCTGTCGTTTCCGTCAGATAACAAAATAGCGGTGCACCGTACAGCAGAGTACACTAAAAATTGTTTTCATTAAAAAAAAAAATAGGAAAGTACATAATAGAACAGGAGCTTTTAATGTCACAGTCTAAAAGTGTTTAAAATGCGGTATTACGGTCACAGGTCATGACCACGCGACCTTATCTGGCTCATGTACGAACCTGATATGTATCTGAATTTGGCCAAAGAGAATTAATATTGGGAAGATCGTACTTAAGGCAGGGTAGCTCCGTTGGTAGAGTACCTGACTAGATATCAGGGGGTTCGACTCCCGAACTTTGACAGTAATGCTTTCTTCGGCTGCTAACTAAAACTTTATAGTACTAACAACTGATTGAGATTTAGTCGTGATCCACTAGTCATGGGCTCTGTTCTCCATAGGAGGCTATTGTATGCCCCCATTCTTATATGTACTCTTCACTATATTTTAGGCTAGAAAGAAAATATGGAAAGTATGCCAGTGAAAATAATGTGACTAAGAAAGAAATGAAGAGCAAAAAAAAAAACTCTGAAAATGCCATCGACTAAAATACTGGCCCATTGAAGTGACTTGTCCTTGTCAGTCGGATCTTGAACGGTCCATAGAAGCCTTAACCACCCGCTACAGGAGACTGTCTGTGTCTTATGCTCTTATGTTTACATAGAATTTTAGCGTTTTTACAGGGCAGATAAGGCTCCGTATCATTATCTTAATAGATACATATCAGTTTCTATGTTTAGGTTTAAGGGCACAACTGTCCTACATTGAAAAAGTGGTCAAGTACCCTAAAGCATGTACTCAAATCAAATCAAACTCTTTTATTGATTTACTGACACAACATCACTGGCATCATCAAGGAATACAATTTCGAAACCAGATATATATATTGTTGTGATATTTGATGTTGTAAATTTTATTTATCAGGAATTTGAAATAAAAGGGCGTTAATCGACCTTTGTATCAAGAAGGCGAGATGACAAAGGGGATGTTTTGAAAAAAGGAATATAGCGTTAGTTTTTGTGGTGCTGGGATCCATGCCTGATGGGAAGTAGACGTAATATTGAGAGAAGAGAATAGAAGAACATGATGAAACTTGAAGAAATATTATTTAATAGTAATTTAGCATATGGAAGAACAGTTGACGAAAGAAGATTTTGATCAAAGAAGGATTGAGATGATAGCAGTGGATATGTACTGATAGCGTACCACAACAGCAACAAAGGAAGAATTCGCTGAAGAACAAAGAAACCAGATGAAGCAACAGACAAAGGACTTAAAATTTAGTAAATCTAGTCGCGAGTAATATTAAGGTAAAATAGAAAATTTGTTTTAAAATTGTAATTTTGTCACAGACGTGCTTATATATAATAAATTAATGAAAAGTTTTGTAAAATCTAATTTTCCTTTTTACCAGAGTTTCTTCTTTATATTAACAGAACCTTTAAAACCTCAGATAATAAATTTAAAAATAAATCAAATAGATAAAAAACATAATAATATATTTACGAGGGAGGTCTGGAAAGTTTCCGACCTCAACATGAAGATAGCAGCAGTCGTAAATAAAAGCTAGTGAATTTCGTTGTTCATCTGTTGACAGTTACACACCTAAGTTTCAGCCATTTTGGACGCGCAGTTGTTGTGTAACAGTCGTTTGAGTGAGTCGATGTGAGTGTTTTTATGAAAATGGACAAAATCGAGAATCGAGCTGTCATTAAATATTTGTTTTTGAAAGGCAATACACCTACGCAAATCAAAGATGAGTTGGATTCTGTGTATGGGGACTCAGACTTTCAGACCACCCTCGTATAAAACAGTTTTATTGTCTTTCCACAAATGATAATTTCTTGTTTAATATAATAGTGCTTTCGACAGCTCTAAGTTGTCATCTTCAGTTATCTTCAATTGGTTATATGGGACATACAACTCATCTAAAACACAAGTATATTTTTTTTTATCTATTTACGTAGCTAGGGTTGCTACCACCACGCTCATCACTTTACGACTAAGATTAAGTGTCGTTAATAAATTACCAGTTGCGGATAGACAATAAAACTGTTTTATAATTATACCATTACACGATCCGGCAGTCATTTTTATCAGATACATATATAATCACATGTCATGTAATCAGATTATTACATTCTATCTATTTAATAAGACTTTCACCATATTTCTAACCCATTTAAGTAATTATAAATACATCAATTTATAAAATAGTTTCTGTTTAATTATTGTTCATTTTTTAAATTTTGCTTACAGTAACGATACACCAACCAATTGGGTACACGCGTAAAAAAGTTAATGTTGTCATTATATACAACTATTTTTATTGTGTATTTATTTTTTCAACATTTTCATGTAATAAACTATATTTCAAAACATTACAATATATTCCTTTAAATTTCCACTTTCAAATTTGCAGTCCTTGATGATTTCTGAATAGGTGAGACTTGACTGTGTCATTGAAACAATTTCGCAAAAGCTTGATGAACAACCTACAGTGTTACACTAGTGATAACTTTTTGACAAAGATGATCTATATACGTAAATTCAATTACATTTTACTAATTTAAAACCACAACTGTTTCACAATTTTACTTAGCGTGGCAAGAAGATCTGGAATTCCATTTGCAATAACCATCCTCCTTTCGAGAGTTCTTCAGGGACTTCTGAAAGTCCTGGGGAAGAAGCCAGAAGATAGAAAAGTATAGAATACCTACTCCTTTATTTGGGTTTCTTTATATAAATTTTATTGTATAAATAAATAATATCTAATTTATGAAAAATCCAAACTTCCTTTACTGAGGGAAAAACAACTTAAACGGTGACTTAAAATTCATAGTGAAAATGGCCAGTTAATAAATACTATTATTAATATAATATACTGTAATATAATATAAAACTATATAAAGATGTAAAATATACCTTTAATCTTTCAGAATAATTCTTTCATTCTTACGATTGTGAGGCCATCTAGAGACATACCTACGTACGAGTAGATCGCTCCGTATCTGCTTGAATGTAAAGGCTCATCGATTCGAGCCATCCAATTATGGCGTGGATTCAATTCTCAACTGTGAGAGCGGATTTTTTTTTGGCGTATCCGGTAAATAAATTCGTCGCTTCTATGTAATCTATGAGGAAAATTTCATCAGTTGCTCAACCCACAATATTTTCTCTAAGCATTTTTTGAGCTTGTGTAGTGAAGGTAGGTACTTTTGGGTACAGTCTTCTGCGGGATGATCAATACACGGCCCCACTGCGCACCGCCTTATGATATGACTTAGAATTTCGAAAAAAAAATTTAGCGTGACTGTAACAGCACTACTTACTCTGGAAAAATGAAAAACGTTATGAAGATAATTAGTCGGTTGCTAGGATAAATTTGTTTTTTAAACCCGCTTGGGTAATTATTTTTAAAAATTAATTATTGATTACAATATTTTACATGTGGGCTTTTCCTAGTGATGCATTGTCATACATTTGTCTTAAAAAATAACAAATCTTTATGTGGTTAAAATTATATAAAGTGAAAAAGGGACTAGCTGATGGGGCTCACCTTCGGGTCACAATGAAGAGAAACTAAAACTAAACTTACAAACTATAACGCTCCTGCCTCGACCGCTTGCTGCCATCGATGTAAAAGGAGGTTCGAATCCTTCAACGTTAAGTACCAAGGGGTTTGATAAAGAAGAGTTTTATTAAACAATTATCTGTGAAGTAGTTAGATTTGAAAAAAAATTTCAAGTACACAGAGCTTAATTAACGTGTTTCCTGTAATATTTGTTGTAATTATTCTACACCCTTTCTTTGGCAAATTTTTTTTTGCTTTTACTATTATGACGGCACAAAATGAATGCTCGGCCGCTGTAGGAAGGAAGATAGTCAGTACTCAGCTTTAGGTGGTATAGGGTAAAAAGTTTTACAACGATCTATATCCGACGAGGGTATTGGAGCAGCCTACGATATCTGGAATTAACATCCCTAGTTATTTACCCCCCCCCGTTTATTTACTGCTAACGGCTGACTTTCACCCTTCAATCCTATTCGCAGTACTATATTTTATTTATCCACTTCCAGTTCGAAATGTTAGCCGTGAGTAAATAAATGAATAGGTTTGGTTAGATTAAGTTAAATGTTCATTCTCGAACGACGTTACTATTACCCAGGCAAAACCTTTCAGATCCCTGCTTCAAGAATACAGAAGACGTCAGGAATCTTTAGACCGGTAAGATGTGCCACCGAGGTAGTACTTTAATGATGTGTACGGTTATATAGAAATGAAAATCAACACCACAGGAGAAAAACAAAAGTCAAGAAAAGAAACATGGATGAGTAATAAAAAGGTTTTGAGTTTCTCTTTAGTAAAATATCTTTTATTTATGATGTTTACATCAACAGTTTACATGTTTCGTCCATTCAGGCATATTCAGGACTTTGATTGGTAGATAGTAAGTTTAAAGTCATTACGGAATACAGAATTGTTAACCTTTCCGTGAAATATAAAAAAAAAAACTTGCACTAGAAAAACATTACTACACTCAACTTTACAGGAAAACCTCCATCACTCATAGTCTTGAAGATGCCTGAATAGGCCAAATGTCGACTGCTGACATCATAAATATTTCGAAAGACTTAAAAAAGATTTTGAAAATTATTTTTTGACACAGCGTAAATATTAAAATACAGATGTCTCATGCAGAAGCCGATCTATCCATCCATATTTCTCTAATTGAGCGTGGGATATAATTGGCCGGGAAAGCTATGGTTTTTTTCCCGGAAAATCCATCATAGTTTTTCCCCTTTTCAGACATTACGGCGTGGAAAGCGCAGACAACCACCGAATGATCAGGGCTGTTAGAGATGAAATCTCCATTTCACGATATGGACGGATGACTGCTCCCGCTCTTTCCAATCGATACCATACCCGTCTGCTTACAATCGATTTAATTCATTTTTTGTGGCGTTTGTTCTATTAATTTATTCACGCGTTCTTTAAAGGTTTTACTTGCTAAACAGTCATAATTATTAGTGGGAACGGAAAGTAATGTCTTTTTTTGTACATTAAATTCACATAAATCTTTAACAAGTTTTTGTTTTTGATCAATGATCTAATCACCCTCGTTATCAGCAACATTTGTGCCATCTAGTGTGCATTTTCAATGCCTCATCGATCAAAACCAATCGGTTTTTGAGCAAAATATCTGGAGATGGTATTTTGGACATCATCCAATTTTTTTAATTTTTTGATACTTAGAAAATGTAACTTCCATAGTAACCTATCCAACCACCCTAATCCTGTAGCACAGTCATTGCACTGCACCACTCATCCCTATAATCCTCCTCGGAGATTAAAACGGCAGTGGCCTCGTGACCTGCTATAAATACGTCACAGTGGGAGTCCTGGCAATGGCCAGTTTCTCTAATCATGTCCTGAGCATTTGTGGCTCTCACGCTCTTGGTCAGCCTCCGCTGGCTCTTACCCAGTGGCGTAGGCTGACGTAGGAGCGTGGGAGACTTCCCAAGACTCCGCTTCCTCCTTCGCACGCGAGGGAGGTGACAACCATGTGGACTTTGGGGGCCTTAGGGCTGTTTGTAAATATTGTATGAATGAGCGAGTGAATGATGAATTGTAAATATGGTATCAATGATAAGATTTATCTCAATTACTTATTGCCTAATAAGGCAGATTGTAATTTTATCTCAATAAAAATTGTTGAATTTAAAAAAAAAAAAAAAAGAAAATGTAGCGATCGGAATAAATGGAAATCCGATATCGGGCGAGTATGGTGGTTGAGGAAATACCTCCCACCCCAATTTATTAATTTTTTCCAGGGTTCTTGCGGAAAAAATAGACCGGTTCTTACATTATCGTGTTGCAGAATAACGCCTTTTTTATTGACAATCGCTGGGAAATTTTCAATTAAAGATTGATTTACTCGATCCAATAGTTCACTGTAAAGATGTGCATTCTCAGTTTTCCAGGTATCAGCGATGAACTGCCCCGCGAATACTCCACCAAACACACAAAAGCGTCTTTTTGGAGTGTAAACCTGGCTTAGCTGTACTTCGTGCCGATTCATGCCGAGAGAGATTTTTGGATTATCATAGAGGACCCATTTTTCATCTCATCCCTCAACCACCATACTCACCCGATATTGCGCTATCGGATTTCCATCAATTTCCGATCGCTAAAAATTTGAAAATTCGGACAAGTCCAAAAATGCCATCTCCAGATATTTTGCAGAAAAACCAATTGATTTTGATCGATCAGGCATTGAAAATTTGCACAATAGATGACAAAAGATTGCTGATAACGAGGGTGATTACATCATTGATTAAAAACAAACACTTGTTAAAAATTTATCTGTTTGAATTTAATGTAAAAAATATCGATACATCTGAACTTTAGAGTGTCATTATTATATGATGATAACATATAACGGAAAGAATGCAAAAAATTAAAGATGAAAAAAGTCCAGTCTACCTGCTGGCTAACTCCCCTCTCAATGTGACTTATAAGGTTATCTAAGTCAAAGCTCACAAGCTTCAATAAGATTTAATAGGCTTTTATTTAATTTATTTTTTTTAGTATAGGAAAAACAGCAACTGCAGTGCACAGATTAAAGATAATTTTATAAACTGTTTCTTAATATTTTGTAGGCAGTTTTAAAAATATTTTGCAAGGAATGTAAACAGCATGTCATGTCATACTTGAAGTGGGGTTATGCTTTTTTTCAAAATCTAAGCCCTAAGTACTTAACTAAGTAATTGTAGACTTCATATTCAGTACTTTGCATGACATATATTGCAATCTTCAATGACGCCATGTTTGATCATTTGTGTTTAAGTTTGTTTGATTCATTTATTTACACTCATTATTAATTATATTGTATTTTAATTCAAAATGAATGTGCGTATGTGCTCTGTCTACTAAAACACAACCCGATACGATTGGTCAGTATCATCTTTGGTTTTACTAACAAAGTACTTTTGCTTTTGCCATAATTGAAATTTTTATATTAAATAAATACGAATTCGTTGTAATCAGAACAGCAGATATTGTTCCACTGGCTTTATTTTTCGTCTGTTTACACATTCATTTAGAAAAAATACAAATTGCTACGAAAGAGGGAGCGGAGTCTTGGGAAGTCCCCCACGCTCCTTCGTCAGCCGCGTCACCGGAGACGAGCCAGCGGAGGCTGACTAAGAGCGCTAGAGCCACAGACGCTCATGGCATGATTGGAGAAATTGGGCATTGCCAGGACTCCCAATGGGACGTATTTATAGCAGGTCACGAGGCCCCTGCCGTTTTAGTCTCTGAGGAGGATTATAGGGATGAGTGGTGGAGTGTAATGATTGTGCTAGGCTATTAGGGTGGTTGGATAGGTTACTATGGACTTTCATGAACTTGGAAGGGATGAGTTCAAGAATATAGGGAGTATTAAGATCATTAAGAAGGGTTTTGTTGCTGACGTAATAAGGGTCACTTAATACCTGTTAAAGAGAAGAAAACATGGAGGCGGCTGATACTCGAAACCACTGACAGGAAGACCTTGACTGACTGAAGGAGAAAACGCGAAGGTGATCTGCGCCCCGAGATCTTTACTGCCCGAGTGAAAGGGAAACACAGGACGTATCTATTTCCGCTTACTGCTTGCCCTATCGTAATAATATATAGCTCTTTTATCGTTTATGTATTTAGTAATTAGCGCCGCACAAGTAATAAGTTAAGCCATTAATTGTATTTCTTTTTCAAATCCATAAAATACTGCCATGATAACACAAAATGCCGCCATTAACAAAACGAAAATCGCTCGACAAAATAACCTGCTTCTGCAACTTGAGAGCGCGATGTCCTTAACAGTATTCACGATTCACAGACTCCCGACTACATAATAATACTGGCATTGACCTTATTTGTGGCGTAGTAAAATAAAGTAAAGCCTCTTTTAGGCATCCCACAGCCCATATGCTTCTCATACTACCTTCAAATGGGACTCCGCTTAGTGAAAGGCACCCATCATCTCAAATAATTCCCTTTATTTTTCCTTTTTAATTAATTAATTTCCTACATCCTATACTTCCAGTCGAGAGCTAAGTAAAAAATAAAATAAAGAGATCACTTTTATATGTAATCCAAAGGTGAGCCCCATCACCCCACCTAGTCCTGTTCATATTGTATTGATATTTTAACTTCAAAAATAAATTGGTACTTGTAAATATTACCTCCTTCAAATGCATCTGCGTATGCAGCAAGAGGAGAAAACTGTAAATATTTTGTCATTGTATTTTGAGCATATGTTGTAAAAATTTTGAATAAAAGGGGTTTTAAAAAAATAAATAAATAAAGAAATCAAATTATTTTTGGATATTGTAAGTGTAGCAACAATAGTTTAGTAATAGGTGTATCAACTAGGAAGGACATAAGTAAAGATATTCATTTAATTTCTAAGGACCACTAAAAAATAGTCTTTTAGTCGTAGTATATTTTTTCTTTCTGTTTTCATCTCTCCCTCTCCCTCTCCTTCTTTCCCTCCCTCCCTCTCTACCTCTCTCTCTCTTGGTGTTTACTTTTACGTGATCATTGACATTACGTTATCGTTTGCAACATAGTTTGTGTATAAAAAAACATAGGTTGTGTTTTCAACATAATATGCAATATAGTTTGTAGTTTGCAGTTTGTTCTTCGGTCCAAAATAGTAGACTTTTAGTCGCTGTTAATTCTCTCTCTCTCTCTCTCTCTCTCTCTCTCTCTCTCTCTCTCTCTCTCTCTCTCTCTCTCTCTCTCGAAAAAGGGAGTCGCGTGGACAGAAGAAAGAAAACAAAAGCACGTAGAGATAATGATGGTAAATGGAAGGAAAGGAAAAACAAAAACAAGAAAAGAACCGAAAGTAATGATATTCGCGTGGTCTTTAAGGCCTTTCCGTGACAAAAAAAAAGGAAAAAAAAAAAGAGATGTACAATTTTATATCATTTAATTACAGTAACTTTTAATAACTTGTTATTCTTATCAAAGGAGCTTAGATTATTGAAATGTTAGCTGGATAAGCTTCAAGTGATGTAAGTTAAAAAGCCGTGGTTCTGACAATTCCCGTACCTGATGCATTTAAAAATAAAGGTATTTTTTTCAAGAAAGGGTATTCCACTCGGAGCTGACAATTTTTTATAATTCCTGTATGTATGTATGATTGCTGTATGCAGCGGTGTACAACAAAGGTGTGAGACACAGAAATATCAAATATGAAAGTGACAGAGGTTTCGAGATAGGAGTGTCTTCAGTCTACCTATATATATATATTAGCTTAGTCATAAAACAGGCGACTGGGTCCGTCACGGGGTTGGCGAGCGAAACCTGGGAATTCCTAGTAATTAATTGGCGAGCTTCAGAAAAATCACAATGCAAAATATTTGTACGTCTTGTTCGCTTTTGAAATAAGCTGATAAATGGCATTTTCTGAAGAATCGATTTTGTAAAAAAATTTTCTTAGTTTACCACTGCAGGAATAGAAAAACCACCGTGCTGATTTTCAGGCCTTGCTCTTAAAATACATAGATCGGTAAGTTTTATTATATATGTCTGTGTATAGTTTTAACAAAATCAAATATTCATAAAACATCTTTATAGTCTTTTCACAACTGATAACAAATCTTCTTAATTGAAATAGCACTTTCGGCAGCTCTAAGCTGTCATCTCCAATAATAATAATTATTGAAGATATAATAAAATACAATAAAATAAAAAGACAAATGATAAAAAACGTACCTGGGCATATGGAGACAGCCTAATTACTATTATTATACGAAACACGTTATTAAACGAAGTCCTGAGGCCAGCTCTACTGTTTGGGACACCACTCTTTAGATTCCTACATGCCAGCACCATAACTCGCCTCCAGAGCTTCCAGAACAACATCCTGCGAACGGCACTGTGGCATACCCCTTTTCGTGAAATGAAGGCTTCCGACATGCACGAAAAGTTCATTCTCTAGGCCCAGCCACCAGTGGACTCTCACCACTGTACCGTAACAATCAACCTCCACCGAGGATTCCCACACTCCTTACTCCTCTCACACCACCTTCAAGCAGGTCCTCCTAGTACAAGGATCCGATCACCCTAAATATTTTATATTTCTCCCTAATCTTAAAATTCTAACTAGAGAGCTTAGAAAAAAAAAAAAGTATAAAAATACAATTTTAAACTAAGTACAGTTCAGAACTGCTAGTGATATATTTTATTAAATGACTGTGGCAATTGTTTCGTATAATAATAGTAATTATTTTGTCTCCACATGCCCAGGTTAATTTGCCCATTTGACTTTTTATTTTATTGTAGAGAGCTTAGAGCTGTCGAAACCACTATTTAAATAAGGAAGATTTGTGATCAGCTGTGAAAATAAAAAAAAAAACTATATAATAAATGATTACCATTCCACAATCCGGCACGAAAAAATTTTTTTTTTTTTAATTTAAAATCAAATATGTTTAAACGTAGTAACTATTCAACACCAGAGATACATACAAATGCGTAATAATATTTTATATTGGTGTTTAATGGACGAAAATAACTTTCTCTTTCTTTTATATAAACATGAGAAATAGAGGATTTAGTTTCTAATTGACGAGGCCACTACGTGGATTATTTTTTCCACCAGTTCCTCGTTGGACAAAAGCCGCGGTGAGACGAGAAAGGATAACGCACCGTGCACCATGCGCCATGCTCGTAGGTACGTGTGCTATACCAGGGAAAGGGCCGGGGAGCTGTGAGAGGTGAAACCGATGTCAAGTGAACTCTTGGGATAGTGCCTGCTCATTCGAGCGGAGGGATATAAAAATACGAACGTCACACAAAAAATACATAACTGCCTTTCGATACATATGGCACTGGAGAGAGAGATAGAGAGGGGGGAGGAAAGCCGGAAGTGGAGCAAGGTCTGCGTGCGAGCAGCGAGGCGGCTTTCCTTTTAATCGCTCAGTTAATGACTGAAAAAGCCCGCTTCGAGAAAACCGCGTGACTTACGTAATGGCTTCATCTAGTCATTCAGCGCTATATGTATCCAATAGAAACTGTATAATCAGTAAATAAGGGTACCATATAGTAGTACTTATTGTTCACTCATCCTCCTAAGGGAAAATGGGTAGCTACTCGAAGCCGAAATAAAGGAGGATTTAATATTGACATTGGTAAACACCGTCAGCTGACTACAACACCTGTGATCACCGCCAAGTATTAGTGCCCTCAAGATTAAAGTTATTCAGAGCTGTCTGAGACAGTCTATCCTCTGGAATCGGTAACAATATTGTGCACTGTCTCGCTCTGATGAGGCGGTACCTGCCAAGTAGATCGGATATTAGGAGAAAATCCGACTGGATTCAAAGAGAGAAATCAGTTTTAATTGTCACAAATATCCAGTGAAAGGAAAACCGCAGGTTTGATCCGACCCAGCAGAACTTCCGAAAAATCTTAACAGCGGATAAACCTGGTTTATATAAGTCCAAGGCGACTCTTCTGACAGTCGTAAACTAATAGGTTGGCAAGGAAGTAATTTCGGTTTTTTAGTGTGAAATAAAACTCAATTTTTTCTGTACAAAAAATGAACTCTAATCAGTCAAATTCCATTCTGTTCGTTGAATTTTTGACATCTTTCTGGTAACTCCATAATCCCGCGCTCATAGAACTTCTGGTCCTTATCAGAAAAAAACGCAATCAAGTGAGATTTGAGGTCACCGTTATTACTGAAATTTTTACCATTTAAGAAGTTTTGTAAAATTCAAAATAAATGATAATCCGCTGATGCAAGGTCGGGGCTGTATGGGGGATGCCACATCACTTCCCAACCAAGCTCCAATAGTTTCGTACGTGTTGCTAAAGATGTTCGAGGCCTCGCATTGTCGTTGCGGAACCTAAATATCGAGCTTCTTGACAAGTCCAAGACGTCTTATATGAATTTCAATTGTTGTGTCTGATACATTTAACTGTTTTGCAATCTCTCGTACAGTTATATGACGATTCGATTCAATTATGGCTTTCATTTTGTCATCATCAACTTCAAAAGGTCGACCAGAACGTTGGTCATCTTTCAGTGAAAAATCTCCAGAACGAAATTTTTTGAACCAATTTTGACAAGTGCGTTCTGTTAAAAAAACAGCACTATAAACTTCACATATCTCTTTGTGAGCGTCAACCGCTTTCTTGCCTTTATGAAAATAAAAAAGTAAAATTTGTCGAAAATGCTTATTTTTGCACTCCATGTTAAAACTGGCCGTGAACTGACAAACCGTCGTAAACAAAATTACACGGAATTTCTTTCTATAGCAACCAAAAGGTATCGACTAACAAACCTCAAAAGAAAAAAAAATTTAACATTGACAAAAGAATACCGAAACAAACATAACGCTATTCTACTGGTGTAAACCGAAATCACTTTCTTGCCAACCAATACAAAATTACTTATGTCTCAAAAGAAAAATATGGTCATCATTAATCTTTCTGTCCTATTTTGTCGGATAATCGACTTGTGTGACTATACTGCCAATAACTCCATCTTAATCGAGCAATGAACCTTTGGTACCCCATAAGTACCTACTTCGTTCTGCCTTGATTATGATTTATGAAAGTTCATATAAGGTTTATTTAACGGGTGAAAGTGAACTTTATAATCGAAGTAATAAAGTTTATATAATAGCCATTACATACAATAGCTGCATTTAATGCGGTTTACATCAGCATTATATAATGCGATGAGCTAATGGTTACCCGGATTGTAACTAAATATTGTTAAAAATTAAGAAACAATACGTCATTAATTTGATTAATTTATGCAACAAGAAAGAATTTGTATTCTAATTAACAAATAGTTTATTAATTAATCAGCATTCATTTTTATTCATAGGTTCGCATTCATTGTCAGCATAACATTTGACTTGAAAAATATCACTCCACTACGTCAAACAGAGATTGATAACACCATATTTGATGATATTGTGTGATAATAGTCACATAATTAACGTATAATTAACCTATAATTAATTATCATATTAATTTATTACAATAGTCTTTTTAAATTCGATTCCTCTCCCTGTGTCTGAGGCAGTACGGTATTTAGGCTTCCATCTCGACAAAAGACTGACATGGAACCCACACACGAGACTAAAAAGACAAGAACTAAACAGACGCTTTGGACTACTGTACAGACTACTTCGAAGGACATCCCATCTCTCAATAGAAAATAAACTACTTATTTACAAAGTGATACTTAAGCCAATCTGGACATACGGAATAGAGCTGTGGGGGACAGCAAAAATGTCGAACATCAAGCGTATCCAATCCTTTCAATCAAAAGTCCTGAGAACAATAGTAAATGCTACTTATTACGTCAGCAACAAAACCGTTCATAATGATCTGAATATACCCTACATTCTTTTACTCATCCCTTCCAAGTTCATGAAATTCCATAGTAACCTATCCAACCACCCTAATCCCCTAGCACAGTCATTGCACTGCACCACTCATCCCTATAAACCTCTTCGGAGACTTAAACGGCAGTGGCCTCGTGACCTGCTATAATTAAGTGATAGTGGGAGTCCTGGCAATGGCCAGTGCGGGTCGTCACGAGGGGGGTGCCTAGTTACCCTAGCCCTGATGACGAAGTGAAGGTTGATTAAGTTTATAACCTGGACAATCGTTTCATGACGGTATTACTATCTGGGAACGGTTTTTATCACTTTCTATTTATTAGTTCATAATTTTATCATAAGGATTTTTTCGGTTAAGTAATGATAAAAAAAAACTGATCTTTGATGATGCGACTTCTGTTTATTAGATAGCGTTATGTTTGTTTCGTTATTCTTTTGTCTATGTTAGAACTTTTTTCTTTTGAGATTTGGTAGTCGATACCTTTAGGCTGCTATAGAAACAAATTCTGTGTAATTTACAACTGTCATTTTACGTTCAATTTTAACATGGAGTGCAAAAATAAGCATTTTCGACACATTTTACTTTTTTATTTTTATAAAGGCAAGAAAGCGACTGAGGCTAACAAAGAGATATGTGAAGTTTATAGTGCTGTTTTTTTAACAGAACGCACTTGTCAAAATTGGTTCAAAAAATTTCGTTCTGGAGATTTTTCACTGAAAGATGACCAACGTTCTGGTCGACCTTTTGAAGTTGATGACAAAATGAAAGCCATAATTGAATCGAATCGTCATATAACTGTACGAGAGATTGCAAAACAGTTAAATGTATCAGACACAACAATTGAAAATCATATAAGACGTCTTGGACTTGTTAATAAGTTCGATATTGGGGTTCTGCCATGACAATACGAGTTCTCACACATCTTTAGCAACACGTACGAAACTATTGGAGCTTGGTTGGGAAGTGATGTGGCATCCCCCATACAGCCCCGACCTTGCACCACCGGATTATCATTTATTTCGAATTTTACAAAACTTCTTAAATGGTAAAAATTTCAGTAATAACGGTAACCTCAAATCTCACTTGATTGAGTTTTTTTCTGATAAGGACCAGAAGTTCTATGAGTGCGGGATTATGGAGTTACCATAAAGATGGCAAATGGTCATCAAACAGAATGGAAGATATTTGACTGATTAGAGTTCATTTTTTGTATAGAAAAAAACGAAATTACTTTCTTGCCAACCTCAATATTAAGGGTTAAACCCTATAATATAGCAGTTCTTCTCAATGAAATGGTCAATAATTACTACGATATAAAAATGAAAGGCACAATAGAATTGAATTACAACAGTACAAGAGGTATGAGGAAGAGAGCAAAGTACAATAACAACATCCGTAAAAAGTGAAATGGGCGGGTGAAAAGAAGCAACCACATGACTAATCTCCTTCCTTTCCAATATGACAAAAGAAAACGGTGGCAGTTTAGCCTTTTTTGTCTGTAACCTAACAGCTTTTACTTTTTCGTATTTTCGCCGCTCACCTATGCGCGTTCCTCCTCATTCCAGCATAGAGCTATTAGCTACTTCCTCACGTCCAACTTGCAAATAGAATCATACTTGCTAATAGAAAATGAAGTGGCATAATGCACAAAGAATAAACAATGCTCACGAGATTCCCACAGTAATTATTCCTTTAGTCCAAGCAGACCACCGAATGAAAACAATGCGATGATTGTTGACCCAGTGAGAAAAAAAACAGAATCGATTTATTAACGACGTCACCAATATAACATAAAAGTTTTGTTAGTAAACATTCCGGATTTAAAGTCCTCGGAGCTTGCTGTCAAAGCCACTTCACAATGAACTCTATTTGTACACAGTCCTTGACCTTATCGGTTATCATTTCCTTATTTTAAAAAGGGATATTATTTATTAAAATTTTTTGTTGCATTTGCGAAAACGTTTCGGTCACTTGTAAGCTTTTTCATCGAATTTATAAAAATAAAAACAGCTATAAAATATTGCTTAAAAAAAACTTATTGAAAAATTGAATACGAGATTTCTGTTATTAAATACCAAAACTTCATTTTTGCGTTACTTCTTATAATCTGTTCTTAGCAAAAAAAGTCAGAAAAAACCGTTATTTTATTACCTTCTATTACTAATGTAGGGTTTTATTCGATAATTTTATAATGACGCTATACGATTCCCTCATATTTGTCTGATAGTAAGCCTCTTTGGTCTTGGTAATTAATCAAAATCCTATCATTTTTAATATAACTTATCCTTGTGAATGGTAATTACAAAAAATCGTGAAAACTTGCATTAATGCAGGTTTTAATTTAATTAAGCATTATACCAATGTCCGGCCTTTAAATATTAAATTTTCCAACCAAGTTCCTAAAGATGCTAATTATAATCAAGAGCCTTTTAGGAATTAAAAGTAATTATTTATTAGGAAATGTATGAGAGTGTAAATAGATATTTTTTTCTTTTGATGGCAGGATTATCAAATCAAAACGTTCATATTGTCATGTTCATTATGAAGGATAAATTATTAGTTTTGTTTGCTGTTTATCAGTCGATTACAGATATGGGCCATAACCTTTTCTATATTATGATCCAAGATATTAATGATATTAATACATATTTTACAAAAGTAGAAAAAGTTTGGGTTGTGTTTTACAAGGATGCAGTCCTTCTTCTTCTTCTTTAGCTTCCCTCTTTAGTGCCTCTCAGCGCAGAGGAGCATCAAGCCAGGAATTCCATTCTTCCCTATTTCCAGCTAGGTTCCTCGCCTGCCGGAGGTACTTTCCCCTCGCCTTACAGAGTCGTTCAATGTAGCTGAGATAGGACATCCTAGGGCGACCCCTAGGTCTTCTGCCATCTGGGACATATTCCATGGTCTTTAGAGGATCTCTGTGGTCATCCATCCTGATAACATGGCCGAACCATTTAATCTGACGAGTTTCTAGGAGATCTTTTAGTGGGGCTATCTGCAGTTCCTGATGAATCCTTACATTGCGAACTCGGTCTCTCCTTGTTTTTCCAATCGTCCTTCGCAGAAATTTCATTTAGGCAGCGGTGATTCTGCTCTCCTGTCGGTCTGTTAATATCCAACTCTCATCTCCATACAAAAGTATGGGCAGATATACTATCTTGAAGATGTGTAGCTTCACATCTTTGCCTACCACAGTGTTACATATCTGGTAGTAAACTGCATTCGCCTTGTTAATCCTGTTAGATATTTCTCCATCCGCCTTCCCAGATCCGTCTGTCACTGTACCCAGGTATGTGAAGTCGGTCACCACTTCTAATTCTTCTCCATTACAGTATATCTTCCTTCTTTCTTCCAACTTGCAGGATCTTACTTTTGTCGAGGATACAGTCCATTAGAGTTAAATAATCTTTAAAATACTTGGACTGTAAGTGATGTTCGCCTCTAACCACATAATATAATTTACAGTTGATTAGACCATGAATATGTATTAATTCGATCTAAAACGATCATAAACATTCATAAAAAAAATATATCTAGATATCGTCTCATCTACGTCGTAGATGCGTTATCGTATAGTGTCACATTATTGATATTTCTTCGACGAAAATATTTTAAAGAGGTGTCAACTTTTTTTCAACCCCTCTAAAACTTTTCCCAACTTTATGCAGATCATCCGCCGATAAAAAAAAAAAAAAATTGAGTAAAAGTGTTCATCTTTTGTAAAAATTGTCTTGTGGGTTTTCCTCTTTGTTGTCATCTCTTGGGCGTGGAGTGGATCGGGGCCAGTTGTTCAGAAGCGATCAGTGTCTGACAGCCCTCGCAGGAGGGAAAGGCAGCAAGAACTGTTTTACATGTCATGTCAGAGGGCCAGCAGAGAGACACTCTTCACTGTGGCACGATCATCACAAAAACAACTATATACAGATAAAATCAAAAACAAAGCAGCTAATGTATTTAAAACTATATACGTAAATACATAAAAAATCAAAAACAAAGCAGTTAATGTATTTAAAACTATAAAATACAATGGCTTCTTCACTTGTTTTTTCATTGGTATCAAAGGTTGATTAACATTAGTTAAGACTATGACCCCACCACCCGTCCCCCATCGATGGCAACAGGCTGTTGGGGAAAATTATGTTAAGATTTTGTTGTTAGATGTAAGTTAGTTTAAGTCTATGATTCATAAGGTGAGCCCCATCACTTTTAAACATGTTCAGAAATTTATACTATATGCTTTCATTATACTTTCGTTTCAAACGCAAATCGCAATGTAAAATTTTTATAAAATGTAGCCAATGACCTACTGTTAATATATTCATATATGTAGCCAATGACCTACTGTTAATATATTCATATATGTAGAATCTATATTGCATTCTTTCTTATATTGATAACAGGGTGGCATGGAAAGCTTTTCTTTCAGAAGGATTAGTCCACCAATAAACCCTTTCAAGAACTGCACCTAGGGGCGGTAGCACTTTTGTATAGATTTTTTGCGTACTCCTTTAAAGTTCAGTCAAATGATTTCACAAGTTTTCTCTGTTACAGTAACAAAACATAGAATGCTAAAATAGCACCAATGGCTAGTTCAGACAGTTTGTCTATATAATTGTATTCATTTTAAATGATCATATCTTGTAAATTTTGTCATTTTATTATTGATTTTATGCTCAGCTTATTGTTCCGGGATCAAATACAATCACTATTTCATGTTATATAGGGGTTATATTTATAATGTATATTTACTGTTTACAGTGGTATAAGGCTTTCGATGTTAATACGTTGACGATCACCGCAGTGTTGAGTTCGATTTCCTTCCCTTGATTCCTTTGGGAAAATTCCCTGATTTGTTGTTCACGATCATTGTCCTGTGAGAGAAGTCCTTCGTTCCGAACCAGGAGACGAACAAGATGGAGGACACAGGGATACTCGTAAGTGGCTGGATTCCCTTTCGAAGTAGCCCAAGCGTGAAGAAGCCGAGTCATCCGCCGGCCTGAAGATTTCCTCTCGAGCTGACCTCCGTGTAATAGATTACGGGGGATTAATACGCTCTTAAAGGGATGTGAAAGTGTTAGGTCCTTTTTTTTTTGTTATCCCACTAACGGGCAGGAACTAACCTAGTCAGCTACAATAATAACACTCCGACGAAAGTAAAACCGGCTTTGTTTTCTCTGACAATGCATTACCTAACCGACCAGATGTAGGCATTAGTCACTAATCTAGTTTCTTATAATTTTTTTGTCGAGTGACTGGTCTTACGAATGCTATTTTTAAATAAAAACAACTATGCGACTGTACAAATGGCCTCCACCACGACTTTGCTAGCGCATACGCACTCTCTTGTCGAAATTTTCCATGACCATTTGGCATAAATGTGGTTGAATTTCGTTGATGCAGCGTTGAATTTCCTCTTTTAATGCACGGGTGGATGTGGGCTTGTTGACATACATCGTTGAGTTCAAACAACCCCATAAAAACAAATCTAAAGGTGTTAAATCACACGATCTAGGGGACTAATTTTGACAAAACGAACCGAAACGAGAGAGTACACGACCTGGAAAAGTCTCATGCAGTATTTGAATGGTTTCATGGGCTGTATTGCATGTGGCACCATCTTGTTGAAACCACATATTGGCCACATCAATATCATCCAATGTCAAACCAAAGAACTGTGTTTACGACGTCGAATTGATGTTCCTGGCTTGTTTTTGGACGACCAGTGTGTTTAGTGTCTCCGACTAATCCAGTCTCCCTAAAGTTTTCAATTAATCTCTTCACAGTTGATGAAGTCAAAACACTATTCCGACCATATTTTCTATGCAATTTTCGTACTGCGGCCGCCAATCTTTCATTATTTTTGAGATAATGTTCAACAATAAAGACAAGTTGTTCTATCGTGTAACGCTCCATTTTTACTAACCCTAAACTGTCAGCTGTCAAATCGTTTTTTTTTAGGGTTGCCAGTTGCCAGTTACTGCACAAATGGCGGGAAATTCTAATCTTGCGTTAATTCTGGGACACCCTTTAAATATTTGTTTTTTTTGGGGGGGGGGAGATTTTTGAATGGAAAATAAATAAATAATTTTTATTTATTACTAATAATGATAAAAAGTTAATACTTGAGCACAATAATAATGAACGCGCAGTATCAGAACTACCTAGATCGATTTATTTTTATTGAAGTAATATAAGAGTTTACAAGCGGGATTTATTAAAAGACACTCTCTCCTTTCTAGTGAAGTTGTAACAGTTGTAGTTAGGTTACCTAAGCTAAGCAGGTTGGACAACTTTGTATCACCAAATATTAAACGTGTGAACTCAGTAATAATCATAAAGCACTAGACCGTTTTTTTTATTACATATCTCATTGTTGTCTTATTATTTTTATGATGAACTCCGTAATGTTAAACATCCCATATTCCTTTGACAACCAGATTTATGGCAAATAATTGTTTAATTAACAAAAGCGACAAAGCGAAATAACCTGATGTTAGACGTCACCGCGACTCGTTGAATGTATCCACCGCATTGTATTACTATATCGTTATACGTGCGCATTTAACGTTTTAGCAAATGTGCAACACAGGTCTTACGGGCTATCGCACTTGCTAATCATTATACTTGTTTATTCCATTATATATTTTTTTTATAAAATAACACATTCCGAACAAGCAGACCGGTTTTCAGGCTCATCTGAGTACAGAACATCCGCTTGTGAAGGTACAAACGGAAGCCACCCTCGGTATCAACAAGAACACAGCGACTGCTATGATCTCGTTGGACTGCACGCAGGCTTTCGACTCAGTGTCCCACGGGATGCTGTGCCGACAGCTTTGTGACTGGGAATGCCCAGAGCAGCTATATACCATGTTGATTTCGTTCTTGAAGAACAGATCGGTGAGGGTACGGGTGGGTGATTGCCTCTCTAACCCATTCCCTCTGACTTTTGGAGTTCCTAAAGGTGCGGTTCTGTCTCCGGTTCTTTTCAGCATGTACACATCTGAAATTGTTGGGACAAACTATAAGAAAGCTACTGTAATCGCTTTCGCCGACGACATTGCGGTTTACAGCAGCAGCATGAGTGCACAAAGAGCTCTTACACACGCCGAGTCAGTTTGTAACGTTATCAGTGACAGACTGGGCATGTTAAACATCAGTGTAAACGCCGGGAAGACCGACTGCGTAATCTTCTCCCTCCAAAAGGGGAAAAAATCCTTGCCAAAATCGTATAGCGTGGGAGGGCAAGAGAGCTCACCAGCTTTCTCAATGCACTATTTGGGTATAAAAATGGATAGGCATCTCCATTTCTCTACTCATTTTAGTAATAAAATAGAACAAGTAAGACACAGGTCTTACCGGCTATTGCACTTGCTAACTTCACCCAGCCTGTCATTTCGTCTCTGATGATCTATAAATGTGTCCTCCGGCCAGCTCTGATGTGCGGTGCCCCGCTATTTACCCAATTAACTGACAATACAGCCAAATGTCTCCCACATTTCCAGAATGGGATCGTGCGAAAAGTGGTCCGACATACCTCTTTCGAGAGGTTGAAGAATGCTGACCTGCACCCGTTGCTTGGTGTGCCATCGGTCGGTGAGTTCATCCGCCGGAGACACATTAAGTCTTTTGACTCGTTGCAGCACCTGACAAACCCAGTGTTTAACACTATGGCCCACCACCCCTCCCGCATCGATGGCAACAGACTGTCGGGGAAAAATTAGGTTAAGAATTAGTATGTAAGTTAGTTTTAAGTTTGATCAAAAAGGTGAGCCCCATCACCTTTATTAGTCAGTTTAGTCCAGTCACGTATAATGTATATCATTATACTTGTTTATTCATTATATAATTTTTATAAAATAACAAAACCTGTATATAATGTAGCGAGGCTGCAGGAAATACAAACCTAATTTGTAAATAGATTTGCCTGAGGATTTATAATTGCATATAATTATCTGTAAATTTAAAGGGGGTATAGGGGGGGGGGAATTAACATTTTCTCGATTATAATCATAAGCTATGATTCTCTTATGTCTTACGTTTTCCTAACAAATGATGACGGTTTAATAAAAGTGTTGCCTTGTCATTCCAGTGTCATAAACCCGATTGCAATAACAAACCTTATTTTACGGCTTCCAGATAAGTCTAGAGAATACTTATAGAATAACTTTATATTATACTCATACTTCCTCATCCGCACTGTTTCATATTTTTTAGTGATCCGATCACTGTTTCATTTGGGTTTTTGAACACTATTGACTGGAATATGGTACATTGAATATAATAAAGACAGTTAAAATGTTGAATAACAATTTAAAAAAAAAAATCCAATGACCCAATAGTTACAAATAATCAAACCAGTTAAAAATTAGTTAGACAATCCCACACTCCTCGCTAATATTACCTAAAAATGTCAACTACATTTTTTTATTTAGCTAATAATTAGAAACCTGAATGTTTTATTTTTACACCTGTTTGTCTTATTTTTTTTTTTATTATTTGGTTTTCTACAAAAAAATCATTCACTTCAAAAGCACAATTGCAAGCAAATTTACACTACAATGTTACCAACTGACGTGCTTAACTTTCTGTATGCAAGCATTCATGAAAAATGCGAATATTCCGTGACTATCTAGAAAAAGCTGCCTTCTGCAAAAGAAGGACATTAATACAAAAATATGTCATGGAACTGTACAATTTAAAGTTTATTTCCTGTTTCAGATAAGTGCGGTGTGAGTAAGGTGACGATAAGCTATCGACAGCCTAGAGACAACTACACCACAGGCCGGATCGTCAACGGGAAACCCAGCATAAAGGGTGCTTGGCCATGGCAGGTCAGCAAATATCTATTTATTCATTATTACCTATAATTTAACATGAATTTATATGAAAATATAAGAATTTATACAGTTGCATTGCCGAAAATTCCCTTGACCAAATTCTAACCTGGAAAGACCACATTTCCGAAATCACCCGGCGAACCATCTCTCAATTGATCCCGACATCTTCCATTCCATAGACGCCAACTCCTCGTTTCCTCACACGGACAGTAGGAACACAGCAAAATTCACCAGCCAACGACCTAGTATATCTGGGCATTAAAATGGACAGACGCCTCCGTTTTTTGTAACCATTTTGCGAGGAAGTTGAAGCAAACCCTCACGAAGTCTTACCGGCTTACGCATTTTTGACTTCCCCCAATCTATCACTGCGCCTCAAGCTCGTGATTTATAAGAGTGTACTCAGGCCTGCTCTGCTGTACGGTGCACCGCATTTTCGTCATCTGACGTATACGACAGCTCGGCGACTCCAACAATTTCAAAACGGTATACTGATGAAAGTGGTCAGACATACTTCATTCGAGCTGCAGAGCAACAGTGAGCTTCACGAGATCTATGAGCTGCCTATTTCTTTTTGAAGTTAAAATCTCAATACAAATAAACAGGACTATGTGATGGGGCTCACCTTCGGATTACAAAACGGGAAGCTTACAAACTAAAACCTAAAACTAAAGCGTTCCTGCCGCGACAGCGTCCTGCCATCGATGGGGAACGGAGCGGGGGTTATCGTGCTAAACACCGGGTTTGTTAAGTATTGCAAGGAGTCGAAAAATTTGATATGTCTACGTTGGGTGAATTCATCGACCGTAGGCAGCTCAAAGATCTCGTGAAGCTCACTGTTACTCCGCTGCTCGAATGAAGTACTTCTGACCACTTTCATTAGTATACCGTTTTGGAATTGTTGCAGTCGCCAAGCTGTCGTATACGTCAGATAACGAAAAAGCGGTGCACCATACAGCAGAGCAGGCCTGAGTACGTTCTTGTAGATCAGTAGCTTGAGACGCAGTGATAGATTGGGGGAAGTCAATAAATGCGTAAGCCGGTAAGACTTCGTGCGTGTTTGTTCCAACTTCTTCGCAAAATGGTTACTAAAATGGAGGTGTCTGTCCCAGATATACTAGGTTGTTGGCTGGTGAATTTTTCTCTGTTCCTACTATGTAACTAGTAGGGAGCAGGCTTTTACCCTTTTGAAAAGAGAAAATTACGCAATCAGTCTTACCCTTGTTTACAGAGATATTGAGTCTCCCCAATCTCTCACTGATCTGGTTACAGGCTACTTCAGCCTGTGCCTAAAAAGCCTCCTTCAATTCAACCTGTATTTTCCATCCCACAAATCTGCTTCCTTTGAACGTTCTTTTCTTATCTGAGCCCTAAACCATTGGAACTCTTGATTCCTATCAGTATTCGTCGCTCGCCAACTCTCCCGATCTTTTTATTTTTTTTATTATTAAACAGCTTTGTTATGATAAAATTACAATCGGCCTCATTGGACAGTAAGTAATTGTGATAAATGTTTTCATTCATACCATGTTTACAATTTTCATTCACTCGCTCATTCATACAGTATTTACAAACGGCCCAGAGACCTCCCAAGTCCACATGGTTGTCACCTCCCTCGCATGGGAAAGAGGAAGCGGAGTCTTGGGAAGTCCCCCACGCTCCTCCGTCAGCCGCGTCACCGGATACGAGCCAGTGGAGGCTGACGAAGAGCGCGAGAGCCACATACGCTCAGGACATGATTGGAGAAACTGGCCATTGCCAGGACTCCCAGTCCCAATCTTTAAATCTAGATTTTACCACTTCCGTAACATAAACCGAAAGCATGTATAAAGGACGTAAAATAAGCCCGACATACTGTAATAAACCGAAGTAAATGAAATTTATAAATAGGACATTGGGTATGTTTTTCATATATTATTCTAAAACGCAATACAAAATTAAAACTCCAACACTATTACGTTAAATTTGGATAAATTCTGTAAAAAATGCCAATAAACAAACATAGGTAAAATTTAAAATAAACCTGGTATAATGGATTTGATAAAAAGATGATACATTTGTGAAGTTGATAAGCAAAAACCGAAGAGCTGACATGGATTGCTTTAACCTATCAACGCTACCTATTGACTTTTATGTGTACTTGTAGCTTCGACATTGTCGAAAACAGACAGCAGCACTTTAGATTAACTTACATTATTTCAGGTTTGATTGATTTTACAGTAGTTAATGAAAATAATAAAATAAATATACACAAATTGTCACTTAATTATACTTTATTTATAATTTTGCTGATTAAATTCCCATGGCAAATGGCAGAAATTGCTAAATAAACACATCGATCCTTTGAAATAAATAAATACATTTATTTATACTAAACTTGAACTTAAATAAACTTGAAGTTAAAAATCAGTTTCTTCTGAAAAATTAAAAATGTTTGTTCTATTGTAATCATTAATTCTTCTTCTATCATAAAACTTTATCGAGTCCTTTGACTTCCTTTAGTAAAAATTATAAAGTCATATTAATTTGATAATAACCGGAGGGATAGTGCGTAGCATTCAAAGGCTTAAACCTTTCAACAAAAGGCTTTTATTACAAATCAACATTTGAATTTTTAAAAGCTTTATTATATTCTCTTATTTATTACATTTTCTCTAAAGATTATTAATAGAACTGGTATACTAGGCCCTACCCACTAGAGCACTGAATTTTTCATAAGTTTTTCTGCGATTGTGTTGACATTATGTTTCGATGTATTATTGGGAATCTGCTTGGATTGATGAAAAATAAATTTTAAATTTCCTTCATATTTATTAGTGATAGCAGATAGATGATTGATTTATAATATGTTTCTATTAGGTCCTGATGAGTAGAACCTGAATTTTTATAGAGTAAAAAAGTCCAATAACATGCAATAAAAATGGTAGATTGTGCAGAAAAACATGCAACAACAATTCTCTAAATAAACAATAAAACAGCTAAAATATACAAATATTCTTATATTCAGTAAAAAAAAAAAATTTAATTAAATTTATTTCAAATTTTTTTTTAATACTAATTTATGGAAACAATGCGAAATAGGTTGTAGAAAAATAAAAGCAAAGAAAGTATAAAAACATTTTATAGTCATTGACACTTTTTTAAAACAAAAAACTGGAAACATACTAACATTTACAAAAAACATTCAATAAGCATATTTAATAAAATAAATAAAGTTCAGGTCTTTCTTTATTTCAGTAAATATTTTCCTACAGTTGTAATCTGGAGTTTCACCTGCCCGGTTCCATTTTAATTTTTTTTTCATATATTTTTTAAAAACTATAACCATCAAAATATACAAATACGTGAATTTATTGGCAAATGTGAAAAATTAAATTTGGCTTTATTGGATCTAAGTACACAACTTTGTATAGATATCTGTTCCATTCATTACAAGTAAGCAAACTTAATATTCATTTACATAAAAATCTAGATTTATCTTATGAGAGATGGCTGCGGTTGTGAATGCTAATATCTGTTATTTTTATATTTCTTCACTTCTATAGCAATGTGTGATAATCATGAAGTAGGCTTTAATCGTCATTTATTTTTAATATGATTTATTGAAATGTAGTTCAGTATTACTGAGAGGATGAATTTGATAGGAAGTTAATTATTGTGTGTCTTTATCAGATTCTAGTACGAGTTGGTTTGTGCCTAAGACATTTTGAAGAACTGTTTCTCCCTCCCCATTTCTCTCTCTCATCAACTTAAGCCGTTATCCCTGACGAATTCATCCACTCAGATATTTATTCATAGCTAACTTATGAGCTGCTCGTATTTGAGTATTGTTAGTTCTAATCGGTACTGAGCAGGTCTCCCTGGAAGTGCTGCACCCCAAGTACGGCCTCATCGGCCACTGGTGCGGTGGAGTCCTCATCAATCCGTCCTGGCTGATAACAGCAGCCCACTGCATCCACAAGTGAGTATTTTATCCAAATAAACCATGTTATCTCTTGCTGCTATCTTAAAATTTACAATACTAAAAGTTTTATATATTTGCCAATACCCACTGTTTTATTGTTCTATTGCATTTGTATTACAAAATTACCCGATGAAGTTAGTTGTAGGCTAATGTATTTAAGTATGTCTGTATTAGCGACATCTTCAACCTGCCACTGCCCGCCCTGTGGACCGCAGTGTTAGGAGACTGGGATCGCAGCGTTGAAGAGGAAACAGAGTCAAGGATACCCATCGACGAGATCCTCATCCACCACAGCTTCATCAACTACCAGAACGATATAGGTCAGTATAGTATGTAGTATCTGCAGATAGCACGCAGTGTTTCTGCCGTTGTTTAATACTTCAAAGTTTATTCAAACTCAAGAGAAATTTGTGGCCTGGGAACTATTGTATACTTGTCAGTTTACCCAAAACTGGTCTCAAGTCCTTACACTTAAGATGTAACATAAATAATTTTTTAGTATTCTATTAATATAAATAAATTCCAGTATTTACTGGTGATTTTAAGGTTATGGAATAATTAAAATTTTGTGCTCTTTTATTTATTTTTTTAACCAACTAAAAAATAGAAAGTAATGACCAACTTTGGAAAGGTTCAGGTTGAGTCCCATGAGAAATTTCTGCATATAAAATACAATTTAGGGGTCCGTTAGGCAATATAATCCCAGGCTGTGGAAGATTTTAAATTGGAAGTGAAATGCTTAGTGATTGTCAAAACATTCAGATGTTTCCATTTGTATTTATTAATTTTCTAAATTATAATTTACACACTAACTGTTAATAATTAGTGGTTTGATAAAACACTGTCCATAACTAATATCAATGCTTCTACAGTTCTCTAAGAATATCTATTTGAGTTTTACCTTGTGATAGGTTGTAGTCTCCTCCTTAATCTCTTACTCCATACACTGCTCTACTTCACCAAACCATTCTGACCAATACTTCAAAATGCCGATTTTTACTTTTGCATATTTTAATCTCAAATAAAATAAGACTTGGAAATAAAATAATAAGTTTGGTTGAAAAAAATTAATTTAATAAGTTAAACCTTAATTCCTCAAGTTGGTTCCTATTTCCCAATCGAAAAATAAAATTGATTATTAGAATTACAACAACAAATAAAGAATTATAAGCAGTTTCAATATTGTTTTATTTTGGTGTTAATGTGACCTAACCATCACAATTCATTAAGCAAGAAAATTTTATTTCCTCAACTTGTTATCTACTTTCAACAATTTTAGAGTTTAATTTCAATTAATTTTCATTTTATTACCATTATATTTCTTACATCGACCAGACTTTGGTCGTTTGTAATAATTATTGTTACATTTAGGGGTCTTAAATTTCAGAATAATTTGTTTTTCAACTTCATTAGTCTCCTAATCCTATCTTCATCCACCTTCCCTCCAAACTCAAGGAGTACATTGTTAACACAGTAGTCCATTAATTAAGCTATGTTCACAGCACTGATGCGGCTCTCCAGAGAGGCAAAGGGCCTGCCTTGGCTGTGCCTGGAGCCTGACGAGGAAATGACGGAACGTGTCTGCACTGCAACAGGTTGGGGTCGGAACGTGCCTGCTGGGCCCCTGTCTGCGAGGCTGAGGCAGGTTCGGGTGCCCCTCCACAAGAACTCTCTCTGTCAGGCCAAGTACGGACCTGGACTCAAGATCGAGGAGGGGCATCTCTGCGCAGGGAAACTGGATGGATCCACCGGAGCATGCATTGTAAGCAAACCTTTGGTAAAACCTGTACAATAACGTTGTAACCAATGTAGATATTACAATTTCCCAAGTATGTTAGCACCAGAAAAGAAAAACCTATGTTCTGGGAGAAAACTGTATTGTTGGTCACAACATTGTTAATAATATATTAATAATAATAGTGGCTTAGATCAGCAGCCTTGCCAAATATATTTTTTATAATTTAATTTTTATTGACTCTATAGTTTGATTATCGCTAAGACATTTTGATTATGAACTTAATTGAATTTTTTGTATATTAAAATATATTGTGGAGAAATCTGATGGTTAAATTCAGTTTTATTTTAAAATGAATACCTGGTTAGATGGAATATGTATAGTTTAGGCCATGGGAACAAAAAACAGGAAAATACCTGTGACCTTTTGGAAAAACCACCTTTGTGGTTAGGTTGCTAATAAGTAAAAGAGAAAGAGCGAGGTCTTAGTTATTTTAACCATGTCCATGTCTTGTCAAGAGACAAGAGTGCATTAATGTTGGCCAGTAGCCATGAGCCCGGGTGTGGAAGATAGAGCCATGTGCTAGACAAGGGAAACCGGTATGGAAGGAATGAAGTCAACTCATCACCCAACATTGAAGAATGTCCATATCATTATTATTATATTTTTAGCTATATAAAACTCTCGAACCACCTTCGTAAATATGAAACAATTATAGATTATGCACTAATCCCACATTGACCCTTGAGATAATATTAATTTAATAGTCATTTAAACTTAATAAAATAAACTGTTACTCTTCATCAGTTTTTATGAATGTCTTTTTACTTCACCTTTTAAAATAAGAAAGTAAAATTATTGTTAACGAAGAAGAACACCTTAACAATATATTGTAAGAACACTTTAATGATCAATTGAATTTTATTTTATAATGTATTAGTTAGAAAGGGTATTGGTTAGAAAGTTAATGGGTCGTAAGGGACAATTGACTTAGATAAACAAAGATTCGTTGTAGGAGTAGAGGAAGTGGAATGGTTCTAGATCAAAAGCAGTCAGTTATTGCCCGACCTTCAGATGAGAGAAATCAGGATGATTCGGAAGAGTTAGTGAGAAAGATATCATGGAAAACCAACAGGATTTTTCCTTGAGGATTTCCTAAATATGTATAACCATCTTAACAGTCGGACAAGAAACAATACATACTAACCTGGAGTATTTATTCTTTCATATATTGTGATGGCCCAGGTTTTCATTGTATACAATTATAATAGATCATTTTATATTTAAAGTATGCTATTTGCTTACAGGGTGACTCAGGAGGTCCTCTTCAATGCCGAAGACAAGACGGCAGGTGGTTCCTCATAGGTATAACGTCTTTTGGTTCTGGGTGCGCCAAGCCTGGGTTTCCGGACGTGTACACCCGCCTCTCCTACTACCTACCTTGGGTAATGGACACCATCAACAATACTTGACCTCCATAATCCGACAAATGCAATTAATCAAAGCAATCAATGTTGAACTTGAGCTGAAAACCAAAGTTTGAAACGGATCGTGCTTGTTTCAAATTTAATAAATCATTTATTTATTAGCATGTACAGTAACTACTAACAGTTAAACTTAACTGGATATAATAGGGTAGAAATCTGTGTGTACATTTTGGAGATTGTTCCATGAATAAATTATTGATAAATTTATTTGTAACTAATCGTGAACACATTTTGCAAGACCTTGTCTAAGAAAAACCCCTTTCTACTATTATCTAACAGCTGATAACCCAATAAACACTAAGAATGATGAATTATGTTATATAATATATAAAATAGAAAAGTATGTATGTGCATGGCTGTGTTCCGCCAAGGTATCTAAATAAGCATAAATATTAAAGATATAGCTAAAACATAGGGGAGACACCGACCCTCCTCACTTCACCTTTTCCTCCTCAATTGCAAGATCCCCATTCAAATTTGGAGACAAATATTCTTTAATACTTTACAAGAAGTATAATTACAAGTATTCTACTTTAAAAAACAAAAAAAAAAAATGTTGATATGTACATAATGTAACATTTATAAATATTTAAGCACCAATGTATAATATAATTATTTAAATGTGTAAATATATATATTTGTCTAGATTTATAAAATAAAATATACGGGTATTTAAAAATGAATATAATGTTCCTAGTAATATGTTTGTACAATAAAAGTGTTAATGATTGAAACGCAGAGATTTTTTTGGCCCACATTGTCCAAGCTATGAACCCACAGCCCCTTAGTCTGTCTAGAAGGACTTTGAATGAAGTCAACAGGTCTTGCTTAGCCATAAAAATAATTTTAGTTAATTACTTGCAATGAAAAATTTAATTGCCTGAATTAAAAAAAAATTGCTAGTGCTAAGAGATAAGAATTTATTAAATTAAATAATTAAGTGAAATGTGTAATTCTTTTATTGAAAATCTTTTCCACAAAATATACAAGATAAAATATATACAATGACTTCATTATTTACAATATTTGCAGAAACGTTATAACAATTAAAACAAAATTGATAGTCATTTTCTTCCGCTACGTACAATAATTGGTATTTCGATAATCTCATTGTTGATTGCATACTATAACATTTATCATTAGTTTTAGAATTCATATATTTATTAAGTAGTAACAAAATAAAAAAAAAAAAATGCAAAAAGTATAAAACTACATTAGATACAATATATATTTATTAAATGTTCAGCGTTGAATATCGTTTGTATATTGTGTCAGAGGTATGCTACATATGTAAATATTAAAAATTAATTTCATTACATTTTTATCTAGCATTTCAAAACTAAGTATATAAATCTAAGAAAGATAAAACCTTGAAAATAGATATTCCAATAGATATTATTATAAATGGTAAAAATTCATAATTATTTAAGTGGAATACAGTGCAGTCATTAACTTCAAACTTTGTGGTGCATTAAGCTTCCGTTAAATCTAATATTTTTAAGTTTTCTGTACTTAATGAAATATTATATGAAAATATATTACTAAATATACATTGTAAAAATACATAAACAACTTAAAAACAGAGTATAAGTATTTTCCATAAAATAATTAAATGTTTATAATAAATACATACTCGGTTAGATTTATTAAAAATTGTTTCAAACTGTTTAAAAAGTTGAGAAAGAAGTTAGACGTAAATAAAATGATAAGCATTTTTCCTCTTTAACACAGACAACCAATAATGAGGAGGTTAAATCTTCTATCTTTTAAAGGAGATAATTTAACCTTAGTCTAACAGGTGAGTGAGGTCCAGTACGAAAAGACCTTCACTGTTTATTTCAAAGCACATATGCTATTATGTCTATAACACTAGAACTGATAAATTCAAGATTAACTGAGAAGTCTGTTCGAAAATTTCATAAAAAAGCTCACAATATGTAGAAGCTCATCTCCTTTGAAGCAGTCTATGAAAAAGGATAAACGATTCTATAAATGCTTTATTTACATTATTTGACGATGTTTCTATAGTATATCTGTAATCGATTTTAAAGCCATTTCTACATTGTTCATAAAAAGTCAAATATACGTAAGTATTTACAATGTTAATGGTTTTTAAGTTGTGAAATATTTTAAGTGACAGGTGCTTAAAGATTATTGCAGGAATATCACGTGAACTCACTTTTACAAGGTTTATATAAATACAGTTATATTCTGTCCATCATACGTAAATTATGATGAATTCAGACTGTTTCATAATTATTTATGACCATAGGTTTCAATTAATTTTTATATAAATATTATATTAAATTTTAAAATGTTATTACTTTTTTTTACTTAAAGCAAATCCAAAGCATCTGTTTTTAACTTACATTTTTGTTAATAAAAAGGTATAAAAGTTAATTTATATTTAATAACCACTTACGGTATCAATAATCAAAGATAAACTATTTATACTAAAACTCTATCTTGTAGTTGAATGGTTTAAATTATTTCATAGGATAGCCGGAAAAATAATGTAATATTTTTTTTTTTTTAAATGAAGTAAAGAACATTAATCCATTGAAGGGTTTATTATTTACAGTGATAAAATGTCATTACTTTTATGCCAATAAAATTGTGTTAAAACTCTAAAGAGGTGTTACTTTTATTCATCTCATTATGTTGGCAACATTTTGAACTATTTATTTTTCCTTTTTTTTGTATATTACAAAATTTTAATTCATGAATAATCTTAATTTTAATGTATATTTTTCTGAGTATTTACAGGATTTTATGAAAATATATCATTTTTCCATTGTTTTCTGCGGTGCTTACATTTGTCTAAGTCTGTCATCTATAAATACCTAAAAGATTGTCGCAGATACTTTCTTACATGGGCACTCATTCTCACATTTCAGGGCGGTTCAGACAGTTACTATTTTGCAGGCAGTGTGCTTGGACCGGGGCATTCATACAGTTATTATGCAGGCAGTGTGCTTGGACCGGGGCATTCATACAGTTATTTTTTTACAGTGACAATATGTCCGTGTAGTTTGAAAATAGGTCGATTTATTTACTGCGTGATGAGAGGTTTTCAAACTGTAAGCACATCATTAAATAATATTTTGAGATATATTTGTGATTACAAAAATATGTGTATAAAATAGTTTTTAATGTATCATTCTATTCTTCAATTTTTTTCCCTTTTACTTCATGATAAAAAATAAATAATTAGTACATTGAACAGAGTATACCAAATGCTTGTGGTAACCGATATGCTCGAGTTAATAAATACATCGCCATATATCGAGGGTTAATCAAGTCATATCATGACATTGTTGTTCACATAAGTTGTTCATGTAATCAGTACCGTTTTAAATTTCTCGGTCTAACCTTTATTTTTAAGGCTATAAGCCAATTCTTTAATTTATCTGTTCTTCAAATGTATGTGTATTAAATTTAATTGTAATTGATGCAGGTTTATGTATAGTTTTGTTAGGTGTCGAATGAGTGAATGTTGCCTGATGCATTGAGATGAATAAACATAAGACCTGTAAGTTGAAAACACAATTTTAATTAGAAATAAATCCCTTATCGTAGGAACTGCCGGATCAAAGTTATTAAATTACATTCATTGTTTTTTAGAGTTATTTCTGAATTATGTTACCATCATCACCACTATCTCATTATACATAAAATATTTAACACTAAGTAGGTAATTAAAATACAAAAATTTTTATTTTATAACAGTGTTCCCCTTTCTCTTATGGTATTTTGTAAATTTAAAGCTATCTCTAAACAGACAAAGAAAAAAAGGCACCATATTTAGAAGCTTGCTTGTGCAAGTTGTATTGCGACAGCTGTCTTTATATTACAAATTTTATTATCATAAAGGAAAAAAAAAATAAATAAATAAAAAGAATACCATTTAGGTAACTTCGTATCATCAGTTTCGAATCAAAGAAACCGTTACTACTTAAATCCTAAAATAGCAAACACCTAAGAGAAATCAAAAGTGCAAATTTAATCATTCTTTACTTAACATAAATTTAAAAATACAAGGCAAACTCCATGGCAAGCACTTTTCCTATCACGTATAGCGTGAATTTTTTGTCTTCTTCCTTCTTAGGAAGGATACACACAACAATACATTTTCAAACATTAAACAATCACAAATAAATACATACACTAATTAACAAGTGGAATGCAATACTGAAATTTAGATACCGGCTTAAAATAAGTTCAATATAACAGCACAACTTATTAATTGGCTTAAGGTGAAGCTTTTAATAAACACTTTAGATAAATATCCAATAAATTATATGGTAAATATTTAAATTATATAACATATAATACTTTTATTATAACACACTCATTTCAAATATCACAGGAAATGATTTGATTGTTATTACATAAATTTAATATGGCATATTTAAAACAGAATATGGTAACTTAAACTTCTTTTTAAATTTTTGGTTTGAACACTTGGGATTCGTAACATTTTTTTCTTATCTTTTCTATTACTTAACTAGGTTTTAATAAATTTTTAACATATATTGACACATAAAAACTATATCAAAGGGTAAAATTTTAACTAGTGATAATATCCATTACACTTAAATCAACAATAACTAAATGAGAGCAGGTGACACAACTTAATAAACCTTCACTATGATAACATTTTGTTAAAATAAGTTGAATATTTACTTTTTAACTATGAAAACAGAAAAAACTATGAAATATCCAATGACTTTACGCTTTAACTTCAGAGACTTTACGATATTATTTCCAGAAACCAGAAATTCAATTAAATGCAAAATTTTGTAATTTGAAAAAAAAATCCATTAGTACTATAAAAGTTGCAATAACATCTATAACCTTGAGGTAAGGTTGACAAATGACAAAGCATAAAATATAATGTTAGAAGTGCAGAACAAATCATAATCACCATACAATAGTGAAAGCACTTATCTTGAGCTTTTTAATTTGAGCAAGCATTCATATTCATCGTTAATATCAGGAAAATATCTGTCAGGCTAAAGTTATTTTAAAGTCGAATATATTTATACATTCAATAAGAGACTCACTGAAACTTATTGATGGTAAATTTTAATAGTTGAAAAGTCGTTCATAAAGTTCTGGTTATGATAAGCAGATAACAAAATTGTGGCTTCACCTACTCTCAAACAATAATAAAATTTCTAATGACAACCATAATAATAAAAAACCTCTGAAATAGATCACAGATGGAGGCTAACAAAGTAAACTACTAACAGATATTGATGAGTTGATAATTTCTCTTTTTCAGAAGAGTTTAACAACAGCGGTTCCCTTATTTACAGTTTGTCCCCAAACATTATCAGGCATAATGATTATGAATCATTTTACTATAAATAAATAATTTCATTTCAATAAAATATTTTACATACTAAAAGAAATATTCAGTCATCTGATAGAAAATAGTTTTTTTCAAAGGGAGATTCAGATAATTTAACTTGATAGAGAAAAAAGAAAAAAAAAAAATCTGGGCTTTTAATTATAAAAAATGTTAATAAGTTGTAAAAATTGCAAATTCAATAATCTATGATATCAATGCAAACAATCTTCCCCCGGAATCCAAAAGTACTTCTTCCCTTCTCAAATTTTTAGACTTTTCTCTCTATCGAGTTACTTTTCCATCCATTCAAACAATAAATACTCTGTATCAAAATTTTAATGACAACATTGAAGTGTCATAATATTTGCTAATTCTTTCTTCCGGCTTAAGCAATTTTTGTCACTAAGGTATAATATCATCTTATACATACAATCTACTGTGTACTATTGTTTGTTATAAATAAATACAATGCACAAATGATTTATAAAATTAAATAAACAAATAATGGATCTGATAAAGAAAAAAGTAAATCATTTTTGCAGTTTGACAATTATGTTTACTTAACAGCAGTTATTTATGTTCCACAGAATGCTAATATATATATATATATTTTTTTTTGAGACCCAGAACTTAGTTAAGAAGTCTATATTGTGCATTGTGAATATTAAAAACGATCAATTTTGTTGGTAAACCTCCCAGTAATGTATAGACTGCTACCAAAGAAAAGGATACTGTAGTTTTTTGTTAAATATATCTCACAAGTATTATTAAAAAAAAAAAAAAATGCAATGCAACGATTGGTAACTCAAACCCAAGATCTCACCAATATCTGGGTGAGTACACTACCAACTCTAGGTCTGTACGAGTGACGACCACGCCAAAATGAATTATCTTTGGTTAAACTCTGGTAATGGCAGTCAGCATCACACCACGATGGGCATGGAGGCTGCCAGCGAGAGGGATCTTGCACCCCGAGAAGTAGTGGGAGAAGTATCTAGTACCCCGATCCTATATTTTTTCTTTTACAAGCAATTAATAATGAAAATGAAGCAATAAATGTTAATGACACATATCTAAACATAATATATTTTTATGAGTTTATTAAAATGATTTATTGTTGTTATTTCTATTGACTAAAATTTACTTTACTTTGGCGTTTATTTCCGAAAAATAATCATACATTGAAAATATTGATAAATTTATTGACAATAATACCAAAGTGAGTCTTTAAGATGAATATCAAATACCATTCCTTGAAAAAAAAACTTTCAAAATGTCAGAGGAAGATTACCAACAAAATTTGTTCTTGATAATAATACAATAAAACTCATTAGAGTATAGTCTATAAAATAATATCTTGATGGAGTAAAGACTGTACTTGAGTTGAGGTTGAATAGAGTATTGTTTGCGTGATTGTTTACAAAATGATATTTATTTTAAATTAATGTATTTATAAATTATTTTATGCTGTCTACATAGATTGTGCAGACATGACTAGATAAAATGATTATGTATATGTATACATATTTGAAATATAAATAGCTTTATATAAGAGTTAAAATTTGCTTTTAAAATGTAATTTAAATAAAGTAAGTTATATTAAATCTATTCAAATGTTTAAAAAAAGATTTAAAAAAATTAATATATATATTTACATTATAACTAGCTTAAATTCGTTGATCTATTAAGCCGAATTATGTTGTCTTCTCACTTCACCCGCAAAATATTTCATACATGTTCTTGATGGACATGTGTGTAATGTACCTCAGTGCTTGTCAAGTAACACAATTTGGCGAAAAAATCATCTCACTATCTCCTATTACACAAAGTTTCATTCATAAAAATTTATGAATCTTCTTTCCATTTTTTAAATATTATTTTTATATTTTTTGTGTGTAATCTTAATTTGTACACCAAAATTACGAAAAGCCTTTGTAGTGTATGAAGAAAAAAATTAGAAAAATAGCATAAGCTGTAGGAAACGTGATACGAGCTATGACATCTATCGTTTTGGCAACTCGGATCGGGTGCGGAGGTTCTTTCTTCCTCACCTGTACCAAGAAAATAAACAAGTGAGAATGGTTTTTTAGCTTAAATATACAACAACTATAAGATATGAACGTTGTAAAGCCATGCAAATGACACATGAAAACCTGAGTACAGTGTGCTCGTAAGAACAAAGATTAGTTCTAACAGACCTATAGAACAAACTAACTGACACAAACACTATAGAACCGCACCACTATCACTAACAGAAAAACAGACATTCCTTCAGTTGAGTTAGACAGTGCTTTTTGTATACCCAAACTCACCTCTAAAGTTGAAAATGGTCCTGAAGTCACTGTCACGCAATTCTGCAATATAAAATCTTAAACTGATATGTCTTGTTCGATAAATATTTTTTGTAACAATTTAAAATCAATCAAAATACAAATTATAATTAATAAATTATTGTTTAATTCTACTACAGGTATTGTATTCTGGAAATATTCTTGGATGAATAAGGAAGGAGATAAATAAATCTGTTGTTCATGAAGGGAATAAATCCGGCCACATTACAAAGCACATCAATCAATCCAGCAAGGTTTTGGATCTTGACTGGTCTGAATCTGAAGTTAATTGTCACCTGTGTTTGCTAGGAGACACTTCTACTGCCATATCTCCATTATATAAGGCTTGTGAGTCCCAGAGCCCTATCAGCCTTGGGACTGAGGTAGGCTTCGTAGGGACAAGTTGTTCTTTATCAAACAGGAAATTATATTTGACTTTATCGAAAGGCCAAGAAGGATCTATGAAATGGATATTAGCACTGTTAAAATATCTTCCCTACCAATTCCATTATAAATATTAGATGGATAATTTTATCCATGAGATGAACTATGAAATATCAAGCGATTTACACAAATGACAATGGTCAATTTAATTTTAAAATTGGTACTGAGATAGATAGAAAACCAGGGATACATATTGTTACATTGACTTTGACATTGAGGTCTGAGAACAGGCATCCAAGGGTCAGTCGAAGCGAAATCCCCATGTACGTGATGGGATATTGTTGTGCGTTTGCCGATAAGTAACAGCTAGTAGAGTCTGTCTTAAGTTGAGTTTGCTGGTAATAGAAGGGAGCTCATGCAGCCTTTCCTTACTATCTCACTGGCAAACTCAAGTTAGACATGCTCTACTAGACAAAGGGTCAGCTGAGTTGAGTCAGTCTTGAGTTACAGAGAGTTGGTTACGAGACCTTCACAGACCAGATATGTTGGGCCAGAGAGTGAGGGTCAGTACAAGAGCAAGAAAAATTGAAGAAACCACCCATCCCAAAAAAAAGAAAAATGTATACATGTTATTTATCATTGTTTGTATTAGGTGGTTATTTATAAAAGTATATAAAAATGTCTATTCTATAGCCTGTGTTAATATTCAATATTTCGAATAGAAAACATTAATCACTAGAACCAAATAGAACCCTGAGATCACATGAAATGAAACATTATAAAAAAAACTATTATTTATTATGAAATTTTAATAAATGTCTTTTGAATCCTTATGAATAAGAAAGTAAACTTTTAACAATGACACATCATCATTATGATTCATATGTATAAAGAAAGAACATTTCCAAAATACAGAATAATATCAACAACATATATCACAATAAAAAAACTGAAAATAGCTCCTCTATTGAATTTATCTTTCATTTAACCTGTTATATGCTTGATAATGCAAACATTTGAAACTTATTTACTATTCGTAAGAGTGAAGAAGATATCTTTACCTCTGTTGCACATCCGTTGTTAGCTGAGTGAGTGCAGGGGTTCGGGCCACACATTGTGCATGTAACAATGTCGTTTGTCGCGTTCCCTTCCGACTTCTTGTCTCCCTAGGTGGTAAAATCATATTCATTTTTTCAAAAAATATGAGAGGCGATGTTAACATGCTTTAAGTGGCAACAATATCCAATTTACAAATGGGCCAACATTATTAGCATATATAAGTAAAAATATTTATCAAGTAATTTAATATTAATGTACCATTCATTTTGATAGTATATGAATGATTTTTTTTTTAAAGGCTTTAAACTAGTAGTTAATTAGAAATTGAATTAATTGTAGTATTTCTTTTAAAAAATGTGGCTTTAATAGTCTTCGTTTATTGAAATATTTAACAGAGATTTTAACGAAATGAGAATTAAGATAACAAATACTGAACTTCCAACTTGCATTATGATAGCCATTTGTTTAAAAATTAAAAAAAAAAATTCTTCCATCAAGTGGTTGTTTCTCTTAGGTAGATTATATTGGCATTAATAATGATATTAAAGCATTTCCGTACATGAGAAATCAAAGAATGAAGATATCAGGGCCTAATATAATTTCAGTCTGAAGAGAAACAACCCTTATATTATACCAAGTACCATGTAACAACACCTAAATTGAGTTAAGATATAAATAAAGACAAATTTTATAATTGAATTTAACTGCAAAGAACAAGGGTCCAAAGCAAATTTTGGACCATGTTGATATTTGATCGGAAAAAGTGCCTTTGAAGCCTCCTGAAAACAATAATGGATTAATTAATTATTAGTTTAATTGAAGAATACGTTTCCTCTGGTGTAGATTATAAATGATTTGTGTTTTAAGAGTAAAATAGCGACACTAGTTGAATATCAGCAGGATAGAGAGAACTGGTCGTAAACCTAGAGGTCCGCATTCAAGTCTTGGACATGGAACTGCTCTCTCACACCGAAAATTATTCAAAGATGATGAATTTATGGGTAGCTTCATAGTACTTCCACTATTTGCCTATCTAAGCGGCGTGTAGTCAGTATTAATCAGATCCACAACAATCCTTTTCAATGTTACTTTGTCTTCTCTCATGGACCATTTCTTTATCTACTGAAGATAGACAAAAGTCCCAGGTTTGATCTACTCCCTAATCCACTGTTATCATATGACAAAGCGCTATTTTATATAAGTGCAATTTTAATTATAAAATAAAAATTTAAATCATACAGTTTATATCACTTTTGATGGTTTTAGATCAAAATTCATGAGATCCATCTCAGGCATCTGCGAGTAGAGGGTGCGAACAATTCAGGACTTTCTTCATGGCGTCTATATCAGAAAATTTCCTAAAAGTGAAAGATGGCATGGAGGGAAAATTGGCTTGCGACCTGGAGGGTTTCGCTGTTTAACGTTGCGTAGGAAGTATGAAGAGATAAATACCTGAAAGCAGCACGATACCAAGGAAAGGAATCACCAAAGAAGGCTACCTAGAATTGTATGCTTTTGATGTTTTTTTAATTTGATTCCAAATTTTTACTTGTATCTTAATATTTAGTTATTTTAAGACATTTAAACTCACGAGTTAGAAATTCATTTATTAGAACACTACTCAGTTTGTTTTTAGGGTCTCGTTCTGTTTGACCTATAAACATGAAATTTTATATTAAAATTACATTTGATTACCCGAAGGTATGAAAATATTTTTAATTCTGTAAAAAATAATTAAGGGGTTTAAATTAATTAATTATAAAGTAATAAACAAAAAACTGTCATAATAAGTAGGGCATCAAATTAAAAGTCTTGAGAATTCTATTAATAATATGCAATTTTTGTTCAGTTCTATTTATGAACTGTAATTACTCAAAGTCATTAAATGAAAGTCATAAGTAGCCACTGTGTTCAAAACTTGAATTCAACATGAGTTTTATAAAGGGAGAATCATTTCTTTTGGGACGTTGATTTCATTTAATGCCCCAATATTCCTAGAAATAAGACTGTCTCAAAGGTAAATTATATCGTGTCATAATTAATCAATTACTCGGTAATTAAAAAAAATGAATGTATATGATAATAAACATAATTCAAGGAAATTTTGGAAATCAATCAAGAGGGAGTAATTAGTAAGATCATCGAAACCCTTAACTGTCTGATAATGCACACTTAACTAACTTTTTTGACTTGAATATATATATATTTTTAAGCCAAATAGGTTTATGATTATTTAATTTTTTATTTTTACAAATTATTGATCTCAGTATAACGTGTCATATAGGATCCAAATTGCCTGTCATTTTAAGAATGTGACTTTACAATTGCTCCCCTTCTTTCACCGATTTATTACTTATATGTTCATTAGAACATTAAGTTTTTCTCGCTGTTAGACCCATTGTCAGATTTGTTATTACATCACACGATTTCAAATCATCACAGTTTTATTAAGAATATGAAATTATTGCGGAATAACCTGTGATAATCAGCTAATTAAAAAAAAGGGAAACAAACTAAAACAACGAATCCCTAAAAAGGTTAGGAACCCCTGCTTTAGACCCTTGTTCGTGTTTTTGATTCAATTAATGGTCAACGCAAAATAAACTTTTCAGAATCGTAGCTGCTGAGAAAATGTGATTGTTTCAATGAAATTTTATTTTATATTCTTCAATCCCTACACCTAAGTTATTAGTCGATAGTACTCCCTTCTCATCTATAATTCCACAAAGCTCCAATCATGTTGTTTGTGTGCTCCATAAATAACAAAACTGAAAATACTCGGAATCGGTTAATGTCTACAGCTAACTACTTCAGTAGTTATAATATGATGCAACATGTTATTTAAGTGATAAAAATCTGACTAGAATATATTAAATGATATAACCCATAACAAAGATATAACCAAAAGCCTGTCATAAGTGTTTCTGATTGACAAGTAAAACATTGCTCATGATTATATTTGCACAAATGACATAAAATGAACGAAAAAGGAGGGGGGAATAAGAAACTAACATTGAAAAAAAAAATTAATATTAAGAGATAAAACTAGTAATATGTACTAATAAAGTTCTTGTACGACCATAGTGCAGTCAAGTAAGTACTATGTCATATAAATTATACAAAATAGTAGGAATAAAAATATGGTTATATGTATATACATAAAATATATGCATAACCAAAAATATACAACTAATTAAACTGTGAGTTCATGTGTTTTATTTAGAATCTACATAGGTTGATGAAAAAAAGACATATTTTATTTAAACAATATTTTGATATACTACGCATGAGGTACTGAAAACAAGACAAAAAAAAAAAGGAAATATAAAAATTGTTACAACAAAAATAACAAGTGGCATGTAAAATAAAATAAATATCTAATACATTAATGATCATTAAGTATATATAAATATTTTATGATCAAATTAAATTTTATTTTAAAATGCTTGTATGGTTAGATACAAAAACTGGAACAGGCTGTAATGATATTTTTATGATCAAATTCATTTTTATTTTAAACAAATATTGGTTAGATAGGATATGCATTGTTTAAGCCACCGGAAAGACCCCCCTAGATTATGTATTGCATAAGCATTGGAAACAAAAAACAGGAAAAAACGTTTCCCTGGGAAATAAATAGGGCCAGCTGAGGAATTAAATATGACAATGCATTCTGTATTTATTTGTATTAGGTAACTATTATTTTAAGTATGAACTCTTAAGAAAATAATGTGTAATGTTACGCACTAGAACCACATTGAACCGGTATTCTTAATGAATTTTTATGAATCTCCTTTTACCTTTAATAATAACAAAAATATAAAAATATATTTTTTAAATAAAGAGGAATCGCTATGATGTAATGTTAAAACCTTAAGTGAGGACAGGTGGTCAAGGGTTACCTGCGGGGAAAACCACATGTATATGGGTACGGGATGGTAATGCGGTGGCCAATAAATAGTAAGGTACTAGACGATGAAGCCATTAAGTCACGTGTTAGTTAGACTTGAAGAGAATAAGTTACAATTAGACGTTTACTAGAGGTAGACCGAGAAATTTTTAGCCAGAGCCATGTGATAGATCAGAGAGTAGAAGGCACCGGGACTGAAGATACCAACCCGCCCCTCGTAACTAATTCTTAAATTATGCATAAATTTCTCTAGTCAATTATGTTAATATGAAATAGAAAATATTATACACTATAACCATATAGAACCCTGAGATAATACTAAATGAAATGTCGTAAAAGAAACTACCATTCTTTATGAAATTTTCATAAATTTTCTTTGACCCTTTATTGAATAACAAAGTAAAAAATTTTGCAAAGTCAGATTATTGTATAAGACATATTTAAGATTGATAAAAAAAAAAGAGTGTTCACAGAAGTTGTAACAATGGCACATATTTGAAGCTATCTACCGAGGAATGATATATGTTATAAACCATTATTATAATGTAGACATTAGGGATGAATAATTAATTAATAGTCGTGGGAATTTTACATATGTTATGAGAGATAGCAGAAGGAGGGATTGTCCTCACAGATAGTGGATCTTGGAGACTGGGAAGGAAAATCATTACGGAAGTGGCTGATGTTAAAACAAGTGGTCAATCGACAAAAAAAAGTGTACAGCTGTTAGACATGTTTGATTTTTTATCTTACGATTTCTGTATTAGTAGCCTGGGACCTTTGGTGACAACTGAGCTGTCAATTCTTCTATTTTTTATTTCTGGTATGTGTTGATTGGATATGCCAAAATGGATGCTCATAGGTAAATGATTTAAAACATTTTTTTCCATCAACCTAAGCTGATTAGCAATAAAACAGCCACTGGTATAAAAACGTAACTAAAAACAAAAAACAAGGAACTAAAAACAAGGAGAAAGTAATACCAAGATGAATTTTCAATCATTTTATCTGTGTAGTGGTCTAAAACTACATTTTTTTACAATTATTAACTATTTTAGAAAAAATAATAAATTTTACGATTTGAGGGTTGAACACACGGAAAACAGAAAACAATTCTTAAGACTGTCACTAATGGTTGACTTTTTTTTTTTTGAAACCACTAAACTAATATGATTTCATGTAAATTGTAATAATAAGAATTGTAGCTAATCATTGAGAAGAAAGTAAAAGGTTTTTGTGACATCACAGTCACAATGGAATAAAAACTGGACCTTGTTGAACAGATGAGATTGATTTCTTGGTCTTATTTAAAAAAAACAACACTAAATTTGACAGAACTACTGGGGAAAAGTTCATCATTATTATAAAAAAGGAATATAAAATATACTATAGTGTATAGAACCATTTGAAACGGACATTATTTTATTGAAAACATTAGAATTGGACGGTCTAATCATTGTGGAATATGATTAATTAGATTTAAAAAAAAATTATAATCATTGGTCCCCAAACATGAAAGAACTAAGTTCGATAAAAAAGAATGCGAGAACATTCCTCTATCGTATGTTTGATGGGCAATGCTCAAAATTCTGATGATTTTTCCGTTTGTAATTTTGAATTAAACATATGAAATTCAACCTGTAAACAGTGTCTCTTCTTAACCTTAATGTTTTTCGCATTAAATTTGAGCTACTAAAGGACGTGAAAGTAATACATTTTAAAAACTAGTAACCAAAAAAAAAAAAAAAACAACTAAAAATTTCAAACTACAAAAAGCTACCATTAAAAATGTTTTATGGAGAGGATATACTACAATTAATTCTTAAATAATCTCTGATCTCTTTCTAAAAAATACACAATTGACTTTTGCGGATTTCGGTTGATATACTCAATCTACAAATCAGCGATATACTTTTCAACAATAATGAACTATTATTGATAACGGTAATATTCACATCGCTCCAGTGGCTGTATGTGAAAATATTTTTCTGAATATGAAGCTTTGAGAATGGTAATGTGTCACTGTAATACTAAAACATATAAAACATATAATTTATAATGAACATGGCTACTTTAATTTTTTTTAAATGAATTCAATGGCTACACACATATACACTAAGAAAATCACTAATCATTCTATGATCTAAGGAAGAAAATGTTCAAAGATATTTCTTTTTTGTTATTTATACTCAGTACATGATGTTTGATTTTACTAAATAAATTAAAAACATGACCAGAATTAAAACACTAAAACAGAAAAAAACAATTTTTTGGCAGCCATTGTATTGATAAAATTTTTTTTTTTTTTAAGAAAAAATTAGTAGAAAATATTTAATATGGGTTTGAAAAAATTCATACTGCCAAACATTTATAGTTATCTTATCAATATATATTATAAAAAATACATAAGTATCATCGTTTAAGAAGTGATAACCAAAAGCTAAAAAAATAAGCGACTCAATTTTTCATATATACCTTTTCAAATGAATGATTACTATTAGGAAGGAAAATATTTAAATTTTTTAGACAGTGTCTGATGTAAGATTGGGCTCGTCTATATTCTTTCATCAAGTATATGTTTCCATATTCTCCTTAAGACCACTATTCATATTAAGAATAAAACCAGATTTTTTTTTTTCAAAAGTAATTTTATAAAATATTTTTATTATGGGTCTTCTTGTTTGAATTATTTCCTGATGTAAGGGTATTTATTTAAAGTGAGTGATGGCCAGATGCACTTTGATTATAGAAATTTTCAGCTCTGCTTTGTCTCTCAAAATTTCCATCTTCGAGGGGAAAATTATTATTTGATCTATTATAATTAATAAAGCTTACTTAAACACATAGACGTTTAATGCATATTAAACTAAAATTGATTGCCACAAGTATTAGAGTGTTAAAAATCCATCAGAAGAAACAACCAATTTTTTTTCCCAATATTAGATTAACATTTTTTTAGCTAATTAGATTTGTAGTGATTTCAGATGTTGTATCATGTTTTATCTGTAAAAACAATGACAATAGTTAATTTTAATGCTTTCTATATATCACATTGTGTATTTAAGAAATGATAATAACATTAATTTCAATTAGAATGACAATTTTAGCAAATATTCAGCGGCAGTCTCTTACTTTTGTCAGGTATTGTCCTTTCTTAACTTAACAGAGAAATTTGAATTAAATCTGATTGATTTGAGCCATGAGATATTTCTAGCATTTTAATATTTGACTTCATTGATCAATGAGATTCCTGAATCAGAAATATTTAATAAAAAAAATCACTTACAAGTTGCCACTTCTTAAACGACAATATGAAAACAAAAAAAACTAAACTAATAGTTCACTACATCATTTCAACCAATAAACATTTTATTTCATAAAAGAAATAGAATTTCTTGGTTGTAAATGCCTCAAAATGAGATGGATTAAGCATCATGTTTATCAAGGCTAAAATAGTGCCAACAGAGAACTACTTACAGGCGACAACTAGTTTGCCATGCAAGCGCAAATGCAAGTGTTTCACACATTAAATACTGTACTCACAGAAGTTGGGAGAAACAATAGAAAGGGACAAGGAGTTTTAAAATTGTATTAAGTTTATGTTAAAAAAAAAATATATATATCTACACTAAGAATATTACAATAAAGTCACCAAAAGTTCAAACAAAACGTAGAATTTTTCTTTTTTATTCTGTGCGAATTAGTGCATTTTTTTTAAAAGCAAAATAAAAAGCATAAATGTAAAAAGAAAAAGCAGAAGGAATTTGTTAAACATTGGTAAAAATATAATTGAGGAAAAGAAAAGAAATCATGCTATTATCTGCTAACTCATGAACAAACCTTTTTACAAATGTTTGCCACATTGTCACAAACAGAGCAGTGCATGTTGCTTGGAATTATGAACAAATGAATGAAATATTAGCAGATGAATAAATTTTCTCTAGAAAGAGAAAAAGACACAATTGTCATTCTTTAGGCATACTAAAATTTTATTATTTCAAAATTGCTGTTTGAGACAGATTGCACACAAACTGATATGGAAAAGAAAACCACGGATGCAATTGTTGGATTTATGACTCATAAATTCTTAGCATGATTATATTCATATATGTATATTGTTACAAATGTAAATAAATACAGACATTTACTTTGCTCTCATCCCCCTCCCACCCCCACTATAGTGAAGCCATAAACTTGTTAATATGTAGTTTGTTCAAGTCAATGCAGATAAATTACAGTCTAATGAAAATTATCAAATTAAAATAAAGCAGATAATGATTTTATATATAAAAAAAAAAATTTAGGAATGAAAAAATCTATTCAAGTCACTACGAAAAAAGAATATGTAATAGTCAATAGAAAAAAGAATTGAGATTGAGTAAACAAATAATAATCATGGTCTATAAAATATTGAAAACATTCTTTAATTTAATTAAATCTCTAAATTTTAAGTCAGTGTTTCAAAAATTGAGGTTATTTAAAAATATTGTTTGTGAGCAATATTTTCTATATAACATTAGTGAACATTTTATTAAGAAAATAACTTTTATTAATTTTAAACAAAACAAAACTAACATCTACTTTGTTTTTTACTTTGGGTGACTTCGGAACACAGACAAAATTATAACACACCTGCTGCAAAAGTTTGGAGACCCTAGTTGTCTAGAAGCATAAAAAAAAATAAAATAAACAAACTTTCAGTAAATTTTTTGGTTTTAATTCAGTGTCACAAAAAATAAAATAACACATCTGATAATGTGATTGAAAAAGCTTACATGATATAGAAAACAAAAAAAAAATGTGACATCTATGCTTTCTATTTAAATGATATTAACAATACAAATGATTTTGGGCATCACATTAATTTTGTTGCGTTGCAGATGTAGATGAAAAGGGAGCTTGTTCTAACTGACCGATATTAGGAAAAAAAAAAAAATGTAATATACGCAATAGAACTCGCTGCTTTGCGCTAAACAACAAAAAGCATTGTGATCAGCCATTTTGAGTTATCTAACTTCTTCACGCTACTTATAAACTTTTTTTTTTTTACAAAAAAAAAAAGCGGCTGTTAACTGTGTCAAATTTTTATTGAGCATATTGTGGTTTTTGTGGGAAAGCCATTATTTTCTATTTTTTTAAATTTCTTTTCTTTACAATTGTGCATACCTTAAAGTAAAGTAATAAGGGTTAAAGTAATATAATAGCCGAAGCATGAACAGTAGCTCATTTCATAACCAATGCAAATAGTTCATCTAACAACAGGTCATTCATAAGCAAGGCAAGTCGTGACTAAAACATTTAATCATAATGTATATATAACAGAATAATGGAGGAGCAAAAGGGGTGAGTTAGAAAATAATGTGATGTGAACGATATATATATATATAAGGTTTATAACTTTAATTAATTTATTTAATTTAGCTCAATTTGAATTTGTAGTTTTCTGTTTTGCTAATAGTTGATGATCTCTTACCAGCGGGGTGGCCAAAATTATACCGATTCTGCTGAGGACAGCTGGCAACCGCTGCAACACAGACAGACAACGTGCACCCACAACGACATTGTAACAACAAACTCACAACAAAACTCACAAAATTGTTCTACCACTCTTGTAGCACAGGGCTTTTATTAGCAACAGGATTGGGCAGTTTAGCAAATAAATTTTTTATATTTAATTAATTTTAAATTGTTGGGAAAATTCAAAATGAAATTTCATATTTCTCAAAATCTTGCTAATGAATGAGTATCACACAAAAATCAAAAATATAAAACTGTCCATTCCTAGTGCCTTTTGTGAAAAAAAAAAATCTTTTAAAAAGTGATTAAAAAAAAAAAAAAGTATTTATTATACTTTAAGGGCATTTCACAAAGTACCTGACAATGAATTTATCCTCATATAATGGTAATTTTTGTGATGCCCTAGCTGCACAAAAAATTTGAAAGGCGAGCACTCCCATTTTTGAACGAAGATTTTAGAAAGCTCAAAGAATTTTTTTGAAAGAAAAGTCCTATTTTTTTAGCCAATTGTAATTCTCATGATCTAATGATTTGTATCTTTTAAGTCTTAACAAAGTTTATACTTGAAAACAAATAACAGTTTTCTGGAAATGGAAGTGCACGGTTTAAGTGATTAGGCATTGGGTCCTAACTCGTATTCACATCTATCGTCCAAACACATTTTTAGATCAATAAAGTTTTATTATAAAAATATAAATGTTTAATTTTTGTTTTATTTTCATATAATTAGAATTGTTTCAGAGGTAATTATAAAACTCTGTGCCACTCATATCCTCATGAGTTGAGGCATCGCACTTTCCTATATAGATAGTTTACACTAGGCAAGTAATTTAGTAACTAAATGTGCCTGAAAAAAATATATTTAGGTGAGTAGTTTAGTAAAATGATGTAGTGGACTCAATCCAGCAAGATGGAAGGCAGGCACATAGAACCTTTAGCACGTACCCCTTCACTCGCCACTAGCCTGGCCTGAACACTTATGTTTAGTTGAGTTCTTTAGTAGTCTGTAGTCATTCTACTGAATCACTCGCCACTGTACTAAATTACTACCCAGACACAGTCTAAAGATACACTACCATTTCGAAAAATTTGATTTTTGGCTTTGTAATTAAAAAATATGAGATTTGCTATATTCTCACAAGTATGAATTATAAAATAATGGTAAAAAAAAAAATCATTTGGAAAAGAAAGTTTGGATATGTCGTCAATTTTTCAAATCCTAGTTCAAAAATATTTGCGTGTTCATCGATCAAATTGTAACCATAACTATGAGGAGAAATTCGCTGAAACATACTTCATAAAACCGAAAGCACAGAAAAAGGAAAAAAAAATAGATCCAAAATATTGAGAAAAAAATATTAATTATGAGTAAATTTAGAATGAAAACCAGAAAAAAAAATTTATAAAATGATTTGTGAAAATATTGATAACGCTACTTGTATAATGAATCTGAATTATGTACTTATCAATGTATCTTTAGAATGTTTCAATAAAATTAAACGATAATGAAATGAAGGTTAATATGAATTGTAAGGCTTTGACATGCAAGTCAATCATTAGACAAATTAACCAGTCAAAAATTAAATATGAAGAATGTGGTGATTTATAATATACATAGTGTATTAAAAAAGAGGCATTGGTGTTTAAGGAGCCTTGTAACGGAAGCTAATATATTGGCTTTGTATTTCTTAAAACATCAAACAACGGGAGTTCTTTGCGTAATAATAAAGGAACTTCATTTTTAATTTTATCGTTTTAATACATTCTAGCTTTATTCATGAATTCAATGATACCTTGACAGTTTTCTGGAGCTTGTAAGTACAGTATTTCCAGTATAGAGTTAAGATTTAAAATAAAAAAAATATTAAAACAAACTTTTTACATACATAGGTAAGTAATAAATGTACATAAATAAAGATGTCAATAAATAACATTTCAACTATGAATGGAACCATTGAAATTACCTGTGTCACTGGATTTTCTCCTGGTCGGTATACAACATTGTGCAAAGGTCTTTTTCGACCTACGTAATTAACGCAAACGAATTCTAGAAGGCTAGCGTATATGAAGCACATGCACACCCCATCCCACACATTCATTGCGGTCAGATTGGAAACAACTGGCAAAGTGGAGCGAAATCCGTTGGAAGTAGTGAAAAAGTTGAGCATTGTAGTTACACCTAACAGAAATAACAAACTTAATAATATACTTATAAGTAAATGAAGATAAACATGAAATTAAATAATAAAAAATATATAATTAAGGTAAAGTGTGAATTCTTATGACATTGAATCCAATGTATTCATGAATCCAACATTAATATTCTAAAATTTGGGAGAAAAGTTTCATGTATCTGTCAACAGGTGACACTGCTGACATTATCTGTTATATCAAACAGTCCTGTCTTTTAAAGTTACTGGACAGGAGAAATAACAAATGATGTATTACAGGAACACTGAAGAATCACATGTAAAATCCATCTATTCCAGATAGCTCTTTCATAAAAACTGGAAGATGTAAACAGCTTTTATTTGATTAAAATTAATTATTCAAATTAAGTTAGTAAATAAATTAGTTTTAAATAAAATACATTTTCAAAGTATTCAGATTGAATAACAAATTAAAATTAAAAAGTTATTTATAGTTAGTCATTTATAGTGGTTAAGAATTAACACTTTTTTTAAAAAAAATTATGGAATTTCTGAGTATTCTGTTTTATTTCTTCTGTTTCAGTTCTTTATTCTTGTTTATTTATTACAATTAATAAATAATAAAATATAAGCTGTAGATATTGGCTGTAAATCATAGATAGGCTGAAAAACAACTTGACCATTACCAATCATGACCCTCGCCGGAACAGCATTCCACTCAAGCCAGAACGTGATGAACGAAGAAGTGACAAGGATGATGCCCGGGATGAAGACTGTTGTGAAATAGAACGCTCTGTCCCTCGTGAAGATGAGGTCTACTTTGAGGCAGCTGTAATTGCCTGGACAGCGAACAATGTAGTATCAAAGCAAATAATGTTAAGAAAATCATATTCAGGAATAAATTATGCTTGTCGAAATGCTAAAAATTAGGAAAATCAATAAACCTTTTGAGACGTTGAGTACTCTTTGAATACTGAAATTAAAAAAAAAAAAAAAATTTGAGACTAGTGATCAAGTAGTCGACAAAAGGGAAATTCATTGCAAAATTAATCAGCATGCTAAGACAACGTTAGCAATTAAAGAATAATAACAAGGCGTAAAATTGAAACTTAACTTTAACACTGACATTGAAGAACAAAAAAAGCATCACGGAAACATGTAAGCCACCATAAGTTAATAAGCATGAGTCAAAACTGCTGAAATGAAAATCATTGCGAGTAGTTTGACTTAATGAAGTTGAATTTAATTTACATGATAAAAAAAACAAAAAAAAACATAAAACACTGAACATTGAGGATGAAACTAAACTCGTTCGTTAATCGAAGAGCTCTAAAGCGAACAAAAATAGCATATAGCATGGTATCTATAGGACGTACTAGTGACTTTGAACCAACTATTTAAATAATAAAAGCATGTCATAGTCATAATGTCAACATTAAAACATCTACGTCTAGACCTTTTGCGGTTATGTTTTTACAAGTTTAGTTGGGCTGCATTACTACATTATATTGTTTTATTTCCATTAGCTTTGAGACATTTATAGATAGCTTAGATCAATCTTCATCTGAGTCCCTAAGATTGGTCATTTGATGGAGTAATTAAAATATAAAAGGCTTAATAAATGTTTTAATGTTTTAAAAGCTTTCATTAAATAAGTATAAGACATACTAATAAAGGGGGATTAGTACAAATATCTATTTAATTTTTAACCAACTAACTAACTCATGATTATAACATGATCGATAATTTAAAACACTTTATTTTTAATGTATAATCAAAATTAATTGATTTTACTTTCAATAGAAGACACAATCTGTAAAAATTGTGTAAAAGAATTTTATCCAGTTTTCACTGAGATATATATATATTTTTTTTGCACTTAGCCATTATCCTGGATGGACTATCCATCCACTATTATCCTTCAGGTGGGTAAGCTATACCAAGTTGGTGGTCCAGGATAACGGGAAAGTACCATTCTTCTTTTTTTAGTTTACACAATATAAAAAAATGATACCGGTTTGAAATGTGCTACAAGGTACCCACAGCTTAAATAAAAAACTACCGTATTAGTGTTTGTCCACAATCTTTATAAGAATTTGATTTTTTTTTTCATTAATTGATTCAATAACTCATTAAAATAAAACAAACTATTCGGAAAACAATTTAAGGCAATTGAATATTATTAAGGCATTCAAAAATATAAAACACAAAAAAAAAATGTTGAAAATATTTCCTCTCAGAAAGAATAAATAAATAAATAAAAATTATAATTAATAATAAAAAGTAAGATATAGTGAATAAACGTAAAATTTATCTCCTCCATAAGTAGCTAGTATTGGGCTGTTTGATGTGACTCGTTGTTGTTGAGGTTTGTTGTTTACCTTGTTGTTCGAACCTCCGCTGACAGAGGGAGCAAATATTCGCCTCGCCTTCGTCCTCATCATCATCATCATCTGCCAAAACAAACTTTTGTCACCGCTCGCTGTTCAGTAAATCACGTCCAATCAGAGAAGCAAACCAAAACACTTTTTTTCTACCCATTTATTCTAACGGAGAAAAAAAAAAATCTATGTATATTTCGAAAGTAAAACTTGGATAACTCAAGAAAGCTATGACTCACTTTCAATTTAATCTATTCTAAATTTCTGTCTAATCTACAATTGAATTTATATAATTTAAAAAAATTCAAATGAATGTTTTTTATTTTAAAAATATTTCATTAAAGCTAACATTGGTAGAAAAAAATCATTTTTGTACAAATTAAAATCCGGTGAATTTCCAAGTTATACTATCAAATCAAATATATACATGTATATATAACATATATACAGACTGGTGCCAGATTCTACCAAACTAAAGTAACTACTGATAAGAATCATAAGGAAATTAAATTATGAGCTCATTTTATTTATCGTTTATTATGATAACATTGATCGTTTAATTTAATTAATGCAATAAAATTAATTTATTTATCTATACTTTAGTTATTTTTTAATATCTATTTAGAAATTTTATGATTATTAGTTTAAAAGATTTTCGGTACTGGTTGATTCTATGGTCACTTGTAGACTTCAGTAAAGTTTTCAATTTGAGCATTTCTGGCTGATGGAAGTCACTCCACTAAATCAATCATTCACTGAACTTTACTTAACAACACCTGTGAATTAAAGGGAATGGACAACAAAACATAGTTTGAAAATTCTCACTTATAATATTAACAAACTTGCTTTTGTTATAGAAATTAAAAATGTTTAAAATTCTTAAAAAATATAGTTAAGTAAACTCTTCAAAGTTCATTGAAGTGAATGAATCACAGTAATGGCCCAGGTCATTGAATTCATTCATCACTTGTTAAATCACTCACACAAGCGTCCATAGATTCACCAAGTAAAAAAAAAAAAATACGGCACTTAGTTTAACAAGTTTAAGAAATGATGCTTAAGGTATTAATGATATTATTTTCGAGTAATACAAATTTTATAGAAGGTTTTGTCAAGCAGATTCGAAAATGAGCTAAATATACAAAAATAAATCTAAACTAAGAGCTTAATGAATAAGTGGAATGGAATTTAAGTATTAAGGTATTTTTTAAATAAAAAAAAGGTTTATTAGAAATCTACCTAAAAAAATCTCAAAATGAAATGCAATTCCTAGTAAAAAGTAATGAAAGAGAGCAGAAACTTTCATGTAATACTGATTTCAAGATAATAATAATGTATCTTAAGTCTCACCAAGTTTTATTAAACACAATAAAACCAGTCTTAGTTTGAAATCCCAAGAGAAAATGCTAAGATCTGTAATAAAACGATTACAGGACCATACCCACGCAAGAATTCAATGTTATCATAACGAATAACAGCAAATATTGAAGAAGAAGCAGTGACTTATAAAGTACTACAAACATTAAAGCAGCTGATGACCTAACATATCATACTATAACTAACAGCGCAAGGTAAATCTAAAATAACTGGCAAAAGCAAAAGCGAAGTCAAAGATGATTAAGTGTTAATATCGCCGAGTGCAGAAAGATTAGTCAAATGTCAAAATCAAACCTCTAAATGGAAAGATCGTAACACACCAAATGTCACACACACACACACACACACACATAAATATTTTAACGATATTTTTATTATTAATTAAATTTATTTTAGGAAGTGAATTTGTTGTTAAACAAAAATACTATAAATTAAGGATTCCTCAGGTGTAAACCAGGTAACGAGGGATAAATTAACCTGGTTGAACAAAGGATAGTGGGAGAGTGTTGGTTCTAGACTGGCAAAGTACAAGGGTGGTCTGAAAAGTTTCCGACCTCAACTAGCAGCAGTCGTAAATAAAATCTAGTGAATTTCGTTGTTCATCTGTTGACTGTTACTCACCAAAGTTTCACCCATTTTGGACGCGTAGTTGTTGTGTAACAGCCGTTTGAGTGAGTCGATGTGAGTGTTTTTATGAAAATGGACAAAATCGAGTATCGAACTGTCATTAAATATTTGTTTTTGAAAGATGAGTTGGATTCTGGGTATGGGGACTCTGCACCATCATTTACCACAGTGAAATTTTGGGCAGCTGAATTTAAACGTGGTCGTAAGAGCTTGGGAGACGATGAACGTTCGGGACGTCCAAAAACTGCAACTACCGACGAAAACATCGCCAAAGTTCACTAAATGGTGCTAGACGACCGCCGAATTAAAGTGAGAGAGATAGCAGAGGTTATGAACATGTCAAAAAAACGTGTTTGTCACATATTAAATCAACATTTAGAGATGAGAAAGCTGTCTGCGCGTTGGGTGCCGCGTTTGCTTACGCTAGACCAAAAACGTGTTCGAATGAACATTTCCAACGCTCTGTTGGCGCAATAAATCCGAGTTTTGGCGCCGATTAATTACTGTGGATGAAACTTGGATACACCATTATACACCCGAAACAAAAATACAGTCCAAACAGTGGACTGCAAAAGGGGAACCGGCTTCAAAAAAACTGTTTTTTTGGGATAGTCATGGAGTTATTTTAATCGATTATCTTCAAAAAGGAAAAACCATTACAGGAGCATACTAAACATCAATACTTGACAAGCTGAAGGCAGAACTTGCGGAAAAGGCCACATTTGCAGAAAAAGAAAATCCTGTTTCACCAAGACAACACACGGTCTCACACCTCCATGAATTACGGTTTAAACTGCTTTACTATCCGCCTTACTCACCAGATATAGCCCCAAGCGACTTATTTTTGTTCCCTCATCTAAAAATTGCGCTCGAAGGACAGAAATTTCCGTCAAATGAAGAGGCAATCACCTTCCTGAACGATTATTCTGCAAAACGTCTTGTATATTTGTTAGGTCGGAAACTTTTCTGACCACTCTCGTAGTTCAGTCACTGATAGCTAGACCTTCGTACCAAATTATTGAGGCCCAGTATTCATGATATTATGATCACTTTTTATAATACAGATTAGGTAAATATTATTTAAATTGTATATAAATTTCTATTGTTATACAATAAATTGTATTCTAAATTTCTATAGCCATTTAGGTCATTATGAAATAATTAAATAGCCAGAAATGTGGACCGGAACAGACACACTGAGATCATGGTAAATGAAACTTGTAAAATAAATTGTTTGTATTCATTTACTCCCTATAAATAAGCAAGTAAAATTTTAGCCAGGTCGTATCATTATTGTTTCTCATAGCCTGAGAACGGAGGTTTTATATTTTGTGGCGACCACATAAAATAAATTCAGCATTCTCACTGGCTAGAAAAGTGGTAAGTGGTTAATGAAGAGATGGCCTGAATTTTCCCCAATTTCTTATACAGAGCATAAGAAATTATTGTTGTGACGCCGTTTTACAAAGCAGGATAGGCATAGGTAATATCAGGTATTGCCCATGAGTTATACGATACAAATATAAAAGCTTTACCTGATTAGGTATTGTACTTAGGTACTGACTACTACCGATGGGTTCTACTCCCAGCACACCAAAGGAGTTTATATAGAAAGAAAAGGGTCTGGGTGTGGTTCACTTAGGCTCATAAGGGGAAATGAGTAAGCTACCTGAATAAACAAGTGGTGAATTCAATTTAGAAATGATTCGTTGCTAAAAATATGGAAATTAGACGCATCATCAATGCCATCTGGATAGACATTTCCAGCACATCGTGGTGTACAAGATATTTATTGAATTAAGACTCCGAAATGGAATAATCCCAGCTTTGCATTGGTGGGTATAGAAGAAATCAATTAAGAGCAATTGACTAATAACAAAATAAATATAAAATTAATGAGAATATGACTATAATCCAAAACAGCATTTATCCGACTAAGTAATCAAAGAATATTTGCACTAAGAAATAGTAATAGCACTAACTGGAAAATTATTGTGTACCTAGAAAGTTAATTTACATTTTAGCTTGCTTTACTAAGACATTTAAGACTAACGTAGAGCAGCATGTCCTACTGGCACTCAGGAAGCAGCAAGCAGTAAATTTTATTCCTGATACTAAAAGATTGCTGTAAAAGGAAGCTAAACAAGGACTTCGTTCTTGCTATTCGGGGGAGTATGTTGATGAATTGGAGCAGAATAACTACAAACTAACTATCCCATGTGTTCCTAAACAGTTCCAAAGTAACTACAATCATTAGCACATGATCACTTAAATGATAATCTTATAGAATGTAGTATGATTATTAATGACCTGTTTACATCAGGTTATTTATATTTAATTTGTTTCAGAGTGTAATTAGTTATATTCATGTCAAGCGAGTCCAATCATACAGATTTAGTTATACGATAGCCTGATCAGTTTTTTAAGCAGAGCGCAATAATGCTTCATGATAATTTCCAAGCCATACAAAGCCAAGACTAATAATAATTCTAAAACCTTATGAAGGAGATAAAATTATTTAAATAAAGAGACATTCAAGAGAATACATAATATCACCATTTAAAAATAAACATAGAATTTAAATATTGTGCAGAAGGCTAGCACTGTGACATGCAAGATATTTGTATTGATTTAGAAGGCATTTTAAACGCATAATTCCAAATCTACATTGGTGTGTCGCGAAGGAAATTGGAAAATGTGCGCTCATGCCAAATGCTACAAATCTCATCTCAGAAATTTATACAAAATATACATATAAAATTTATATATTCATTAATTTATGACATAGAATCATAAAATATAGTATAATTAAAATGGCTTAGTAAATGAATGAATATTGAACATTCATTTTTAAACTGAATAAATATTTGTACAAGTACAAGGACTATATTGTTATACTATATTTCATTATAGTTATATTTATTATATTAATTTATATCTGATGGTTCCAAAAATTAACATTTGTAGATCAAATACAGTAGTGCACTAATAAATTATATCCAATCGCTATTACAATTTAATATATAATTTCTATTGATTAATGTTAAAAATGTATTCATATATAGTTCCATTAGAAAAACGTGAATAGTTTACTTTGTACATTTTTAGTTACTTTTCAACTGTACAATTTAGTTTAAATAATAATATGAGCCATGTAAGAAGGTTTTTGACAATTATAAACGCCAACACTAGTTTCAGTCATATATTTTGTGTATATTGATGGGTAGGTGCAATTATATAAGGTTCAAGTGCTGTATTGGGTCGTTATTAACATTAGTCGTAGGTAACGAAACTTCACCTCACAGTTTTGAAAACTGAGACACACATAGACTTTTTCATAGGAGAGAGTCTCTTACTAGCTTCTTAAAGACCTCTCCCACTTGATCGTTCCAGTTGTTTAGTCCCTATTTATTAAGAATTGATCAATTCCAGTCCAGTTCCTATTAGAGGGCCCATATTAAATAAAGGATCTAGCATGACCACCAGTATTGTCACTTTTTTTTTTTTACTTTCGAAAGAAAGGTATTCCTTAGATTTTAGTAAAGTATATATAGCCAAAATCTGACAAGTCATTGAAATTCTCGGGAGGTAAGATAAGAAGCATTCCTCATAAAAGTGAAACCAATAAAAATCAATTCGATCCAGATGAAAATGAGAGCCTGGATTTTTTTTTTTTGGCAGGGACTATGTATTGTTTAGAAAATATAACACTTATTAAAAAGAAATTTCAATGTACTAATAAACTTCATTATATTCTGGCAAAAATTTTTTGATCAAATTTAATTTAATTTTAAAATGATAGAAATAATCAGAAAGAAAAGTGTAGATGTTAGGTGGGTTGGAACAGGTAAAAAGTGCAGGGGGGTGGTCTATTGTAGGGCATATATCAGCTTGTAGGAGAGAAAAATAGTCAGTCATGTGTCGAAGAGACCACCCATCCCCAAACAACAAAGAATATATCCATGTATTGATATATTCCATCATAATCATTGGTAACTATTATTATTTAAATTATATATAAATTTCTATAGCCTGTGTTCATATGAAATAGACAAAATTATGCAATAGGACCATAAAGAACCCCTGAGATCATCTTAAATGAAATTTTATAAAATTTCATGACCTATGACTCGTTAAGAATAAAAAATAAAATTTTAACAAAAAAGCATTATCATTATAATGTATTGCAGAACTACTACTGTAGTATAGAAGCCTGATGCTTACTTCCATTGCATATTCGAAAATTGGAGTGAATCCCGAATAGGGTTAAAAATAATAGTGAACAAGAGAATAAAAATATAAGTGTCGTGCTAATATAAAATTGTGCAATTCCGGGATACTTTAGGGTACACTCAGTTCATGAAGGTGGCCACCGAAATCCAAGAGCCTAAGCTGGCAATAGTCATGACTACCACCGACTATTATCTACAGCGGCAAAATACCTCGGTAGAACAGTACGGCTCATACGGATGAACACATGAACTTAATAGATATATCATGAAGCACCATGGAATTGGAATATTTTTGGGGTGATACATAACTAAAGTGATATGATTTTTGGAATAAAAATGTATTTCTATGACGAAATGGTTGTGATACTATGATAATCTAAGCACTGTGCATCATCCCATCTATTCACATTATGTAAGGAATTGTGACTCTATTTGTCGTAAATACAGAAGTGACAACTACCAAACAGTAATTATATGCATGTATTAGTCTATAATCATCACAATTACCTTTCGCTGATTTTTAACGATTTATGACTGACTTCTTGTACACAAAAAAAAAGTTATTAGTTTGTTCTTATTTTTTTTCTAAGAAGAAATGAATCGTAAGTTTACATCTATTAAAAAAAAAAAAAAATTATTTTCCCTCTATTTAAAAAAATGATGAAGAAGATTCAAATTATAAATGTTTAAAAGCAAAACCTATACAGAATAACTGAAAAAACAACAAACGCAAACAGATTAATCTTATTATCTCATGGCAGCCTTACATTCTTCAGTGCTTTTTTTTTTTTTTTAAATAAAAATATTGTCCCATCATTTACTAACAAATTCCTCACATTATTTTATATTTAATTATAAATATAACATGACATCATTCGAATCAGTATTTAGTTTTAGAGTTATGAGTAGCTGAAAGTTCAACTGTTATACTTTCTTCTTGGTTTGTGATAGATATTTACTAAAAACTAGAACATAGAATATTATTGTTAAAGATTGAGAAACACAAAACAAAATTCTCAGGATTCCACCTGTTCTATTTTAGACATACTTATAAAAAAAATTCGCAAGCATTGCGTAATAAGATATATAGCAGATATTACAATATTATATAAAGCTATACTATAAGAAATACTTTATACCATTCCAAAATATTTTTAACAATAACAATATTAATAAATAAAATCGGTTAGTTTTTTTAAATAATTAAAACAAACTATATAAAACTCTTATATAATATGCTTATGTCATCTAAATTGTTACATACCTCTCCAAATAGATTTTTTAGGGCATTCTATAGTCTGATTTTGTATAAGATATGCATTTAATGTTGTCAGTGATGGAGATTTTCTTAGTGTGTCTTCATCATTTTTCCAAACATACCTGATAGATGAATTTTCATATGATACTGAAAAAAAAAACAACAACCACAAAAGCGTTAGAAAATCAAAATGAAGCATATCTATCCTTTCAAGTATTTTGATCTAATATGTTTTCAATTAGATTAAACATTTTAAATCTACTTTAATGTTATTCTATAGAGCCATTTTGGTCAACAAAATAATTAATTTTAATCTTTAATTTAAGTTTTATTTTATTTAAAAATAATATTACATTACTATCAATCACTATCTAAATGCTTTTTATTTACACACTCCAAATTTTAGCAACAGGACAGAATAATTAACAAATAGATAAATATGATATAATGAATTATCTGTTATTAAATTAGGAGAGAAAATTTAGAAGATAAGAAAATAAATAAATCTGTCATATAAACTGTATCAATGCTTCGGAGAATGCCAAAAGAGAATCCTACTCAGTTGCCAGCTACGGTGTGAAGGTGGAATAGAGAAACAAAGCTTATAAGCGTATGTGGGCAACAGCCGGCCCGCGGGCCGGATCCGGCCCGCTGTAAGATTTGATCCGGCCCGCGAGACATTTTGAAAAACCCAATTTAAAAAAAAAAAATACACTACTTACTCATACTCATGGAATCAAGTGAGCGAGCAAGCCGAGTGGCGGTGATCATCAAAGAGTGAGGCGGCAAACATCAAAGTTCAAAGCCATTGATGTTTGCCGCCACACTGGCGGCGCAACAAAGGATTATTGCTTCGCAATTGTATTGTTCTACACTAGACGATTCTAGATCATTCCTTCATTTTGCCTATATAAGCGGGTGGATGGCCGGAACTTAGTTCAGTCCTATTCGAGCTACCGTGGTGATAAGTTTGCTTTGTGACTTTGTGTGCATCTTGAGTGCTTACTAATTATACCTATTTTCTTATTAAGTTTATCGAACGATAAGTAAATGAAAATGATGTCTGGTGGAAGGAAACGAAAAGTAGATGCAGAGGGTCGCCAGTTTCAAGAAAAATGGACTGAAGAATTCTTCTTTATCTTGCACAATGGTAAGCCTATTTGTTTGATGTGTAATGAATCCATTTCGGTGATGAAAGAATTCAATATAAAGAGGCATTACTCAACTAAGCATCCTACGCTGCTCTCACTGACAGGACAAATAAGAAAAGACAAAATCCAGAAACTTACCGCAAATTTGGAAAAACAGCAGCAAATATTTCATAGACAAAGAACACAACTTGATAATGTTGTGAAAGCTAGTTTTATAGTTAGTTCAAAATTGGCAAAGTCATTGAAACCATTTGCCGAAGGAGAATTTATCAAGGAGTGTATGTCAGAAGTTTGCAGTGTTTTGTGTCCTGAAAAGAAAAATGAATTTGAAAAAATTAGTTTGTCAAGACGAACCGTTGTACGACGTATAGAAATGATGGCTAATGATATAAAAACAACATTGACTGGCCGTATGACTGGTATTGAATCATTTTCCATAGCATTAGACGAGAGCACCGATTTGTCTGACATAGCTCAACTGGCTATATTTATTCGAGGTGTTGATAAAGAATTCACTATTACTGAGGAATTGCTTGCTTTACAGCCGCTAAAAGGAACCACTACAGGAGAGGACATTTTTAATGAAGTTCAAAAGGTATTCACAAGTTTTGGCTTGCCATGGTCGAAATTAGTTGGAGTATGCACAGATGGTGCACCTTCTATGGTCGGCTTACGTAAAGGTTTCATCGGAATTTTGAATGAAAAAGCAACTGAATTAAATGTGCAAAAAGATGGTTTGATAGTCCTTCATTGCATTATCCACCAACAGAACTTGTGTTCTAAGTCCATTCGACTCCAGAATGTTATGAATGTGGTAGTAAAAACCATCAATTTTATTCGATCCCGAGGGCTTAACCATCGTCAGTTCAAGGCGTTTTTGGATGAAATATCAGCCGAGTATGACGACGTAACATATTATTGTGAAGTCAGATGGCTAAGCAAAGGGAAAATGCTGAAACGGTTTTACGAGCTTAGAAATGAGATAGCAGAATTTATGCAAATAAAAGATAAACCACTATCTGAATTGAGTGACGCAAAATGGATATGTGACTTAGCATTTCTTGTCGACCTTACAGGCCATTTGAATGATTTAAATTTGAAACTTCAAAAACAAGGACAGTTAGTAAATGATTTGTACAGCCATTTGAAAGCGTTTCAGAACAAAATCCGCTTGTGGGAGGCACATATGCTGTCTGGTAACAGTTACCATTTCACCACGCTCTCTGCGTATGAAAATATTGCTTACGCTCAATATGCTGAAGAACTCAAGTTACTGTCGGAGCAATTTTCGATCAGATTTAGCGATTTCAAACACATGGAAGACTGTTTCAATTTATTTGCTACTCCAACAAAAAGTAATGTACAAAATGCTCCAATACACTTGCAAATGGAGTTGATCGAGATTCAAGAAAACTCACTCCTAAAATCTAAATTTGAAGACGTGGAGTTGTGCGATTTCTACAAAAAATACCTCGAAGAAGACCATTTTCCGCAGCTTAGAAAATTTGCAAGAAGATTGATTTGTGCGTTTGGCAGTACTTATAAATGCGAACAGTTCTTTTCATTGATGAAAGTTAATAAATCAAAACATCGTACAAGGCTGACTGACGATAATTCGGAAAATTCTTTACGTCTTTGTACCAGTGGAATTAATCCAAACATCGATGAATTAGTTTCCCAAATTCAAGCTCAAGTGTCTCATTGATTTCGGTGTCGCTATTTAACTTTCGTAGTTTGTAACAATTCTAAATTTAACGATTTAATTTAATGCTGTAGGTACCTATTTTTTCATTTCATTTTGTTATTTTAATAAATTGTGTTGCAATAACATTGTCGTATTATTTCATGGCTGACTGATATCTATCGCTAAAAATTATGAACACTACTTTAAAATGCACTACTTTTAAACGCGGCCCGCGAACGTATTTGCACACTAAAGTTTGGCCCATAACATGTCAAAGGTTGCCCATACCTGCTTATAAGAATGTCAGTTAAGGTGGAGCACATATTTAATAAATATAATGAGCGACCCGGCTGGTAAAACAGTGAGTGTTTATGGAATAGACTTTCAGTAGTCTTTGAAAGGAATTGTTAGAATGATTGGTCCAGAATAAAGAAAATTTTACATAGTAACCATTTTAAGTAGATACAAATCTTTTAGCTAATCATTTATCGGATGACAAGTTCACAGAGTAGAACCTAAAATCCTTTGAGTAATAATCAAATTCATTTAACAGTCTAAAACATTTAGTATTTATCGGTTTTAATAATTTTATAAAAATATAACATAATAACACAGTACGACATTCATCCTTTTATAATTTAAATGAATTATTAAAATTGAATACACACTGAGAAGGGAAATAAAGTGGAAGAAATTTTAGTTTAAATACATTTCATCACATCTTAAATAATGAAGTTTGCAAAATAATAAAATATATTATAATCCTATGCCACCTTCAAAGAGAAAAAAATCCTGAATTGAAATAAAAAATCCTGTAAAATAAATAAAAAAGACAGTTAGTTTTTTCTAAATTTTTACCAAAGTTTTAAGTGAAAGAAGAAAAAACTAATTATTATACCGTTATTTTTATCAAATAGCTTCAAACGTATTATAAGTGTCATTAATTTGGTTTGATTTTAAGCTGTAGTACACTCTGAATTAACACAAGCAGGGGTTTTCGAACCAAAGCAGAAATAGTGAATTTTTTTTCATGGGCCCGGCATAAGTCTAACTCTCCTAGGCAAGAATCAAACTCGTACCATTCCACTGTGTACTAAGTGCTCGTTTCATTATTAAAAAAATATCTTACTGCTTTCCATAGCAAAAGAACACTGTGGGTCGTCGAATGGAAATATATGCAACGCCCCTTGGCAACTCAGTATCAGGTGTCTCCTGAAAGCAAAAGAATAATTATATATTATGCAATTCATTTTTTACCGTTTCGATATGATTAATCAATATTTGGTCCCACCTCATTAGATAGTTGACTGTCCCGTTTCTGAATATTCTCAGGGCAAAGTGGACAGGAATCAAGGGATCCTTAAAGTCCCCGTGCATGATGAAGTAAGTGTCGGGGAGCCAAAGGTCATTGTGGTGGTGGATAGCGTTCAGGAAATCGAAGGTCGTCGAGTTCTTGTAAGCAAGTCTTGGGTCAAACCACTGCTGTTGAAGAAGAAATTCCACTTCATATTTCTAAGAACAAAAAAAAAACAATATCAAGAAAATAAATAGCAAAATTACAATAACATTTAACTCGAAACATAAAAGATCAAAAGGTTTCGTAATTTAGGTAAACTAAATTTCAAAATGGACACAAATGAATTAAATCCAGAAATAGAATAAACCTGAAAAAAAACCCAAAAAAATTGTTTACATATTCATAAAGCAAAAATAAGTTATAAGGATGCAGATTGAAATTTGTATACAGTTTATGATTCTTGATTGCCTTCCTATCATTTGTTTTTAAGTACCATGATAGACAATGTAAAAATGATCTGAAATTTTGAAGCTATATTCCACATCACCTTAGGTACAGCGGCGGCGCACGCATTGGTTACAGAGGCACAAAAAGAATTTCGAAGACAGTCCAAATAATAAAGTTCTTGTGAGCAAACACAAAAGACACTCCAAACACCTTCGGTCTGGTTTGAATAAGTTTCACTTGGTAAAAACTTTAGCTATGATTTTCAGTGATAGGTGTGGTTTATCGAATAAAATGAAGAATTTTGGGTTAAAAAAAACTTTTTCTTTTACAATAACTTAATGAGTTCATATGCAGTCTAATCTCTTGATATTATTGTATCACTTTCTAAGTTCTATATTACATTTTTGTATTGTTACAGAAATATTATTGTCATTTTTAATCATTTGTTTTTAATTTGTATCTAAAGTCGAGATAATTTTTTTGTGTTTTTTTTAAAAAGTACAGCGTATATTTAAAATATGCCTAAAAAAGAGATATTTGATTTATTCAGATAATATTTGGAAATACAGAATTAGGCGAAAGAATAAGACAAGAGAGAGACATCTCGAAGAGCAAAATGAAAAAATAGGACAGACTCATTAATTTGGGAAAGTTGAGAGATAATAGACCTTCTTAGAAAGAGATTGCATGGGACAATTTAAGGAATATAATAAAGCAAAAATTATAATGATTAATACATTTTTAATTAAACCTTTATTAGTGCATTCAAATTTGTATTAAAATATTGTAGTTAGATTTAAATGAAATTTTCCAATTGCACAAATAATAATAAACAAGGCAAATTTATAAATAAAAAAAAAAATCATTGTATATTGTTTCTGAATAATACTTTGAAAATATCAAGACAAAGCAGTTCATTTATATGTTTTAAACAGACGACACCATACTTCTGCTCACACAAGTACCTGTTGTACTATGTATATACCAATATTATGTAGTATATCCAGTCGTCGCACAATAATAAATTTTATGAAAACCTAATAGTTTTCTTTCATCAACCTATACCAATCTCCTAACAAACAAACGCTTCAACTCATTAACATATACCCATGGCTAACAGCAAATCCACACTGTTATAACAACTTTCTTTTAAAAACAACAAAAATACATTTTATGTAAACAAATTACATTTTTGTTATTCTAAGGGAACTTAGAAGTTTATCATCAGTTTATGTTATCATTTCATTTCCTTTTATTTAATAAACGATAAATATAAAAATACACACAAATTATATTTTTTCTGAAAACAAAAAAATTAAGATATGTTTTCTTATCAGAGAATGAGTGGGCTGATGTAAATTAAAGCAAAGTTGTTAACCGAGTTGAGATTTCTAAAGTTTTGGCATATCTCCAACTTCTTAGCGAGCCAAAGATTTTATCTTCTCGGGGAAACCGAGCATGGTATTGCTTTAACACCTGGTTTAAACAGCCTACTTTGTCTGGATGCATTTGTTTTATTTTCTCAGCAACTGATTTTGTATTTATTCTAAAGGTAATCCATGCATGTAACATTATTAAACGATACAAATCATCATCTGTTTCTCGTAATTTTCACATTCCAAACAGTTTTCCAGCCCAAATAGTTTCTATTATGACAAAACTGTAGGCAATAGTAATTAATGTTACATGTTTGTTTTTGTTTTTTTGTCAGTAAAAATTGTATTAGACCTCATATTCGAAAATTATATACTCACCAGACTGGATTCATCGGGCGAAGCAAGGCTTAGTAAAAGGACACTCATGTTCACTATTAACGGATCTGAAAATTAAATCAATTTTAACATCTACTGTAATGATATTCTATAATGGCTAATTTATATTTGAAATACTAATTATTATTAAGCTTGTGTTAATTTCCTGTTATCTCTCTTTAATATTTATCAATTTAAGTACACCATTTAATTATTTTTTTTATCACTTGATATGATGAACGAAAAAACGTAGGTTATCAAGATTGAGTTACTACCTCTTATGTAGTATTAGGGTTACAATATTATGTAAAAGTGCTATATATTATGTAGTATGTAGTGAGATGTGCTTCATATTAGGTAGTATATAGGGATATGTGGTTCATATTAAGTAGTATGCAGGGATATGTGCTACATATTAGAGATAATTTGATTAAAATAATAAAACAATTCCCTGTACTAAAGCTGCAGTGCAAGAAGCAACAATAATGGCGAAGCCTAATTATAATAATTTTAGTTGATAACCAACATTTTTTACATCATTCTATTAGTAATTTAAATAAATAATTCAAAGTCATTTAGAGATCAAGATGACTAGCACCCTTACTGTTACCTTATTTTCTTAAAGTTAATTTTCTTTTAAATTAGATGAAACCTGTTTTTGAATAAGAGGTCAAAGCTTGAAACATTTTTTAGTGGATTCCCAGAGATTTTGTATTTAGTTAAAGGTATTATTTAAGGTCATTTTGAAACTTATGATTACAAGTATAGGGTATAAAGCACTTAAGTTAAAAATGAATTAAATAATGTTTAATTTTTAATTTAAGCATACCTCTTAGTGAAACACTATCTTTATTCTTTTTTCCCTTCTTATTTTCATATTGTAACAAACAAAGCTAACTGACAACGTATTGATATAAAATAGAGGCGGCAAGTTAATGTGACCTACAATCTGAAACTTCTTCTATGTTGACTTGAGCCAATCGCCGTTGGCAGTTACCCAAACCGCACATAGCAAGATTTGCAGATTGTATTAAATGTACTAATGATAAACTTATTGTTGTATAAATAGATAAATATATAATTAGTAATAGGGTTAATACTTCTTGAGTTTATACGGTCTTACTTGTTGATGTCCTACCTTCGCTCACAGGAGGCCTAAGTCTTTTGTCGTACCTGGAGCTGTTGAGCAACTCGTCGAGCACTTCTTTGTCTGACTTACCCTCACCTTCCGGGTTCCTGAAATGGAATAGCTCTGTCAGAAACTTTGATATTTCAGAGGTAATTTAGCATGATTGAAAAATTTTGGTATCCTCTATAGAACAGAAAATTAATACTAAAAGGTGTCCCAGAATTAACCCAAGATTTGATTTAAATAGAAAACACAGTTTTGTTGTTATTGAATTATAAAGTAAATAGGATAGGGTTATTTATGGAATGACAGATTGGGCAAATGGCCTCCACGACTTTGCTGGCACATACGCACTTTTTAGTCGAAATTTTCCATCACCATTTGGCATAAATGTGGTTGAATTTCGTCGATGGAGCGTTGAATTTCATCTTTTAATGCACGGCTGGATGTGGGCTTGTTCACGTACACATTTGACTTCAATAACCCCATAAAAAGAAATCTAAAGGTGTTAAATCACACGATCTGGGGGGCCAATTCTGATCACCGAAACAAGAGAGTACACGGCCTGGAAATGTCTCATGCAGTATTTGAATTGTTTCATGGGCTGTATGGCTTGTGGCACCATCTTGTTGAAACCACATATTGGCCACATCAATATCATCCAATTTCGGCACAAAGAACTGTGTTTACGACGCCGAATCGATGTTCCTGGATTTTCAACAACACTCTCACGCACTGCTTCAATATTGACATTTGAACGGCTTGTTTTTGGACGACCAGTGTGTTTAGTGTCTCCAGCTGATCCAGTCTCCCTAAATTTTTCAATTAATCTCTTCACAGTTGATGAAGTCAAAACACTATACCGACCATATTTCGTATGAAATTTTCGAACTGCGGCCACCGCCAAACTTTCATTATTTTTGAGATAATGTTTAACAATAAAAACACGTTGTTCTATCGGGTAACACTCCATTTTTACTAACCCTAAACTGTCAGCTGTCAAATTGTTTTTTTTTAAGGGTTGCCAGGACTTGACTGCACAAATGGCGGCAAATTCAAATCTTGCGTTAATTCTGTGACACCCACTATAAGTTCGATACATAGAGGTTCGGCTGTACATAGCGTTATGATATTATAGATTTCTACAAAAGGTCACAAACCAATATCCAAAGCACAAAGACAAAGCACTGGCACTAGGATCTGTTGGGTTCATAATTGACATACCATGTTCGAATGGGACCTCTTAAAGCCAGTTTAAACCAAAAATACATTTGATAGGATCTGAAAGTGACAGTAAATTAGTTTTTAGCGTGGCAGGTCATGAGCGCGTGTCCTTATCTGTATAAAGTACGAAGTTGACCTGAAGAATTCCTATGAGTTTGAAGAGACCTTATAGTATTAAAGAGTGACTGACTTGAAATGTAACTATCTAGCAGATGATAGCATATAATATTTTGTGCGTACTGGAAAATATTATTCCTAAACTATTGTAACATATAACTGTTTTACGTAATAAATGACTTGATACGTCTTTGTTCGATCTATGAAACGAAAGTAAGTTTGTTAATTTCCATATTAGCGCAGCGAGCGTAAGAGTCCGAATTTAAAACAAATGTATCACTGAAATTAATACTGTAAAACTTAAAGAAGCAGCCCAGATTGACTTACACATTAAATATCAAAAAATCTCTTTGATGAATTTTTCTTTTTGCTTTACCATCAGCTGTGAGTCGAGAACGTTTATGAGGTAGTGAATAGCTTCTCCAACTGTTTCGATTGATTTATTTTCATTTCTCATGCAAATGTAATCATGCTGACACATCATTTCAAATGCTGCCCCGCCAGCAATGGGGAGTGTCTGATTGCCTTGTATTGTGGCAATTAGCAACACCTGCGGCCTGAGACCCAACCTTCTGAATTAAAGAACAAACAAGCCACATTGCACCCTACTGTGAAATTAATCAGGCCATTTAAATAAACTTTTACTTTTTTTCCCCTTCCTGAGGGCTGAACCTCAAACGGGGTTTCCCCACAAGCATGTTCAACGTGCTCATGGAGGTACGTCGCATGTGGTGCGCGTATTCCGGTGCAATGGGATTGTTGCGTCGGTCAGCGCACCTTATGTTGTTGTGTCTTTATTTCAAAATAACTCAATAATCAAAAACAAACATTTCCTCTGCTATTTACAATTTTTTCTATCTTATCAACTATTTACACTATCCTTAATCTTTATAACCTTAAATCTATATTTACAAGGGGTGTGCACCTATTAAATAAACTTATGTAATATCCTTTATAAACGTAGAGCCCTGATCTACAGCACATTTTTCACAACCATTCAAAACCTGCCTCTGCCCACTGTATTAATAGACTTTACTCTCAGCTGTTTTTATGTATAAAGTCTTTATTTCCGCTTTAATCATAGAATGTACATACAGACAAACGAAAGACGATAGCACACGTTTGAAAGGAGAGCCTCGATATCTAGAGAAAAGCCCCAGTTACCCCACCGGTAAGGCGATGAACCGAAAGTACCCTTCCAAGAGAGGGGCCGGTCATACTGAAGTAGGGACAATCATCGTGGTCTTGCCACGGCGTGAATGCGGAATGAGCCCCCCTCCTGTCTTTCTTCTACGGCATTGTCGATGTGTCGAGGGCGCTGCGGATCTTCAACCACGCCGGAATGGCGAGTCTTTATAAGGCAGAAGCTACACTTCCGAACGGGTAAGGCTGTCGTAAAAAACGGTTCAATGAATCGGAAAATTATATAACTTCTTTATTGTGCTAAAATTACAATATGCCTAAAAGGAAATAAGTAATTGAGATAAATGCTCTCATTCATACCATATTTACAATTCATCATTCACTCGCTCATTCAAACAATATTTACAGACAGCCCAGAGGCCACCCAAATCCACATGTTTGTCACCTCCCTCGCATACGAAAGAGGAAGCGGAGTCTTGGGAAGTCCCCCACGCTACTCCGTCAGACGCGTCACCGGATACTAGCCAGTGGAGGCTGACCAAGAGCGCGAGAGCCACAGACGCTCATGATGATCGGAAAATTAAAATGTATATTAAAAAATACTGTAGGTTGCCATGACATGAAAACGCTCACCCAGCATGACCTGGACATTAGAAGAAAATGCCTGGATTCGAATCGTCTATCAGAAATGAGGATATTCTTTCTTCCCCTACCACGGGATACGTGTCCCAGGCGTAGACAAGTTTACGGGACCATGGGCTGTTTTACTGCGTGTGGTGGGCGTATTCCAGTGCAACTTTCCCAAATACTGCACTGGTCAAAATGTCTTTCGTTCTTTTCTGCCGGTTTTATTGTATTCATTTCTTTTTTTATTTATTTATTTTTGCCCTAAGACTAACCATCCACTCCATCTTGATACAGCGATGCCTTCATGATGAGTATCCCCGCTGTAACGGCTGCTCATCCTGCATCGCCCTCCTGGAGATGGTGAAGGCCCTGAAGTTCTTCTCTTTGTCTACCAGCAACGGCATAGTCTGACTCTTCCAAGCTATACTGGCCGTTGAGAAAAACATGCTTACTCTTGCTTGTTCCAAGGCTGCAAAGGTGAGCACGACATGCTTCGCAGTATCTCTGTTCCCACAATGTGAGACGCTGGGGTCCGCAGCTCTTTTATGGTCGCAGAACTTAAAACTAAATCCACCATGACCCAATAGCACCTGGGGACTCCAGTAGTCAGGGGGACCTTCGCCCTGACTCTGTCTGACCTAGGGGAAGTACTACCTTTCGTGGTATTATTCTACCTGGCATTCCACGCCTCGCTGGTCCTGTCGTTAAGACGGTCCTTCCACTTCCTAGGTTCTTCTTCAATCGTCTTGGGAAGGGGAGGTGGAAGTTCTTCCAGATGTCCTTTCTGTACATCAACTTGGAGGCGTTGTTCCTAGTATCTGGAGTTTATAGGCAACGCTCCTCTAGTCTCATGTGACTCGCAAAAGTGCCGACTTTGCACTTCATGCCCTGAAAAGTACCTGTCATGTCCTGAAATGAGGATATCTTAAATATTTTAAACTGATTTGTTTGATGGATATAGTTATTCGATTGTCTTTGTGGGTGTGGTCACGGGATTAGAATGTTCCGAAATCACGGATTTGGAATACGACTTGTACAAACAAGTAGACAGGCACAACGCTATATATATGACAATTTTCAAAAAGAAGTCTTTTACTAACGAAACACCTCTAAGTACAGGCGAAACCGTACCACTTAAGGTAGATTTCAACCAAAATGCATTTCATGAAGTTCACAGGGCAACATCGGAATAACTTGATCTATTTATTTAGATTTTTTGATTAACGATTGATTTCCTCTTAAAGTCGATTTAAAAAAAAAAAATGTATTTCACAGAGTCTAAAAGTGACAAAAAATAAAATGAGTTTAAGTCATTTACGTGACGAATTTTTGTCGATTTTGAAAGGGATATAAGAAGTATTAAACAGGACAGAGGTAACGCGACTATTAAAAAGGCGCAACGTAAATGATGTCTAAAACTAAACGTAAGTGAGTAGACCTCAAATCTTACAGAAAAGTTTATTTGGGCTAATTCCGATCAGAGAAGGAGTGAATTAAAATTTTATGTTTTTTTTATTCAAAGGTTGACACGTTTTTTGTTAACTATTCAATTTCCTACGAAGCGATAACTTAAGCTAAGTAATTTCCAATTAGAGCAACGAAAAACGAGACAAAATTTTCTTCAAAAAGAAGTTAAATCTGTCTTTGTAAAAAAAAACATCTGAAGGGGACTTTTACTTAGGGGACTAAATTACGCAAAGTTCTGTTTTTCGTAAAATCATGAATTATTTGCCACTTTTTTTTTTTTATCAGCCTCCTACAGGACTTCAGATTCCCCACTTTTAGAAAAAACTTTCTTGATTAATACGATTTAAGTCTATGTTAATTAAGTCGAGGTCTGTTTCAGAATTAGCTGAGATTCGTTGTGTTTTCAGCTAAAATAATTACAATAAATTATTACCAAGGGTTTATTCCTTCTTTTTTTCTGTAACCTGGGATGTATTGTATTAAATTAATTACTAAAATACACTTTTTATATACATATATATATAAAAAAATATGTAAAATAAAATATTTAATGAGGGAAATAAAATTGAAATCCACCTCTAAAAGATAATGATTAAATAATAAAATGTAATAATAATACTTGATATTCCCGGTAATGATAATATAAAATGTATTTTAATGAAAAAATATTCAATATGGCCTCCACCCTTGGATCGGCACTTCCTCGTCCTTCCAACACGGCATTGGCTTCCATTTTTGAATTATTCTTCGAATGAATATGCTGCTTTTTCAAAAAATAAATATTTAAAAATTATCACCCAAAGTGATACTGGACCGGTTCTTTTAACACATGTCTCAATTATGGCAATTGATTCTTATCGTATTAGGCGTTTTTTGAAAACTCTGGAACTTTGAGAAGACTTTCACGTAAATCTTTTACAAAATTGGAGTCTGGAATCTTAGCTTATTCTGTAACTTTCCTCAACTTATGGACATAAAGCTTATTAAAAAAGAAAGTTTTTCTAATGTAGTAGGATTGAACAAATCGCGAATAATCCATAAGCTTGTGAAAAATAGAACTTTGCTCAATTTAGCCGGTTGAAAGCCCCCTTCAAATGGTTTTAAAAAAAGACACATTCCTCTTGTTTTTGTTTACGATGCTGTGATTGGGAATTAGCTAACTCAAATAGTTCAGTTGTCGCTTACTATTTAACAAAAAACGGGACAACCTTAAAAAGAAAACAAAAATGTAAATTTACAACTTCCCTGTTCAGGATTAGACCCTTTACAGTAATAGGTTCAAGAATTCTTTGTGACTTTGCAAGTTTGCTGATGGATATAAACTCATTGTCGTAATAAAAGATCTTTATTACATTATCTTGTCGTTATAAGATGTAAAATGTTCTATATTTGTATATTGAATCGTGTTTCCGACGCACCAATTTTGCTATGTTGAGCTCCAATGATGGACGATCCAGTCGGATTGGGAAATCTATCTATATGCCGTCAGGATATTTGCTCTGGCACCCTAAAGGGAATTTGTAGTTGTTGAGTAAGGAAAGGGAAAGAGGACAGTGAGAGAGCAGAATGAGTGCGAGATAAATGTTTTCTAGGAAATCAAGTAATCCCTTCTACAGAAGCAAAAGGGAGAGACAAGTTTTCTATGAAATCCCATATGTAATTTGTACTATTTTTACTGAAAGCAAATAAGGAGAGGAGAGAGAGAGAGAGAGAGAGAGAGAGAAAGTTTTAGGAATTGTACTAAGCTTTTCTTTCGTTTCTACAGTTCAGTCTCGTTTTAATTATCGTTGTGACACGTTACCATTTTGACGACAGCCTAGCAGTAGTGGGGATGTTAACCGACGAAGAAATTTTAGATCCATCTGAGGACTTTGATGGTGAAGATGGACAGGGCGATGAAGATGATGTACCAACAATTACTGCTAAAGCTGCTAAACAATACGTGAACAACGTGCGCCATTTTTTAGCAAAATCAGATGTTGGTCTGAACACTCTGAATACCCGTTTGCAAGGATTGCGTAAAAAAAAAAATTACGTATTCTTTTCAAACAAATGTTTGATTGGTGTTTATTAAATCTGGAACATAAGTATGTACATATTGTTTTATTGCATGTATTGTTTATTGTTTAGTTTAGTATTAAGCAGTGTTTAGTGCATAGTTTTTATCCTTACTACACTGTATATACTTCTAAATACATACATTAATACGTTTTTTAATTTTGTACTCCCGATAATTGGTATTCCCGATAATTCTTACCAAACTGTCAGTCCCTTGACAATACGAATTATCGGGATTCTACTGTATTTACATACAGTCAGTTTTTTTTACTTGGAATTTTTTTGATTTCTAGGTATTTTAAAATTTACTTTTAATATTGCTTCTGTATTAACAGTCTGACCGAAGGAGGCGACATTGCTCTCGTTTGAAAGAAGAGAGACTGGGCGATAACTTAAGCAATTCTCTGAAATAAAAAGTACAACTACATCAAGTAAAAATAACTCATATACTACTCACAGGGCGGTTGCTGTTGAGATGAGACAGGCTACGAAGGAGAGAATACATGCCGCCTTGACTAGCCCGTCTACTCCACCCATATTAGGGCATCTGCAAACACAATCAGCGATTGTCATTAGTTAATACAGTCAATAACCGCTTACCTGTAATCACTACTTACACCTAATGTGCTCATTACATCTGACTATATTCTCAAGCTAATAATCAACATTAGCATTATGAAGATATATCAACACTAAACTGTTCACAAAACTCAACTGGACCACTTACAAAAATTTAGATATTATATATAACTTCTTTATTGTGCTAAAATTACCATCTGCCTCATTGGGCAATAAGTAATTGTGATAGATGATCTCATTCATACCTTATTTACAATTTTCATTCACTCGCTCATTCATGCAGTATTTACAAACAGCCAAGAGATTTCCCAAGTCCACATGGTTGTCACCTTCCTCGCATCCGAAAGAGGAAGCGGAGTCTTGGGAAGTCCCCCACGCTCCTCCGTCAGCCGCGCCACCGAATACGAGCCAGTGGAGGCTGACCCAAGAGCGCGAGAGCCACATACGCTCAGGACATGATTAAAGAAACTGGCCATTGCCAGGACTCCCACGAGGTCACTGCCATTTTAGTCTCCGAGAAAGAGTGTAGGGACGAGTGGCGCAGTGTAATGACTGTACTAGGGGATCAGGGTGTTGGCTAGGTTACTATGGAATTTTATGAACTTGGATGAGTTTAAGAATGTAAGGTATATTAAGATCATTATGAAGGGCTTTGTTGCTGGCGTAATAAGGGGCATAATCTGAATTTAATCACCTGTTGCATTTCACCTTCAGTAGCCAGTGGACTAGACAGCTTTTTAAAATGCCTTTACGAAAACTTACTGTTGAAGAACTAAGGAGGGCTTTGGCTCTTTTAGAGTTAGGTCATTGTCAGCGTGATGTTGGCCGCAGACTTGGTCGCTCTCACACAGTCATCGGAAGAGTCTGGCCACGATTCCAAGCAAAAGGTACTGCTAAGTACACTCTTGGAGGAGGCCGAGTTCGAAACACTACCCTTCAGCAGGGCCGATATTTGAAAATCCGAACCACTAGGCAACGAGGTTCGGCAGCTCGACAACTGCAAAGCGACTTTGAGGACACAACTGGGGTCCGCATTTTAACTCACACAGTTAGAAACCGCTTCCATGCAGTCAATTTGAGGCCAAGAAGACCAGCGAGGAGTGTTTTTTTGACAAGGCAACAGAGAGCAGCGGTCTCCTGTGGGCTCCTGAACATGTTGATTGGGCTGACGAGGACTGGGGCCGTTGTTAATTCACTCACGAATCGAAATTCGTTCTTCATCATCATGATCGAGGTATTAGAGTATGGAGAGAGAGGAACCAGCCTCTTTTTCCATACAAGTGACTTGCTACTTAGAGATTGAAGAATATTACTCTCAGATTGTCTGTGATGCCTTAAATGTGTCTGAATTGACCAATTTACAAAGAACGACTTACTCATTCATTGGTTATTGGGGTCTCCATTAGTTTATTTTGATTACATCGTAAAATTGACAACACTCTGTCGTCTCACTTTTTTCGTTTAATGATATCGAAGTATGGTTATACATAAAACAGATTATAAATGCCGTTGGGTTAAGGTGACTATGTGTGATATCCGACGTATCTAAATGATACCTAAATAATTTATAGATATATCTACTAGGCATCTTTGACGAAATTGCTTTATTTTATTGGTCTCACCTTTCAGAAAAACATTCCAAGAGGTAAAATATAGATCAAAAAGATCGAATGAAAATCATTTTGGGCTAGCAGTTTCTATAAGCTTCCCCCAACAGATGTAGGCTGTTCTTGTTACCAACAGTTTACGTGAATGACAAAGGAAATGTCAATTATTAAAAAAAGTTACGAATAAATGTTCGTCGTCTTCAATATGTTTCTTCAGCCTAAATCTGCAAGCTAACAAACAATGTATACTACAGCTTAATATCAACCGGATATATAATGAAACTAAGAAATTTTTAGATAAATTAAAAAATACTTTGAAAGGGAACTTAATAATAAGCAGGTATGCGAACGAGTACTGTATATGCCCATAACCACTGCCATCTTCATAAACTTGAGAAATTAGAACTTTTTATTGTTAAATATTTATTGAAACTAAATAAATATTACTATTCAGCATTAATATTGATAAAAAAAATAGTTCCAATTTCGGTACCACCCCCTGGTATAATATGCACATGTGTCTGTAGTATAGTACATATATATATTGTGTGGAGTACAGTAAATATATATATTTAATTCTAATAGATATAATAAAAATAAATAATTAATTCCATCACATAAATCAATAATAACTTCAAGCCCCATACAAATTATTAGGTAAGGTGAACAGCTGTTTGACTTCCTCAAGCCTCAGTTGCAGTTCACGGCCCGTGGAGATAGGTAGGGGTTGGTTCTTCTGTGGTTGTCCGCTTGTGGTAATTGTGTAACTACAGTTTTTTACTTATTGTGTGGATATTCAAATGCTCATTGAGCATGCTCTGTGAGGCAGGAAGTCTAGTGATGGGCCAGGAAATGCTCAGGGTCAAGTGGGGTGTGTCTTGTCTTAGAGGTCTTGAGGCTGGTATGGGACGTGTCATCCTCAGACCGCTTCGAAACTCGGTGGTGATATCACACAGATCAAGGAGCTGGCAGAGAAAGCTTAGCTTGAGCAAAGGCCAAAGGAAGAAAGCTTTGAGGCAAGACAAGAGAAACTTAAGGGGAAAAATTCTAAGAACAGTTCTATTGCAGGAGAATGAAGTGACTCAGACGAAAGTAGTTGTCGCAGGGTAGAGTGTTATGGTTTTAGCTTTATAAGGTAAGGCGCCATCTTACATAGTTTTGACCACAATACTCTATCATGTGAGGCACCTTTGTCTGAGTTGCTCCAGTCTTTTGTTTAGAGCCGCTCTTAGATTCTTTGCCCTCAAGTTTCTCTTGACTTACCTCACTGTTTTCTTCCGGCGTTTGTTTTTACAAGGCACTTTCCGTCAGTTCTTCGATCCGTGTGATATTGGCATGTAGTATTGAAGCGATTTAAGGACGGCATGGGCTCATCTCAGCGACATTATTTTCAACACATGACACGCATGAGTATTTTTTAGCTCTGAACTTTATTTTTATCATCATAGCGATAAAGGGGATTCGGGTCCTTTTTGGGAATAGGGACCCCTGGTTGTTTTTAGTCATTTCTCTAGTCTATCATCTGTAAATGAAAGGTTCGGGGAAATTGTTTAGTAAAAGATGTTTTAGTGTTTAAACATATTTATTCTGGTGGCCAAAAATTAAATTAAAATGTCATTGATTAATTGATTGAACAAATTATTACCACTATTTCTCTTGCACCATAAACATTCACACAAATATGATTCTATTAAAATTCTTCTTCTATCATGTTCTTTTTTGATTCTTGACTTTGCTTGTGCCCATAACGATTCAATTCGTTGTTTATGACTACCTGTGGTGGCATCTACGAAATTTTATGAATGATTCACAGTACAATGCTGGTAATTCATTCCTGGTATGTTAATAATGCGGGTGTAGGATGCCCACATGTCAGATATAATGGTTGTACCGGGGTGAATACATTCTGATATTGTTTTCAGTAGTGTTTCAGATGTACGGTCTGGCACGCAATACATAAAGCATTGCTTATCTTCCTGACAAACAACTCTGAAGACCCATTGATTAGGATAAATTCTACTAATGTGATTTTTGTGCCGAGAAATACTCGATTCGTCTATCTCAACTGTTTACCCTGGCCTTCCGATCTTTCTAAAAAAAATTAATAAACGACCTGCGCAAACTTCTCGAAACATATTTTGCCAATCTGTAATAGAATCGGTAGCTAATCCTAGTTCCTCTTGACAAAATTTAATAGATGTATATTGTTTTGTCCAGCAGTTTTCCAAAAATGTTCCTTTTCTCAATATAAAGGTTTCTCTGCAGCCTCTCACGTTGGCTCTCAATCTATTCTTTTCACCTAGGAAAGTTTCATTTCATGGTCATTAAAACACATTTTTTCACTTTTCAATACCCCCTTAGGTTGAAGAAACAAAACCGCTTTTTCCTTCGAATCTACTTCAGCAGCTAAATCAAATAACGACATGATGTTTCCCTTCAGGATCACAAAACTAAACTGAAATATTATCAGGTACCAAGGTTCATCACTAAGACGGGTTAAAGTAAACATAAATATAGATAAAAACATTACAGGAAAGGACAAAGGTGGCAACATATGCAAAACAATGCTAGATATCAGTGGGGTCCCTATTCCCAAAAAGACCCATAAATCTAGGAAATATTCATTCTTGTTGATGATAATGCTCGACTCGACCTCATAGAGCAAAGGTGGTTATTTAGAGGAGAAGAAATCGCGCTTATGAACTGGTTCCCTTATTCACCTGACTTGAATCCCATTGAGCATGTTTTGGATGAACTCCAGGTACACATGCGTTCGCCTTGTTCAGATAACTTGGATGAACTTGCAGATGTATTAATTAAGGAATGTGCTTCTTTGCCTCAACATTACATTTTGAGGCTTAAAAGGAGTACGAAACAACAATGTAAATCTTTAATTCGAAGCAGGGGAGGCCCAAAACCCTACAAAAGATGTTGGAAAATGAATTGACAACATAGCTGCAGTTTTAGTATTTTTTTCTTTTTTAAGGGCATTGGGGGTAAAAAAAAAACAAAAAAAACAATGCCTTTTAATTTAAATTGCATTTTGTCTTAATTATCAACAAATTTCGTTTCTTTTAACATCGATCAGGTGTCTTCTTTTACCAAATAACCAAAGAAGTAATCTATCGAAGAAATAAGTGGTCCACTTCAATTTGTGAGCTGTTTATTACAAAGTACATAATTAGGGATAATAAGGTCTCTCAATACCACTCCACAGGATTTTCTCATTTATATAAAAGATTTAAAATTTATTTTTTTATACACATATAAAATGATATTAAAAAAAATTGTCGCCCAAAAATATTTGGTTTTGTGTCACTAAAGGATGTGCAGCACATTCAGTACATCCTCCCGCTACATTCCCGCCCTTCAACCCCTGTGAGTAATTATTTAAAACAAATTAATTATTATAAACAGAATATTATAATTTTGTATAAGGCTTTCTCCTTGTACTGCATAGCTTATGCATTGTAAGGAGTGCGTGTATTAAAAATAACATTATCAGATCGTTGTTAAAAAATCTCCGGCATGGCATAATAAGATGCACCATATTAGTCCACTGCATATTTAATAGGTGATTTCATAACATTTAAATAAAAACGCATGAATATTTACCGTTTGGTTTAACTATCCCATTTCGTTTTAGGGTAATGAGCGGTAATTAATCTGCTTGATAAACCGTTTTTTTTATTCTAGACTTTTTTCCCCAACCCTTTGATTTATAACAAAACCTAGACCCCCGCGAAAAAGGCCCTTTTGTCGTTCCGGGCTTATTTTACGCTGACTGCGAGCTATATAGGGCTCAACAATATTTTTCATTGTGGTTTCCAGCTAGTTTTAATAGGGACCTCAGTTTTAGTATGTATTAAAAACATTTTTTAGTAGTAAAAATGGTCATTTATACTGTTTTCAGAAGTGACGTTTTCACCTTTCACGTCATCCCTTATGACCAAACATATTATAATTTTCCCCTTCACTTGTATTAATCAGCTGTATTATCAAGTTCCAGAAATTGTAAAAAAAAAATATATTGATCAATTTTAAATAGGAAAATCCTGTTGAAAATGGTTCCCAGACGATTCGAGTCATTACTTCACCTATAATAGTTTTAATCTCTTGCCGCTAACCTAGAGCATGTTTACCTTTAACCTTTAGCGTTATTAAGTCATCTTTTAAGCTAGTAAACCACTTGGGAGGAATACAGTTAGCCTAGAGGCGTTTAATGTCGAACTACACTGTTGTGCGTGTGCGTGTTTTAATTGATGTCAATACTTCACCAGCCTCTACCAGTAAGTATAAATTCCGAGTCTAATTTTTTTTAAATAATCTAACGTAATTTATAATGTTATGGTCGATGAAAGTGTAGTATTATTTCACAAAACTTCGACAGAAATAAAAATTAATAATTAAAAACTTAAATCTTTTCGTTACCTCACCAGTCATTATTTCACCCAAAAACATTTCAAAAGAGGGCGAATCAATGAATAAAGGCACTCGATTTTTTCAAATTATTTGTTTTAAAAAGTCAAATCCTACAAAATGGATTGACTCCTTGATAATTTTCTTAGGAGATTACAAAAAAAAAAAAAAAACCATAATCCCACGAATGTTGAACCAAATAAACAGTAAGGTCTTTTTTGTACTGAGGTTTTTTAAACTCAATTAACTGTCCCGCTTGATTATTTTTACATTAGTTTAATTTTTTTAATGTGAACTTTTTTCTTTAGGCTCATTTAATTTTTTTTGTTCTGTTCTTTATCGTCTAAATAATCAATCCTTTTATCTACCACATTTAAACCAATTATTAATATTTTAATTTACAGATTTCGTCTACAATGATCGTGTGCTACTCACGCTCCGGTTTCATGAGGAATGCAATGTAGAAAATCCATGAATTTTTTCATAATTTTCCAAGCACTTTAGATGAATAAAAAAAAATGAAGTTCAAATGGACCTTTTTGCTGAAATTTTCAGGGTCATACTCATACATACTTCGTCCTAGTTCATTGATATTTTTTGTTAAATTAAACAATAGATATAGTGAGGCAGAGTCTGTTCTTCATTAATACTCCGAAGTCTTTTCAAACCCAAACGAAAATCCTCCAAATTTTGCACAGCGAACCCTGAGGGTCGATAACAGTCTCGACCGCACCAGGTCCCGTGTTCATCACCTTTGTCCCTATAAACTCATTATTTGTCATTTTTATACTCTGTGCAATATATACATATAATTTTGGTTTGAAATGATTTTAAAAGTTCCAGCAATGATCAAACTCAAGAAATAAGAGTCGTTTGCTAAAAAAAAATCTTCTTTGTATGAAACTAAATACACAATAAACATACATTTGGTTTGGCATGTTCCTATTGTAGTCTGTACATTTATCATCCGTAAACTTTTTTGCTTCTTTCTCTGCAATGACAAAATACAGTTCGTACAAAACATGTATTCACATTTCAGCCGGGGTTGCCAAGCGGGCTGCACTTTGTAGGTCAGCGGTCGTCAACCCCGAGTGAAAATTTCGGAAATCAATTGAGAATCTTGATAATTATTTTTAATATTTATGTTAATTTTTATAATATTACATGTACTGATTTTGATAATTTTGTAAAAAAAGCTCAAGTGACCTTGACCAGATACGATTGATTGTGCTGATTTTCACACCTTCATGATTTGTTGAATATCTACGATACACAACCTCAGAAATAGTGTGGCAATATGTAGATAGCCCACCTGGAGTACACACCTTCAGGGTATCTATCGCCCTCAGAGTTGAGGGGCTGCCACTACCATTCAGAAATTATTATTTTATCTTTCTATTTGTTTAGTTTCGAACAGAGGATACTAGAAGTTTAATGAATTTTTAATTCGGCCTAAAAGAATAAATTAAAAACTTTTTAGATTTCCCTTGTGGATTGCTTGATGCCCTCCACCAGCTAAAGTAAAATACTCCTGGCCTTATAAAGGGTTATAAGAGAGGGAGAGCGTTGGCTCTGGCTAAGACCCCTAGCCTTCCCTAGGCAGTAGATCAATAGAGAATGCGGTAGGGTTCACTGCTCACCTCGTACACAGTCGTCGGTTAATCCGACTTTTGTCCGGGGGGGGGGGAGGTATATATATATATATAACTACTTAATCCATGGATCAGTAACCTTGCCGTTTTTTTTCTAATTTTCTTCTCATTATTTAAAAGATAAAAAAAATATTTCTTTAAAAACTTGTTTACAACAATTATGAACTAAATTATATTTTTCCAAATATATATAAAACGTCGTAGAAAGTAAAGGCACAATATTTGAAAATACTATTTGGAATTTCGATTCAAAAATGTTTTTGAAAACTGAAATGACAAGTCTTTCAACAAATAAAAGAAACTGAGAGTTACCAAAAAAAAAAAAAAAATATTAAAAACAATGTACAGAATCCATTTTATTTTTTAATGTTTTTGAATCATTTTTTTAATGATAACTTAACCTAAACAACTTATTACCTATTTATTAGTTTTCATTCAAAGAAAATAACATGATAACATTGATAATAATAAAATAATTTAGTATAGTGTAGTGTAAGTTGTACAGTCTGAGAACAATAGAAAATGTCCCTTATTACGCCAGCAACAAAACTATTCATAAAGATCTTAATATACCTTACATTCTTGAACTCAACCCTTCCAAGTTCATGAAATTCCATAGTAACCTAGCCAACCACCCTAATCCCGTAGCACAGTCATTTCACTGCGCCTCTAATCCCTATAATCCTCCTCTGAGACTAAAACGGCAGTGGTCTTGTGGCCTGCTATAACGTGACAGTGGGAGTCCTGGCAATGGCCGTGAGCATATGTGGCTCTCCCGCTCTTCGTGACGCGGCGGACGGAGGAGCGTGGGGGGACTTCCTAAGACTGCGCTTTCTCTTTTGCATGCGAGGGAGGTGACAACAATTGCAGATTGTGATTTTAGCACATTAAAGAAGTTACAATATATAAAGGGTTTATGTATTTACCTACTCTCTTCCCGGAGACCTTCAAACCTCTGGGGTTCAGGTTAAGTTAAAGAAGGGACATAATTACTTTTTATTTATAATGAAAGCGATGGTAAAATTAAGCTTTAAATAACACCAACGTTTCTTTGATTGGCGAACTCTCAACGTTTGAAACTTTGAACGGCAAACGTGGCAAGAGCCCACGCCTGTCAAGTTCCTGCGCCTCAAAGCTACCGGTCCGCCATCCCACAGCTTCAGACTTTCAGCCATAATATAAGAGCACATAAACACAATCACATTTAAACACTAACACATATTAAAATAAAAACGACTTGTTAAACACTGCTGTTGAGTCAAATAAAAACAAACAAAAAATCCTTCGACCTCATCCAGGTGTGTGAAAGTCAAAAACCGACGACTGTGTACGAGGTGAGCAGTGAAAGGGTTCACTGCGATGTCCACTGTTTTCTAATCTTTTGCAACAATAATGAATTTTTCGCTTCAGGATATTCTCATTCATTTTTCGGCAACTTTGTAACACTTTTACACGGCGTCGTTCAAACTAGTTAACTTGAAACGGACTCGATGCACGCTGCAAAAACTGCACCATGAACTGTCTGTGTACCATTAACCTCTTGTTGATTGACGTGGATTTCGCTCCAATATTGCCTTTAAAAGGTTGTCGTCAAAGTCGGACGGACGTCCCGCCCTCGGTTCGTCTTTTAAGGTCGTATCTCCAGAACGGAATTTTATAAACCGATTTCTAACTCCCCGATCAGTTATTAGTCCTTCACCATATACGCTGGATATTTTTTCAGCTGTCAACCTAGCACTATTGCCTTGTTTAAATTCCCAAAGCATTACATGACGAATATGTACTTTTTGACTCTCCATTTCAGAGGTTAAAAAAAACCGTTTAACGTAACGTGTATAGCACAAAACAGTTGCCACCACGAACCTATAAATTTAATATCGACTTACTCCGCTTCCTCTTTTGCATGCGCGGGAGGTGACAAACATGTGGATTTGGGAGGCCTCTGGGCTGTCTGTAAATGTTGTATGAATGAGCGAGTGAATGATGAATTATAAATATGGTATGAATGAGAGCATTTATCTCAATTACTTATTGCCTAATAAGTCAGATTGTAATTTTATCACAATAAAGAAGTTAATAAAATATCGGCTGAGGTCCTTTTTTTGGTTCAACATTTCAGTTATTAGCACTGTTGTTCTGTGATTTTGAGCATTTAAGATTTAAGTCTGTGAAGATTTTCCTCTACAAAAATAACCAACTCTACATACTAGATATTGTAAACGAAATATCAAACTGAATGCCAGGAAAGGTGTAGACATAGAAGATAAATGAAATAAAAAAGAAAAAATAGCACTATCGTTGTCCATGGCATGGTTTATCTATGCCAGTGGTATCAGGTATCAGGTGCCTCTATTCAGTATTGGCCAGAGATAGCAAAGGCTTATAGAGATACCGGCCGGTCTGACAGGCTATCTCGTCCTTTTCACCGGCCCACACTCTCCGGTCCTCGCACTGTTTGTGGGCTGGCTCTCTAGCGAAAATATTTATACGCGGGGCACACTTTCATTTTGGAAACTGAAGGCAATTTTAATTGGTTTTTTTTTATCAATACTTCAGAAATAAAGCTAATGAATATCGGAGCTTTATTTGAAAAATTAAAATTTGCTTATACACTAATAATAATTGAGATGTAAGAATTTATTCGTTCTCCCCTGGAGCCCCCCTCCTTACTGTTAAGGCAATTCCTCACTCACTGGTAGAATGGAGGTCTCACTGTTTCTCCGTAAGGCGAAGACCAGAGATAGAGGCCAAAAGAGCCACATACACTCAGGACATGAGTGAGGATGGTAACAAGTGTCAGGGCCCCATGACTGACATATCTATTCACACTAGATCGCGGGGGGTCCGGATAAGGAGTTGGAAAAAAGATTTGGATGAGCGGTTAGACGGTTGTGGATTTTGGAAAATCTTGAGGTCAAGGACAGATGGTATATGGATACCACTGTGAAGAGATGAGTTTAAAATGTAAAAGGGGGTGCGTTGATTACAGTTCTGATGACTTGGAAAGATTGGAATGTTTGGATTCGTTTGATGTTCGAAGGTTCGGTTGTCCACCATACTTCTAGCCCGAACAAGTAAGGATAACTGGGTTTGAACAAGAGGGCTGTGACAGCACCTACGGATGAACCATCACGGACATTATAGGAGTGAGAAAATTTAAGAGAGTGGGGGAGCAAGCAGGAAAGGAGCTTTCGAATGCTAATAACGTTCAGAAAAACGGAATCTAGTGTTCAGGGAGTAGACTGAAGATTTGAACTCTAGTATATTGTAGATATATATAAAGGAAGCGGGGGGGTTCTGAAAGTGTTTGGAAAAGGTATGAACCAAGGATGTGTTGTCTTCGGAAGGAAGTGAAGAGTCGCCTTAATTCGACGATGTGATACAAAGGAGCACCACATAAAAAAAAACTGTTATATGACTCAATACTTCATGGAGAATAACCATTTGCAACCTGTTGCAAGAAGAGGACCTCAGCCATACATGCCAGAGATGCTGACATACACAGAAACCAGAAGACATTTTATACTACGAATCAGCACATACAGAAAAAAACAAAAAAACTACCAAAAATCTGTAACACTCAAACAGCTAAGAAAATCGTTATAGTCAGTTAAATAATCTTTGTAGAGGAGAGTCTTTTAATAGAAAAGAAAGAAAAGCTTTATTATGAAGTACAATCAAAACACTGGTGTATACAAATACTAAGAGTTACGTTACTATATACTTGGTGGGGTGTGTGGGAATAAGTGATGTCTGAGGCTAAATTTGGGACATATATGTATAAGAAAAGGATAAGATTCTAGGAAGTAGGAAGATCTTGGAGGGATGCAGTCGCTAACTTAAAAATAACTGGAACCATCAGTGACTCCCATGAAGTCACGAGGCAGATATACAGTGGAAGGGGCTTTCTTCTACTTTTAGCATTATATATAATATTAGCATTATATAACTGTTGATCGATATTTATAGTTGTAGTATTATACATTCCATTAAAATAAAGGCTTTATTAATTGTCTTAGAATAGCTGTTTTATTTTCATATTGGCGCTTGGGGGGCATGTCTTTTATTTTCTGAATTTTAAATGTTTTGGAGTGAAAATTGTAAGGAAAAGTATATACACGTTGTTTTTTTTTGTATTAAGAATCATTTCAAAGAGTTAATTCAAAATCTTATTCTAAAAATTAATAAGAAGATTGAGCTTAAACAGTCCAAACCTAAACCGAACTACGGCAGTTTCTTGTTGTGACGCGAACATATGTTTGCAATGACTTCGTGTGAAACTATTTGTACTTATGAGTTTGTTCGCAAATCTTTTGCGTCTCTGTCTGCAACAGAGTTAGTAGGTAGGTTCCTCATGTGTAACCAGAAAGCGACCTCTATTTTTTTTTGTGCAGCTTCTAATCACAACCCAAAGCTAGTTATAAGTACCATACATACATTCATAAGAATTAACTACAGTTTTATAATGCTAAGAATATTACAATGCTAATATTATATATAATGCTAAAAGTAGAAGGGGCTTGAGCAGAACTATATACCTGCCTCGTGACTTCATGGCAGTCACTGATGGTTCCTGTTATTTTTAAGTTTATTTATAATTTATTTTAAGTAAGCGATCGCATACCTTTAAAACCTTCCTACTTCCCTGAATCTTATCCTTTCTTATACCATATATGTCTCAGCTTTAACATATATATATATATATATATATATATATATATATATATATATATATATATATATATATATATATATGTAGCATCAGACCTCACTAGTTCCTAGACATCCCACCTAGTATGTAGTAACTCTTAATATTTGTATATACCAGTGTTTAGCTTGTACTTCATGATAAAGCTTTTCTTTCTTTTCTTTTAAAATACTCTCCCCTACAAAGGTTATTTAACTTACGATATGAAATCAATATGAAAGCCTTTTCGCTTTGAATGTTTTTAGTATACACATTTATAATGTCTACAGACAGGAGAAAAGTTTCAACTAAGGCGCTTTTGTCAAGTCGATCTCGCAACGGAAGGTAATGTCTTTATTCCACCAGAGGAGCTGTGTTAGGGCGCGTAGTAGCTATTACGTCCTAGCTAATGTGCTTTAAGGGTTTAGTAGGCCCTATACGGCCCTGTGTAGGCACCTTTATGACCTTATTGGCTTCGGCGCACCCTTGTCACATCGTCGCTCATGAGAGGGGTCGCTGGGCACACTATATCTTGTTTGGGTTAGATTCAGCCCTAAGCTTGGTCATTTTATTTACTAACGTTGTGGAGACATGCCTATTCCCATCAATGTGCTCACAAACTTTCGTAATTTTTAATTATTTTTTTATTCCCTACCAAGGGATTCGTGTCCGAGACGGGATTTCTTCATGAGCCTCGTACACTGTTAAGCTGACGGGACCATTGGGTATTTCGTTGCTTGCGGTCCGCGTATTTGAGGGCAATTGGGCGTACGGGATTGGTCACTGTAAGCCTTTAATTATTTTAAGCTGGTTTTAATGTGTCCATTTTGTTTTTTATTCATATCCCCCCCTTCAAACTAACTTATTTCTGTATACAAAGAGACTCCACTCCATCTTGGTACAATGATGCCTTTATGATAAGCATCCCCGCTATTACGGCTGCTCATCCTACTTCACCCTCCTGGAGAGTGAAGGCCCTGAAGTTCTCCTCTTTGTCTTACCAGCAATGGAAAGTCGGACTCTTCCAAGATTTACCTCACTGGCCGATTGAGCGAGCATGCGTGCACTTGCTTGTTCTAAGGCTCGACAGGTGAGCACAACATCCTCTGCGGTATTTCTATCCCCACAATGTGAGCAATTGATATCCGCAGCTCTTTTATAGTCGCAGAACTCAGAACTGAATCCACCATGTCCCGATAGAACCTGGGAACACCAATGGTCAGGAGAGACCAACTTCGGCCTCAACCTGTCTAAAGTACTTGCTTAGGGTACTTTAGTGGCGCGGTTCACCTGGCGATCCACGTCTCGTTGGACCTTCCGCTTCCTGGGTTCTTCTTCCATCTTCCTGCGAATGCATATTCCTTCCTATGCTTTCCTTATGTTCCCAGTAACAAATGCATGCAAATGTCGTACCACCTATTCATTTTATATTTATTTGTTTCTTTAGTTTGCCATTGCTTCATTAAAGTCCATAATAAAAGAACACGATTGTAAGCTAATAACGTCAGTGTAATTTTCCTTATTGCTGTTTAATTGTCAGCTGTGTAACTCCGAACCTGTCATTCTTAGGGGACAATAGCTCGGAATAAACCTCTTTTTCATTTCTATTTATCTTTGGGGAATAAGTGGGTAAGTCGACATAATGGTTTGTTTACACTTGGTGTGGTTGAGCAGCATTTGGCGAGAAAACAAATAGTTTTTATAAAGTAAAAAACGTTTCAGGAATGTTGAAACGATAAAAAGCTAGAAATAATAGGGGAACCGGAAAGTAATGTTTTTTTATATTAAATTCAAACAGATAAATTTTTAACAATTTTTTGTTTTTGATCAATGACGTAATCACCCTCGTTATTAGCAACCTTTTGCCATCTAGTGTGAAAATTTTCAATGCTGAATCGATAAGAATCAATTGGTTTTTGTGTAAAATATCTGGAGATGGTATTTTGGACATCATCCGAATTTTCAAGTTTTTAGCGATCGGAATTAATGGAAATCCGATGGCGCAATATCGGGTGAGTATAGTGGGTGAGGCTAGAGATGAAAAATGGGTCCTCTATGACAATCTAAGCTACAGCTAAGCCAGGTTTACACTCCAAAAAGGCGCTTTTGCGTGTTTGGTCGAGTATTCGCGGGGTCGTTCATCGCTGATACCTGGAAAAAGTGTGAATGGAGATCTTTATAGTGAACAATTGGATCGATTAAATCAATCTTTAATTGAAAATTGCCCAGCGATTGTCAATAAAAAAAGGCATTATTCTGCAACACGATAATGCAAGACCCCATTGCGCCTATTTTTTCCGCAAGAGCCCTGGGAAAAATTAAAGAATTGGGGTGGGAGGTATTGCCTCCACCAGTGTGTAACCACCAAACTCGCTCGATATCGGATTTCCATTTATTCCGATCGCTACATTTTCTAAGTAGCAAAAAATTTTAAAATTTGGATGAATTGCTATCTCCAGATATTTTGCACAAAAACCAATTGATTTTTATCGATTCGGCATTGAAAATTTTCACACTAGATGGCAAAAAGTTGCTGATAACGAGGGGGATTACATTATTGATCAAAAACAAAAACTTGTTAAAAATTTATCTGTTTGAATTTAATGTAAAAAAACAACATTACTTTCCGGTCCCCCTAATATATACGTCTTTAACCAGTAATACCCCTGAGGAACAGACAGATACAACATTCCCTTCTTACTCCATGCTGTGGTACAGACAATAGCTTATTTTCTAGCAAGCATGAGATTCCAATTAGGATTCTGATAAAGCACATATTTTAAATGTAGTGAAATATTAAAGGAACATGAAGCTTAATAATTATATAATTGTGGTTAGATTTATTACTATACAACTACTCTTAATAATTTTAAAATATAATAGCACCGTCTGACAGACCCACTATATATAGAACATCAAGACAATACCTGCTGGCGTAACTTAGGGTGGTATACATTTCCTTGATTCTGAAAACTAAATTAATATTTAGCTTTTCAAGGACCAGACACGCTGAAGTTTTATTTACTATCTGTTAACAATTACCCTGATACAAGCACATTTATTTTATTTCTTTACAAGATCTTAATCGATCAAAGTGTCTCCTCTTAATTGGTGAAACAGCTATTTTTAACTCACTCATAATCATATAAATATAAATTGTAATCTAGTTATTATATTATCAATACCCTTCCAAGTTTATGAAATTCCACAGTAGCCTTTCCAACCACCCTAATCCTGTAGCACAGTCATTGCACTGCACCACTCATCCCTATAATCCTCCTCGGAGACTGAAACGGCAGTGGCCTCGTGACCTACTATAAACGCGTGACAGTGGGAGTCCTGGCAATGGCCAGTTTCTCCAATCATGTCCTATTGTATGAATGAGCGAGTGAATGATGCTTAAATATGGTATGAATGAGATCATTTATTTGTATTATTATTGCCTTATAAAAGGCAGATTGTAATTATTGCACAATACAGATTGTTAGATTGATATTATCAATATTTAATAACATTTTAATTTGGTCGTATTGAGTTATGGTATAATAATGTAATTTTATTGCGATTATTAATGTTGTAACATATATGTTATATTATCCATAAGCATACAGTTAATCAGCAAATTAACCAATTTGAGCAGTGTTGTGAAATTATTTCTAAGTTATTGATCATTAGTGATTTTTTTTTGTATTTTGATGTATTAGCGGATCCATCGAAGCCTCATGGAAATTATTTGAGCATTTAAAGATAATTAAATATGTGTAAACTCCAGCTGATGATCTAGCTAGCTGTGTTTTGTGTGTGAAGGTTACTTTCAAGATGACTTATTTTTACTGTTTGCTTATGTGTTCTGACTATCCACAAGAATACCTGGTAAATAACTTGTAATTTAATTAATCTTTACAGGTATGCTTATTTCGTTTATTTTATATTGTTCAGTCGTTTGATGCTTTTAATTCTAATGTCATTGTAAATGTTTACAGATTAATAAAATCAGTTATTCAATTATTAAAACCAACTTACATACGGTTTAGAGTCACCAAAAGTCTGGCTAAACTACTGAAAACATATTAATTAAAGATTAACTATAGTCACCACCATGATATGAGACGCTTGGAATGAAGGGGCTACTTGGCGTGCTGTTACGCTGTTACGTACAGGCGGGGGACTAATCAATGATTTGCTTATTGCTTAATGATTGACATTATCCAAGTAAAGAGATCACGTGGATAGAAGAGAAGTAGTGCACAGAGCGGCCATGTATTGCGGGTCTCATGCTTCTAATTTCGTGACGGCAACTATAGTCGTTAACATTAATTAGTTAATAATTAATACCGATTAATGTCAAATCATAATAGGATCCATCTTAGGCTCGGCATTAATACTCTCTAGAATAGAACTGTTGGGTCGTCACTAGGAGGCTCAGTTTATACCTGAGTATCCCCAAAGTGGTGAGGAACTCTTAGCCCCCGTCTGGCGAGCGCCCAGAAAGAGATAGAGCTAGAGCTAGTGGACCTAAGGTATTTCACCCTGGCCGCCGGCCTAGTTGGCGGGCAGCTTTAATTCGCTTTGATCTGACTCCATAAGATCTTTAGAAGATGTGCGTGCCCCGACAAAGCACTGTGTTCAGGAGAAGAGGTACAGGGTAGGTTTATAGGTAGTTTATGTGGTCTTGGAATGACCACGAATTTACACTCGGTATCTAAGGGTAGGCGAAAACCGTCCGGATCCCAAAGGCGAGTGTGAACCTGAGAGAGGCAGACTGGATTGCCGTGGGAGACACTGCTAGGAAAATTTTTAGGGCCACTGCAACCGTCGTCCGCGAGGGAGAGGTCTCTCCCAAGGAGGTGCTAGTTTTAGCGAGACGAAGGCAGAGAATCTCACTAGAAAGGTTTGAGGTCTGACGACGGCGGACAACAACATAGCATTTGAAGGAGGTCGGCTTACTCAACAATACAGGTTGTGGTTAAAATACAATAACGTGAAAACAAATCTAGGTGATGGGGCTCACCTTCAGTTTCTATGCATTTTTTTTTTTCTTTCAAAACCTCTTTATTGATAATATATAATTAAATCAGACCACGAAGAGTTAGGCTTTTTAAAAAGAACACTTTATTGAAGTACAAAATACAAGGTTGAAACTAGGAAGATCACTATGAATGATTTGAGCGCGTGACTTAACAGATAATGGAATGAGGGCGAGAGCCGTAGGCTCAGCCTATTTATAGGGAGAAGTCTCAACATGGATTAGCCAATGTTTTGTAGTTATTGTCGTCATGTAACTATATATACAATGACAAAAATGAATAAATAAATTTGGAATTACAGTTGTCTCCTCGTGCTGCATTCGCAGATGCATATTAAGGAGTGCATAAAATATAATACTTTCAGATTGTTGTTAATAAGTCCAATTCACATACACTCACTAGGTGATGAGGCTCAGCTTCGCCTTGTCACCGCTCTATGCATATTCGGAGGCACCCCTTATATAGCCAGCTAGTCGTGGTGTGGGTGGGCCCCCACCAGGCGGCTTGAGAGGAAGTGGGGATGGGCCCCCACTCCTCCCCCTACTCTCACTGACGTCATAATCTTCATTAACATAATGAAAAATAGATACATATTTTCTGATATTATTTGATGATATAGATACAAGGTCTGATACGAGAAGAGGGTGACTTATAATTATTTGTGATTAAGAGGTGGCCAATACAAGAACAATTCTCGAAGTTTTCTCATACAGCATCCTCTGCTGCTTCATAAGAAATATATTCCCAGATTAATCGACAAACCAATAAATATCGATATATCTAGGACATCCCGGTACATCGATATCCGGAATAACCCACTGAGAGGTTTCCTCGCCTCATTACTATTCACAGGTGAGCTCTTAACGGCCCCCAAGTTTTTGCCTGGGCGACCTCAGAGGTCCCCTGTATAAAGGTAGGGAGGGAGAAAGGGTTTAGTGTCGTTCCTAAGTACCGCTACTTCGCACTTAGCCCTTACTTGGTGGCTTTCCTGTTCCTGACCTTCTTTCTTCTTCAGCACGGTATTCCTCTTCACGGCGATCGGGATTAACAACTCTTCGCTACCTAAGCTTTATCTGCGGGAAATCATGCGGAACCGATTTAACAGCCAGGGATTGGAACCAATGTTTCAAATATCGTCTAATAAGCCAACGATTTTTATTTCTAGTTAAATTTTCTTAATTATATTAAACAACCACGCATTGTGAACGCCGAAATTTGGTAATTAATACCGACTACTAACGATAAAATAAATAAAAAATTTGAAGCATAGGGGGTTGGGAAGATCAGTTCTTAAATTTTACAAAAATGACGGAGGAGCGCGGGGGACTTCCCAAGACTCCGCTTCCTCTTTCACATGCAAGGTAGGTGACAACCATATGGACTTGGGAGGTCTCAGGGCTGTTTGTAAATACTGTATGAATGAGCGAGTGAATGAAAATTGTAAATGTGGTATGGATGAGAACATTTATCACAATTACTTATAGCCCGATGAGGCAGATTGTAATTTTATCATAATGAAGTTGTTGTTTTTAGAAGCCAATCTTAAAAAACTTCTTTCTCAGCGGCCATTTGCGGAAAATAAAAATTCATAAATATTTAGGTCAGTAATTTTTTTTTGTAATAGTTGTAATACTCAGAGTGGTTAACAAATTACCACAATCAATAGAAATAGTCGCAATTCCATCCTTTTTAAACTTTATATGTTAAAACCAATTAAAGAATTACAACGAATAAAAATAAAATAAAATCACAAATCCAGGGAAAAGACTGGTAATTATGCTACTCAAATATAAATACGCTATTTCCGAAAGCGAAGTAATCTTAAATACGAATTAAATCAGACTTAAGAAGTTATTCAAACAACAGCAGCTGATATAATCCCTGCTATGTTTAAAATTGTTCTTAAATGTTAATTGGAATTGATATAAAACGGTTCTTGGATTATGTAATGTTAAAATTGAAATAATATTTTATAGATTAATTAAGCCAACAAAACAATAATAAATAAAAAGGGAATAATAGCTAATAGAGCCAGAGAGAGAGAGAAAGCATAGTATAATAAAATTTAAAGCAAACAGCCCTAAGGTTGGAGCTAACTCGTAAATTAAATATTAAACAGAGGAGCATCTTCCCTTTGTGTCTTTCTTTTCTTATCTTCAGTCCTTGTCGACCTTTCTTCCAGCAAAGGGAACTTCCTCTAATCACTGAATCCTAAGAGGGGCCAATTTATTTTTCTCTATTTCTCTTATCTTTTATGTCTGATTTTCATCAAGATTTCGGCTCTGAGATTTATGATAAAAAACAGAACATTATTATTAAAGCAATCTGTAGAAATGATTAGTTATTTGAGTAGGAATAAGGTATTAATGCTCTCTTGTGCCATTATTAAACCAATCTGTAGAAACGATTAGTTATTTGAGTAGGAATAAGGTATTAATGCTCTCTTGTGCCATTATTAAAGCAATCTGTAGAAACGATTAGTTATTTGAGTAGGAATAAGGTATTAATGCTCTCTTGTGCCATTATTAAACCAATCTGTAGAAACGATTAGTTATTTGAGTAGGAATAAGGTATTAATGCTCTCTTGTGCCATTATTAAACCAATCTGTAGAAACGATTAGTTATTTGAGTAGGAATAAGGTATTAATGCTCTCTTGTGCCATTATTAAAGCAATCTGTAGAAATGATTAGTTATTTGAGTAGGAATAAGGTATTAATGCTCTCTTGCGCCATTATTAAAGCAATCTGTAGAAATGATTAGTTATTTGAGTAGGAATAAGGTATTAATGCTCTCTTGTGCCATTATTAAACCAATCTGTAGAAACGATTAGTTATTTGAGTAGGAATAAGGTATTAATGCTCTCTTGTGCCATTATTAAAGCAATCTGTAGAAATGATTAGTTATTTGAGTAGGAATAAGGTATTAATGCTCTCTTGTGCCATTATTAAAGCAATCTGTAGAAATGATTAGTTATTTGAGTAGGAATAAGGTATTAATGCTCTCTTGCGCCATTATTAAAGCAATCTGTAGAAATGATTAGTTATTTGAGTAGGAATAAGGTATTAATGCTCTCTTGCGCCATTATTAAAGCAATCTGTAGAAATGATTAGTTATTTGAGTAGGAATAAGGTATTAATGCTCTCTTGTGCCATTATTAAAGCAATCTGTAGAAATGATTAGTTATTTGAGTAGGAATAAGGTATTAATGCTCTCTTGTGCCATTTTTAAAATTCTCTAGTAAAGCTTATGACGGATATACAACAAATATTTTTCAACTTCTTTCTCAAGTAACTTGTATTTAGGCTTCTAGTAATGGTAATTATTTATTTCGAATTAATAACTTCAGAACGCCAATGCGTGACTGTGACAAGAACGTACTCTAAAAGGGTAACCTACTATAAAACTGGATGTGGGTTTTTATCGCTTTGTTAGTAACGCTTGTAGGGGCGCCTCGGTCACGAGATGTATAAACATCCAATCGAAGCATATCCCCTACGTATCTTCTTATTATGTATGTTGTCGTATGAGGACACCCGCCAAGGGCTAGGGTCACTACAACCCGGCCACTGTCCGGCGATCGTCAAGAGATAGAATGGGTGGACTTGTGGTCTTTGATCTTTGCTGGTGGCCTAGTCGGCGGGCAGGCTTATTCGTAAACGAAGGCAGATAATCGAGAGAGAGAGAGAGAGAGAGAGAGAGAGAGAGAGAGAGAGAGAGAGAGAGAGAGAGAGAGAGAGAGAGAGAGAGAGAGAGAGAGAGAGCAGTGTTGTTCAGGTGCCGGGTTCCAAAAGTCTGCTAAAAAAACCCAAATCTGGGCCTTATATAGGCAGGTCAGAGGCGGGGATACACCCACCACTCCCCCTAGTGGCTTAAGCTCTTTCGTACACTAGTATCCCCCTCTCTTACGCCTTTTGAAGGTTTTTATAATTAAAACATGGCAACATAGGTGGATATTTTCTGAGGCGAGAAGAGGGGAACTTCTATTTAATCGTGGTGAAAAAGGTGGTACAACATATGTCTTCTTAATAAAAAGTACAGTAAACAGGGCTGGCTCATCACCGGTAACTGTTCTCAGTGTCGTTTTTACCTGACCTCTTTGAACTCTTAATTCAGACTGGCAAGTCACATAATCAAAGCTCCCCAAGTGTAAACTATCTGAACTAAAGGATGTCTCTAATATAACTAGAATGAACTGACAGGAAATACTCCATTTATGGAAAATTTGTAAATATATAACTCCTCCAAATGCTAACACGTTATAGAAACATGAATTTTCGGGCATCATGCTATAAGCTGAAATAAACTACTTTTTGAAGTAGGTGAAAATGTCAGCTAGTGAGCATTGTATTTCTTGCGAATTAAAATAAATAACAGCTATTGAATTTTAAGTTGCCAAATAGTTGTAGGGGAACAATTTGCTCTACATGCCTGTACTACAAAAAATGGGCATATTGACTCCAGATTCAAAAAGGAACACCATAATACAGGTGAATACCAAGCTGAAATCATTGATAAAGGACAATTGAAAAGCAACAACTACGATGGATAATACAAAAAAAAAGAGTTTTTTGGAGTAAAGTCACGTTTCTTACGGGTGATCAATATAAGGGACTGTGAGGCATTGGGCCTTGGAGCTCTTGGGGCCACGGGTCTACGTACGTTAGTGGGAGGGAATTTTATTTTGTTTGTCTGCTCTGAGGCTGGGAGAAATTTATGGGGCTTACCTTGCTATAAGAAATACTAAAAGGAAATTCACAAAAAAGATACAGTTTATAATAGCTCTGACATACACTCGTGGAAAATTGTTCCTATGTTTGGTCAAATTAAAGAGATCATAGGAAAATTTTGCTCTGTCATGGGAAATCAACATTAAGAATAATGGTAGATTAAGGTATATGGTCTATGATTCACACCCTTACAGCAGGTATTCTGAGCTATTGGGAGTCACCCACTTATCGAAGGGAAATAAATACACTGCTCATCTAATGGTTCATCATCACGAAACGGTTGGGGTTAACCTCTTATATGAGGCTTATTAACAATAAATGATTGTATTTAAAATTAAATGATCTATTTTTGCAGTTATTATTTGAAGGAACGGTATTGAAGATTCTGACAAAACAATAAGTATTTCTTCAAAAACAACACACCCCATTAAACTCAAGAAAACTAAAACACTCCCCAAAATATATTTATCTAATTGCCGAGGCTGAAGGATACACTTTTTAAACCCATGCGGGACCCATTGTTTGATCGTCGGAAAAATTAATTATTCGAATTATTTTTCAAAAGTTTCCTTAACAATCGACATCTCTTCTGATTGGTCTCCAATTATTCTTGATTAAAGCATCTCTACCTTTGTCAGGCGATAACTTCGGCCAGAGAAAGTTTTGGTATACCGTCTCTCCTTCCTTCTTCATCATTCCATTATTAGCCTTGGAATTCTTTATTTAGTAGTTATACTAAGACCGCTCAAACTTTCACTCTACCATATTTCGGAGGAAAGTTTTTCTTAGACCCGCCCATTTTGCTCAAGAATTCTTAACACAGCATAATACCAATGCAACTATATTTTATTGGATACGGTTATGGTCTATTGATTACGATATGGTTCTCTAAAGAATAACCTCCCAAACTTTTTTTTTCTTTTTTATCCCCTTCCAGAGGGACGGTTCCTCAAACGGGGTCCGCTTGTGATACAGGCTCGGGGATCGGTTCTCCAATCCCTCGTTATTCGGAGTTTCCCCGCAAGCCTATAGATGACTGTGGTTCGAGTATTCCAAGGCAATTAGGATTATTGCACCAGTCAGCACACCTTAGTTAGGTAATTCTATTAAACCGTCTTTATTAGTCGTTTATTCGCGTTCGCAATCCATTACTCTATTTACAATAATCTTATAAACTACCAGTACAAAAATAAACTTATTACCTTACAACCTACTAATAACAGATATTTCTAACATCCTAATCAGTTTTTACTTTATACAACCTATTTACAATTTGCTTTCATGCATCTAACTAACCTGCATACTAATAGTAATTAACCAAACAATAACCTATTTACTAAGCCTTAGTACTTACTTAATACCACGACGTAACCTAAATACATTATTATGCATCCTCATTCAAGTTATTACTCTACGTTGACCCAGGACTCACACGCACCTGGTCCTACGCATCAGGGCCTCAACCTCCTTAATCTGTTGAGGACACCCAAAGAAGGGGTCCATAAGCTAAGAAGATAAAATCAACTTGGAGTTTAACCTTTCTCTACCACCAACTCCAGAGGGTCCCTAATCCCCTTGTACCTAAGAGAACATTCTAGAATACCGGTCGAGCAGGGTGACCATTTATTTTTCGAAGGTATATTTATTGTTGGGTAGATTATATAATTATAAGTAACTATCTTTAGTAATTACAGACCAAAGATAAAATTTACTGGCAGGATCGTGACCGAGCCATATGTAGTCGGGTGCTCTGCAGTGAACGATGCTCTCAATACGAAATTTGCCAAATATGTTTCACATTGGAAATTAAAACTTCTTTATTGTGCTGAAATTACAATATGCCTTATTAGGCAATAAGTAATTGAGATAAATGCTGTCATTCATACCATATTTACAATTCATCATTCACTCGCTCATTCATACAATATTTACAGACAGCCCAGAGGCCTCCCAAATCGACATGTTTGTGACCTCCCTCGCTTACGAAATAGGAAGCGGAATATTGGGAAGTCCCCCACGCTCCTCCATCAGCTGCGTCACCTGATACGAGCCAGTGGAGGTTGTCCAAGACCGCGAGAGCCACAGACGCTCAGGACATGATTGGAAAAGTTGGCCATTGCCAGGACTCCCACTGTCACAAATTTATAGTAGGTCACGAGGCCACTGCCGTTTTAGTCTCCGAGGAGGATTATAGGGATGAGTGGTTCAGTGCAATGACTAGGTGACTAGGGTGGTTGGATAGGTTACTATGGAATTCCATAAACTTGGAAGCTATGAGCTCAAGAATGTATGGTATATTAAGATCGTTATGAAGGGTTTTTTTGTTGCTGACATAATAAGGGGCATTTACTATTGTTCTCAGGACTTTTGATTGAAAGGATTGGATACCACATTGGAAAGAGGGTTCACTTGTGCAGGGTAGCGTAGTTGGTAGAGCTCACGATAAGATACCCTGCCTGTATATTTTTTCTTTGGCCAGTAATTATTAATATAAACTAGTTGCACAATCAATTGATATTATTTGACTTATGCCCAGCTTCAATTAAAATCTCATCATGTTCTCCGCTTTAATTGTTTTTTATATATATATTTAATAAAATAGAACCTAATGCATAATAGTTTTGAATCCTCTTCTATATCAATAGAATACTCAAGTACTTAGTTCCTTTGAATGATGTGGACTTTAACTTCTAATAGATCGGTATGATTTCTTTCCTCGAAGAAGACTTCAGGCCCAAAAATATCTAGAATATAAAAATGTCTAGAATGGGGTCAGGATTATATTATTTTTCCCTCAGTAGAACTGTCAGAGGTGAAAAGCCGGAATTGGAAGTGGCTTTCAGACGAGATTGGACAGCCGATTGCCAGTGCGTCACATGCTATGTCACCTTACCCACTCTACCTGGCAATGTGAGCAGCACTCTTTAGGTCAGCAAATAGAATATTATCATTTCGAAGTGTGTTTTTTTAAAACTGTTTTAAGTACCTGGTACTACAGAGACTTAACGGGCCCAATAACAATTAATATTTTAATATGTTCACAACTTTATTCGTGCTCTTGACCTTGTGAATGATAATTTTAGACGGATAAAATAAAAATTGCGACAACAACTTTTAACCAACTCATTTCATTTTCTGTTCATATTAGCCAAATTTCAAATTAGTCCTATATGAATAAATTTAAGTAAAATAATAAACTAACTAAAACAAAATAAAACATGACGATTATACCTTTTTATCCACCATGTAATGAAGAGGATAATAAATAATAAATGCCATAAAATGTAATGAAATAGCAATCAAAAGATAAATTGTAATCTGGATGAATATTGGAATAAATAGGATTCTAATGGATATTTTACATAAATACGCTGATCACACAGACGATGGCGTCTTTCGTCATCCAGAAAAATAGTAAAATAGGCTTACATGATCCGATTTGTATAGACTTTACAAAAAAGCATGCAAAATATTAGTGAATCGACCTGCTTCATGAAATTATGGCTAAATTACTATGTTCCAAATGGAATCGTCCCGAATCCCTACAGCCATCATCTAATAAAGACAGACTCTCACTGAGGAACTCCTCTGACATACAAAGTGTGGTCTTGAAGCGGCTGGAAAGGTCGGGTCACGATTCCAAGTTTAGGTATTTAGGCTTCCATCTCGACAAAAGACTGACATGGAACCCACACACGAGCCTAAAAAGACAAGAACTAAACAGACGCTTTGGACAACTCTACAGTCTACACCAAAGAACATCCCATCTCTCAATAGAAAATAAATTACTAATTTACAAATATATACCCAAGCCGAATTGGACATGCGGAATAGAGCTTTGGGGGATAGCAAAGAACATCAAGCGCATCCAAGTCTTGAGAACAATAGTAAATGCCCCTTTTTACGTCAGCAACAAAACCCTTCATAATGATCTTAATATACCTTACATTCTCGAACTCATCCCTTCCAAGTTCATAAAATTCCATAGTAACCTATCCAACCAGCCTAATCCTCTAGCACAGTCATTGCACTGCACCACTCATCCCTATCCTCCTCGGAGACTGAAACGGCATTGGCCTCGTGACCTGCTATAAACGCGTGACAGTAGGAGTCCTGGCAATGGCCAGTTTCTCCAATCATGTCCTGAGCGTATGTGGGTCTCGTGCTCTCGGTCAGCCTCCGCTGGCTCTTATCCAGTGACGTGGCTGACGGAGGAGCGTGGGCGACTTGCCAAGACTCCGCTTCCTCTTTCGCACGCGAGGGAGGTGTCCACCATGCGGACATGGGAGGTCTCTGGGCTGTTAGTAGAAACTGCATGAATGAGCGAGTGAATGAAAACTGTAAATATGGTATGAATGATAATATTTATCACAATTACTTATTGCCCAACGAGGTAGATTGTCATTTTATGATAATAAATTAGTTGTTATTTTAATTCTTAGGAAACTTAAATAAGTCAAAAAGTGACGAAAACAAAAATACGATACTTTGGTCTTGAAATATGTGCTATCACAAATCAAAGAACCGTGTAGATCTGTAGCTATTATTGATACCGAGATATAACTGACAAACATTTTACTATTGTCTCACTGCAAATTCGAATATGGATGCACATACTATGCGTAGCGAAAGATCCATTGCCCAGCAAAAACGCTATAAAGAAAATTTACAGATGCTGATAATAAGAATTGAGTTTAGCCTGGTACTGGCTAAGCCTATTTTTTAGCGGGACAAAATGTTATGGCATGAAGGAACATTATCTGCGCGTGAGTGGAATAGAAAATAGGAACTAGGAAAGATGAGGTAATAGCGATTTGCATAAACCAGATGGGCGATAAAATGTAACTAAGGCCTCCTTCGGCCTAATGAAAGCTTTAAAGGGGTCACTTTTCACGTCCGAGGACAAAATTCATCGATGAAAAACTAGATATTGCAATCGTAAAATTTACGAGTTAGGCAAAAGAAAAATTGATTAATTAACTCAAAGGAAAAGCCTTTACTTTGAAATATGTCTACCGCTGTATTTGACGATATCAGCAGTGTTCACCCAGCACATTACAGTTTCATCGATTCATAGTATGATAAAACCACGTGGGATCAGTGTGTGATAATAGATTTATTATTCCTAGTGGTCAGGATAAATATGCAGTTGCCATATATAATGTATAGTTGAGTTTCTATTTATGTATAACAGTATTTTAAAGCTCATGTATAACCTTCTCGTTGAGAAACCTAACATCAGCTGATCTTGAAGCCTTGACCTGTCTCTGCCTGCTATCTAGATCGTGATGGCAGCGAACTGTCTCATTATATTATACGGTATATTTCACAATACCCTTGGATTATTTTTATCAATTTAGATATAATGATGGAAAGAATTGTAAAAAAACAATGCGGCATTGTTTCCATAATTAATAAGATGTCTCAAGCACAGAAGCTTTACAAAATTCTAAGTTTTAAGCATTGATTTATCTTATTTTATTTATGCGGTTTTCAGTGTTCGTGGTGGATTAACAGATAAAACCAGGTATTATCGGTCGAAAAATTTTAAATTTTCAATATTACTACGGACACCCGCCGGACGGTCAAGGACACCCTGGGTAAAATTTCTAAAATCGTTATCTAAGCCTTAATCTCTTGGATGGGTATCCACTCAAACTTCTGTCCAGACTTGACTCATGCCACTCGACTAATAATTAGTATCAATATGTCCTTGTAACAAGGGGCCACAATTATAGGATATTTTTTTTTAATATTTAATACACCATCGATGAGTGAGTTCATCCGCCGAAGACACATCAAGTTTTTTGACTTGTTGCAGCACCTCACAGACCCAGTGTTTAACACCTCCACCATCCCATCAAACTTCCCGCATCAATGGCAACAGACTGTCGGGGAAAATTAGGTTAAGATTTAGTTTAAGTTTTTATTGTTAGATGTAAGTTAGTTTTAAGTCTATGATAAATAAGGTGAGCCCCATCACTTTTAATAAGTTCAGCCCATTAATGTATAATGTGTATCATTATACTTTTGTGCAATGCAAATCACTATTAGTAGAAAACAGAATTTTTATAAAATAATAACAGGATATATAATGAAGCAATTGTAAATAGATTTGTTTGTAGAACCTATATTTTGTAACATACATTAATTTGAAACAAAAAAAAAAATTTGGAAATCAAAGTTTATTATAGTTGTAAAATCAAATTTTAAAATATGGTAAAAGATATTGAAAAGCTTGAAAATTAAAATCAATTGAAATAATTTATTATAAAATAACATCAATCAGGCACATGTAAGAATTTGGAAGTTTAAGTTTATTATAGTGTATTAAAATGTTAGAATGTTTAACTATACAATCAAAGTTGAAAATGTGTTAAAGTCTATCTAAAAACTTTAAATTTAATTTAAAATCTTATTATGAAAATAATCTCAATCAGGCAATGTAAAGACTTGGAAATTGAAAAATTATTGTAATATAATTAAATGTTAAAATCTCTGTATGGTACATGTAAGATTTTGATGACACAAATTTTGGTATTGTAATTTAGTTATAATAAAATCCAAATGATTAATATGATGAACAAGTAAATGTAAAATCAATAGTAAAGTGAACAAAAAAATTTTTTTTAGACAAGCTCAAAAACTTTTTTAAATCGGAGCGGACCCGAATGTTGTGATATTTTAATGTTGCGATTTTTGATGGTGTTGAATAAAAACTGGCATTGAATAAACAGTTGAAAGATGAATAAGGCAGCGGAGAGATGCGAGATATATAGGAATACCGAGAAGCAAGAGGTCACTTCGCTTTCATCTTGGAACCCGCAAAGGACGAGGAAGCACCAGGAGGGACTCCAGCCCAGGTAGCAACCCACGCTAAGGGCTCGGGGTGCATCAGAAAAGACCGGCCCCAGACTTGCATCCGGCCACGAGACGAGATCACGCACTCTTTCACTGACGATCAAGACAATAGAAGAAGCTAATCCGAATCACGCAATAGATGACGATCATCGAAGAATATCAACAAAGAAACACTGGCCAGTATCACGTTACGAATAATTATAAGGTACCATTTTAATGTTAGATTTAATAATATCCTTTTATTAGGTACGTAGTTAATTTGTATATTAATTTTAATTAACATATGTGTAATAAACAATTATTTCTTTTGCCAGAAGTTTCCTATTTTATTAACAGAACCTTGAGATAACGTAAAAGTTAAATATAAAGTTATAAATTATATGAAAAATATATATAATTTAAATATAAAAGAATTAATAAATATTTGAATAATATATATACTTATATATATATAAGTTAATCGCTGGTGGTTAAGATAGATAAAAAAAGAATAATGAAAGAGGGAAATGCACCGACACACCCAGACTCCAGTAAAAGACTGCTTTATTGTTGATGATAATCCGACATACATAGGATCATGGGTTGTTTACATTCCATGATCGTATTAGTATTCGATATATTCATGCCTCAGGCTTTAACTTACATGCATACTCGTACATATATTTCCTGGACCAACCTTCTCATTCTTATTGGCTCCATACCTCTAAAATCCATCTTTACCCCTCAACTTTTATGCAGCCATTTATTCTGTTGCTATGTCCTCCTTCCACTAAAGAGCAAGTTTAACTTTCTCTCATTCTCCTACTTTCTTCTTGCCATTCCATCACTCATCTCGAGAACGTTACCGCTCTAACCCACTTTTTGTCCAATTACCTCAAGCACGTATCGTTTAACCATATTTTGTCGTTGTTATAGTGCTATTTAAAGACTGTAATAACATGGATTTAATAACGATTCATCATAAAGAAACAAGGACAAATGTAAACTTTTTGTGTCATACAAAAAATTCTACGAAAATAAAAATATAAAATGTACTTCTATAAATATTATCTGTAAAATAAAAGATGCTTAAGGTTCATTTTTATTATGGAATAACGGCGTAGTATTTAACAATTTTCTTGAGTGTTGTCAGGTAACATTTTTTTTTAAATTATTTATTATGAGTCAATGACCGTTGATGTGTCTGCACATTACTGGAGAATTGTTATTAAATTTTCTCCAGTATAACTCGAGCGGTCAGCATCTCAATATAGAACCTACCTGTTGCAGGCCTTTGTAATAAGTCCATTAATAATAATCAGTAAAAACATTATTCATGTTTCATCAATCTTAACAAACTCTTCATTTATGTTTTCATAGCTAAAAGCAACTCGCAGAATAGAGAATTTTACATTATAATTATTAACCTTTGAACTTCAGGCGAATTGAGACATTACATTCCAAAGTCCTCAGAATGCTCTCTTCGCAATGATCTTCATGTTACAGCTTGCTCTTGAGCTTATACCCTCAAGATTTTGCAAATCCCGCAAAATCCTTATTTAGTAACAAGTAACTCACGTGCTAGCTAGGGTAATCACCTTGGGACTAGGGGGGGGTCCTGGCCAGAAGGTGTATGTATACATTGCATGAATAGAAATCGTACATAGACATATATGAATGATTAACGCTATTATATATTATATAAGCAAAATTATAATTTTACTAATAAAGATCTTTATTATTCTGTACAATTTAAATTTCTCACTCTTAAATTCTTCTCTTCTAGTTATTATGTCAGTTAGAAATGGAAATGCCAATAAGGCAATCCAGCACTTTAGCAGCTAATAAAATTTGACTGTTGGCAGACCAGACCGAAAGACTTTTAGTGGATGATTGAGATGCAAACAGTGTCGACCCGAGACGGCCCTCTGAATCTGAAAGTCAAAAGCACTTTGCTACGGTTTATGGATGCACTATTTCCCTTACAAATGCTTTATGGTTAATTTCGATTTAACCACTTTATAAACCGGCTGAGCTGTTCACGCTTGATGAGATCGTTCATTTTCTGAAAATATAATGAAGAGGCACTCTTTACAAAGCCTGGATTTCCCTCGAAGGCCTCCGACAGTCGTCACACTTCTGTTGCTACCCTAATCTTCTTGGTCCGGATCGACATGCATTTTTCATGTCATTCTAGAGTTCTTAATGCTCCTGGTTCTTGCGTCTTCTCCATTTGTCTTCTTGCCTGGTTGGGCCAAGGACTCCGACAGAAACAGCTTTTTCTCATCAGTCTCGGTTAAGGGTCATTCCTCAGACTACAAGCAACCACTGACCTTAACTCTTCTTGACAGAAACCTAAATAAAAATCCTAAAGCAAATAAATCCATGTCTGGCTAACAGTAAATAAATAATACATGACACGGAGAGCAGGATATTAGTTGTAACTCATTAATTAATAAAGTTGTAGGCAAAATAGTCTCTATAAAAAGTGCTTATGCTTAATTATAACTTCTTTATTGTGCTAGAATTACAATCTGCAAATTGCAATCTGCTTATCAGGGAATAAGTAATTGTTATAAATGTTCTCATTCATACCATATTTACAATTCATCATTCACTCGCTCATTCATACAGTATTTACAAACAGCGCAGAGGCCTCCCAAATCCACATAGTTGTCAGCTCCCTCGCATGCGAAAGAGAAAGCGGAGTCTTGGGAAGTCCCCCAGCCGCGTCACCGGATACGAGCCAGTGGGAGAGCCACATACGATTGGAGAAACTGGCCATTGCTAGCAGTCCCACTGTCACGCATTTATAGCAGGTCACGATCTGCCGTTTCAGTCTCCGAGGAGGATTATAGGGATGAGTGGTGCAGTGCAATGACATGGTTACTATGGAATTTCATGAACTTGGACGGGTTGGGTTCAAGAATGTAGGGTATGTTAAGATCATTATGAAGGGTTTTGTTGCTGACGTAATAAGGGGCATTTACTATTGTTCTCAGGACTTTTGATTGAAAGGATTGGATACACTTGATGTTTGACTTTTTTGCTGTATAACTTTGTAGGTTAGTATAGCAAGTACAGAATAATAGTAATAATGAATACATAATTTCTCCGTTAACAAACATTGAAATCGTGTAAGGATGATGTAAAGGTTGATATTAGGAGGCAGAGAATTCCAGCGAGTGGTGGAGCGAGCAGGGAAGGAACGGTGGAAAGCCGCAGTTCTGCGGGAAAGGGCATCTAGGTAAGAATGGCACGCTTAGACCGAGCATACAAATGCACCGTTAGAGCAAAGCCATATTTTGGCAGTAAGATCATAAAAAAATATTTCCAACGTTGAAGGAATAACAATGTCTAGTCTAGCGATACTAAAATCAACAATATCACAGTATTACAACATACATATACAATATAAAATGTACAATGTAATACAATTGTGTATATATTAGTCCGCATCCTGACATCGAGTCTTCAGCTGGCTATTCCATGATATTCTTCGTTCCTTTACTATTTAATATTAGGTTGAAAAATTTTCTTGTGTGGCCATTATTTCTTATCACTTTTTTTGAGTGTTGTGAGAGGGTGATTAGTTTTTTTCCCGAAATCAGAAATAATTTTTTTCACCCGTGTATTTGTCTGTCTTTTGTAGCCTTTATGAGTCACCCGTTCATCCTAGAGGCATGCGGTTTTACATGTAAGAGCTACTTGATACAAGGATACATGAACACGTTTGTTGTTTCGAACAAAATATTTGGAGAAGGGTAACATATTCCGACTAAAAACCAAAATGTTTTTTGCAAACTACATGTAAAAAACGGCATTAAAACTACTGTTAACGCCCTGTTCACGTCTTTAACTCAAGCAGTATTTTTTAGAGGCAGTTTCTTTCACTTGGTTTGCTATCTTTATCTTTTTAAATAATACTGAGTTAAGTATTAAATTATGTAATTCACGTCTTAATTGATGGCTCGTAATTTGTATTTGTAATTACGTGGACTATGAGTAAATAATTAATTTGTAGGTGGCATCGAAGGTGGTTTTTTATAACCCTAGTTTTAGACAGAAGGATGACATTCTGTATGAAAGTTTTATTTGATGCAGGTCATCAAACTAAAGGTCTTTAAACTAAATTTTCGTCCGAAAATAACATTTTTCTCTTTTTCCATCATTTTACAAAAAAAAAAAATATATTCCCCTTGTTACTTTTATGTTCTGGATGTTAGTCCTGGTTTTAAGGAACGGATCCCCAAGGAATCTCGACCTTTAACGTTCAAACGAGTTATGTGTCAGTTTTTTCAACTAAATCTTGTCAGGTTGTAATTGGTTAATAATCATAAAGAAAAATTATAGTTAGCAGGAAAATGCAATTGTATAGACATTGTTATTCCATTTGGAAGCATTTCGTTAGGTTAGAGCATGCAGTAAAAGAAGAACAGTTGAAATTTTTGACTGTTGTTACCCTCTACTTCTTGAATGTTTTCGACTTTGTCTCTATAGTAATTGTAACTTTGAACCACTTACAAGTTTCACAAAATATATATTGAAGTGTCAACTAGGCCGGGACACAGGGGGTTTAAACCTCACCTTGAAAAGTTAGGTGTGTGAATGCCCAACTAATATGGTTTAAAACGACGGTTACCTGGTGGAAAAACCTCCAGAATAGCAGCAAGGAGTTTAGTAGTTTTTTATTTATACTTGTTTAATATTATGTTTTATGTTTATGTTAGTTTTATCACAATAGAACTATAAATTAATGTATTTAGGCCGAGTCATAAGTAGTTTCCGTTTTTTTATTAGACATTTATTTTCTCACATTAAATAACAAAATTATATTAATTTTGACGAGTGCAGGACGCTTTTCATGGAGTTTCTCTTGCACTCTTTGCAACTGCTGAACGTATCTATCCGCAGTAATCGTTTAAGTTGACTTCAACAACTCGTGGTGAATTATTCCTAGACAATCCCACCATACACACAATAAAATCTTTTTGCCATGGATGTTTGTTTTCGGATCTGGTAGAGGTGGTTGATCCTTATCAAGCCATTGTCTTTTGCGGACTATATTGTCATAGGTAACCCATTTTTCATCGCCAGTTACAATCCTGTTTAAAAAAGGCTCAATTTCTACCCGTGAGAGCAGACTTGTGGGGGTTGACATACGATCTTTCATATTCTGTTCACTGAGATTGTGAGGTACTCACACTCCTAACTTGTTAATTTCTCCAGGTGGCGGTTAACAGTTGATTGTGATGTATTCAACCTTTCTGCTATACATCTTGTTGATTGACGTGGATTTCGCTCCAATATTGCCTTTAAAAGGTTGTCGTCAAAGTCGGAAGGACGTCCAACACTCGGATCGTCTTTTAAGATCGTATCTCCAGAACGGAATTTTATAAACTAATTTCTAACTGCCATATCAGTTATTAGTCCTTCACCATATACACCGCATATTTTCTCAGCTGTCGCCCTAGCACTATTGCCTTGTTTAAATTCCCAAAGCATTACATGACGAATATGTATTTTTTGACTCTCCATTTCAGAGGTTAAAAAAACAGTTTAACGTAACGTGTATCGCACAAAACAGTTGACAAAAGACTAACTAAAGCCTCGTCTATATTGTGAAAACAAAAACTTGTTGTAATGGTAAATGTGCGGAAAACACTAAGACCAAACCACATAAACTGTGTAATGGGATTAACTGCTATACAGACGGCTCACTAACAGAAAACGGATCAGGGGCCGGCATATGGAGGAAAGATAAACCAGAATCTGGGATTTCTATTCCTTTAGGTAGACACACCTCGGTCTTTCAGGCCGAAGTGATGGCGATCAATGTCTGTGCCCAAACCTTAATTTGGGAGGGTGTAAGAAACAGACTGATCACAATTTTCACGGATAGCCAGGCAGCCATTGCCGCCCTGAGAAGCTGTACGACCAGATCTTATTTGGTTGAGGAGTGTAAAAACAACCTAAACACACTCTCGCTAGCCAATAAGGTTAGAATCGACTGGGAGCCAGGACACACAGGCATCACAGGCAATGAAAAGGCAGATGGCCTTGCAAGGGTGGGCTCAGAACAGACACCTCTTGCACCTGAACCCATATGTGGTATCAGCCTCAGCTACGCTAAAAGGCGTATAAAATTAGCTTTAGAGGACAGGGCAAGACTCTCTTGGAGAGAAACTAAGAAACAGGAACACTCGAAACTCTTTCTTAATGGACCCTGTAAGAGAAGAAGCTCAGCACTTCTATCAATGGACAGGTGGACACTCAAAAGTGTGACAGGACTCTATACAGGTCACTGTCGGTTAAATAAACACCTCTTTAATTTGGGGATAGTGGGATCACCAATCTGCAGATTCTGCAAGAAAGAGGGAGAAACGGCACGTCATATAATATGTGACTGTGATAACTTGGCTAGAAGGCGATACTTTCACTTTGGTAGTGATCGCATTGTAGACCCCAAACTATGTGAACTGATCGATCCATTCAGTATCCTCAGATTTGCAAAGGCCGTGGGCCTGTCACATATTTAGGCCAGAGACATGGACGGCGCACAATAGGTCTCAGTGAGGCCGCGGTGCACAAATGCCGGAACAAATAATAATAATAATAATAATAATAATAATAATGGTAACTCATAGCGGGTAGATACGAATAATAGATTCTACTTAGCAGCATCGGAACTTACCTATGTCTCGACCGATACATAAGACAAAAAAATAATTCTAATCTGTTTAACAAGAAAATAGAGCTGGTTCTGAAAGTTATATTTTAAGATATCGTTTATTTATTTTTTAAATAGTGGGATCAATATTTATCCCAATATTTAAAAAATAATTATCCTGGAAAGGTCAGGACTTAAAACCTGGACTCTCAGCACCTTCAGTCCTCTATGACTAGACTTTACACCACTTCTAATTACAAGACTAAAACTTCTAATTACAATTTTCAGAGGACTAGTTTCTCTGTTCTATGGAGTTCTATGCATAATATTATATATGTATAAAATATATCGTCTTTGTATATTATTTTTAGTTGTGCCTCCCCCTGACCCCCGTGTCATTGTTTACTGCGTTTGCTAGAGTCTAGCCAAAGAGATCTTGCCAAGAACGCCACTCGTAGATGGATAGCTGGTGGAGAAACTAACCGAGCATGAGAGAGAGGTTCGAGCTCCGACCATAGCACAATATTTTTTCTTAAGATAATAATTTATTTTTAAATGCGTTTCACCCTGCGAATGCTTTTTGTTTTGTCCACGTTTTTTTTTACAAGCAAACTAATATTTTTCAGATATTTATCTTTATTGTGCAATAATTACAATCTGCCTTTTATAAGGCAATAATAATACAGATAAATGATCTCATTCATACCATATTTACAGCATCATTCACTCGCTCATTCATACAATAGGACATGATTGGAGGAACTGGCCATTGCCAGGACTCCCACTGTCACGCGTTTATAGTAGGTCACGAGGCCACTGCCGTTTCAGTCTCCGAGGAGGATTATATGGATGAGTGGCGCAGTGCAATGACTGTGCTACAGGATTAGGGTGGTTGGAAAGGCTACTGTGGAATTTCATAAACTTGGAAGGAATGAGTTCTAGAATGTAGGGTATATTAAGATCGTTATGAAGGGTTTTGTTGCTGACATAATAAGGGGCATTTACTATTGTTCTTAGGACTTTGGATTGAAAGGATTGGATACGCTTGATGTTCGACTTTTTTGCTGTCCCCCATAGCTCTATTCCGTATGTCCAGATTGGTTTAAGTATAAATTTGTGGATTAGTAGTTTATTTTCTATTGAGAGATGGGATGTCCTTTGAAGTAGTCTGTACAGTTGTCCAAAGCGTCTGTTTAGTTCTTGTCTTTTTAGTCTCGTATGTGTGTTCCAGGTCTGTCTTTTGTCCAGATGGAAGCCTAAGTACCGTACTGTCTCGGATACAGGGAGAGGAATAGAATTAAAATAAACTAGTGGACAAGTCTTACGACAAAGGGTGAAGGTTATGTGGGAGCATTTTGCTTCATTAACTTTGATCCGCCATTGATTGCACCAATACTCGATCTCGTCAAGGTGTTTTTGAAGGTTATGGGATGCTATGTCGGGGTCTGGGTGGGATGACAAGACTGCAGTGTCATCTGCAAATGTGGCCAAGAAGGTATTGGGAGTAGAGGGGACATCAGCGGTGTATAGGTTATAGAGGATGGGGCCCAGGACACTGCCCTGTGGAACTCCTGCATTTATGGGATAGTAGTTAGGATAGAGTATTCTAAACCACAGCGGACTTGGAAGAAGTGGTTTGAAAGGTAGGACTGTAGGATTACAGTAACTCACCCCCAGCAAGTCCCCCCAGATATTTAAAAGGAATATTTTTTGAAATGAAATGAATTTTTTATTCTGGGGACATTGGTACCCTAAGAATTTCAAACATTTCAAATGCACAGTCTGGCCTATGGATAGTCATGACAATAACAGATAATTGCTGTTTAGATAAATGGAATTGAAAAAAATGAATAATTTGCAATGAAATATTGTAGGGGAAATTGTAATAATATTGCGATAACTCTCAAAATAGATAAATCAATGAAGACGGATTTTTTAAAACTGATAGGGGAGAAGAATGTTGGGTGGAGGTATTGACTTCCAAAGGGATAGAGGTAGGTTGTTTTGGCAATGTATGGAGGATTAGAGTTTGAGGAGATTATGTATGCAAGATGTTTAGCCAATAGTTAAGTAAATATACCTTTACCTTGAATCAAATTAAAAATTCAAAGATTGTTTGGATACATTTTACGTACCACTGTCCTAGATCCTGATGACCACTGACCCATCCTGATGAAGATTGTTCTGTACATGTTTGAATGTAATTCGCGTAAGGAGAGAACGGACTGATGGCGAGGACAATATTGGCTGAAATGTCAGAGGTATTTTTTTGTCGCTGTGAGTTACTCGGCCGGCCATTAAGTCAGATAAAAGCGAAGACAGGGATATTTACTGCAGCGAATGAAAGGTGGCGCGCAGGCCTGTTAGGGAGGCCATAGCTCGCCTTGTTTGTAGCAAATAAATCGATAGATCGATGTGACAAATCGACCTAGGTGACAACTGCTGTATTTACGAGCTTTTATACTTATCTCGTCCCTTCGCCTTAAGTACCCCTTCTATCGATTCTATTGTACTCTATATAAAAGAAGGAATTAAGTAAAACACTTCAGCGACACAATTAAAGCATTAACATATGTCATGAACAATGGCATTATTAAAGCTAAAGTTTATCATAATCATCACATTACTTTAAAATTCCTTCATTACAACCACATGTTACGTCTATTAATATTATAAGTGGTAAGCCAGTATATTGTAAATTGGTAATAATCATAATAAGTAGTCCTTTTTCGATTCTGTGCTGTCGTCTATAGCTTATCTAATATAGTTTTATTAGTAGTTTATTACTACAATAGAGTCTACATCTTCCGTGTCCGGCCAATATTTGGGTCATTTTGATTTGGTGTCTTTGTTCTACTGACTGACATGTAATGAGTATGTAGTAATAAAGCTAAAGTTTATGATAATTACTACAACTTCGAATGATTTATATATGTTTGAGTACAATTAGGATTCATATAATTTATTATATTTAGACAAGATACATTACCCTCTTCATGTAACATGAAACAGCTGCTGCCCGCTCAAGTAGATCCTCTCTTGGTTTCAACATCCCAACCAGACTCTCTTCATCTGAGAAACAAAACAAAACAAAAATATTTAACAAGAGCGTACCAGGCATATGACATGCATTGTGCAAGCCCTCTATGTATGATTACATTTTCGAATGGCCTTGGAAATTGTGATGTTTGAATGATTGAGGCAGTGACACAGTTAGTTACTGTACTAAGGATACAGATGAATGTGGGATACCCAATAGGGGTTGTTTTGGTTAAAAGAATAATAATATAGTTGGGGGAGGTCTCGTCGACTTACTTGCCAACCCGGTGGGTGCTAAGAAAGGGATAAACCTGTGATTTTTGACCTTTGATGACGGCCTAGTAGATTCATGTTTGTTTGTTTAGTTCTGACTTTATATGATCTTTGAAGGTGTGCCCCAGCAGTGCATGTTGTACAGTCTAATAGGTACAGGCTAAGTATAGGTAAGTTGGAACGACCACGCACTCGGTATCTGAGGGTGGGCCAAAACCGTCCGGATCCCAAAGGCGAGTGTGAACCGGAAAGAGGTAGACTGGACCACTGGGGGGATTCTGCTAGGCATGTTTGTAGTGTCCCAGAAGCCGTCGTCTGCATGGAAGAGCCCCTGCCAAAGGGTTAGCTGGCTAACGGGCACGATACAGTAATCGTCAGTGAAATTGTGGACGGCATCAGCCCCGAGATTAAAGCTAGCAGGTAAGGAAATAGATAGAGGTATGTAAATAAGAAACCGTTCGAATCGAACAGCAAGCGCCAGTGCACAGAGCAGTGTTCAATCCAAGAGTCCAATTTTGACTGTCTAGAAGTTCTGTAAGGGCGCCTTATAGATGTAGCATTCTGCGCGAGGCCAATGAGCGGTAAGTTTGTTCCGACCAATCAGGTAAGCCGTTAGACCAATAAACTACGTCTACGTCAAGGCACTGTGAGCATAAACGGTCTGTTTCTCCCTTTACTGAAACGAGCGATTTATTGACATTAAAAAGTAGACAGGTGCTTACAGATCCGCGAGGGGATAACTTCGACCCGGCCGTGGTGAATCAGGCACAACAGTGGAGCACCAAATCTCTCACGCATTACATGGAAATAATAACTTATGTAAGCATGGAGAAAACTACATGAATAGATATAAAATAAAATAATAAAAGGGACAAGGTACTGTGTGATGCATCCAGTTCGGAAATACGCACCATAGACGGAGATCCTGACACTAGCTGGTAGAAAAAAGATTATTTTTCAAAGTGCAAAATAATTTTCTAGAGATGAATGAAGTACTTAAGAAAAAATATAGACCAAGTTGAAAATCTCATACCGTTAACATGGTATGGACTCCAAAACGTGATGTAACTAAAAAATTGCAGCATTACCGTCTCATGGTTTTTTTTTTTTTTTCTAAATTGCTGCTTTATCAACTAACAGCAGATTTGTGGATACAGAGACAAGTGATATAGCACCTTCTAAATAGTTACAAGGTGGAGCGATTTTTCTGTTAAGGTAAACCAGTTTTTGATAGAAATAATAAATATAAGGGAAACATGCCTATCGGGGAAGATTAAACCGGACAAACATAATGAATTTCACGAAGGCTCAAGGGTAACGTAAAACGAACGTAAACCTCAAGGTACCTAGTCCAGTTAGATTAAAATTCTCAGTTGTCCCTCAAGTTGGAGGGGCAAACCCCTGCTTTGGATAATTTAATATTTATAAAGGGAGACCTAGGCTGTAAAATCTACATAAGGGGGGGGGGGGTGCTGTATATAATGGATGCAGGGAGCATCTGAAGAAATAGATTCATGGGATAGCAGAAAAGTGGATTTGCCTTTATTTACTATTATTAGGTTGGTGCGTATGAAATGTCGGATTTTCTTTAAATGTGTACGTTTGTCTCCCTGTTTTTGTTATGCTTTTGTTTTTGACATAACCTGGTTTATAGCCGTACTGTCCATTGCCAGAGTCACATTTTAGCAAAGAAGATTTTCTCAAAAGTGTTCCCTTTTGTTATTTTCTTTGAATTTTGCACCGATATAAATTCAACCGATATTCGTGTAATTTTCTTATATGAGTATAAACTTGGTAATAATGCTGCAAAAGCTGAACCCAATATAAACCAGGCGTTTGGGGAGAATACTGTTAACGATCGAAAAGTGCAGCGTTGGTTTGAAAAATGTGTGTAAAAATGTGATTTTTCCCTGCAAAATGAACCACGTGGAAGACCCGAAACGTCTGTGAAAAATGATGCTCTGAAAGCATTGGTGGAAACGAATCCAACTGTTTCTTCAAGGGAACTTGCTGCCAGAACGGAAGTTGACCATACAACAATATTGCGACATATTTCTGAAATTGGCAAGGTGAAAAAAATGGATAAGTGGATACCGCACGAACTAACCAAGCGAAATAAGCTCGGTAAAAAATGTAATAAAATTAAATGAATTAAAATATGAAATTTCGCAGCACCCACCTTATTAACCGGATCTTTCGCCAACCGACTTTCCTTTATTTAAACATTTAGAACTGTTTTTACGGCCTAACCAGTACGGAAATGAAGACAGTCTGGAAAATGCCATATCAGAGTTCATTGATTCTAAAGATCAGAATTTCTTCAAGACAGGCATCTATGCATTAAAATCTCGCTGGGAAAAGTGTATTGAAGTGAACGGAGCATATTTTGATTAAATAAACAGCTTTTGGAAAAATATATGCAGTTTAATATATTCACTTAAAGAATCTGACATTTCATTCGCACCAACCTAATATATCAAGAGAAGCAGTTGAGCGTAATTAGTTACGGATTTTGGTTGGTTACCGAACCGATACCCGTACAGCACATCAACACTTCATATCATTTTTTATCATATCATTTATGTTTACTTCTTGAATATGTGTTCATATTCGGCCTGAAGGATAATTACCTCGAAAATGAAGCTAGTTCGAAGTGAAGATCACCAGGAACCTAAAGGGACAACCGGATCTTTTAGTTTTCATACGGGTTAGTCCTATTACTCATCACAATAAATGTTTTACCTACAATTAAAATATATAATTAAGTCACATAAAAATTGACAGGACATTTGGTATCAAGCCCTAGATAGAAGTTAGGTTAAATTACAAACTAAATCTGGTTTGTTTAACTGAGGTCGTCGCCGTAGTTGGTAAATGGTAATGAGGAGCTAACGTATTTGGTGCTAGGTTGTTAACTCTCAACTTTCATTTCTGTTTCCTAAACTGGAAATCTCATGAGATTCCAAGCTTTTGATGATGTCTGCTTATTGATTTTAATGTAAAGAAGATATTAAACTGTGGCGATATATTTTCATAATTTCTTATCTTTAACAATTTATTTTTATTTTGTATTAATTGTAGTCATTCCTTATTTGTTTTCTCTCTACTACTTGTTATAACAGCTTTATTGAACCATATACTCCTTTTCCCTACCGAGACTATGTGAGCCCAGTCTTACTTTTCGAATGCAATCGAACTTGCATAACTGTGTACCTATAGGTCTAAAAGCGGACTCAAAATCTCCAACAGATTAACAACAGCAGACAGACGGACACAGTTGTGAAAATATAAATTTTGTGGTTATGAAAAAAAAACGATAAAATTCTGAAAATTAAACTGAATTACTTGTTAGATATTCTGAACTGAGCCTCCAAAAACTAAAGATTCTAATTTAATCAGTCGCTATGAAAAATAAAGCTTGGAACCCAGGTGTAGGCAACGAGCGGGTAACTTAACCTCTATATCTTTTAGATAACCATGCAGAACCAAGAGAGAAAAAGAGAGACGCAATAAAAATAAGAGAGCTGAAATGCTGTTAATGAAAAGAGGTTATTAAACTGTGGCGATCCGCATATATTTTCATAATTTTTTATCTTAAACAATTTATTTTTTATTAATTGTATTCATTCCTTATATCCCCCCCAGTAATGATTCCTATATTTTCTTTGTGTTTTACCCACGTAAAGTAAAATTAACATATAGGTTAAGAGATAGAGATTGTATAGGCGCTTACTCCCATCGACGGAAGAAGCCGGCATGCAATAATCCATTTTGGGTGTGGGCCGATTTCCCCGCCGGCAACCCGCTGCGGATCGTCGTCTAATGGCTGGTGGATTTGACAGTTTACAACCCTTCCTTTTCTTCTTGCAAAAGGAAGAACCATAAAATATATGGGGTTCAGCAGTTAAGGTGGTTCTTGGACAGTCTATTGAGGCACATCCGAACTTGTTTTCAGATTGGTGTGAACATCATACTCATAACACAATAAGATCAGAAAATAAGACCAACCTCACTAATGGAAAGTGACAAGCTTTGGGGCGAGGCAGGACAATCCTACTTCCTACCTAGGGCTTGGGACTGGGGTGAGTCGGCTGAATCTTCGAGACGCTGAGGTCTTTATCTGGTGTCATTGAAACCATCGTTGTATTAAGTAAGAAATAGTTATATTATTAGCTAGTAAGATCATTGTAATCTTTTTATCATTTTAATTCATACTAATTTCAATGTTTTTAATTAAGATATTTAAAAACATTGTTAATAAAATATATCCTGTATAAAATTCGTTTTGATATAATTGAAAACCTTCCATTTTTACCACCACGTTAACTTATTAAAGTAAATTACTTTGGGTTTAGAGACAAATGGGACAAATATTCAATCAATTGAATATTTTGAGCAAAGAGTTATTTGGTATAACATTACGCTCATGATTTGATAGAGCAATCAAATCTGTTAGATGGTAAGTTCAATTGTTAGATGGAATCCCTATTTAACTAAATAGTTTTGGGTATGTTCACGGATCTATAATAGTTCCCAGGTAACGAACTTAGTATTTTTTTTATTTATTTATTTTTTTTTAATAAAATAACTTTATTATGATAAAATTACAATCTGCCTCATTTTTGATAACATCGAAAACAAGTGGTTACTCTAATCATCCAATCCAGTGTTAATGCCAATATTTAGCTGTCTGTAGATAGACATTTTGCCTCTAAAACAACAGTTGCTAAACTCAACAACTCAGTGCTTAGCTCTGACAAACTAACATTGGGCCTATTAAACTAAACTAAGCAGATATAAAACAAAGAAAGTCCCTGAGTGGATTAGGTTAGATTTAGATGACAGTAAATTACGTTCTTATCTCTCGGGGAAAGAGATAAAATTTTACACTGAAGCAGCTGCTTATGTGAAAAATTTCCGCCAACCTCCACCCACCCCCCTCCAGTAAAGTTGGTGTCCAACCATTTCAGATAAGAGACCCCCCCTCCCACACACCACCGAGGTCTTCGTAACACTTTCATAAATGTTTTACTAAAGTTGTAATTCAAGCTTAATCATTGCAATAACATTTTATAGGTGGTTTATTGTGCGGTGTAGTGCCTGAAAGCGTAACCACGATATGAATGTTCTGGCTTCGTATTGCCCCGCTGAAAAATTACGACAACGAAGTCAAAAATGAATGTCACCAACACCGTATACAAGAGTATACGGAAAAAAAAACGAAAACACTTGTGATGACTGTTATAATTAATTATAAATTATAATAAGATAAGATAATCGAGATTTTTAATTTTATACCTAACTTAATATGAAATATTTATTTTTTTATGACCGATTAATTCATTAATTACCTTTCGTTAACTTCGGTGAAATTGAACTGCCAGGCAAAATATTATTCCATTAATAAAACCTCTGGAACCCACACACGAGGCTAAAACGACAAGAACTAAACAGACGCTTTGGACACCTGTACAGACTACTTCAAAGGACATCCCATCTCTCAATAGAAAACAAATTACTAATTTACCAAGTTATACTTAAGCCAATCTGGACATACGGAATAGAGCTATGGGGGACAGCAAAAAAGTCGAACATCAAGCGTATCCAATCCTTTCAATCAAAAGTCCTGAGAACAATAGTAAATGCCCCTTATTACGTCAGCAACAAAACCCTTTATAACGATCTTAATATAGCCTACATTCTCGAACTCATCCCTTCCAAGTTCATGAAATTCCACAGTACCCTATCCAACCACCCTAATCCCGTAGCACAGTCACTGTACTGCACCACTCATCCCTATAATCCTCCTCGGAGACTAAAGCGGCAGAGGCCTCAAAACCTGCTATAAATGCGTGACAGTGGGAGTCCTGACAATGGCCACTTTCTCCAATCATCAGCGTCTGTGGGTTTCGTGCGGGAGGAGCGTTGGGGACTTTCCAAGACCCAGCTTCCTCGTTTGCTTGCAAGGGAGGTGACAACCATGTGGATTTGGGGTCTTTATGAGCGAGGCTGATAAACTAAAAATTCTAATTTAATCAGTTGCTTGGAACCCAGGTCTAGGCAACGAGCGGGTAACTTAACCACTACATCTTTTCGCAAGAGAGAGACAATCAAAAGAAGAGAGCTAAAATGCTGATGGAATATTAATCACAAAGGAATCTAAGAGAAATAGTAATGAACTAATGGAGTGCCTTTAATTATTCTCTTTATTACAGCTAAATTAATCAAGCCCTCCTGCTATTTACTGGCCAAGTTCATTAGCGGAAATGCTGTGTCCAGTTTGGCTTGGGGGTTGGGAGGGGTAGCTTTTCTTTGTATATATAATGTTTAAATTTATTTAGAAACAAGAAATCCTAGTTTACTTTATCTAGGACATTTTTTCAAAATTCCAACGAACGCCAAAGTAATATTACACATTCGAACAAGCAAATGAAAACCAAAAAAAATCAGTCCCGTTAAAACCCTTGATGTGATTTCCAGGACTGGGTGATTTTTCGTCTATGGTTTTATTGACAAATAGATTAAAGATTTTTAAATAATTGTTTTAAGATCATTTTTATAATTATAAAGCAGTTGACGAGGTCTTTCCGGCCTTTCCCTCGGTATTGTGTCTTTAAATTGTGCGTTGAATACGACGAACCTGTGTATAATTCATTTTACAGAAATTTAACGACGAGGCCACTTTAATTGCATTAACTATTCAAGACAATCCTAGAATTTATCTCAGAAAGAGGCTTAATGACAAGTATCACGCTACAATCACTAAATAGGCTCTAAAAAAAAAAAAATTACAATACTTCAAGTTATTCGTAAGTTATTAGACATAATTGAAGTAAGAAAATAATATATAATATTGCCACTTGAATGTGCTTAAAGCAACATAATTTAATTATGAAGCCATTCATGTGTGTATTGTATGTTATTTAAAGTAAATAAATATATCTATAATACGCACTTTAAATCCAGGAGACTAGGCCTAAAACCACTGTAACATACAAATTTTTGTGAGAAATTTTTAATTAATATAAACTTCTTTATTGTGCTAAAACTACAATCTGCCTTTTAGGCAATAAGTAATAGTGAAAAATGTTATCATTTATACCGTATTTACAATTTGCATTCACTCGCCAGTGGAGGCTAACGAAGACCGCGAGAGCCTGGTACGCTCAGAACATGATTGGGGAAACTAGCCATTGCCAGGACTTCCAATGTCACCCATAGCAGGTCACGAGGCCACTGCCGTTTCAGTCTCCAAGGAGGATTATAGGGATGAGTGCAATGACTGTGCTAGGGGTTTAGGGTGGTTGGATAGGCTACTATGGAATTTCTTGAACTTGGAAGGGATGAGTTCAAGAATGTGAGGTATATAAAGATCGTTATGAAGGGTTTGGCTGCTAACATAATAAGGGGCATTTGATGTTGTTCTCAGGGCTTTTGATTGAAAGAATTGGATTCGCTTAGTGTTCGACTTTTTTGCTGCCCCCTATAGCTATATTCCGTATGTCCATATTGGCTTAAGTATAACTTTGTAGATTAGTAATTTATTTTCTATTGAGAGATGGGATGTGCTTCGAAGTGAGAAAATTAAGAATACTAAATAGCCAACTTTCGTTGTGATATGGATTGTTCTACCTTCAATAATTATTAGCCGAATAAAATATACACGAGTGACAGACCTTAATATAGTCCAATCAGAACTCGTATTAGGAAGATCGTGCAGGGTAGTCTGGCTGGATATTGGAGTGATCCCTGGTTCGAATCACGACCTAGCTATATGATTTATTTAGCTTATAATTACTAACAATAATATTAAAATTTACGTTTGATACTAAGTAGTAGAAAAACAAATCGGATCGCCATTGATCCCATCCAATAGTAATAAGTGGATAAATAATAAATAAATAATCAGGGACGATGGAATAAATGAAGGGCTGATAATATATTGTAGGAGAGAAAGGTGTGGAAAGTGGCACTCCATCGGGGGAGCTTGTGAAATATTCAATGCCAATTCCAGAAGTTTCTTTGCTGGCGGCCAGCACCTCCGGTCTTCGGCGTTGCGTACATTAATGATGAGTTGTTGAAGGTTTTTATAGTCTACGCTGAAGACAATGGGTTATCAACATCAACGCGAATTTCCTTAAGAACACAAGAGTAAGAGACAATAAGAGGACGATTGCGTCGAGGGCTGGAGGGAATTGAAATCGAGCAATGAAGCAATTTGTCGCTAACGACGCATTGTTTCTAGACCACCGGCTGAACTAGGGAGGTGAACTGGTCAGATGCACCCTCCCACAACTCTGGCACTTTAGAGTGGCTCGGTCAAGTCCCGATCTGGAGGTAATTTCAGACCCCGAAGGGAGAGGCTCTACTTCCAGAATGGCATGGGACAATATGTATTCAAGTTCTACAAATAACGGGAAGTCTCTCTTTAAATAATAGCTTGAATTATAACAGTTTATCCCCTATGTGTTATGAATTTTAATGACTACAAATTATTGTAATCGTATACAATTTGATACCTTATTCTAAAACTATCAACAAAATATAATTCCAATGCCCAGTAATTAATTAATTAATGAGTTACCTTAAGAAAATACTTTGTTTGACATGTTAATGAAATGAAACATCCTTGTGAAATTTTTCTTCAGAGGGGCACTCATAAAATCTATGACGTATAAAATAAAAAAAAAATATTAAGACAGAATTAAGGGGCTCTCCGTAAGCTCATTACCGCTGTTTGATTAAAGTAAGTATATTATAATCATCATTAAAAAATCTTAAGTGTTAGGAGCTAAAAATAAAAATCGTGGCTAAAATTTAATTATTCAGCCACTTTCAATTTTTTTCTTCAATTTATTCATCTATATTCAGTACAACCTTATCCCTCCCTTGAACCCCCGGGGACGATAAATATGCGATTTTCTTAGTTTGTAAACCATTGGAAAGTTTGACTTCAAAAACACTGCAACTTGAATGAAGAAAAAATTTAGAAGTCGATAAGGAAGTTGGAAAGAGCAAAATCCGCAACATGTTTTGAAATAGAAGAAACAATTTATTATTTCAGTAAAGTAGACAAAGACGATCTGGTTCAGTGGGTGGTTGAATGGTAGAAATTACAAGAATGGTAAAGGGTACAAACAGCTTACTGATGACGAAATTCATTTGCGAACCGAGCCTCGAACTGCCAAAGAGATATTTTGGTAATTGACGTGGACTAATTTTTATTCGACCATAGAAAAAGTTACTACACATTAATCACTAGAGGAACTTGACCAGATTAACACCTAAGATAGAAATTGTGAATACTGAAAAGATTATAACTCTGAAGTGAAAGAACAGAAAACGGAAAAATCAAACCTGAGAGTAAAAACACTAAAACTGTAAAGATACTGCAACATATTTTAATCAAACAGTGGTAATTAACTCACGGAGAGCACATTAATTCTGTCTTCATATTTTTTATTTTATACGTCTGCTATAGATTTTATGAGTACCTCTTTGAAGAAAAATTTTGGGAAGAAAAAGGAGGTTTCATTTTATTAACAGGTCAACAGTGGGAGTCCTGGCAACGGCTAGTTTCTCCAATAATGCCCTGAGCGTCTGTGGCTCTCACGCTCTTCGTCAGCCTCCACTGGCTTGTATCCGCTGACGCAGCTGACGGAGGAGCGTGGGGGACTTCCCAAGACTCCGCTTCCTCCTTCGCACGCGAGGGGCAACCATGTGGACTTGGGAGGTCTCTGGGGGTAAATACTGTATGAATGAGCGAGTGAATGAAAATTGCAAATATGGTATGAATGAGAACATTTATCACAATTGCTTATTGCCTAATAAGGTAGATTGTAAATTCAGCAGAATAAAGAAGTTTTTTCTTGATTAACAGGTCAATAAAACCTGATAAGAAACTCATTAATTAATTGCTGGGCATGAATATAATAATTTGCAGTCATTAAAATTCATAAAAGTCATTAAAATTGAAAATGGGATCGTGTTTGAAACTGTAATTCAGCCAACAAATTTGACAGCTAATTATCTAGCTATTTAAAACTAATTTAAAAAAAACATCCGCTGTATGAGAAAAAAATGAGGTTAATTAATAAATTAATTAGAGGCTAAAAAAGTGAATATTTTCGCTTTACATTTATTAGTGAATCAAACTAAAATCTCGACATCCTTATTAGTGCAAGATGTATATTGTTTCGAGGTTTGTAATAAGAGAATTGTAATGATTAACTGATGTCATTTCATAAAATTTTATTCGATAAAATTAAAAAAAAAATTGATATAATAAAATATAAGATGATTTGGCTACCTAATTATGTATCTAGTTTCTTCAAAAGTTAAGTTCTTCGAAAGCTAACCCCGTTTGAGGTTCTTACCTCAGGTAGGGAAAAAAAAAAGTTTCTTCATAACTTGTCAATAGTCAACCCAGAAAGACACTTCGAAAATATAGCAAACTTAAGAGCCCTTATAAAGCCTAAAAGACAAGGGTCACAGAGGTTAAGGGTTGACAGGCAGTCATGTTTCAGTGGGAGAAACACACCTTTATAGGCCTTCGCACATGTGAGAATTGGTTTAAAAAATTTAGTTCTGGAGATTTTCCACTGAAAGACTACCAACGTTCAGGTTGACCTGAACTTGGTGGTGACAAAATGAAAGCTATAATTGAATTGTATCGTCATATAACTGTGCGAGAGATTGGAAAACAGTTAAATGTATCACATACAACAATTGAAAATGATATAAGACGTCTTGGACTTGTTAAGAAGCTCGGTATTTGGGTTCCACCACGACAATGTGAGGCCTCACACATCTTTAGAAACTAATCTAAATAGATCATGGTCCAAGCATGATGAACCAGTCCAACTATCTTATCAATATGGTCCAACCATCAGAAAGAAATCATGCTGTCAATTTGGTGGGATTACAAAGGCGTTGTGTATTTTGAGCTGCTTCCAAACAACCGAATGAACAACTCAGATGTTTACTGCCAACAACTTATGAAATTGGAGGAAGCAATCAAAGAGATAAGGGCAGAATTGGCAAATCGCAAAGGAATCGTGTTCCACCACGACAATGTGAGGCCTCACACATCTTTAGCAACACGTACGAAACTATTGGAGCTTGGTTAGGAATTGATGTCGCATCCCCCATACAGCCTTGACCCTGCACCATCGGATTCTCATTTATTTTGAAGTTTACAAAACTTGTTAAATGGTAAAAATGTCAGTAATAACGATGATCTCAAATCGCACTTGGTTGAGTTTTTTGCTGATAAGGACCAGAAGTTCTATGATCACGGGATCATGAAGTTACCAGAAAGATGGCAAATGGCCATCGAACAAAGTGGAAGATATTTGACTGATTAAAGTTAATTTTTTGAACAGAATTGAGTTTTATTTTATACTAAAAAAACCGGAATTACGTTCTAGTTGACCTATCAATTATGAATTAACGTAGGAATAGATAACGCAAGTAGGATATGTTAAAAAGTAAAAAGAAAAGCCACGAAATAGCTTTTGATAAAACTTCTCTAAAATGCGTTGTACTAAGTCTAAAAGTTACAAACATTGAACGTTTAGGGACAAAAATTGAGATAGTTTTACTTAGACTGACACAATTTTTTTTTTTTTTTTCCCTAAGCTCTATAGTTAGAAGATTAGGGATGAGGGAAAAATAAGGAATATTTGGCTTGAGCGGATCCTTGTACTAGGAGTACCTGCTTGAAGGTGGTGTGAGAGAATCAAGGAGTGTGGGAAGCTTCGGTAGAGGTTGGTTGTTGCGGTACAGTGGTGAGAGTCCACTGGTGGCTGGGTACTTGAACAGGTCGAATTTATTAGTATTTTTTTTCCATAGCTCTCAAACTTATAAAAAATAGGATTTGGGAAAAATAAAAGGAAATTATTTTGGATTGATGGGTGCCTTTCACTAAGGGGAGTCCCATTTGAAGGAAGTATGACAAGGATATGGGGTGTGGGATGCCTAAAGAAGGTGGGTGGATTCGGGAAGGTAATGAGAGTCTACCTGTGGTGGAGCTTAGGGGTACTAGGCATTGGTTTGAAGTCGGCCAGGTCATACCTGGCCCCGGCCCCGGCGGGGGGCTGCAGTGAGTCGGCCTATCGGCCTGAAGATCGACCTACCCTTAGCAGGTAGAAGGAGTCAATTTGCTCCGGTTGAGTCGGCCGGGAGATCGACCTCAATCTCTCGGCTGGGTGTGGATCGTTCAGACCCCATCAGGGAGCTCGGGTTCGATCACGTCTATCTGTCTCCAGGCTTCGGCGGTCCAGCAGTGCTTCCACCGGACGAGCATTGGTGGTGGTTGAAGGTCGGAGAATAGTGGGTTGTGGCTGTGTCGATGTGAATCGAAAAATTTGATGTGTCGTCTCTTGATAAAATCTTGGATGGTGAGCACTTCAAATTTTTCGTGGATCTCGTCTGCCTTCATTCGGTCGAACGGGGTATGTTTGAGGGAGGTGCGGAGAACTCTGTTCTGAAACTGCTGGAGCGTTTTTAGAGTGTTAGGAGTTAGATACTTGAATAGTGGGGTCCCGTACATCAAAGCAGGTCTCAGGCCACTCTGGTAAATCAGCAGCTTGAGGCATACCGATAAAGCCGGGCTGTGAAGTAGGTGTCCGAGGCTGAAGAATTTCTTCCTAACACTTTTTAATTTCCTGCCGAGGTGCGTTGTGAACGACAAGTGCCTACCGAGGGTAATTCCGAGGTAGCACAGCTTGTTGCTTACAGGGCATTCTTTGCCGTCTAACACGAAGGATTTCGGGAGCTTCTTTTTTCCGGATTTGTAACTAAATATTATTCCTTGCGTCTTGGCCGGATTGACTTTAATGTAGACGGCATCGAGTTTCTCGGCGATTTATTGACTGGCGCTCTCAGCGAATTTCAGGGCTCTGGAGGGATTGATGCTAGTGCTGTAGACACCTATATCGTCCGCGTACGCGGATACCTCGCAGTTGGAGTACGAGGCTCCTACGATGTGGGCGGTGTAAATGTTGAACAGCAACGGGCCTAGCACCGATCCTTGGGGGACACCGGCAGAATAGTTTCTTCGGGTCGTGGTCGTAGTGCCTATACGAACCGAAAATGTTCTGCCTGTAAGGTAGGATCTCATCAGGTTCTGCAGCTGATCCGAGAATTCGTATTCCCTCAGACGTTGGAGTAGGATGTAGTGATCCACAGAGTCGAAGGCTTTCGAACAGTCCAGAGAAATCATTGCGGTAGCTCTGTTGCTTCGGACGTTCGATGCGACGTGGTGTTGCAATCTCACCAGGTTGTTATTCGCGCTTAAGCCTGTGCTGAAACCAGTCTGCTCTGGTGGGATGACTTCCTGTGACTCGCAGTGCCCGGAGAGATGTATGTGGATAATTCTCTCGAACAGCTTCGAGAGTTGAGTCAGCAGACTGATGGGGCGGTAATGAGATGGCTCATAACCGCTCTTCGCTGGTTTCAGAAGAGGGATCACTACTGCATGTTTCCAGTTCTGAGGGAAATAATGAGTCCGAAATGTTTGAATAATTTATATTAATGGTTATATACTTATAACGTATTAAAAGGGGACAGCAGTAACGTTACTCTGTACCAGTAACAGCTGACGATATTTAAACTGTTTGTTTATTGAATATATTTGTTTATATAATATACTAAATTCTAAATTGTTTTGCATAATGTACACAGGTACAAGGTTGGAAAATCTGCAATCTCAAAATTGTGTACTTTCCAATCACAACTTATTTAAAATGTAAATAGCCGCTTACCTGCCGTAACAAGTTTATTATCGACCGTGGCCAAATTGTGGTCCTATGCCTATTAACTTTTTTCTTTATTCTTCGGAGACTTATGACCCGACATAAAGTTTACTTTTTCATTTCATTTCAAATTTCCTTTTAAAAGGCACTAAAACAGAATTCCAGAGTTTTATGCTATTTTGTCAAAGTATCAAGGGTTTAATGTTTGAGTCATACCCCATAATATTTTTCCTAAGGTAGTGAACAGCATTTAAGCCGAGCTTGGAAGATAAATTTACACGATCATTCAAACATCAAAGGCTACAAGGCTAATGGGTCCAATATTGTTTGCTTTACTCAGTGCTCGTGAGTACAAAATTCTTTTTTCAAAATTTTTTTCGGAACTTTTTGCATGCATGCTGGATTCATCAAACAGAAGCAATATCAGTCTAAAAGAAAAGAATCAGGATTTTAAATATCACCTTTTTTTGTTTTTATACATTATGTTCTAGATTGCCGGTAGGGTTAAGTAAATGAATATGGTCAGCCAAATTTTGTTTCCACACAAATTAACTATCATCTTCACCAATTCTACAAAATGAAAAAAATCTAACCAAATAAGACATACTAATGAGTGCGATATTTTTGTTTAGCCATAATGTTATTATTATTTTTAATGCGAGTAGACTAAAATATCATATTAATAAACATTTTATCTATTTAAAACTAAGAATTGCTTTAGTGACAGATGAAGATATCTCTCTATATAGCCGAAGATAGAATGACATGCCATTAACGGTATCGACTAAGTGACAGTGGCACTCTTCGTTTATCAAGTATTAAAGTAAGATATAAAGAGAATTGAAAGTTAGTCTAAAAATAAACGGCATAGCTGTATTCTCAGAACAAAATTCATTCCGAGGAAATTTATAATCGGTTGTTTATGTATTTGAAACCAAAGGTGCAATCATAGGCTGTATCTTATTATGTACAAAACATATACATATTTTACTATCCATAATATAATGCTTATCACCTTTTAAAAAGACGCACAATAAAATCGTGTTTTGACTCTCTTCATGCATGTTCTTTATGTTCAAGCATTGTGACTAACTAGTAGTCGTAAAAATACAAACATCATATTGTTATAATAACGGGGTGTATAATACACAATAAAATCAATACAATTGTTTTAAAAATACACAGTTTATCCGCTTTTGGACCTAGAATCTGAATTCGACAACTTCTGACATGATCTTTAAGTGGACAAGCAAACTTCAAATTTATATACTTATTATCTTGAAATGAGTTCTGTTGGGGAAGAAGGAGCTTTATTCTCTGAAAATATTAAACTTAAAACGAGCTGTATAGAAGATAATAATGCAGACACTCCTCAATAAGCTGTGTTGAAATCTATTATATTTAATTAATTTGGTAACGACGTTTGGTACCAACAACGTCAGCTTTCTATTTTTTCTGACGATATCCTGACTATTGAAGCATCAGACACCTTCAGCAGTGACGTGTATACAGGTGGAAGTTGCAAATTGGAAGTGTAAAATTCAAAGTTTTACACTTCGTAGAAAGTAAGGATCGAGCAAAATTTTGGGGTACCAATTAATTGGAATAAAAATCATTTACGTATTCATTGTGTGTATTGGGTAATTCCATATTTAAACGACTGGGAGACTAAAGACACAAACTTGTATTGTTGTTTTTGCAGGTCTAAGTTGGCAAGTGGCTAGAACAGACACATACAAATAAAAAAAAACTTAAAGAAACTGGTAAGTAGAATGTATAATTATGTTGAAGACCTTATTATAAATTCTAAGTTATTTAATCTTTAAAATCAATCAAAATGTTCCCACATTGCCTTTACCCTCTGCCACAAGTCTTGTCCACCAGTTTCTTTTAATTCCATTCCTCTCCCTGTATTCGAGTACGGTACTTAGGCTTCCATCTCGACAAACGGCTGACCTGGAACACACATACGAAGCTAAAAAGACAAGAACTAAACAGACACTTTGGACAACTGTACAGACTACACCAAAGGACATCCCATCTCTCAATAGAAAACAAAGTACTAATTTAAAAAGTTATACCAAAGCCAATCTAGACATACGGGGTAGAGCTATGGGAAACAGCAAAAAAGTCGAACATCAAGCGCATCCAATCCTTTCAATCAAAAGTCCTGAGAACAACAGTAAATGGCTCTTATTACGTCAGCAACAAAACCCTTCATAACGATCTTAACATACCTTACATTCTTGAACTCATCCTTTTCAAGATCATAAAATTCCATAGTAACCCATCCAACCAACCTAATCCCCTAGCACAGTCATTGCACTGCACCACTCACCCCTATAATCCTCACTGGAGTCTAAAACTCGTGACCTGCTATAATGCATAACAGTGGGAGCCCTGGCAATGGCCAGTTTCTCCAGTCATGTCCTGAGCGTCTGTGGTTTTCGTGCGGAAGGAGCGTTGGGGACTTCCCAAGACTCCGCTTCCTCTTTCACTTGCAAGGGAGGTGACAACCATGTGGATTTGGGCATTAGCAGTTATTGAAAATCGTAAATATGGTAATGGTCCAATAAGATATATTGTAATTTTATCACAATAAACATGTGTCTGTATATACAAAGATAGAACTACTAGCTCAGCTATAATGTTATTATAACGTTGGGCAAAGTTATAACAGCTTTATTGAAGCATATCCTCATTTTCCCTAAAGAGACTATGTGAGCCCAGTCATACTTATTGGTTTAAAAGGGGACTCAAAATCTCCAAGGCTGAAAGACGAACACAGTTGTGAAAATATAAATTTTCTTGTGGGATTATGGGTGCCCTGGCCCTAGCAATGGCCACTTTCTCCAATCATGTTCTGAGCGTATGTGGCTCTCGCGCTCTTGGTCAGCCTCCGCTGGCTCGTATCCGGTGACGCAGCTGACAGAGGAGCGTGGTGGAGTTCCCAAGACTCCGCTACCTTTTTTGCACGCGAGGGAAGTGACAACCATGAGGACTTAGGAGGCCTCTGTGCTGTTTGTAAATACTGTATGAATGAGCGGGTGAATGATGAATTGTTAATATAGTATGAATGAGATTATTCATGACAATTACTTATTGCCCAATAAGGCAGAGTGTAATTTTATCATAATAAAGCTGTTTAATAATAATAATCTTTAAAATTATAGCCATGAGCTTGATGGAAATAAACTTCATTTATAAAGAAAGAAAGAAATGGACAACCATTCATGGTTTAAAATAAAAAAATAATCTTAGCTCGACATTGTTGCGTTTTGTTACTTCTTGTAGAGTTTCATTGGTTGGTTGCTAGTTAGCCTTTGCTTCTAGAAATGGATGGTCTATGCACTGCCATATTTCATCTGTGCACTTATTTTAGGGGAGGGAGCAAGGCAGGAATAAACTGAACAAACCAGGTTCTAGGCCTCCTACTTTTACAAGTGCGCTCAATCAATCAGTGTCTAAGTCTTGAACATTTTTCCCTTTATACAGTGTAAAGAACCGGTATGCACGCTTTTGTACACGCCTTGTGGTCAAGGCGTTCTTGTTTTGGGCCTGCTGTCAGACCATGCTGAGTCATATAGTTATATTGAGGGGATATCCAACACGCTGGGACAATCTCGGCTTTGTTCTTGATCCTGTAGTGCGAATGAAGAACTCTTTTGAAGATTAGTGTTTAGCAGAGACGTATTCTAAGAACCTTTTCATTTCATGTTAAAATACACATTAGACGCATAATAAAATGAATACATGAATACTTTGATCATATTGCTTTATTCTATGCATGTTCTATTTTCTAGTAGGTCCATTTATTGAAACAGCTCATGAATGTTGTAAACAATTTAAACAGGGAAATGTCAAGTAAATAATTTAGAACTATAACTGGCGCCTGTAAAAGTGTTGCTTGGGCAGAGAGTGTAGTGCGGTGGTGATATCGAGCGACTGCAAATCCTAGTCTACACGCCACCGCTGACTCACGCTCGCTTTCGTAGCCAAACATTTCTGCCGGGGCCCAATAAAACTCTACAGAATCATAATATTTCAAAAAAAAAAAAATTAATTATTTTTTTATAATATATGTTCATTTTCAGTTCAGTTTGACAGCCATAATTCGATACAATAACACTGAAAACAAATTACAAATACAGCGTGTGAAATGTTCTCATTAAGAGACTAACCAGGTTTAATTTTTATAATAAAATGACATTGTTTTTAGCAAATAAACTGAATGAAATGTATGTTTAGATGCTAAAAACATAAACAAATAATGAAGATAGTTTAGTTTAATAACAATGAAACTATACTAATCGTTGTTCTATTCGGTACGATAGTCTAATAATGTACAACACATAAATCACCAGTTGCACAGAAATCTGTCCATGTCTGAAACCAAACATAAGTTTTGTTCAGCGTTAGTTAATTTTCAAGCCTTGAAAATATAAAAAAAATCTTTTAACTTGACTTACAAGTAACAATCTTTAAATAAATAACATCAAGATATGTAATGAATAACATGAGGTAGTTATACTTATATAGATTTTTTTTCCCCATAGCCCCTTTAAATTTACAGAGAATTATATTATACTATATCCTCAGGTGAATCTATTTACAAATTATTTTTGTATTTCCTGTAGCATCGCTACATTATATAAAGGTTTTGTTATTTTATAAAAATTACATAATGGAATAAACAAGTATAATGATACACATTATTTGTGACTGGACTGAACTGACTAATAAAGGTGATGGGGGCTCACCTTTTTGTTCAAACTTAAAACTAACTTACATGCTAATTCTTGACCTAATATTTTCCCGACAGTCTGTTGGCATCGATGCGGGTCAGGTGGCGGGGTCATAGTGATAACACTGGGTTGGTTAGGTGCTGCAACGCGTCAAAAAACTTTATGTGTCTCCGGCGGATGAACTCACCGGTAGACGGCACAACAAGCAACGGGTGCAGGTCAGCGTTCTTTAATCTCTCGATATGAATTTTTTTAAATGAAATATTAATTTGACTTTATAAATCAATTTAAATTTAAAGTAATTAATAATTACCAGACAAAGAAAAATATACTAGCAGGATATCAGGACTCACACCCAGGATTTCCCCAATATCGAACAAAGGGCTATACCAACCGTGCTACCCTGCACGAGTGGACCATCTTTCCGATATGAAGATTCTTTGGCTAAGAGATTGGCTGTGTGAGCTCACTAGTGGATTCGATAGAAGCTTATCCTGGAGGAGTCCCAATCCTTATTTCAATGCCTATTAATATTTATAATATTTGAATTTATACAAGGAGTAAAACTACTGACAGTAAAAAATAAAAGATTTTTGGTTGTATCGCCCACGTACAACTGAACAAACGCAGAACCGACTCGAGAAAAACAAACCAACACCTCCTTTATTGTATGAAATACACATTAGAAGCACTTTCTAATCTGGCAGTTGGGTTGGATTCCTGCCAAGTGGCAACAGCCATATCTCAAGATCTATAAGTGAATCTTGCACCGCGTACCGCTGCCAGCAGCTAGAAGTGACTTTCTCGTTTATCACCGTCGGTGACTTCGCTAGATGGCTTTTGAAAACATTCCATGGTGTAACAATTGCTGTTAAGTTTTGGATTTAACATCAGAACATAGTTAGGAATGTTAATGTATAGTACCGGCCCCTTGTGAATAGTCATTAGTTATATAATGCTAATGTTATATATAATGCTAATGTTATATATAATGCTAAACGTAGAAGGGTCTTGAGCAGAACTGTATACCTGCCTCGTTCATGGAAGTCACTGATGGTCCCTGTTATTTATAAGTAAGCAACCGCATCCCTCCAAGAACTCCCTGCTTCCCAGAATCTTATCCTTTTCTTATACATATATGTCTCAGCTTTAGCCCCAGACCCCACTTGTTTCTAAGTTTTATAATGCTAAGAATATTATAATGCTAAGAACAAGTAGAAGGGTCTTGAACAGAACTGTACACCTGCCTCGTGACTTCATGGAAGTCACTGATATTTTTAAGTAAGTGACCGCATCCTTCCTAGACCTCCCTACTTCCCAGGACCTTATCCTTTTCTTATACATATATGTCTCAGCTTTAGCCCCAGACTCGGTGAGCCCCATAACCTAGATTTGTTTTCACGTTATTGTATTTTAACCACAACCTGTATTGTTGAGTAACCAGAACTCCTTAAAATGCATCTGTGCATAGCAGAATGAGGAGAAATTTGCAAAGTATCTTATTAATATTTTTCATAGTATAAATTCAAGGGGTTTAGAAAAAAAACAAAAAAAACCCAGACTCCACTTGTTCCTACACTCCACCCAGTATGTAGTAACATAACTATTAATATTTGTATATACCAGTGTTTTGCTTGTACTTCATAATAAAGCTTTTCTTTCATTTCTTTTAAAATACTCTCCTCCACAAAGATTATTTAACTGTTGATGAGAAATAGGTATAAGTATGTGCATTTTTAGCGGCATAGGCAGGGATAGGATCTAGAACAATAAAATAATATGTGTGTATAAAAGATTGAGTTATAAGTTGAGGAATACAGGTCTATCAAGGTTCTACTAAAATTGTGCACATAGCATTAATAAAATAATTTTTACAAACTAAAACCGAAAAGCTAACCTAGCTCTTGCCAGGCTGGGATGGTCTATATACTCTTTTTCTTGACTTGAAATTTACAGGCACAAATGACAATTATCCTAGGACATTTCTGACAAATAATGAAACTGTTGAAGTATCTAAAAGACATAAGGCTGTTTGCTCTTTTTCAAATGTACAAATCAACGCTTGATTTACAATGTGCATAAGAGTTTCGAGGAATAGAAGACATCGGAATAAAATGATTACAAAGAGGAAAAGTTTCACTATTGTGTTTAACAGTATTAGGCCTGTTAACAATAAATAATTGGACCCACTTCGGCTAGTGAATGTTGGTACGAGAGTCAAAAACAACCAATGTGGTTATAAGCTTTAAGGAACTGCACACTGCACTCTCTGGTAGAAATGGTATTTGTAACACTTGGTAAGACGATTATCACTTATTTGAGTCATAACACCAAAGATAACAGGGTGTTGCAAGAATGCGTTTTTAAAATTTCAGATTCATTCCTGGCTACTTCTTTACAAAACGCTAGGCTCTAGCTTCAACTGGAGACTAACAAGGGTTAAAAAATATGAACAAGGAAAAAAATACAGCAACGATAAAATCTAAACAAAAAATTGAAAATTAGAATTAACATATATCGACCTATATAACTTGCTAAATGTATGTCATTAACAGATATGAAACCATTTATGCAAATTCGTGCGATTGCTACTTTCTCTAAGATGGCGTGACATGGAGTATGTTTCATTACGGCTTACTGATCGAAATATCGATCGACAGACCTTCGCAATATCTTGAGTTGAATAATCTTTGTAGAGGAGAGTCTTTCAAAAGAAAAGCTTTATTATGAAGTACAAGCAAAACACTGGTATATACAAATATTAAGAGTTATGTTACTACATTGTAGTTGGGATGTTTAGGGACGAGTGCCTGGGAAACAAGTCGCTTACTTAAAAAATAACAGGAAACACCAGTGACTTCCATGAAATTACGAGGCAGGTATACACTAGAAGGGGCTTGCTTCTACATTTAGCATTATATATAATATTAGCATTACAATATTCTTAGCATTATATAACTTTGCACTAATGACTCATCAGCTGTCTTTTGCATATGACAATAATTTGAAACATTTGAACAATGACATTTTTAGGAAGCGTTTCCGGTGCATAACTAGCGGCCATAGAACACATTTTACTTCACAACAAAAACATATTTGTAACTCAAATCTTCCGACTGCAATCACCTTTTCAGCGAAAAACATTAAGGTTAACATAATAAGATAAACTCGGACACGTAACAAATTGATTGCTCCAATCAAAGTTGTGTTATGTAAACGTAAAACTTGTTGTTCCTGTGGTTCTTCTAGGCTAGTAATGTTAGTTTAAAAACAAAAACAAATATTGAGAACAGAAATTACTGGAATCATCCTGTATCTGTCTTAATGCGCAACTATGAAAAATCATAAGGCAGACGCATTTAATAGATTCTAGTGTCTGATATTTCATCTGTTAGGATTAACTAAATAGATAAAAAATTGTCTAGGCGAGAGCTCCGTTGGGGGAGCACCTAACTCGAAATCAGAAGAACTTGGATTGGGGGACTAACCTGCCAACACCTTTTTACTTAGGCTAATAACTCTTATATAAAATAAATAAAACCAAATGCTTATCTTATTTTTTATTTTCATAGCCCCTTTAAATTCACAGATAATTACACAAAATTATAGATCCTCAGGCGAATCTATTTACAAATTATTACATTATATACAGGTTTTGTTATTTTATAAAAATTATATAGTGAATAAACAAGCATAATGATACACATTATACGTGACTGGACTAAATTGACTAATAAAGGTGATAGGGCTCACCTTTTTGAACAAACTTAAAACTAACTTACATACTAATTCTTAACCTAATATTTTCCTGACAGTCTGTTGCCACCGATGCGGGAAGGGTGGTGGGGTCATAGTGTTAAACATTGGATTGGTTAGGTGCTGCAACGAGTCAAAAAAACTTGATGTGTCTCCGGCGGATGAACTCACCGATAGACGGCACAGCAAGCAACGGGTGCAGGTCAGCGTTTTTTAGCCTCTCGAAAGAGGTATGTTGGACCACTTTTCGCATGATCCCATTCTGGAATTATTGGAGACATTTGGCTGTATTGTCAGTCAAGTGGGTAAATAGCGGGGCACCGCACACCAGAGCTGGCCGGAGGACACATTTATAGATCATCATTTTGAGACGAAGCGAACGGTTGGGTAGTTAGCAAGTGCGATAGCCGGTAAGACCGTTGTCGTACTTTTTCTATTTTATTACTAAAGTGAGTAGAGAAATGGAGATGCCTATCCATTTTATACCCAGATAGTTCATTGAGAAAGCAATAATTCTTATATATAATAAATAAAACTCAATGTTCAGATGCTTATCTTATGGTCGGGAGGAAGTCCTAAAAATCGACAGATGTTCTTTGTTTGTTGAGAAAGAAGAGCTAAATGTCTACAACATGGTTTCATTGTTGCAAACGCCATTGTTGCGATGCTACCTAAAAACAGAACAAAATGTAACCAAAAGAAAATTGGGTATTTTTATTCAGTGGAAAAGATACGAAAGAAAGGAGAACCAAACAGACCATCAGCCCACAGATGAACTGAATAATGGTCGAGATACTCATAGACCTTCTGGGGTTCTTCATCTTCAGAGTTAGCAGGCATAAGGCTTTGTGCCTAGCCTTTCACACCAGCTTCTTCGTGTGCAAGTCACCTCTGGAGTTCATCGACGATCTGGAAGACCAAGAGTTCGATCCCGTGTAGGAATGACCAGAGGAATCGTTTTTAGTGCCGATGGCAAATGATGACACGGTGTTACTGGAAGAGTTAGTCATATACCTTAGTGCCCACTGGAGTTCCATGTCCAACTGGAGGAGTTCCACACCACCAAGGAGTCCACCAGAGCGCCATTGTATTTTGGTACAAATGAAGGCATGCAGTAACATTCTCCACCGACCGAGAAATTAAGAATTAGTTAAACATCAACAGCCCACTTATTCACCGAGATCATTGACAGCAGGATCGTATAGACTAGAAAGTAGGTCGCTCTCTTCAAATAATTTGCTAAAAGACATCAATGTGTTATGACAAAAATATTGTTATATTAAAGAAATGCCCATAGATGCGTTGAATAGCTCATTTTTCTTATGCTCATAAAATATCAGCGTTGTGCCAACTTCTTCACCACGAACAAATAGAAGATACCCTCTTCTCGGACCAGAAAACATCGGCCTACCTTTCCATATTTTATCAATAAATCTTCGGTGTCAGTATAGAGAGAGGCGACTAGTTTACGATCTTGAGACCGTAAGAACGTAGTAGCCCCTGATTGGCCGAAATATGCAGTTATCTTATTCACTACAGACATAACCTATCTATATATAAGGGAGAAATTCCCCCCCCCCCCTCTCTCTCTCTCTCTCTCTCTCTCTCTCTCTCTCTCTCTCTCTCTCTGCACTGGCACTTGTTGCTCTGAACCATGGCTTTCCTAATAAATTACCTCTGCATCTCTCTTTCCTATCCTTGCTAGTTTTAGTCCGTCGTTATCATTTCATGCCTTGAATAGATTAAAAATTTTAATTTTAAGACTTTTTTAAGAAGCGGACAGAAAAACTCAAGCCTGAACCCAGACATCTCTTGATAGGGATCCTTCTACTGTCTATTTTATTTTTATTTATATATATATATATTGTAACATTCATGATATTTGAGAATATCATGACCAGCCACCCTCCCACTTTGTCCAGCATCAGCCCTTATGCTCTTAGGAGTGGGGATGAGATAAAGTCAGTCTTAGCCAAGAGCCAGAGAGCAAAGCAGAGCAAGCTCCCGTTCCGTTGACGGTCATCAACACAAGCAGAGGAGAATAAGAAGAAGAAGAAGAAGGTTACACGGATATCATCGATTGGGTGATATAGATATTGTTTTTTTATTATGGATCCATTAAAAAGAGATTGAGCTCAATTATCATTTTTTTTATATAACTAATTAGTAGTAACTATCCTTGTTCAAAAGGAATTGAATACTTTTTTATATAAATAATGTCAGCACTATTTATAATTATAATTATTTGTTATATTAAAACAACTTGTACGCTTTTCAAGCAATTTAAAACCTTGCAAAATTTGAACTATTATTACTATAAACTTTGTAAAATTTCAACACCCGTTATAAACAACCAATTCAACAAACCGAACACAGCAACATAATATTGTGGATCCACTTAAAAAAAAAAAAAATTTTCATAAATTTTTTTTTTATTTATAAGGGAAGGCAATTGTAACATTCATGATATTTGAGAATATCATGACCAGCCACCCTCCCACTTTGTCCAGCATCAGCCCTTATGCTCTTAGGAGTGGGGATGAGATAAAGTCAGTCTTAGCCAAGAGCCAGAGAGCAAAGCAGAGCAAGCTCCCGTTCCGTTGACGGTCATCAACACAAGCAGAGGAGAATAAGAAGAAGAAGAAGAAGGTTACACGGATATCATCGATTGGGTGATATAGATATTGTTTTTTTATTATGGATCCATTAAAAAGAGATTGAGCTCAATTATCATTTTTTTTATATAACTAATTAGTAGTAACTATCCTTGTTCAAAAGGAATTGAATACTTTTTTATATAAATAATGTCAGCACTATTTATAATTATAATTATTTGTTATAACCATTTTACTTGTATATATTTCACAATTCCCAGTTTCTCAATTTATTAATAACTATAACATTAGCCTTGAGATCGGGCGATTCAA